>OZ010798.1:337237716-338625216 GCA_963932465.1 Maratus speciosus | reverse complement strand
TTGTTGAGAATTACCTTAGGGGTCATGGTTTGGAGCAAATGGAATGGGTCAACCTCCAGACTTGAATCCGATAGAACATGTTTGGGACTACCTTAGCACACATGTTGCATTTTTAAGTCCTCCTCCAAGATCCTTACATGAGCTGGAAGAAGGTTTACTCCTATGGTCTTTGCTTCTCATTTCAGTGTCTGACAACTTAATTGGCAGCATGGAACATCAGTAGCAACACTGCATTGCAGCTAGGAGTGGACATATTCCTTACTTTTTAGAAACCATTTTTTATGTTTCCATGACATTCTCCTATGTAAAACTGTGATATACTGTTTTCTCCAAGAATGGAGTTTTCTGCTAAGAGTGCTTTTTTTGCTGTAACTCACGTAAACCTCTTTGTCACATTTAATAAAGAACTGTTTAGTGCATATTTCCTCTAAATTTTTTGTTTTTTTATTTATTCATTTTTAAAGTAGACATCAAAAACAGATTGTATCTTAACTTTTGGAGAGCAGAGTATATTGTTTTAAATATGACAATTTTCACCATCAAATGCTATTTGCACACAATGATTTAATTGTTTTAAAGTTTTCTTTCATTTTTGATATTCCAACTGAAAATACATTATTTGGGAAAATTATTATTCAGGCTTTTTAAAATGTGGCAATAGAAAATAAAAATTGGCCATATCAATTAGTTTTCTTTTCAGATAATGTAATTTTGAATAAATAAAAGAAAAAAACAGTCAAATTAAAAAAAATCATTGGACATTACACACCACAATCTAGTCAAGCATATTTATGCAAAAGATGGATAAATTTCTATGCACAGGTTTTGATCCTAAAAAACTTAAGTCACAGAACTATCTTGGCCGATTTCAACATTATATTGTATTTAAAATAGTTCTTCAATTTAAAACTGTATACTTCAGCAGGTTTATCATATATTTCTCTATACCAGTTTTCATGATTTTATATGGAATATTTTTTTGCAGGATAATCTGAAAAAGTTAAAAGGATTATGATAGATTCAATAACAGCAACAGCGACAACATTAATAAATATTTTTTAGAATAGGGAGATTACTTAACAATGCGAAACAATGTGTTGCTAATGGTTTCGATGTAGGAGTTGAAAAGTAAAACATTTTTTCATAGCAACATAAATTACAGTTTTACTGTAATTCTTAATAGTTTCATAACAGAAAAACTGCAATTTTGTAGCACATTAGCACTTTCACATTTTTTATTTTAAAAAACTGAATGCTGGTTTTTATGAATAAAGCTATATTTGTTGTTATGGATATGTATAGAACAAGAGGTGTGTTTATCATAAAATGTGAAAGTTAAACACTTTAAATTATTTTTTTAATAAAAGTTATTACTACTACATATAAATTACTGCTAAATAATTACAACCAGATTTCATGGCAATTTTAAGACAATTTTTCATTAAGTAATGCAATAATTTTAGCATGCATATTTACTTTGTTTGGAAATTACATTCAAAAGAATAAACTTTTAACAGCGGCTTCCATACTTGATTTTTTTTATAAGCTAGAACTTGAAGGCACACACCCAGAATGCCAGAATTGGTATGTGTACCATAATTTGAAAATTCCTTCTCTTAAATAATAACTAAAAAGAAAAGAAATATGAACAGAAATTATAAATGAATTAAAAGAAAAATAAATAGTGAAATCATTTACTTTTGAGATATCTAAGAAAGGCCCAACATCATAGACATCTAAATTTCCTTGCAGACAGATGGTAACCAAGAGAAAATTGATTGCTGAATTTGCGAATGAAATTATTTTATTGTCATCATTTTTAATTAAATGAAGTAATTCCATGTCCTTTAAATTATAAATGCAGATGTCTGATTCGGAAGTCAGTAGAGCAAGAATCTAAAATGAAGACAGATAAGTTAATATGAAAATATTTTTTCTTCAAATAAAAACTGTTTTCTAATTCTAAAAATATTTTATTTTAATTTTGAGAAATTAATGTCATTATCATGTATTAATCATTTCTTACACATTTCTAATGTATTTTTACTAGACTTTTGATACATATTACGAAAAAAAAAAAAAAAAAAATCTTCCCAATCCAACTGTATCTGGCTAACTATCAAATGATACAAAATACAACAGTAAGATTTTCAAAAACTTCACATATTTCATCATCTGACTTGCATTGCACATACTAACGGTATTTGTGGCTGTACTCTAAAAGAAATTTATTACTTTTCAACTTATAACCAATTACATAAAGCTGTAAGCATGGCAAAAATGCTAATAAGTTATTAAAAAAACTGTTAAATTACTTTAATATACTGTAGATTTTGTTAGTATAAATTTCATCAAAAAAAATCTTTTAAAATAGATACAAAAAATTTCAGAAATCTGAAAAAATTCCATGCTGATTCTACCACAATGTTTTGATACACTTTGAATAATCCTGGTACCCCTGAATATTCTGGTTCATATTGTCACAAAAATGTTTCCTTCTGTTTTCCCCATTATGTGAAAATATTTCACTGGTCTTTTTTTACTGCAATAGACTTATTTTTATTTATGAGGAAAAAAATATATTTTAAAAAATATATCTGTCTTATGTTTATTTCTAATATTTTACTTTTATTATAACAGTTATTTATTTTAGCTTATGATAGTAGCTATTTACTTCATTTAAAATATTTTAACTGTACTTTGATGTTTCTACCATTAGAAAACACATATAATATTGTCCTCCACAATTATTCCACAATTTCAATTTTCTGACATATCCCTGGTCCATGAGTGTTGGATAATCAGGAGTCTACTGTATAATATTTGCATCATTAAATTAAAAAAGTGGGAAGGGAGAGAGAAAATAAGCTTTCAGTTGGTTAGAAAAGTACATAAGTATGAGTCTAACATTCCTACATCCACACAATATTTAAAGCCTAAATGATAGAGTAAATATGTGTAAAAAATAAATAAATAAACAGTCAAGTGCGAGTATTACTCACACACAGAGGATTCCATACAATAAATATATTAATTAGCAACTGAATTATTACAAAAAAAAAAAAAAAAAAAAAAAATCAAAAAGAATAATAAGGCTTTGTAAAAAACTAGTAGGTTGTGTATAGCTGTATATACTAGAAAAGCATAAATGGCTATACCATGAAAGTTCATAGAGATATGAAGCCTAAATAGCATCAAATATTGCTATTCTGTATAACTCTTTTTTTTTTTTTTAAGTCTTATCCTAATCTGTTTATGATGAACTTAATTCGGTGCTGACAATAAAAGAAGTGCATATTTAAACTTCATTAGGCATCTCATAAACCCAAATTTAGGGTAGTAATAATCTTTTCTTTTTACAGTGTACCTAAAACAAACCCTTGTTCAAAGTTTAAATTTGGCATTGTGCTAAGTGCTCTTTGAAAGGAGGTCGCAAAGTTGCAATGCCATTTAGGTCTGTGCCGTGTTTTTCCAAAACAGATTTTTAATTAACCTTTAAAGACACAGTTGGCATATTGAGAGAGCCACTCAATGCAAACTAGTCGCAAATCCCAAAGTAATTATATGACTAATTCTAATTAAATTAGTCTGATTTTAACAATTTGACATTTATTGCTTTTATACTACTACTGGGCATTGCATGACACAAATATATCATTAAAGGTTGTTATCTAGGCTTTAAAAGCCGATGGCACACAGAGTACGACGCTCGTGTCTTTATGTATGTCTAAACCGTTCGTGTCTTTAAGAGCTAATATCTTGGCTAATTACTAACAATTTTTTTCGAAAATCATTATCAACAATGCTTTTATACTTCTGCGATGATAGGTAACTCCAGCACTCCTCAACTCATTTGCTGAACGCCTGCAAATCGAAATTTGTGTTTAACAGGAAAAAAAGATTTTCTCAAAAACTATGTGACCTAGGGTAATCACTATAGTTTTCCTGCAAGGTTTAATCTAACTTCTACTACCCCTAATTTTGTTATAATTTTAGTTTCAGTAGATTCAGAAATAAATGGGAGAACATATTTTTGCATTACATTTTCGATGATACCTCTGAAAGTATAATACCTAAAATTAAAAGAAATGTATTTTTGAGTTCGGCATTACGAGAGCTTTCGCACGATACCCCCCCCCCCCCCTACACACACACACACATACACACGATATAGAAAGAAAAGATTTTTTTTTTCAAGTAACTTAATTAGCCCCTCTACATTTTTCCTACATATATTTGTCAATGGTTAATAATCTATAAATATGTAGTCAATAGCCTTTATTGCTTCAGCCAATTTGAACTTCCCATGTTCCATAGTTTACGAGTAAAATGGCTGTGACCAACGGACAGACAGACAGACACAGGAGTGGTCTTATAATGGTTCTGTTTTTACTTTTTAAGTACGGAACCCTAAAAAAGAAATACTTTGACACTCAAAGATATTTCAAAATATTAAGCTATTAGATTAAATTACACAAATAAAAACCAAACAGCACAAAATGCCACAAATGCATTAATCAGAAAACACATTCAAATTGTTACATAGTAGAAACAAACAACAAAAAAAGAAATCTGTTTTGAATATAAGACATAAAACAACAGCTTAAATGAAAATAAATTAACTGATTTAAATACATAGAGTCAGAGAATTTAGATGAACATAAATAACCTCAAACAGAGGCTTGGAGAAAATAAATTCTCTAGTTTCCAGATGGCAAAATCTACAATCCAGACATGATTGAATGTTCAAATCACATGGTTTTGAAAATAGTTTTTAAATGGCACATTTTTCTTTTCTATTTCTCATCTCTTTCCTAATTGACAGTAGGGTAGATTCTGAAATTCCTAATTTGCACACCAAATGCAATTAATATGTGCTCATTAAAAGACAACACAACTCTGACTCTCGAATGGTGTAAATTTTACAGATCAGGATCCCAAAATTAAATATTTTTTGTTTTATTAATATGGCTTGCAGGCTGGATCAAGATGAGACATGGAGTTGCACATGTATACACTAGTGAGTAATACTTATTCTGCTATGAAACAATGATAAACGAGAATGACAGAGAAGGAATGAAAAGGAACCAATGGAGTTAAAGAAAATTTTTTATTCAACATAGTATTACAGCAATTGTTCATGTGTTAGTTCCCAATTAAAGGAATCTGGTTCAAATCAATGATTAATTTGACTAATTTCAAATACCCCCATCATCTTTGAGAACATTTAATTAGGAAATAAAAGTGTTTTACTTCTTGGCTTTATCTTGTAATTTTCCTTATTCATATTAACATTCCAATTGGAAAAATTATTATACATAAACAAAAGCAAAAATCATTCAGTCAGTATCATGAAGCAAATGTTCTCTCTTCACAATCAGAAAATATACTCTACTTCTTTATTGCTTGAATTCCATTGTTGCATTGTAAGGTGATTTGTGCTCATCTAGTTGTATTTTATCGCTCTCCAATGCTTGTATTATAAGTTTTGGAACATCCCTCATAGAACATTTATTTATTTTTAATGGTGGAAAAACAAGATACAAAATAGAAAGGTAAAAATATTTCATTTTTACGAGATAAAGAGAACTCACATAATTATTATCCCCAACAGATGATTCAACAGAGTATAAAAATTTAACTTGTTTCACTGTAATATTTTCAGGAAGTGAAATATTATAGAGACGTCTCTCTTCGGGTATGCTCCATACAATAAACCAATTCTTTTTTCCAGCACATACAATGAGATTTTCATCCCTGAAAATGAAAGAAGTAAAATAAATTAATCTAGATTTTTGCAAATGAGAGACAAGCCTATAACGATTTTTAAATAATTAAGATTCTAATAATTTAAGGGTATTAATAAGAAAAATTACATGCAACTATCTAAAATACCTAAAGAAAACAAACTGTGCATAATAATAATTCAGAGTAAATGTGAATACAGGTTTCCCTTGGTTAGTCAGGAGTCTGTCCAGAATTTTCTTGCAGGTTCCTGTTTTTGTGAAATGTGAACAGCTTTTTTACATTTGTGAAAAATCTAATCCTAATTTTTTGAATTTGAAATGACAGTTATATTCAGGTTTTTTTAATATGTTTTTAAGAAGATTATTTATCTAAAATACATATGTTGTATTTATACATGTAAAAGTGACAAGTCGGATTTTCACTTTTAAACGATTAAATTTCTGAAAGGTTTAGCTTAGAGCTGGAAAAATTTTGTAAAAGGCTTATTTTTAAGACAAAGAATTTTGTGAAGGGTCCTTTTTTAAGGTGAAAAGTTTTGTGAAGGGTCCTGTTTTGAGATGAAAAATTTTATGAAGTGTCCTGTTTTGAAATGAAAAATTTTGTGAAGGATCCTTTAAAGGACCCAATTTTTTCCCAAAGAGATCCCTGTTAGTGCAGTTAATTGATAATGCAATATTACCACACTAATCGAAACATACATTCAATAGGAAAAGCGACAATAGATAAACAGTGAACTTTCTTAAAAGCCAATGTGCATAAACAAACAATATACAGGATGTCTATTCCAACTCAGCCACAAACTTCCCTGACTTTTCCAGGATTTTCCTGACTTTTTCCATACCAATAATATAAAATTTTCAAATGTCGAACTTTTGGTGAGTTATATGAAGAAATATTAAAAGCTACAAAATATTTATTTTTTGTATCAGGATGTCTAGTACAGTTCAGCTACAGATTTCCCTCGGTTTCCTAGGTTTTCCATACCAATAATAAAAAAAAATTTCAGGTACTGAGATTCTGTGATATTACATACCAAAAAAAATCTTAGCTGGATGTGCCAATCCCAAAACTTTCTTCTAATTCATACATCTTTACTTCAAAAAGTAGTTACAGATGTTAATACTTCAATATTATTAGTTCAATACCATACAAACTTCGATTTTCATCATAAATTTCTGCTTCAGTCATTTAATTGGAGTAAAAGCTAGTTAATCTTGATCATGATATTTATTAAAATCAATAGTTTTTGTTATGCTATTGTACATCAGCAGTTTGCGAATAGCCAGCTTAGCAATGCGAGTTCTCATCACTGCACGAGCCGCAAATGAACAATAGAACTACGAAAAATCAAGAAAATTGTACAAAAATCACTATCACAGCACCCCTTTCCGGCAGAATATTTCAAATTCAAGGAGGACCTGTTAGCCATAGCCAAAATTATACACAAAAAATTTGGTTCAATTCTATTCATAACTTCATATATTTTTCGATGGTACAGTACAATAATGAAAATGGCACAAAAATCACTATTACAATGCCCTCTTTCGGTAGAAGATTTCTAAATTCAAGAAGGACCTGCTTGCCATAGTGAAAAACATACACAAGAAATGTGGTTCAATTCTATGCATAATTTTATACACTTTTCGATGGTACAATAATGAAAAGGAAACAAAAACTGCTATGACACCGTTCCCTTCAGGCAGAATTTTTCAAATTCAAGGAGGACCTGCTTGCCATAGCCAAAAATATGCACAAAAAATTTGATTCAATTCTATGCTTCATACACTTTTCGATAGTACAATAATGGAAATGGCACTATGACAGACTTTTAGGGCTTTTGGGGATATCTGATTCATAAAACGTGTAAATCCGTTGAAAACCAGAAGTGGAAAAAAATTTCGATTACAATACTTTCTTCTATAGTAAAAATCTTAAAAGTTGTATAATAATTGCTTGGCGCTCCTAGATTTCTAATGAGAATCTTTTTTAACATGCTAAACATTTTTCAGATATCCTTTTAGCACTAGGTTCTATCCATTTTGTTCATTCAGAATAAAATTTTGTATCATATCAGTCACAAAATGCTTTGACATATTCTAATAATAATAATAATAATAATAATAATAAAAACCCTTTTCTTTGTAAGTAATATAGCTGCTCTGTAACTAACCAAATTTAAGGATTATAAATATTTAATTAATTAAACTAACAAATGTTCCCAAATAAAGATAAATAAGCAAACTGAATCACCTAAGTAAGCTAACAAAACTGTACAAAGATTCAGTGAGAGTGAAGCTGGTATTGAAAATTTCTGAGTTACAAGGAAGGACTGAAAGGAAAGGGTGTACACAAGAAGAATTACATCAGAGAATGAAATGCTCTTTACAGTACTTATGAAGAGCAAAGTTATATTTCTCTGGCACTGTAATTTAAAATCTTTACTTTTATGACCAGAAATTTTTCCTGATTTTTTTTTTTTTTTTCAGAACTTTAAAATTTCTTGGACTTTTTCTTGGAAATTTCAAACTTCCTTGATTTTTCCTCAGAAAGGGTCAATTTCCATGACTTTTCCAGCCCATAAAAATTTCCCTGATTTTTCCAGGTAGCTAGACACCATGAATATAATAGTGTAACTACGATATTCATATTGTAATTGATGTGCTAGTGTTAAAAAATGCATATTACTGACAGATTTGAAAATTTTAAATAAAATTTGTAGGGAATTTTCAAAAGTTGAGAGCTGGACACACATCATAACTTTAAGCTTTGATAGCAAATAAATTTAATTCTCATTACCTAAATGATTTTTCTTTACTAGGTTTTCAATTATGTTCAGAGACACAGATTAAAATAATTTATAGTAAAAGTTTAGTATAAATATGTCTAAAGAAAAATTAAGCTGAAAGGGCCAATTTTGGATATTTACAATGCTAACTGATCCACTGTAACACCAAGAAAAGAATTAGAACTTGTTTGTAGGCTTTTTTAAAATTAAAAATAGTGAAGGAAGGAACGAAATGGATGAATTTTTGATAATTTCATCAATAGAAAAAATTATTACATGGCTAAATGATTTTTTGGCGATTGAAGGACTTTTCTAAAAAGTATCTTTTTGTTTTGTTATGTCCAAAAGTAATAATAGAAACAACACTACTTTTGAATGCTAAAGACATTAAGTAAGTACTTTAAATGCATTTACCTTTAAAATCATAATCAAATAAGTATTTTCATCTGTTTTTGATAGCTTTTTTTTTTTTTTGCAATAAATGCATTTTTATACTTTAAGAAACTGCAAGGTCCAAATCTAATAATAATCGAAATGCTGATGATTTTTACTGTAAATTTATTGTTATAGATGGGATGACATTTGAAAATGTGATTTAAAAAATTTAGAATGTTATTTGTTAAAATCGATAGATGTTTTGTAAAAATAAAGCATATTTAGTACACATAATATTATAATTATGACTAGAAACATTTCCCACTTACATGTGTCCAAATCAAGACAAAATGGTGACATCTGCGATCGTTACAAAATTTCGGACATGATTATTTAAAATATGATTTTAAAACTTTGCTTAATTACTCAAAAAATAAATCAATATTTTTAGGCATTTGAATTTTGTAATAAACATACTTAAAAAGATTTTTTAACAACAATGTCCAGATCGCCTAATGATCAAAATGCCAACAATACTGCAGTAAATTTGTGGTTATAGGTAGTGCATTTAGTGTTGCCACATTTTTATAATCTCCTTTATCTAAGTTACATCAACTTCCATTAACGTTTGAGCTAATTTAATAAGTGACAAACAAGAAATATTGAAAAACTGATTTAAAGTTCGATTCTGCATAATAAAGACCCTTGTCTGATTATTGTGTCATTTAATTACATTTCTTGTCAAATTTTTGAAAAAATTCGTTTTTTTATTCTTTTAATATTTTGAGTCTTTATTTTCCCCCTTTTGAATGGTGTATTAATTTTGCTTCTATGACAACAAGAAGTTAAAGAAATTTATTCAGTTTGTTAACATCATACATAAACATTACATGCATAAACTTTAAACTGAATTTTCTCAAAATGTTGCTTTTTGAACTTCGATGTACCTTTTTATAGAAACTATTACACATTATTATTTGCAATCTTGACAGAACATTTCTCACATATCTCTGATCAATCTGAAGTGAACTTTTGTTACAAACATTTATGCAAAATTTTTATAAAAAAGATTTTCTTTAGAAAAATGCAAGTTTTTTGTTATTTAAAAGTGGTTTTATTACACATTTTTTTAAAAAATAACTAAAGTATATCTGTTTATAAAGTTGACTTCACTTTATTAGGAATTATTCATATTATGTATATAAAAATTTCAAGTGAATATCTTTGGTAGTTTCTGAGAAAAGTTATATTAATTTAACATGGTAGGTATAGGAACTTCCAACTAACTGCCCTTAATGCCATTTGGCTGACAAAATGGGATCAATCATTTTGAACTTTCCACAATAACCGATATTTTCTTCATGTTAGTTGTGGGATTGTCTGAAAAAAAAAAAAATAAATAAATAAAAACTAACTGCATTAACTGAAATCGCATAAAGCGGGGGAATCCTGTAAAAATACAAGCATTTGTAACAGGAAATTGGAATTTTGTCTCTTAAAACTCTTCATCAGCTAGATCTGAAATTCTCCCCTCCAATGTTAAACCTATGGGCTTACCTCATTTTTTTTAACACATGAGAGTTTTTAGTGCATGGAAATAACTGTTAATATGTAGCACATAATTAATTTTATTAAATTTACATTCAATCTTATCAACTTTACAATCAAATAAAAATATACATCCCTAAAAAGATTCTCACATTTTTCTCCAGCAAAAAGCAGGTCTGATAGACACATTAACAAAGTGATACTATACTAAGATAAGATAACAATACTATACATAAATGAATGAAATTTGCAGAAATTTAGATTTATATAATGAAGAATTGAACAATGTTTTGCTATATCCTATAAAAGGTGCACATGTTTCGTAATTCTTGTGTCCTTGAAAATCAGCTTAAATTAAAAATTTGACACTGTTACCTGAAAGATCCAATTCTTTTATAGGAAAAGAGAAACACTTCTCGATTGCTTTCTATCGGAAATAACAATAAATGTCAATTTTATCTACTTACGAATGAAAGTGACTTAGAGAATGTAAAGAGCAGAGCCACAGAATGAGCAGAGTTCAAGAAGAAAAATGGATAGAATCACTAATGTTATTTTCATATAAACTGTGATTAGAACTCGCGGACAATAGAAGACTAAAAATTTTCAAACCTTAAGCTAATGTTAATTGACTTTAAAGAGACTATTCATTTCTCATTAGATCTCTAAATAAAAAGGAAAGTGCCCAGTTAAACTGATGGCACTGAGCTCACAGGCTATTCACATGAATTGTATATTATGCTCTTATTTCAAAAAATAATAATGTCCCTCAAAAAATAAATGAAGGGGATTAGCCCCCGTTTCCCCACTTTATACTTAACCAATGAACCTCCAAATCTAATCAGGGAAGCTCTTTAACATAATAAACCGGCATACGAAATTTGAAGCAAATCAGATAATTCTGCATGAAAAAACCATTTCGCTAAATTAAGGGGAGAGTATTGGCGCCCCCATTCCCTCCTTTATGCTTAACCAATGAACCTTCAAATCTAATCAGGAAAGCTCCTTATCAGAATGAACCTAGATAAAAAAATTAAAGTAAATTGGATAATTCTGCATGAAAACCCATTTATCTAAATTAAGGGGAGGGACCTTGCCCCCTTTTCCTCTTTTATACTTAACCAATGAAACTCCAAATCTACCGGTATATGAAATGTGAAGCAAATCGAATAATTCTGCAAGAAAAAACCAGCTATCTAAATTAAGGGGGAGGGGGAACTATCTTCCTTCCCCCTGTACATGCATACAATCTGTACGTACATACATATATACAGAAATGGCGGGCACATTAGCCTTCAGGCTTTGATTGCCTGTGAGCTAAAAAGTAATAATAAATAAACATTCCAATTAAAACATATTCTAATGGTGCCATATTCTGATTGGCGCCATAATAAGTTGATACTGGCTGTCAATGCTAAACATAAATCTGAAAACAACACAAGTTTTCTTTTAAAATAGCGATCTACCACTACTACTACAAAAAGAAAAAAATTCTTTTTCCCTTTCATTCTGAACAAAATAGCATTAAAATGACTTGTAACAGAATAAGTAATTAAGGTGGGAAAAAGTTATTTAAAAGTTATTATTGTAAAAGATAGTTTGTGTTTCTGTACAAGAATAAATAAAATTTCAAATTTAAAAAAGAATGAGCCCGAAGGCTGTTATAAAAATCGAGCCTGAGCCCATCTCATCTCTATGGGCTTGGAATACAATCATATTTTTCACTGGAAAATTAAAAAAATTTTTTCTCTGTATACTTTTAGGATGTTTTAGTTTCATTCTGAAATTACATATAGTGCATGAAAAATGTTCTGTTATAAACAGGTTCCGTTTTTACTGAACAAAATATGGTAAAACAGAATAATAACTAGGAACTAAAAAATATTTTATCTTAGCAGTATTCTTTTCACAAATCATAAAAGTTTTCCATTATAGACAAGCTCTGTTTTCACAATTTTTACAGTATTAAATTCGTGTTGATGCAGATTAATGAATAGCATGGTACTAAAAGAAATTTTAAGAAAGTTTGTGCACCCTGAAAAATCAGACTTTTGGCGTCCCACACAGTGGTTCCACAGGACAGGTCTTCAACCCCTGAAAATCGGGACACCTAGCAACACAAGCAATAGGACAATTTTGTCCAATGAGTTTTCCGAAAAATGGTTTTAAAAATAATTAATGAGACTTGAAATACAAATCTATATCATCACAACACAATAATATATTGTCAATATTTAAACCGTGAAATAAACTAGTTGGATGTGCCAATCCCAAAACTTTCTTCTATCTTATACATCTTAATATTTCAAAAAGTAGTTATGCATGTTAATACTTCAATATTATTAGTTCAATACTATACCAACTTTATTTTTCTTCTTAAATTTCTGCTTCAGTCAATTAAATGGACTAAAAACGAGTAAAAAATTAATAGCTTTTCCTTATTCTGTTATTCTCAGATGTTTGCGAATAGCCAGCATAGCAGGAAGCGAGTTCCCGCCTTTGCACGAGCTGCCGATGGAGAATAGAACTATGAAAAATCAAGAAAAGTATACAAAAATCGGTATCACAGAGACCCTTTACCGCGCGATATTTCCAAATTCAAGGAGGACCTGTTGGCCAAAGCCAAATCATGCACAAAAAATTTGGTTCAATTGTATGCATAATTTTATACACTTTTCGATTGTACAATAAAGAAAATGGCACACCACTATTACAGCGCCTCCCCTTCCGGCAGATTTTTTTTCAAATTCAGGGAGGACTTGTTTACCATAGGCAGAAAAGTACACAAAAAATTTGGTTCAATTCTATGCATAAATTCATACACTTTTCGATGGTACAATATTCAAAATGGCACAAAAGTAGCTATTACAGAGCCCCCTACCGGCATTTTTTTCCAAAATAAGGAAAGACCTGCTTGCCATGGCCAAGAACTTAAAATAAAAATTTGGTTCAATTCTATGCATAACTTCATACACTTTTCAATGGTACAATTTTGAAAATCGCACAAAAATCACTATTACAGCGCCCCCTAGCTGCGAAATTTTTCCAAATTTCAGGGAGGACTTGCTTGCCATAGCCGAAAACTTAAAATAAAAATTTGGTTCAATTCCATGCATAACTTCATACACTTTTGGACGGTACAATATTCAAAATCGCACAAAAATCGCTGTTACAGCGCCCCCTACCGGCGATTTTTTTCCAAATTCAGAGAGAACCTACATGCCATATCCAAAAACTTAAAATAAACATTTGGTTCAATTCTATGCATAACTTCATACACTTTTGGATGGTACAATACTCAAAATCGCAGAAAAATCGTTATTACAGCGCCCCCTACCGGCAAATTTTTTCCAAATTCATGGAGGACCTGCTTGCCATAGCCAAAAACTTAAAATAAAAATTTGGTTCAATTCTATGCATAACTTCATACACTTTTTGATGGTACAATGGCGACGGACTGACGGACAGACAGACATTTTCTATAAACATGTTTTTTGGGATCTCTGAGCCCTAAAACGTGTAAATCCGTCGAAAACCGGAAGTCGAAAAAAATTTCGATTACAATACTTTCTTCTATTGAAGATAGAAGAAAGTAAAAAAATGATAAACTCTAAAACTAAATAAACTGTAAAGGTAATAATATTTATTAATTGAGGTATAAGAACGATTAGCACCAGATTAACACACATGTTTAAAGGTGCATGTGATTCCATCTTGCATGCACCAACTGGTCATCGGACGTCTCCACACTGGCCATCTGAAGAGCCTAGATATTAAGGTGAGGAAGTTTGTGAAGAAGTGCCTCCACCTCCCCCATGATTTACCATCTTCTGCCATCCACGCTTCGGTGTGTGATGGTGGCATGGGAATACCATCTTTGAGGTGGATGGTTCCGATGTGGGCGCGGAGACGTCTCAAAGACAGCTCCCAGCGTACCGAGTCAATCTTAAGGTACGATAACAAAGTCTTGAGTTCCAAGGCTAAGATTCAGTCAATGTGGAGAAGGGAGCTGTCCCGGAAGTGTGATGGGGTAGGGCTTGCCCAGGCGGCCAAGGTGCCGCAGGCCCACACGTGGGTCTCAGATGGAACATCTTTTCTTTCTGGGCGGGACTACATCAGCTGCATCCATGTGAGATATGGTTGTTTATTCAACAAATATCGCGCAGCTCGTGGCAGAAATAAGGACAAATACTGCTCAAGAGGGTGTGGGGTCCCAGATACCCTCAACCACATCTTGCAGCAGTGCCACGCCACACACTTCCGGAGAATCCAGCGGCACGACGCTGTGGTTAACTACCTCAGCCGGTCATTGTCGCAGAGAGGCTACATGGTGCATAAGGAGCCGGTGCACCGGGTCGAGGCTGGGGTCTTTAAGCCCGACATAGTGGCCTACTCTCCTGAGCAAGTCATCGTCATCGACGCTCAGGTGGTAAATGACCAGTTACATCTCGACACAGTTCACAGGACAAAGGCTCTCAAATATGAAAGCGCCCTACGTGCCAGTTTGCAGCCCCTCCGACCCCGGGGAGTGCTATTTACATCTTGCACCATAAACTGGCGCGGTGTCTTCTCGGCGGCCTCCGTTAACGACCTGTTGACGTTTGGTGTGATTAAAAAAAAAGATATCAAGGTCGTAAGTTCGAGGGTCTTGCTGGGGGGGGGGGTCGCCGCTTGGCGCTTTCATCGGCAAATGACGACGTGCAACCCACGTCCGAGAGAGGGGTCGGGTAAGGACCACATCAGTCGTCTTTTTTTTCTTCACGGAGAGGCCTTGCCGTGAGTGGCCGAATGTGGGGCGGGCGGTTTGGAGGGCCCACAAAAAAAAAAAAAAAAAAAAAAAAAAAAAAAAAAAAAAAAAAAAAAAAATAGGGGACTAAACAAGAACTGACAGCAGCAAAAAACATTTTTCTGAACTGAATAAAAAAATTAGATTTGAATAAAAGACCATTATAAATAAGGGAAGAAAAGCCAGAACAAAATATTTTATTTTAACTGAACCAGAACAAAAAATATTATGGTTTGAAGCCCTGGTATTTACAAAAGTGGATATTACACAAGAATTAAAAAAAAAATTATCCACCTTTTTTTACATACAGAGAATGAAAAAGAAAAAAAAAATTACTCACCATGAACAATCCATGGTTTTCAAGTTGATCAGATCACTTCCATCACTACACAAAAACTGGCATATACATGTGAAATTTTTAAAATCCCATAAAAAGACAGAACTGTCTTTGAATGCAGATACAATAATATCTTTGTCACGGAGGAAAAATACCTAAAAAAGCAAATACTTTAAAACTTGTAAAAATACAGTATTTCCTTATACATTTTAAAGTGATTTCTACTTTTTATTAATAGTTTACAAGTCAGATCAATTAACTAAGTTGGAAATTGCACATCAAATGCGGCAAATGAGGTGCATTCGTACTATAGCTAGTTTCATAAATGTTTTTTGCACCGCATATTGCACTGAATGTATATTTTAGAGCACTTCATAAGTGCATATCAATTTCATTTTGTTCGAAAGGCTGTAACATCATTAAAATGCACTTGAAATAATTTTTTCCCATTAGCCGTAATGTAACAGAAAACTTTTGACTGTCCCTGTAATTAAACTATACACCCGATTTTCATAAAATTTGAAATGACTCAACAAAATTTTGCAACAATTATATATTTAAAATTTCAGACCATTCGGTCTGGTAGTTTTTGCTCTGTTATATGCATACAGACAGATGGACCGAACGACAACTATAGGTGCTACGTATTTATATAATTACGAACGCACCTAAAAACAGTTAAAACAAACTAAACACATGAATTTAGTTTTAAAAAAAGGAGAAAGGACACATAATATTGTTTTATCATCAAATTACTGAAGGTATGCAAAAGATATCATTCGTCTTCCAGTTGTGTCTGGATATATTGTTTTTAACTCTAAGGCTTCTTTTTTATATTGCAATGAAAATAAAATTGAAAACTTTTTAATGTTAAAACCAAAATATGCCATCATATTCAATATTTTATTTTATTTTTAAAAAGTTTCCATACAAAAGTTCAAAATACTATAAAACAGGAATATTTTCTGGTTATTGTTTTTATTTTAGAATTCTGATACAACTTCTTAGACTAGTATTTATTGGATGAGACCTGTATTTCTCATCCAATACAGATCTCAAGTATTGTATATTCACTCGGAAATATTTGGCATGAAGAAACTTTTTCACATGAAAATATTTAAAAACATATCCCAGCCATATGAAGAAACACACATGCTAATGTTAAACCTCTGGATGTGTTCTTTTCAAATTTCTCGCTTGCATTTTAATATATATATATTTAGAATCCCCAAGGTTAATGTCTAATGTTGTACATAAGTACTTTTCCAATTTTGATTGCAGGAGTTTTTTAAAAAGAGGATTCTTTCACTTTCAGAACCAATTTTGAAACATAAAGTGGGTTGGGTTGGGTTGATTTTTGACGGCCAATTATCTACACGAGGGATATAGGCCCTAGGGGGAGTGCCTTCCGTGGAGGTCTTTCCAAGGGAACCTAATCCGTATTAACGCATGGAAATCCACGGTTTGAAGAAAACCACGAAAACTCCGAACGATTAGGCCGACGGGCGCGATTGGGTTCGAACCCAGCACCTCCCATTTACCAGCTTCGAGAGCAGAACCTCTCATCCACTGGTGGGGCTGAAACATAAAGTGAGCCTCATAAAACAATTTGCAACCAAAATCGAAAAGGTAAAAAAGGGCTTGTCTAGAGATCAACCTCAGCTATCATATTTTAAAAAAAGTAATAATTACAAATATTAAAATGCAAACAAAAAATTTGAAAAGAATACACCCATAAATTTTACATTAGCTTGTAAGAGTTTTAGCGTGACTAGCATATGCTCTTAAGGGTAGATCTAAAACTGACTGTTGTGAACACATTTAACCTAAACAAATATTTGAAATATTTAAATAAGGTTTTACCAACCATATAAAATTATTAAATATTCAAACAGACTTTACAGAAGGAAATGGATGAATAGTAAATTTTATGTGGATCTTGTGCAGACATCATATACAATACATAAATAACCATTGAATGCCATACATATTTAAATTTAAAATCTGTTTTACATGGCAAACTATTGCTGATAATAAGAAAGACAGAAAAGTGTATTATTGTGGGATAGAAAAATGGTTATGTAAAATTGATGAAGATGAGAATCCAGAAATGCTCCTTGTGTCTTGGAGCAGTTGCTCTCTTTGAAAGTCGGAATAAAGAAATGGATTTTTTTTTCTGGAAAAATCAGACATAATAGATTCTCTTTAGAGTATCATGAGTTGAGTTTAACTTCTTTTTTTTTTTTTTTTTTTTTTTTCCCACTCTTCTACATAATTTTTAATTCTCCAATGTAAGAGAAATCAGTGACAATCATAAAGTATGCACTGAAACTTTCTTTGCATTCTCGGAACCAGGTTTGGACATCATTTTCTCTATGTTTTTTATAGTAAAAAAGACCTTTTATTTGTTGCAGTCATTTAGGAAAATTCATGTTTCATCAAGAGTAACAATGTATTTCTGTTTATCTCTTGGTAAATGATTTTCATTACCGAGTTTTACAAAATGTCTTGAATTGAGCCACATGCATAGGAAAAAGACAGTGAACATTCCCCCCCCCCCCTTTTTTAAAGCAGTAAATCTTGGTTTATTATTTTGTTTATTGTTGTTGTTGCTACAGATGTATGCTACAGATGTATTTAAAGACTTTGCAATTGTTTTCTGCATCGGCAAATTTTCTCTTGTTACCAGCCATTTATTTTTAGAAACATTGGAAAGAATACAAACCTTTTTAGGATTTGCAGTTTTTTCCCCTGTAGAAGTGCTGATTGGCGGCATTTCACTTTCGGATTAATAATGTTGTTTATCTTGCACTTAACATGCATTTCACTTTTTAGAAAAATTTTTATTACAGAATAAGGTTTCTCCTTGGAAAGCAGAAAAATGTATGCTCCAAACCACAGCTTGTTTAGATGCACCGTTTTGGAAGGATAAATTTTAAAGTATCAGACGATAATTTTAAATAATAAACAGTTGACAGAATTTTTTTCTCAAAATATTTGCATGTTTTTAATCCTTTACTAAAATTGTTTTATAAATGTGTAAACACCATCTGTAATGTGAGTGTAATAATGAAAACAAATGGGGGAAGGAAATAATTAAGACTTGAATTATAAATCCTCTTCCCTCTCCTAAATGGAAAAATTCCCACTAAAATTTGGACTAAAGAAGGTAATTCCCTCCTAAAATTTAATTCAGATTTCACACCTTAGGGGCTGTTCAAATATTATGTAAGCACCTAAGGGGGGGGGGGGGGGGGGTTAGCGATTTGCTTATTTTTGCTGACAAGGGGGGAGGGGGGGGTTGAATGATGCTTACGTAAGACATTTTCAAAATTTCTTAACTTGTAAAAAATAAAAAACTATTAAAAATTTCAAATTGAAAAAAAGAAATAGCAAAAGAGTATTAAACTTGAAGTTCTGATGTCAGCTATTTTTACCGCACAAGGAAAACATAAACGATCCCTTTTATCTAGAGGTGACTGTTCATGTTTGATGCACGAGGGCTTATTATTTCTGAGAACTTACTACTATTTCCAATTGCGAGAATAGAATAGAATAGAATTGAATGGACCAATGCGATATGTTGTATTGTGACAATATGAGTTTTCCGGGAAAGCTTCCAAAAAGTAAGTAAAATTCCATCTTTTTTGTTTCCACCCCTCCTCTCTGTCAAGTGGCTGAACCCCATAACCATAGTGACCGACTGCTCTACTGTCTGGTGTCTCGTGAGTTTTGAAAACCTCTCAGTAATGTAGTGTAGTGGTGTTTAAAATAAATAAAATCAGAAATATATCTTCATTTCGAGAAATCTTATATAAAAACTTTTTGAAAGTTTCAAAAAGTCTGCATCAGATAAACCTTTGAAGGATATCCAATGTAAAACTAATTATGTGTGGTGGCAGTACAAAAAGTCTTCTTAAAACTGACAAAGATTTAGAGGTATTGGTGCTAAAAAGAATTGAGGATGAACTGTGTAAGTCAATCAAAAAGAAATCAGTCTTTCTTGATTATTTTATAAAGGTAATTATAATCAATTTATTCTTAAAATTTTAAATATATTTTATCATAACTTTAAGTTTACATAACTACTTGTAAAAATTAGGAAAAGATAGATAAGATAAAATGACCGCGTAGCCTTGGCGAAACATGGTCAGTATGGGAATAAATAAAGACCAAAGAAATGTAAAAAAAATGAGTTATTACTTTTAAATATGGCGTAGCCAAGCTAAACCTTATTTTTTCTTTTCAAATAACTCGAAAATTAATGCATCCATGGGGGGGAATTAAAAAATATGTAAGTTTTGTAGCAAATAATCTTCTAACTGTTTTCAAATTTTGTACCTTTCTAAAAATGAAATGTAATCCAATTGAATTGAAATCAATGTATCTCAAATTCAAAAGCAAATAAATAAGGTTTCAAGTGATCAAAAAAAAAGAAAAACAATCCTTAAAAAGGAAACGACAAAATGCTGAATACCAAAGAAAACATCGAACCACCAAACGAACAAAGCTTGGAGAAACCTGCCATGATAATCCAGACATTAGAAAAAAATTAGCTTTGAGGGAATCAGTAGGAAGACCAAGTTCAAATGTAGATCAACCATTATTTCTTAAGGCAATAGCAGACATAGCTATTATTGGAAGTGCTGCAGATGCAAAAAGAAGAAGAGAGTCAATACAAAGTATCAAAACTCTCGATGACTTGACTGCAGAACTGAAAAAGGTTAGTTTTGCAATAAGCAGGAGTAGAACATATCTTCGTTTGCTTCCAAAAATTCCTCAACCATCGAGGATCGAAGACATGTCAGCACAGTGCCGATAAAACTCTGTTGGTTTCAGGTTGATTATCACCGATCTCACATTGATACCCAATTTGCAGTAACATCCATCCGCTATTTAGAAACTTTAGCTTCAATTCTTGAACCCATGCAAGTGTTTCTTCTTTCACAGGTTGACAAAGCCCGTGTACCTTTGGGAATTACAGCAGCCAATAAACAGGCTCCGATACTGATGCATATGGAGTATCATATATCCTTACCCGACCATGATTGGGTCATCGTTGAACGCCACAATCTTATCCCATCTGTTTACGCTGGTATTGTGATTGCTCCTGGCATGGCAGGTCAAAGTAAAGCCATAGGTTATTCTGGTCCAATGTTTATAGCTATAAGAAGTGGGAAACACAGTTCTTCCACACAAATACTCATGCTCAGGATTTTGAAACTCTATTAATACACAAAGACTTTGAAAAATTAGTGAAAACAGAAGAGGGTTTCAGAGTAGAAAGGCGAATGGCACCACTCAGTCGAGAACTGTCTGGTCTTATACACACTCATGACCATTATGATTCCCATCTTGATGAGAACGGTTGCACTATTGGTGAAGAAATAGAGCAGAATAACTTTGCATATGCTGGTAAAACTCTGGCAGATATCTGGAACTCATTAAACATTGATGGTTATCCTGTTACTGCCACATATGTTGATTCAGGCGAACCAGACTCTCATGGTTATGACTTGGATTGGTATTCGAAGCACGTACAAGAAAGTCAATACTTGCTGCAAATTGTAAAATGTGAAGAAAAGAATTGTTACTCTCTTGCACGTAATGATTATTTCGTATATTAAAAGGAAGATTCATACCTCCTCCAATTAAAATGATACAATCGTCAAATGACATCATTACAAGTGAGGAGGGAGAATTTATAGATTTAAGTCTCCGTCTGGCCTTAAATCTGAATATTACAGCAAAGGGATTTTTTAAAGATGCTGTATGATTATATTTGCCCTTCCATAAAGTTGCAATTATCCGCAGGAAGCTGTGGCCATTATCATTTATCTCAGAAATCAGCAAACAGACACAAAAAAATTCAACACAGTGAAAAAATCGAGGCCTGCCTTATACGACCATTGAGAATTGCTGCTCGTCGAGCAAATGAACTTATATGTGCTTCGTAAAATTCATGGAAGATATGGAAGATGTTGAGTGGATCAATGAAGATGAAGTTGATCAAGAATACATCCGAAAAGAAAGCGATGAAGATAATCAAGTAAAACTGGAAACCAATATCATAACAGATATGGAAAAATGGCTTGAGCAGCCATGGGCAGCATCGTAACAGATATGGACATGTTCAAATTTAAATTTTTCAAATGGCTGAGTTCTTCTAAAATTGTGATCTAAGGAATTTTCTTAAATAGAATTGTAAGGAAATAAAACAAGCATTTTTTATAATTTTTTTTTGAGTTTTTTTTTTTTTTTTTATTTGTATTGTGTCCTATTTTTTTTTTCAGTGTGTGTGTGTGTGTGGGGGGGGGGGGGGTTGCAATTTGCTTACGTAATTATTAAGGGAGGTTTGCGATTTGCTTATTTTTGCTGACAAGGGGGGAGGGGGGTCAAAAATTGTCAAAAACATGCTTACGTAATATTTGAACAGCCCCTTATAGTATACTAAGCTAACTTAAAAATACTCACCTTAACAATGTCCACATTCTTTTTCAGAGTCAACACCTTTAAAATGTTAAATGATGTTAGATTCCACAGTATAGCTTCATTACTGCTAGCTGAGAGAACTTTAAGGCCACTTTTATCAAAAGAGATACAGTTTACAGATGAAGAATGGAAGTTAAACCTATTTCTAATTGTTTTCTTTTCTAAAAAATAAGTTATTTTTAATAATAATAGTGGAAATAAATTGGAAAATATAATGATTAATACTTTAAATTAAAATATAAGAAAAATATTATACCTAAATTTATAACAGCAATATTGCAATCTGCTAATGCAACTAAAACTTCAGATTCACTAGAGAAAACCATGCATGTACAACAAATACCGAAACGGTGTGCTAAGTAAAATCTAAATATGGAAAAGAATACATTTATAAAAATATGTGCAATTATTATTATTATTTTAAACACTGTTAAATACATTAATAAATAAGTATCACTATGTACAATTTTGTCTGATCACAATTATGAAATGGATTTCATGAATAAACCTTGTAATTTGGAGTCTAACTTATAATCGAGCTTCAAATAGCCGGGCATTTATTATAACTGTATTTTTTTTTTCTTTAATTATGTCTAGATTTTGTGTGTGATTCATTATTAATCTTGGAATAGATCTAGATATAATCAGACTACAACTTAAATTAAGTAATAAAAATAGAAAAATTAGCGCTAAGAGGGATTGACTTACTACTGGGAATAAATGAAATTTCATTTTTACACATAACTCAATGGTAAAAAAAAAAGTACATTAGAAAATATGTACAAAAGACAAAGAAAAGAATTACATAATAATAAATCCAAAGGAACAGAAGAAAAAGAACCTAAATTGCCACAACTCATAGGCATTGAAATAATTTATTATTTTTTAATTGTAGAATTAAAGTAATAAATCTTAAATTTAATAACAATAACATTCAGCATCAGAATTTCCCCAATAAATATAAAGGTTTATTTATTTATTTATTTTTTACAGATTTATCAGTTCTAAATCAGAATATGGCAATGAAATAACAGTATTATGTAACATCTTTTATGTAAGAGAGCTTCCTTTTTAAATTAAGGTATTTTATGTCTTACTTAAACATAAGTTAAAATTGCATAAATAATGAAATGTAAATAACATAAATAAATGTATATAAAACATTAGCAGATACTGCTGAACACAATAGGAGTGGGAGACACAAATACACACACACACACACACACACAAAAATTGTATGAGACGAATGTGGACAGATAGCTTTCACACTGGCGCAGCGAAAGGGGGGGGGGGGCATTTGGAGTTAGAACCCCTCCCAGAGCTAAAATACTGTATGATTCAAAATGAATGGTCCAAAAAGAATAGCGCAGTGTGACTGCCTTAATGGATTTATTTAGCCGAAACAAATTTATTCTGCAACTACAATTATACAAGTTTTATTTGGCAACAGGGAAAAATCATCGAATGACGAAATCATCGCTAGAGGCGCTGTTAAACAAAATGTCGTCCATGCAGGAGAAAGCGTACTGCATTTTCGAATATGCCAAAACCTCCTCGGTAACTGTTGTGCAAAGACATTTTCGCAGGAAATTTCGTAAACAACCACCGCATCGGCATAACATAAGCAGGTGGGTGAAGCCGGGCCACAGGATTTGACATGTCTTCATTGGCTGCCGAGATCACCAGATCTAACACCCTGTGATTTTTTTCTCTGGGGTTTCGTTAAAGAAAAGGTGTTTGTGCCTCCACTTCCTCAGGACTTAGAGGAACTGAAGCAGTGGATAACTGCAGTATTGAACGCCATCACAGGGGATATGCTATCACGAGTGTGGCAGGACCTTGATTACCGTGTAGACATTTGTCATGTCACCGGAGGGGCACATATTGAACACCTGTAGAAACTTGAATAGATGTAGTTTTGAGGTAAATTTGAATTTTCTAAATATATTAATTACAACGTTCACAATAATGTTTTTTTTTGTCCCATTCATTATGAATCACACTGTAATATTAGTATAATTGCCGCTTATATGAATCACTAGTTAAGCAAATTGGTCACTTTTATGAATCGAGGCCAAAGTTAATATTAAATTTTTTTGGCTTGTTCAGAATCTGCGGGGTTTTTTTAATATAATTCTACTCAACAAAGTGATTCAATTAAACGGCGAATATTGTGTTTAAAACTGTGAAAGCTCATATTACATACATTAGTTTTAAAAAAAACTGGTCATTTGTTTTAAAAAAGAGGAGTGGTCACATTTTCGAGACCTCTTAGGCTAAAAGAGTGGTCATTTCCTGCTGCACAGATGCTTTGAGTTTGCGTATTATACTCTGTATAATTTTTATTTACACTTCTGTCTTTGTTTCATGTTCGAAACCATAATGGACCATTAAATTCAGAGAAAAACGTAAACCACATGCTTTCTAGATTTCTCTCTGTTTCAAACACCCCGTCTTGTGTTTTTCGCTCTCAGTTATCTCTATGACCAAGTTGTGTGCATAAAATCCTTTGAAAAAGTAAGAATAAAAAAAAACAGTACTATAAAGATATTAACATAAAAAGCTGTTTCTGAATGTAATTTAACAGATCATTGCAATCAGTTTTTCTTTTGAACCATTTGTTCGAGGGTGAGCATACTTAAGTTTAAAGTTTGAAGTTTATTAATTGGTAATGTAGCTTGAAATTTTCCCCAAGAAGTCTTGTTCACAGGGAGGCACTGCCCCCAGTTCCCCATAGGAAAGAAGCACTGATTGCAATTGCATCGATTGCCTGTGAACAGGATTTTCAAAAAGACAGACTTAAATGTGAAGTATTTTCTTAGAATTAATAAAAATTACTACAGTAAATTCTGTCTAAGGCGGACTCTGTATAAGCCGGAAATCTGTCTACCGCGGAAATTTTTTCAAGTCCCGGCGAACCCATAGAAAATTACATTCATTCATGCTGCATAAGGCGGAATCTGTCTGACGCGGAAACGGAAAAGATTTTAAGGTCCCACCGAAACCAAAATTTTGCATAAGGCGGAAAAAGGATAATTTAAAAAAGAAAAGCGTTTTGTTTATTAAACTTTAAAACTGATAAGTCAAATAACTCAATGTCGAGCATGTTAGCTAAAATTCCGTAAGCTTTTAAAAAAGTTAATTCAAAAGAACAGAAACTTTAAATTTTAAGGAATTTATGCTTATGCCATTTTTTCATATGCAAAATTGCATCTAAAAGTTAATATTTCTGGTAAAATGAACATTTATGAAAATGATTACGTATTTTCGAAAGTACAATATATTATACTTTAAGATTGTACTCAAATTCAAAATTATAGCGTTCTTTCTCATTCTCGAAGTTTTTTTTTTTTTTTTGGTGTGTATAAACTTCCAGTATGAATGTATTACAGCAGTACTAAGAAATTGAATAAAGTTTCTCATTTATCTTTAAAAAGACAAAGGATCTTTCAGAATTTCAGTTTTCAACCGATTTTCTAGTCAGGAGAATCAATAAATGATCGTCATCTTTCAGGGTTTTTTTTTTTTTTTTTTGGGGGGGGGGGGAGCTTTTTTGCATAAGCCGGAATATTGTCTACCACGGAAATTTTTCTCAGTCCCGACCGATTCCGCCTTAGACAGAGTTTACTGTATCTATATCTTACACACAAACTAATTATGCATCAACTTAAATTTATAAACAATAAATTAGTTATACTTTGATCTACTATTATTACTCTTACATGACGTTACCTGCATATCATCAAAATTATGACCTATTATTTTTTTCAAGAGGACAAAACTACAGTCACAGTTTAAATTATATAAGACGTAAAAAGTAGAAAATATCATTGGGAGAGGGGAGGGGTGGGGGGGGGGGGGGGGTTGTGGCATTTCTTATAGGTATTTAGCTGCAATGCCTTTCATTTAACTAAAAGTTTATATAAGTAGATACTTTCCCACTTATTTTGTGGAAGTGAAAGATAAAACACGCCTCTCTCTTTTTCCGAAAATGTTACTGTATTTTTTTTCTCCTGTTTTTTGCAGCCACAGGGAGGTACCACCTACCATTTATTCTGCCATAGATATATCTAACAGAAAATTAAATATTTCTAAATATTCCACAAAATCATAAAAAAAAAGAAGAAATAACATTTAGAAAACATACATATATTTTTTCTTAAACAACAACAACAAAAAAAAATGTGACATATACACAGTATTTAAAAATGTTTAAGAGGAGTAGAGATTAGCAACATTTGTGTAGGAAACCAGGTCATAATCTATTTATCCAGCGAAAAATGTCGGGTACTAGCAATTGCTCACGTAATAATTAAAATATATCAAGTGGTATTTGTGTGCCTATTTTTATTAGACAAAATTATATTGCTACGGATAATTCAAATGTTACTAACTAAGCCACAGTTTGACTAAACTTCATTATTACACTGCATTAGGGGGAAATAAGGCTTTAATGAGAAAAACTCAAGCTAATTCTAAATAAATGATAATTGAAAATATATTTTGAAACTTTTATGCTCATTTCAGTTTTCATTTTTAGCTTTCAATTTTTTAGAAACTATTCTTAGCAAGCATTTACATTTTAAAAGCAATCATCATGATATATTCCAAGCTTGCAGTCTAACGGTTCACCACCCCTTCATGGTAGTGGCACCACCATAAAATATAGCTTATGATGAAACAGGGATTGTCCCATCAATTTGCCAACATTACTTTTGAAATTGGTTTGGTATTTCCTGAGATTCCATAGTAATCGCAATTTAGAAAGTTTTTAGAATTTTTTTGCTCATTTTGCTCTTTTAAATTTTGAATATTTTGGAAACTGTTCTTAGAGAGTATTTACATCTTATAAGTATCTACCATGCCAAATTTCAAGTTTCTATCTTTAACAGTTCCACACCCACAGAAATCGAAATTCAGAAAGTTTTTCGCTCATTTCACTCTTTTAAATTTTGATTTTCTTAAAAACTATTCTCATACAGCATTTACATCTTATAAATATAAATATCATTCCAATTTTCAAGTTTCTAGTTCAATATCACAAAAATCACAACTGTAGAATGTTTTTTGCCTCCGCAATCTCTTAGTGGTAGCGGCATCGACATAAAATATAGCCTATGTTGGAGTAGGAAGTGTCACCATCAATTTGCTACCATTACTTTTGAAATCCGTTAGATACTTCCTGAGATTCCATAGAAATTGTAATTTAAAACATTTTTAGAACACTTTTCGCTCATGTCATCCTTTTGAATTTTTTTAGAAATTGTTCTTAGAGAGCATTTATATCTTATAACTACCATGAAAAATTTTTAGTTTTTAGCCCCTTCAAAATTACAGAAATTGCAATTTTAGAATGTTTTTTCTCCTGAAAGTCCCTGGTGGTAGTGGAACCAACATAAAATATAGCCTAAATTTGAGTTTAGACTGTCACCATCAATTTGCTTTTGAAATCGGTTTGAAATTTCCTGGTATTACATAGAAGTCTTAATTTAGAACACTTTTCACTCATTTCACCCTTTTAAATTTCCAAATTTTTAGTAACTGTTTTTAGAGATTATTTACATGTTATAAGTATCTGCCATGCCAAATTTCAAGTCTCATCTTTAACATTTCTTGGAAATCGTAATTTAGAATCCTTTTCACGCAATTTTACTCTTTTTAAATTTCGATTTTTTTACAAACTGTTCTTAGAGAGCATTTACATCTTGTAAGTAACTACCATTCCAAATTTCAAGTTTCAGTATCACAAAATTAGAAATTATTGAAGGTTTGTTGCACCTGCAACCTCCTGATGGTAGTGGTACCGACATAAAATATAGCCTATGTTGGAGCAGGGCGTGTCACTATCAATTTACTACCATTACTTTTGAAATCAGTTAGGTATTTCCTGAGATTCCATAGAAATTTTAATTTAAAACATTTTCAGAATGCTTTTCGCTCATGTCACCCTTTTAAATTTGGAATTTTTTAGAAACCTGTCAGAGATCATTTACATCTTATAAGTATCTACCATGCCAAAATTCGAGTTTCTATCTTTAACATTTCAACAGAAATCGTAATTTAGAACATTTTTAGAACACTTATCGCTCCTTTCATCTTTTTAAATTTTGATTTTTTCAGCTGTTCTTAGAGAGTTTTTGCATCTTAAAAGTAACTACCATGCCAAATTTATAGTTTCTAGGCCTTTCAGTAACACAAAAATCGTAATTTAGAATGTTTTTTGCTCCTGCACCCCCTTTACAGGTAGTGCCCTTGACATAAAATGTAGCCTATGTTGAAACAGGGACTATCACCATCAATTTGCCACCATTACTTTTGAAATCGATTTGGTAGTTTCAGAGATTACCCCCCTACAAACACACGAACTAAAAAACAAACATTGTTTCAATACAAAAAATGTTTGTTGTAGTGTGCTCTCCCATCATTTAAAATTTGCCTATGATTTTTTTAAACATTTTACATTACAAATCTAACATAGTTTTGTGTTATTTCATTGATGCATTTTAAGTTTTGTAACTCTAATATTGTAAACGCTGTTTAAATGAATCATAACCAGCGTAACTGCTGATCGTAATATCCGAGAAAAAAAGGCGTTACGATTTCATTAATTCATTAAATAAACTGATTTGATTAGCCAGTGATTCAATTAACCGGCGATCACCCATTATCAACAACTCAAAACCCCCCTAGAGCCAAATTCTGGCTGCTCCACTGGCATTCATAATAAATTTTATTGATTTGTTATTAAAAGTTAAAATATTGAAACAGTTGTGTTATCAACAGAATCGATTACTAATGTTTTTTCCTTGCCACACTTTCCAGATGCACCAGACTGTTGTTTACAGATACGTCACCATCTTGGAATTATGAAAAACCGTACATTTAATGATGGCATAATATCAGAAAACATCATGAAGGCTGCCTTAGATTAAAAGATACAAATGACAAATGTTATTTAGCACAAGAAACATAAATAACAGTACAATATAAGAAATTTCACATTTAATTCGGTAAATTTTTCAATGAAAAATTGAGAATATCAGATTTTCAAAATACAATCAAAACAATTTTAAAAGTAAAAAGGGACACTGCATGATTTGATAAAGAATGCAATTTTCCAGATGGAGAGCATTTTTTTAAATTCTCATTCATACTCAAATTCTTCCTAAACGTAATTTTAATATATCTTACAAATTGTAAAAAATGTAATAGCCAGCAAAAATTTCAATTTCTAGGCACCAATAAAAAATACGTATGTTCCCCCCCCCCCCCCCCCTTCCCCCTACATTTCCCATTGACAATTTCTTACAGTTTTTAAAATTTAATCATGGATTTTTAAAAAGTTCTTTTTTGTGAATTCATTGAAAGAGAATAAATATAAGTTTATATCAAGAATTGACTTAATTCTTCAACTCTGCTAATAAATTAATTTAGAAAGCTAATATAAATTAAGTTGTTTAACAAAATGTAACCAAATTATGTAACTCTAAAAATGAAATATGCATTACAAACTGAGTGAATAAAATATGCAATAGCATAAGGAAAAAAAAATTTTGTTTACTAAAATCCTTTTGTTTTTCAAGAAAATCCTTTAGAGAGAAATTAGGCAAAACACTGACCAGTAACCTTAATACACCACCTTTAAGGTACTTTATCTTAGATTAACAATTTTTCTAACATAACTCTTCAAAATTTACATTTTGTAATTTTTGCTTAGTAGGTACTGGAATGTGTAATACAAAATGCCTTGTGTATGTCTGATTCTCTTTTTTTTTTTTTTTTTTTTTTTTTATAAATTTAAAGTACCACTTATCGATAGCTTTCATTGGCTTATAGTCATTAAGTATAGGCACATTCTTGCAGTGAATCATAATTAAATCATTCATTGTTAATGTTTCCAATCACTAGTTAAAATACTTTGGTTACCAATGGCAACTATATTTCTCTCTCTATATGTAAGCAAAACGGTACAAATGTTGCAGATACACCAGGGTTTATTTTTGGCACCAAAATGATAATTTTTTGCCTGTTGTGGCAATTGGGAAAAATTTTGCTTGTATGTTTTATAACAAATACTAATTTATATGCATTTACAATAAAAATGGTGTGTGTTTTATAATAAAATTGTGTTTTTTTTTTAATACATAGTGAAATAAAATTAATATGCTATTTTTACATGATAGACTAATAGAAATCAACTAAATGACTACAAATACTTCTTAAATACAACTTACACAAAGAAAATGCTAAAATAAATGGTACTTTTCGGTTAGCCGGGCCCCAGTGTTATATATACATATATATATCTATAACAATAAAGAAAGAAGTTTGTGTGTGAGTGAGTGAGTGAGTGTGTCAACGGTGTTCTGAAGAGACCACAGCATGTAGAGCTACAAAATTTGAGGAAAAGGTACGTCTATATATGAAGTTTTGCACCTCGAAGCCCGATTTTCGATTAGATTTTTTTAAATTTAATTTTTTATGCGATTTTTAGCGCTTTTTTATGTTTTGAGGCAATTTTTCCATATAAGTGAGAAGAATATGGTTTCTTTCTTTTAACCCAATATAGTAAATTTTGTTCTCTTTTCAAAAAAGTTTATTCAGAATTCGTGCAGCGATTTTTTAATTTTTAGCGAATTTTTTATGCAATTATTGAACAGCATTTAATGCATTTCCATACATATAAGGAGGTTACCGTAGAAGAACATAGTTCTGTCGCCAAACGCAGCCAAGTTTGCCACCAACTTGGCGGTATATCGCCAAATTTGGTGACCAAAGGAGCCACCAAAAGTGATGCCAACTTGATGATATCTCTAATATTTCGCCAAATTCCTATAGACTTCCATTGTAAACCAATATGGATTATTTTCTTACAGAAAATCAACAAATTGAGATATTTTAATGCAACAAAAACTAATATTAACTTAAGGGATTATATTAATTCCATTTTTCCACATTAGGAAAAAGAATGCGGTTTCTTTCTTTTAACCGAATATAGTAAAGTTTGTTCTCTTTTCAAAAAAGTTTATTCGGAATTCGTGCAGCGATTTTTGAATTTTTAGAGAATTTTTTATGCAATTATTGAACAGCATGTAATGCATGTCCATACCTATAAGGGAGTTACCGTAGGGGGGATTCAGTTCTGTCGCCAAATAACGCCAAATTTGTCACCAACTTGGCGATATATCGCTAAATTTGGCAACCAAAATGAGTCACCAAAATTGACGCTAACTTGCCAATATCTCTAATATTTTGCCAAATTCCGATAGACTTCCACTGTAAAACAATAGGGTTTACTTGCTTACAGAAAATCAACAAATTGAGATATCTTAATGCAACAAAAACTAATATTAACTTAACGGATTATATTAATTATATTTAAGGGAGTCCAAGTAAATGAATTACGAATATGTGACAAGGTATATGTGATATGTGAAAAGGTAACATGATCTAATGCTTAGCATGATTTCCAAAACATAAATTTTAAGAGGGCCCACAGGTCAAAGGAATTAGATTTGAAACTTTTATCCAATTATAGTAAATTTTGACTTTCGTGATTTTTTAACTTTTTGTGATTTTTAATGCGATTTTTACGTTTCTTCGCGATCTGCTGCAATTTTTTGACATTCCGTTTTTGACCTAAAGTACATTCTGCCCTCATTTCAATAAAGTTTATTCGGATTTCGTATCGCAATTTTTGAATTTTTCGGGAATTTTGTATGTGATTTTTAGTGTATTTTAACGATTTGCTACTATTTTTCCACATTAGTGAAAGGAATCAACTTGCAATCTTTGAACATAATATACATATATTTTTTCTCTTTTCAGAATGTGAGAAGCGATTTAAATTTTTTTTCGCGATATCTTATAGTGTTTTTCAGAACTTTTTCGTAATTCCTGCTGTTTTTTGCCCGTACATGTATATATGCATAGATATATATATTTAAGTATTGCGCGGCAGCGCAATACTTATTTATTTCCAGTGTCACTTCTCAATGTTAATTTAACATAGAAAAGCCTATGGAGATCATAACTTTTTCATTTTTTCTTCTCACCTTTTTGTCCCTGATGCCACTAATTTTTAATTCTTTGCTAATTCTAATAATATTATAAATTCAAAGTGTAAAAACATTTGCCTGACGTCAGGGTCAAAACGGATCATAAAATGCCTTTGCATATAGGTGGATTATAATCTAGAGAGTAAAATGGGGTAATTTTTATTTACATTATTCAAATATTTTTCTTAATAACTCCAAATTTCGCTTTTTTCATTGAGATTCAACGGACATTTTCTAATAAAATTTAACACTTTCCCTTCATTTTTGTAAATAATTCAAAAGCCGTAATAATAATCTGCCTATATTTAGTTGAATGATTTTCACGTGAAACATGAAACTGAAGAAACTGAAATAGTTTTTTTTTTTTTTTTTTTTAAGAATTAAAAAGAAGATGAATGTGGCGTCATAGTGGAAATAAAAATGACATTTTCAAGCAGATTTTTTAAGTTCAGATTATAATTTTTTGACCAAAGTACAGCAACCTGCATTACTGCACTGGTGACACATTTTGAATTATACATAGGTAAATTGCATCACAAATTGTGATGCGATATCGCACAAATCAAAGGCTGATGATGATATACCCTCCATTAATTTTGAAATGTGTTCGTCTGAATGCAGTAGTTATTAAAAAACTTGACATATTAAACAAAAACCTAATTTGCAGAACACATTAAAAAAACAAAATTTATTTCCTAAATTGTTTAAGCCCGAGAAGGGGCAGATATTAAGATATTTCATTCATTTCGTTCTACATTTAATGTTAAATTTTTGTAACAAATAAGTTAAACCAATTGAACATTAAAAAATAAAAATGAAATTCATAGAATATAATACTTTAAACACCTATATACTTAGATTCCATTCAAATGAAATCGAAATAAATCTTAGACATTTTCCATTTTTAAGTTGTAAATATTTGTACTGCAGATTTTGCATTATGTTTATGACGATTGTACATATTATGATAAGATACATGCAAAATACAAAACTTAAAAAAAAGTCTAAGATTTATTTCGATTTCATTTGAACGGAATCTAAGTATATAGGTGTTTAAAATATTATATTGTATGAATTTCATTTTTATTTTTTAATGTTCAATTGGTTAAACTTATTTGTTACAAAAATTTAACATTAAATGTAGAACGAAAGGAATGAAATATCTTAATATCTGCCCCTTCTCGGGCTTAAACAATTTAGGAAATAAATTTTGTTTTTTTAATTTGTTCTGCAAATTAGGTTTTTGTTTAATATATATATACATATATTGTATATATACACATATATATATATATATGTAAATATCAGGGTTCGTAAATATCATGATATTTTCGAAAATATCAAAAATATCTGGTATTTTGATATATATCAGATATTTTCACAATTGTCAGCTTATAAAGATTTTTAGACTTAATATAAATTAGAATCTAAAACGTATTACGTTTAACATGAAAACATAATAAAACAATATTCTAAATGTCATTTTTTATATTTTTCTTATAAAATTTATGATCAAATAATTGAAAAAACTATCTTCTGCAAAAGTTACTTTTTCACTCATCAAAACACAAAATGCAGGATTCAGTTTAAAAAATAAATAAAATTACACAACAAATTCTAAAATACAAAATTTTTCTGTTGAAGAATTTGAACATGAATGTAAGTTTGTCTGTTTTTTCATTCCCTAGCCTACTGCACAATTTAGACTGAAGTAAATCAAAATTAAGATTCTAATGCATCTATTGAAGGAGAATCTGTAAACAAATGATAAGTTAAATTATCTTTCATGGGCTGTTCTAATTTAATATTATCCCACCAAATTTTTGGTTCAACATTTAAATATTCAGTTTCAAACATAAAGCTTATATGAGATTTTTTTGCTAAAATCCAACCACCAATTAACCTCTTTATCTCATTCTAGAAGGTGCAGTCTACATAAATAATTGAGACAGGGTAGGGAGGTATTGTTCAAAGACAGATTTCTTATGATGGTAATGGGAAAGCTGCAGGTACAGTCCAAAACTAGTTTTTGGAGTGTGGGGAATATTTTGGGAGCTATTCTTTTTAGTTATTTATTTATAGATGGGCTAATTTTTAATAACAGTTGAAGAATTCATTTGCACTTCTTTTGACTGAAAATATTTTGAAAATAAATATCAGATATATGAAAATATCAAAAAATACGACATTTAAAAAATAAATATCAAATGTATGAAAGTGAAAATATCGAAAGTATCAAAAATCTTGATTTTTGAAAATAAATATCGGATATATATCATGATATATATCCATTGATATATATCAACGAACCCTGTAAATATATATCTAAATATACATATATATATGTATATATATATATGTATATATAACACTGGCACCTGGCTAACTGAAAAGTACCAAATAAATTTATACAAAATTGTTACATAAAACTAATATTAAAAGAGGAAATTTATACCTGCTTTTTGAGAAATCAAAGAGATAAACTGCGCCATGACAATCACATGCAGCAATTTTTGTACCAGATTTGCTCCATGCAGCACGCACAAAACTTATAGATTTATATACAGAATTATTTCTAATAGATAAAATGGGCCTATAAAAAAACAAAAACAAAACAAGAATGATTATTAAAATGAACCTTTGTGATTAAACTTTTTATTTTATTTTACAAAACTAAAAATTTAAATTAACCATCATGGCATGATTAAAATCATGGTATTTTCTTTTTTTAACATAAACTTACATATTATCAGAATAAAATGAATTATATAAAAAATGAAAACACACTAAGAATAATGCATACTTGTGAATATCTTGTTATGAAAACTATTAAAAATGCAAATTAAATTAATTTTTAAAATGAGGTTCTATTTTATATACAGGGTGATTATAATTAAAGTTGAACTTTCAAAAGGCTCTAAAAAAAAAACACTGGTCAGAATGACCTGATATTTCATCTTAATAGTCATGAAGCAATCAATGGGACTTTGTTTTGCAAAAGAAAAAAAGTTCAAAAGTTAACCAATAGATTGCGCTGTACTCAGCATAAGATGTTAATTAAAAGATGTGACATGCTGTTGTGGCACTCTTTATTCAAAGCCTATCCACCATGACAAGGTGATGTCACAGCGGATAGGACAAAATCTGTGTCTAGGCCAAAAAATGTAGAAAAAGTTAAAATGAAATTGGTTTTTAACTGTCCTAAGGCCAAAAACCGTAGAAAAAGCAAAAACAAAATCAGTTTTGCCCCTAGGCTAAAAACCGTAGAAATAGCAAAAACAAAATCATTTTTGTCCCTAGGCCAAAAACTGTAGAAAAAGCAAAAATGAAATCGGTTTTCAACTCTCCCTAGGCCAAAAAATGCAGAAAAAGCAAAAACGGCCGAATCTATCAAGAAAAGGAAGTCGGCTACGACTTGCTTAAGAAATGTCCAATATGCTGTCCATCGTTTTCTGCTATGAGCTGAAAGTGCAAAACAGCATGTTCCACAACAGATCGGAGTATTTCAAGGGTGATATTGTGAATGTGTTGCATAATGCATGTTTTCAATTCACCTAAGCTCACAATTGGACCACCGTACACAACATGTTTTAGGTAACCCCTTAGCCCGAAGTTGCAAGGGTTCAGATCAGGTGATCATGACGTCCAAACTGTTGGGAAATGGTGTCTGATAATTCCTGTCATTTCCAATATGCAGATTCAACAGCTGCTTCACTGGTGTTGCAATGTGCGGAGGAGCGGCATCATGCACAAAAATTGTGCTGTCCACGCATTCATGCTGTTGCAGTACTGGAATGAGCTGGTTGTGCAAAACAGATTCATAACGTGTCCCATTGTTTGTTCAGGTGACAGGACCTGAAGGACCAAACTCTTGGAAAAAGAAAGGGCCAACGATAAATGCTGCCGTAAACCTGCATCACACAGTGACCTTTGCAGGATGAAGAGGCAATGGTTGCATTTGGAACGGATTCTCACTTGCCTGTATTCTGCAATTTTGAGTATTGACAGAATCTTGGAGATGGAATTGGGCTTCATCTGTCCCCAAATGTTCCATTGCCATGCATTGTCCACTTCCATTCAAGCAAGAAATAGCAAGGCGAAAGCTTCTTGTTTTGGCAGGTCAGCAAGAAGCAACTCCTTAACATGTGTAATTTTGTATAGATAGTATTGCAGGATGTTTCATGAATTTTATGAACCGTGCTGACATGGATGTGAAAAGCTCAGTAAATTCATCATGCATGCACATTCTCAAAGAACTGCTTGACATTTCTTGCAATGCTGAAGACACATCCTCCACTGACATCGAAGCAATTGCTTGCCTCCCTCTGCCACATTTTATGTCAAATGAGCCTGTGTCTTTGAATTTATCAACCATCTATTTCAAACCGAATGCAGTCATTGGGCCAGAATCGCTTTTTAAACCCTTTACTGTCCGGAATTTTTTCAATGCAATTGCCCCACAATCATTGTTCTTGTAAAAAAGCTTCACAAGCAGAGCCCGATCCTTTAATGATAGAATCATGACTTCTTTCTCAGATGCAGAATAACATAAAGTGCATGTTCCCCGCCTTTTCATCACAAGTGTGATGTGCGGTGCGCATGTCATGTCTTTTAATTAACATCTTATGATGAGTACAGCTCCATCTATCAATCAACATTTGAACTTTTTTTTCTTTCACAAAACAAATTCCCGTTGCTTCACATATACTCAGATGAAATATCAGATTATTCTAACCAGTGGTTCTTTTTATACAGCCTTTTGAATGTGCAACTTTAATTATAATCACCCTGTATATATACAAAACTTGTATATATTAGAGTTACGATTGTACAATGAAATATTATCTTTTTTGAACAAAAGCAGCAGTTACTATTATCTAGTAGTTTATATGTGAGATTCAAAGAAGGAAAAAATAAATAAAACATCCTATAATTAGAGGTTATCCTGTCTGTATGACATGAGATAAGAAGTAAGAAATAAAGATCTTTCAAAGTTAAAATTTTAAAAATCAAATAAATCATAAGACGAAATGCAATATTTCACCTTGATTCAAACATAAAATGTACAATATGAACTATAAAAAGCTCACTGTTTTATTTAAAAGGTGACAAAAATAATAAAAGAGATGTAACAAGTTAAAAATACATTTTATTTAAAACTTCTTGGTACTTCCGGGCTGTATTTCCCAAGCTTACTATCAGAGAATATTTTAAGAACCCAAAATCCGCATCCACTATTATATATAAATATTATCTATAAATTATTACGCATCCACTATCAGAGAATCCATAGAAATCCTGTGTAAAAACAATCAAGTATGTAACGACACCCTATTGTACAATATCCCCAATTTATGGTTCATTACCCTGAAAACTTGAGCAAAGTGACGTATTAAAGTTTCTGGTATGGCAGCTCAAAAAAATTTTCTGTGAAAATTTAACCTGAAACACTGCTACTTCGACTGTCCAGTTAAACATTTAAAATGAAAACGACGTATGAGAACAGAGCGATGTATTAAAATAAATGGAACTGCAGTTAATAATAATATATATTTTCTCTAATTAAGTTCAATCCAAGAAACTGCTACTTCTACTTTTTTCAACTCTAATAATTATTGGCTGCTCATTTTCAAAGCGAAGTGATGTATTTGTAAAATAAACAGCAATTAGTTACTTAAATATTCTCTGATGATGGGCTTAAGAAATACACCCTGAAAGTACTAAGAAGTTTTAAATAAAATGTACAGTCAAATCCCTTTATACCGCCATTACCCGTTCGAGAAATTTTCAGTGCTATAACGAGTTTAGCGGTATATCGAATTAGAATACAATAAAAATTAACTTGACACTATTATACTAATATTATTATTATTATAAAAATAAATATCATAATGCCTTTTTATTAAATTAATCCAATAGTATATAATACATATAATTAATACTGCATGTTTCAAAATTATCCAATTAATGCATGAAATTAACATGCATTTACTTCTTTACATAATCAATTTTAGATAAAGTAGATAATTATGCACATCACAGACAAACATATATATTAAATCTCACACTGAATTTATTTTACTTTAATTATCTTTTACAGGAAAATATTTTAAAATGCTAGTTTGAGCTTTCTTTTCAATATTAATTTTTTTCAATATCTTTTCCTACAACTAAAAGATTGTTCATCATTTTTTTAACAGTTGCATGTTTTTCTAAAAAAAATCTTATTTTCCTAATGCAATTTTTAACGTCATCAGATGTAATATGCGGCGTTTCAGTTTCTTCAGATACGCTGTCAGATGAATTTCAATTGGCAACAATTTCTTTGATTATACTTTTATTCACTTTTTAATTTGTCAGGTTTTAATTTTATTTTTTTCAACCTGGCTTCCGCTAGAGTCTCTTATACTCAGTACATGGCTGTTAACCTATGAACCTGGCTTTCGCAAAAGAGTCGGAATAAGAGAAGAAAAGCTTAAAGGACCGCGAACGAAAAGAGGCCGCTCACCACGGCGGTTGCTAAAAATCTTCAAATTTTGAAACACTTTTGTCTATATTAATGTACTCAATTGCCGATAGAGGATGCTCTATATCTGTTAATTTGTGTATGTCATCTTGTAGTTCTTGAAGTGCTGTACTGTTTTTTTAGTAGATCCTTCAGATTTAATCAATCCAGCATGTTTCCAGAAGTTAACAATAGTTTCTGATGAAATCTCATCCCATGCTTTTTTTTATCATGCGAATAGCATCTTGTAAAAGGATTGGATAAAAATCATCTTTACTGATTTTTCAATGATGTAGCGGCAATGATACTTTCGATAATGAGCTTTGAATGAGCTTATTAAACCCGCATCCAAAGGTTGTAAAAATTCAATGCAGATATTGCCCATTGGATATGCTATGTGACAAGGGGCATTATCCAAAATCATTAAAATATGGCATTTGCTTCTTTTCATTTCTAAGTTGAAATTCACTAACCATTTTTGAAATGCTACAGTCATCCAAGCTTTCTTAATATTCTCATAATCGGAATAATGAACAGGATTAAAATTTTTAAAACATCTTTGCTTAGCTCATTTTCCACTCACTGTCATAGTTCTTTTATCAGATCCATCTCTATTCGTACAGAACACAAGAGATACACAATCTTTTTTTTTTTTTTTGCATCCTTTAGCAGGCACACTCGATACTGTTGTATCTGGCTCAGACCTGCCAACCTTTGAAAATGAGAAATCGTAGCACACAAAATTAAAATTAATCTGGAGATTGGTTGGTTGGTTTTTCGTGTTTCGCAGCCATCTTTTGACATTCGTAAAAGGAATAAGGTTTCAGTCTTTCAACAACTCAATATATTTTTTTCCTCTGAAAATTTTTATATGATTTTTAGAGTTTCTTCTCGTTTCAAAACGGTTTCTTTTAAGATTTGTAAAAGGAGCCTGGTTCCAATTTTTTAGCCCAGTGCAGTAAATTTCGACGAAATTCGCGACTTTTTTCCCGCGATCATTTTAGGATATTCTCTTTTTTTTTCAACAATCGTAATTCATATTTTTCCGTCACGATTCTTACTAGAAATCCGCACTATTTACCACGAACTTTGGACGAAATTCGCATTTTTTACCACAATCCTTTAACTAATTTTGCATTTTTTACTACAATCCTTTGACAAAATAAGTGTTTTCTTTCCACGATCTGTCGGTCAAATTTATGTTTTGTTTCTGCGATATTTTGATAAAATTCACATTTTTACCACGATCATTTGACGAAATTTATTTTCTCCAGTGACTAATTGACGAAATTAATATTTTTATATGGTCATTTGTCGAAATTAGCAATAGTTTATCGCAACCGATTAGCAAAAATTCCAATATCTTTTCGCGACCAATTAACAAAATTCACTACTCGTTTCCGCGACCTTTTGACGAAATTTACAATATTTTCCCCTCGATACTTTATCGAAATTCGTGATATTTTGCGCACTTTTTTGATGAAATTCGCAATTTCTTTCTGAACTCTTAACGAAATTAGCGATTTTATTCAGCGACCAATTGAAGATAGTTACTATTTGTTTCTGAAACCTTCGGCGAAATATCCGATACTTTTACGCAATCATTTGAAGAAATTCTCAAATTTTTCCGCGATCGATTCATGAATTAATTTAGGGAAATTCCATAAAAGAAAAAAAATCGCAGACTTCCAAGAAATTTCAAAATATACTCGCAAAAGGATCATAGATCTGTGGAAGAATTTACAGGGGGGAATGCTGCACAGCATTTTTCTTTATGCAGGACTCTCCTTTTCCGTGTGCAAATCGTGCGATTTTGCACACTATTTCAAACCTTGCCCCTCAAAGAACCACCTCGCCCTTCCAGAAATTCTTAAAATGGCACCCCTGTTTCTAAGGAAGGGAATTCCTGAATAAATATTTACAGAAACACGATTCACTCGTGGTTAATATACATAAAGAGGGTTTTTATGTCAAGAAGTTTGTTTTGCAGCCCAGATTTTTTTTTACCATGAGCATTTTTTAATGGCCGAATTTTCGGACTAATGACCAATTTTTTTAAAACTTTCGGAAATGAATACTTTGAAATTTTGGAAATTTCGGAATAGAATCACTCCTGAAAAATATGCTCCACGGGATAAAAATTGCAACTAGAAAAAAAAAATGTGTTTGCGTATATTTTACAAAAAATCGTAGTTTAAGATGATTTTCGTAGCATCGTAGTTCATAGATCCAAATCGTAGCAACTACGATTTTTTCGTAGCAGTTGGCAGGTATGCTGACTGCAAGTGGTAAAAAGGGCCACTTTCATCCATATTGTAAATGTCCTCTGGTTTATACTCTAAAATCAACACACTCTTTCTTTCTTTCTAACCGATGACCAGCCCCTACCTGCCGGGTTGCCCCAGCTTAACAGGTTTAGTACCTGGCATCGGGGCGAAAGACCGCCTAATCGCCTCCAAGCACCAATAAACCTGACATCATTGCCTCGATCGTCATCCTATCTGCAGTGCCTACTGCTCATTTGTGTATACTTTGTTTTGCCGGTTACTTAACTTTATATCCTGTTGTTTGGCACCTGCACATTGCTACTCATATTGGTCTCGTAATTTAGAACCTTGATCAGATGACGAGACCTTCACCTGGCAAGGCACCTCCAGAGGTATAATTCACAGAAAAATCAACACACTCAGTTTTTTATGACCAGTCTGTTCAATCAGCCACTATTGTATTCAAAATATGTGATATTCATTTGCTGGCCAAGGTCTTTTGCCTGCTCTCCGATGATGTCTCCATTTTTGGTAGCATTTTAGGTAGCTTTCTTTACAAAAAAGCTACCTATTGCAGCCGTTCGGAGGAAAGCGATTTCAAAAAATTTTGGTATATTTTCATCGATCATGACCCCCAGACCCCGAAACCACCCTCCGTTCAAAATTGATATATATATATATATATATATCTGACCTATGTCACACTGTAACTCCCGTAATTATGAACCGATTTCGATGTAATTCGGTGTGTACATAGTACATACCAATGTCTCGACCGAGTTCGTTGGCCAGCTTTATCCGCCGTTTTGTTTCAAAATGGCGGCCATTTAAAATTTTTTAAAAAAATTAAAACTTAAAATGTGGTACCAAAAAATTAAAAATGGTAAAATATTTTTTTCTTATGTATTTGACCTTTATACAAAGATTCCGGAGCAGTTTTTGTTTCGTCTATATCTTAAAAAATGGCTGAGTTATAGCATTTTGAATTTCTAGCGTGGCTGACATTTTGAAACGCCCTGAATTTTGTCACGCGATAAAAGGCGTATTTATGAACCGATTTGGATGTAATTCGGTGTGTACATAGTACATACCAATCTCTCGACCGAGTTCGTTGGCCAGCTTCATCCGCCATTTTGTTTCAAAATGGCGGCCATTTAAAATTTTAAAAAAAATTTTAAACTTGAAATGTGGTACCAAAAAATTAAAAATGGAAAAATATTTTTTTCTTATGTATTTGACCTTTATACAAAGATTTCGGAGCAGTTTTTGTTTCGTCTATATCTTAAAAAATGGCTGAGTTATAGCACTTTGAATTTCTAGCGTGGCTGACATTTTGAAACGTCCTGAACTTTGTCACGCGATAAAAGGCGTATTTATGAACCGATTTGGATGTAACTTCGTTTATATATAGTACATACCAATGTCTCGACCGGGTTCGTTGGCCAGCTTCATCCGCCATCTTGTTTAAAAATGGCGGCCATTTAAATTTTTAAGAAAAATTTAAATTTGAAATGTGGTACCAAAAAATTGAAAATTGAAAAAATATTTTCTTCTTATGTGTTTGACCTTTATAAAAAGATTCGGGAGCAGTTTTTGTTTCGTCTATATCTTAAGAAATGGCTGAGTTATAGGATTTTGAATTTCTAGCGTGGCTGACATTTTGAAACGTCCTGATTTTTCTCACGTAATAACAGGCGTATTTATGAACCGACGTAGATGTACCTTGGTGTGTACATAGTACATACAAATATCTCGACCGAGTTCGTTGGCCAGCTTCATCCGCCATCTTGTTTCAAAATGGCGGCCATTTAAAAAAATAAAAAAATTTAAATGAGATACCAAAAATTGGAAAATGAAAAAGATTTTTTTTGTGTGTGTTTGACCTTAATACAAAGATTCCGGAACAGTTTTTCTTTCGTCTATATCTAAAAAAAAATGGCTGAGTGATAGCATTTTGAATTTCTCTTGTGGCTGACATTTTAAAACGACCTGATTTTTGTCACGCGATAACAGGCGTATTTATGAACCTATTTGGATGTAACTTGGTCTGTACATAGTACATACCAGTGTCTCGACCGAGTTCGTTGGCCAGATTCATTCGCCATCTTGTTTCAAAAGGGTTGCCATTTAAAAAAAATTAAATTTAAAATTCAAAATGAGGTATTAAAAAATTGGAAAATGAAAAACATTTTTTTTATGTGTTTGGCCTTGATACAAAGATTCCGGAGCAGTTTTTGTTTCTGAAAATTTGTTCTTTTGTTTATATCTTAAAAAATGGTTGATTTATAGCACTTTGAATTTCTAGCATGGCTAACATTTTGAAACGATCTTGTATTTTTCACGCGATAACACACGTATTCGCCTGTTTCGATGTAAGAAGGCATGTGGATAGTATACATCAACACCTCGACCAAGTTCGCTGGCCAGATTCATCAGCCATCTTGTTTCAAAATGGCGGCCATTAAATTAATATATATATTTAAAGTGAGGTGCAAAAAAATTAGAAATTGAAAAAGGTTTCTTTCTTAAGTATTTCACCTTGACATAAGGATTCAGAAGCATTTTTTGTTTGTCTTTACCTTAAAAAATGGCTCAGATATAGCAGTTTCAATTTCTATTGTGGGTGACATTTTGAAAAATCTGATTTTTTGCATGCGACAGCACTCCTATATATTAACCGATTCCGATGTGAGTGAGCATGTGCACAGCAATTACTAAGGTCTCGACCAAGTTCACTGGTTAGCCTCATCCACCATGTTGTCTTAAAATGACAGGCACTTTAAGAAATCGCTGAATTTGGCAGCCAAAATATAAGTTACTTTAAAGAAAAGCAGCTTGGATAAAGCTGACTAATTTCGCGAAATTCTCATTCATTATATTGATAAAAATTTTTATTGAATCTCCTATATTCGGTTTCCACTAAATTGAGCTTCGTGTGTTTGAATGATGTAAGTTGGCTTTTTTTAAATAAGGATTATGAAAGCTACCTCTTCCTCCCGGCACTGGCCGGAAGGACTTTTTAGCACTCAGTTGTTGTATCCATGTGCAAAGGGCATCCTCTACGTCTTCATGTTTCGCTATTTTCAGTCTTTGTACGTTTGACGGCAGATCGTCGGTGTCAATCCATTTTTCTGTATTCATCAAAATGTCTCTGATGCAGCGCCTGCTAACAGGCTTTTTCCAGAGTGTAGAAAAATTATTGGAGATGTGTTGCTGAGATGCATTCACAGTTCTTTCTTTATATTCACAAATTTACCGCTTTTCCGAAATTGATAAAACTGCTCTTTTCGCCACAATGAGTTAAAATAAAGAGACAGGATATTTTACATTATTTAACTGGTGAATTCTTCGATGTTGCAATCAACTTCCAACCGAAACTTCGAATGAGAGATTTTGCATTGCACGCTCTTTTTTCCTAGAAATCGACATAAACTGCAGGCATTCTTTCATCAATTCTTTTTGTTAGGACTCCCGGCCACTGGACGGAGAAGCTCTTTTCTGCATTGTTCTCACCTGCGAGAGGAGAGACCCTCTCTGCCAATGGCGTGCCACGTTTTGTTTCCCCCTCCGGCACCAGAAGCTCATCGGTTAACGTGACTGGCCAGTCGTAATCAAAACTTTCACTTGCTCGGCAGCTGAACGGGCAGTATTTTTTTTTCTCCCAATGGGGCAGAATGGTGGTAGGTGCATTTTGGCAGATGTTGAGAACAATACGAATTCTTTGCTATTTAATAAAGTTTGAATTGATCTTGAAAACATATAGACGCAGAAAAAGGAGGTGCCCTTTGAAATTCTAACAAAAAAATTTAAAAAGAAAGATATCCAAAGATAAGCAGTAATTTCTAGAATTTTTTTTGTTGGTGGTATATCGAGTTGGTGCTTTAACGGATGCATTACATTGAAATTCCTATTTGGCAGATTTGTTCATAGACATAATTGGTGGTTAAACGGAATTGGCGTTATTTCGAGATGGCACTAAATCGGGGTTTGACTGTATTTTTAATTTGTAACATATCTTTTATTATTTTAGTCACCTTTTAAGTAAAACAGTGAGCTTTTTAAAGTTCATATTGTATATTTTTTGTTTAAAAATTAATTTTTGAAAAAAATCTCTTTGATATATTTTTGGTCTTTTATTCAAATATCTTTGTGTCAAATTTTGTGGCAGTGGACCTTCCCATCACTACAGAAAACACACCACCAGAACCAGAAAAGCATACAGAATAAGTGGGTATTTTCTTTGTTTTTTATATTTCTGTGTGGAAAGTAGACACAACAATTTTAAAATGTAGAAAAAAACAGAAAACTTTAAAGAGGATCAGAAAATATGAAAACCAAGATCGAATTGAACTTCAGAAAATATTTTTTTTTTTTAAATAGTAAATAATAATATAATTTTTTTCTATTTAATGCCATTAGAAAGGAAAAAAAGGTACTCCGAATAAGTGTGTATCTTCTGTTTTTCTATATTTTGGAAAGCAGATGCAACAGTTTCAAATTTCAGAAAACTTTAAAACTGATACAAATCAAGCTCACCATTTTATGATTTCATTACGGTTTTTAATTAATATCCCAGCTAATCATAAAAAAATTAAAAAACTGGCCTCAAGGTGCATAACATCGAACATATAGGTACCTTTCTGCTACCGGAATTTCCCGTACATAACCCGCGGGTAATCTATAAAAAAAAGTCGAATTTTTATGTCAAACGGGCTGTCATCCGGTGCGGGGTACCTATCGTAATATACATATATATATATATTAACATTATGTTACGATTATTTGCTTGTTTATTGTAGGTAAGTAAATATATTTGTTTATTATTTGTATTTAGCATGGTCTTTTCCTATTTATCATTAAAATAATAGTAATTAGCATTAAAATTATAAACGTCGATTGCCAATCATGTGGTTTTAGAAGCACAGGGTATCTTCTGGTGCAGGATATCTTTCGGCCATAATTTTTCTAGAATAAATTTTTTATGCTGCGGGTTATCTTCCTTTGCAGATTATATACGTGAAATTACAGTAAATCTTGTAAACCTGCATGTAACAGCCACTTCAGAATTTTTTAATTCTGCATTTAGTTTTCATTTCTGAAAATATTATTGACAAATACATTTAATTTTAACAATATAATCATATTCAATACATACCCATCTATGGGAACAAATGTCTTATTTTGTAATAAAAACCCAGAATCTCTACATGATATCTGCAGAAGATATGATTCCATGAATAATTTCTTTTTCAATCTAAAACAGAAACAAACAATTTAATTTTAAGAGATACAGTTTAAAAGTTTGCAACATATTATTACTAAATATCTGAAAATTAAAAGTAAGACTTTATTATAAAAATAAACAGACAAAGGAAAATAAAAAAAAAACGGGTGCCAAAAAACGTAACTATGCCACTGCGTAACTTAAAATGTCCATGGTCATGATGAAAAGTTCTAGATGTATTGTATCTCTTTATTATATTTTCTTTTTAAATGCAAACTTTGTTTATTTTATATGTTACTGTTATCCTTTCTGATACCAGGCTTGGATCAGCATTTTTGGATGACAAATAAATTTTGATTTACTGCAGATTGACACAAAAAATTCTGCTACTGGGCTTATCATGCTCATTTTCTGTTGTTTTTAAGGTTTCGTTCTTCCCACAAAACCCTTATAGTCTCGCTTTGTTGCCTGTCAGTCACAGCGCTCATACTCAGAAACGATTTTTTTAACAGAAATGATTTTTTTTTTATTTTTTATTTTTTTTTATATATATATATACATAGAGCTGAATACCATCTGTCATACCGCAAACCATAAAGTTTTGAAAAAGTCTTATTGTTAGAAAATGCTCTTTTGTTTCAAGAACATTCCAGATGGCAGCATCAGACAATCTTTTTTATTTGATCTACTGTGACAGACACTCAGAACAGTTAGTGTTTCTCCTTCCCTTATAGCAGTTGGCAGCAAAATGCTGGTGGATTAACAATCCAATAATATTCCAAAGGAATGATAATATGTTAAAAAAAACTGCAACAAACCATAGTTCAAAGTATTTCTTTGTGTTTGTAAATAGTCTTATTCACCTGTTTTGTTTTATTATGAAGTGTGATCAGTATTGTGTCCAGCATATATATATTATTCTAGTGTATTTAATCTTCAAATAAATGTTTTTTGTTCATCCTAAGAAGAATATATTTCTATTGAAATGCATCAAAACATAAAGGTAAAACTTTTAACTTTTTATTGTTTACCTATTGAGGAATTTCGTATTCATGCCTTCCATATGGAATAACATTCCAACACTTATATCATTTTAATTAAATGAATTCGTTCTTTTTCGATTTCAAAACATAATCTTAATGTCAGCCAGGGTTTGTAAATATCATGACAGTTCCGAAAATATCAAAAATATCCGATATTTTCAAAATAGTCAACTTACTAGGCTCACAATAAATATTTTCAAGCATAATATAAATTAGAAACTAAAACATATTGCACTTAACAGAAAAACTTAAACAATATTCTAAAAATGATTTCTCTTTTCTTTTTTTTTCCAATTAGAACAAAATTGAAGATCAATTAATTGAAAACAGATACATTTGCTTTATACACTTATTTTAAACAGAAATTTATAAAAGAAAATTTTAAATACAAAATTAGAGAAGATTGAATTATACTGAAAAAACCTGTAGCGATCTCCCTGTAAACGGGTTTCCATTCAATTCCCTTTGATTGCAAAAATTTAAGGTAGAATCAGTTGCCGTTAAGACATCCAATGGTTGTTTTTGTGTTTGGTTAAAGAAGATCAGTTAAACATTTGAAAAGAAGCTAAAATAAAATGAATTAAGTAAATAGAGTCTTTGTCTCTCGGTATTTTTTAACAGCGTTATAAAACGATTGACATAATACAATTACTAAAATTTGTTGCTTTAACCCCTTCAAGGGCGGTGGTTCATTTTTGGACCACTTAATTTTAATTCTTAAATGCCACATTAGCATCAGAATATTGGGATGAAAATTTCCCTTTCATTAAGTAAGTGAACAAAAGAATTTTTGTATTTCGAAATTTGATTGTAAATTCTGGTGTCATTCACTGATTTCAAGATTTTACGAATAGAAGTGCCTTGTCTGTGAAAGGGTTAAACGCATATTAATGTATTTATTATTTTAAAGTTTCCTTTCTCTTTTAATATTCACGTGTAAATACAATTTTCAGGACATAATTTTCAATATTTTCCTGCCTTTAACACATACTCATTTAATAGTAATTTTAAAGTTTTTTTTTCTGTTTTTAATAGTCATGTGAAAATAAATTTTTAATCGTTAGGAAATATTATTCTTTGCGCTGTTTTAAAAATTGAAAACAATCTCTATAATAATAGCTTAAGCCATGTGACTATCATCAACAGTTCCTGGCGGATCCCTTCGCTTTTTATATTCTAGGCGGCCATTTTGGTACTTTAATGTTAGCCAGCCACAGGTGTGATAAGTCGCCGAATATTATTCTATCCCCATTATTTCGTTTATATTATAATAGTCCAAGTCATGTAACTGCCATAAACAATGGGCTGATTCCTTCACCTTTCATAAGAAAGGTTTCCATTTTGATTAAAGAATCAAAATTATTTTTTCGAATAAAACTACAGTAAACTCTGTCTAAGGCGGAATCGGTTGGGACTGAGAAAATTTTCCGTGGTAGACAATATTCCGGCTTATGCAACAAAGCTCCCCACCTCTCCTTCAAAAAAGAAAAAAAAACTCGATTTTTGATTATTTTTCATTGATTTTTCTGATTCGAAAATCGACTGAAAACTGAAGTTCTGAAAGATCCTTTGCCTTTATAGGTAAATGAGAAATGCTATACAATTTTTTAGTACTGCTGTAATACATGCGAATTAGCGCGTGCTCACATAAGTAAGGTAGAAACAAAATCATGCACATTGTTGATTATATATGATTTCACACACAAAAAGTAAAAAAATTTGATAATGAGACAGAACGCTATAATTTTGAATTTGAGTACAACCTTAAAACATAATACAGGGTCATTCATAATTCCCTCCGGGGTTTCGAAACGTTATAGTAAAAAAACGAAGACGAATATGAAAAAAAGAAACATATGAAATTATTCAAGTTTTACTTACATACATTACAGGTGTTCTATGTGTGAACCCTTGGTCACACGGCATACATCAATGCGATAGTCCAGTTCCTGCCATACTCTACTCAACATGGTACTGTCTATGTTATTGATAGCACGTGTTATCCTTTCATGCAGGTCAGCTAAATCACGTGGCATAGGTTGTACAAAAACCTGGTCTTTCACATACCCCCCCCCCACAAGAAAATGTCACACGGTGTTAAATCCGGTGACCGTGGAGGCCACTTTAGAAAAGGTACGTCATCTTCAGAAGCTCGTCCAATCCATCGATGAGGTAAGTGTGTGTTCAGGTATTCACGTACATCACACAAAAAATGGGGAGGAGCACCGTCTTGTTGAAATACGAAATCATCCTCATGTTCCTCTAACTGCGGCATTAGCCACAGCTGCAACATATCCAGGTACACTACACCGGTAATGGTCTTCTCTGTAAAAAAGAATGGCCCATAAACACGTGAGGAGGACATAGCGCAAAACACATTAACTTTTGGGGAATCCCGATAGTGTTCCACTACAGAATGGGGATTTCCAGTGCCCCAAATGCGTACGTTGTGGCGGTTGACAATGCCACACATGTGAAATGTGCTTTCATCACTAAAAATCAATTTCGACATCAGTGTTTCACGTTCATGGACATCAATGCAAAACGTGAAACGAGAAATGCAATCTGCTGGAGTCAACACTTGCACCAGTCCCAATCTGTACGGCTTCAGACGTTTTCGCAGAATTCGCCACACTGTTGGTTGAGAGATCCCCAATTCTCGGCTTCCGCTAGCGGTTGATTTCGTTGGGCTCCTTAAAAACGTTTCCCGTACACGATCTACGGTGTCCGCAGATGGACCAGGCCGACCACTTCGTTTCCTGTCACATAGGCATCCCGTTTCTTTAAATTTCCAGTATCACACATGAATTGTTTTGTCAGTTGGTCCCTGTTTTCGATATTTATTACGAAAGGCTCGTTGAACTGACACCACTGAATCAGATTTTGCAAACTCCAACACACAAAAAGCTTTCTCTTCGCCTGTAAACGCCATTTTTCTTTACTACAACTGACTTCAATACAGATGTTACTGCCATCTACCGGAAACTAATTAAATTAAAACTTGAATAATTTCATATGTTTTTTTTTTTCATATTCGTCTTCGTTTTTTTAATATAACGTTTCGAAACCCCGGAGGGAATTATGAATGACCCTGTATATTATACTTTAGAAAATATGTATTTACATAAATTTTCATTCTACTAGAAATAATAACTTTTAAATGCAATTTTGTATAAGAAAAAATGTCATAAGCAAGAATTCCTTAAAATTTAAACAGTTTCTGCTCTTTTGAATTAACTTTTTCAAAGTGTTACGGAATTTAACTGACATCCTCGACATTGAGTATTTGACTGAACAGTTTTAAAGTTAGATAAACGAAATGCCTTTCATTTTTAAAATATCCTTTTTTCCGCCTTATGCAAAATTTTAGTTTCGGTGGGTCCTTAAAATCCTTTCCGTTTCCGCGTTAGACAGATTCCGCCTTATGCAGCATGAGTTAATGTAATTTTCTATGGGTTCGCCGGGACTTTAAGAATTTTCCGCGGTAGGCAGATTTCCGGCTTACACAGAGTCCGTCTTAGACAGAATTTACTGTACATAAAAGTTGCCATGATCACAAAGAATTCCTGGTACTTTTATGTTAGCTGGGTGAAAATCTCGCCAATAGCTTTTTTTAACTCGCCAGTTTGCATTTTTTTATTTTTCGAGTGGTAAATTAAAACGGTGCTACTTGGTTATCCTATCGACCAAAAATCTGTCGCCAAACTATAAGATTAAATGCCAATAATGGCTGATCGTAAATGTCACATTCACTTGACTTTAAGGAAGTTACACATGTTCACGCCATCAAGTGATTTTTATTTCGACGTTTTATTTGTATTTTTATTAATGTTATACTAATTTATTTGTTCTTTTGTTATTTAAAATAAAAAAATATGTCAATTTGTATAATTTGGCGAAATTGGTCGACAGGAGAAGTAATAACATTAAAACGTTGCTTTGAAGTGGAAATTAAATCTCATGATTTGTTGCATTGTCACATACACCGGGTTTGCCGTGATTTTTTTTACGACAATTTGGCGAAAACCTCGTTTTCAAATACCTGTTACATATGTATTTTTAAATTATTTTCTGTTATTTTTAAAATGAAATAACAATAAATAAAAAAAAATTAATTAATAACTATAGAACAAAACAATTTATAACATTTTTGTAAATAAAAAGAAAATAAATTCAAATAAACATTTATTAATAAATAAGCAACAATATCCGAGTTACCATGTCAGGCAAAATAACGCCATTTTGGCACCAATTAGGTACCCCGTTGCGTACATGACATCTGTGTCTAATATTTTTCTTTTTGTTTCGTTTAAAAAAAAGAATGAAGTAAAAGCCATCAATTTTAAATGAAAGTTGTGTATTAAATAAAATGATAATGAAATACAAATTGAACTCTGAATAAAAGTAACACGATGCATTTCTTAGCATACATTTAAGGGAGGCCAAACTCGTCACCAAATTAATTTAAAATAACTTTTTCTAAAATATGAAAAAAAATATCTGATTAAAATTTGAATTGCCATCATTAGAAAAAAAAGTATTTAAAATTAGAAAAAAAAAAATTTCGAAAACTAATTCTAATTTTAAAATTCTAATACCAGTTTTGAGATCTGTGGATCAATACGGATTTTTGGTGTTAATTTCATCGCAAAGTATTCCATATTTTAGGAGAAATCGCCGTGAAACGTAATCAGTCGTTTCATAGAATCGTTACATAAATTCGTTTCCATTCGATTCATTAGGATTTTATATATATAGGGTAGATTTAGATGTTATTTGAGTTTAATGTACCGTAATTTCCGGCCTATAATCCGCGGATTATCTGTGAAAAAAACTCAAAAATTTTAAGTGCGGATTATCTACCGGTGCGGACTATCTGCTGAAAACTTTTTTAAGCAGAAGCTCAGGGCAGACATCCAGTTTCTACCGGCAGTCATAAAATAAAAATGTAAACAGTTATCAAACGATTGTCTGCTATCGTCCGTTCGTGGAGTTGCTTGTGATTGGTTCACATCTGACGTGAACGTGCTAGTGGGAATGGCTTCCGATTATGATTTTATTTTTTTTAGCCTTTTGGCAACATGTTTTTATGAAGAACAAAGCATTTGTCAACTCATCCCTTTCAAAAACTGCAACCTCAATCATTTATGAAATAGCTCCGCCCAAAATTACGGCAGTTTTACTAATTACAATGATTGATATTACGATGCAGCCAATGGGAATCCACCACACAATAATCGAATGAATCATTATCGTATCGTAATTTCGCGGTTTTACTGCTGCCCTCTATGGATAGAATAATAAAATACAATTATGTCCTTGTAATGTATATTAAAAACCAAAACGTATTTGATGGTATATCACGTTGAAAGTTATAATAATGTCTAAGAGAAAACCTGTTATTTAACACTGCAGAATTTAAACAGGACGTTATTTAAAATGCGGAAGATGATTTAAAAACAGCAATTATAACAGAATTATCTGTATTCACAATACATTCAACGTTTTAGATATAAGATTCAATGAAAAAAAAAATACTTTTATTTTATAACTTATAATTATTTTCAATTATTTTATTACAATTATCATTTAAATAGAGCAACTAAATAAATAGGGAGGTGGTTTATTAGTAGTATTTTGGAATGTTGAAAGCAATGAGTAATTGTCGTATAGTCCGGCGTATATTCCGCGGATTATACGCCGATGCGGATTATCTGCTGAAATATTTTTATAAGGGCTGAAAATTGCGGCTGCGGATTATAGGCCGGAAATTACGGTACTAAAAAAAGCTGAATATATTCCAGAAGTATAGGTGGAGCTGAATGGGCCACTATATCATGGTCATGAATGGGCCATCTTTGGATCATATGGTTTTTCTTCCTTTTTTTCTGATCTTCTCTTTAATATGAAACATAACTGGCTGTCATGGATTTAGATTTAATTACTTTCTAGTTAGAATAGGTTTATAGTGATGTCTAAAAAATAATTTGTAAATTTTCACCCTAAGAAATATTAGTTATTAATTAGAAACGTAAGTTAAATTATATAAATGATTAAGGTGAATTGTCTAATTCTTGACCACACCTACCAGTATTTTCCCATTTGATATAAAACTAGAATAATTGTTTATATTCTGAATCTTATGGGTAAAATAAATAATACCAGAAATTTACACTAAATAGTCAATTAATAGGCAGGTCAACCCTGTTACAACCACGTCGTTTAATATTAATTTTGAAAAATATATATTTTGTTAAATCATAATGTGTATTATCTTATTTTTATGCATATTTTATGTTCTTTCTTTCGTATAATCTCATTATTTTGTCATTTTTCTGCTACAATAATATCACTTTTGATGTTTATAAATTTTGATAAGCATTGTGTACTACTTACTATTTCAGTATGCTTTCGATCGTATCATGTCAAGTGCCATTTATTTTGTTATATTTGGTAAATAAAAGATTAATTCCACATTTTTTCATTGAATTAATTTAGCGGCCCATTCATCCCCATGGGTGGGCATTATAACGATTATCTCGTTATATATGTTTACATTCCATCCCCCCCCCCCCCCCTCCCCCAGACAGTTTCAATTAAAATTCTGTTTAATAACGTATTTATTTTGTGCACTACAGTCAAACAGTGCAGCCCCTAAATTAAATGCAACATTTAAAAACTAATTCGATTGTATTAACAGCCCTTCACACTTAAATTAAATTATTCTAAGTGCTCATCTCTTTAATAAAATAAAATCAGTGAATCACTCTCCATTTTCACTTTCCAATTCTTTCACACATACGCTTTAACCTTGTACAAAATTCGTTACGGCTGACTGTTAGTTTCAAACGCATTTTAACTTCGGTCATTTCCTTATTTGGGCATGAATATAACTCATCATTTAAAATCACTTTACATGCAATCTACTTATTAGAATTATTTTCGCTTCACACCCTTTTGTTCAGATGTATGGCGATTCTGCATTTTTGTGGTAAAGCGGTGTATCTTTGATCTAACATCTGGTCTAGAAAAATACAGTCTCATGCTTTTTAGCCTAACGAATTCGGTCTGTTGCTATGCCCTTTCCAGATAACACTTTTTATTTTTTTACATTTAACCGCAGCTGTATCAATGTACTGTTGAGTCTCCATCTATCATGACTCAGGAATGTATGCAGCCCACAATCTGCCCCCCCCTACACAATTAATATGGTAGAAGCCTACCGTACATTTTTGGCGAACATACCAGCCAACATTTCTCTTACCCCTGTGCATGGCGCAAAAATACTTTTAGATTGGCGATATTGTAGTCCGCCAAGCAAGAAAGTTGTAACTGTATATTCTACACATTCCTGCTTTCTCGCTAGCCTCGTGATGACGTCTTAAAAGAGGCTCCTTATGCCTTTCCCTTGTACCTCTCCCTTCGACTTTCATCATGGAAATAAAATAAGTCTTCGTTTACCGAATTGGAGTTTTTTTTAATAGGACCTGGTGTTTTTTAATTCTCGCAATCTTATAAACGCAAACGGCCATCTCTTCTAGCAAAAAAAGTCATCATATAAATTGGTCTCCGTGACCAGCTTTTTTTCTCCATTAACAAAAAAAAATGTAAGGGAGAGGTACTTGCTTCCAATCTTATTTTTTCTGCATGGACTTCGAAGCGATGGATCCTCCCCGGCACCTGCGCGCTCTATACTGTTGACGTCCGGCCACTTTGTTATCCCAGCTGCAGGGCTCCCAACACATTTTAGTCCTCAAAAAGGGGGAAAGGGGACCATTTTTATTTAAAAAGGGGACTTTGGAGGACCATTTTTATTTAAAAAGGGGACTTTGGGGGACCATTTTTATTTAAAAAGGGTGCTTCGAGGACCATTTTTATTAAAAAAGGAGACTAAAAAAGGATTATGAGTAAAAACATTGCACTAATTTTCCTAAATATGCAAGTAAATTTTTAAAATTACCCCAGAAAATATGTTAGATTGTTTAATGACATATTATAAAGATAACCATGTACACAGTTTTATAGAAACACATTTAAATATCAAACTGCAAGAATATAGAAAGTATTCAATATTTCAGCATTCATCTTGATATTTCTTTTTAAAGGTAAAAAATAACAGTGATCAGTGAGTAAAAAGAGCACAGCATAATAGCGATTTCTGTTGAATATTAAAATTAGATTAATATATATATTATTAATTATTTTCCTCAAACATAAAATTTAGTTTCTTTCTACACAACAGAAGCTAGGATAAGCTATAATGTTCATTGGAAAAAGCCTAGTATGGCAAAGCCCTGTGGGGAGTGAGAAAAACCAATATTGAATCATCAGTTATTCATAATAATCTTACATATCAAATCTGGTGAAATTTAATCCCAAACATGCCGCAATCTGGCTTTCACAGAAATCATTAAAATTGTAACCCAGTAGTCCCTGCTACCTGTCATGAAATACACCAAAATCTAATCAGTACCATTTTATGTCAAGGATTAAATGAATGTGAAGTTTGATGGAATTTCACCCTAACGATGCTAAGGTATAATTATCATGTAAATTGTGAAAAATATAACATAGCAATGCCATCTGTTGGGCCATATGTACAAAAACCTAATCAGCACCTATGTGTGCTGAAGCCTAATTAAATATGGAATTTGATGAAATTCCGTGCTTTAGTTTTGAGATAGAGTAGCTACAGATTTTGTATCACAAATAGGGAGAGATTAAAAAAAAAAAAAAAAAAAAAAAAAACAACAACAACAAAAAAAAAACAGTCAAATTGTATTTAGGTCAACCAAATATGTAAATCAATCAAAAAATGAAAATTATTTTCATGATTCCAATACTTTCTTCTGATAAACTAGGGGACTCTGCCCCCTATGAGCTACGCTCGACAAATCCCATTCAGACACTGCAGACTCTAAAAGCACGCTAATTTGATCCACTTTAAAAAGATTATGGAAGATTTGAATAATAATTAAACAACCAGTGATGATCTCACTGTAAACAGTTTTCCATTCATTTCCATTTCACTGAGTGATTTTAAGGTATAATCAGCTGCTGTTCAGACATTTAATGGCTGTTTTCGCAAGTGATTAAATAAGATCAGTAAGCAGCATTTGAAAAGCAGCCTATATAAAATGAACAAATCTAACAGAGTCATTGACTTTTGGAATTTTTTTTAACAATGTTATAAGAAAATTGTCTTAAATAACACATTTTAAATATATTGTTTTAAATCTGACGTAATTTTCACCAAAATTTTATTTCTCTCTTTAACATTCACGTGAAAATACATTTGTTGTTTGAAAGGAAGAATTATTATTTGCGCTGTCTTAGAATTGACAATAATAGTTAAAAAAGACTACCACAAAATACTAAATAAATCTCATGTAAATATATTTTTTAATTTAAACTGTTTGGAAATATTATTATATGTGCATTTTAAATGTGATGTAATTTCTCCTATTTACTGCTTTTAATTAGCACATACAGTAAACTCTGTCTAAGGCAGAATCGATCGGGACCAAGAAAATTTTCCGTAGTAGACAATATTCCGCCTTAGACAAGTTTTACTCTATGTTTATGGATTCGCAGGAACTTGAAAATCTTTCCGAGTTAGACAGATTTCCGTCTTACACAGAGTCCGCCTTACAGAGAGTTTACTGTATTAAAGTTAATTTTTAAAACTTTCTTTTTTAATATTCTCGTGTAAATACAATTTTTGTGACGAAATTTTAAAAATTTTCTTCTTTTAAAACATGATCTTTAAATTCTTATTCTAAAGTTTTCATTCTCTTTTTAATAGTCACATGCAAATACATTTTTAATTAAAAGGAAATAGTACTTTTTGTGTTGATTTTACAATTGGCAACAATTTAAAATAATAACTTTTTCTAAATGTGAATAAAAATACCCATTAAAATAATGAAAATTTAAATAAAAAATCAGTATAGAAATAAAATAAAATAAATGCAGTCTGCATACCACAGGCTTGTAATATATATCCTTAGAAAAAAGGATTAAATTCATATGCATAGCTTTTGTCCAGCTATAAAACTTTTTTAATGGAATGATTTTGACCAATTTTAACACTGAAACCAACTTTAACATTGAATATCTCTTAAAAGGATTCTTCGATTTAAAAACTGTCTGCACCAGCATGTTTATCAATCATTTCTGCATAATATGAGTACTACCAATGCTCATATAACTCATATAAGACTCATATGTTCATGTAAGACATTGTAATTAAGAGTTCCTTTAATAGATTGGATATAAAATGCTTCTCCATCAAAATTGAAAACAAAACGACATCTATAATAATAAAGGTAAAAGTTTGTGTACTAAACAGATTGTTGCATGTAGAGCTACAAGATTTGGCAGGAAGATACCACCTGTATATCTAAGTTGGTTTTTGGATTTTTTTTTTTTTTTTATTAAATTTTTTTATGAAATTTTTATTTTTTAGCCTAATGTAATAATTTTTTTCCTCTTTTCAATAAAGTTTATTCGAAATTTGTACAACATTTTAAAAATCTTTCACAAATTTTTAATGCGAATTTCAGCTTTTTTTTTTTTTTTTTTTTTTTTTTTTTTTTTTTTTTGCATTTTGCGGCAATATTTTTTGACATTCATAAAAGAAATTCAGTTTCAAACTTTTAGCCCTAATGTAATAAATTTTGTCCTTATATGATTGCATCGTCAGATTTCAATTTTTAACGAATTTTAGACTTTTTTTTTTCTTCTTTGTACGTATATATGTGTGCTCTGCAACGATTTTTTCCACATTAGTAAAAGGAATCTGGTTTCAATGTTTTAGCCCAATATAGTAAATGTTGTCCTCCTTTTAATGAAGTTTATTCAGAATTTGTACAGCAATTTCCGAATTTTTATGCGATTTTTTAATTTGTAAAAGGAATCCAGTTTCAATATTTTAGACCAGTTTAATAAATTTTGTCATATTTTGAATACAATTTATCCAGAATTGGTACAGCATTTTTAAAAAAAATTTATTCAGTTTTTTTTTTTTTTTTTTTCATTTTGTGATAATTCTTTCGCATTCAGTTTCAAAAATTGGTCATGTGAGTAACAGGTCTAGCTAAGACAAGTCTATCCTTGATAATGGAAAGTGGGTAGTAATAGAGAAGTCTCCCCTACCTTTTGTCTTGTGGAGGATAAATAGGAGAATTCTGACAATTTTGTACTGTTTCCAAGAACATAAAAAAGGATTTTGCTTTTTATGAGGTAATAAGCATTCATTGTATATCAAGATTTTACAAGAGCTGAAATACAAGATAAAACTAGTTTTTTTTTTTTTTTTTTTGGCAGACTTGTTTTTTTTCAATGCAAGAATAAATTTATAAAGAACACTCGATCTTTTAAATTTTTGATAAGGCGAGTTTTGAAACTCACGTCCTCATATAATATAGATAATAAATATACCAAAATACCACTAATTTCACATGTGATATGCATAATTATTTTCGATTTTGAAAAATCTTCTATAATTTACAATACTTTAAATATTTATTTTTTACGTTCACAGTTACTTTCACCAAATCTATACATTCCCCTAAAATTATATCAACTTTGCTTGTAAGAAATAAAGTTAATACTCACTTTTTTTTTATCATGAAAAAACATTTCAAAACAAATGTAGATAAAAAAATATACCAAGGAAACGTTATTTCAAATTCTTTAGATGTGGTGTCCTGGGCAGTTGCCCCGTTTAACCTATGTGTGCACCGGCCCTGGGTAATAGTACAGAAAATTTTTAGCTTTCTCTTCGAAGGAAAGAATATCTTTAAACCAAAGAAACATGTTATGATAATTTGGATGTTTAAATATGTATTGTAGTATTGTTTTCAGTTATAAATTACACTATTAAACAATTTTAAATGGTGTGAAAAATAAAGAGAAAGGAAAAAATATTTTAATTCTTGATTCAACTGAAAGTTTTCTGTAGAGTTATGTCATCTTGTTTGAAAGGAATTGCATTCCAATAATTAAAAATATGCAACAAAGCATTTTACTCTAACCATTTCCTTTTAAATGATTCAGAGTTGTGAGCTTTAAATTCATTTTTTTTTTTTTTTTTTTTTTTTTTTAAATCTTTCGTCTCCTCCTAATTCAATGCTTCTCTCCATTTGACACGTTCTATTTTTTTCTTCTTTTTTCTTTTTTTTTTTTTTTTGGCATTACACAAAGGTCTGTCTTTGAAGACTGGTAAAGCAGTAGCTTAACATAGTAACTTTTTGTGTTCTGTGATAGTTTAATTTTTAGGATTTTAATGAGATTTCTTAATGAGTTTCTTAAAATTTGTCCATATTCCATGGTGATTTTTTAACATTCGTGGAAGGATTCCAGTTACAACACTTTAGTCCACTGAAACAAATTTTGTCCCTTACGATTTTTGAACTTTTAGCGATTTTTAGAATTTTTTTTATTTTGCGGTGATTTTTTCAGTCACCAAAAAGGGGACTTGGGGGACCAAAAGACATAAAAGGGAACTAAAGGGGACCTTTTTTTAAAAAGGGGACTTTGGGGGGAAAAGGGGGACCATTTGGGAGCCCTGCAGCTGCTTAGACGCTGAGTTAACTCGCCCCCGTCACCTAAAGAAAAGTCATCCTTGAAGCAACGGCTCGCCACCCCGTCAAAAGATGGAGGATTTCATCCTGGAGTGAACTTCACGCCCTGGACACCTGCCCCGTGCCGAAGAGATAGCTTCGCCTACTTCCTATTCTGCCTTCTCTCTTTGCCAACCCCTGGAGTTTTGGAATCACCTGCTCGCACCCTATTACCGAAGGATTTTTTTCGACTTCTCGCCCCGGACGCTGCCCTTCGCCGAAGAAATCTGCCTGCGTGCTATCCTGTCTCTCGGAGCATCCTTCCTGCCCGTCATCTCATTTCGCTTGTGAAAGTGTCCTGCATGTTTTGTGTAGTGTGCTAAAATACAAACCAGCTCAGTGTGTGTGTAAATATTTGTGCAAGTTAGTGTGCTCAAAGTGCACCTCTACATGTTTACTTACTTACGAGCGAGTCAGCGATTGAATGAATGAATCTCGCTCACCAGCCTCCTCAATATTCTCCAAAGAGGGTCTTTTTCTTTTTTTTACCATACGACACCAACTGTTTGTGAAATTCAAGTATTCCGACAAATGAGTAGTGTGCCTCTGAGTCGTGTGTTCTACAGATCCTGCATCCTATTATTTGACAGCCGTTTTCTGTGATAAAGAAAAAAAAAAATCTCAAAAAAAGTCTTGTGCTGCCAAAGAATCGTTTTAGTGATTCACTCTCAGGCATACATAAATTTCTAGCAAATGTTTATGATATTGACAAAGAGGCCATGAAGGTGCAAAAAAAAGTGAAAATAAATACTGCACCAGTCCCTTAAAATAGCACATTTTTAGAGTACGAAAGCATATTTTAATTCCCCCATTTAATTGCTTTCCTTTTGCTTAATTTTCTTTTCAGTTAATTCTGAAAACCTTGTTTTAAAATTTTTAAAGTTGTTTCATTCCATTTGTATGCTTTCTTACTCCATAAGTACTCACAAGTACTTCTAAAGTGATTTTATTAATATTATTGTGTTTTTGTACAGGATACGAAAACACAGTGATATTGCTATTTTTCATATTTTGTGTTGTCTATTATAATATTTATAAATATAATATAAGTAGTTTTTTTTTCCCATTGCATTGAATGTTGCAATATCTTTAGTTATTAAGATACACATTCACCTTTGCTTAACTTTTAATGCATATTAAAATATATTATTTTTTTTTCTCTCTCAAAAAGAGTTAACGAAGATTATATTTTGTCCCATATATTCTTCTGGTTCGCCTTTCGGCTTGAAAATATTTTAATTTGAGAAATATTTTTAATTTCTGTCCTTTTAGAGAAATAAGGACAGATAGCAAGTTTTTTTTTTCTCTGTTAAAAAGGATAAAATAAGTTTTTATTTCAGTTGCTTGCTCCTACCAGTTTTATTTTGAAAGACTTACATGTTTCATTCATTTAAAAAAAAAATAAAATAAAATAAAATAGGAGCTATTGCAAAATATTTTTCTGTTTCTCTTTTGCTTAAAATAAGCAACGGTATTATTTTTACTTTGGGAAACACAGTTTTGTCCCTGGATAAGTTTTCTTTCTCTCTATTTTTTTATATAAGGTTTAAAAAAAATAAGACCTTTTGTTTATTTTTAAGTTGTGTATTAGTTTTTTTTTAATGTGATTATTTTATTTCATTATTTTAGTTGCTTTGCATTTTATCTGTTTATGTGTGTTATATTTAGATATGTATGCAGAATTTCAGTAACAATTTTTGATTAGAGAATTTGTGTTAGGTAAACCGTTGACCATGTCCGCTAAACAAGTTCAAATCAACATTAACCAATTTGATGGAGATCCGGATTTACTTAAATTCTTTTTTAACCAAATTAGGTCGGTCGCTGAAATTAACAAATACAGCCCTCAGACTACCATTGCTGTACTTGTAGGCAAGTTAATTGGTCCCGCTCAAAAATTTTATGCTCAGAATCCGGAAATTCAAAAAATTAATGATCTAGATACGCTTGAAAAAGAATTTGCCGCATTTTTCTCACCCCCCAGCAAGTGCGTGGCTGACGTTGAACTTTCGAGCTTATCTCTTCTGCCAGCGGAGTCAATTAAAAACTTGGCACATCGGTTAAATGTGTTAGCCGCAACTGTCTATTCAGATATTAAAGACGAAAATGCCCGTAACACGATTAAACTTATGAAATTTATGGAGGCTGTGCCAGCTAACATACGAATAAAGTTACAAGAAGAAGGCATCAATGAATATCGTGCTGCTGTTGAAAGAGCACAGACGTTGCACAAAATTCTGCATAACGAAAAGATTCTACATTCTTTACCCTCTGTCAGTAAATCTCAAAATAACATTGAAGAGCAATTGAAGGAACTCTCGGAAAAAATAAATGCATTAACACTCGCACCGCCTGGACCCAAAACTGAAACTAAAAAAAATGACATGCAAGGTAGCCCAAAGTATAACACAAATGCGATGCGCTATAGGAAAAATTTCAAAACGCGAAATTTCCCAAAACATTTTTCCCCTCACAATCTTCCACAAAGAAAAGTTGTGACTTGTCAACTCTGTTTCCGCAATGGCCACCAGGCACATCAGTGTTTTAAATGGAAAAGAGTTAATACACAGAGAAGGGAAAATTTTAACAGACGCAACAATTACCAGGTTCAGGAAAACTAGAACAGAGACACAATTTTTATGCTGATGATTTTGTGTCTCAACCATGTGACTTAACATCAGCAACATTTCCTATTGACCCTACATTACCAAAGATCTCTAAAGAAAGATTAGTCAATTCAACCGGGTCACAAACTTCAGATCACATTAAAATTGCAAGAAATATCACTACTCAAACAGAAAATGAAGGCGATAAAATTGTTCACATCATTTGTAGTGTTAATACGCATTCTCCATCACTCCCTCTTGTAAAGGCCACTATTGCAAACCATAAAATCACCCTATTGGCTGACTCTGGAAGTAGCATTTCGTTACTTTCACAAAATTTATTTAATGAACTTAAACCTGTATTAAAATACAAGAGACTATCAACAGCCATAAATATTAAAACCGTCAATTCGGATGTTTCTTTTTCTTCATGTATTAGAGCATCCATTAAATTAGAAAAAAAATCCTTCTCGCACCACTTTTATATAGTGGATATTCCTGAATCCTCCAGTTTTGAAGGCATTCTTGGTTTTGATTTCATTAGTAAATTTAACATTATCATTGATACTTTCAATAAATGCATTCACATTAACAACAACTTGACTATTCCACTAGAAACATCACACACTAAGTCTAAAGTCAGTGAAAGTAATCAATGTAACACCTTATGTGATGTAGTGACAAATCAAAAAGTTTTCTTAACCCGTAAAGTCATTCTAGAACCCCAAGAGCAAACATGGTGCTCAGTTTACACAAACAATAATATCAAACATGACATAAACTATCTATTTGAATATTTGGCAGATAAAAAAGAAGTAATAAGTCATGATGCCATTATTCAAATGAGTAAGAAAACTAAACGCAAAAAGAAGCCTGTACAATTAAATCATTTCTTTTCTATTTCACTTAAAAATAATTCTGACACTACCATTCATCTCCCTAAACACACAAAAATTGGACATTTATCTGAAGTTGAGGAAATTCTTGACTACCCCTCTGATAATTTGGACAAGCATCATAACTCAGAACAACACTTCCTAAATTTTATTCAGGCATCTAATGAAACATTAAAAAAAAGGAAAGAGGATTTGGCAGCTACCGATTTTGATCTTACACATTTAAGTTCTAATGAAGCAAATACAATGACTAAATTATTACTTAATTACTACCCGGCCTTTTCAAAATCATTAAATACACTTGGACATACTGATAAGATTGTACCTGATTTGAAATTTATTAATGATTACCCTATAAAAACTCTTCCATTTCCCCTTCCTCAATCTTTGCAAAAAGGTACTTTAGAACAAATTAAAGATCTGCTTGATGCCAAAATTATTGAACGCCACTGTTCAGAATGGGCTTGCCCCATGCTTTTAGTCAAAAAGAAACCAGACGGAACTGGTAAACAAAAATTTCGTCTCGCCTTAGATCTTCGAATGGTAAATACTGTAATTCAAGGATCATCTTACCCTCTACCTAAAATTCAAACCATCATTTTAAATCTTTCTCAGTATCGATATTTTTCTTCTCTTGACTTTCATCAGGCATATCATCAAATTGATTTGCCAGAAAAATTCCAAAATCAGTTGACATTTACTACTATGTTTGGTTCTTTTAGATACAAGAGATTAGTGTTCGGATTAAAAAACAGTGCTTCTATTTTCCAAGCTTTAATGGACTCTTTGCTTGATGAGTTATAATTAGATGGTGTATATACATATCAGGATGATTTCATTGTAGGTGCAAACTCTTTTGATGAAATGTGTAATAAATTAAAAAAAATTCTCTCTATCTTAACCAAATATAACTTGACCCTGTCTCCTAGCAAGTGTACTTTTCATAAATCTAGTATTGACTATTTGGGATTTCATGTAGAAAATCAGTCCGTTTCCCCGATTCAGTCAAATATCATAAAAATAACATCTTTTCCCACACCTACAACTAAACGTCAACTAAAAAGACTCATTGGTGTCATTACATTTTATAAGAGTCTAATTCCATCCTTTTCTGAGTTAGTACAACCACTGATAAACCTAACTACTCCAAAAGTTAAATTTAAATGGACAGTTAAACATCAAGAAATCATGGACACAATACAGAAAATTTTCTTTAATTCTCCCATGGTTAGATTACCTGATTGGAACAAGGCATTTTATTTAAATACAGATGCGTCAAATGTTGCTATTTCTGGTGTTTTATTACAAGAGCATGATTAACAACTTTTACCAGTTGCATATTTTTCTAAATCTCTTAAGCCATCAGAAAAAAAATACCCTGCACTTAAATTAGAACTCATGGCAATTTATAAATCTGTAACCGCTTTCAAATATTATTTATATAACAGACAATTTGTAATTCTTTCTGACAGTAAACCCTTAGAAAAATATAACAAAACTACTAATCCAGCTGATATTATCTCTCGTTGGCTCATGGAGCTTTCAGAGTACTCATACACTTTCAAACATATTTCTGGTAAGAAAAATGTTCTTGCTGACTATTTATCTCGCTGTACTTTTGAAAACAATCAACAAACTCTTGATACTAACCCTGAACTAATCCATGACCCTCAACCATTACCTATTGTTGACTATGATACACCAGACAGTAATAATTCCTGTTCAAGTGCCACTAAGAAATATGTAAACTATCTTGTATCTGCTAAACAAACAAATCCAGATCCTTTATTAGAAATTTCAAACGAAACTTTCTGCACTGAACAAAAAAATGACACCACCTTGTCCACTGTTTACAAAGATATTCTAAAGAAAGGACCTTCTCAAAAATATCCTAATTACTTCATACACCCTGATTCGAAGGTTTTAATGTTAAAAAAAGAAAATAATCTTAACGACACTTTTTCATATCACATTGTTGTTCCTAACTCTCTTAAAAGCAAAGTTTTAACAATCTCTCCCCGGTAGCAGAAAGTTCGAGACGCGCGACGTGCGTCGCAGATTTATTTTGGACCTTGCAGATAAATTTGCCAACTTGAAAAAAAAAAAAAGTATTTCCTTAAAAAAAAAAAAAAAAGGTACGAAAATTCTGACAAAAAAATCGCGAAAAATATCAATTTCGGCAATCGTTCGCATAAAAAATCGGTAATTTATAGCCAAAGGGTCGCTAGAAAAACGCGAATTTCGTCAAAAGAGACAGGAAAAAAACATGAATTTCGTCCCAGGGTTGTAGAAAAAATGCAAATTTCTGTCACAGGATCACGGAAAAAACACGAATTTCGTCAAAGGATCGCGGAAAGAATGCGAATTTAGTAAAAGGATCGCGGAAAGAACGCGAATTTAGACAAACGATTGTGGGAAAAACGCAAATTTAGTCAAACGATCGCGAAAAAACGCAAATTTATGTCAAAGGATCGCGAGCAAACGCAAATTTATGTCAAAGGATTGCGGAAAGAAGGAGGAATTTCGTCAGAAGATTTCAAAAAGCGTAAATTTCTGCCAAAAGATCGCTGTACAAACTTGAATTTTATCCAAAAATCCCGAAAAAACGTGGATTTCGTTCCAGGGGAGCAAGAAAAACGCAAATTTCTGTCACAAAATCGCAGAAGAAACTTGAATTTCATCAAAGGATCGAGGAAGAAAGACGAATTTAGTTAGACAATCGCGGAAACAATGCAAATTTCTGTAAAACGATCGCGAAAAAACACAATTTTTTGTAAAACGATCGCGAAAAAACTCAATTTTTTGTAAAACGATCGCGAAAAAACGCAATTTTTTGTAAAACAATCGCGAAAAAACGCAAATTTTTTTTAAACGATCGCGAAAAAACGCAAATTTCTAAAAAAACGATCACGAAAAAATGCAAATTTCTGTCAAAGGATCACGAAAAATGCAGATTACTGTCAAAGGATCGCGAAAAAAGGAAAATTTATGTCAAAAGATCGGAATTAAATTTGCGGAATTTCGTCAAAAAATCGCAAAAAGTGCAAATTTCTGCCAAAGGATCGCTGTAAAAACGCGAATTTCGTCAAAAGATCCCGGGAAAAACGTGAATTTTGTCCCGGAGGTGCCGAAAAAACGCAAATTTCTGTCACAGAATCGCAGAAAAAACACGAAGTTCGTCAAAGAATCGAGGAAAAAACACGAAGTTCGTAAAGGATCGTGAAAAAAAACCTCATTTTTGTCAAAGGATCGTGAAAAAACGGCAAATTTTGTCAAAAGATCGCGAAAGAAAAGAGGCATTTCCTGATAAGATCGCAAAAAAACAGCAGATTTCGTCAAAAGATCGCGAAAAAACGGCAAATTTCGTCAAAAGATTGAGATAAATGGCATATTTCGTCAAACGATCGCGAAATAACCCAAATTTCATCAAAAGTGCGCCAGAAAAACACATAATTAGTGCCGGTAGTTGATTTTCGCTCCCCCCCCCCTCTGTTGTAACCTTTCGGAAATTTTGCTCTGAATTTCAGAATTTTTTCTTTTTTTACTCAGAATCACCCCTGGTATTAATCAGTAAGAACATTGTTTATTTTAACACTCTGTTCGGACCTTGTGCGCATGCCGAACGAGCTCCGTAGCTTTGCGGTCATGTGACCCAGTTCAGTTGTTGCTTAGCTGCCATTGCGGCACGTTGTGTATTCGAGCGGGTCTTATCCCCAAGTATATAGTTGTTCTTTAGCTGCCATTTCGGCACATTGTGTATTCGAGCGGGTGTTATCCCCAAGTATAGTATGTTGTTGCTGAGCTGCCATTGTGGCACATTATGCTATAGCGGGTCTTATCCCCAATTATTCTGTTGCTTATAGCGGGAGTATTCCCCAAAAGATGTTTTATGAACGTCACTTGTTCTAACAGCGGGTTATTACCCCAAAGTCACCTCATCATTCTACATGTTTTTCAGTGTTTGTGATTGTTTGTAACATTTGTGTGCTGTGTGATAAAAATGTGAAAAAGAAAACTATTTGTCTTCAATCTTAAAGTTACACACAGTATTCACATCCATTCTAGTGGTCCGTCGATTTCGCAGCGAAATAGCTGCTATGGAAAAATTAAATAGAACAAAAGGTGCTCTAAAAGGCGCTATAACGAAATTAGAAAATTTCGTAAAAGATAATACAGACGAAATTAATTACTCGAGTACCGAGCTCGAAATAAAGATTCGAAAATTACCTGAGCTGCAAGCAAAAGTATCGGAAATACGGGATAAATATTATGATATCCCTGATATTAAGGACTTACCAGAAATCGAAAACGAGTTAGATGAACTCGAAGATCGTCTCGAGAAACTTGAGGTAAGTCTCAACATATTTCTTAAAAATCTTAAAGTTTCTGAAATAAATGTGCATGCTGATAGTATTGAATCTATAAGTTCGAATAATATTAAAGTTAAGTTACCTGAAATCCCACTACCAACATTCAATGGTAAATATGAAGAGTGGTCAATCTTTAAAGTACAATTTACAAATTTAATCATAAATAATGCTCAGTTAAATGACGCTCAGAAGCTGTTTTATTTGCGAGCATCGCTAAAAAATGAAGCAAAACAACTAGAGAGTCTAGACGATTCCTTTGAATCATTGTTTACAGCACTTACTGAAAGATTCGAAAATCAACGTTTGCTCATTGACACTCATTTATCGGCCATAATTAATTATGAAAAAATACATTACGAGTCTTCTAAAGAATTGAGATCCTTTATTGATTGTGTAAATAAAAATTTGAGGGCCTTAAAAGTATTACAATATGAACAAAACAATCTGTCTGATGCTATCCTTATCAATATTATATTGCAAAAGGTAGATAAGGAATCTCGAAAATTATTTGAATATTCGATTAAAAAATCAGAATACCCGCAATTTAATGAATTAATGTCATTTTTGGAAAACCGCAGTTCCACGTTAGAAAGCGTAAATAGATACTCTGCTTCAAAACCCTTAAACAAAAACATTCCTCTTTCGAACAAACAAAAAAATTTCATGCTAAATTCGAATGATAAATCGAATGGAAAAACTTGTATTCTGTGTAAATTGGCCTTTCATAATTTGAACAAATGTTCTCAGTTTCGAAAAATGAATGTTTCTGAACGATACGATTTTGTGAAGAAAAATAAGCTGTGTATTAATTGTTTGAATAATTCTCATTGCGTAAATTCTTGCATTTCAAAATATAACTGTAATACCTGTGGATTGCGACACAGCTCATGGCTTCATCGAGAAAAAGAAAATAAATCCAAAAATGAATTGGCTTCCCCCCAAATTTCCTCCCCTCTTGCAGGTGCGGTAAATAGAGAAACGAAGAACATTTCGGTAAATAACGAATCATTAAAGACCTTGAATAATATAAGTAAAGAAAGAAAATCAATTTTATTGAGTACATGCTTTGTTTTTATAGAAGATAATTTCGGAAATAAACGAAGGTTTAGAGTCATTTTGGATAATGCTAGCAATGTCAATATTTTAACTAAGGATTGCGCTGACATGCTGAAATTTAAAAAAGGGATAATTAATGTATCCGTTACAGGATTAAACGGTTATACTTATAATGTAAAACATAAAATTTCGAGTGTAATTACAAACGAAGATGGCTCTTTCAGGGAGAATATAGATTTCTTAATTGTTCCCAAAATCACGGATGTAATTCCATCAAAGCAATTAAATGTATCGGACATTAATTTACCGAATATTGTGGAATTGGCAGACCCCACATTTTTCAAACCGGGAAAAGTTCACGCATTGCTTGGCGCTGAATTATTTTATAGAATTTTAAAGCATAATTCAGTTAAGATAAATGATAAACTTTTTCTGCAAGACACTGTTTTTGGATGGATCCCAACTGGGGCGCTAGAGGAGAACACGCAAACAAACAATATTACTATGTGCAATTTCGTTAGAGATTTCGATGAAATAAATGATAATTTAAAACAATTTTGGGAGCTTGAGTCTATAGGCATTAAACATGGAGATCCGAAAATATCGGAAACTGATCAAGCACAACAAATATTCGATAAAACTGTCAAATTTGTAGGCGATCGTTATGAAGTTCAGTTACCCTGGAAGAGAGACTGGAAGGATTTAAATGATAATTTTAATGTTGCGAAACAGCGTTTGGAAGGTCTAAAAAGAAAATTTTATCGAAACCCAGAGCTTTTTCGACAATATTCTGAAATAATCACGGAATATTTAAAGCAAGGAATTATAGAGCAGGTGCAAGAAAATGAACCTGTTTTAGACAGGGCAGTTTATTATTTGCCCCATCATGCGGTCTGTAAAGAAGATAAACTTACTACAAGGGTCCGAATCGTCTTCGATGCCAGCTCTCATGATAACAATGATTTGTCCCTTAATGATTGTTTATGGCCCGGCACCAACTTAAATCCACTTCTATTTGATATTTTAATCCACTTCAGATTATACGAAATTGCCTTTTCTTCTGATATCGAGAAGGCGTTCCTTCAAATCTCACTAGCTGAAAAAGATCGGGATTCTGTCCGTTTTCTGTGGTATGATGATGGTTTAAAATCTTTCAAGGTCTTCAGATTCAAACGTGTTATTTTTGGAGTCAATGCCTCTCCATTCCTCCTATCTGCTACAATAAAGGAGCACATCAAGCGGTTTATGAACCTACACCCAAGAACTGTTCACCTACTCGATAAATATATTTATGTGGACGATTTTATATCTGGCGAAGATACGCTGCGAGAAGCTCTTGATGTTTCCCTGAATGCTAACAAAATAATGTCTGAAGCAGGAATGATTCTTCGAAAATGGATAACAAATGATGAAGCGTTACTGCAGTGCTGGCAAAAGGAAGGTTTAAATATTCAAGCAGAACATGCTGCAATAAGCCTAGGAAGCAATCTAAGCAAGGTATTAGGAATGTCCTGGAAAACAGAAGAAGATTGTCTGACATTCGAAGTCAAAAGTTTAATAGAATTCTTGTCATCGCAAAAAAGCTCAAAACGTCTACTATTGCAAGCAGTTGGTAAAATCTTCGATCCGTTAGGCATGCTGACGCCATTCACCATTAGAATAAAATGCCTGTTCCAAGAACTATGGCTAAAGAAGACAGCATGGGATGAACAGTTACCAACTAATGTGCACGAAAAATGGTTAAAGTGGCTCGAAGAACTTCCAAATTTAGCAGAATTAAAAATTCCGAGGAAAATTCTTGGTTGCTTGAATCAAGTAATAGCTGTAGAAATACACGCCTTTTCTGATGCTAATAAAATAGCGTATGGATCTGCAATTTATCTGAGAATAAAAAGAGAGAGTGGTGTGGAAGTCAATCTCGTGACTTCAAAGAGTCGTGTTGCACCGATAAAGGAGATAACTCTGCCTCGGCTAGAACTTCTCGGAGCCTTACTAAGTGCAAGACTGACCAATAAAGTAAAACCCATCCTAGATCAAAAAATCACATCGAAGGTGTACTATTGGACAGATTCCAAAATAACCTTATTCTGGATCAAAGGATCATCAAAGCGATGGAAGCAGTTTGTGGCAAATCGTGTCATAGAGATTAATGCACTTTCAGATTCGAACTCTTGGTATCACTGCTCTAGCAAGGACAATCCTGCCGATCTCTTGACCAGAGGTGCGAGTGTTAATTCTCTTGTAGAGAATCCAATGTGGTTTAGGGGACCAAAATTCCTAGCAGCTGATGACTTAGTGACTGAGCAAAAAACTATTTCTGTGCCAGAAACAGATTACATTCCAGAGACTAAATCAAAATATAAAAATAACTGTAATGATTTCAATTCTAATATTTCTCTTTCTCTTTTCAGGAGTCCTGAAGAAGTAGATTTTTTTCTCAACATAAGTGGTAAATACTATAGTATTCTTCGCATACTGGCATATGTTTATAGGTTTTTTCACAATTGCAAATGTAAGTTAGCAGACCGGCACAGAGGCAGCCTCACAACCCCAGAAATAAAAAATTCTGAAGTTTCTCTAATTAGATTAGTACAAAATGCAGAATTTCAGGAAGAGATTAAGGGTTTAAAACGGGAATCAAGGGTTCCCCCTTCCAGTAAAATTAAATGTTTATCCCCCCTTTTGGATCAAGATAATATCTTAAGAGTTGGCGGTAGGTTGGAAAATTCAGATTTAAACTTTGATAAGAAGCATCAAATCATTTTGCCGAAAGGCCATAAGCTCACAAAACTCATATTTGAGCATTTTCACAGGAAGTATTTTCATATTGGTCCCCAAACTTTAATCCATTACGTACGAATGCGGTTTTGGCCCGTAAGTGGAAAAAATTTAGCGCGAAAAGTAGTGCATGATTGCGTTGTCTGTTTTAGGAACAACCCGGTTACTGCTAAACAAATCATGGGTGACCTCCCATCGGAAAGAGTAACTCCAAATTTTACGTTTAACCACACAGGAGCCGATTTTTGCGGCCCTTTTGAGATTAAATATAAAAATCAAAGAAAAGGGATTTTTCATAAGGTTTATGTCGCGATTTTCGTTTGCTTAGTAACAAAGGCTATTCATTTAGAAATAGTAACGGATCTAACTTCTGATGCGTTTATCGCCGCACTTAAACGCTTTGTTTCAAGGCGAGGGAAATGCGCTTCTATTATGACAGACAATGCTACGAATTTTAGGGGTGCTAAATCAGAATTGCAAAAACTTCATGAGTTAGTTCGTAGACCGGATGAAAAATTAGCTAATTACCTTACTTCAGAAGCTATTGAATGGAAGTTCATTCCTCCTAGATCGCCCAACTTCGGTGGTTTATGGGAGGCTGGTGTAAAATCTTTCAAGTATTATCTTAAACGAACATTAAAAGGTGCTAGATTGACTATGGAAGAATTCCAAACAGTCACCACCCAAATCGAAGGGGTACTAAATTCGCGTCCCTTAACTCCGCTATCGACCGATATAAATGATTTTAATGCATTGACACCAGGCCATTTCCTAATTGGTCGGCCTATCGATGCCATTCCAGAACCTCAATTGATTGATATCACAGAATCGAGATTATCTAGGTGGCAGAGAATCACTAAATTCGTCCAATTAATTTGGAGAAATTGGCAATTAAATTACTTGAGTCATCTCCAAAATCGTTCAAAATGGCAGGTAAAGGGGGAAAACATCAAACCAGGGGCGATGGTAGTCATAAAGGAGGACAATTTACCTCCCTGTAAGTGGATGCTAGGACGAATCTTAGAGGTTATACCAGGAAAGGATGGTAATGTTAGGGTAGCAAAGGTTAAAACAGCCTCAAATATCTTTCTTAGATCCATATCTAGATTGTGTGTCTTGCCCATTAATGAAACCTAATGTACATACCTTTTCTCATTGTCTACTTATTTTAAAGTGCACCTAAGATTTACATGTTATTTTACATTCAACTTTTCTTAAGAACAATATAGAACCATTTTTAGAAAATAGCTTAAATTTTGTATCAAAGAATTTAATTTTATTGTATTGTATAGTCCTTATTGTTGCTACTTATCATTATTGTATTTGTATTGTAATATTATTTTGTGGTATTGGTATATTATTTAGTTCTTGTATTTATAGTGTATTTTTAATATTTTGAATGTGCTACGCACATTGCAACGCGGGGCGGCATGTTCGGACCTTGTGCGCATGCCGAACGAGCTCCGTAGCTTTGCGGTCATGTGACCCAGTTCAGTTGTTGCTTAGCTGCCATTGCGGCACGTTGTGTATTCGAGCGGGTCTTATCCCCAAGTATATAGTTGTTCTTTAGCTGCCATTTCGGCACATTGTGTATTCGAGCGGGTGTTATCCCCAAGTATAGTATGTTGTTGCTGAGCTGCCATTGTGGCACATTATGCTATAGCGGGTCTTATCCCCAATTATTCTGTTGCTTATAGCGGGAGTATTCCCCAAAAGATGTTTTATGAACGTCACTTGTTCTAACAGCGGGTTATTACCCCAAAGTCACCTCATCATTCTACATGTTTTTCAGTGTTTGTGATTGTTTGTAACATTTGTGTGCTGTGTGATAAAAATGTGAAAAAGAAAACTATTTGTCTTCAATCTTAAAGTTACACACAGTATTCACATCCACACTCATAATGTTTGTACATAAGAAAATGTAACATGCTACTCCCGCAGACAATTTTCATCCCACTAAATTGCTGTCGCAGACACAACCATAACTTTCTGCTACTGGGAATCTCTCATTTATCTCACTTTGGTTTTAATAAAACTTATGAGTTTCTATCATCAAGATATTTTTGGAAAGGCATGTATGTTGACACCTTAAACTTTGTAGCTTCATGTGTCAAATGTCTTCAATGTAAACATCATCAAACCCCTCCTGCACCCTTACAACCCACCTACATGCCCAGATATCCTGGCCATACTATTAGTACAGATCTCGTTGGACCTTTTTCTAATGGTAAACATATTTTAACTATTACAGATCACTTTCAAGACATGTTGAACTTTTTCCACTTAATGATACATCTGCAGCTAAAGTCGTTAAATGTTTATTCTCTTACATAACCACCTTTGGGAGACCTTCTGTTGTCTTATCAGACTTAGGACCCCAATATACATCTCAAATATACAACATTTTTAATGATACTCTAGGTATTAAGGTACTTCACAGCTCTGTTTCGAGACCACAAAGCAATGCTCTTTCGGAGAGAATAAATAAATCTATCAAATACTCTGTTAATATACTTTTGCAAGAAGGTCACTCATTTGAAAATGCAATATTTATACACAAGTCGCTCTATAATGGTTCAAAACATTCAACTACATTATTCACTCCTAATCTTCTCCACTTTGGACGTGAACTTTCATTAATTTTTGACACTTTTGATCAGAATACCAATCAACCTTTTCTAGATAAACATACTGAAATACATAAACTACTTGAAGATTTACACAAAATATATGACAAGGCTTACAATAACATTAAAACAGCACAGGATAAAAGATATAAACATTACGGTCAGAAAGCTAAATTAAGAACCATTTGTCTCAAAGATATTGTGTACTTAAAGTCTGTTGATAAATTCAAACCTAAATACACTGGACCATACATTGTAACTTTCAAACATTCACCTGTGTCATTCTCGATCAAGAGATTGTATGCTGCTGATAATACAGCATTTCGGGTGCACATTGATAGGTTACTTCTTGCACCACCTCGATATGGACATTTATTCGATGCTACAAGTCACTTAAACAATCACAACTTACCTAATGTTTATGAACCACATACATATAATTTAAGAAACAGAAAATAATATACTTCTGTTTACATTTTTTTTTATGACATGTATTGTGAAGCTAAGTGTACAACCAGAGGCCTAGGTTGTATGTATGTTGTTTACAACAGAACTTTGACAACATTATGGCTGGCCCATGACTGTTTTCTTCGAAGATCTCTTGTGAACAATATTTTGAATCACTTTACACTCTTTTCATTTTACTGTACACTTTTATGTTATTTACATACACTTAACTATTATTTACAGTCTAACATTTATTTTACATTTCATTCTTTTACGATTACATTTCAGTTAAAACTGATAACTAACACATTTAATAATTGCAGTTATTTAAAAAAAAAAAAAAATTTTTTTCACATGTAATTTGATAACATTTTCTTGGCAACCAGTTAGTTACCTTCTAAATATATGACTTGTGCATTATTTAACCTAATTATGACTTTTTCATTTTTTTATGTCTCTCTTCACTCTAGGATTGTCTACCCCTTTTTGATTTGATATATATGTGACATATATCTATTTTTTTTTATTTTTTAATTCTCCCTTTCGAATGTTTTGTTCCCGTTCAAAATTATTGCCCTTAGGGTCCAAAACTTCATTGTGTTGAGAGACAACCCCTTGGAATTGGTGTTCCAATTCACAAAAAATCAATTTTTGCTTGTAAACCGACGTGTGCTCCTTTAGAGGACCGCTAGTGTCTTCGGAGGAGCAGGGACTCATATAAGCGGGCGCTGTATGAGTCTCAAAACTCCCTCCTCACATAAGGCTGAAGCCCTAAGCTGACGCCATAATACTTGTGGTCTACACAAGATTCAGGGTGACACCTTTTTCATGGGCGTGCTTCAGGCACCTCTTTTTTTTGTCATCCTATGCTGCATGCATGAACATTACATTTTTTTTTAAATCATGTCCAATTTCTTTTAAAATCATATTACAATTGATTATTAGTTTACAGTTACACATTTCACTTATTATTATTTACTCTTTACTTCTAGTGTTGCATTTGTGTTTATATATTATATTTTTATTGTTACTACTTGTGTTCTTTTCATAAAAATGATCCGAATCAGGATCAATATTTTGATGATGTGCAGCCAAGGGTCTAGTTACATGCTGCTTAAATATTTGCTGTCAGAGTCGACTCAGTCAAAAAAAATATACCATGGTATGCAATTTTGAAGAAAATTTTACTGAAGGTGGAGATCCATAAACTTAATTTAGAAAATATTAATTCATAAAATCTCTTAGGACTGTTGAACTATTGATGAAAGAGATTTTTTTTTGTTTTCATGACAGCAACTTGTTTAAAAAAAAAAAAAACTTTTATGTTTTGAAGATATATTTATATGTGTAACTATTTTTCTTGCTGTTTTGCCCATGCACACGGGTCAACAAAAGTTTTTTTTTTTGCGGTGTCCCAGGTGATATATATAACGATTATCTCGTTATATATGTTTACATTCCATTCGCCCCCCCCCCCTCCCCCAGACAGTTTCAATTAAAATTCTGTTTAATAACTTATTTATTTTGTGCACTACAGTCAAACAGTGCAGCCCCTAAATTAAATGCAACATTTAAAAACTAATTCGATTGTATTAACAGCCCTTCACACTTAAATTAAATTATTCTAAGTGCTCATCTCTTTAATAAAATAAAATCAGTGAATCACTCTCCATTTTCACTTTCCAATTCTTTCACACATACGCTTTAACCTTGTACAAAATTCGTTACGGCTGACTGTTAGTTTCAAACGCATTTTAACTTCGGTCATTTCCTTATTTGGGCATGAATATAACTCATCATTTAAAATCACTTTACATGCAATCTACTTATTAGAATTATTTTCGCTTCACACCCTTTTGTTCAGATGTATGGCGATTCTGCATTTTTGTGGTAAAGCGGTGTATCTTTGATCTAACATCTGGTCTAGAAAAATACAGTCTCATGCTTTTTAGCCTAACGAATTCGGTCTGTTGCTATGCCCTTTCCAGATAACACTTTTTATTTTTTTACATTTAACCGCAGCTGTATCAATGTACTGTTGAGTCTCCATCTATCATGACTCAGGAATGTATGCAGCCCACAATCTGCCCCCCGCCCCTACACAATTAATATGGTAGAAGCCTACCGTACATTTTTGGCGAACATACCAGCCAACATTTCTCTTACCCCTGTGCATGGCGCAAAAATACTTTTAGATTGGCGATATTGTAGTCCGCCAAGCAAGAAAGTTGTAACTGTATATTCTTATCATTCCTGCTTTCTCGCTAGCCTCGTGATGACGTCTTAAAGGAGGCTCCTTATGCTTTCCCTTGTACCTCTCCCTTCGACTTTCATCATGAAAATAAAATAAGTCTTCGTTCACCGAATTGGAGTTTTTTTAATAGGACCTGGTGTTTTTTTTAATGCTCGCAATCTTATAAACGCAAACGGCCATCTCTTCTAGCAAAAAGTCATCATAGGCATGAATGGGCCAAATTTTTCTATTCTTTTCTCTATTATCATTCATTATAAACATTTTCTAATCCAATTTTTATGACTTTTTTATATAGCCAAATAAGTAAAGCAACTGAAAAGCCAATTCTGAGCCAAAAAAAATATTAGAAAAAATTAAAAACCAAAAATTGGCCCATTCATTACCACACTCCCCTACCTTGCATATTTTATAATCTGGCAATCAAACCAGCCAGACAGCAGAAAATATTGTTAAAGAGCATAGTCAAAGAGGGGCTCATAGGGCTTAATCCCTCTCTGTTTAAATAACAAACAATTAAGTTTCAGAAGCTATTAAAAATCTATTTTCTGTCTTAAATGTTTCCTTATTCACCTCTGACCAAAAAGAAAAAAAAGAAAAAAAAAAGTAATATTAATGAAAGTTATAGGTAATATTAATGAAACTAGTAAATCTGCAGATCAGTGGCCTCAAACATCAGTTCTACAGTTTTACTTTGAAATTACTTTACTTAGTATTTAAAATATTCAACTCACAATATCATTTCTTTCATATTTGTAATATTAATTATTATAAATGATACATCATATAGTATTGTTGACACTTTTAATCGAACCAATCAAGAAGCATAAAATAACGTTTCAAAGTTTTGCTGTTTTTCTGTGAAAATCTTAATGAAGAGGTTAAGAGCTGGCTTCGTTTATTTAATTTACATATTATTTATTTCCTTGCAAAATTTGAATGTTTTTGTTTCAGTAGCAATAGAAAACTTAGAATTTTATATACTAACGGCCATTTATAAAATTTTATTTATTTTTAAGATTTTAAGAGGGGGTGTCCATTACTGGGATGGTTAATTAGTCATTATCCAGTAATGGATACCCCATGTAGACATAGCTAAAAAGGCAATTTCAGCAATGTTTACAGTGCATAAAATATTTTGATTTAACAGCAAACCTAAATAATCAAATTTAATTTTTTAATTATACTTACCAAACTGTAATAACACCAAAGCTTTTATAAACAGTAGCTGCTTTTATTTTATGTGATTTATAAAATTTCAATATTTCATTCTTTTTTTTTTATGTTATATGTACCTTGCATATTTTATAATCTGGCAATCAAACCAGCCAGGCAGCAGAAAATATTGTTAAAGAGCATAGTCAAAGAGGGGCTCATAGGGCTTAATCCCTCTCTGTTTAAATAGTGTTCCCGCTAGGCCATTTTTTAAGGGCGCAGCGCCCTGCCCCTTTTAAAATCGGTAAAACGCGCCCTGCCGTTTTTTAAATCGGCAAACTGCGCCCTTCATATTTCAAAAATAGTCAAATGTGCCCGGAGTCGTTCTCAGCGATCGCTTTAAGCGATGCCGCGGACGCGCTATAGCGCGTAAATCACGCAAAAAATCGGAGACGGGACGCAAAAAAATAGTTATTACGTGTCCGTGGGACGCGTAATTTCGTCAAAAAATCACGGAAAAAAGCCGATTTTCGTCATGGGATCGCAAAAAAAGTGCAAATTTCATCAAAATATTGCGGAAAAAACGCGATTCTCGTAAAAGGGCTGCGAAAAAATAGCATATTTCTTCAAAGAATTGCGAAAAAATAGCGAATTTCATCAAAAAATCGCGCAAAAAATAGCGAATTTCATCAAAAAATAGCGAAAAATAGCGAATTTCATCAAAAAATCGCAGGTAAAAAGGCCGACTTTTGTCGAAGGATCGCAAAAAAGCGCAAATTTCATCAAAATATCGCGGAAAAAACGCAATTTTCGTAAAAAAGCCGCGAAAAAATAGCGTATTTCGTCAAAGGATCGCTATAAAATAGCGAATTTCGTCAAAAAATTGCGGAAAAATGTCGATTTTCGTCAAAGGATCGCAAAAAAGCACAAATTTCATCAAAATATCGTGGAAAAAACGCGATTGTCGTAAAAGGGCCGCGAAAAAATAGCGTATTTCGTCAAAGGATCGCGAAAAAATAGCGAATTTAATCAAAAAATCGCGGGAAAAAAGCCGATTTTTGTCGAAGGATCGCGAAAAAAGCGCAAATTTCATAAAAATGGCGCAGAAAAAACGAGATTTTCGTAAAAGGGCCGCGAAAAAATAGCGTATTTCGACAAAAGATCGCGAAAAATTTGTGAATTTCGTCAAAGAATCGCGGAATAAAGCCGAATTTTGTCAAAGGATCTCGAAAAAAAGACCACATTTCGTCAAAGTATCGCATAAAAAACACGATTTTCGTAACATGTTCGCGAAAAATAGCGAATTTCGTTAAAGGATCGTGGAAAAACGCGAATTTCGTCAAAGGATCGCGGAAAAAAGGCGAATTTAGTCAAAGCCTCCAATGCACCAAAAAAGATGTGCAAACCAAACTTATCGGTAGAACATTCATAAAATGGGATTTAGTTTTTTTTTTTAATGAGATTCTTAAAACTACAGCATGATTTCAGTGTACTTTAATAATGTATTCAGTATGTAGACCAGTGAAAAATCCCCCCCCCCCTTCTTACTGCGGTATTACTATTAATCGATTTATTACATTAATTTTACAACAAGTTATTTTAATGGTACTTTAAAGTACCATTGGTGCATAAAGGGTTAATCAGCCCCACAGTTCAGTTAAATATTTAAAATTATTTACTTTATTACTTTTTCTGTTTTGTTTGTTATTTTATTATAAAAGAATTTGAACTCTTAGAATATTATAATTTTTTCTATTCTAATTGTAAATTTTAAGTATAAAGTAAAAAAAAAATTATAAATAAAGTATAAATATAAAGTATTGTAATAAATGTAAAGTATAAATAATCAATCATCCAATCTAATCTACCTCTTCTTCCCCCGCCTCCCTCCTTCTTCGAAGGTTAAAATATTTAAAACTCTAATTTTTTTTACTTGCAACTCTATCACTTCATTGTGACAATAAATAACCAATCATCTAAATTCTGCTTCTCTTTCTTATCAAACATACCAAATTTAAAGGCTTTTATTTTTTCTGTCCTAATTGTTAAAATTTTACTAACGATAAATAATTCATTATATAATCAACCTCCTCCCTCCCCCCCCCCCACAAAAAAAATCGCTTTTGTCTCTTTGCCCCACCTTCACAGCTCACAAAGCTTATGATCTTTAAGTTATATTTGGTGATTTATTGTAATAATAATTAATTGGTCACCCATCTAAATTTTACTACCCCTTAAAATCTCTGCTTTACCCTTAAAACTGCTAGTTTATGGGACTAATAATTTTTTAGTTTTTTTATTTGAAACAAAATTAATTACCTAGATCTTTGAAATATCAATTTAAGAAAATATATATATATATAATCTGTTACTAAATGTGCGCATAAACAATGATGAGTTTGTAGTAATGTATAATTCTTATATCAGTTTCAAAGATCTACATTTTCTCAGGGTCGAAACTGGGGGGGGGAAGGGGGGGGGCAGAGGAGGCATGTACCCCAGGCGCCAGTTGTTGATTTTTCTCACGTCCATGTTTAGCACTATTTTGTTAAAATCGTCCTGTCTGGAGTATGCCAAAGCACAGAAGAATCTAAGGATATGGCATAAGGATGCTGTATAAAGCGGAATTTTTTTCAATTCCGTTTTCAAGATTTTAATGAATCAATATTTGACAAAGTAGATTAAAGTAGTTCAGTATTACATATTTTATGATTACATAATTTAAATTTTAAAATATGTTGGCTATTAGAAAATTAATAAAATTTTCTTTGTAAATATACTTTGCGGAGGAGGGGGGGGGGCACCAAAATCCATGTTTGCCCCGGGTGCAAAAAAGGCTAGTTTCAGCCCTACATTTTCTGAAGAAACAATGCCCTTTTTCGCTGAAAAAAGTGCCCTCTTTCAGCTTCAACTGTGCCCTTTTTGTGGCTAGCACCCTGCCCTTTTTTTTCCTAGAGTGAACACTAGTTTAAATAACAAACAATTAAATTTCAGAAGCAATTAAAAATCTATTTTCTGTCTTAAATGTTTCCTTATTCACCTCTGACCAAAAAGAAAAAAAAAAGTAATATTAATGAAAGTTATAGGTAATATTAATGAAACTAGTAAATCTGCAGATCAGTGGCCTCAAACATCAGTTCTACAGTTTTATTTTGAAATTACTTTAGCTTAGTATTTAAAATATTCAACTCACAATATCATTTCTTTCATATTTGTAATATTAATTATTATAAATGATACATCATATAGTCTCTGAAAGATTAATTGGTAAAAATAGTGAGACAAAACTAAACACTAATATTCCAAAACTTTTTTTTTTTTAATTACCTTTTAAATCCCCCACTGTTTCAATAATTTGATAGCTGTAATTGCCTGATATTTAGTATTTTAAACTATCCATCTAAAATAATTAAATCATCGATCTTCTGATAATTACAATAATTGATGCAAACAGTAAATGATGTTGACTATAGGTCAAAATTAACATTTTTACCCACTGGCCAGTACACTGACTTTTTTCACTGGCCAGTTTTTTTTTTAACCACTGGCCAGTAACAAAGTTATGTACGCTCCATACAAAATTGTGTTTTTTCTAACTATCAACATTGTAATTTACTAATATATATTGCTTACCCTTAGATATGATTACACTCAACTGAAAAATTTTATTTTTACTATTAATTGCAATGAAATAAATTCACAGGACATTTTCAGAAAGGTTACAGCAGAGGGGGATTCCCCCCCCCTCGGCACTAACTAATATGCATTTTTCTGCGACCATTTAACGAATTTCGCGATCTTTTGACGAAATTCACGTTTTTTCGTGACCTTTTGCAAAATATGCGTTTCGTGATCTTTTCACAAAATTGCATTTTTTTGTAATCTTTTAACGAAATTTGTGGGTTTTTTTCGCCATTTTTTGAAAATATTTGCATTTTTTTCAAAATTTTTTGACAAAATTTGCGTTTTTTCCGCGATCTTTTGATGAAATATATGTTTTTTCCGCAATCTTTCGTGAAATTTGCATTTTTTTCACGATCTTTCGACGTAAGTTGCGTTTTCTCTGCAATCTTTTCACGAATTTTGAGTTTTTTCCACGATCTTTTCTCGAAATTTGCGTTTTCCCGTGATCTTTTGACGAAATTTGCGTTTTTTCTGCGATCTTGTGAAGAAAGTTGCATTTTCTCCGTGATCTTTTCACGAATTTTGCGTTTTTTCCCACGATCTTTTCACGAATTTTGCGTTTTTCCGCCATACTTTAAAAAATTTTGTGATTCTTTTTAGAAATTTGCGTTTTTTCTGCGATTTTTTCACAATTTTTTGTGGACGATCGGATGAAATTTGCGTTTCTCCACGATCTTGTCATGTAAGTTGCGTTTTCTCAGCGATCTTTTCACGAAATTTGCGTTTTTTCCGCGATGTTTTGACATAATTCGCGTTCTTTACGTGGTCCTTGGGCGAAATTCATGTTTTTTCGCGTTTCTTTGACGGAATTGGTGATTTTTTTCTACGAACAATTGACGAAATTGATTTTTTTCGAAGACTATATCGAAATTAGCGATATTTTTACGTCCGAATTTTCGCAGTGATGACCTTTTTTTTTTTTTTCCAGAAACGAATGCCTTAAATTTTTGGAAAATTTGAGACAGAATCACCCCCTGCTACTTTCTTTTCTTACGTTCGGGAGAATCGCCGATCTGGATGCCGTAAATTCCGAACGAATTTCACCCCTTTCCTCCCTGGCATCGATCTTTCAACCATCGCGTTTGGCGAGTGGCGCCCACTGAGTTTGGCAAGTGAGGACAATAAAGTTAATCACCACGTTTTAAGTGTTACTCGACGCCTGGCGAGTGGCGAGTGCTAATTTTGTGCTATAATGTTGACAAATATTTTATTAATTAATGGTATACTAATTGTTGAATTTATTTGAAAATAACAATTTTGTTTCATTAATATGTATTCATAAAATTCTGGTTCTAAATATGTAGTCATAAAAATAATTATATTTATTACTTTTATGGGGTTTCCATTAGTGGGCTTTTGATATATTTCTGTTATCTATATATTTAAAACGCTAAGCGTTTTCTTTCGACAGTCCTTGGGAAGAAACTACTGCATCAAATTACACCAATCTTTTTTAAAATGAAAGATATTTGGCCACAGATTTGTTATCGTCCATTCGTTTGATCAAATATTTTATTAATTAGCCGTAATTTTAAATTAAAATTCTACAGTTGTGCTTGCGCAGTATATAAGTACAAGTCTGCCTTTGGAGTGATGCGCTGCACATACACAAAGATGTTCGCTCAGTTGAGCTATCACATCACAGGTCGAAGTTGTTATAAGTTCGTCTGCTATTCGATCTTACTATAAACAAGCTTTTCTTTCTTTCACAAAGTTAATATTATTTGGCTCTTTCAGAATTATTAACAATTAAAAAATTTATTGTGTCTATATTAAGAGCTAGATATACAGTTTATTTCGGGGGTGTCTGTCATATTGTTTTGGTCATATTACACAGGATAAACACTGATTTGAGGTTAAAAGTTATGGCTGGTAATCAGTCTTATGAATTGCCAATAGTTAGACACGAAGATTGGGAAACTAGCATATTATGTTGTAGCTACTTCTTTGAAAAAATTAAACAGAAAATTTTATCATCTTAAAGAAATAAGAATCACTTATGCAATATAGAAATTAGCCACATAATTCATCATTCAGTAATAAACTTAAAAGCAAATAATTAAAAATTCAAGAATTTTTCTAATGAAACAATCAAGTTATTTACCGTCAAATCTTGACGGGCACTAACTAGTTTAAAATTAAATTTCGATTCATATTGAGAAATGAGACTGTAAGAATGGTTAAATATTGTTGATAGGTTAATATAATATTGAAAAAAACTGCAATATAATAATTATAACTATTAATAAAAAAATAATTTTAAAAGAAATTCCTTAAGGGTGTCCATTACTGGCACATCTACCCTATATGGTTTTTATATTTGGAAGTTGGTCATATTCAGCAGGTCACGTGCATTTGCATTTATAATCATGAAATTCATAGCTTCTGCAGGTGAATAATAAATATCATCAAATACTAATTTAAAATAAAACATCGATTTTTATTTTTTTTTTAAATATACGGTAGATGTGCCAGTAATGGACACCCTTAAGGAATTTCTTTAAAAAATATTTTTTTATTAATAGTTATAATTATTATATCCCAGTTTTTTCAATATTATATTAATCCATCAACAATATTTAACCATTCTTATAGCCTCATTTCCTCATATGAATAAAAATTTAATTTTAAATAACAGAAATATATCAAAACACCCAAAAGCCCAGTAATGGACACCCTCTGGCCCAGTAGTGGACACCCTCTGTTCCAGTAATGGACACCCCATAAAAAGTAATAAATATAATTATTTTTATGATTGTATTTAGAACCAGAATTTAATGAATACATACTAATGAAACAAAATAGTTATTTTTAAATAAATTTAACAATTAGGATACCAGTAATTAATAAAATATTTGTGATAATCATTTACTGTTTGCATCAATTATTGTAATTATCAAAAGATCGATGATTTAATTATTTTAGATGGATAGTTTAAAATACTAAATATCAGACAATTACAGCTATCAAATTATTGAAACAGTGCTGGATTTAAAAGGTAATTAAAAAAAAAAAAGTTTTGGAATATTAATGTTTAGTTTTGTCTTGTGTCACTATTTTTAACAATCTTCCAGAGATTACTTGATATATCATTTATAATAATCAATATTACAAACAGAGTTTCCCCCAGGTTTAAAAAAGGGCAGGGTGCTGCTTGTGGAAAAAGGGCACTTTTGGATTCTGAAGGACATGTTTTGGATTCTTAAGGGCATTTCTTGAAATTTTTAAAGGCATTCTTTTGATTTTTAAAGGCATTCTTTTGATTTTTAAAACTACTTTTTAATATTTAATAGACAGAATGCTATTTTAAAGACAGCAATGAGTCAATTTTTACTATGCAAGTAATTTTTTTAATAAACAAAGGAGTAAAGGCACTTTTTTCAGGTGGGGCAACAAGGGAGCTAATTTTTTAAATGAAGGGCACGAGGGATGTTATTTTGTAAACCTAAGGGCAGGCAGGGTGCAGCACCCTCCTGAAACTGTCTGGGGGAAACTCTGTTACAAATATGAAAGAAATGATATTGTGAGTTTATTTTAAATACTAAATAAAATAATTTCAAAATAAAACTGTAGAACTGATGTTTGAGGCCAATGATCTGCAGATTTACTAGTTTCATGAATATTACCTATAACTTTCATTAATAGTATTACTTTTTTTTTTTTTTTTATAAAGAAACATTTAAGACAGAAGATTTTTAATAGCTTCTGTAACTTGTTTTCATTTAAACGGAGAGGAATTAAGCCCTATGAGCCCCTCTTTGAAAGTGCTCAAACAGTATATTTTCTGCTTCCTGGCTGATTTGATTGCCAGATTATAAAATATGTGAGGTATATATATGTACTACATAAAAAAAAATAATAAAATAAAATATCGAAATTTTATTAATCACATAAAATAACTTAAAAGCAGCTATTTATAAAAGTTTTGGTGTTATTACATTTTGGTAAGTATAATTTAAAAATCAAATTTGATTATTTAGGTTTGCAGTTAAGCCAAAGTATTTTATGCACTATAAACATTACTAAAATTTCATTTTTAGCAATGTCTACATGGGGTGTCCATTACTGGAAAATGACTAATTAACCATCCCAGTAATGGACACCCCCTCTTAAAACCTTAAAAAGAAATGAAATTTTGTAAATAGCCATTAGTATATAAAATTCAAAGTTTTCTATTGCTACTCAAACAAAAACATTCAAATTTTGCAAGAAAATAAATAATATATAAATTAATTAAACAAAGCCAGCTCTTAACCTCTTCATTAAGATTTTCACAGAAAAACTTTGAAACATTATTTTCTGCTTCCTGATTGGTTTGATTAAAAATGTCAACAATAACATAGTTTTATAAAACATACAAGGGGGAATTATAAAAAAAAAATAATTAAAGCTAAATATTTATTAGTTATTTTTTTATGAACTAAAAACATCAAGGGGTGTCCATTACTGGCACATCTACCCTATATATTCTATCACGATTACAAAAATAACTTTAAAAAAGGTTTCTTATATAAACAATTTTGGACTATTACACCATAGTTAATTCAAATATAAATAAGTGAAATGTAAATACTAAACTACAAATCATTTGCTAAAATGGTGTATGAACACTTAATCACATTTTCAGCACAGCTGAAACCGTAGAATAGATATTTTAGTGTTTTTAATATTTTAATCTGTATTAAATGTTCATACACCATTTTAGCAAATGATTTGTAGTTTATTTACATTTCACTTATTTATGTTTAAAAGGTTTCTTGCTTAAAAATATAAAATTTAACAGCATTTAGAAAACTTCTTTGATTTCTTAGTCATCTATAATTTTATATGGTTATAACACATAACAGCAAAAAAAAAAAAAAAAAAAGTTTTCATCATTTATTTAAAGCAAATTCAAGTACAGCTGCAGTTTGAACACTTTCAAAACCATCAGCAGAACTCTAACATTTAATTGAAAACAGTGATTTCATATTGCAAACACACCAACTAAAATTACATCAAACAACGAAAGATTTTTAAAATTAAAAAAATAATACATCTTCAAAACACTTTTGTCACTAACCTAAATCCATTTAATCAATTTATGATTTGAACAGCATTATTGCTACCACGCAATCAAATATAAATACAATCCTCGTTACCAACAGCAACGGTTTTTTAATTTTGACATTCGCGGTGCTGGCTGCTGCCACTTGTGTTCATTCGTGCTTGTGTTATTACAATTGGTTGGCTGGTTCGTTTGCAATGTTTGAGTTGAGATTCTTCGCTAAACTTGTTTATGAAATATGTTGCCAGATACGAACGAAACACGTTTGTTTTTTTTTTTTTTCGAGGTTTTTTTCTTTGAAAAAGAAAAATGATCTGCCGTATGATATTAATGATCTATACTTTAGAGGACAAAAGGTTATTTTTTTATCTAAATTTCTACAGATTTTTAAAAATAAAATTGGCGATTCAAGAGCTCGAATACGCCATCTGGTAGAGAAAAGATGTAACTTCTCGCTTCAGGATAGTACCGTACAAGCGCACTGCATTACACATATTTTTAATTTGTTCAGAATGATTATTCTTTTGCACAATTTCAGATTTCCTGTGTCATTTGTGTTCTTGTCTTATATGAAAAAGTAAAAATTATCCGAATTTGAATATTTAAAACTTTCAAATGCATTTACAATAAAGAATTATTTCAATGTCACTTTAGCATTAGTTAAAGGGAAATTAAAGGGACAATTTTCCTGTACCGAAGGCTGCGAGCAGCATAGATTAACATTCAAGATGGGACATTTCCATAGAGCGTAATGGTAATGCGATTGCGACGGTAGCGCCCTTAGTGACAATGGGGAAGAAACTCCCCATCCTTGTAAAATTTTTATCATTGAGCATCTACTTTATTGTGATCTTTTTTTTTTTTTTTTTTAAATGTTTCATGTTTACGTTTTCAATAGAATCTTACACCGATACATGAACACAGAATAGATATTCTATTTTATATATCTATTCTATGTTCATGCACGGATATATGCTTTTTTTTTTTTACATGATGAGTGGACGATATTAGTGCAACGAAAAACGGGGTAAAAATTTCGTCTTGAATGCTATATATGAAGTAAATATGATACAATTGGATTTAAAGCTACATAAAGTAATGGTGTGACATAAAAATATACGAAGTATTGCACTTTACAAATCCCAGAAAATAAATATTCACAGAAAATAAATATTTCATAATCCCAAAAAATAAATATTTCATAAATGTTCCCATTCGGTAGGAAAATTTTTAAAGCCTATGTTTTATTAATTTATGAAGTTTAACGTATTAAACAATCATTACAATAATCTTTTAAAATTTACGCATTTTCACTTTCTTACAGGTAAAATAAAAATATTGTTTTCAATGTAAATAACGTACTAGCAATTCAATAATATTTATAACATTAACATATAAGAAATAATAATAAAATTACAGATGGGGAAAAATTCATTTCGATAAATTTTTAGAATTATATCAATCTAACAGTTAAAAATAAACAGAGGTAGTGACATTACACTCAATAACGTTTTATTCGTAATTAACACAACACCTGAATTTGATTTTTTACAATTTAATCTCATAAACTTACATATTTACGTTATTAACAGAATTTTCTAGGGTTTTCTTTTATATTATTACTCTAATTATCATTTTGTAAGTTAAAAATGAACGATACAAGTACGATAAAAAGAAAAGGCAGCTAAATAAAAAAAGCATAAATAGAATATCGTCTGCCCCTACTTCGTTTTAGAAAAGAAAGATATTCAAAAGATAGAGCGTAAACATATTTCTTCAACATAGGTAAATTTCGGAAGCTTGTTAATTCTTCCCCCTTGTCGGTAGTGACGCTAGTACTGTTGCCATTACAGATTTTGCCGTAAATGTTCTATCTTGGTCCTTAATCTATGGTGAGCAGTGCCTCTATAGCAGTGGTTCCCAACCTTTTATTGGCCACGCCCCACCAAAGTATCTGTAAAGTCACTATGCCCCCCCCCCCTTCCTCCTTAATCCTTAAATTATGTATCATTATTTTTAAAATGTACTTTTTTCACACGGTGGAAATGTAATAGAGCCTTAGCAAAAACTATTCATTTCACATTTTTTAACTTATCAAAGAGGTGAATCTTCTAGCACAAATGTGTTTTTAACACAATTTTATAAATGCAATGAGATTATACATCTTTCCATATATGCCAAAAGGAATTTTGTTGTACTTTTCCAACTTAAAATATAAAAGTGTTATACGGTCTGCATTTTTATCTTCAGAAAATATCTTAAATAGGCACTTACATTTAACGTTAAAATTGATAAATTCATACATTTTATAATGCATTCTTATAACTTATTAAGAGTTGGTGGAAAAGCTTTGGACACTGACTTTTCTTTCTATGGATAACACCAGATAACACAATACACGAGAAGTATTTCAATATTCCCATCTTTATCAAATTAAGTAGCCATTATTCCGCATAACACATTCTCTCTGTTTTCTCTTTCCCAATAGCGTTAATAGTCTTCGCTAGTAGAAGTAGAAAACTTATTCAGTAAATAATCGAAAGCGTTACGAAATTTTTTTTTAATTCTTCACCAGAAAAATTACACCGTGTTTTAATACTTTAAAAGATATCAAATTTTTTAAAAAGACTATTCGCATAATTATTCTGGTGTTAAATCTATTTTTAAATTTCGATAGGGAACATTTAAAAAATTCAATAAAAACTGATTTCTTAAATTTTGCTTGTATTTCATTTATTTTTAACCTACACCACTACTTTTCCCCAAAAAGGACAAAAGAAATTGATAGTGAATGAGTGAGTTTGAAATTTGGAATTACCCCCCTAGAAGGTCAAATTGCCCCCCGGTGGGGTGTACGCCCCACTTTGGGAACCACTGCTCTATAGGCCGTTTTAACTCCCAGTAGTGGATCAGAATGACGTTGGACAAAAAAAACAGACTTTTTGACAACCATGTTAGCATCAATTTTCACAAACTAACCAAAACCACCGATTTTTAACAAATATTATCGCTTAATCAATCAAAGTGGAGAAAAACTGGAAAAACTAATAGGCAAACAAAGGTTGTCAAATGGTTGCTAGGGTGTGACGTCAGTTGAAACTGAAACAGGCTCATCAAGACGCTTGTTGATTAGTTCACATAACGTGACTTTTACCGTAAAACGTTGAAAAGCTGTAGGACGCACAAATAGAAAAAGTATTGCTAAAGGTATCGATAGCGGTCGCACAGAACAAAAACCTGTTCATGACTTGCACATTTCCAATGTTATACCTCGTTCGCACTAAGATATTTAAGTGACTTAACTTGCGTTTCTGAAGTTTAAGAACGAGGCTTAACTTCCCCATGCATTGCTATGGTGTTTCAGAATATTTATTTAAGTCACTTAAATCCGTGTAGTCCGAACTACAGCGCCTAGAATACCTAGTGTGGAAATATGTTATCCAAACAACGTATTCCTTAAATATGCGACGATACTGCTAAAATCCCAAGTGTCGATCGCAGCGACATCTGCGGGATTTTCGTATTACATTGTATAGACTAGCAATATTTTGCTGTTGTAGAAAATATCCTGCAGATGTCGCTGCGATCTGTATATTTCAACAACATCGTTGCACATTTAAGGGATACAATATTTTAACGGTTTTTTAAGTGTTAAAGGGATAGCCGATTTCCAGACTATATATTCTAGGCGCTATAGTTCTTACTATAAAAGAATTTGACGAGAGATGAAATTGAACAATAACTAAACTATTGAAGCCTATTAACAATAATTGCTGGAAATGGGTTTTCAGTTGCAGTACGCATTTTTTAATTTAACTTTTTTTTTTTTCTTATTAGTTGCACTGTATAAATTCTATAGATCCTATACAGGGCTGCACAAAAGATCTCAAGTACACTTCCGTTTATTGCCGGAAATTGCTGAATGGGAATTTTAGACTGTGCTGTGCGTTTTTAACTGAACTAACTTTTAACATGCTATGCAGCATACACACAAGAATATATTCAAGTCTGCACAAAATAATTTGGTTATCTTTCCGACTATTGATGGCAATTTCACAAATTGCGTTTTAAAATGCTTTATGCGTTTTCCAACTTGTTTATTTAGACAAGAATGGGGCTAGTAGAACTTTAGCCCTTGGGTAGGTCTCCCACCTAGTTGAACTGATTTATTTAGACGCCATTGCAATCGACGCTGCCGATATCGTGATAATTATAATTATCACGACATACCCCCATACAACACAAACACGTCCTGAGGACATACGAAAGACGTCCTATTCAGTATATTGCCTTGTCCGTCGGACGTCCTACAATATCCCATCGTTATCCGGCGGACGTCCGGGGGGGAGCAGAAAGAGACACCTAATCACGTCCTTCGGACGTCATTTTCAGCCATTCATAGGATGACAGTAGGACGCTCATAGGACCAGATAAAACAAATAGAATTTGGATCCTCTGCTCGTTTGGCATGCGGCATTCATGGGATGCTCTTCGGATCAGTAGCGGACGCTTTATATAAAAAAATAAATAAATTGCAATCGACGCTGCCGATATCGTGATAATTATAATTATCACGACATATGTCGTGTCAATAATTAGAATTGAAGTGATATATCACTTCAGTTCTAATCGATCATAAGTGGAGATAAAAATATATATTCCTTAACTGTGATGCAGCCAATCTTAAAAGTAACCGCCATGTCAAATTTCAAGTTGCTAGTTCTTTCAGTATAACAAAAATCGTAAGCCTAGACGGGGTTTTTTCCAGCAGCCTTTTAAATTTCGAATTTAAAAAAAAAACGGTTCTGTGCATGATCAGAGTTGGGCAGTATCGAAAATACATGTATTTGAAATACATTTTCAAAATACATTTGTATCTTGTATTTTGTATTTTAAACCGATAAGATCAAACTATTTTTGTAATGTATTTTCTGATGGTTTTACAATGTATTTTGTATTTTGAAAATACTCAAAATACATTTTTTCCAAATTTCAAACTGCCATGTTTAAACCGCACAGGGAAAAGCTGCGATTCACGACTGTCTGTTTTGATTAGTTTTCAAATTCTGTTCTGGAAGTTAATATAAACACACTTTTCGACTATTGCTGAGACAAGGAGGTTGATGAATATGATGTTTTGATATAGCAAACGTAATCTTGCTGATTAGTTACAAAAATAACTTTTATATATCTTAATGTTTCTGTGGGAATTACAAGAAAAAAAAAAAAAAAACATGTATTATGATAGACCGGAAGGATCTTTCAGAGTTGTGCAGGTGCAGCGCTCTTATTACCGACAGTTACCCATTGACTACACATATAAGGAGCTCATTTTTTTCCGGTCTTCCAGCTTTATTCAAAAATATCGAAAAAGGATTTCTTAAAAATTCGCATGCTTCATTCATTAATATAAATTTTGTTAGACAGTAACCGCAAGAAAATTGCTACAATGAAATTTTAAATGAACGATTTGACTATGAAAAAATGAAATTTATGACTTTGCAAATTTTGCATTCGAATTATTCCTATTCCCATTCTTTTTACGAATGTAAGAGCTTTCACATTTTTCCTGCTCTATATTAAAAGTTTCAAGACTTTCATAGTAAGTGCAAATGATTTCTTATTTCTTTGCGCGTATATACTGTTTGATATTTTACCCGAGTGTTTTAATTTTAAAACAACTTTATACAAAGAATTCGTACTTTTGTTAATAATAATTATAATTCAACTTGTGTTAAAAATTATCTAATTTTTTTCATTTATATTTTTGCATTCAATAATACATATTTTAAATTTCGTATGCATTATTTCTAAAATGCACCATAATCGAAAAGCTGTGCCACAAATATTTTATTAGTGGAAGGCCTAAAAAATCTTGCGTAGTTGGGAGCTCTTATTAAACACACGCTCATTATGTAAAAAGATAAAAAATACATTTAAACACATTTAAACAATTTTATTCGGTGTCATTGTACATATAAGATTATTATAAAATATGTTCTTTTGTAGACATATACTAAGAAAGACTGATACTAGACTAATTTGTTTTTACATTCTTCTAATAAATAAGAAGAAAGTATTGGAATCGAGAAAATTTTCGACTTTCGTTTTTTGCTTAATTTACACGTTTCGGGATGTCTTGAACGCGATTTAACTATTTTTGGGAAATGTGTGTATGTCTGTTAGTCTGTGTGAGACACAATTTTTGTGGCCCTTCAATCTCAAGAACTAATGCATGGAGTTTAATAATAATCAAACTTCAGATTAAGATAGACCTAGGTATAACTTAGCTTTGGGTTTATATCGCCGAACAGGTGGCACTGCTATGCTTAATTATTTTGTTCCATGATAGCTATATTGTAAGAACCAATATACAGGATTTCATTTAACTGAATATAGGTCTGAACAGAAATACTTGCCGATTAACTTTTAGTGTATATCGCTCAACAGGTGATGCTGCTATGCTGGGATTTTCATGATTTCCGCGATAACTATATCCAAAAAACTAATGGACAAAATTTAATCGAATTTCGTATTACTTTAGATCTTAAAATAAATTAATGCTGATAAAATTTAGGGTGCTTCGCTCAAGAGGTGTCGTTGTTATGCTGTGTTTTTATGATTACCGGAACAAGTACGAAAAAAATTCTCTTTTTTTTTTTTTTTTTTTTTTTTTTTTTTTTTTTCTTTCATGTCAAAATGATCATATTTGTAAATCAAATTTAAATGAAATAAGTCTCACGTAAATTAAAGGTACCTTTTTAAAATAAATTTCCTGGTTCATAGTGCTGATTTTAAAAAAATCTGAAGTTGGCAGGTGTGCCGTGAGAGCTATATCTCAAGAGCTAGAGCACGGAATTTCATCAAACTTCATCATATTCAGTCAGTATGGATGACATTTTGGTGTATACCGTGATATAGATGATTTTGTTTCTGTGTTGTGTATTTTAGGTGTTGTGTACTTTGTTGTGTATTTTCGAGATTTTTATATCTCTGCACCTATTGAATAGAATTGCACACCAAACTTTTTTTGCTTTTTATGAAAATCAATACAGTCTCAATTTTGGCTTAGAACACTCAGTAGCGGGCGGTGCTATCCTATGCCTCGTGAAGGAGATTCCTTATCGGATCCATAATCTAGAGGTTTGCACGGGTTGGAATTTCCAGGCCCGGGTCCGGCCCGGCCCGATAAAAAATTAAAAGTTCAGCCCGAGCCCGGTCCGTTTATATTTTCGCAGTTCACGGCCCGGCCTGGGCAAAAATCAATGAAAACAGGCCCGGCCCGTGAAAAAATCAATTAAATGAGGCCTGACTCAATTTCTACAAAAAAAAAAAAAAAAATCAGATTTTTCTAAACATACAATTAAGATTCTTTTAAAGAATACTGCATACATGTTTATGGGATAATCTTACAGTATATTTTAAAATCACTATGTGTTCGCAAGTCAGAAAATACACAATAACAACATTAATGATTACTTAGAGTCTTAGACGTTTCAACATTCAAATAAAGATTCATTAAAAAATTAATGTTGTTTAGAATAAAAGAAAAAAGAAGGGTTAAAAACAGGATAATTTTTGAAGCTGTATAATAAAAAGCAGATTTGTGAAACTATTTTTCTGCCATTTAATAAGGCTTTTCTCAAATCCAAAGGAGCTTTCTGATACATTTCGGAATTCATTTATTTTCGGAAACGCATAAGATTGGCAGGTGTTCTTATTCAGAAACTATGTAATCGAATAACGTTATCATTTTTTAATAAAGGCAATATATCTTTGAGAAAATACTGCCAAAGTTAAAGTTTTGAATCGAATTTTCGGAAGCGATAGCACGGGAAAGGAGAAAAACATGCAGTCATGTGACAAGAATCTCCTATATTTCGTTTTTATTTAAACAATTAGTATCTTATTTTTTTTTAAAGGAAAAACGTTATTCTATTCCAAATCCCTTCAATAGTCAGGCCTGTCAATTCAATTTTAAGCCTTTACAGTAAAAAATTAGTCAGAAAATGTGTCAGGAAATTTCTCATTGATGATCAGTGAATATTAGAACCACCTTGAGGTATATTTCCAAAGATTCCGTTAAGAGCAGTGTTGAATTCAGGGGGTGGCCCGGGAGGGACATTCCCCCCCCCCCGAACAATGCGATGTCCCCCCCCCCCGAAAATTTGAAAATTTCTGTTTTCAATGGTCAAAACGGGCAATCTCCCCCACCGGAACTCTATAATGTCCCCCCCCCCCGGAATCACAGAAATCCCTCCTGGAGAAAAGTGTGTGGATTGAACACTGGTTAAGAGAAGTTCATTATCGCTATTAATATTTTTACAAAACATATTGCCTTCCTTACGCAACACATCCTGAGAACAATAAAGTCCAGGCCCTGCTTGACTATGTAGAAAAAAATGCAAGTCTGATCTCGGCCCGGCCCAAGTCTGCTGAAAAAATCAAGCCATGGCTCAGACACCATGTAACTGTCCGATGCCGCCCTCTACGCTGGACATGTTACATTTCTGTATTGATGTCGTTAAACTAGCATCGGCTGGTGACGCGCATTTATACTTATTACTTATTCTTGCGAAAATCACATTCATTAAAAATGGCTCATATTTTATCGGCTTCGATTAAAGTTTTATAGCGGTCCGATAGACCCCTTAATTTCTTTTATCGGCCCGGCCCGTTTATTTTGTTTCTCGGCCTGGAACATTGGAAAAATTGTCCTAATTCTGCCGGCCCGGACCGCCCGCCAGGCCGGGTACGGACCTCAGGCCAAGTCCGGGCCCATGCAGACATCTACCACAATCAATTCATATAGTTATTTCTACTGAGTAACTACCTTTAAAGGGTAGTTTATTCATTATTAGTTATTCTTGCAATTTTCATACACTTTTAAGCACATTGTTGCTCCAATCTTTCAATTTTGTTTTTGTTATCTTTCGTTGAGTTTTAATTAATTGTACTTCTTTATTTGGAAATTTATAATTTCTAAAAATTTAATCAGTTTTGCAAACCAGCTTTGCATTTGGCTAGTGCAATTTAATGCACAATCGTTTTTATTTTTTTTAATGTACTTTGTATTTTAAATGTATTTTCAAAATACATGTATTTTGTATTTTGAATTTTTGAAATTTAGAAAGTATTTTGTATTTTGTATTTTAAGTTGAAAAAACAATGTGTTTTGTATTTTGTATCGAAAATGGTTTTTCGATGTATTTTGCCCAACTCTGTGCATGATGCATTTGCGTCTTAAAAGTAGCAGCCATGTCAGATTTCAAGTTTCTATCCCTAACAATTTCATAGAAATCGTAATTTAGAATGTTTCTAGACCACTTTCCGTTCATTTCATCTAAATTTTTAATATTTTTATAACCCATTCTTAGCAACTATTGGTATCTTAAAAGAAACAGCTTTGTCAAATGTCGAGTTTCTATCCCGAACAATTTCAAAGAATTCACAATTTAGAACTTTTTGGGCTCATTTCATCCTTTTAAATTTCGAATATTTTTAGAAAACCTTCTTATTGAGCATTTGACTCTTAAAAGTGACTCTGTCATGCAAATTTTCAAGTTTCTAGTCCTTTCTGTATCAGAAAAATCGTAAGTTTAGAACTTTTTTTTTTCTCCCAGCTCCCTTTTAAATTTCGAAAAAAAAAAAAAAAAAACTGTTCTGTGCGTGCATTTGTATCTTAAAAATAGCAGCCATGGTAAATTTCAAGCTTTTATCTTTTAACAATTTCAGAGAAATCTTAATTAAAAACGTTTATAGAACGCTTTTCGTGCATTTCACACTTTTAAATTTCGAATATTCTTTAAAAACTGATTTGTCCGAGCATTTGCGTGTTAAAAGTAGCTGCCACGTTAAATTAAACATTTTTATCCTTAACAATTCCTTGAAATCGTAATTGGGAAGTTTTTAGAACGTTTTCCGCTTATTTCATCCTTTTTAATTTTGAACTTTTTAAAAACCGTTCATAGAAAGCATTTAGATCTTAAAAGTAACCACTACGCCAAATTTCAAATTTATAGTCCTAACAATATGATAGAAATTGCAATTTTAGAACGTTTTTCGCCCCTGCACCCCTTAGGGAGTTGTTCTACCGAATCAAATATAGCCTATTTTGGAGAAGAGATATCACCTGCATTTTGCCACCATTATTATTTTTATCGGTTTGGTAGTTCCAGAGTTCCCCCTATAAACAAATACACAATTGTAAATAGTACTTATAGAGATTTAATAAACGCTATTGGTAAGATTTGCGCATGGCTAACATAAAAGTACCCATTTTCTTCTTTTTACTTGCTACCAAATGATAAGCCGCCAAATATTGCTTCAATTCGAATCTACGAAAATGAAAACTTTTTTTAATGTGTACAAACACTGTTTTCATGTTTAAATTAAATATTTTCGTATAGCGGTACTAATTTCTGAATAAACCTTTTTACTTTATATTTCAAACAAAATCAGTAACAGAGTTTTTTTTTTATGCGTTAGTAATTTTTTTCCTAACTAATATGGCCGTTTTAATTCATAAACAAAAAGATTTAATTTGAATTTCCTCCTTTGCTATTGTAATGGATAAGAATTTCAAGAAATTATCGCTTTCCTTGTTAGAAATTTTGCAGTTTTGACGCCAAAGACATTGCCAAATTAGAAAATTATGAAATATCTCACGAACTATCAGACTTAAAATAATTTCGTTAGTACCATTCCATTCAGCATACAAAAATACAAATATGTTATCAGTTGAAAAATAACTATGAAATCAGATTTTTAAGGAATTTTTTTTAATTCATTTTCTTTTTACCCCCTTAGAAGGGGAATTTTAGAAAATCCTTTCTTTGCAGACAACTACGTCATAAGAAGTATTTTTTCCCAATTTTCCTATTTTTAAGTTCAGTAGTTTTGTCTGTGTGTTGTTTACCCCCCCCCCCCCCCCGGCCAGCCCAGACTTTCTTTTATATATACTAGGAGGCTCTGCCCCCTACGAGCTACGCTCGCCAACCCCCGTTCACACACCCCAGATTCTAAAAGCATGCTAATTTCATCGGCCTTAAAAAGATTGAATTATAATTTTAAAAAACAGTGACGGTCTCCCTGTAAACGGGTTTTCATTCTTTTTCCTTTGATTGGAGATTTTTAAGACGAAATCATTCGCTGCTAAGAGATACAATGCCTGTTTTCGTCTTTGATTAAAAACAACAAAGAAAAATCATGCGTACGGCATAGATTATGAAACACTTTTCAACACTCCCTGAAAGCTTTAGCAAAACTTCGTTATTTAGGAAAATAAGGTAAATAAAATAACTAACTAAACATTTAAAAAACTGATTTCAGCAGTTACCATCCATAGCCAAATATTTATTCCAATTCTTCCGAACAGCCCTGTATTTGATTTGTAGGCTGATATATATACTATATAATAGAAAATTTAGTTTAGCAAGAAAACGCATAACATGTTGAAATTTCTCTTTCAGCAATTTATACTAATAGATGGAAACATACTTGAATACTTTTGTTCAGCCCTGTTGTTTACCTAGTACCTTTATTACACGCCACTATTTAGCTAAACTTTAATTCAAACTAAATCACTCTTAAAACTACTGAAATCGCATTTCCAGAATTTATCATTTATAGGCGGCCATGTATCCAATTCTTTGCGTGGCCCCGTATAACATTTTATCTATATTCTAAAAATATTTCATAGAAAACTACATGCAGTTCAGCATAACACATTTTAAACCCACCTTTCAGCTTTTTACTGTCATACTAAGCAACCTTTACGAATTCTTTTGCGTAGGCTTGTATATTAACTATAACATTTACACACACTATATAGTATTCATAAATATAGTGAAACTTAAAAGCGCATATCATAATTAAAAATGCATTCCCTGCCATCGCCTCTAATATACAGTACTTCGGATAGAAAATACTTGTTTGAAATGTTTTGTATGTTCCTGTAAATGCTATGCACTTCGTATTATACATGAAATAACTTAAGTAAGCCTCACCGACGTATGTCAATTTTATTATATATGAATTTGTATAATTAAAATACGCCGCAAACAATTTCCCCCAATACCATTTGTAATGGAATTCTTTTGTATAGCCCTGTAAATGAATAGTAACTATTCATTTCACCGCATATGCTACAGAATATTCTTCATATTTTAGTGCACTTCGTAAATGCATATATTTTTTATTATGTTTGAAAGGGTGTAACACCTTTAAAATTCATTTGAAATGATTTTTTTCCCATTGGCCGTAACGTAACGGAATACTTTTGACTGTCCCTGTAAATGAACTAAACATGCTACAAACTTTATTTGAAATAGGGTTCGTGCTAGGCTAAACGTCAATAACCAAAAATTTCAGTGCTATCTGAGTATATTTACGAGAGTTAGAGAGCGAACAGACAAACCGAAATCAATAACACTCTTCAACTTTGTTGGAAAGTGTTAAAAATTAGTTAAAAATTTGAAAGTAAGCTAATGTAAAATGAAGTACACAGAGTCTTTGTCTCTCGGTACTTTTTAACAACGCTATGAGAAAGTTCTTTTAAATGTTCGTTTTAAATCTGATGTACTTTTCACCAAAATTTCCTTTCTCTTTTTAATATTCACATGAAAATACTTTTGTTGTTAGAAAGGAAATATTATTTGCGCTGTATTAGAATTCACGATAATAGTTGAAAAGATTATCTCAAAATATGAAATAAATGTCTCGTGCATTAAATAAACGTCTCGTTTTAATTTAAAGTGTTTTGCCAACTTTTATTTATTTGGCCTTTTTAAATATGACGTAATTTCCTTCATTTGTGACTTTTAACGCATAATAATGAATTTAGTATTTAAAAATTTTCTTTCCCTTTTAAAATTCACGTGTAACTGTAGTTTTTATTGTGTAATTTTCAATATTATCCTGATTTTTAACACGTAATCACTCAATTCTAATTTGAAAGTTTTTTTTCTGATTATAATAGCCACGTGTAAATAAATATTTTATTTGAAAGAAATATTATTCTTTGCGCTGTTTTTAAAATTGGCAACAGTTTAAAATAATTGCCCTTTTCTAAAATGTGTAAAAAATATCTCTCGAAATGCTGAAAAATTGAATTTAAAATGGAAATAAATCCCCAAAAATTGAGTCAAATTAAAAAGATAATTACAGTCTGCACATCGGGAACTTCCAATGTATAAAATGATCTAAAAATGTTTAAATTCCTATCTATAGTTTTTCTCCTATAAAATTTTTTTAATGGAACGATTTTGACCATCTTTAACATTAAATATCTCTTAAAATAATTATTCAATTTAAAAACTGTCTGCATCAGCGTGTTTATCAAACATGTCTCTATAATATCACCGATTTTCATATTTTTGTATGAAACAGTTTTCTTAATATTAACCCCTTCCTGCATGATTTTTTTCATGAAGGCAAAAAAAATTTTAAGTTTGCTAAATATTAATGCAACATGATCAAAAATCACACAAAATTCGAAATTTTTAAATCCACCTTAATTTATGGCCGATTTAAGTTCGTGCCATATATGTCATACCATGCATTAGCGACTACTTTTCCATAGTAGGGAAATCAGCATTGAAACTTGCATGCAACTCTTAAAACGTCAAAATATATATCGTTTATTGAAAAATGAAGTTACAGAAATTGATACATCTATCGTTTATTGAAAAGCTACATTCTACAGTACCTGATACATGTTTGGTTTAAAACTACAAGCTACAGTAACTGATACATATTTTTGGCTAAGAACTACAGTCTGCAGTAACTGACACAATGTTACTGAAAAATACAGTCACTCAATGACCCAGGGCCGAAACTAGCCTTTTTGCACCCGAGGTAAAGATAGATTTTGGAGCCGTCCCCCCCCCCCCCCTTCCTCCGCAAAGTATATTTACAAAGAGAATTTCACTAATTTTCTAATAGCCGACTTATTTTAAAATTTAAAATATTATGCAATAATAAAATATGTAATACTGAACTACGTAATCTGCTTTGTAAAATATTGATTCATTAAAATCTTTAAAACGGAATCGACAAGAATCGAAAACAAATTCCCCTTTATACAGGATCCTTATGCCATATCATCTTTAGATTATTCTATTCTTTGGCATACCCCAGACAGGATGATTTTTAACAAAACCGTGCTAAGCATAGATGTGAAAAAAATCGACAAACAAAATCTTCATTTGGCACCCCTTCGTTCTGGCTCACGGGGAACATACCCTCTCTGCCCCAACTTAAGTTTTGGCCCTGGACCCGTCACTCAGTGTGAAACTTCGCAAAACAATTTCGGTCATTGTTCAGACAAAGTGACACTTCGCATTTTTGATGGTGAATAAACAAATACACATTTCAACCACTATGGAAAAATACAACCCGTCAATGCATGGTGTGACATATGTGGCACGTACCGATTTTCACGTACTACATACGCTAGCATTTCTACAATGTGTTACCATCATGATGTATTATTCACAAGATACTTACAAACACAGCTGTATTTATTTCACTCCAGTCTACTTCTTTTTTTTCACACAAAAACAACAAAAATATTCACTATCGAGCAACACAAAGTTACAACTATAAATTCTCACCGTTCGCATCTTTTTTGGTGCCAAAATCCGCTTGAAAGGAGGCAGCATCTGTTGGCATAACATGCCTCATCCACTGATGTATTAAACAAAGAAGAATGGAATTTCTGCGATTAAAAACAACTGCAGAACTACAGTAAATTTAGTATGTGCCATATATGTCACAGTATGCAGGAAGGGGTTAACGAAGAAAGACCCCCGGTCATAAAAAATATGGATGCTGATCTAGTAGGAGTATACCCGGATGATCTACGCAGATTTTCATTGATCGATTTCCAAATCAAAACTTTTTTTTTATATATAGAAGGATAGTAATCCCTTAACATTCGCGAGGGTTAGGTTCTCGGAAACCTCCGCGAATGCTGAGGCTATCTTCCAATGCATAAAAGGGGGTTAGGTTTTATGATTTTTTAAAACAGAAAAAAGCATTTGCAACTTAAAAATATATGTATTAACGATTAAAAAGTACATGCTGTAAATAAATCTGAGCAATTATAAAAATGTGCTACAAAGTTTGGTTGCTAGTTGATATCTGAAAAAAAAAAAAAAAAATTATTGATATACGATTGTTCGGAATTTCCGTACAAGGAAAAGTTGCGGTTTCGATTTCTTTTAGGTAGCTTTCATTACAAAAAGCTACCTATTGCAGCCGTTCGGAGGAAAGCGATTTCAAAAAATTTTGGTATATTTTCATCGATCATGACCCCCAGACCCCGAAACATATATATATCAATATATATATATATATATATATATATATATATATATGACCTTTGTCATACTGTAACTCTCGTATTTATGAACCGATTTGGATGTAATTCGGTGTGTACATAGTACATACCAATGTCTCGACCGAGTTCGTTGGCCAGCTTCATCCGCCGTCTTGTTTCAAAATGGCGGCCATTTAAAATTTTTAAAAAAATTTAAAATTTGAAATGTGGTACCAAAATATTGAAAATCGAAAAATATTTCTTTCTTATGTATTTGACCTGTATACAAAGACTCCGGAGCAGTTTTTGTTTCGTCTATATCTTAAAAAATGGCTGAGTTATAGCATTTTGAATTTCTAGCATGGCTGATATTTTGAAACGTCCTGAATTTTGTCACGCGATAAAAGGCGTATTTATGAACCGATTTGGATGTAACTTCGTTTATACATAGTACATACCAATGTCTCGACTGAGTTCATTGGCCAGCTTCATCCGCCATCTTGTTTAAAAATGGCGGCCATTTAAATTTTTAAGAAAAATTTAAATTTGAAATGTGGTACCAAAAAACTGAAAATTAAAAATATTTTTTTCGTATGTGTTTTACCTTAATACAAAGATTCCGGAACAGGTTTTGTTTTGTCTATATCTAAAAAAATGGCTGAGTTATAGCATTTTGAATTTCTATTGTGGCTGACATTTTAAAACGACCTGATTTTTGTCACGCGATAACAGGCGTATTTATGAACTGATTTGGTTGTAACTCGGTCTGTCTCTGTACATAGTACAAACCAATGTCTCAACCGAGTTCGTTGGCCAGCTTCATTCGCCACCTTGTTTCAAAAGGGTTGCCATAAAAAGAATTTAATTTAAGGTATTAAAAAATTGGAAAATGAAAAAGGTTTTTTTATGTGTTTGGCTTGATACAAAGATTCTGGAGCAGTTTTTGTTTCTGAAAATTTGTTCTTTTGTTTATATCTTAAAAAATGGATTAATTATAGCACTTTGAATTTCTAGCATGGCTAACACTTTGAAACGATCTTGTATTTGTCACGCGATAACACACGTATTCGCCTATTTCGATGTAAGAAGGCATGTGGATAGTATACATCAATATCTCGACCAAGTTCGCTGGCCAGCTTCATCAGCCATCTTGTTTCAAAATGGCGGCAATCAAATTTAAAAAAAATTATATTTAAAGTGAGGTGCAAAAAAATTAGAAATTGAAAAAGGTTTCTTTCTTAAGTATTTGACCTTGATATACGGATTCAGGAGCATTTTTTGTTTGTCTTTATCTTAAAAAATGGCTCAGATATAGCAGTTTCAATTTATAATGTGGGTGACATTTTGAAAAATCTGATTTTTTACCTGCGACAGCACTCGTATATATCAACCGATTCCGATGTGAGTGAGCATGTGCACAGCAATTACTAAGGTCTCGACCAAATTCACTGGTTAGCCTCATCCACCATGTTGTCTTAAAATGACAGGCACTTTAAGAAATCGCCGAATTTGGCAGCCAAATATAAGTTACTTTAAATAAAAGCAGCTTGGATAAAGCTGACTAATTTCGCGAAATTCTCATTCATAATGATTTAGTATTAATAAAAATTAGTATTGAATCTCCTATATTCGGTTTCCACTAAATTGAGCTCCGTGTGTTTGAATAATATAAGTTGCCTTTTTTAAAATAAGGAATATGAAAGCTACCTCTTCCTCCCGGCACTGGCCGGAAGGACTTTTTTAAATGAAAGACTCCACACCAGTTAAGGATCGCTCTCTATTGATTTCTCAACAAGTTGTTGTTCAAGCTTTAAAATTCCCCATATAATTTTTGCAGAATTATCTTTGCTTGCAATAAAAATTTAGAATTTTAGAAAATTTAGGATTTTTTTTTTTTTTAAATCAAGTCATGTTTTGGGTTTCTCGGAATTATGGATCTATATTTTGCCTCAATATAAGGGTTGAAATTCTCGAAACTTAGGCTATAAAGTACAATAAAGCTGTCCAGTGTCAAATAGTTTATGAAATTGGTGAAATAAAGCAAGTTCACTTTGTAAAAAAAATATCCTTTATAAAACAAAATTCGCGAATAACCAAGTTAAGTATTCGCGAATGTTGAAATGTTCCTCATTTTTTATTTCGCGAATAATCAAAACTCGCGAATGTTAAGGGATTACTGTGTGTATATATATGGGCATTCTCATAATCTTTTGACTTTCGGGAATAAAAATCTGGGGAAATTAAACTTGCTAAAATGACATTTAATCTGATAGACCAGGGACGGCGAACCTATGGCACGCGTGCCACTTTTGGCTCGCGAAAGAATAATTTTGGCACGGCATTGCTTGTGGCTCTAAATCAAAATAAAGTGAGATTACACAAAATTGCGTCTGATCTTTTCTAAATTCGATTCAATGGAAATTGAAAAATTTTAATTGCGGCATATTATATTCCAATCTAATTAATTATGGTCTCAAAAAATTTTCAAACAAAGACGATATTTGAAAACTATCGACAAGAATTGGTTATTAGACATTACTAAATTCTAATGATAAACTTATGGCAACTTTGAATTTATTTCAGAGCCATTCAAAGAAACTGGTGTTTGCCATTTAAACACTTTTTACGCCTATCTATGCCTTCAAGTCACTGTTTTCACAAATGAATAATATCAAAACTCATACTGAAAGCACTTGTCAGATAAGTCCGGCGTTAAGTTTGCATTAAAATTAACCTGATATTAAGATGCAACAGCAGAAATCAAATTACATAGCATTATTTTTTTTATTAATTTCTAAAATATTTTTGTTGCCATCATTATTATAGTGTAATACTTACATGTATGTTCCTCATATTTTTAAAATCTTAATAGAAAATTTTAAGCAATTTTAATCCATTATTTTTCCACCTATTAAATTTGTTTTTTAGTTGGAACGTCATGGTCACGTAAAATATTTTTTGACCAAATTTGGCACGCGGCAACAAAAAGGGTCGCCGACTTTGTGATAGACGAATGCTTTAATAATTCAAAATAAAGAAAAAATGGTCAGCAGCGAATTTTTTTTTATTTAACTGAGGTTTAAGTTAAACTTGCGAGTTTAATTTTTCTTACCAATTTACCACTAAAATTGTTTATTTTCTTCTAAATTTTTACTTATAATGAATTTGCATAGTACCCACAGGACATTCAAATAAATAATTTCATACTTTTTAAAATGTTTTTCGCCGTAATTCCGAAAGCATGTGATATTTATAAACTCGAACTCAGATCAACGAATATTACCCATTTTATTTAAGCAAATATTATCTATTTTCTCAAGTCATATCACCAATTTCATTTATAGGAAAATTCACAGATTCGAAATTTAGGAAATAAAGATAATTTTTAAGGAAATTTATGTTTTAATACGTTATTACTATGGAAAAATTCAACATTTAAAAAAAAAAAATTACAAGTCTTTTGTAATTCGTCATTTCTTCTTCGTATTTCTTCGTACTTTCTCCTCTGTGATGTAATATTTCAAATGATATTGGACTAATTTTCGATCATCGATTCACCGCAAAATCGCATATCTAATATAGTATATAAAATAAAGTCTGGTTTAGGGGACTAATTAACGCACAGCGCAAACTACTGAACCTAAAATCTTGAAAATCGTGGTAAAAATACTTCTTATGACATAAACTTCTGCTAAGAAAGGATTTTCTAAAGTGTCACCCCTAATGGTTGGTTGATTGATTTTTTGACGGCCGATTATCTACGCTAAGGATATAGGCCCGAGGGGGGAGTGCCCTTCGTGGGGGTCTTTCTAAGGGAACCTAACCCGTATTAACGCATGGAAATCCATGGCTCGAAGAAAACCACGAAAACTCCGAACGATTAGGCCGACGGGCGCGATTGGGTTTGAACCCAGCACCTCCCGTCTACCAGCTTCGAGAGCAGAACCTCTCAGCCACTGGTGGGGCCACCCCTAATGGTTTTTGCACGGGGAAGGGAAAAAAATCGATCAAAATTATGCGTCAAGTATGCAATATCAAAATTATGCGTCAAATGATAGCATATTTTAATGTAGTTTTGTATGCTGAATCGAATGCTACCAAATAAATTTTTATAAGCCCAACAGTTCATGACACATTTCATATTTTTCTAATTTGGCGGTGTCTTTGGCATCTAAACCTCAAAATATCTATCATTACATCCGTTACTCTAGCAACGGAAAAAATTCAAATCAACCCTTTTGGCTAATAATATATAAACTTTTTTACCAAAAATAAAACCGACTTCAAAAACTACTGCAAAGTAAAAAGCGCACTTTTTGCTTTTATCGTGCAATCTGATTAAAATTTACATGTTCTCATTTCTTGATACAATTCAGATGTTTTCATGTATTAATTTAGTTTGCTTCTGTATTATTTAGCATTTTAAATAATGGTTGGCAATTGAGAATGGTAAATATGACTGCCGATTAGAAATTGTGAAGAAACATATTGGAGAAGATCCATTAGTGAATTTGAATGGGAATATCGCCAAATTAGTCAGTTACAGCCAAGTTGGCTTCATTTATAACAACTTATTTTGGTCACCAAATTTGGCGATATTTCACCAAATGGCGCCAAGTCTGGCGACAACTTGGCGATAACGCATATAAATACATAGCTTTATGCTTATGAATGAAAAACCGGTTACAACAATGAAAGATAATTTGCGAAAAATCCTTTATTTTATTGGTTTTTGTTGAATTACTAAAACACTACTCAACCAATTTCGATGAAACGGAAGTGGTACCAATTCGAGAGTATCCTCTTTCAATTAAAACCAAAATCACATAAATCGGACAAAAAGTTCCGGAGCAATCGGTGAACATACATAAAAAAAAAAAAAAACATACATACGCGTCGAATTGATAACCTCCTCCTTTTTTTTGAAGTCGGTAAAAATAATAACAATGTATTTTTAGCACAAAATTTTGGTATAACATTATCATAAAGGAGTGTTAAAGAAGGGACAGTAAGGTAAACAAGTAGGAAATTGCTCGTCAAACGTGACAAATGAGGTGCGTTCGTACTATAACTAGTTTTATAAATATTTTTTGCACCCCATATTGTACTGAATGTATATTTTTTTGCAATTCATAAGTGCATAGTCTGTAACATCATTAAAATGCACTTGCAGTAATTATTTTCCGATTGCCCGTAATGTAACGGAAAACTTTTGACTATCCCTGTAATTAAACTATACATCCAATTTTCGTAAAAACTGAAATGGCAGGACAAAATTTTGCAACAATTATATACTTAAAATTTCAGACCATTCGGAATACTGTAACATCATTAAAATGCACTTGCAATAATTTTTTCCCATTGGCCGTCATGTAAAGAGAAACTTTTGAATGTCCCTGTAATTAAACTATACATCCGATTTTCATAAAATTTGAAATGGCTCGACAAAATTTATATAATTACGAACGCACCTAAAAAGGGGGAAGGTATAGGAAAAAAGGGGCTGTAAGGGGAAAAAAAGGGATGGTAAGGATGAACGGTAATGAAAATTACCACCTATTTTTAGGCTAATCGTGTTAAGACTAAGTGATAGCCACAATGTTCATTGATTTTTAGAAACAGTTATTTACATTGGATTAAAAAAAAAATAATAATTTACCTCAAAAAGTGCAGGAATAAACCTTGGGAACGGTAAGACTACCAATAAAGCCACGATGCTTGAAACTGATATTTAAATGCTGATTTAAATTCTGCAGGAAATTTCCTGTCAAAGAATTTTAGACATTCTTTCTCTAGCATACTTCTGCAGGAGAAAAAACTCAAAAAAAATTCTGTGGCTGCGTCTGAAGTGATTTTCTGTATAATTTTAGAAGAGGGACGGCAATGAATCTAAAACCCAGGAACAGAACTAAAAAAAAAAAAAAAAAAAAAAAAAAAAAAAAAAAAAACCGTAAAAATGTGTGCAGGTTAATTTTTTGCTACATATTTATATAAAACAATAGTCCCAGTTTCGGAAAAAAATTACATCGAATTACTTTTACTGAAACAATTTTATACAGACAGCTCTAAACTTAAAAATCAGCACCAGGGACACGGGACGGTATAGGAGTTTCCTGGATATTTGGACCCCCCCCCCCCCCCCCAACATCGTCCAAAACTTATTTATCTCGTTAATATTATTATGCAGTCATGCAATGGGGTGTTTCCCAGTATATGAAAAAAAAAAAAAAAACCCACAAGAATATGTACTAAAATAAAAACTATTATTCAGGGACTTAAAAGTCAAAAGATTGTGAGAATGCCTCATATATATAGATGATTTCATAGAAATCGTGATTTAGAACATATTTAGAATGCTTTCCATTCATTTCACCCTTTTAAATTTCGAATTTTTTTAGAAACCATTCGTAGCGAGCACTTATATTTTGAAAGTAACCCACATGCCAAATTTTAAGTTTCTATAACTTCATGAATATCACTAAAATAGCAATTTTAGAACGTTTTTCGCTCCTCTCCTAACAGGGTTTAATTTCTAACAAAAAAAAAATTACCGGGGCCTTAATATTCTGTGGTACCGGTACAACAACAGTACCGTTGCCCCCCCCCCCTGCCACTCCAATCTGCATAATTATATTTCGTACATTATTTGCAAAATTTAAAGCATTTTTTTCTTTAACAAAATAAAAATTTTAAATATATCTATTAGCATATACTTAGCTGTCAACTATTCCACTTTTTAGTTATCACTCCTTCTTTATAGTAATCTTTGACGAATTTTAATGTTAATTAATTGCAGAATTCTGCGATTAAATATGTTAAGGATTATGATTATGAAATAGTGTTAAAACAAAAAAGGGATAGTTCACAGCTATGCATTTTAAGAAAAAAAGAATGAAATTTACAGAAATTAATATTTATATGCTGAAAAATGAACAATGTTTTACAATTTTCTATAAAAAGTGCATAAACTATAATCGATTCCTTCCGCTTCACAATCTTTTCTGGTGAGTCCCTGAAAATCAGATTAAATTAAAAATTTGACTCTGTTATCGGAAAGAATCGATGCTTTTATAGAAAAAGGGGAAACACTGCTCGATTACTTTCTATCAGAATAACAATACATGTCAATTACATCTACCTACAAATGATAGTGACTTCGTAAAGGTGCATAACAGAGCCTTAGCACGGGTACCGTTGATGATACAAAATAAATAGAAAAATAACTGACATGATTTTTATACCCGTACGCAATAGACGACAAAAAAAAAAAAAAAAAAAAAAAAAAAAAAAACTTCTCAAACTGATGCTCGTTGGTTAAAACAAAAAATATTCTTTTCAGGTTAGATATCTAAATAATTAAAAAAAAAAAACCAATAAAAAATTATCCTACTGTCACAAAAAAAAAAAAAAAAAAAATCGAACTGAAAGCAAATTCATTGTTCAGTCTCTTGAATGGCGCCGTATCAACATGTCACGTCGCCGATACAAATTTGAAATAGAAAAACACGATTTCTGTTTCCTCTTCATTCTGATCAAAATAGCATTAAAATGATTTGAAATGGAATTTAATACGTAATTTTGAAGGAGGAAATTTTTTTTTTCTATACGTGAATAAATAAAATTTTAAAGGTAATATAGATTGAGCTCGAGACAGTCCAAGCCCGAAAACTAATATAACAAGTTGGAAATTGCTCGTCAAACGTGGCAAATGAGGTGCGTTCGTACTATAACTAGTTTTAAAATTATTTTTTGCACCCCATATTGTACTGAATGTATAATTTTTTGCACTTCATAACGTGCATAGTCTGATACATCATTAAAATGCACTTCCAATAATTTTTTCGGAACACTTTTGACTGTCCCTGTAATTAAACTATACATCCGATTTTCCTAAAATTTGAAATAGCTCAACAAAATTTTGCAACAATTATATCTTTAAAATTTCAGACCATTCGGAAAGCTGTAATGTCATTAAAATGCACTTGCAATAATTTTTCCCATTGGCCGCAATGTAAAGAAAAACTTTTGGCTGTCCCTGTAATTAAACTATACATCCGATTTTCCTAAAATTTGAAATGGCTCGACAAAATTTTGCAACAATTATATCTTTAAAATTTCAGATCATTCGGAAGGCTCTAATACCATTAAAATCCACTTGCAATAATTTTTCCCATTGGCCGTAATGTAAAGAAAAACTTTTGACTGTCCCTGTAATTAAACTATACGTCCGATTTTCCTAAAATTTGAAATGGCTCGACAAAATTTTGGAACAATTATATCTTTAAAATTTCAGATCATTCGGAAGGCTCTAATATCATTAAAATCCACTTGCAATAATTTTTCCCATTGGCCGTAATGTAAAGAAAAACTTTTGACTGTCCCTGTAATTAAACTATACATCCGATTTTCATAAAATTTGAAATGGCTCGACAAAATTTTGCAACAATCACATATTTGAAATTTCAGACTATTCGGTTGGGTAGTTTTTGCTCTGTTACATGCGGACAGACGGACAGACGGACGGACTGAACGACGACTATAGGTGCTACGTATTTATATAATTACGAACGCACCTAAAAATTGAGTCCGTTTTATCTCCATCTCCTACGTGTGCGACACATTACGTCACATATTAGTGTTTTGGTGAAAAAGAATGCAAAAGCTTGGAGATGGGAAGGAAAGGAAAATGCAATTTAGGCTTAGGTTATTCGGAAGCGCTATTGTACTGGGCTCCCGTGCCCTGTATTTATGAGCTTCGGTAAATTCCGACCGATATTTAAATATTTATTAAAACAGAGAAGTACAGGAGCCGGGCTCAGGTGGGCTCCGGCGCAAATTAAGTCCTGCCTCCTAGGAGTTATTGCAGCGACATAAAATATAATCTACGAGTATGTTGGAGCAGGGATTCCGAAATCAATTAGCCACCATTACTTTCTAAATCGGTTCGGTAGATTCCAGAGATTTACCCTCTACAAACAAACGAACGTTTCTTCTTTATAATATTAGTATAGATATATATTGTTATACCTGATATTCAAAATTCTCGTTGAAATACAGGGTGTCCTAAAAAAATGCCCCAGTTTCAATTGTATATTATAACAGTTTAATTTAGACTATTTACAACAAATTATACATCAAATTCAAGGTAAACTAACCTAGTTTTTCTTACAAATGTTCAATATGTGTATTTTTAGTTATTTGGCACGCATCCAAGCTAAAGTGAAATTCTTCTCACACTTCGGTTAACAAGTCCGGAGTAATGGAAGCAATAGCCTTTTCAGTTCTGTGTCTCAACTCTGGCAATTCATTAGGAAGCGGCGGAACGTAGACACGGTCTTTTATAAAGCTCCAAAGGAAAAAATCGTATACGGCTTTTAAATCTTCAACCCAGCAATAACGCTTCACGCTCAGGAGTCGCAATTTTGTGTATGTGGCACTGCAAGCCAATCAATAACAAGCAGTACTCGCGCATGCGCTTATCTAAAACTGCTTGAGTTACTTTTTATTTGTGACCCTGAACCAACACTCTACAACGCCTACAGCTGATACTATTAAAATTTATAACTCGGACAATTCTTTATGGAGACCCTGTATATATGTAAAATCTCGTGAGTATAAGTAAATTATAAATTTAATTACATATAAGTACTATTGTTTTTAAAATAAAATAATGGACAAAAGCAAGTTAATTAAATGTTTGAATTCTGCCACATTTTTTTTTTTTTTCATTTTTAATTTAATCTTGTATTCGTTGGGAAAAGTGTCATTTTTTAACGAAAATACATGCAGTTATTTAAATGAGCAATTTAGCGGGAGAAAATTACTTGAGTATCTAGTTAGCATTTAATTAGCAGTTCCACAAATATTGATTTTTCTTATCATTAAGGATGGAAATCTAATAATTATTGGAAAAGCAAATACTTAAAGCATCTGGAATTTGATCATTAGTATGCATTAATTTTTATGCTCGTGCAGATTAAAACAGTGTAAATGTTTAAGCTTTGATTGTTATAATAATGATACGAGAAACAAGTTGGAAATTGCTCGTCAAACGTGGCAAATGAGGTGCGTTCGTACTATAACTAGTTTTATAATTATATTTTGCACCCCATATTGTACTGAATGTATAATTTTTTGCACTTCATAAAGCGCATAGTCTGATACATCATTAAAATGCACTTCCAATATTTTTTTCCCATTTCCCGTAATGTAACGGAACACTTTTGAGTGTCCCTGTAATTAAACTATACATCCGATTTTCCTAAAATTTGAAATAGCTCAACAAAATTTTGCAACAATTATATCTTTAAAATTTCAGACCATTCGGAAGGCTGTAATATCATTAAAATGCACTTGCAATAATTTTTCCCATTGGCCGTAATGTAAAGAAAAACTTTTGACTGTCCCTGTAATTAAACTATGCATCCGATTTTCCTAAAATTTGAAAGGGCTCGACAAAATTTTGCAACAGTTATATCTTTAAAATTTCAGATCATTCGGAAGGCTCTAATATCATTAAAATCCGCTTGCAATAATTTTTCCCATTGGCCGTAAAGTCAAGAAAAACTTTTGACTGTCCCTGTAATTAAACTATACATCCGATTTTTCTAAAATTTGAAAGGGCTCGACAAAATTTTGCAACAGTTATATCTTTAAAATTTCAGATCATTCGGAAGGCTCTAATATCATTAAAATGCACTTGCAATAATTTTTCCCATTGGCCGTAATGTAAAGAAAAACTTTTGACTGTCCCTGTAATTAAACTATACATCCGATTTTCCTAAAATTTGAAAGGGCTCGACAAAATTTTGCAACAGTTATATCTTTAAAATTTCAGATCATTCGGAAGGCTGTAATGTCATTAAAATGCACTTGCAATAATTTTTCCCATTGGCCGTAATGTAAAGAAAAACTTTTGACTGTCCCTGTAATTAAACTATACATCCGATTTTCATAAAATTTGAAATGGCTCGACAAAATTTTGCAACAATCATATATTTGAAATTTCAGACCATTCGGTTGGGTAGTTTTTGCTCTGTTACATGCGGACAGACGGACGGACGGACAGACGGACAGACGGACGGACAGACGGACGGACGGACTGAACGACGACTATAGGTGCTACGTATTTATATAATTACGAACGCACCTAAAAATGAAATAGGGGGCGGAAATATAATACATACTAAATTATATTTTCGAAAATATTATGTAATACACATAAAACCGAAATATGCACGCCTCAGAAAATAACATTTCTGAGAACAATACAATATTATAATAAACTTTCCTGTTAATTTTTAGGTGCGTTCGTAATTATATAAATACGTAGCACCTATAGTCGTCGTTCAGTCCGTCCGTCTGTCCGTCTGTCCGCATGTAACAGAGCAAAAACTACCCAACCGAATGGTCTGAAATTCCAAATATATGATTGTTGCAAAATTTTGTCGAGCCATTTCAAATTTTATGAAAATCGGATGTATAGTTTAATTACAGGGACAGTCAAAAGTTTTTCTTTACATTACGGCCAATGGGAAAAATTATTGCAAGTGCATTTTAATGATATTAGAGCCTTCCGAATGATCTGAAATTTTAAAGATATAATTGTTGCAAAATTTTGTCGAGCCATTTCAAATTTTAGGAAAATCGGATGTATAGTTTAATTACAGGGACAGTCAAAAGTTTTTCTTTACATTGCGGCCAATGGGAAAAATTATTGCAAGTGCATTTTAATGATATTACAGCCTTCCGAATGGTCTGAAATTTTAAAGATATAGTTGTTGCAAAATTTTGTTGAGCTATTTCAAATTTTAGGAAAATCGGATGTATAGTTTAATTACAGGGACAGTCAAAAGTGTTCCGTTACATTACGGGAATGGGAAAAAATTATTGGAAGTGCATTTTAATGATGTATCAGACTATGCACTTTATGAAGTGCAAAAAATTATACATTCAGTACAATATGGGGTGCAAAAAATAATTATAAAACTAGTTATAGTACGAACGCACCTCATTTGCCACGTTTGACGAGCAATTTCCAACTTGTTATTATATGAATAGAGCAGGTTCTGGTATTATGGAATACCATTTATATTTTTATCTGTAAGTGAACAAAAAACAAGTAATATAATAATCTTGTTTTTAAAGTCAATTCCTATTTAGGTCATCAAAGAAAAATTTAATATAATCCCTTAAGCTAATATTAGTTTTTGTTGCATTAAAATATCTCAATTTGTTGATTTTCTATAGGCAAGTAGGTTTACAATGGAAGTCTATGGGAACAGTGTCCCCTCTATGGTAACCCTCCTTATAGATATGAAGATGCATTAAATGCTTCAATAACCAATGGCAGCCATTTTGTCTCCCATGTAAAACTAAAATTAATTAATTAAAATTTAATTAATGAATTAATATTTGAAAAAACTGTATTAACATCCATTGTCATCCAGTACAAGTTTAAAAAAATTTATTTCAACTTGATAGGATGAACAATAAGCATTTTATTAACGATTGAAAATTTGGACAATATATATATATATAGGGAGAGTGTGAACTAATAGCAGGAATTGAAAAAATGAGATACATTAAAAGTTAGTAAAAAACAAACTTTGGCTGTTTCTTAACGCATTTTAAATGCGTTTAAAATGAAAGAAAAAAAATACATATCAATATTTAGCTTTTTAAAAAAAGTAATACTTTTCGGGCAATGGCAACTAGTCGGGTAATATGGAATAGGGTTATAAGGAATATTAACCTTTTGAAATCCACGTAAGCAGTAAATGAACATACAACAAATAAACATACTTTTAGGGAGTTCCCCACATATTATTTCAAATATGTAAGAATGGCATGGAGTTGCTAGTAGGGGACTGAAATTTTGGGGTGGAGTGGAAAAGGTTAAAATTGCAAGAAAAATCACGATTTAAAAGAATAACCAAATTTAATTAATGAGTAAACCTTAGTACATCATCTATAAATCATCAGTGTTTCAAAAATTGTTTGAAAGACATGAGTTTTTATTTTCCAATAATTTTGGAAAAGGACAGAAAGAGGGATAGACAAAGACTCACAGCTTATTTATATCGCTAATACTGACTGTGACAAGGCTTCAAAATCAGATAGAATATTTCTCTTTATAACGTACCCTCCAAATAACAATTCAATTCCCTTTCAAACTCATTTTTAGAAGATTATTAAACATATAAGAAATTTAGACCACATTCTTGTTTCTCAAATAGCACTGCACCTATCAAGTTATTTTTATTTTTAACTCATAAATAAATGAAATTTTCACTTTGAGTCTGCTTTTACATAAACTTTTAAGTTTCCAAACTTCTGATTTTCATAGAATATTAATTTTTTTTTATTGTTAAAATAATACAAATTTTCTTTGATAGCGTGTCATTTTAATTAGACACTATTTGTCGAAAAAATTTTGGGGATTGTTAAACACTTTAAGAAACTCAGACCACTTTCCTGTTTTTGAAGTAGCACCTATCCATTTTTTTTCATTTTATAAATAAATAAAATTTTCACTTTGAGTCTGCTTTTACATAATTGTTGAAGTTTTCAAACTTCTGATTTTCATAGATTTATTTTTTATTGTTAAAAAATATTACTTTTATTTGATAACGTGTCATTTTAATTAGACACTATTTCTCTAAAAAATTAGGGGATTGTTAAACACTTTAAGAAACTCAGACTACATTCTTGTTTCTCAAACAGCACTGCACCTATCAAGTTATTTATTTTTTCAATTCATAAATAAATAAAATTTTCACCTTGAGTCTGCTTTTACATAAATTTTTAAGTTTCCAAACTTCTGATTTTCACAGAATATATATATATATATTTAATTGCTAAAATAATACAAATTTTATTTGATAGTGAGTGATTTTAATTAGACACTATTTGTCGAAAATTTTTGGGGATTGTTAAACACTTTAAGAAACTCAGACCACATTCATGTTTCTCAAATAGCACCTATCCATTTTTTTTCAATTTATAAATAAACTAGCAGACCCGCCCTGCGTTGCCCGGGATTTGTAAATAATAACCTTAAACAAAACTCAAGTTATGATTTTATATCTTTTGAAATACTTTTAAATGAACCTAATTTTGAAGTCCGCATTGCCTTCTGCAGCATCTAGTGTGTTCCAAACAAACTTCTTTCCGAACGAACCTGTAACCTGAGTCCCCGCTACGTATGGCAGCATTTACCGGAAGTGCTCTGCACGTGCCGGAGACAATCGAAAACCAAGTTGAGTGAGCGAAACCTCGTAGTAATCAAGCCGATAGAATCCCCCGCCCCCCCCCCCCCAAAAAAAAAAGAATGCACCATTAATCATTAATGTTAGAAAATGTTGGCAACTGAAGTCTAAGGATAAAATTTCATAATACAGAAAGTAGCTGAATTGTAATTTAAGTTGAATGAACCAAATCCCGTTGAAATTTGCTCCTTAGAACCCGTGTGAAGAATGCGTCCCCAAGCGGTGAAAGATGCCACCACCCCTAGTAAATTTCACGAATTACTCTTAACATTAACAGGATATTTAATAAACGGATGAAATCCCTTACCTAAAGTTACCTTTAAAGTAACGCGACTTTTAATTTACGGCTGTGGTGAGTAGACGTAAGTTGATGCTGAAAAAGGATATTAATGTTCGAAAAATGTGGTAGCTGAGGTATAAAGAAAGACATAATTAGAATAGCATTTTAAAGAAATGCGCAAAAATTGGGGTAAATGCTTAAAAAGGGCCCTAGGGGCCCAATAAATATATGCGGGTGTTGGTCTAGCTAGAAGAGTTCGAGATTCCATTTTAACATTATGCAATGAGAAGGTGATAAAATTAGGGGGTGAAAAATACATGGCACACAAAAAGTTCAAGAGGCCCCGGATCGGGCCAAACGGGACTCTGGGTTGCCCCAAGATTTTAACTGGAATATAGAAATGGGAGAATAACTAAATGGAAAAAATGAAGCGGCCAAAAATGAAGATTAAGAGGGGCAATTTATTGACAATTTATACTGAAAAATCATCAAGGGCCGCATGTAGTTTGGTAAAAAGGTACTCTTGAGTAATTTTTAAAGTAATCAGAAGACGCTAAAACTATGCTAAAGAAAGTTGCAACCAATTCGGTTCATTTTTAAAGAAGCTGCACCAGGGGCCCAAGAAGGCGTTTAATATTCAAAATTGGTGGTAGATGAAGACTTAAAATTTTTTGTCGTTCATGTAGTAGTTGGAGGACCTAAGAAGTTAGAAAAAAAGCTTGGGAATCGGAGCATTTTTAAGGTGGCTATAATAGAGAGCCGCCAACTGATAGTTAAAAGCAGGGCCTTAACATGGAAACATGTTAAAATGTCTCAGTACTTAACGCTTTAGATCTATAGATAGTCAAAATTAAGCATAGGGTGTTAATTTTTCGTTAGAATAATATTTTAATTAAATGCGTAAAAAAATGAGTAAATGCTTTTAAAAAAGGCTCAAGGGCCCCAATAAAAATATGAGTGTGTTCGTCCTAGAAGAAGAGTCCAAGACTCAACTTTAAAATTATGCACTGAAAGGTGAGGAAATTAGTTGGTGCAATATGCATGGCGCACAAAAAATTCAAGGGCCCTGGACCGTGCCCTACAGGACCATTGGGGCCCCTGGGTCTTAACTGGAATGTATAGACGTGAACTAAACTAAATGGAAAAAGGGTTCCAAAAATGAAGATTCCTTGAATCAAACGAAATTGTGAATTTAACCTTCTATTTTAAAGCAGTAAAGACCATCACCTGGAATGTCCTTCCGCATTGTTGAAAACAATGCGAATGCCATTGGGATATTATACGCTCTTATGCCTTGGACAAAATTTGGGCAATTCAGAAACAACCCTTTTAGTTGATCATTTAAAGTAGAGTTTGGTACTGAAATGATGGAGTTAGGACAACAGGAATTAAACTTTCTCTAGTCATAACACTATTAAATTAGAGAGCATTACAATGATTGCAGAGATTGATTATTGAACTTTTAAAACATTCGGACCGTTCATTTTCATTTGTTTGTTGTTGAACTCCCGGCCTCTCAACTTGCGCTATATGAGATTCTGGTAGCTTAAACTCAATCTCATTACATGTTGCATTAACTTTTTTAATAAACGTCCTCTTCTGGCAGGTCTGCTGCTGTTTTCAATCTGTCGATTCCAGCAGATTAAATAGAATCAAAGACATAGGACAACAAACGAATAGGACAATAGGACAACAAACCGACGTGTTTTTACCGTAAAGCATATTGAAAAATATTTTAAATGTCTGAAATTAAATGATTTAATCATATGTGTGAGAAGCGGTGTGGGGGGGGGGAGGGCACATTTAGCCTAAAATTTAAATATTTTACTTAACAATCATAATGTTAACTGCTTTTTATATAATTTACATTTTAATATAAAACTTTACTTCGAAATGTGCTCATATACTTAAAAAATACTATTATTGTGAGCGTCGTTCGGGCCTATGTCACTCTTCTGCCTTTTTGGCTTAAAATCGCAAAAAATTGTTTGGCGACCAAGGTAATAAACGAATAGAATGCAACTCACATGTATATCCATTTTTACAATTACTGCTGCCAGTTTCTCTTGTAAGACACACATACACACACACACATGTATATAAAACATTTTATTTACATATTTTTATTTTTATTATTATTATAAACAAATTAGGTACTACTTGATAATCCCGTCGACCAATTTCGCCAAATTATTAGCCAAATTATGGAAAGGATATAATTTTTATTTTAAATAACGAAAGAAAAATAAATTAGTAAAACATTAATAAGAATAAAACGTTGAATTAAAAATTATTTGATGACGTAACAAACACGTGTAAAGTGCTTAATGTCAAGTAAGTTTGACATTTACGATCACCCATTATTGGCATTTAATTTTATAGTTTGGCGATACTTTTTAGGTCGACGGCAAAATCAAGTAGTACCAAAAATTATTTCTGTTCGAATTTAAATGCAGATAAATAGCTCTTCTTTATATTAAATAAATATCATAAATATTGAAAATAACGCTTACATGTATATGACAAATTAATAGATTGCCAGTAAATATACAAAAAAATCCCTTTTCTCGCTAAAGCCATTTTCTCTATCTCGCCAAAGCCCATATAATAAAAATATACCAAATACTCTTCAATCTGTTGTCTGATACTAAGTAATCACAATAATGTAACTGTTAGGCACAGATATCATATACATACCGGGTTTGGCGCGCTTCTTTTTCACGCCAATTTGGCGAAAACATCGTTTTCGAATACCAGTTACATAGTTATGTTTAAATTATTTTCTATTATTTTAAAAGGAAAAAACAATAAATAAAAAAAGTATAATTAATAACTATAGAACAAAACAATTTATATAATTGCAAAAAAGAAAAAAAAGTAAATAAACAATTTATTAATAAATAAACAACAATAGCCGGGTTACCATGTCAGGCAAAATAACGCCATTTTGGAGCCCATTAGGTACCATGGAGCGTTTATGACATCTGTGCCAACAAAACTTCCAATAATATAGTAAATATTGCATTTGGCGGTGACTTGATTATCGGTGAGATTATAAAATAATCAATACAGTCGACGCTCGTTTTTACGAACTCGTAGAGAACACTAAAATAGTTCGTAAAATAGAAAACACCAAAAATGATATGAATACGTACATTATTTTTGTCTATTTTTATCAAACTCCCCCCTCTTCACAACTGAAGCAGTATTTCAAGATTATTTATTATTTAATAAATTTATACGTGTATTTTTAAATATACAAGAAATAAATGCAAATTTATGCACAAAAAATAATTTTAGTACACAGAAACATACGTTACTTATGCCTTAAAAACATTACATATGAAAATACAGACTGGATTAGTACATAACAGGTGAAAATACATAGATGAAAACATAAATAAACTAGTATGTTGTGGCCATCACAAAACTTTCTTCTATATAAATCACGTCAATTAAATCATTTAAATAGTACAAGAAATAACAACGATTTAGCACCAATTCATATCAAAGTATATCTGAATTTGAAGTTGGATGAAAATTCGTGCATTAGTTCTTGAGATAGAGCTATAGCGGAAATTCCGAAAAAAAAATAAAGCATACCAGCGCCACCTGTTGGGCGATTTTCACAAAAAAGTAATCAGCACCAAACTATATCCTGGACTAACTGAATCTGAAGTTTTATGAAAATCCGTGCAGTAGTTCTTGAGATACAGCTATTGCAGAAATCGTTAAAAATGCCGCATAGCAGCGCCACCTGTTGGGCGATTTTCACCAAAAACTAATCAGTTCCAGTTTATATCAAGGTCTAACTAAATATGAAGTTTTGTGAAATTTCGTGCATTAGTTCTTGAGACAGAGCGCCCACAAAATTTGTGTCACATACAGACAGACAGACGGACAGACAGACAGACAGACAGACATTTTGTAAAAACATGTTTTTTGGAATCTCTGACTCATAATACGTGTAAATCCGTCGAAAACTGGAATTCGAAAATTTTCATGAAACCAATACTTTCTTCTTGTAAAGATAGAAGAAAGTAAAAATTAGGAATGGAAATAATCATTTACCTTTTTTTTTTAAATTACATTTTGGAAAATATATATTTCCATTTTATCTATGCTTGAAAACCTTTCACAGTTATTGCTCCCTTCAAAAAAGTGCCTTAGTCCTTACAACCACTACTTGAAATTGTTGCTATGCCCCCTCCCTCCGAAAGAGATTGGGGAAAACAACACATTCTTGGAATGCATCTGATGTCTCATTGTACTTGTTGAGAGTTTAATTGACGTGATACTTAACGTGACCGATATTTAAAAAAAAAAAAATAAAAAAATGCAGAAGTATCAAAACTGAGTTCGCAAAAAAGAGATTTTCATAATCCGTAGTTCGTAAATGGGAGCGAAAAATTACATTGTTTCTATGAGAGTGTATTCGGGACCACTCTATAGTTCGTAAAATCGCAAGTGTTCGTGAAAAAGAGGTTCGTAAAAACGAGCGTCTACTGTAATAATAAAAATAATAACAGTTAATAAATAATAATTATAATAATATAGAATTGAAATTCAGACATTAATTTATGTGCTTTTACGTATCTAAGATTAGTCCAATATCTTTTAAAATATTACCTAACAGAGGGGAAAATATGAAGAAATAACAAATATAAAAAGATTTGTAATTTTTTTTCAGCAAGCAATTATTATTTCAAAATGTTGAATATTTTTATAGTAATAACACATAAATTTCCTTAAGAATAATTTTCAGTTCCTAAATTTTGACATTGTGAATTTTCCGTACTACTTAGTTATCCCGTCGTCCAATTTCGCCAAATCACCAAACCACTCGCCAAGTTGTACAAATTGACGTAATTTTTATTTTAATTAATGAAAGAAGAAATAATTTGGTATAACATTAATAAAAATACAAGTAAAACGTCAAAATAAAAATCACTTGATGACGTAACTTTCTTAAAGTCAAATGATGGTGACATTTACGATCAACCATTATTGGCATTTAAAATTATAGTTTGGCGATAGATTTTTGGTCGACGAGATAACCAAGCAATACCGAATTTTCCTATACGTGAAACTGGCGTTATCAAAAAAATAAACAATAATATTTTCTAAAAAAAGAAAAAAAAGAAACGAAAGTAAGGGATAATATTCGTTGATGTGAGTTGGAATGTATAAAAATCACATGCTTCCGTAATTACGACGAAATTTTTTTTTTTTAAGTATGAAATTATTTTACAATATGTATGTGTGGCAGAAATTCACACTAAAATTTAGACATTTGATTCCATTTTTAAAATATTAACTGATATCTATATAACTTATAATTGAATATATAAATGTACTCAAAAAATGCCAAAAATGATCTCGGTCATTTGAGAAAAACACTTATTGCGAAAATCCTCAAGCTAATGCATTTTTGGCTTTAAAAAAATGGCTAAACATTGTTTGGCGACAAACGCAAATTAGAAATCGTAAAGAAAGAAATAATATATAATTCATAATTTTAGTAACTTTTACAGTTACATCTGTTTGTTTATACTGTAAATCACATGATGTGGAGATAGATAAAATTAAAAAGAACAGAAATAAAAATAAAAAAAATGTAATTCAAAATTAGTCTAATCAATTTTTCAGATTCATTTTTTTAACGTAACGCAGACGATAATTCGCCAAATATTGTATCAATTGTAAAATTTCACGCATTAAAAATGTTTATTTCATGTGTAAATTAAATATTTTCGTTTTATAATAATGTGTCTCATTAAAACTTTTTTTCTTGTCTTTTTTAATTAAATATCAGTATTTTTTTTCATTTATTTGCGAGGTATTTGTATTATTTTCTAACAAATATAGCCATTTCAATTGTCTAATCAACAAACTTTTCGCCAAAATATAATCAGTGGCAACCTTTTCCTTCAAAATAATAATAAAATACGAAATTTATTACCAAAAATCATAGTTATCCCTGTATATTTGACTCACAAACCACCGGGAGAATATTCTCCATCGAATGACACAATTTGCAAAGAAATCCACCGGGTAGTTTTTGAAAACACTCGAGCGGAACTTTTAAAGCTTACTGCTTTATAATATACTAGCAAACCCCGCGGCTTTGCTCGCGTAATATTTGAAATATGCCAAGTGATATTTATATGACTAATTTTTATTAAAAGGTACAAACTAAATTTTATTTTATTAAAAGGTTTTTTTATTAAAAGTTACTTATTACTTTTAGGAATAATTCAAAAACTACTATTTAAAACACAGTTTGATTAAACATCATTATAACACTGCATTAGGCAGAAATGAGACTTAAATTAATAAAACGAAATAAAACTAAATAGATGATAATTTAGAAAATATTTTGAAACTTTTATGCTCAATTAATACGCTCATTTCTGTATTCATTTGAAGATTTGGATTTTTTAGAAACCATCTTCTTACATCTTAAAATTAACTGTCATGTCAAATTCCAAGTCTTACCACCTCTCTCAAAAAAAAGTGCTATGTGAAATAGGAACTGTCACTATTAATTTGCCAACATTAATTTTGAAATCGGTTTGTTATTTTCTAATATTCTACAGAAACGTAATTTAGAAAGCTTTTAAAGGCCTTTTTTAAAACGTTTGTTGTTCCTGTGAAACCCAAGTGGTAGAATCATCGGCATAAAATATAGCCTGTGTAGGATCAGAGACTGTTACGATTGATTCACAACTATTACTTTTATAATCGTTTTATATTCCTTGAAATTGCATAGGAATCGTAATTTAGGACTTTTTTAGAATGCTTTTCGCACCTCCCCTTCGCATCACCCCTTTTTAATTTGAATTTATTTTCGACAGTCCTTCGAGGGCATTTATATTTTATAAGTAACTACCATGCCAATTTTAAAGTTTCTAGCCTTTTCAGTATCACAGAAATCGCAATTTAGAAAGTTTTTAGCTGCTGCAACCTTCTGGTGGTAGTAGAACAGACATAAAATATAGCTTATGTTTGAGCAGGTTCTATCACCAACAATTTGTCGTCACCCTTTTTTTAATTGGTTTGGTATTTGATAAGATTGCATAAAAATTGTAATTTATAACGCTTTTCGCTCACTTCATCTTTTTAAATTTGAAATTTTCTTTCGACTGTTTTTAGAAAGCAGTTGCATCTTGTAAGTAAATACCATGCCATACTTCAAAGTGTTAGACCCCTCAGTTGTGCAAAAAACGCAAATTAGAACATGTTTTGCTTTTGCAACCCTCAGATGGTAGTGGCAGCAACATAAAATATAACCTATGTTATAGCAGGGACTGTCACCATTGATTTTACCTCCTACAAATAAACAATTTTTACCTCTTTATAATATTAGTATAGATAGACTAGCAGGCTATGACCGCTGCGCTGGTCAATTTTTCCAAATGAACATTGGTGAATTTGAACTTTCATTTTAAACAATATGGACCTTCAGCTGGACCTTACTCATTGCTGAAAACGATGCGAACGCCATTGTGATATAATATTACCTTAAGCGTTGGACAAAATTTAGCTATTAAGAAGCAATTCTTTTAGTTGTTAACTAACAATGCACCTTTGGTAGGGTAATGAGACCGTTATGACAACAGGAATTAATAGTTTCAAAAATATATATTCTAAAAACACACTCAAAATATATATTAAACATTTAATTGCTAAAAAGGACGTCAAACGTTAATGAAATACATTAAAAGATCTTAACAATTTGACATGTTTCGATTGAATTTACTCAATCATCATCAGAAAAACAAATAAACACAAAGATGGAAAATGACAATAAACTATTACAAATGAAATTTAAAAATAAATAAATAAAAAGAAAAAAAAGATAAAAAAGAGCACATTGCAGACATAAAATTTAATAGAGGTAAAACCGCATTATCTAGGCTAAATAAAATCTAACAAAAACATAGCTGTGAAAAAAGGGAGCCAAGTTCTGTAAAGACAATGGCAAGAAAAGAAGTGATATCTAAGTGGGTGCCAAGTTCAAATAAAATTCACTCAAACTTACCTACTGAAGTATTATAGCATTTTTTAAATTGTTTAGAAATAAAAATTATTGATAGCATATTAATAATAAATCTAGAACTTGGCAAGTTTTTACCTACAAGTCATTTATTTTTATTAATGACATTATTATATCAAAACTTGTTATTTCATGTTTGGAAGCCTTCATTTGAATGAGCTCCTTCCCCTTGAAGGATGGTGGGATAAAATATATCCCACCTAATTTTAACTGCAAAATGCCACATTGACACTAGAATTCAGGACTAAAAATTTTAATTTTATTAAATACGTGAAAAGAAGCTTTTACCCATTTTGAAATAAATATGTTTTTAAATTCTGGTGTGATTGAATCATTTCAGCATGTCACAAATAATAGCTCTTTGCACTTGAAGGGTTAAAGGGGTGCAGTCTTTAGAGGGATGACCAAGAACAAGCGTAAATGTATCTGCCTCTTTATCAGGCCTTTTAGTCTGTTTGCATTGAGGTTTCCGAAGGGTGGGTGCTAGAGTGATAACCAAAGACGAGCGGGAATGTATTTGTGTGTTTGTTGGTTTATCAAATATTTAACATGAGTCATTTGTTTATAATAATAACTATATTAATTTTTTTTATAATGACATTGTTGTTAATATTAAAATCATCATTTTATTAAGACATGAAATTGATAGGCATAACATTTATCAAAAACTTGCCAAGTTCTAGATTTATTATTAATATGCTGTCAATAATTTATATTTCTAAACAATTTAAAAAAGGCTATAATACTTCAGTAGGTAAGTTTGAGTGAATTTTATTTGAACTTGGCACCCACTTAGATATCACTTCTTTTCTTGCCATTGTCTTTACAGAACTTGGCTCCCTTTTTTCACAGCTATGTTTTTGTTAGATATCATTACTTTTTGTAAAGTTACAATATATTTAGACACTTTACTTAATGCCTTTTAATGTGTTTACATGAGACTATTTTATTCACCAAGCAACATTCAATTTTAATTTAAATTTCCTACAACAAACTATTTGGCTGTCAATGTGCGGCAGAAATCTATATTTTAATACTGCTACACTGAATGCATGTTTTGAAACGAAATGTATTGATTCGAAATTTTTATTGTTTCTGAAACAACAATTCCTATTAAATTCCTATATTAAATTTTCCTATTAAATTTTCCAATCAAATATCCTGTAGCTGGGCCTGCTTTTTTGTACTGAAAGTGAAAAATAAAGTTATGTGCTTATGCCACACAATGTATCATTCATCCATGGGTGCGGGCAAAGAGGGAGTGTAGAGGAAGGACATTGCCCCTCCCTGGATTTTCAAATTTAATTAACTAAATAAACTTTTCTCTGATGATTTTGAAAATAACAAGTGGGTAAGTGTGATCACAGATCGCACAGAGGGTTTCATTTAATATTCCTTTCAAAACGCTTTATCCTTTTGAAAAATCTGTTAGTTCCACATTTCGCAACCAGGGGCGCACTCTCTAAACAAACCTCTATCCGAACGAAACTCCGTTTTACATACTATCCGTAGATATATTAGTCGAGGGGATTGAGCCCATAGCACCCGAGATAAGTAGGCGCCCCTGGCGATAAAAAGTGGAACTAAAATATGTAAGACTATGGTGCATAATATGAAAGAATGGTCAAAGGGGTGTCGGCAAAAGTTGGAAAAGTGCTCCCAGGGTGAAAAGGGCGGAGGTTAGAAAAATTGCTTAAAATACACAAGTTAGAGCCCGGAGGAGTAAATAATATAAGACTTTTTGAAAATTTTATGATTTGTCGTGTGGTCTGAGGTATTCAGCTATACGTACGCAAAAAGTCATGTCTCCAACTTAATTAGGGACTCCCTTAGAAAGAATTGCTTAAAATACATATGTGGTAGCTCAAAGGGTTAAGCGTAAGACTTTTTCAAGATTTTATGATTTGTCGCCTGGCCTCAGGTGTTCTGCTATAAGTATGCAAAATTTCAAAACTGCAATTTAATAAGGGGCTCAGTTAGAAAGAATTGCTTAAAATACGCATGTGGAAGCCCAAAGGGTTAAATGTACGACTTTTTCAAAATTTTATGATTTCTCGTTTAATGTGAGGTGTTCAGCTATAAGTATGCAAAATTTCACGCCTCCAACCTAATTAGGGGCTCACTTTGAAAGAATTGTTTAAAATACACATGGGGGAGCCTAAAGGGTTAAATGTACGACTTTTTCAAAATTTTATGATTTCTCGTTTGATGTGAAGTGTTCATCTATAAGTATGCAAAATTTCACGCCTCCAACCTAATTAGGGTTCACTTAGAAAGAATTGTTTAAAATACATATGTGGGAGCGCAAAGGGTTAAATGTACGACTTTTTCAAAATTTTATGATTTGTTGTTTGATGTGAGGTGTTCAGCTATAAGTATGTACAATTTCACGCTTCCAACCTAATTAGGGGCTCGCTTAGAAAGACTTGTTTAAAATACACATGTGAGACCCCAAAGGGTTAAATTTACAACTTTTTCAAAATTTTATGATTTGTCATTTGATGTGAGGTGTTCAGCTGTAAATATGCAAAATTTCACGCTTCCAACATGTATAGTTTCTGAGAACGGGCTCTGTGACGGACAGAATATCTCAATTTGTTGATTTTCTGTAAGCAAGTAAACCCAGATAAACCCCCAGTAAGTAGATAGGTTTACAATGGAAGTCTATGGGAATTTGGCGAAATATTAGAAATACCGCCAAGGTGGCGTCACTTTTGGCAACTAATTTTGGTCGCCAAATTTGGCGATATATCGCCATGTTGGCGAGAAACTTGGCGGTATTTGGCGACAGAACAGCGTCCCCTCCTATGGCAAATTAAAATTTCGCCTAATAGACGCAATGGTAAAGTAAAAATGGGCACCCCCAGGTGGGTAATTCATCGATTTTCCCAATTTTTTTATTTTTTTCATTAGTTTTATAGTGTAAACGAAGTTCGCACCAAATTTGAAGTCTGTAACTGCAGTAGATATACGAGATCTTTTTGATGAGTGAGTCAGTCAGTCAGTCAGTCAGTGGTAAAATTATCGATTATCAGACATTTTCAAATGTCATTATCTCGGAAACTAATTATGCGTTATTTATAAAATTTTGGATTTTAGGTAATTAGGGTGGCCTTACTACACATTTCGTATAACAAGTGCGTAGGTCTCATAAGATTTTCAGTTGTAGAGCATTGAAATTTGATGAAAACAGCTCGAAATGGTTCGTGTAAATAACACACGGCTATGTCAGGCGAACTTGGCTGACACACTGCCGTGTGTCTAGATAGAAAACATAAATATTTTGTTCAATGAAAGTAGAATAATTTATAGGTCAGATTTTTATTTGCAACTTTTTATTAGAGAATCTATTGAAATTTACGTCAGAAACTCAATGGTCTGCAATGATTCCTTGTCATTTCAAATCCCAAATATTTGGATTGAATTGTTAGATAATTTGAAAATAAAATAGGGCAACGTGAAACATGTTAAAATATTACGCGCGTGATTTTTATTTATTTATTTTTAAATTTCATTTGTAATAGTTTATTGTCATTTTCCATCTTTGTGTTTATTTGTTTTTCTGATGATGATTGAGTAAATTCAATCGAAACATGTCAAATTGTTAAGATCTTTTAATGTATTTCATTAACGTTTGACGTCCTTTTTAGCAATTAAATGTTTAATATATATTTTGAGTGTGTTTTTAGAATATATATTTTTGAAATATTTTTAATGGACGTATAAGAGAACTTCTGCTTATAATTTAATAGGAATTAATAGCTCTATAACTAATCAACATATAATGAAATGTTATATACTAACACCATTCCTGAAAAGTCATGTAACAGTGTCACTTGTATCAAAATACGTTCTGTAGATTTTTTAAAAAAAGGCTAAACTCTTTCATAATCAGGTTCACTTAATTTTTTAACTTTTTTTTTTTTTTTTTGCTCTATGTCTAAGTAGCGTTGAACAATATGTATACACTAAAACCTCTCCAAAATTATTACCTAACCATTTGGGCACAGATGTCATACATGCCCCATATAGGCGCGATTTTTTTCTGACGCCAATGTCAGAAACATTGCAATACGCAACAATACTTAACTGACGCCAAAGTGTCGTTATTTTGCTTGATTTGGTAACCTGGAAGTTGTTGTTAATGCTGTTTATGTTTTCGCCAAATTACCATCGGTAAAAAATCTCGCCAGTATATGACATCTGTACCACCTTTGTGGTATATCCTATCAAAGTATTATAAACAATCGGAATGAAATGCAAATTTCCGTTGTAAATATATAGTAGATGATGATGATGCGATTTTGTGTAATAGAATTCATCGTGAAATTTTCGCTTCAAACATAAACGATGCTTTCAACATTATAGCTAATACACCAATATGTGAAGTATCCGATTACAGAAGGTTAACTTGGATTCCTATGAGCCCAAAGAAAAGTGAATATGTGGCTTTTGTGATACTTTTATGTTAACCGGGCGCAGGTCATAAATCAACAAAGATTGTTTTCATACCATATTCTTATATTTATTATTTTCATTTAAGACACAAACCTTTCACTCATTTAATTTAAAATGCATGCCTTACACTAATTTCATTTAAAAAACTGAAAAGGACAAACAATAACGGGAAATAATTCCATAATTAAAAACAAAGAATTATTTTTAATTTTAATTTACATACGAAAAATGTAACTACTGCTACTGGCAATTTTAAAAATGCTATTGGCGAGATCTGCGCACGGCTGTTATAAATGTACCCATTTTTTCTTCTTATCGAGGAGCAAATTATAAATCGCCAAATATTTTTCCAATTCCAATTTCTTTCATTGAAAATAATTTTTAAGTCGTTACAAACATTGCTTTCATATTTAAATATTTTCGTTGGTACTACTTAGTTATCCCGTCGACCAATTTCGCCAAATTATACAAATTGACATAATATTTATTTTAAATAACGAAAGAACAAATAAATTATTATAACATTAATAAAAATACAAATAAAACGTCGAAATAAAAATCACTTTGTGACGTAAACACGTGTAACTTGCTTAAAGTCAGGTGAATTTGACATTTACGATCAACCATTATTGGCATTTAATCTTATAGTTTGGCGATAGATTTTTGGTCGACGGAAAATCTAAGCAGTACCTTTTCGTTCTATAACGCTAATTTCTTAGTAAAATTGTTCCTTTTATTTTACATAAAATCACTATTTTTTTTCTTTTGGTACTACTTAGTTATACCGTCGACCAAAAATCTATCGCCAAATTATAAGATTAAATGCCAATAACGGTTAATCGTAAATGCCACATTCACTTGACTTCAAGGAAGTTACACGGGCTTACGTCATCAAGTTATTTTTATTTCGACGTTTTATTTGTATTTTTATTAATGTTATACTAATTTATTTGTTCTTTCATTATTAAAATGCAACTTATGTCAATTAATGTAATTTGGCGAGTGGTTTGGCGATTTATATAATTTGGCGAAATTGGTCAACGGGATAACTAAGTAGTACCATTTTTTTTCATTAAGATGTTCGTATTTTTTTTTTTTTTCAAACTGATTGAGCCGTTTTTATTCTTTATCCAAAAGAGTTAATTTGAATTTTTTTCGTTGCTAGAGTAACGGATGTAATGTTAGATATTTTGAGGTTTAGACGCCAAAAACACCGCCAAATTAGAAAAATATGAAAAATGTCATTAACTGTCGAACTTATAAGAATTTACTTGGCACCAATCGATTCAGCATACAAAAATACATTAAATTATGCTATCATCTGACGCATAATTATAATATCCGACTTTTAAGGAATTTTTTTCCCTCTCCTTGCAAAAACGCTGTTAGGGGTGCTACTTTAGAAAATCCATTCTTAGCGATACTATATAGATATGCCATTTGGCGGTGACTCGATGATCGAAAATTAGTCCAATATCATTTGAAATATTACATAACAGAGGAGAAATTACGAAGAAAGACGAAGAAGAAATGACGAATTACAGAAGACTTGCAATTTTTTTTTTCAAAATGTTGAATTTTTCGATAATAATAACGCATGATTGTATAAATTTCCTTAAAAACTATCTTTATTTCCTAGATTTCGAAGGTGTGAATTTTCCTATAAATGATATTGGCGATATGACTTAAGAAAAAATGAAATAAACAATAGATAATATTTGCTTAAAAAAGTGGATAATATTCATTGATCTGAGTTCAAGTTTATAAATATCACATGCTTTCGGAATTACGGTGAAAAACATTAAAAAAAATATGAAATTATTTTACAATATGTATGTGTGGCAGAAATTCACACTAAAATTTAAGTATTTGATTCCATTTTTAAAACATTAACTGATATCCATATAAGTTACAATTGAATATAAAAATGTACTCAAAAAAAGATCTCGTTCACTTGAAAAAACGCCATTTATGAGAATATCCTCAAGCTAGTGTCACACTTACACATTTTTTACTTAAAATCCCATTGTTTGGCGACAAAAGTAAAATAAAAAATCGTAAAGAAATAAATAATAATTACACATGTGACTCACAATTACATCTCCTTGTTTCTTCTATAAGTTACGTGATGGGGCAATTAGATAAAAAGAAAAAGAAAAGAACAAAAGGAAAAAAAAAGTCATTAAAAATTCATCTAATCAAATTTTCAAATTCATTTCTATAATCTAACGCAAGCGATAATGAGCCAAATATTGCGTATCAATTGTAATCCTTCTCATTAAATTAATTTTTAAGCATTACAAATATTTCTTTCAGGTTTAAATTAAATTACAAATATTTGTTTTAGCTTTAAATTAAATATATTCGTTTTTTAACATAATCCCTCATTTAAATGGATTTTTCTTTCTTTTTTTACAATTAAATATCAGTAATTATTTTTTCATTTATTTTCTAACGGATACAGCGATTTCAATTCATTTGTCGCCAAAAAATAACCTCTGGCAACCTTTTCGTTCAAAATAACAATAAAATGCGAAATTTATTACCAAAAATCATAGTTATAACTGTATATTTTACTCATAAACCACCACGTGAATATTCTCTATCGAATGACACTATTTGTAAAAAAATCCACCGGGTAGTTTTTGAAAACATTCTGGCGGAACTTTTAGATCTTACTGCTTTATAATATACTAGCAAACCCCGCGGCTTTGCTCGCGTAATATTTGAAATATGCCAAGTGATATTTATATGTCCAATTTTACTTAAAATGTACTACCTAAATTTTTATTTTATTAAAAGGTAATATTTTATTTTATTAAAAGGTACTTATTACTTTTAGGAATAGTTCAAAAATTACTATTTAAAACACAGTTTGATTAAACATCATTATTACACTGCATTAGGCAGAAATGAGACTTAACGAAATAAAACTAAATAAATGATAATTTAGAAAATATTTTGAAACTTTTATGCTCAATTAATACGCTCATTTCAGTATTCATTTGAAGTTTTGAATTTTTTAGAAACCATCTTCTTACATCTTAAAATTAACCATCATCCAAGTCCTACCACATCTCTCAACATAAAGGGCTATGTTGAAATAGGACCTGTCACCATTAATTTGCCAACATTAATTTTGAAATCGGTTTGTTATTTACTAATATTCCACAGAAACGTAATTTAGAAAACTTGTAAAGGCCTTTTTTAGAACATTTGTTGTTCCTGTGAACCCCAGGTGGTAGAATCATCGGCATAAAATATAGCCTGTGTAGGATCAGAGACTGTTACCATTGATTCGCAACTATTACTTTTATAATCGGTTTATATTCTCTGAAATTGCATAGAAATCGTAATTTAGGACTTTTTTACAATGCTTTTTGCACCTCCCCTTCTCTTCACCCCTTTTTAATTCGAATTCATTTTCGACAGTCCTTCGAGGGCATTTATATTTTATAAGTAACTACCATGCCATATTTAAAGTTTCTAGCCTTTTCAGTATCACAGAAATCGCAATTTAGAAAGTTTTTAGCTCCCGCAACCCTCTGGTAGTAGTGGCACAGACATAAAATATAGCTTATATTTGAGCAGGCTCAATCACCAACAATTTGTCATCATTATTTTTTTAATCGGTTTGGTATTTGATAAGATTGTATAAAAATTGTAATTTATAACGCTTTTCGCTCACTTCATCTTTTTAAAATTGGAATTTTCTTTCGACTGTTCTTAGAAAGCAGTTGCACCTTGTAAGTAAATACCATGCCATGCTTCAACGTGTTAGACCCTCAGTTGTGCAAAAAATGCAAATTAGAATATGTTTTGCTTTTGCAACCCTCAGATGGTAGTGACAGCAACATAAAATATAATCTATGTTATAGCAGGGACTGTCACCATTGATTTGTAATAATTACTTTTGAAATAGCTTTGGTATCTCCCGAGATTGAGTAGAAATCGCAATTTAGAACGTTTTTAGAACGCTTTTCGCACATTTTAACCCCTTTTTAAATTTCCAATTTTTTCGAAACTGTTCTTAAAGATCATTTATATCTAATAAATATGTACCTTGCCTGGAAATTTAGAACGCTTTCTTGCTCCTGCAACGTCTAGGTGATAGTGATACCGACATAAAATAGCGTCTATGTTAGAGCAGAGGCTGCCAGCATCAACTTCCTACCATTACTTTTGAAATCAGTTTGATTCTTCATGGGATATTGCGGACAAATCGGCATTTAGAACGTTTTTAGAACGCTTTTCGCACATTTTGCTCCTGCATCTCCTCTGGGGTAGTGGAAACAGATATAAAATATAGCCTATCGTGGAGCAAAATCTGTCACCATCATTTTTACACGATTATATTTGAAATCGGTTCAGTACTTACTGAGATTGCATAGAAATCGCAATTTAGAACGTTTTTTACAACGCTTTTTGCGCATTTTGACCCCCTTTTAAATTTCGATTTTTTTAGGAAATGTCCCTAGAGATCATTGATATCTTATAAATAACTACCATTACAAATTTCACTATTCTAGGCCCTTGCGTCACGCAGAAACCGCAATTTAGAACGTTTTTCTCCTGCACCCCCTTTGGGGTGGTGGCACCGACATAAAACATAGCCAATGTTGGAGCAAGGGTTGTCACCATCATTTTGATGCCATTATTTTTTAAATCGGTTTGGTATTTCCTGAGATTGTGTAAAAACCACCATGTAGAACGTTTTTTAGAACGCTTTTCGCGCATTTTCACCCCTTTTAAATTTCGAATTGTTTAAGAACTGTTCTTAGAAATCCTTTCTATCTAATAAGTAGCTAATATTTCAAATTTCATATTTCTAGGCCCTTCAGTAACGCAAAAATCGCATTTTTAGAACGTTTTTTGCTCCTGCACCCACTTTCGGGTAGTGGCACCGACATAAAACATAGCCTATGTTGGCGCAAGGGTTGTCACCGTCATTTTGACACCATTATTTTTTAAATCGGTTTGGTATTTCCTGAGATTGTGTAGAAATCACCATTTAGAACGTTTTTTAGAACGCTTTTCGCGCATTTTCACCCCTTTTAAATTTCGAATTGTTTAAGAACTGTTCTTAGAAATACTTTATATCTAATAAGTAGCTAATATTTCAAATTTCATATTTCTAGGCCCCTCAGTAACACATAAATCGCATTTTTAGAACTTTTTTGCTCCTGCACCGTCTTTGGGGTAGTGGCACCGACATAAAATATAGCCTATCTTGGAGCAAGCGTTGTCACCACCAGTTTGACACCAATATTTTTTAAATCGGTTTGGTATTTCCTGAGATTATGTAGAAACTACCATTTCGAACGTTTTTTAGAACGCTTTTTGTGCATTTTCACCCCTTTTAAATTTCGAATTGTTTAAGAACTGTTCTTAGACATCATTTATATCTCATAAGCAACTACCATACCAAATTTCATGTTTCTAGGCCCTTCCGTAACATACAAATCGCATTTTTAGAACGTTTTTTGTTCCTACACCCCCTTTTGGCCAGTGGCACGGACATAAGATATAGCCTATGTTCTAAGTTGGACTAACACCATCATTTTGGTACCATTACTTTTGCAATCGGTTTGGTAGTTCCAGAGCTTACCTCCTTCAAACAAACAATTTTTACCTCTTTATAATATTAGTATAGATATATGATATGATATGATGAAATTTTCACTTTGCGTCTGCTTTTACATAAATGTTGAAGTTTCCAAACTTCTGATTTTCATAGAATATTTATTGTTTATTGTTAAAAAATATAACTTTTATTTGATAACGTGTCATTTTAATTAGACACCATTTCTCTAAAAAATTAGGGGATTGTTAAACACTTTAAGAAACTCAGACAACATTCCTGTTTTTGAAATAGCACCTATCCATTTTTTTTTTCATTTTATAAATAAATAAAATTTTCACTTTGAGTCTGCTTTTATATAATTGTTGACGTTGTCAAATTTCTGATTTTCATAGAATATTTATCTTTTATAGTTAAAAAATATTACTTTTATTTGATAACGTATCATTTTAATTAGACACTATTTCTCTAAAAAATTAGGGGATTGTTAAATACTTTAAGAAACTCAGACTACATTCTTGTTTCTCAAACAGCACTGCACCTATCAAGTTATTTATTTTTTCAATTCATAAATAAATAAAATTTTCACTTTGAGTCTGCTTTTACATAAATTTTTAAGTTTCCAAACTTCTGATTTTCACAGAATATATATATATATATATATTTAATTGCTAAAATAATACAAATTTTATTTGATAGTGAGTGATTTTAATTAGACACTATTTGTCGAAAATTTTTGGGGATTATTAAACACTTTAAGAAACTCAGACCACATTCATGTTTCTCAAATAACACCTATCCATTTTTTTTTCAATTTATAAATAAATGAAATTTTCACTTTGAGTCTGCTTTTACATAAATGTTGAAGTTTCCAAACTTCTGATTTTTGTAGAATATTTATTTTTTATTGTTAAAAAATATAACTTTTATTTGATAACGTGTAATTTTAATTAGACACTATTTCTCTAAAAAATTAGGGGATTGTTAAACACTTTAAGAAACTCAGACAACATTCCTGTTTTAGGTAGCTTTCTTTACAAAAAAGCTACCTATTGCAGCCGTTCGGAGGAAAGCGATTTCAAAAAATTTTGGTATATTTTCATCGATCATGACCCCCAGACCCCGAAACCACCCTCCGTTCAAAATTGATATATCTATACTTTTTTCCTATTATAAAGAGGAAAAAATTGTTTATTTGTCGGAGGTAAGCTCTGGAACTACCGAACCGATTCCAAAAGTAATGGTATCAAAATGACGGTGTTAGTCCAACTTAGAACATAGGCTATATTTTATGTCGGTGCCACTAACCCAAAGGGGGTGTAGGAGCAAAAAACGTTCTAAAAATGCGATTTTAGCGTTACTGAAGGGCCTAGAAATATGAAATTTTAAATATTAGTTACTTATAAGATATAAATGATGTCTAAGAACAGTTCTTAAACAATTCGAATTTTAAAAGGGGTGAAAATGCACAAAAAGCGTTCTAAAAAACGTTCTAAATGGTAGTTTCTACACAATCTCAGGAAATATCAAATCGATTTAAAAAATATTGGTGTCAAAATGATGGTGACAACGCTTGCTCCAAGATAGGCTATGTTTCATGTCGGTGTCACTACCCCAAAGGGGGTGTAGGAGCAAAAATCGTTCTAAAAATGCGATTTTAGCGTTACTGAAGGGCCTAGAAATATGAAATTTTGAATATTAGTTACTTATAAGATATAAATGATGTCTCAGAACAGTTCTTAAACAATTCAAAATTTAAAAGGGGTGAAAATGCACAAAAAGCGTTCTAAAAAACGTTCTAAATGGTAGTTTCTACACAATCTCAGGAACCACCAAACCGATTTAAAAAATATTGGTGTTGAAATGATGGTGACAACGCTTGCTCCAAGACAGGCTATGTTTTATGCCGGTGTCACTACCCCAAAGGGGGTGTAGGAGCAAAAAACGTTCTAAAAATGCGATTTTAGCGTTACTGATGAAGGGCCTAGAAATATGAAATTTTGAATATTAGTTACTCATAAGATATAAATGATGTCTAAGAACAGTTCTTAAACAATTCGAAATTTAAAAGGGGTGAAAATGCACAAAAAGCGTTCTAAAAAACGTTCGAAATGGTAGTTTCTACACAATCTCAGGAAGTACCAAACCGATTTAAAAAATATTGGTGTCAAAATGATGGTGACAACGCTTGCTCCAAGATAGGCTATGTTTTATGTCGGTGTCACTACCCCAAAGTGGGTGCAGGAGCAAAAAAACGTTCTAAAAATGCGATTTATGTGTTACTGAAGGGCCTAGAAATATGAAATTTGAAATATTAGCTATTTTTTAGATATAAAGAATTTCTAAGAACAGTTCTTAAACAATTCGAAATTTGAAAGGGGTGGAAATGCGCGAAAATCGTTCTAAAAAAACGTTCTAAATGCTGGTTTCTACACAATCTCAGGAAATACCAAACCGATTTAAAAAATAACGGAGTCAAAATAAGGGTGTCAAAACGACGGTGACAACCCTTGCTCCAACATAGGCTATGTTTTATGTCGGTGCCACTACCCGAAAGTTGGTGCAGGAGCAAAAAACGTTCTAAAAATGCAATTTTTGCGTTACCGAACGGCCTAGAAATATGAAATTTGAAATATTAGTTACTTATTAGATATAAAGGATTTCTAAGAACAGTTCTTAAACAATTCGAAATTTAAAATGAATGAAAATGCGCGAATAGAGTTCTAAAAAACGTTCTAATGGTGGTTGCTATACAATCTCAGGAAATACCAAACCGATTTAAAAAATAATGGCGTCAAAATGATGGTGACAACCCTTGCTCCAACATAGGCGATGTTTTATGTCGGTGCTACTACCCCAAAGGGGATGCAGGAGAAAAAACGTTCTAAATTGCGGCTTTTGCGTTACGGAAGGGCCTAGAATCGTGAAATTTGGAATAGTAGTTAGTTATAAGATATCAATGTTGTCTAAGAACAGTTCTTAACCAATTCGAAATTTGAAATGGGTGAAAATGCACAAAAAGCGTTCTAAAAAACGTTCTAAATGGTAGTTTCTACACAATCTTAGGAAATTCCAAACCGATTTAAAAAATATTGGTGTCCAAATGATGGTGACAACGCTTTCTCCAAGATAGGCTATGTTTTATGTCGGTGTCACGACCCTAAAGGGTGTGCAGGAGCAAAAAACGTTCTAAAAATGCGATTTATGTGTTACCGAAGGGCCTAGAAATATGAAATTTGAAATATTAGCTACTTAATAGATATAAAGGATTTCTAAGAACAGTTCTTAAACAATTCGAAATTTAAAAGGGGGTCAAAATGCGCAAAAAAAGCGTTGTAAAAAACTTTCTAAATTGCGATTTCTGTGCAATCTCAGGAAGTACTGAACCGATTTCGAATATAATGGTGTAAAAATGATGGTGACAGATCTTGCTCCAAGATAGGCTATATTTTATATCTGTTTCCACTACCCCAGATGATATGCAGGAGCAAAATGCGCGAAAAGCGTTCTAAAAACGTTCTAAATGCCGATTTGTCGGCAATATCTCAGGAAGAATGAATCTGATTTCAAACGTAATGGTAGGAAATTGATGCTGACAGCCCCTGCTCTAACATAGACGCTATTTTATGTCGGTATCACTATCACCAAGACGTTTCAGGAGCAAAAAAGCGTTCTAAATTTCGATTTTTGTGATCGATAGGGGCTAGCAACTTAAAATTAGGCAAGGTACATATTCATTAGATATAAATTATCTTTAAGAACAGTTTCGAAAAAATTGGAAATTTAAAAAGGGGTAAAAAATGCGCGAAAAGCGTCCTAAAAACGTTCTAAATTGCGATTTCTACCCAATCTAAGGAAATACCAAAGCTATTTCAAAAGTAATGGTTGCAAATCAATGGTGACATCCCTGCTATAACATAGGTTATATTTTATGTTGCTGTCACTACCATCTGAGGGTTGCAAAAGCAAAACATGTTCTAATTTGCGTTTTTTTGCACAACTGAGGGGTCTAACACTTTGAAGTATTGCATGGTATTTAATTACAAGATGCAACTGCTTTCTAAGAACAGTCGAAAGAAAATTCCAAATTTAAAAAAATGAAATGAGTGAAAAGCGTTATAAATTACAATTCTTAAGCAAACTTATAAATTACCAAACCGATTAAAAAAATAATGATCAAACATTTTGGTGATAGAACCTGCTCAAACATAAGCTATATTTTATGTCTGTTCCACTACCACCAGAGGATTCCAGGAGCTAAAAACTTTCTAAATTGCGATTTCTGTGATACTGAAAAGACTAGAAACCTTAAATATGACATGGTAGCTACTTATAAAATATAAATGCCCTCGAAGGAACGTCCAAAATAAATTCGAATTAAAAAGGGGTGAAGCGAAGGGGAGGTGCGAAAAGCATTCTAAAAAATTCTAAATTACGATTCTATGGAACTTCAGGGAATATAAACCGATTATAAAAGTAATAGTTGCGAATCAATGGTAACAGTCTCTGATCCTACACAGGCTATATTTTATGCAGGTGATTCTACCACCTGGGGTTCACAGGAACAACAAACATTCTAAAAAAGGGCTTTAAAAGCTTTTTACATTACGTTTCTGTGGAATATTTGGAAATAACAAACCGATTTCAAAATTAATGTTGGCAAATTAATGGTGACAGTTCCTGTTTCAACCTAGCCCTTTATGTTGAGAGATGTGGTAGGACTTGGAATTTGAAATGATGGTTAATTTTAAGATGCAAGAAGATGGTGGTTTCTAAAAAATTCAAAACTTCAAATGAATACTGAAATGAGCGTATTAATTGAGCATAAAAATTTCAAAATATTTTCTAAATTATCATTTATTTAGTTTTAATTCATTTTATTAATTTAATTCTCATTTCTGCCTAATGCAGTGTAATAATGATATTTAATCAAACTGTGTTTTAAATAGTAATTTTTGAATTATTCCTAAAAGGAATAAGTACCTTTTAATAAAATAAATTATTACCTTTTAATAAAATAAAAATTTAGTTAGTACCTTTTAATAAAAATTAGACATATAAATATCACTTGGCATATTTCAAATATTACCCGAGCAAAGCCGCGGGGTTTGCTAGTATATATATATATATATATATATATATATATATATATCTGACGTATGTCACACTGTAACTCCCGTAATTATGAACCGATTTCGATGTAATTCTGTGTGTACATAGTACATACCAATGTCTCGACCGAGTTCGTTGGCCAGCTTCATCCGCCGTTTTGTTTCAAAATGGCGGCCATTTAAAATTTTTAAAAAAATTTAAAACTTGAAATGTGGTACCAAAAAATTAAAAATGGAAAAATATTTTTTTCTTATGTATTTGACCTTTATACAAAGATTCCGAAGCAGTTTTTGTTTCGTCTATATCTTAAAAAATGGCTGAGTTATAGCATTTTGAATTTCTAGCGCGGCTGACATTTTGAAACGTCCTGAACTTTGTCACGCGATAAAAGGCGTATTCATGAACCGATTTGGATGTAATTCGGTGTGTACATAGTACATACCAATCTCTCGACCGAGTTCGTTGGCCAGCTTCATCCGCCATTTTGTTTCAAAATGGCGGCCATTTAAAAGTTTTTTAAAAATTTAAAATTTGAAATGTGGTACCAAAAAATTGAAAATGGAAAAATATTCTTTTCTTATGTATTTGACCTTTATACAAAGATTTCGGAGCAGTTTTTGTTTTGTCTATATCTTAAAAAATGGCTGAGTTATAGCATTTTGAATTTCTAGCGTGGCTGACATTTTGAAACGTCCTGAATTTTGTCACGCGATAAAAGGCGTATTTATGAACCGATTTGGATGTAACTTCGTTTATACATAGTACATACCAATGTCTCGACCGGGTTCGTTGGCCAGCTTCACCCGCCATCTTGTTTAAAAATGGCGGCCATTTAAATTTTTAAGAAAAATTTAAATTTGAAATGTGGTACCAAAAATTGAAAATTGAAAAAATATTTTCTTCTTATGTGTTTGACCTTGATAAAAAGATTCGAGAGCAGTTTTTGTTTCGTCTATATCTTAAGAAATGGCTGAGTTATAGCATTTTGAATTTCTAGCGTGGCTGACATTTTGAAACGTCCTGATTTTTCTCACGTAATAACAGACGTATTTATGAACCGACTTGGATGTACCTTGGTGTGTACATAGTACATACAAATATCTCGACCGAGTTCGTTGGCCAGCTTCATCCGCCATCTTGTTTCAAAATGGCGGCCATTTAAAAAAATAAAAAAATAAAAAAAATTAAATGAGATACTAAAAAATTGGAAAATGAAAAAGATATTTTTTGTATGTGTTTGACCTTAATACAAAGATTCCGGAACAGTTTTTCTTTCGTCTATATCTAAAAAAAAAATGGCTGAGTAATAGCATTTTGAATTTCTCTTGTGGCTGACATTTTAAAACGACCTGATTTTTGTCACGCGATAACAGGCGTATTTATGAACCTATTTGGATGTAACTTGGTCTGTACATAGTACATACCAATATCTCGACCGAGTTCGTTGGCCAGCTTCATTCGCCATCTTGTTTCAAAAGGGTTGCCATTTAAAAAAAATTAAATTTAAAATTCAAAATGAGGTATTAAAAAATTGGAAAATGAAAAAGATTTTTTTTATGTGTTTGGCCTTGATACAAAGATTCCGGAGTAGTTTTTGTTTCTGAAAATTTGTTCTTTTGTTGATATCTTAAAAGATGGTTGATTTATAGCACTTTGAATTTCTAGCATGGCTAACATTTTGAAACGATCTTGTATTTGTCACGCGATAACACACGTATTCGCCTATTTCGATGTAAGAAGGCATGTGGATAGTATACATCAACACCTCGACCAAGTTCGCTGGCCAGATTCATCAGCCATCTTGTTTCAAAATGGCGGCCATTAAATTAAAAAAAATATATATATTTAAAGTGAGGTGCAAAAAAATTAGAAATTGAAAAAGGTTTCTTTCTTAAGTATTTGATCTTGATATAAGGATTCAGGAGCATTTTTTGTTTGTCTTTACCTTAAAAAATGGCTCAGATATAGCAGTTTCAATTTCTGTTGTGGGTGACATTTTGAAAAATCTGATTTTTTGCATGCGACAGCACTCCTATATATTAACCTATTCCGATGTGAGTGAGCATGTGCACAGCAATTACTAAGGTCTCGACCAAGTTCACTGCTTAGCCTCATCCACCATGTTGTCTTAAAATGACAGACACTTTAAGAAATTGCCGAATTTGGCAGCCAAATATAAGTTACTTTAAAGAAAAGCAGCTTGGATAAAGCTGACTAATTTCGCGAAATTCTCATTCATTATATTGATAAAAATTAGTATTGAATCTCCTATATTCGGTTTCCACTAAATTGAGCTTCGTGTGTTTGCATGATATAAGTTGGCTTTTTTAAAATAAGGATTATGAAAGCTACCTCTTCCTCCCGGCACTGGCCGGAAGGACTATTTGAAATAGCACCTATCCATTTTTTTTCCATTTTATAAATAAATAAAATTTTCACTTTGAGTCTGCTTTTATATAATTGTTGAAGTTTCCAAACTTCTGATTTTCATAGAATATTTATTTTTTATTGTTAAAAGAATACAAATTTTCTTTGATAGCATATCATTTTAATTAGACACCATTTGTCGAAAAATTTTGGGGATTGATAGACATTTTAAGAAAGTCAGACCACATTCCTGTTTCACAAATAGCACCTATTCATTTTTTTTTCAATTTATAAATAAATAAATAAAATTTTCACTTTGAGTCTGCTTTTTGCATAAATGTTGAAGTTTCCAGTCTTGTGATTTTCATAGAATATTTATTTTTTATTGTTAAAAAAATATAACTTTTATTTGATAACGTGTCATTTTAATTAGACACCATTTCTCTAAAAAATTAGGGGATTATTAGACACTTTAAGAAACTCAGACCACATTCTTGTTTCTCAAACAGCAACTATCAAATTATTTTTTTTTTCAATTTATAAATAAGTAAATTTTTTATTTTGAGTCTGCTTTTACATATTTTTTTAAGTTTCGATACTTCTGATTTTCATAAAATATTTATTTTTTATTGTTCAAAGAATACAAATTTTCTTTGATAGCATATCATTTTAATTAGACACTATTTGTCGAAAAATTAGGGGATTGTTAAACACTTTAAGAAACTCAGACCACATTCCTGTTTCTCAAATAGCACTTATCCATTTTTTTTTTCAATTTATAAATAAATAAAATTTTCACTTTGAGTCTGTTTTTACATAAATTTTTAAGTTTCCAAACTTCTGATTTTCACAGAATATTTTTTTTTTATTGCTAAAAGAATACAAATTTTATTTCATAGCGAGTCATTTTAATTAGACACTATTTGTCGAAACATTTTGGGGATTGATAGACATTTTAAGAAACTCAGACCACATTCCTGTTTCACAAATAGCACCTATTCATTTTTTTTTCAATTTATAAATAAATAAATAAAATTTTCACTTTGAGTCTGCTTTTGCATAAATGTTGAAGTTTCCAAACTTCTGATTTTCATAGAATATTTATTTTTTATTGTTAAATTATATAACTTTTATTTGATAACGTGTCATTTTAATTAGACACCATTTCTCTAAAAATTTAAGGGATTGTTAGACACTTTAAGAAACTCAGACCACATTCTTGTTTCTCAAACAGCATCTATCAAATTATTTTTTTTTTCAATTTATAAATAAGTAAAATTTTCATTTTGAGTCTGCTTTTACGTAATTTTTTAAGCTTCCAAACTTCTGATTTTCATAGAACATTTATTTTTTATTGTAAAAAGAATACAAATTTTCTTTGATAGCGTGTTATTTTAATTAGGAACTAATTGTCGGAAATTTTTGGGGATTGTTAGACACTTTAAGAAACTCAGACCACATTCTTGTTTCTCAAACAGCACCTATCAAGTTATTTTTTTTTTCAATTTATAAATAAATAAAATTTTCACTTTGAGTCTGCTTTTGCATAATTTTTTAAGTTTCCAAACTTCTGATTTTCATAGGATATTTATTTTCTACTGTTAAAAAAATATTTTTTTTTTTTTTGATAACGTGTCATTTTAATTAGACACTATTTCTCTAAAAAAAATAGAGGATTGCTACACACTTTAAGAAACTCACGCCGCGTTCTTGTTTCTCAAACAGCACATGTCAAGTTTTTTTTTTAAATTTTCAATTTATAAATAAATAAAATTTTCACTTTGAGTCTCCTTTTACATAATTTTTTAAGTTCCCAAACTTCTGATTTTCATAGAATATTTATTTTTTATATTAAAAGAATACAGATTTGCTTTGATAACGTGTCATTTTAATTAGACACTAGGGGATTTTAAATTTCTTTATGAAACTCGGATCACATTCTTGTTTCTCAAATCACATTTATCAATTTATTTATTTATTTATTTTTTTAATTTATAAATAAGTAAAACTTTCACTCTGAGTATGTTTGTACATAATTTTTTGGTTTCAAACTTTTGATTTTCATGGAATATTTATTTTTTTATTGTTAAAAGAATACAAATTTCCTTTGATAGCGGGACATTTTAATTAGACACTATTTTTCTAAAATAATAATAATAATAATAATAAAAGAGGCCGTATACGATTGAGTTATGCGAGCGTTATCTAGAGCGCAGTGCTTCAGCAACTTGTGAAATTATGCATCTACTTATGACCATAAAATTAATAAAAATTAAATCAATATTATAAAGCAAGAAACCACTCCGTGGGTAACACTGACGTCATATTAACGGTGACAACACCTGCTCCGCAAATTTCGTTTTTACTGCAATTTTTTTTTTTTTTTTTTTTTTTTTTTACTTTCTAAACATCATGCAATTTCAGTTTTTTCGAAGTTGAATAGGAAAAAAATGTTCTTCCAAATGCAATTTGTTTGAAAACTGTACCTTAATTTACTGATTTTTTAAAGGTTTTAAAAATAATTTTCAAGCATGATTTAAAAAAAAAAATCTCTCTCTATCGTGTGCACCCGATTGTAAAAGATGAATCATTTTACACTTAATATAAACTAGGGGATCGTACCCGAGCTTCCCTGGTTAAATAATATAGGTGAAATCATTTTTCTTAAATTGAAAACTAATACTTTTTTTATATGCAATAAATTTTTTAGATTGTCCACATACATTAAAAAAGCATTTCTCATATGGAAAATACGAATTATACAATAGGGTGGGTCGAAAAAACCGAAATATTTATAATCGAAATGTAATAGAGCGGAAAAGTTGCCTTTTGTAATAAAGAATAAATTCGTAAAATATTACACCTATCGGTTAATATCTTTTACCGCCGCAACGGGGCCAAAATTTCGAAAAATCGCAAAAAACATGTTATTTTCAATTTTTTTTTTTAATTATACAAACGTACTAATACAATTTCTAATAGGACGCGATAGCTACATGAAGATATAAGAAATGTCTTGGTAAATGTTCATTATGATAAAGTAATATCTTTTACTGCCGCAAAAGGACCATATTTTTAAAAAAATTGTAAAAATTTCAAATTTTTATTATTTTTTTAATTTTTATAATTTCTGTAATATCTAAAAGTAAATAAATTTACTTCATATCTATTAATATTGTCGTAAATTTTGTTAACTATTTATTATAGACTGGGGGAAAAAAACGGTAATCATTCATTATTTTTGACGATCGCTTTATGTACTACTGTTTTACTGCATATCAGCAGTTCATATACCACAAATCACAAAAATGATATAAAATGAACAAAATATTTTAGTATTTTATTAATTAAAATACAGAAATGTTTAACCGAAAAAGATTAAATAAACATAAAATGAAGAAGTATTTAAAATAATTGAATTTTATAACATGACTTTCTTTCAAATAAAGCCATTGTTCCTCGAGAGGCCAAAATTTATCATATGTGATCCTCCGTCTGTTCTGGTCCACAAACTTTACCAGCACTTCAGAGACTAATTTCACGCATCATTCTATTGATTGAGTGGGAAAGGAAAATTATAACAGCTGGTATGTTTAATCGAACATTCTAAATTCACCAGCGTCGTTAGATCGTCAGTCCATAGACAAACCGTAACAGGTGGTTTCGTTAGTTTACAGTTTTGCCACTCGACTAAATCCATACAATTTTAAGCTTCAAAGTTCAATTCTGGAATGACGAAGTGACGAAAGGCACTATTCGTGACCACAAAACTTCGTGCTTTGGCAATTTTCTTTATGGCTGGTGTTCTGATGTCCTCTCCTTCATATGCTATCATTCCAATGAGGCTATGTTCAGGATTTGCAAAACAGGCATTTCGTGAAATTACAGGAACTATAATATTTTGTGGATGATATGGCAAGTAACGACGGTTACTAATTATAGTCCACAAAATCTGAAAAACATGATGTATTCATTTTAATTGTGAACCAACTGATGCAGTACACTTTCAGGATATACTCATTGAGTACATCTTGATCAGCCGATTGCCAAAATTAAAAATTGCCAAAGCACGAAGTTCTGTGGACTCGAATAGCGCTATCCGTCATTTCGTCATTCCAGACTTGAACTTAAAGCTTAAAATTGTATCGCTTTAGTCGAAAGGCAAAACTGTAAACTAACGAAACTACCTGTTACAGTTTGTCTATCGATTGACGATCTAACAACGCTGGTGAGTTTAGAATGTTCGATTAAAGATGCTATTATAACTTTCCTTGTACCACTCAATCAGTAGAAAGATGCGTGAAATTAGTCGCTGAAGTGCTGGTAAAGTTTGTGGACCAGAACAGAGTGAGGATCACATATGATCAATTTCAGCCTCTCGAGGAACAATGACTTTATTTGAAAGCAAGTCATATTATAAAATTCATTTACTTTTAAATACTTCTTCATTTTAAGTTTATTTAATCCGTTTCGGTTAAACATTTCTGTATTTTAATTAATAAAATACTAAAATATTTTGTTCATTTTATATCATTTTTGTAATTTGTGGTATATGAACTGCTGATATGCAGTAAAACATCAGTAGTTGAAGCGATCGTAAAGAACAATGAATGATTACCTTTTTTTATTTTCCAGTCTATGACAAATAGTTAACAAAATTTATGACAGATTAATAGATATAAAGTAAATGTATTTACTTCTAGGCATATTATTAAAATTATAAAAATATAAAAAAAATGAAAAAATGAAAATTTTTACAATTCTTTTTTTAAATATGATCCCTTTGCTGCAGTAAAAGATATTATTTTATCATAATGAACATTTGCCGTGACATTTCTTATATCTTCTTGTAGCCATAACGTCCTATTAGAAATTGTATTCGTACGTTTGGATAATTAAAAAAAAATATTGAAAAAAAAACAAGTTTTTTTGCGATTTTTTGAAACTTTGGCCCCCTTGCGGCGGTAAAAAATATTATCCGATGGATATAATATTTTACGAATTTATTCTTTATTACAAAAGGCAACTTTTCCGCTCTAATACATTTCGATTGTAAATATTTCGGTTTTTTCGACCCACCCTATTATACAATCAAATAAATTTTTGAAATTTATCAAAGGCGATATTTTCTTATTAGCCGCATGCTAAGAGTTATTTGCCAAGATTTTGCTACTTATGGCATTCTATTATATTCTGATAATTTCAGAGCTTATACATGCCTGGTAAATTTGTGTTTTATTTATATTATTTTATTTATTTATTCATAGGGAAGTTTTTTTAATGGATATTAGTCGTAAGAAAATGATAAACTCTTTATTTTGTTTTAAGGGTAAACGGATTAATTTTTCGTAATCGAGCTCCGTGCGATATTGACAAATTAAAAAATATTTCATGCTTTAAAATTGTTTTTTAAACCATAGACAATCAGTAAACTGAGATGAACTTTGCAAACAAATTCCATTTGAATAAAAAAGTCCTATTTGGTGATCTAAAAATTTAAATTGTATGATTACAAATAGGTTAGATTTGTGTTTTTTCAATATTATTCTTTTATTTGTTTATAAAAGAAGTATTAATTTCGTTAATTTGTCTTTCACAAATATGTTTGATTGGTGGTTTTTTTAATATTATTCTTTTATTTGTTTATAAAGGAAGTATTAATTTCGTTATGAAAAAATAGTCAGAAACAAATGCTGAAAAATGTTTGTTGCTTTATGTGCAAAATGTTTATTATCATTATGTATTGAAACCGACACGTGATAAGATAAATTTAAAGAAAATCATGCTTAAAAATTATTTTAGAAAATATAATACATCAGTCAATGAATACAGTTTTTAAACAAATTGCATTTGAAAGTAATTTTTTCCCCTATGCGACGAAAATTGAAAATGTACGATGGTCAGAACATTAAAAAATTGCAGTAGCGAAAATTTCAAGGCCGAAATTTGATCGTGAAGTGTTGCCATTTGCAAAATGACGTCAGCGTTATGTATAGATACGTTTGTTCTTTATAATATAGGTACTTAATTAGTAAAATATAATAAAGATCAGTTATTAGGATGTGGTTAACAATTAAGGCTCTTATGCTTGGTTTTCCGGAATGAAAACAGCAATTTTCACCTTCTCAAAATTTGCAGACGCACTTCTCGTATCCATATTCATCATTTTAGAAAAATTTGTACTTTGTTTGATCATTTTTAAATTATTTTAACTCAAAACTTGAAGTCACAATTGTCAGCAACATCTTTTATGCAAACAGACTCACTCTTTACTTGAGATTCTAATCTCAATTCCAGAGAGTAAAAATTTCCGTAATTTATGTGTTTTAGACGCATTTGTGTTAAAATGTTTAGTTTTATCTAAGAAAATCATCGTTTTCTTTTAAATATGACTTCATTTTCACTTAAATAAGCATTTCGCCTAGTGTCTGAAACTTAGTATCAGTACACATGCAGAAGGAAAAACAATATAGAAAATTTATGAGGAAAAATGCGTGTTTACAAAAGCAGTATGTCATTTTCCGTTATTATGCTCCTAATATAATATTCTGCTCCTAATGGGATTTTGCGCCACTAAACCCTATACAACAATTTTTATCAAAAATTTTGAATTTTATCAGAAAATAGCATGAATAAAGTTAAAAATACCTCATTATTTCTCTCTTGTCTGCAATAATGAAAGCTATCTAATTTTCCCCATTTTGAAGAAATTTCATTAAATGCTTTTAAAATTAAAATATAAAAGTGGGGATATTTAAAAAGAAAAAACAGATAGTGCGATCACATCTTCAAAGGAAGAGCTTTCAGTTTAAAAAAAAAATATATATTAGTAAAATTGGTTCAGCAGAAAGATTAGGGCAGATGACTAAAAAACACATTTGTGTTTTAAATATATAGATTATATAAAATTAGGAAAAATTAAATTAAGCAAATTGTGTTATTTTGATAAAATTATAGTAGAATGTCCTAAAGAAAAGCAGTAAAATTTTATTATTCGAGATAATCTTCGACAAAAACTTCAGGAACACGATATTATTTTAAACCACGAATTATTTGTTTGCTTGTCTAGCTCGGCGAAGCAAATCCATCCAGGCGAGATTCATCAATTTCTGTAATATAAATCGCTATTATTTGCATGCCACCTCTCTTTTATAAAGACACTCTAAATTTTTGTAAAACATTGCGTTTCATCAGTGTGTGATTTCGATTACATTATTTTCAAAAGTGAAGTATTTTCACATGTGAAGAATTTCAAAGCAGCTGGGCTGTGAAAATGACGCACTTCTACAAAACATAATTCAGGTTTAAGAATTAAAATACACGCTTTTTTTATAAAATGACGTCATTTGCATCCGCTAAAGCAATTCACTTTTACAATTCAGTCTTAAACTTCGTCTATAGAAAAGTGTGCATATGACGTCATTATCACGGAATAACAGACAATATTCTTGACATAGCCCATATTTTTTAATTTCAACTTTTTTACAGGTTTTATGAGAAAATGGCAACAAAAAGAAACAGTATCTACTATTTTCGACTATTTTCCATGTACTTTCAATGACTTTCAATAGAAATGAGGTACTTTTGTTGCCACGATAAGAAAAATGGTATTAAAAACTACAAAAAAATTAATATCTCAAAAATAAATTGAGATACAGCTTTCAAACAAATTGCATTTAAAAGAGCATTTTTTTCCTTATACGACGGTGTAAAAATTTAAAATGTGCGATGTTTAGAAGTTTAAAAATTTGCAGTAGAGAAAATTGCAAAACAAAAATTTTATTTCAAATTTCAAAGTGTTGCCATTCGCAAAATGACGTATGCGTTACGCACAGATATGTTTGTCCTTTATACTATAGACGCAAAATGACGTATGCGTTACGCACAGATATGTTTGTCCTTTATAATATAGATAGATAGATAGATAGTTCAACATTCCTTTCCGGCTGATACTCCATAACAAAACCAAAACGTCATCAATCAATAAATAATAAAATAATGAAATTGAAATACAAATTTAACAGACATGTTCTTGAACTATGCGCTTAAACAACTAAAATTATCAGAATTTAATTAAATAAAAAAAAAACCGATTGTGTAAAAAGCTAACTAATTAATTATTTCTCATCAATGTGAAACTATTTTTTATTATCTTATCTATTTTTTTATTTACTTGTATTGATGACTTTTAAGTTGTGTTTAATTGTTAGTTCCTATCTATAAACACTGTTTTGATGAGGTCTATAGATGTCTATGAATGTTAGAGTTGCAGTACAGCTAGAGTTCCTATCTACACAACTTCCAGGTTGTGTAACATTTAAACGGAGCTTCTGACTGTAAAATAGCCGATGAAACATCGTCTTCATTTTGAAATACCTATCCAATGGTATGCCACTCAATAGGGTGCGTAAAAATGTTTTTTCGTCTCTACCGCCATTTTGTATTTTACGGCCGCCATTTTGAATTTATAAAAACAAAACCTAACTTATAACTATTGGACGGTTAAGACGAATCGATAGAGACCTCATTCATTAAAATCCATCTAGCCGTTGGGCTGTTTTGAGGGTATAAAGAAATCCACATACCCAGATACGCGTGAAACACATAGCCCTTCTTGGCAGTCGGTAAAAAGGTGCTGTAAGTAGCAAAATTTTTGGCGATTTCTTTGGCTTTTTCTGGAATGCGACCAGTACGAAAGTATCGCTTTAAATAAACTTCAAAACTTTATTTAAATGCATAGTTCATGGTGTTGTTAGTGGGGAATCTAAAACATATTAATTGTAAACAAATCTATTCGAGTTTTCAATAAAAAATGGTGTTTACATATACAGGGGGATTCAAAACATATCGTTCAAATTTCGTGAGGAGGTAGGGAATACGTCAAAAAACCGATTTTACATAGGAAAGTATGTCCGCAAATGTACGCATGCTATTTAGAGGGCGCTGTGTGTACCCACTTCCACTGCGTCCCAATCATTGTTTAGACTTTTCTAAAGCTAGAATTATTTCTCTCCTATTTCCACTTATCATGTGGACTTCCACGAAGCCTTTTACATCTTTAAAAACTCCAACAATTTCGTTAATGACCTTTATTCAATTCCTTCATTATCTCACGCCTAGAAACTTCTCGTTTAATGTTGTTCTTTCCGGTTCTTTTAACCTTTATTTATTTATTTTAATTGGTTTGTTTTTTACTCTTTGTTCTCCTTTTTATTTTATCTATTTTTTGTTATTTTATTTTATTCTTTGTTTTTAACATTCTTCGTTCATGAATTTTTAAATTTTCGTTTCACACCAGAATTCTTAAACGTCATTAACGAGATTTTCGGAGTTTTTAAAGTTGTAAAAGCCTTCGTGGTAGTCCAAATGAGAAGTGGAAATAGGAGAAGAAGTAATACTGGTTTTAGGAAAGTCAAAACAATGATCGGGAAGCAATGGAAGGTTGGGTACACACAGAGCCCTCTACATACGCATGCGTACATTTGCGGACATACTTTCCTATGTAAAATTGGTTTCCTGACGTATTCCCTACCTCCCCACGAAATTTGAACGGTAAGTTTTGAATCACCCTGTTTACATGCTGTACCTCAGTACAGTGGCGTAGCTAAGGGGGGGGGGTCGGCCGCCCCGGGCGCCGAGGCTAAGGGGCGCCAAATGGAGAGAGGTTTAAACCGAAATTATCTCACTATTCCGACAATAGATGAAATTTGTTGATTTAATTTTTTGTGTGTGTGTCTGTGTATGAATGTGTTCTTTAGTAAGATATTTTACTATATCCATATAATGAAGAAAGAAAAAGCTTCTGTTAATGTTTCTAGGAATGGCTCAACACACTTGGGACCTAATATAATTCTGTGCCTGAATTGAGTCGCAAAATGATTAAATAGAGGGCGCCAAATTGAGAAGGGCTTTAAACCGAAAATTTTTCGCATATTTTGCATAAATAAGAATTGTTGACATTTTCTTTTTTGTGTGTGTGTGTGTTTGTGTGAATGTTTTAAAGAAATTCGCTGAATGCGAGGGGAATGGAGATATCCATAATTCTCAATCGCTGATGGAGGTTTCTTACTGTCTAGCCTTCAGTTTATAAGTAAAAAGGTCTGTTGAAGACTTGGAGTTACATTTCTTGTATAGAAAGAACACTTTTCATTTGTATACTAGCTGAACCGCCCACCGATTTTTCCAAACAAACCGCGGATGATTAAAACCTCCATTCATATTAAAATTTAAAAGAAAAACGAATATCTTAAAATGAACCTTTGGGATGGGTCCCCACTGTCTTCGGCAGCGTAGATCGGGCGTGCTAAGCACGCATCTCTAACCACTAAGAATCTCCTATCAAATTTATCTCTTTCGAAATGAATCTCCGTCACGGGGGGGGGGGAGGGAAGAAATTCAAATCAACTCATTCAGTCAATTTCAACTCATCTTGCGATGAGTTGAAAGAAAAAAAAATCCGCAGAAATCGGGTCCATGAAATATCATATAAAAATGCCCTTGGCGGTGGAAGGTAGAACTAAAAACTGTAAGACAATCGAAAGCCAAGTTGAATGAGCAAAACCCAGTTAAACTGGGTCCATAGAACCAGAGATAAGAATGCGCCCCCTGCACTGGAAGTTGAAGCTAAAAACTGCAAGAAAATCGTAAGCTAAGTTCAATGAATCAATTCCCGTTGAAATCCGAGAAAAGAATATGCCGTTAATGTTCGATAATAGTGATAAAAGAAGTCTATATTTTGAAACATACTTTTAAATGTATATAAATGGAGTAAATCATTGTGGGCGAACTCTTAATTCATATAACAGGACTCTTTCCTCACTAATAATCTTTAGTTAAATTGATAAAAGGCTTTTAAATTATGTTTTTAACATTTGATAACGTTTAATAATTAAGTCGATTGTCTAGATGTCATATAATCTCTGATCCATCGATTTTCGTAAATTAAATGGAGGAGTCGGCCGGTAAAAGATCTCTTTTTAGTTCGGTTTTTAATGAATATTCGTCCTTGTATGGTTCTTTCTTCGAACTTTTGTACTATCGTTGTCAGTTTTTGAAAAAATTAAGAAAAATTACCAACCGATTTTCAAAAATTTTATACACAGGTGCAAAATATTTTTCTACATATGCTCCGAAATTTTCAAATCGATATCTTAGTTTACTTAATTTTCGCTGATTAGTGAGAATTCCTTATTTCTTTCATTTCGGCTATGGGATCATATGTGTGCCATTTTTTGAAAAAAAAAATCGCGTTTTTGATGAGTTTTTAATTAATATTCTCGGCTAATTATCAAAAAATTAAAAATCTGAGTCTCATGTGCTACAGGACCTGCCTTGGACTACCCCACTGAAATTTTCAGACTTGCACGTGCGGTAGATATTTTAAGCCATCTCCGTCACACATACACACACATAGATTGGTTTTCACGCTGATCTTTGTGTTCTTACCATCCCATGTGAATATTTTAGTGTAGTGGGGGCTTTTGTGAACCAATGCAAAATGGATTTAGCTGGAAGAACAAATGAAGATATTATTTTGCTTTACTGGAAATTCTATTTTCCCGTCGAATTGGCATATAGAAAAGACAAATAATAAAATGTGGGCAACCTACACCCAAAGTTTCCATCCCTTTTAAGTCGTATAAAAAATAAAGTAGGACTTTTCAGTCTTCCTTGTACGACTAGTACAAATGGCTGTTTTTGTCATTTTAAAAGTTAAATATATTTGATATATATACTTAAATTCAGCGCATATGCATTAGAGAAAACTATATCTATATTTATAAGGAATAACTAAGAGATTAATGGGAGAAAAGAATTTGACTCGGGAACCTCTTTGTGGACGGAACTCGTTTATTTCGTCGCTGCATCTTACAATTATGTACGCGAGTTCGATCGGATGTCCCACAGGCCATTTACGTCAATTTCGGGACCTACGTGGTCGTATGTCGTACAGGCGTATCAAATGATCAAAATATAATCTTTTTCGTGCGCTTTCTTGCTAATATGTTGGGGCTTGTAATATTTTGCAGCAGAGGACGAGGGTATCAATTTGGGAGGAACATTTAGTTTAATTGGTTAAATAGATCTTGATTGAAATGTGGTCAAAAGCCGCACAATTCCTGGGATCCGTGACGTACAAGGCTTTAACCACAAACGAAGGAGTATTGTTCATACATCAGCATTTTCTATCTTAAGTTACTCTCTGATTTTAATGGTGAACGTAATAAATGTTATGCTGGGAAACAAAGGTACAAAGGGTAAAGTGGATTTAAGAATATAAGATTTAAAGTTAGGAAAATAACTTAAGGATGTTAATTTAAATTTTTGAAATAATTTAAATTTTGAATTTAAAAAAAATTTAATTCTTATCCCTTTCATCTATATATATAGTATATGTAAATATATCTCTATGGATATCTGATCATTGTCATGCGACTGCGCTCGTATTTATAAACCGATTTGGATGTGATTGAGCATATGTTAAGGGTTTATTATGTTCCCTGCCAAATTCGTTGGGCATCTTCATCCGCCATCCTGTATCAAAAATGGCGGTCCCTTAAAGATTAAAAAAAATATATACACAAAAAATTATAAATGCAAATTTATTTCTTGCGTAATCGTTAGATCTTGGTAGAAGGATTCAAAAACATTTTTTGGTTTTCCCTCTATCTTAAAAAATGGATGAGTATGGTAATTTGAAATTCTAGATTGGCTGCCGTTTTAAAACAGATTTTTTCCCCTAATCGGCGTATTTTAAGAGTTTTAGCAAATGTGTTTTTTTTAAACTTTATTTTCAATGTTATTAGTCTCATACGCTTATAAAACAACAGCCATATCCGTGAATGTTCCACTAAGATTTTGAAACTCCCACTCAAATTCAGTATTGACGAAAAGTAGAAATTTTGAATAATCGGGTTCCAAGCATTTTAGTTTCGTGTGTTTGAGTAAAATTAGCTGAATCCTTAAAAAACAAAGAAGAGTGAAGCTGCCTTTTCCTCCCGGTACAAGCCCAAAAGACTTTTTTTTTCGTCTTGAGGAAAAATAATGTGGTTACAGTCGAACCTCTATTTAACGAAGTCGCTAAATCCCGGAAAAAAGTTCGTTATATGGAAAATTCGTTAAATAGAGATTCACCTTTTAAAATACTTTAAATTACATAAAACAGATTTTAAATTCATAAACACATAATATTTTTACTAAAAGTAATTAATCACATTGCTTTGCTGTAAATTATATCGATTTGTTTTATTTATTTTACCCACCAATATCCATAATCAATTCATTTTTTCTATGTGTTTAAATCTTTGAAATCTGCAAGGAAAACAAAACATTGTCTGGGAATACACTGTATTTTCTGTTTAAAGTATATTACTTTTACATTATTAAAATTAAAGAATTTTCATGACATTATCGTATTTATTATTATTATAACAAATAATTTTAAACATACATTAAGATATGCGTCCTTAAATTTAATTTATGAAAAACTCTGTTAATTTTGCCTGAGTATTTTATTTAAAAAGGTGCTTACTCTCATAATACGTCTCGCATCTTTGCAATGCACCCCAAAACCCTTCATTTGTATTTTCTTCTAACTATAAACCGTGTCAGATTGTTTCAAATGATTTTAGCATTTCATCATACGAAGTTTTGTTAATTCCTGCATAATGATCATTTCCATCATCATCATATTCGTCTTCATCGCAATTCATTGCTGTATTGTTTTTATCCAATTCGGATAGTGTTTCCGAGGTCTAAATTTCAGAATTAAGTGAAATACAATCATCAATCAGCACATCATGGTTAATTTCTTCTTTTTTTCTCACTATATCCACATTTTTTTTAAGTTACTCTAATGGATTATCGTCTTCACCCTCCGTACTTACCGAATTATCACTGCTGACAAAGAAGGCGCCTGGTAAAACCAGTTCAAGGTCATTGAACATCATAAAATGTGTTTAAAGAAATAATAAGTTTGAAATGTCCAGAAATATTTTGAGAAATGGGGAGAAAAAAAATTTTGATCGCAACAAAATGTTCGTTAAATAGAGAATGCACTTCGCTATTTGGAGGTTATTTTACGAAGAAATTCGCAAAATGTTCTTGGTTCCGAGGAAAAGTTCGCAAAATAGAGAAATTCGCAAAATAGAGGTTCGTTAAATAGAGGTCCGACTGTATATTTTATTAAGGGGGAAGGGGGGGGGGGGCGCAAAATTTCTTCCTGCCCCGGGCGCCAAAAAACGTAGCTACGCCACTGCCTCAGTAGCCCCGGGTTGGATCACAAAAGATCTGCACAAAAAATCTCAAGTGCATATTTCCATTTATTGATGAAAATTGTTGAATGGGGATTTTCAGGCTTGCTATGCTTTAAATTAAACTAACGTTTACAATACTAGGTAGTATACTACAAATCTATAGGCAATATACAGTGTTGCAGAAATTGGGTTTACAAGTGTGTTATGTGTTTCCTAAATTGTTAATTTAGGCGTCATCTTTCATCTTAATGAAAGTATGTTGAATGAGTTGGAAATGTTTAATAATTGATGCTGGATGCGGGATTTTTCATTTTTACTTTCTTTTTTCTAAAAAAGAAAGTATTGCAATCGAAATTTTTTCCGACTTCCTGTTTTCGACGTATTTACATGTTTTAGGGGTCAGAGATCCTGAAAAACATGTTTATACAAAATGTCTGTCCGTCCGGGCGTGTGTCCGTATGTATGTGTGCCCCCTTTGTATCATCTAAAAGTGTATGAAGTTATGCATTGAACTGAAACAAAATTTTGTGCATGTTTTTGGCTATGGCCAGTAGATCCTCATTGAATTTGGAAACGCTCCGCCGGAAGGGGGCGCTGTAATAGCGATTTTTGATCCATTTTCATTATTGTGCCACCGAAAAATGTATGAAGTGGTGCATAGAATTGATCCAAAATTTGTGTATGTTTTTATCTATGGCCAATATGTCCTCCTTGAATTTGGAAATGTTCCGCCGGAAGGGGGAGCTGTAATAGCGATTTTTGTACCATTTTAACTATTGTATCATCGAAAAGTGTATGAAGTTATGCATAGAGTTGAAGCAAATTTCATGTGTATGTTTTTGGCTATGGCCAGCCGTTCCCACGTGAGTTTGGTAACAATCCGCCGGAAGTGGGCTCTGTAATACCGATTTTTCTCGATTTTTCATAGTTCTATTGTACATCAGCTGTTCATACAGCGACAGGCAATTCGCATCCAGCTAACCCGGCGACTCTCAAGCAGCTGATGTACAACAGAATAACGAAAAATATTGATTTTATTAAATATTATGATTGAGATTAATTCATTTTTTATTCCGATTAGTAAAATGAAGCAGAAACTTTAGATGAAAATCAAAGTTGGTGCAGTATTGAAGTATTAATATGTGTAACAACTTTCTGAAATACTAACATGTATGGAAAAGAAGAAAGTTTTGGGATCCGACTAGTTGTTTTTAGGAATGTATCAATTATTATTATTTTTTTTTTAAACATAAATAAAAAAATGCAAAAGGAAACTAATCGGATGTGCCAATCCCAAAACTTTCTTCTATCTCATACATGTTAATATTTCAGAAAGTTGTTACACATATTAATACTTCAATACTGCACCAACTTTGATTTTCATTTTAAGTTTCTGCTTCATTTTACTAATCGGAATAAAAAATGAATTCAAAATTCACAAGTTCAGTGCCAAAATTAAATGGAAATCTATGCCCATCATGAGGATTCTAAACATATGAAATTCCGTGCACTAGTTCTTGAGATATGACTATTGCTAAAATCGTGTAAATCCTGCAAAATGCTGCATAGCAGCGCTACCTGTTGGTGGTTTACGTCAAAACCTAATCAGCAACAACTTATTTCAACGTCTAACTGAATCTGAAGTTTGATGAAAATCCATGCATTAGTTTTTGAGATAGAGCTATTCTAAGAATCGTGAAAAATATTAGAGATCCTTCACTAGAGATTCTCTACTGTAGGATCTCTAAAAAAAATCCAGCATAGCCACGCTACCTATTGGGAGACTGAGACAAAAACCTAATCAGCAACAACTTGTGTCAACGCTGAATCTGAAGTTAGATGAAAATTTGTGCATTAGTTCTTGAGACTATTGCGGAAATCGCAAAAACTGCAGCATAGCAGCGCCACCTGTTGTGCGATATGCACCAGAAACTAATCAGCACCAGTTTATATAAGGTCTAACTGAATCTAAAGTTTTGTGAAATTCCGTGCATTAGTTCGTGAGATAGAGCGCCCACAAAATTTTTGTCACATACAGACAGACTCACAGACAGAAATTTTCTAAAAACCATCAAATCGTGTTCAGGACCTTCTAAATCGCATAAATCCATCGAGAAACGGAAGTCGAAATTTTTAACGAATCCAATACTTTCTTCTTGTAAAGTTAGAATAAAGTAATAAGAGTCCAAATTAATTACAGGCTTCCTAATTTACTATCTAACTTCGGATAATTTTCGTCATCTAGATCCTTTCTAGTCCGCTTTGTTAGAAAAGTACGGCTGGAAAAACAACCCATTACAACATACGACAGTATAGTCATATTTAATTGTAGGGGAAATTTTTCTCCTTGGAAAGCCGTCTCCCCGAACAACCATTAATGACGCACCATTCTCTGAAAACAATTTCTGGGGAATGCGACATCATGGTGGCGTAATGTATTTCCCCAAGGTAAATATTAGACGATGGCGAGACCGGCCGATTTCTTTTTTACGCATTTAAGCAAATAAGGATCGAATAACCAGCTGTTAAAAAAGATATTTAGATAGGAAAGATACTTTTTGCTCCAAAAAAATTTTTCAATTATCAAAAAATAAAAATAAAATTGTAAAATTTTTAAATTTTAGGAGATAATTTTTTTTTTCCATTTTAACGTTTTTATTTTAAACAATCATTATATTATCACTACTCCCACATTAAGGAAGGTATTTAGGTGTTAAAAACTGTTAAAATTCATACAAAAAAAAAAAAACTCTATTAACCCATTTGTGCCTGAATTTTTGTTTTCTCAAATTTTTTGGTAAAATCACTTTAAAATGTTGCAAAATGAACTGGAAAAATACTAAAAAAAATTAAGCTTAATTTTTTTTTGTATTTATTTGATAAAATGTAAAAGAACTAAATATGAGTATTTCTAGTAGAATAATATGCATAATTATATATTTTGCCTATATTTATATTTAAAATGTTTTTAAATTGTATATTATGTACTATAATTAGTATTTTAATGAACTACAAAAAAAAAAAATATATTTATTTCTTTGCAGAGACTAATAACGTTATAACTATTATTAATAATAGAATAAGAATAATCGTATTGCAGACATAATAACAATTTATTTCATAAATATCTCCTAAAGGAGATTGCATGAATAACTCTCTCCTAAATTTCTAACAAAAATATGTGCCCATTTGTGCCTAGAACCCTATATTTTGAACATTACAAAAATGCATAAAAAATAGGCTTGAACATTTAATTTCGCAATTAAAAAAACTAGGGGGATCGTACCCGGGCTTCCCGGGTTACAGAATATAGGTTAAAACATTTTTTTTTTTATTGAAAACTAATAATTTTTTATATGCAATAATTTTTTCAGATTGCCCATTAACATTAAAATAGCATTTTTCATGTGGAAAATGTAAATTATACAATTAAATAAAGTTTTGAAATTTATAAAAAGAGATATTTTCTTAATAGCCGCATGCTAAGAGTTATTTGACCAAGATTTTGCTAACGGCATCCTTTTATATTCAGCTTTAAGAGCATAGTTCAATTACATGTCTGTTAAATTTGTCTTTTATTTATATTATATTATTTATTTATTCATAGGGAAGTTTTTTTAATGGTTATTAGCCATAAGAAAATGATGAACTCTTTATGTTGTTTTAAGGGAAAACAGATTAATCTTTCGTATTCGAGCTCAGCGCAATATTAATAAATTAAAAAATATTTCGTGCTTTAAAATTCTTTTTAAAACATATTTAGTGATCTAAAAATTTAAATAGTACTATTACAAATTTGTGTTTTTTTAGTACTATTCTTTTATTTGTTTATAAAGGAAGTATTAATTTCGTTATACAAAAATAGTCAGAAACAAATGCTGGACTGTGCTTATTGCTTTATGTGCAAAATGTTTATTATTATTATGTATTGAAGACGGCACGTGATAAGATAAACTTAAAAATATCATGCTTAAAAATTATTTTTAAAAAACATAATAAATCAGTCAATTGAGATACAGTTTTTAAACAAATTGCATTTGAAAGTAGATTTTTTCCCTATGCGACGAAAATTGAAAATGTACGATGGTCAGAAGTTTAAATAATTGCAGTAGCGAAAATTTCAAAACCGAAATTCGATCGTGAAGTGTTGCTATTCGCAAAATGCGTCAGCGTTACGCACAGATACGTTTATCCTTCATAATATAGACACGTAATCAGTAAAATATAATTAATATCAGTTATTAGGATGAGGTTATCAATTGAGGTTCTTATGCTGGTATTCCGGAATGAAAAACAGCAAAATTTAGTCCACTCTGACACGATCGTAGAATTTTTTTCCGGATGAAATCTAAACTCGACATCCTTTTCACCTTCTCAAAATGTACATACGTACTTCACATATCTGTATTCATAATTTTAAAAAAATTGCATTTTGTTTGATCATTTGTAAATCTTTTTAACTCAAAACTTCAAGTCACTATTGTCATCAACACCTTTTATGTGAACAGCGCACTCTTAACTTGAGATTCTAATCTCAGTACCGGAGAGTAAAAATTTCCGTAATTTATGTTTTTTAGGCACATTTGTTTTAAAATGTTCAGTTTTTATCTAAGAAAATTATCGTTTTCTTTTAAATATGACTTCATTTTCACTTAAATAAGCCTTCCGCCTGGTGTCTGAAACTTATCAGTACACATGCAGAAGAAACAACAAAATGGAAAATTTATCAGGGAAAATTCGTGTTTTCAAAAGCAGTATATCATGTTCCGTTCAAAATATTATGCCCTAATGGGATTTTGCGTCACTAAACTCTATTCAACAATTTTTATCAACAAAAATTAATCAGAAAATGGCATGAATAAAGATAAATAAACCTCATTATTTCTCTCTTCTGTGCAATAGTGAAAGCTGTCTAATTTTCACCATTTTGAAGAAATTTCATAAAATGCTTTTATAATTAAAATACAAAAGTGGGGATATTTAAAAAAAAAAAAATAGCTAGTGCGATCACATCTGTAAATGAACAACTTTCAGTTAAAAAAATTATTAGTAAACTTGGTTCTGCAGAAAGATCAGGGCAACTGACTAAAAAACACACTCGTGTTTTAAATATGTAGATTATATAAAATTATGAAAAATTAAATAAAGCAATTTATGTTATTTTGATAAAATTATAGTAGAATGTCCTAAAGAATAGCATTACAATTTTATTAGTCTCGAGAATTTTTGACAAAAACTTGAGGAAGCAGCTGGAGTGAAAGTGACGCACTTCTACAAAACATATTTCAGTTTAAAGAATTAAATTACACGCTTTTTTATAAAATGACGTCATTTGCATTCGCTAAAACAATCTATTTTTACAATTCGGTCTTAAACTTCAGCCATAGAAAAGTATGCATATGACGTCATTATCGCGGAATAACAGACGATATTGTTGACATAGCACGTATTTTAATTTCAACTTTTTTTCAGGTTTTATGAGAAAATTGCAACAAAAAGATACAGTAATCTCCTATTTTCGACTATTATCCGTTTACTTTGAATACAAATGGAGTACTTATGTTGCCACGATTAGAAAAATGGTATTAAGAGCTACAAAAAAATTAATATCTCAAAAATAAATTGATATACAGCTTTCAAACAAATTGCATTTAAAAGTACATTTTCCCCCCTATACGACGGCGTAAAAATTTAAAATGTGCGATGTTTAAAATTTAAAAATTTGCTGTTGCGAAAATTGCAAAACCGAAATTGCATTTCAAATTTCAAATGTTGCCATTCGCAGAATGACGTATGCGTTACGCACAGATATGTTTGTCCTTTATAATATTCCTTTATAATATAGATACGTATTTCAAAAAAGTCCACAAGCTAAGATTATAACTTGCGATTTTGGGTCCATGATAGAAAAAATACAAATAAACTTACTTTTTACATTTCGCCCTCTTGAAAAATTTAAAATCTATAAACACCGAAAAAAGCCTTAATTTAAGCAAATAAATATCCACCTTGTGCTGTCATCTCTCGGTTATAGATAAAGACATTTATAAATAATAATTTCATGCAATTTTCATGTTATAAAGAAAAAGAAAATTATACAAATGCATTAAAATTGGAAACGTCCCAAAAAGGGGACGCTAGGCATAAATGGGTTCAGATGAATAGATGACATATAAAAACCAACGCAAAGAAAAGAATAAACAGCGAAAAAGATATAACATGCAACTGTTTCAAGACATTATAATGGGAGCTTCTTTTCCAATACAAAATGAACAAGAAAGGAAAATCCTGCATCAAGCATAGATTATGAAACGCTTTCCAACACATTCAGAATAGTGTAACAAAACTTCAGCGTTTAATAAATTGAAATAGATGTCTAATTAAACCATTTGGAAACGCATAACACATTTGAAATCCCAATTTCAGCAACTTCCATCTACAGTCGGAAAATTATCCGAATTCTTTGTGTATTCCCTGTGTATGATATATACATATGTGTATCTATTAAATAAATGCATACAAAAAAAAAAAAAAAAAAAAAAATCCCTCCCGGCTCGGGCCTACAGGCGGAGGTAGATTTCGAAGTTAAGTACTAAATTCACCAACAAAACTTAAATCAAGATTAGAGATAAACCCAGTTCCTTCAGGAAGAATGAGCTCTAAGGGAGCTAAACATTTTGTGAAAATTCTAATGTACACGAATACACACACGCATGTATATGGAATAGGTTTAAAAATGGCTAAAGCAAATTCAGAGAACCTCAAAGTGTTAAAATATGTTAATATTTCCATAGTCGGGTTTTTATCATGTTTTAATAAGTTTTTTTCAAACTCACATGACGTTACATATTCACCTGCTGAGGTCCATTATATTTCCAATATGACGCAATATATATATATATATATATATATATATATATATATATATATATATATATATATATATATATATATTAATTCGTTAAACTATTTATTTCATTTTGAGTTTTCATGCGGAAATCTTGCTCTAGAAAACTTATGACGTAATATTCAATTTGTTTTCAATTCGTCAAACTGTTTATTTAATTTACTTTTTCACGTGAAATCTTGCAATAGAAAAGCAATTGCTGTGGTGTGAATTTTATTGCCTTTTTTTTAATTGTTGGCATCTGCTATAACGGAAAATATTTATTTTTTCCTGTCATTGTTGTGTAAGAGCTGGTTTTATCAGAATCATGTTAAGACGGTATATTCAAAATTTTGAGCCCTCCCCATTTCCATTCCCTTAGGCCGATTTTGTCCATTTTCAATCCCCGCCGAGATATTAACCATCTGAAAGTTGTTGGCGAGTTTGAAGACGATCCGTGCATAATTGCGACTTTTATCGTGCGGACAAAAGTTAGTACATACATACATACATATATATATATATATATATATATATATATATATATATATATATATATAACTTTTTAGGTGGGGTGGTTTTGGGTTCCTGGGGTCCTATAATGAAAAGTTATGAAGGGATTTTTCAAAAGTCGCACCATGGTAACGACTGCAATAGGTAGTATTTCTTACGAAATCTACCTAAAAATTAGTTCAGTTAGGAAATACACACCACAGTTGAAAATTTCCCTTCAGCAATTTCCGCTAATAAGGAGAATGGTACGTGAATTCTTTTGTGCAGACCTGTATACGAGATACAGAATTTATACACAACAGATAAAATGTTGAAAGCGCATACCGAAATTGGAAACGCACTTCCAGCAATTTTTGCTCAAAGACAGTAATGTAACCGATTTCTTTTGTGTGTCCTTGTCAATAAACGACAAATGCTATGGATGCCCTATTCTACAGTAATCATGTTGTAATGAAATTCACTGATTTATATCGATATCAGTACATTTTAAATAGCATAATGTCATTAAAATACTCTGCAAATGATTTTTCCCCATTGGACATAATGTAACGGAATATTTTTGAGTGCCCTTCTAAATGACCTATTAATGCTACACATTTCATATTAAATACCGAATATGCCATAGTAAACATTATTACCAATATATCACATTTGAAATAGTATAATGTCATTAAAATACCCTGCAAACGATTTTTCCGCATTGACCATAATGTAACGGATTACTTTTAAGAGCCCCTATAAATGAACTATTAATGCTACACACTTCATAAGGGCTGCGCATATATAAAGTTATCATTTTAGGTGGGAGGGGGGGGGGGGTCTGGCAAATGATATCTTAAGATATCTCTACGGAGAGGGGGTTTGTCTTTTGATATCGGTATCATTTATGATCGAATCAAAATTTTCTTTTTATTTGTAACATGGTCTTTACATGAAAATAGTATGCTATCTTTTTTTAGTCTGTTATCTGTTTTTATGAAAATATAAAGTTATTATAAAAATCACTAAAATATTATAAAATTATTTAATTCCAAAATATATAATACAACCAACGTTTGACATTCTTCTTCTTCTTCATATGTGTATGCTTATATAATCGCTGTTCGAGAAACAATTATGCGGAGTATATTTGAAATGAAAATTGTGTTTACTAATAAATAAAAGAGAAAGAATTTTGTCCACCTGTTTTGTTGATAAGAATTTCTATCTGTCATTCCACCCCCCTCCCCTCATCCGTGAGGGCACGTGCAAGAAGACATTTTTACTGTTGAATGCATTATGTAACAAAAAACTGTTATAAAATATTTTTAAATAGTACCTATTTCTTTTAAGTGTTATTTGACATAAAGTTATTCCATATATTAAAGTGGTATTTTATTGACTTCTCTTCATTTGAATCAATAAAATATGCAAAAAAAAAAAAAAAAAAAATGTAATCATTTTTTGTATATCACTTCAAACAAAGAAATAAGTAAATTACAAAAATCAAAGAAATTTTTAGACTTCGATAACACGATATCATTACGGGGGGGGGGGGGGGGATGATAACGTATGATATCGGAATGGGGGGAGGAGGTCCAAAATTAGCAAAAAGTCGATAACGTTATATATGCACACAGCCCCATATTCAATACCGAACATGCCATGGTAAACATCATTAACATATCAATTGTATGAAAATCAGAGTATACGTGAGTTAGATCGTGGGCAGACAGACAAACCGAATTCATAAACACTTTTCAACTTTGTTAGAAAATGTAAATAAAACAGAGATTGAAGAACAATAGCAGCAAAGAATATGCATTAATTACTACTGAGATACTTTGTGAATATCTAAGAGAATGAAATTGTTTATTTGATGAGTAATAATAATTAAAAAATGCCTCACAAGGTAAGAAGCTGGCTTTGCCACTGCAAAAACAATTGCCAGGATTTGTTTATTGCATGGATTCGTATGGCCTGGCAAAAGCAATTGAAGTAAAGGAGCACAACAATTTTTTTGTATAATCTTTTGAAAGAAGAATTAATGCATTTTGTAAGTGAAACGTATTTTACACGTAGGTTATATTCTGAAGTGGGGTTGTGTGTGTGTGTGTGTGGGGGGGGATAACTTATCATTATCAAGTAAAAATTTGATCTCCAGAAAACAGGGCTATAGTTTCGGGAGTTGTGAATAGCGATTCTTTTCATTATGTGTTGCAGAATATACATTTATCGCAAGTGCAGACTACACAGAAAATTTTGAATCTTTAATTTACGTAGCACAAGTGATGCAAAAGAGACTATCATGACGTAATGTTTTCTTTGTGATAAATATTTATTATCTTTCATTACGATAACTTTAAATTGTTTGCAGTAATTTTTCTTTTTACGCATTAAACAGCTGTTTAAAAAGAGATTATTTGAGATATGAAAGATAATTTTCGTGTCAAAACATTTCGTTCAGCAGCGAATGTAGAATGAATTTAGCAAAATTAGTTGCTAAGTTTGCGGAAATAAAGAAAAAAATATTTTGCTTGCTTTTAAAAGCGATATAGTTGTTTATTACTTTCAATCTCTGGGAAAGTGTAGCATTGTTTATGATAAAAGCACCTTGATCGTGGAAAGAAATTATTGCTGTATCATTGTTGTATTAATCCAGGTATCCTAAAATGAACTGACTGTAAATAAAATCATAAGACGAAATGCAATATTTCACCTTGCTTCAATCACAAAATGCACAAAATGAACTTTAAAAAGTTTACCGTTTTACTTAAAACGCAACGAAAATAATATAAAAACATTCTCTGATGATGGCACGAGAAATGCAGGCCGAATGTACCAAGAAGTTTTAAATAAAATGTATATTTTTAACTTGCAACATCTACTTTATTATTTTCGCCGCCTTTTAAGTAAAACGGTGAACTTTTTAAAGTTCATATTGTGTATTTTGTGAACTGACTGTTTTTAAAATTCAATAAATTGCAAACGGTGACAGCTATTAAAAAAATTCTTGCAGGAGGATCACATAAGATGTCAGGAGTTTCTTTTAACGACGATTCCTGGTTTTAGTTCCAAATAGCAACGATAGATGGCGATGCAAACAATAGGGCCAAAAACGAAATCATCCAGCATTGATGCGAACGAAGGAGATTAAATATATGGCGTGGATATCATTTTGACTGGGTTCAGAATCGGGACCTTAGAACAAGATTGTATAGGCGGATATTGAGGTTTTGAAAATGAAGTGTGTAGCATTTATAGTTCGTTCACAGAGAAACCCAAAAGATTTCGTTATATTATGGTCTATGGGGGGGGGGGGGGAATCGTTTGCATTGCATTTTATGGATATTACGATATTTCTAACATAATGAAATTGACATGAGTTACTGAGGTGGATTACAGCAATCTTTCTCAGGAGTATAGAATAAGTAGCATTTATAGTTCGTTTACAGGCATGAACAAAATATTTCCATTATATTATGATGTACAGGAAAAAATCGGTTGGGTTCATTTTAATGATGCTTTGATACTTCAAGCATAATAAAATTCAAAACACTCACTTAAGGTTCATTGCAATATGATTTCTATAGATTATGAAGTCCGTAGCGTTTATCGTTCATTTAGAGAGATCCACAAAAGAACACGGTTAAAAGATTGACTATGATGACAATTGCTGGAAGTGCGTTTTCCGCAGTGTGTGTGTAAACATATCTAATTTTTAGAGTATTAAGCCGTACGTATATAAATTCTATAGTGCATACATAGGCCTGTGAGGAATAATTAGCACACATTACCGGATATGGATAGCAATCGCTTAAAGTGGATTTTCAGAGAGTTATGTGTTTTTCAAATTGCTTATTTAGATATGTCATTTCATTATATGAAAAAAAATGAATTTTCTTAATAATATTCTGTTAGTGTTTGAAAGTGTTTCATATATGCCTGATGCATGCTTTTTCGTTCTTGTTACCCTACTGCTAAGAAGAGCTATGTGTTTGACGCGTATCTGGGTATGTGGATTTCTTTATACCCTCGAAACATCCTAACGGCTGGATGGATTTTAATGAATGAGGTCTCTATCAATTCGTCTTAACCGTCCGATGGTTGTAATCTAGGTTTTGCTTTTATAAATTCAAACTGGCGGCTGTAAACTACAAAATGGCGGTAGAGACGAAAAAAAATTACTCACCCTATTGAGTGGCATATCATTGGATAGGTCTTTCAAAATGAAGAAGATGTTTCATTGACTATTTTACAGTCAGAAGCTACGTTTAACCCTCCGAGTGTCTTGCAAAAAGCTAAAATTGTAATGTTGTTTTCTTTGCATTTTGTTTTAAATGCTAAGAAAATATGATTCTTTTAACATTATAAAAAAATAAAAAACTCAATTACAAATATGAATGTAATCCTTAAGAGTATTAATCATTCTTCAATGTATTTAAAATTTATTAAATCTATAGAATATCTCTTATATATCTTAAATATTGCTTATATTGCTGTGAAACCTGGAGCTTAGTGAACGGAATATTACGCCCCAAACACTTAGAGGTTTAAATATTAAACGACCTGGAAGTTGTGTAGGTAGGATCTCTAACTTTACTGCAACTCTAACCTTCATAGACATCTATAAGCCTCATGAAAACAGTGTTTTTAGATAGGAACTAACAATTAAACACAACTTAAAAGTCTTCAATACAAGTAAATAAAAAAAAATTGTTAAGTAATATAAAAAATAGTTTCACATTGATGAGAAATAATTAATTAGTTTGCTTTTTACGCAACTTTTTTTTTTATTTCTTATATTTTTTTTTTATTTGTTTTAATTTTCGGTTCGAATCCCTGATATACATAAACTATAAAAGGGATATTCTTAAACTGTAACTCAAAGGCAGTGGTGCCCAACCACTGCCTTATAGCACCGCGCGCCCCACCTAAGCATCTAAAATAACGATGCTCCAAATCCTACCCTATAACAAAAACTACATGTCATATACGGGTGTTCTAAAAAGGACTGACTGATTTAAAAATTCAATAACTTTCAAACGGTGACAAATATTTAAAAAAATCTTGCAGGAGGGTTATGCATGAGGTCAAAAGTTTTTTTTACAGTGATTTTCGATTTTAGTTCAAAGTACAAACAATAGATGGCGCTGCGATCAATAGACGCTAAATTCAGGCTCGATTTTTGGTACTTCGGGACCCACCCAGTACATTTTAACCTCCTTTTTCCGCATGGAAGAAGAGAAAGGCCAAAAAAGCGAGCCTGTATTTAGCGCCTAGTGCTTACAGCGCCATCTATTGTTTGTAATTCGAACTAAAATCGAAAATCACTGTAAAAAAACTTTTGACCTTATGCATAACCCTCCTGCAAGAAATTTTTAAATATCTGTCCCCGTTTGCAAGTTATTGAATTTTAAAATTAGTCAGTCCTTTTTAGGACACCGGGTATTAATTTACTTTGTAAAACGCTTGCCCTGGACCCATATGCATTTACTATTTACCCATTTCTTTTTCAAATGCTATTTAAGATTTGTAAAACATTTATCATAGTTTTATAAAGTTGGTAGTACAAAGTTTAGATATTTCAAATATTTTTTTAGGTTAAATACGACAAAGGCAGTCAAATTTAAACAAATCCTTAAATAGTTTTTACGTGTAAAAGTTTCTTCACGTGACAGTAGCAGAGCGGATAGAAATGCGAGGCTCATTTAATAAAAAATAAAAAAAGCTACGATATATTGTAAATTATAATTATAACCAGAAAAATTATAAAATGTTTTAAAATTAACTTAAAAAAAAGGCAAGAAATAAATAGGGAGGAAAAGAATGTATGTGTGTGTGTGTGTGTGTGTAAAAATAATTTTAAAATTTGTTCATATAAATATTCTGGTTTGAGTCTACTTTAAACTTTTCACTGAGAAGTTTAAGAGAGAGTTTCACTGAGAAATTCAAGAAAAAACTTATAAATTTTTTAAATTTTAGTTTTAGATTTTGCATGTATTACTTTTATTTTTAGTCTACAACTTTACTTTTTCAGAAAAAAAAAACAAAAACCTCAGCGAATGCGTGAGAGACAAATTTGGAATCCCCCCCCCCCCCCCCCCCTCCGCTGGCCCGTACGTCCTATTTTGGAACCACTGTTCTAAGGGTTATAATGCAATTTTTTGTATATTTTCAGAAGTATTTAAGTAATAAGAAATGAAAAATAGAAAATCTATTTTTGATAATGTTTAAAGACAGTATAGAAACAGTGTAGTGGTTACCGCAAATAGTCAAGCTATTTTTGAATCTAGACTTCTTTATAGATTTCGTTTCATACGAGTTCAATAAGCGATTGTTCGTAGAACTACTGAGGGTATATGACCGAGTGACAAACATGTTTTAGTAAGGTTAACGGTTAGGTGAATCCAGTATTTGCCCTTGAACTTTTCCACAAACCAAGGTAGTAATTTAGAGCTAATGTTGTATGGTTAAAGTGAATGGAATCAACAAAGTCCGGAAGTAGTTGCGCGGTCATTTATATTCTTGTTTAACTATAATTCTGACTTTCCATATCCGCCATTTCTTTATAATGTTTTTAAAAAGGTCTATTGTCTGAATTTTCTGAAAATTGAGTTCTTATATTGATAGATAAAAATTTCTACATACGTATTTCAAGTAGGACCCCCCCACCCCCTCCCTAATGTAATGAAACATTATACTGCTTGCATAGGGCCTAGTCACGGGAAGAAACAAGAACGCTAATATTAAGTTCTATGAGAACGTTATTTTCAAATAACTCGCTTACTCTTTAATATTTTTAAATGATATTTTCTGCATAGGATAGCTGAGGCCTATCTCTAACCGGGCTAGCTTTTATTTTTTCGATTTTGGTTACAGTTTTGTTTTTTTATATTAGGATATTTTCAATTTCAGAACAGGTTCCAACCGGTTCCGAAAGGAAAAGTAATAAAAAAAAAATATGAAACCAAAATCCAAAAAATAAAAACTAGCCCCATTAGAGATCATCTTCATCTATCCTACGGAAAAAAAAGAAAAAAAAAATCATTCAAAAATATTAAAATCCAAGCGAGAAATTCGAAAATAACTTCCACATACGGTTAACATTAGCTTCCGAGACTTTTCTCGTGACTAGTAGAGGACCTTATAGTCCAGGCAATAGAGACCGTATAGGGACTCTACCTAGCAAAATTAATGGAAGTTCTGGAAATAGGTTTACTTTATGTTTTTTGGGTCGCTGAATCCGAATTTGTAACTTCCCACCAAAATTTCCCCCGGCAACTCCCCTGCTGGGCAACATATAACAATGATATGTTCCCGCACCATGTTGGTTAAATCAAAGTAAAATTGCGTAATTTGCTATTTCTGTTTGTATAAATATTTTTTATAAAATATAATTATGAGTGTAAAATTATAATGTTTATATATTTAAGTAAAATAGGAGTGTAAGTTCATACAAAAATTATTAAGTTGATTTTAAATATTAAATATATATTTAAAAAAAATTGTTGTATTGTAAAATGAATGTATAATGTTGAATAGAGTTCGGATCTCACATAACAACAATAGCCAGACGCCATGGTGTCGTTTTATGACAAGCCAATGGAAAGTGGTGTATAATTAGAAATCGTAAAATAATAAAAACGTTGGAATAAATTTATGGCCTTAATAAAAGTGTTGGGATAAATTTATGGCTTTTCAGACCACCCAAACTTTAAGGCAGATAATAATATTAAAGTATATGTAAGGGGCCATTTGCAGACTGTGAGCTAATAGGCCTATCGAAGGATAATGCAAAATCTTCTCACATCCAATAAGAGTGGACTAGACAAATAATTCCACCCACTGCAAGAGTTGGTGTGCTAGAAGAAAAAGGTTTGAAAAAGAGAGTCTGAAAAAAGATGTAGAGGACGCAGGAGCTCTCCTGAAAGCCCGTGCAATGAATCCCGAAAGCCCTATTAATGCCCAGGCGAGATGGACATATCGGAGTGAGCCTAAGCAAGCCTAATTGAGGATGTCTTCCTGATGTTAAAATAAAGTGGATTGTTCTACAGAGGTCCGTAGCTATGCATCTTGCCATCCCGATATCGCCGCTCTGATACGAAGCGAATTCCTGATGACATATGGATATGATCCTAAGCAACGCGACAACTCTGAATTTGATGAATAAAGGCCACCATCCCGTATATTAAAAAAAGGTACTACTTTAAACTTTTTCTTTTACCACTTAAAATCATATAACAAATTATAAATATCCTTTTCTGATATTTTATGGTAGATAGTAATCTGAGATCCGACAAAACCAATAATTAAATATAATTAAGGTAATTTAAAAATGAAAGAGAATTATTCTTTTAGCAAAAAGAAAAATATATAATAATAAGAATAAATGAAAATATTGTCTTTTTTTTTTTTTAAAGATTAAATATACATAAAATAATGAGAAGCAAACAAAAGTGTTGCTTTCTTTTTTTTGAATTAATATTATGTATTACTGTATATAGTTGTGTTCAATGTAAATAAAATATTTAATCAAGTTTTAAAAAGTTTCTGTAATTATTTAATTGATAATGTTTAAGGTGTGTCAATTTATTTTTACAGCTTAAATTTTAGTTTAATTCATAAGTGGAAGAGTTCGTCTAAATAATTCACAACGCAAAGTCTTAATTTTATTCGTAATTATTTAAATTTAATAATTACATTTTGACGCGAATTATAATTTAATTTTATTAATGCTTCGCGTTGCTCTTCTACTAGAATTATGTAATTACGATCACTTATGTTATTTGAATTTATCTAAGGTATATAAAATTATATACCAATTTACTATGAGGTTGCTTGGATGATTTGGACCAATTAACAATTTTGGATATAAATTAAATAGAAAATAAACAGGTGTAATTATCTGTCCAGCATCCCCCCCCCACTTCATAGTAAAATGGTGCTATGACTCAGGAACGTTCATCTGAGGTCATTAGAAATAATAATAATAATAATAATAATAATAATAATAATAATAATAATAAAGGAAAATAAATTTAAGTATTATTTTAATGTCACAATTTTAAAGATATTGTAGGTATGTAAGTTTAATTGATTAAAATTTTATTAAAATTAATTTTATTATTGTAACAATAATGACACACATATAATAATTTTATATAAATAAAATGAATAATATATGTTAGCAAAAAAAAAAAAAAAAAAAGGAAATGAAAAAAATAATTCTGGGATTTATAATAGGTAAATTTAGGAATTACAATTTTGTTTTTTTCTCTCTTTTCTCTTTTGGTTGGATCTCAGTTACCATTGAGAAATAATGGCATTCACATCACAGATGACACATTTGTAAAAATAATTTTTTTTTTATATACTGTATTAATAATAATAATAAGAATAATAAGTAAAATTTGATAATATGTCTGGTATAAAAATGATTGAAATGTCAATAGATCAGGATTTTTGAAATTGTATCACCTTGATACGAAAGAAAATTTATGAGTCGTACTACGAAGTAGTAGTACATTATTTACATATAAAAACAATAAAATAAGATTGTTGTTTCTGTAAAAAAAGACAGATATTTTTCTGTTAAATGAAATTATGTTGTTTTTTATATATGCGTGTATTATAAACATTTTAGGGGTATTTATGTGTGTAAAAGAATAATCTACAAAACAACTTCATCTCCTAAGAAATTTTTTTTTTTAAATTTTAGTGCTGTTGTTTTTATGTATTTATGCAATTTAGAATATTTTCATACATATGTTGTAACATAGAGAAAATGGTATGAGATGCAAAATATTCTTTTAAGAGGTATAGGATCTATTTTGAATTGATATTTTGAAAAAGTATACATTGATTACTAATATTTGTTAAAAATGACTCAGACGCTGGATATAGATACACGTATTAAATTAGTGTCACCATTTGACAATAAAAAGAACAAAAACATTATATTTTTCTTAGAGGAATTTGATAATATTTTGAATTCGAAAGATATACAGGAAGAAACTAAATTATTAATTTTAAAGGCTAAAATTACTGGGGACGCAAAACATATTTTAAGTAAACAGATTGAAAAATATAACGAGACCAATTATAATTTATTTAAAAATAATTTGGTGGAGTTATTTGGTACAAAACTAAGCTTCCTTAATGCTCAGAGCAATTTCCTAAATTTAAAACAGGCCGCAAGTCAAACGATAGAGGATTTCATTTTGGAGTTTAAAAAGGGTGTAAAATCTTATATCGAAAGTGCAGGCGAAAATGTGGATAATAAGGAAGAGAATTTTATCGAAATCTTAAAAATGTCGAATTTTTTAAATTCAATTAGACAGGATATTGCACTAGATGTTCGTAAAAATGCGCCCAGATCCTTCAAGGAGGCATGCGAGTTAGCAAAACTTATGGAAAGTGCGTATAATGAATCAAAGTTTGAGGAAATTAACGCAATAAATAAAGAAAACAAAGATCTTTATGAGAACATTATAGAATCAAGTAAGCAAAACAAAGAGCTAATCGAGAAATTAAAAGGGGAGATTGAAAAACTAAAAAAATCAAAGAAAAAAAACCATGCAATTAGAGATGATAGTGTTCCGCGGAATAAGAAACTCTTTAATAAACACAATGATTATCAGGGTCCCCATTTCAATAACAATTTTCATTATAATGATTATGAACGATATTATAATGATTACTACAATTCTTTTAATTACCCGACGCATTATGGGATGTATGATTATTCACAACCTAACTGGAATTCGGGAAATAGGGATTTTGGATATATTTCTGAGAATTATGATCAAAATGGTTATCAATTTGAAAAGCGCAAAAAGAAAAAAAAATGGGCAAAGAAAACAGCGAAACCGGATCAAGATTCGGGATTTTCAGAGACGGAAATCGATAAAATAAATAAAACAATCGCAAATATAACAAATGCAGACAAAGATAGTCTGCCAATTATATCACTAAGTATACAGGGCGTCGAAATACAAGCTTTACTGGATACTGGAGCTGCTGTTTCCCTTTTATCACCTTCTTTATTCAAAAAAATTAAAGATACAAACGTCAAAATCAAATATTTGGGCAATCAGATCCAAATTAAAACTTTAACGAATTCAAAGATTTTTTTTAAACAATGTGTAAAATTAACTTTTCGATTAAAAGGTATATTCACAACAGGCACATTTTATGTCACTAATGATGATTTTGATAGGCAGTACCAAATGTTATTAGGGTACAATTATCTCAAAGAAAATCATATGATTTTGGATTTATGCAATAAAACCTTAAAATTTAAAAATCAACAAATTAACTTAAACGTTGCAAGTGAAGTAAATAATTATGAAGTGAATAACATTACGCCATGTAATTCAGGGGAACATTCAAATAAAAGTATGTTTGCCATTACTAAAAATAGAATTTTTCTCCAACCTGAAGAATCGAAAATTGTAAAATTAAAATGCCCAGAGGATATAAATATGTCAGATGTGATTATTTTTGACCCCATTCAAGAAAATAGTAAATTTTCATGCGAGACTTCGTTACACGAAGTTCAAAAAAATAATAACATAAATATTATAATAAAGAATAAACTGTTAGAAAAGTTAATTATTCAGAAAGGAACTAAAATGGGGGAAATTATAAAGAACTTTGAGTGCAAGCAAGATGACTCAACTGATAATATAGAGAAAGGGACATTTTATGAAATAAATAATTTAAATATAGAAGATGTAAGAAAATTGCGAGAAGCAGAAATTAAAGAGACGGATTTCGATTTAAGCCATTTATCAGAGGAAGTACAACAAAAATTTCGAAAAATTTTAATGGGCAATGTTCATGCATTTTCAAAAAGTTATCAAACATTGGGGCAATCAGCGTTTGTCGCACCAAGTTTTCAATTGAATCATGAATTCCCGGTACAAACTAAGCCATATAAATTGCCTCAGGCAGTAAGACAGTATGCGAAAAGGGAAATTGAACAATTGTTACAGGCTAAAATTATAGAGAAGACTGACTCCGAGTATGCTTTTCCAGTTATTTTCGTTAGAAAGAAAAATCCGAGTAATAACCCGAATGCAGAACCCAAGTTTAGAATGGCAACGGACCTAAGACTATTAAACCAAATTTTACAACCTTATACTTATCCGATGCCGGACGTAAAAGACTTATTACAAAAAATAAGCGGTAAAAAATACTATACGGTGCTAGACTTACATAGTGTTTTTTTCCAAATAAATTTAAAACCAGAAGATTGCAAAAAATTAGCTTTTATTACGGAATTTGGAAAACATATGCCGCTTCGTTTAGCTTTTGGCACACGAAATTCTAGCGCAATTTTTGCAGAAGTAATCGATAAAATTCTGGGACATTTTGACAAAAGCAAAGTATCATACTACATTGATGATGTGTTGATATCTGCAAACACAATAGCAGAAATGACGAAAACCTTAGAAGAAGTTCTACAGGTATTAATAAATCACAACATGACAATCGAACCTTCAAAAATGCAAATTTGCAAAGCAGAAATAGAATTCCTAGGATTTAGGGTGAATCAAATGGGATATTCTCCATCACAAAAGAATATTGAAAAAGTGAAAAATTTAGTCAGACCAAAATCGAAAAAGGGGGACAGATCTTTATTGGGCTTAGCGAATTATTTTCGGACGCTAATACCCAACTATTCAGACAAAGTTAACCCTTTAATAGAGCTGACTAAAGATAAAGTTAAATTCAAGTGAAGTCCAGAAGCAGAAAAAGCTTTTCTGATAATTCAGGAAGAAATTGTACAAAAACCAACACTCAGACCCCCCGATTTTAACAAGGAATTTTTCTTATTCACGGATGGGAGCAAAGTTGCAATTTCAGGTGTTCTAGCTCAAGAAAAGGATGGTCATTTGCTACCTGTTGAATTTTTCGGGAGAAAACTTAGAGAACCGGAAAAAAATTATCCGAGTATTAAATTTGAGTTATTAGCAGTGCATGAAGCAGTTATGCATTTTAAATATATGCTTTCAGGTAGAAGGTTTACTGTGTTAACTGATTCGAAAGCACTGACTCAGCATTTACATTTACAAGATAAATCGGAAATTATAAACAGATGGGTAGCAGATTTACAAGACTTTAATTTCGACTTCGAATTCGTCGAATGAATTAACAATCCAGCAGACTATTTGAGCAGGAATTTAGATAATCTTACAACAGACAGAAAACTCCAAAATAATTTGTTTGCAAGTAACATAGCACTTACAGACGAAAATATTAAATCGGAGCAATACGCATACGAAAAATTAAAAATTATAATAAATAAAATCGAAAAAGACAAAAATAATAGAAGCACGAAGAGATTTGCTTTAAATCAAAATAAATTATTAATTTTGAAACCTGGTTCAGATAAAAAGGAGCTTTTAATTACCCCGGATTCATTAAAAATTGCAGCCATAGAAGAAGCTCATAAAGCGCATTTCGGATTTCAAAAAACTTATGATAATGTGAAAACAAGGCTTTTTTGGCACGGAATGTACAAAGACATTCAACAGTATTGTGCAAATTGTGTGCAGTGCCTCACATCTAAACAACACACGACAGTAAAAGTCCCTGTTAAAAAAATGGTGAAAGATCACGAAGTCGGTACAGTCCTGCATGCTGACGTCATTGGACCTTTAAACCTCACGTTAAGGAAAAACAGATACATTTTAATTATAATTGATTCGACATCGAGATTCCTGGAAGCTGTTCCCCTACGAAACGTAGAGTCACAGACTATATTAAATGTACTAAATAAATATTTTGCAAATTATGGGATGTGTAAAGAAATTATCTTTGATAACGCAAAATATTTACGAAGCGAAATTATGAAAGAATATTTGGAATCTTTAAACATACAAAGGAAATTTGTGAGTGTATACCGTGCGCAAGGAAATGGACTTTGTGAAGTTACCAATAAAATATTAAAAACATCAATTGTAGCTATGTCGAAACGCACTACGGAATGGGACATAAGACTGGATTTTTTTAAACTAGCGTATAATTCCTCGAAACACCGCGCTACGGGATATAGTCCCTCACTGCTATTTTTCGCAAGGGAAATAAAAAATCCCTTCACAGCCCATATTCCTTCTGAGGAAATATATACCCACTCTTATGTTAAAAGTAGAATACAGCATATGAAGGAAATCAAAATTCAATCCCTTGCAAACCAGGAGAAAATAATGCAAGAATATATAGATGAAGAGGCATACGAAAAAGTAAAGGATTTAAATTTGGGTCAAACAGTATATTTAAAATGTATTGGAAAACCAGGCGCATTAGAGCCAAAATTTCAAGGACCCTACGAAGTTACTAAAAAGTTTAGAAACTTTAATTATTTATTACAATATGTTCCAGATAAATCAATAGAGCCGATCAAACGATATATGGATCAGCTGTACGCTCCGAAATATGCAACAGGTCATACAGAGGCGGAAATTACGAATTTACAGGGGTCTCAGAAAAAAATTAAGGGTGATAAAAATTACAAAAATAAATGTCACATTTGTCAGAGAAAATCACACTCAACTGAAAATTGTTGGTTTAAATTAGATGAAAATACGAGTCAAAAGGGTGACAAGGCTACTAAAAAGTATTATAAAAAAAATAATAATAAATATTCTGAGAATGTAGACCCATATTTAAAGTATAAAACAGATTATTATGATAAAAATATGTCGTTATATGGTTATACACCATATACAAACTTATACGGGGATGTTATACAAGATCATTACCCTTTCCCCCCTCCCCAATATTATCCATGGGATATGAATTGGTATTAAAAATAAAACAAAATACATAATTAATCGAATTTCAAAATTTCAAAAATTTCAAAATTTAAAAATAAATTTTTCTCTTTTAGGTAAAAAAAAATTGAAACAAAATTAATAACTTGCCTTTTTAAAATTCAAAATAATAATAAGAAAGGATAGGAACATGGGAACGCCAATTTGTCTCAGGGTTACAATATTGAGCAAATGTGCAGGGCGCACCCGAAAACATACTTATAAAATTATGAAATGTGCTTCACAAAACTTCACTGGAGCAGTGAAATATTTCTCTCCAGGCAAAAGGTATATTTATTTTTCTTTTCGAATATGAATTAGAAAATATAAAATCTTAACAAAGCCAAATAACATTAAAACTTAATTAATTTAATGGTGAATAATGTTGGAGTAATTTTCAAAAAAAAAAAAAAAAAAAAAAAAAAAAGAGAATTTTTTTCTGTCTTCTATAAGGGTAGCCTTTGCTAATAGCATTACAATTTAGATGACAGAATTTCAGAATTACTCTTTAAAATGAGTAGGTGTAAGCTATTAGGTTCAGGGTAGTTAGAACAGCTTTATAACATACTCATATATATTTTTTTTCTTCTTATATAAATATATGGTTGACAAGGAATAAATTATTAGTGCACTCTATATTAGGATAGCGGTCAACTATAAGCCTAAATATAATAAAATATACAAAAAGTGCTAAGATTTATTCCGGTAGTTCAAGTACAACTTATATGCTAAAGTCTAGAATTTAGACAGCAGGGATAAGTTTTATGAACAAAAGTGTTATAAAAAAAAATAATAAAAAAAAAATAAAAAAAAAGGATTTTGGTGTAGCACATTGGTTTTTAAAAAAAAACATATATATGTATAACAGTGGACAAGGCAAGTTATTTCAATATGATTGCACACAAAATTATAGTAAACACAAATAAATAATTGAAGTAAAATTAAAATTTTCTCACCAAAGGCTTTCTGTATAGGGTGCAATTTTGGCCTACGGCTGGGTATGCACCAACACCAACAAAATATTTGTAGAAAAGTTATTCACAGATACATCAATATATAGTCATCACTTGGACATAAACTTCAGGATTCTTGGCTGAAAAAGGAATCGAAGAAAAAATTAAGTATGGTATAATTACTAGATGTTATGCTCAGAAACAATAAAATTAGTAATATTATATTGTAAAAAGCAGCATTTTGAGTTTTATTTAGGAAAACTTTTGATTTTTAGGTTTTACACATTTATGGAGTGTCTAGCTCAGTGTATAGTTCCTAGATTTAATTCAAAAAAATAATAAATAAAAATATAAGTTCGTGTTGTTTTCAAAATAAATAACAAAAGGTATAGCAATTAGCATTTACAGTTAAAATTTATGGAATTTTCAGCAAAATTAACATTAGACAAACATAGTTTATATTATATTTAACTTGATAAGCTAATTTACTTTTATTAACGGTATTCAATTAGAATTAAAGTAGGCTTAAATCCAAGTTAAATTAATTAATAACATTGTTATAGTGTAAAATTTTATGTAAGACTATTATATTTTTATTGTATATATAAAAATATGCAAATTTAATAATTAATAAAATGTATAAGCAAAATTATTTAATATAAATATTAAATGACATCTTGCTGAAATCAGCTAGAAATTAGATTTTTTTTTTTTTTAAATAAAATATTTTATAAATTTATGTTATTTTAGAATTTAAGCATTTTTTTTTCTCTCTTTACTTTCCCTTAGAATTAAATGCAATTCTAAATTTAACACATATAAATATACATAGTATTGATAAATTTGAGTGTGTGAGTTCATAATTTTTTTTTTATATATAATTTGGCCAATTTAACATAAAGAAACAAAATACATAAACAAATATATTTATATATATTGGCCTTATTTTTATTAAAATAGGTAGTATGGCTTAATAAATTAATTTATTTAATTTTTTTTTCTAGTACGTACAGTAATTATTTTAAAAACTTAATCTGTAACAATTGGGTGTAGATATTTATGAGTATACAAAGATTCTTTTCTGCTGGCAGAAATTCTTTGGTTCGGCCGAGTACTCATGGGTTACTACATACGATTTTACGTAGTAATTATCATTTGCTTTTGTATTTTTAAAATTATACAAGTGTATTAATAACATTTTTTTATAATTAAATAATAATTATTAATGTTTGATTAATAATAATAATTTAGTATCTTTTATTTTTTAAACATATCATTAAAGTTTAGACAGTAGAATTCACATACGGAATGTTAATGATAAATAAAATTTTGAATAAATAAATTTTTATTTCATTCAGTAAAAAAATAAATAAATATGAAAATTTAACAATCTTTTAAGATAGAATTGTTGGCTAAATAAATAATTATTAAAGACAAAAAAATTGTTCTCTTCTTCGTCAATGGCATTTTCTGACAACACTATTTAATAGTATTAAATGAAGGTGCATTTTTAAGGTCAGCGTAATGCATATTTTGCATTTTGAGAGGCCGTAGAAGTCATATTTCCGTGTTGTTTATATTTTAATAGTAAACAATATCATGAATCAAAATTTGTGTTTGTTAGAAAGATCTAAAAATATACAATGTAATCAGTTAAAGAAAATTATATGCATTTTTTCTTAAATCCTGAAAGGCAATTTGGTTTAGATTTGAACCTGGCAGCATAAAAAGGCACGCTCGCTTCAGTTGCAGTATGAGGCAGGAGAATTCAAATGCTAGAATCGCCATTTTCCCCTACAAAATAATAAAAAAAGCAGAAGGTTTACATTAGATATGATACAAATACATACACTGTTTATGCATAGATTATGTTAAAAATTACATACAGGCATGCACAGTTAGTTAAGAAGAAAGTATATCAAGAAATTATACTAATTAATAAGGTAATTACAAGCATGAAATGGTTTTAAATACATACTTTTGGAAGTCGTAAAATTTTGTCACAGCACAAATCACCTCGCAGAAAGTGATAAGTAGCTTGACCAACCCCCACTTTTCGGGAGGATCGGGGACGGTCAAAAACTGGTTTTATTCTCTTCTCCTTCTTCTTCTCTTTTTTTTTTCTCTACCCTGTTTTGAAAGTTGGAGAACATTACGTAATGATATATTAAAGGAGATGAAATAGCTTGTATATGTTGACGTATCATACATGTTAGAAGTAACAAATAAATAAATAAAATAATGTAACCAGTTTGTATACAATATTTTTCTGATTATAATTTGAATACATCAGATTAATTATGTGAAAAATAACATGTCATACGACAAGCATTGTATTTACTTTTATTCAGTATAAAATGTGTTTTAAATGAAACACTGTGTCATAAGGTTATATGTGATGAAATAATATGTCAAATGTGTATGCCATTATTTTTCTTGTAATTAGGTTTATTTCGGCATATTAGTTTCATACAAAATTATAGCTTTGAATGTATTTTGGGCACTTAAAACTGTAAAGTTACAAAATTATTAAACATGTGGGTGGTAAAGAAAAAAGGCTTCGAGAAAGATGTCAGATTTTAAGTACAGATGTCTTCTATAAATGTGAATGTCAACACACAACTATGCTATCATGTGTTGAACTTTCTGTTATGAAAAATAGAAGAACTTCTTATAAAATATACCAGAACCATTGATAATTGAACTTTACAGACTTAGTTCAAAAACTGTGTAGATACACAGTCATATGGACACGTACATTCTTTTATGCTTTACAAAAAAAAAAAAAAAAAAAAAATAAAATAAAATAAAACCAGCAATCAGTTTTTATTTTTTTTTTTCTGACCACCGGGAGAGATGCTGGGCAACATATAACAATGATATGTTCCCGCACCATGTTGGTTAAATCAAAGTAAAATTGCGTAATTTGCTATTTCTGTTTGTATAAATATTTTTTATAAAATATAATTATGAGTGTAAAATTATAATGTTTATATATTTAAGTAAAATAGGAGTGTAAGTTCATACAAAAATTATTAAGTTGATTTTAAATATTAAATATATATTTTAAAAAAATTGTTGTATTGTAAAATGAATGTATAATGTTGAATAGAGTTCGGATCTCACATAACAACAATAGCCAGACGCCATGGTGTCGTTTTATGACAAGCCAATGGAAAGTGGTGTATAATTAGAAATCGTAAAATAATAAAAACGTTGGAATAAATTTATGGCCTTAATAAAAGTGTTGGGATAAATTTATGGCTTTTCAGACCACCCAAACTTTAAGGCAGATAATAATATTAAAGTATATGTAAGGGGCCATTTGCAGACTGTGAGCTAATAGGCCTATCGAAGGATAATGCAAAATCTTCTCACATCCAATAAGAGTGGACTAGACAAATAATTCCACCCACTGCAAGAGTTGGTGTGCTAGAAGAAAAAGGTTTGAAAAAGAGAGTCTGAAAAAAGATGTAGAGGACGCAGGAGCTCTCCTGAAAGCCCGTGCAATGAATCCCGAAAGCCCTATTAATGCCCAGGCGAGATGGACATATCGGAGTGAGCCTAAGCAAGCCTAATTGAGGATGTTTTCCTGATGTTAAAATAAAGTGGATTGTTCTACAGAGGTCCGTAGCTATGCATCCTGCCATCCCGATATCGCCGCTCTGATACGAAGCGAATTCCTGATGACATATGGATATGATCCTAAGCAACGCGACAACTCTGAAATTGATGAATAAAGGCCACCATCCCGTATATTAAAAAAAGGTACTACTTTAAACTTTTTCTTTTACCACTTAAAATCATATAACAAATTATAAATATCCTTTTCTGATATTTTATGGTAGATAGTAATCTGAGATCCGACAAAACCAATAATTAAATATAATTAAGGTAATTTAAAAATGAAAGAGAATTATTCTTTAAGCAAAAAGAAAAAATATAATAATAAGAATAAATGAAAATATTGTGTTTTTTTTTTTTTTAAGATTAAATATACATAAAATAATGAGAAGCAAACAAAAGTGTTGCTTTCTTTTTTTTTGAATTAATATTATGTATTTCTGTATATAGTTGTGTTCAATGTAAATAAAATATTTAATCAAGTTTTAAAAAGTTTCTGTAATTATTTAATTGATAATGTTTAAGGTGTGTCAGTTTATTTTTACAGCTTAAATTTTAGTTTAATTCATAAGTGGAAGAGTTCGTCTAAATAATTCACAACGCAAACTCTTAATTTTATTCGTAATTATTTAAATTTAATATTTACATTTTGATGCGAATTATAATTTAATTTTATTAATGCTTCGCGTTGCTCTTCTACTAGAATTATGTAATTACGATCACTTATGTTATTTGAATTTATCTAAGGTATATAAAATTATATACCAATTTACTATGAGGTTGCTTGGATGATTTGGACCAATTAACAATTTTGGATATAAATTAAATAGAAAATAAACAGGTGTAATTATCTGTCCAGCACCCCCCAAATTTTGGTAAAATGCCCCCCCAAAAAAGTTTTTATTAAAAAAAACCATTTTTTATTGTTTTAGGGAAAAAGTATCTAGAAATTCAGAAAGTAGACAAAATTTGCAACAAATTAGATATATGACATTATGACTTAGGATGAAGGGGAAGAAGGGATCTGCCTCGGAACATGCGCAGCGGTGCTGCATGGACTAAGTTGCGCAATTCCACTTAACCACTCACACGTTTACATTCGCCCTCCCATCTCCTAAGTTTTTTGGGCCGCTGAATCCGAATTCTTAACTTACCCCCAAAATCCCCCCCCCCCCCAAAATAGTTGTTTTTAGCTTAAATTTATTATTGTTTTCGGGGAAAAGCACTACGAAATTCAGAAACTAGACAAAATTTGCAACAAATAGGATATATGACATTATGACGTAGGATAAACGGGGAGAGAGGGGGCTGCCTCGGAACATTTCCCGCGCGCTTTTCTCAAAAACCAAATTTTTTTCAAAAAATCAATTTTTTGGGGGATTGCCGGGTGAAATTTTGGTGGGAAGTTACAAATTCGGATTCAGCGACCCAAAAAACATAAAGTGAGTCGAAATCCAGAACTAGTATTAATTTTTCCAGGTAAAATCCCCTATTGCCTGGACTTCATAACTTAGTGCACGTAGCGCCGCAGTGCATGTTCAGAGGCAGCCCTCTCCCTCCCCGTTCATCCTACGTCATAATGTCATATATCCTATTTGTAGCAAATTTTGTCTAGTTTCTGAATTTCGTAATGCTTTCCCCCTAAAACAATAAGAAATTTAAGTTAAAAACAACTATTTTGGGGGGGTTTCGGGGGGCTAAATTTCGGGAGTAAGTTAAAAATTCGGATTCAGCGACCCAAAAAACTTAAAGTAAACCTTATAGAGAAAGTTCGGAGGGGAGATGGGAGGGCGAATGTAAACGCGTAAGTGGTTAAGTGGAATTAAGCAACTTAGTCCACGTAACACCGCGGCGCATGTTCCGAGGCAGATACCCCCTTCCCCTTCATCCTAAGTCATAATGTCATATATCTAATTTGTTGCAAATTTTGTCTACTTTCTGAATTTCTAGATACTTTTCTCCTAAAACAACAAAAAAATTGATTTTTTTAATAAAAACCTTTTTTTGGGAGGCATTTTACCAAAATTTGGGAGGGGGGGGGGGTTGCCGGAGGAAATTTTGGTGGGAAGTTACAAATTTGGGTTCACCGACGCAAAAAACATAAAGTAAGCCTATTTCCAAAACTTCCATTAATTTTGCCAGGTAAAATCCCCTATTGCCCGGACTATTAAGCACAATGTAGTAATTTCGAATTGATGTTGTGTGGTTAATCCATATTTGACCATCCTCTTATATATAGAGCAGCATATATTTCATTTCATACTCATATTCATACTCATTCAGCTCATACTCATAAAATATTTGTGTTATTGCTTTTTGTTTCAGTCTTAAATTATTGTGAAAGAATCATTCGTTACACTGCTTAATCTTTAATTTTTTTTTTAAAAATATTTATAATGAATTTTCAAAATATGGCAATTTTGAGGGAACAGAAAACAACGTCATTGTCAACTACATAATCGTACAAAAAAAAAAAAAAAAAAAAAAAAAAAAAAAAATCAACAACTACCTGCAAAAATATGTGATGTTGAACTCTGTTTGAGCTGTTTCTTACCATTTCATTCGAAAGTAGAAGTTTGAGTCAGGAAAAAAAAAAAGAAAAAAAATGTCGCAAGGAGCTGTACATATATAAAGTTATCACTTTAAGGGGGAGGGGGTCTGACACTTGATATCATAAGGTATCTCTAGGGGAAGGGGTTTTGTCTTTTAATATCGTTATCATTTCATCATTCAAACAAACATTTCTTCTGTAACTTTTTCTTTACATTAACATAGTCTGTTACCTTTTTTTTTTATTCTTACATATTTTTATGAAAATACAAAGTTATTATTAAAGCATTTAAATGTTTATAAAATCATTTCATTCCAAAATATGGAATATCCCAATGTTCGGCATTCCTGGTCTTCTGCCATATGTGCATATACTTCGCTGTTGGGAAAACCAGGAGCAAAATATGTTTGAAATGATAGTTGTGTTTACTAGTAAAGAAATAGAACGTTTTGTCGGCTGTTTGCTTTTACTCTCCTCGGACAAGGGGCAAGAAAATATTACTGTTGAATGCATTATGTAGCAATAAGTTATTATTAAATACTTTTAAATAGTAACTATCTAATTTAGTTGTTTTTTGATATAAAATGATTTCATGTGTAATATTAATATTTTATTGACTTCTTCTTTTCATTTGAATTCGTAAGGTATGCATCGACCATATCTATATATCGCTTCAAACGTATAAAAAGAAAGTAAAACTATAAAAATAAAAAGAATTTTTTGGCATTGATAACTATATTATAAGTGGGGGGCGGGAGAGGGAATGTTCGACGAATGATAACTTATGAAATCGTAAAAGGGGGGGGGGGGAGCGAGTCGAAAATTGGCAAAATGTTGATAACGTTATTTAAATATTGCACGGCAGCGATCAACAATGGGTCACGAGATAAGGAGCTCAACTCTACTTGAAGAAAAGATTCCTCTTATGCTGGACATCAGTCCATTTCTTTTAAAGTCATTAAAGATCAAAAACACCGCGTGGCATGCGCTTTTGAGTTTCACTATATTTATGCATACTATATGGTGTGTATTAATGCTATAGTTGATATACAGGGCTACGCAAAAGAATTCGTAAAAGATACTGAGTATAAGCATAAATTGCTGAAAGGTGGTTTTTAAATGTGTTATGCATTTTTACGCTGAACTGCATTTAGTTTACTAAGAAAAGTTTGTAGAATATAAATAAAATGATATACAGGGCCACGCAAAGAATTGGGTACATGGCCGTCTATAGATGATAAATTCTGGAAACGTGATTTCAGTAGTTTTAAGAGTGATTTAGTTTGAATTAAATTTTAGCTAAATAGTGGCATGTAATAAAGGTACTAGGTAAAATACAGCGTTGAACAAAAGTATTCAAGTATGTTTCCATCTATTAGTATAAATTGCTGAAAGAGAAATTTGAACCTGTTATGCGTTTTCTTGCTAAACTAAATTTTCCCATTATATAGTATATATATCAGCCTACAGATCAAATATAGTGCTGTTCAAAAGAATTGGAATACATATTTGGCTATGGAAGGTAACTGTTGAAATCAGATTTTAAAATGTTTTATTTGTTTTCTAAAATATTTACTTAATTATCTTATTTACCTTATTTTCCTAAATAACGAAGTTTTGTTAAAGATTTCAGGAAGTTTTGGAAAGTGTTTCATAATCTATGCTTAACGGATGATTTTTCTTTCTTGTTTACATTAAACTGGCGACCAAACGAAAGAAGTAAAATTTTCGCACAGTTAAGGAAAGTCTATTTAAAGTTGAGAACTTAAACATATTGTTTATTTGTTATTTTTTCTTAGACGGTTTGCGAACTTATTTGGTCCCAAAAATCCGTAATTAATTACAAAATCGTAAAAACTGTCACCAAAGTCCATATTAAATCTTCTCAAAGAATTCTGCTCTACGTTTTCATCAAAGTGTACGACAGCAATTATTGAATGAATCTGTAAAACTATTTTTCCAGCAATAAGACTATCAGCGCGACGAAGAAAACTTTTATACACAGATGGTAAAATTTATTCTATCGGACAGTAATCTGATATCAATCATTTATCATTTATGTCAAACAGAAAACCAATAGTTTTATATTACAAAAGAAATAAAATCTGTACATAGTTAAGAAAAGTCTATTTTAAGAGAACTTAAACATATATATATTTTTCTTTTGATAAGGGTGGTTTTGGACTAAATTTAGTCACAAATATCACTAAGTCGCCAAAGAATCGTCAAAATTGTCATCTGTGCCCATGCTAAATCAGCTTTCCAAGGAGTTTTACCCATGTTTTTATCAAAGTATATGATGACACATCGAGCAAATGTGTAAAACCACTTTTCCAGCAACAATAAGGTAGACCAGAGCATATTGACATAGGGGCACGTTGGCTCATCCGCGATATTTTTCAAACTATCCGGTATATGGCGTTATCATCAAAGCTACGTGTATCTTAATATGTCTTCTTTCACACACAACAGCGTCAGCAGCCAAGAAGCAATCAAACGATAGTTACTTCAAAATTTCTCTCAGGTTTTTTTCACTAATGAATAATCGTTTCTGATTTCTTTCTAAACTTAAGTTTCACTTTGGGAAATACCAAAATAAAAGACCGTTGTTCGGAGCTTATTTTCTATCTACTATTTTTTTTAAAAATATTAACAGTATATTTTGATACGATGATAAAAATCAAAATGGCGATATGGGGCTAGTTGATCCACTTAATTCGGCTCATGTTGGCCCACCTCTTCTAATACCTTCTTTAGCCCCTGATTCACCATATTTTGATACAGGAAATGAAAAGAAAACTTCAGTTCAATAAAAAAATTCATTTCAACCAGAAACAGATTATAAAATTTATTATATCAGTCAATAAGCGAATGTTAGTAATTTTTCATTTTATCAAACAGAGCCAATAGTCTCACATTACAAGAAATAAAATTTTTACCCAATTACAAAAAGCCGGTTCAAAAATAAGACCTAAACATGGTCTTTTCTCTATTGTGTTAAGGGTTCCGAATCAAATTCGGTCATCAATATCACTAAAGTGCCGAAAAATTGTCAAGATTATCACTAAATTCTATGTTAAGGCTCATTACCAAGGAATTTTACCCCCATGTTTTTATCTATGTTTACCAAAACTCTTACTAAGTGAATCTGTAAAACTACTTTTCCAGCAACGAGACTATGAATGCAGCGGAGAAAGATTTATGACGACGCATCAAATTACAAAAAATATTATAAATCAGGCAATAAATGGACATCAGTCAATTTTTAATTTATGTCGAACTGACCACCAACTGTTTTACATAACACGAGAAATAAAATTTGTACATTAAAAGTATTAAGAAAAATATACTCAAAGATGCGAACTTAAACATATTCTTTTTCTTTTTTTGTCTCGAACAAATTCGGTCACTAAAATCCTTAATTATCCAAAAAATCGACAAGAATGGCACCAAGTCTGTCCATGTAAATGTTTCCTTTCAAGGCGTTCTACAAATGTTTTCATCAATTTATACGACAGTATTTATTGAGTTAATCTGTAAAACAACTTTTCCAGCAACAAGACTATCATCGCGGCGAAGAAAGTTTTCCGACACTACGCAAATGAAAAAATTTATTATATCAGACAATGAACATATATCAGCCATTTTTAGGTGCGTTCGTAATTACATAAATACGTAGCACCTATAGTCGTCGTTCAGTCTGTCTGTCTGTCCGTCCGCATGTAACAGAGCAAAAACTACCCAACCGAATGGTCTGAAATTTTTAATTTATAATTGTTGCAAAATTTTGTCGAGTCATTTCAAATTTTGTGAAAATCGGATGTATAGTTTAATTACATGGAGAGTCAAAAGTTTTCCGTTACATTACGGCCAATGGGAAAAAATTATTTCAAGTGCATTTTAATGATGTTACAGCCTTTCGATCAGAATGAAATGGATATGCACTTATGAAGTGCACTAAAATATGCACTCAGTACAATATTTGGTGCAAAAAATATTATAAAACTAGTTATGGTACGAATGCACCACGTTTGACGTGCAATTTCCAACTTGTTAATTTATGTTAAACATATAACCATTAGTTTCATATAAAAAAAGGGAATAAAATTTGTACATAGTTAAGAAAAGTCTATTCAAAAGTGTGAGCTGAAACATATGTTTTTTTTTACTAATAAGGGTTTTGGACCAAATTTAGTCATAAAATCACCAAGTCGTCAAAACTTTATCGAGATTGTTATGTGTGTCCATGCTAAACTTTCTTTCCAAGGAGTTCTAGCCCATCTTGTCATCAAATTATCTGGCGTCACACACTGACCGAATCTGTAGAAGTACTTTTTGGGCAGCATTACTATCAACGCAGCGAAGAAAGTTTTGTTACATTTAATTATAAATTATAAAATTAATTATAACAGACAATACACTTACATCAGTCATTTTTAATATATATCAAACAGAGAATCACCAGTTTCACATAACAGAAGAAATATGTTTTGTACATAATGAAGAGTACAGTAAAGAATACTAAAAACGTTTTGAAGTTATACAAAACAACAGAAACCTAAATAGAAGATCAAATACCTTTAAAATTTCGAAATTTTTAAACAAAAAAAGGTCATTGCTCTAAAATTAAGATAAATCCTTTCAAAACCCATGAGTCTGACAGACATGTCTAAAGTGTACTTTTAAAAATGGCTGTTACTAAATAATATTTTTATAAATAAGGGATTTGTCCTTGTTTTTAAATAATATGGCTTCACAAAATCTAAATCCCCTTTCATGCGTTTATCTCTATTTCATTTCATTTTATTCTTATTTTATTTTTTATGGAACGCTACAGCGGGAAAAATAAGCTAGATAGGAAAAGGGGTTGGGGGAACGAAACACTCGTGCTGATAGTACGTGAGTTTGTGAATAAAATTTCGTCTTTCTCGATTTCCGCGTGTATTAAATTACTGAACAAAACAGACGAATCTCTTTCAAGAGCTAATAGGTTACCTTGACAACATAATGTGTAACAGGGAGAGAAAGAAGATCATGATGCTGAAGCATGTTTTTTTTTTTTTTTAACCTTAATTGACAGAAAAGAGAATTTGTCTTTATACTGAATGTAACTTATCTTTCCGGTCACAAACTTGATAAAAGTATGTAGTATAAATAGGCTAAATATTTGATGTTGAAATTCTTGAAAAGATTATGAAAGTAAAATTCCTTGATTTGGATATAAAACATACGGGTGACATAAAAAAAAAAATTACATGCAATAGAAAACCTCCTTATTGTGTTTATTTTTATACTTTTTATGCTTAAAAAGTATAAATAGTTAGACGAGTTTAACAGAATATATTATTTAATTTTTTAAATAGTATTTACGAAAACTGAAAATGGTATATTATATTAGCAAGAGGAATTATCTTGTTTTTAAATAATATTTCTCAAAATCTAAATACCCTTTCATCCGTTTATCATTATTTCATTTCATTTTATTTTTAGCCCCGGTACGGTATGCTATTTCTTTCTCCCAGCTTATTTTGTCTCCAAAAAATAACGTTAGCTTACAGACGCTAGCAATAAACAAAGTAGATGTATCATTGTACAATTAAATGCTCTATAGCATTTTTTAAAATTTCTAAACATCGCACATTTTCAGTTTTTGTACCATCGTATTGGGGAAAAAAAGTACTTTTTAATGCAATTTGTTGGAAAACTGCATCTCTATTTGTTTTTGAAATATTAATTTTTTTATAGTTTTTAGCGACATTTGTTTCATTTTGGCAACTCAAGTACGCCATTTCTGAAAAAGTAAAGAAAAAAATGCTGAAAAATAGCAATTATATCTTTTTGTTGCCAATTTCTCATAAAAAAAAAATAATTAGAAAAAAATTAAATTGAAAAAAAATTAATTAAAATACGTGCTACTTTGAGAAAAATATAAATGAAGGATTTATGATAAAACAGGGAGCTATTATAAACTATATTTCATTTTAAGTTTCTATATTAATGCAAATGACGTCATTTTACATAACATAAAAGCGTGTGCTTTAAGTCTTAAAACTGAAATATGTTTTGCAGTAGAGTCCCGATTATCCGAGTCACGCTTAACCGAGTTATTTTCTTCTGATGGACTGGTGGCTTCTATTATTATGAAACAGCCTTATAAATGAAGCGTTAGGTGAAGATGAAAGAGCTGCCGTAAAAAGTTAAAACTCTGATTTTCTGGTCACAATGGAAAAAAAATGGCCATAATTTTTTTTAACGCTTCATTTATAATAACTGTTTCATAATAATAGAAGCCACCAGTGCACCAGAAGAAAATTTGAAGTAATGGAAATGCCGGGGCGACACTAAATTCTGAAAAAGCAAAATTCCTGTTCTCTAGTTATTTTATTTTTTATGGAACGCTATTCGGGAAAAACAGTCAGATAGGAAAAGGGGTTGAGGGATCGAAACACTTGTGCTGATAGTACGTGAGTTTGCGATAAAAATTTCGTCTTTCTTGATTTTCGCGTGTATTAAATTACTGAACGAAACAGACTAATCTCTTTCAGGAGCTAATGTGTTACTTTGACTACATAATGTGTAACACGGAGAGAAAGAAGGTTATGATGTTCAAGCATGTTTTTTTTTACTCTAATTGACAAAAAAGAGAAATTGTCTTTATCTGCATGTAACTTAAATTTCCGATCATAAACTTGGTAAAGATATATAGTATAGTGAAATTCTTGAAAAAATTATGATGGTAAAGTTCTTCGAGTTGGATATAAAACATCCCGGTGACATAAAAAAATCTATCTTTAAATATATTACATATAATATGAAAATTCCTTATAGTGTTTATTGTTATAATTTTTATGCTTAAGGTATGTGCTTACCTTCAAGGCACTTTTTTTTTTTTGAAAAATATTAAATTTTGTTTTAAACTCATGCGTATTTAGTTAAAACAGGGAATAAAACTATGAATTCAAATAGATTTTTAATGAAATTTTAATTGATTTTACTATTTTAGGCAATGTTTAGTCAAATTTTAGTAAAAAAATTGCGTTTATGCCAAACCTTCTATAACGAATTCTATTCTATAACTATTCAATATGTTTCACTTCTTTTTTTAACAATATATTACCAAACCACTTACCGGTGTTGTGAAGCAAAAGATTTTCAATACCTCTTAAATTTATTAGCATATACCAAATTTTGTATACAAAACATGATTTTTTAAAAAAATGTGTATTTTTCAATAAAAATAGCTCTTAAATTAATATATACATATTTACAAGCTATATTTTACTTTATAACATACCAATAAATGAGCAGAACCTTGTAGCAAAATTTTATTTCAATATCTTAAAAATGTATTAAGAAGTGAGGTTTCTCGTAAACGTAAACAATGAAAAACGCCGTTTTCCAGAAACCCCAAATTAAGATTTTAAAATAGCACAAAAAAATTGCTATAAAGTTTACAACTTTAAATTTAAATTTAATTCCATATTAAAAATGAAAAATATGGGCATTAACCATGTTTAAAAGTAAAAAAACGCCTGTTAAAATGAATTGTTTACCTTTCTGTAACGGACACTTCCGGTTTCAGAAAATTCATTTTTGCCTTATATTTTGGGCTATAACTTTGCTTCTAATTATCGCTGAACCAAAAGTAAGGCATTTTTGGAATCCTAAATGTTTGAACTTTAATTTAATATAATAATAATAATAATAATAATAATAATAATAATAATAACAATAATAATAATAGAAATTTTTCGCAAAAACAGCGATTTGAGGGTAGGTACATACCTTAAAATGCATAAATATTTAGACGATTTCTACAGAATATATTATTTAAATTTTTAAATAGCACTTACGAAAACTGAAAATGGTATTTTATATTGGCAAGAGGATTTGTTCTTGTTTTTAAATAATATGGCTTCCCTAAGCCTAAATCCCTTTCCTGCGTTTATCTTTATTTCATTTTATTTTACTTTTTATAAAAGCCATTCAAGGAAAAACAGCTAAATAAAAAAAAAAAGGAACTGGCGGGAAGGGAACGAATCACTCGTGTCGATAATTCATAAATTTGTTAATAAAATTTTGTCTTTCTCAATTTTCGTTTTCATTAAGTTGCTCAATATAATAGACCATATAGCAGGATAGAATATCGCCCTAGGGATAAACAGGTAATGCGATACCTTAACCCTTTATATTATGAATTCGTGGAAATTTTATCTTCTAAAGCATTTTTCGTGAATTGTTTAAACTACATAAGAAGATTTACATAATCATTTAATAATTTTTAGAAGAATTGAAGGATTTAGAAGGATTAATTAAATTTGAAAATTATAGAGTATTTGTGCAGTATTTATAACCACACTCAAATCTTTTATTTTAAATATTTTTCTTAGTATTTTGTAGAATTAGGAAATGTACAAATATAGTGATCTTACAATAGAAATATAGAAATATTTCCGAATTGTACCGTCAGTAGATAAAGGATTAACAACATAATGTGCAACACTTAGAAAAAGAAAATAACAGATTGATATCGAAGCATAATTGTTTCAAATTCCAAAATATTTAAAAAGTGTTTATGAATTCTATTTCTCTCACTGCCTATTTTGTCCGCGCCCTAACTCGTGTAAATATGCTTGGATTACTGTGTAACTGATAGAGAAAGTTCGGGTATAATGGAATACTATTTACATTTTTATTTGTAAGTCAACAGAAAAACTAGTCGTTGGGGGGGGGGGGGGCACCCTAATACTTACCCATCATGGATATACATATTATAAAATATGAAAATAAAACTTATTATACATGCTAAACATTGTATCATGTTACTTTATTCATAATTTAATTTACTTGGACTTCCTTAAATATAATTAATATAATCCCTTAAGCTAATATTACTTTTTGTTGCATTAAAATATCTCAATTTGTTGATTTTCTGTAAGCAAGTAAACACTATTGGTTTACAATGGAAGTCTATGGGAAATGGGCGAAATATTAGAGATACCGCCAATTTGGCGTCACATTTGGCGACTAATTTTGGTCGCCAAATTTGGCGATATAGCACCGAGTTGGCGGCAAACTTGGTGGCATTTGGCGACAGAACAGGGTCCTCCCTATGGTAACTCCCCTTATAGGTATGGAGATGCATTAAATGCTTGACATTTACGATAAGCCATTATTGGCATTTAATCTTATAGTTTGGCGATAGGTTTTTGGTCGGCGGGATAATCGAGTAGTACCGAATTGCGTAAAAGAAACATCCTTATAACTCAAAGAATTATAATCATAGTAAGTAATAGTTTACTGCGTCGGATTAAGCGTCTCATTTCCAATTAAAATATATTTTTGAATTGAAATTTGATGAAATACAGGGTCATGAAAAATCGAAGAGTGTGAAAAATAGGATTACAAATATCTCGGCAACTAATTATCCGATCGACATCATTCTTTATGCAAAATTTATGTTTTTTCATTGTTTTTTATATTCACTCCCCCCTTAAATAAACAGTTTCGAAAATTTTTGTATACCTTTTATCAGAACGAATATTTCGGGAGTCCGAAAAAGATAGTTACGGATAATCGAGGTTACTGATATTCAATAGGCTTCTTCCCATTATTACTTCCTAAGTACACACCGAATTTAAAGTTGCTATCTCAATTTGTTCGGGAGATAGAGCGTTTACAGACACACACACACCCAGACGGACAGCAATTTTTTTTTTTTTCTAAAAATATGTTTTTCGGAATCTCCAGTGTCTGAAACGTGTAAATCCGTCAAAAAAAATTTTTTTTTCGATTTTTAAAACGATTACAAGACTTACCCTATACTACGTATGATGGGTAAGTAAAATTGAGATACATTAAAAGTTAGTAAAGAACAAACTTTGCCTATTTCTTAACACATTTCTAATGTGTTTAAAGTGAACGAAAAAAATAGATATGAATATTTAGCTTTGAAAAAAAAAAGTTACACGTTTTTAGTAATGGCAACCAGTTGGGGAATATGGAATAGGGTCATAAGAAATACTACAAGTTGGAAATTGCACGTCAATTGTGGCAAATGAGGTGCGTTAGTACTATAGCTAGTTAGCCCCCGGTACGGTATGCTATTTCTTCCTCCCAGCTTATTTTGTGTAGTCTCCAAAAAATAACGTTACCTTGCAGAAGCCAGCCGTAAAACAAAGCAGTACGATTAAAGACTCTATAACAATTTTTTAAACTTCTAAGCATAGCACATTTTCAATTTTTATACCGTCGTATTAGAAAAAAAAAAGTACTTTTTAATGCAATTTGTTTGAAAACTGCGTCTCCATTTATTTTTGAGATATTATTATTATTTTTTTTTTGTAGTTTTTAGAGCCATTTGCTTAATATTGGCAACGGAAGTACTCCATTTCTGTAGAAAGCGAAAGAAAAATAGCAATTATATCTTTTTGTTGCCATTTTGCCATACAAACTGAAAAAAAATTAATCAAAATACGTGCTATTTTGAAAAAATATAAATGAAGGATATCTGATAAAACAGGGATCTATTAGAAACTAAATTTAATTTTAAATATCTATATTAATAATACAAACAAATGAAGGGCTGTGAATCTTTAGATAGCCGATTTTTTTGTCGAGTTTTTTGAATGACGAAATCTCTCTCTTTTTTTTTTTTTTTTTTTTTTTTTTTGGATTTGTGTGTTATTTAGCGATAGTGACGTCCTAAGCGTACTTTACTGTAGATGTTCTTTAACACTGGATCGCAAAGGATGAATTCTTCAGCGGATGTGGGTGACGTCACTTTATGTAAAATAAAATAGCGTGTTATAAGTCTTAAAACTGAACTACAGTAGAGTCTCGATTATCGGAGTTTCCGCTTTCACGGAGTTATTTTCTTCTGATGGACTGATGGCTTCCATTATATAATGAAACAGTCATAAATGAATAATTAGGTGAAGATGAAAGAGCAGTCGTAAAAAGTTAGAACTCTGATTTTTGAGTCAGAATGGGGGAAAAAATGACCATTAAAAAAAAAAAAAAAAAAAAAAAATGGTTATTTTTTCCCTCCATTCTGACCCGAAAATCAGAGTTTTAACTTTTTACGATTGTTCATTCATCTTCACCTAATTATTCATTTATAATGACTGTTTCATAATAATGGAAGCTATCAGTCCACCGGAAGAAAATGACCCATTCCAAAGGTATAAGTTCGGATAATCGGTATTCTACTGTAGCTATATTTATATACATGTACTTTTTTTGTCATCTGGGGCGACACTAAATTCTGAAAAAGCAGAATTCCTGTTTTCTAGTTTTATAAGTATTTTTTGCACCGCATATTATACTGAATGTATATTTTAGTGCAATTCAGCAAGTGCATATCAATTTCACTCTGTTCGAAAGTCTGTAACATCATTAAAATGCACTTGAAATGATTTTTTTCCATTGGCCGTCATGTAATGGAAAACTTTTGACTGGCTCTGTAATTAAACTATACATCCGATTTTCATAAAATTTGAAATGCCTCAATAAAATATTGCAAAAATTATATATTTAAAATTTCAGACCATTCGGTTGGGTAGTTTTTGCTCTGTTACAAGCGGACGGACGGACAGACTGAACGACGACTATAGGTGCTACGTATTTATATAATTACGAACACACCTAAATATTGCACAAAAAACCACGATTTAAAAGAATAACACAAATTATTTTATGAGTAAACCTTAGTAAATCATGTATAAATCAGATTCTTTGGGAAATTGTTTTAATTTTTAGACTCGGCTTGGAAAACATAACCTCTTCACTCGTCCACAAGTTAGCATAGAGGAAATCTGACTAACACAGCTATAAATATAACTGTTCAACTTTATACTGAATTTAATTAACATCACTGACAATGAGATTTTATAATTAATACGAATTATATAAAATTTACCTGCAAAAAACTTCAAAAATTGAGAATAAGATTTTACTTCACCGCATCGCTCCAACAACAGGTATCGAAACAGAACTAAGTACAGTATCTCATGGGAGTACTATGGCAGATTTACGCTTGGCCGCAACACCATATGAGACGTATATTGAGGTATTCCATAATACCCGACCTTCTTCTATATTGAGGTTTACTATGGCATGTTCGGTATTGAAAATGAAGGGTAGCGGGTGTCCCAAAAATGACTGATGGGTTTTAAAATTCGATAACTTACAAATGGTGACAGATATTAAAAGAATTCTTTCAGGAGTGCTATGTATGATGTGAGGAGTTTTTTTTACAGTTATCTTGATTTTACTTCGAATTTCAAACAATAGATGGCGCTGAGAGCAATAGGTGCTCAGTCCAGACCCGATTTTTGGTACTTCGGGGTCAATGCATTTTAATCTCCTTTATTCGCATGGAAGAAGAGAGAGGCTGAAAAATTGAGCATGGATTTAGCGGTTATTGCTTGCAGCGCCATCTATCGATGCTATTTATGACTAAAGCTGAGAATCACAGCATAAAAACTCCTGACATTTTACATAACACTCCTGCAAGAATTTCTTTTAATATCTGTCACCGTTTGCAAGTTATTGAATTTTAAAATCCATCAGTCATTTTTGGGACATCCGGTAGTTTGTTTGTAACGTATTTAGAATAATATCGTTACATTATAGTGCATGAGGGAAAATCGTTTGCACTTTAATGATATTACACTATTTAAAACACAATGAAATTTATGTTCATTATTGAGATATACACTGCTCAAAACAATTAAAGGATATTGCAGTTTTAGGTGGATTTTGTATCTGGTAAACTGTTTAGCTGATTGATACATGGTCGACAGACATAGTAGGTTATATGAGAATAAATTACACATGTTTGGCAGAAAAAAATGCATTTTATTGCGCATTTGTGTACTAAAGGAAAAAAACACAATTTGTGCATATGAGAAAAAAAGAATAAGAAAAGGTGTTTTCTTCAAAGAAAATCATTTTCAGTAGGGGGTATGGTTTCCACGGGCGGCCAGCAACGTTGCACACCTTTGAGGCATGGACTCAATGAGGCTATTAATGACGAGTTGGGGTATTCTGCCCCACTCTTCCAGAAGAGCTCTTTCCAGTTCTTGGAGAGTTTGTGGGGGTTGTTGGCGGCCAGAAACTCGTCTTCCTAGAGCGTCCCAAACGTGCTCGATTGGATTCATGTCTGGAGAACACGCTGGCCATTCCATTCGAACGATTCCTTCCTCGAAAAGGAAATCCTCCACCAGGTTTGCACGATGTGGCCTGCAGTTATCGTCCATTAAAATGAAGTTATCTCCGATTGCTGCAGCGTAAGGGACTACAATAGGTCTGAGGATCTCATCCCTATATCGGCGACCAGTCAGAGCTCCATCTCGAATGATGTAGAGGTCAGTGCGCCCGTCAGTGGAGATGCCACCATACACCAACACTCCTCCACCGCCAAATCTGACACTTTCGTGCACGAACGCGGGATTATTCCTACTGCCACGGTCCCTCCAGATGAAAATACGCCTATTATCTGGATGCACAGACGGGACTCGTCAGAAAACAGAATATTGCTCCATTCATTTCTCCTCCAGTTGACATGCTCGGTTGCCCACTCCCTGCGGTCGCGACGATGCCTTGATGTTAATCTAACACATACCATCGGTCGGCGAGCATACAGACCTACAGCATGGAGCCGGTTTCGGACAGTTTGAGTTGAAATCGTGGTGCCTGTAGCCGAGCGAAGGTGTTGTTGGAGAAGAGTAGCGTTCATGGTTCGGTGTCTCCGAGCTGTTAACGCTAAATACCGATCTTCATTGGGCGTTGTTGCCCGTCTACGACCTTGCCCTGGTCTTCGGCCTGCAAATCCACTCTCCAAAAAACGGTTCCAGATCCTGGAAATGACACTTTGTGACACTCCAATGGCTTGCGCTACTTCGGCTTGAGTTTGGCCCCCTTCTAACCTACCAACAATTCTCAAAGCTTCTGAATCTGTCAAATGACTTCGCTGAGACATCGTACTCATCGAAACAAAGCAATCACTGAATGCCGATCATCCTTGTCTTCATTCTCTTTTATCCAGTTGAAAGTCAAGTTTCAATCGCTGCCGCTGAAGCGACGTTTTTGACGTCGAACTCAAAATTTGCATACTCCACAGTTTGTAAACCAGAAAAATTTGCATTTGTGATTCTCTCCTTCTATTTTCGGCAAAAAAAATTCGTTTATATCTTTATTTTATATAAAACTTCAAATATCCTTTAATTGTTTTGAGCAGTGTAGTACAAGTTGCTTATTGTTAACAATATTTATCGTTCATTTACAGGGCCACACAACGGAATTCGGTTACTGTGCTGCTCATAATCAATAATTGATACAAGTGCGTTTTCAAGAGTGATATGCGTTTATAAATTTAACTAATTTTTTGCATAATACTTAATGTGTATGAATTCTATAGGCCATATACAGGGATGTGCAAAAGAATTCGAGTAGACTTCCATTTATTGGCGGAAGTTGCTGAAGGTGATTTTCAACTGTGTTATGTGTTTTCAACTGAACTTAATTTTTGGTCATTCCATGTCAGTTCAGGCAAGCATGTAACCCACCATCACAGATTTTGATGAAACTGCGTGTGTTTGTTCCTATTATTAAGATATGATCACCAGTATTTTTTTTTTACTCCTTGGTGAAATAGTTTCTGAGAAAAAAATTGTCAAAATTTTGAAAAACTGCTGTCAGTTGGCATTCTTGACTGCTCGGTTTTCAAATGTAGCATGACATAAATATAATCATATTTCAATATCTACTCTACAAATCATCTTCAAATAATTTATGCATAATATTTAGTGTACCCAGTTTATGAAATAAAAAATACTGTTACGCTTTAACATTTTAAGTGTGTCTAAAAAATGTTTAAACTTTGAAGTGGTGAATTTTTTATGAAAAATAATGCATTAACAAAAAAAGCATTATCAATAAAAGGCGGTATTTTTATTAAATTTATTTTTTGTGGGGGGTATACTTAAATGTGTCCTTTACCTGATTCTGAAATAAAAATTGTGGGATTTTGGGTGTTTTTAGTAGTATTTCCGATTTTAAAATATTTTGAGGCGTATTTCAAATCAAATCAAGCAGAGTCATTCCATGTCAGTTCCCCTAAGCCATTTAATTCACCGTGACAAATTTCAATGAAACTGGGTATGTTTATAGCTCATTTTAAGACGTAATCACCTTTAATTTTCTTGATTTTCTTCTAAGTAAAATATTTTTTAAGATAAAAAAAATCTAAATTTTGAAATTTTTTTAAAAATGTTTTTAGTGACAGTTCTATATTTAAAGACTGCATAAAAAAGTCATTTCAATATAAAATGACTAATTAAATTTCAAATAATGTATATGTGACAAATAATGTAGGCAGATTATTATTTATTGTTGTTTGTCATGTTTAAACACTAAGGGTTTGTTTAATCTTGTGAATTTTGAAAATCAAGAATTTTGTGAAAAATAATGTGTTAATCAAAAATTTATTATTAACCGAAGTCAGGGTGTTATTATTTTTTTTAATTGTACGTAAAAATATCTTTTAAATAGTTATAAAATAAAAATAGTGAAAATACGAGCAATTTTAACAAAATTTTCATAACATGTGAAAGTTTAATGATAAATATTGAAGCTTTTCATGCTAAGATGTACTATAACGACTACGATATCGTGTACTGCTACTCTTGCTTAAATATAATACATACAATAATAAAATAACAAATATTATTTACAGCAATAAAAATTAAATTAAATAGTACCAGTTCCTTTACCAACACTACACTGCTCAACAGACAACTTAAAATCAACATCCCACTCTTATTGAAAAATACTTTTATTTGTTCAAATAATAAATAAACTACATTTAAAAATCTTAATACCAACTTATTATCTTAAGACGATAATAATAACTAAACAACATAATGAATTTATAAATCAGCTTTTAATTGAAAATACATGAAATGGTCGCTTTAAATGTTGTTGTTCATCGAGTCAATCAAAATAAATTTAAAAAGAAATAGTGAACCTAATATGCTGACTGCAATGACACTTCTAACAAAACTGATTAATTCATGACCATTTGCCATCAAACCCATAAGATCAAAAAGAAAAAATCAGCTGTAGTGTGAATGTGACATACTCAGTTGTTGGGATAGGAATGTCTGTGAAATTTTCACTTGTACTTCAACAAAATATAAACATGTACGCTTTCTTCATTAATTCAAATTAAGTAAAACAATTATAACATTTTGTTGTCATTACACCAGCTGTTAAATATTTCGTTACATACTTGTAGATAAGTTCTTTACTTTTAGATATTATTGACATAATATCATAAAATTTACCATATGTATTATACTTACACTTATACATATTATACCATATGTATAAGTGTATAAACAATATATATGCTTTATTAAACATAAGTGAATAATTTTTAAATAATTTGTTTGAGAACAGGGATATATATACACACACATATATATATATGTTGAAAATCCATCTTTCAGCAATATTGTGATGAAATAAATCAAATTGCATATCATAAGAAACTGAATAAAGTTACAAAAATGCATCTCATTAAGTTTTAAGTAATTTTTTAGATATCGTTATTTGAAAGGTATAAATATAATGGATTATGCATATTTTGCATATTTTTAAAGCACAATATGTCAAAATTTTCTTCAAAAGAGTGAAATTTGATATTTTTTTTCAATATTAGCAGCTCAATGCTAAATTTTCAATATTAGCAGACAAATATGAATTTTAAGATTAGGAGTGTCATTTTGAAAATTTCTGTTGGGCAGTGAGGAGCTAGTGATTTTCTCTTTTTTGGAAAGGGATAATTGCTCTTCGCTCCAGAAGTTTTACTAGAAAACAATATTGTTTATTTTTTCCTTAAGAAACGAACATAAAAGGTAATTTGAAAAATAAAATAAATGTATAAATAAAAATATTTCCAGAAATTGGATAAATTTTACATCTGAAAATATTGATAATTTTAAATATGATTTAAATACTACTAAAACCAACCAAAATCCCACTATTTTTATTTCATATCCAGTTATAATGTAGTATTATGTACAACTAAAAATTAAAAAAATTAGTCATAGAAACTCCGCCTCTGTTTGATAAAGCTTTTTTAATAATTTCATTATTTTTTAATAATTTCATTATTTTTTGTAAAATAGTTTTGATTTCAAAGATTATACAATTTTTTAGACACATTTAAATATTTTTTAACATTACAGCAATATTTTTTTCATAATCTACATACTTTATTTACCTTGCTTAAATTATTTGATTTCTTTATTAGTTATTAAAATATGATTTTATGTATAAAATCAGGCCTTTGAAAATTGAACAATCATTAATGGCAACTCGTGGCAATTTTCCAAAACTTTGATATTTTTTTCTCATATTTTCATTTTTTTATTATTTTATAACCATTTAAAAGATATTTTTGCGTACAATTAAAAAAAAAGCAATAACACCCTGCCTTCGGCAAATAAATTTTTGATTAACCCCCTCACTGACAAGACCGTGTTAATACGTTCACTAAGCTCCACGTTTCACTGCAATACAAGCAATATTTAAAGTAATATAATTCTATTGATTTAATGTATTTTTAATACATTGAACAATGACTAATACTTCCAAGGATTGCATTCATATTCATTATTAAATTATAAAATGTTCAAAGAATAATTTTTTTTAGCATTTAAAATATAATGCAGCGAAAACAACATTACAATTTTGCCCTTTTCCAAGACAGTCGGAGGGTTAACACATTATTTTTGACAAAATTCTTGATTTTAAAAATTCCCAAGATAAAAGACACTCTTAGTGTTTAAACATGACAAAAAACAAGAAATAATAATCTGCCTACATTATTTGTAACATATACATTATTTGAAACCTATTTAGTAATTTTATATTGAAATGACTTCTTTTTAATGCAGTCTTTGAATATAGAACTGTCATTAAAAAAAATTTAAAAAAAATTTTCAAAATTTTGATATTTTTTTACCTTAAAAAATATTTTACTTAGTGCTGGGCAACATATAACTATGATATGTTCCCGCACCATGTTGGTTAAATCAAAGTAAAATTCGGTAATTTGTTATTTCTGTTTGTATAAATATTTTTTTTATAAAATATAATTATGAGTGTAAAATTATAATGTTTATATATTTAAGTAAAATAAGAGTGTAAGTTCATACAAAAATTATTAAGTTGATTTTAAATAGTAAATATATATTTTTAAAAAAATGTTGTATTGTAAAATGAATGTATAATGTTGAATTGAGTTCGGATCTCAGACAACAACAATAGCCAGACGCCATGGTGTCGTTTTATGACAAGCCAATGGAAAGTGGTGTATAATTAGAAATCGTAAAATCATAAAAACGTTGGAATCAATTTATGGCCTCAATAAAAGTGTTGGGATAAATTTATGACTTTTCAGACCACCCAAACTTTAAGGCAGATAATAATATTAAAGTATATGTAAGGGGCCATTTGCAGACTGTTAGCTAATAGGCCTATCGAAGTATAATAAAAAATCTTCTCACATCCAATAACAGTGGACTAGACAAAAATAGTTCCACCCACTGCAGGAGCTGGTGTGCAAGAAGAATAAGGTTTAAAAAAGACAGTCTGAAAAAAGATGTAGAGGACGCAGGAGCTCTCCTGAAAGCCCGTGCATTGAGTCCCGTAAGCCCTAGTAAAGCCCAGGCGAGATGGACATATCGGAGCGAGCCTAATCGAGCCTAATCAAGCCTAATTGAGGATGTCTTCCTGAGGTACCTATCGGAGTGACCCTAATCAAGCCAAATTGAGGATGTCTTCCTGATGTACATATCGGAGTGATCCTAATCAAGCCAAATTGAGGATGCGTTCCTGATGACACATTGCCATGATCCTAAGCAACGCAACAACTCGGAATTTGATGAATAAAGGCCACCATCCCGTATATTAAAAGAAGGTACTATTTTAAACATTTTCTTTTACCACTTAAGATCATATGAAAAATCTTAAAAAAATACTTTTCTGATATTTTACGGTAGAGAGTAATCTGAGATCCGACAAAACCAATAATTAAATAAGATTAAGGTAATTTTAAAAATGAAAGAGAGTTACTCTTTTAGCAAAAAGAAACAATTATAATAATTAGAGTACGTGAAAATATTGTCTTTTTTTTTAAAAAGATTAAACATACTTAAAATAATGAGAAGCAAACAAAAGTGTTGCTTTCTATTTTTTGAATTAATATTATGTTTTTCTGTATATAGTTATGTTCAATGTAAATAAAATATTTAATCAAGTTTTAAAAAGTTTCTGTAATTATTTAATTAATAATATTTAAAGTGTGTCAATTCATTTTTTACAGCTTAAATTTTAGTTTAATTCATAAGTGGAAGAGTTCGTCTAAATAATTCACAACGCAAACTCTTAATTTTATTCGTAATTATTCAAATATAATAATTACATTTTGACGCGAATTATAATTTAATTTTATTAATGCTTCGCGTTGCTCTTCTACTAGAATTTAGGTAAATACGATCACTTATATTATTTGAATTTATCTAAGGTATATAAAATTATATACCAATTTGCTATGAGGTTGCTTGGATGATTTGGACCAATTAACGATTTTGGATATAAATTTGATAGAAAATAAACTGGTGTAATTATCTGTCCAGCATCCCCCCTTCATAGTAAAATGGTGCTATGACTTAGGAACGATCATCTGAGGTAATTAGATAGTAAAATGGTGCTATGACTCAGGAACGATCATCTGAGGTAATTAGATAGTAAAATGGTGCTATGACTCAGGAACGTTCATCTGAGGTCATTAGAAATAATAATAATAATAATAATAATAATAATAATAATAAAGGAAAATAAATTTAAGTATTATTTTAATGTCACAATTTTAAAGATATTGTAGGTATGTAAGTTTAATTGATTAAAGTTTTATTAAAATGAAATTTATTATTGTAACAATAATGACACACATATAATAATTTTATATAAATAAAATGAATAAGATATGTTAGCAAAAAAAAAAAAAAAAAGGAAATGAAAAAAATAATTCTGGGATTTATAATAGGTAAATTTAGGAATTACAATTTTTTTTTTTTCTCTCTTTTCTCTTTTGGTTGGATCTCAGTTACCATTGAGAAATAATGGCATGCACATCACAGATGACACATTTGTAAAAATAATTTTTTTTTTTATATACTGTATAAATAATAATAATAAGAAGAATAATAAGTAAAATTTGATAATATGTCTGGTATAAAAATGATTGAAATGTCAATAGATCATGATTTTTAAAATTGTATCACCTTGATACAAAAGAAAATTTATGAGTCGTACTACGAAGTAGTAGTACAATATTTACAAAAAAAAAAAAATAAAAAAAAATAAGATTGTTTTTTCTGTAGAAAAAGACAGATATTTTTCTGTTAAATGAAATTATGTTGTTTTTTATATATACGTGTATTATAAATATTTTAGGGGTATTTATGTGTGTAAAAGAATAATCTACAAAACAACTTCATCTCCTAAGAAATTTTTTTTTTTAAATTTTAGTGCTGTTGTTTTTATGTATTTATGCAATTTAGAATATTTTCATACATATGTTGTAATATAGAGAAAATGGTATGAGATGCAAAATATTCTTTTAAGAGGTATAGGATCTATTTTGAATTGATATTTTGAAAAAGTATACATTGATTACTAATATTTGTTAAAAATGACTCAGACGCTGGATATAGATACACGTATTAAGTTAGTGTCACCATTTGACAATAAAAAGAACAAAAACATTATATTTTTCTTAGGGGAATTTGATAATATTTTGAATTCGAATTTTCAAAATTTAAAAATAAATTTTTCTCTTTTAGAAAAAAAAAAAAAAGTTGAAACAAAATTAATAACTTGCCTTTTTAAAATTCAAAATAATAATAAGAAAGGATAGGAACATGGGAACGCCAATTTGTCTCAGGGTTACAATATTGAGCAAATGTGCAGGGCGCACCCGAAAACATACTTATAAAATTATGAAATGTGCTTCACAAAACTTCAATGGAGCAGTGAAATATTTCTCTCCAGGCAAAAGTTATATATATATTTTTTTCGAATATGAATTAGAAAATATAAAATCTTATCAAAGCCAAATAACATTAAAACTTAATTAATTTAATAGTAAATAATCTTGGAGTAATTTTCAAAAAAAAAAAAAAAAAAAAAAAAAAAGAGAATTTTTTATGTTTTCTATAAGGGTAGCCTTTGCTAATAGCCTTACAATTTAGATGACAGAATTTCAGAATTACTCTTTAAAATGAGTAGGTGTAAGCTATAGGTTCAGGGTAGTTAGAACAGCTTTATAGCATACTCATATATATATATTTTTTATATAAATATGGTTGACAAGGAATAAATTATTAGTGCACTCTATATTAGGATAGCGGTCAGCTATAAGCCTAAATATAATAAAATATACAAAAAGTGCTAAGATTTATTCCGGTAGTTCAAGTACAACTTATATGCTAAAGTCTAGAATTTAGACAGCAGGGATAAGTTTTATGAACAAAAGTGTTATAAGAAAAATTTAAAAAAAAGGATTTTGGTGTAGCACATTGGTTTTTAAAAAACATATATATGTATAACAATGGACAAGGCAAGTTATTTCAACATGATTGCACACAAAAATTGTAGTAAAAAAAAAAAAAAAATACACAAATAAATAATTGAAGTAAAATTAAAATTTTCTCACCAAAGGCTTTCTGTATAGGGTGCAATTTTGGCCTACGGCTGGGTATGCACCAACACCAACAAAATATTTGTAGAAAAATTATTCATCAATACATCAATATATAGTCATCACCTAGGCATAAATTTCAGGATTCTTGGCTGAAAAAGGAATCGAAGAAAAAATTAAGTATGGTATAATTACTAGATGTTATGCTCAGAAACAATAAAATTAGTAATATTATATTGTAAATAGCAGCATTTTAAGTTTTATTTAGGAAAACTTTTGATTTTTAGGTTTTACACATTTATGGAGTGTCTAGCTCAGTGTTTAGTTCCTAGATTTAATAAAAAAAAATAATAAATAAAAATATAAGTTCGTGTTGTTTTCAAAATAAATAACAAAAGGTATAGCAATTAGCATTTACAGTTAAAATTTATGGAATTTTCAGCAAAATTAACATTAGACAAACATAGTTTATATTATATTTAACTTGATAAGCTAATTTACTTTTATTAACGGTATTCAATTAGAATTAAAGTAGGCTTAAATTCAAGTTAAATTAATTAATAACATTGTTGTAGTGTAAAATTTTATGTAAGACTATTATATTTTTATTGTATATATAAAAATATGCAAATTTAATAATTAATAAAATGTATTAGCAAAATTATTTAATATAAATATTAAATGACATCTTGCTGAAATCAGCTAGAAATTAGATTTTTTTTTTAAATGAAATATTTATAAATTTATGTTATTTTAGAATTTAAGCATTTTTTTTGTTCTCTTTACTTTCCCTTAGAATTAAATGCAATTCTAAATTTAACACATATAAATATACATAGTATTGATAAATTTGAGTGTGTGAGTTCATAAATTTTTTTTTATATAATTTGGCCAATTTAACATAAGAAAACAAAATAAATAAATAAATATATTTATATATATTGGCCTTAATTTTATTAAAATATGTAGTATGGCTTAATAAATTTATTTACTTAATTTTTTTTATAGTACGTACAGTAATTATTTTAAAAACTTGATCTATAAAAAAAATTGGATGTGGTTGTTTGTGAGTATACAAAGATTTTTTCTGCTGGCAGAAGTTCTTTGGTCCGGCCGGGTACTCATAGATGGCTGCATACGATGTTACGTAGTAATTATCATTTACTTTTGTTTTTTTTTAAATTATACAAGTGTATTAAGTACATTTTTTTTTATAATTAAATAATAATTATTAATGTTGGATTAATAATAATAATTTATTATCTTTTATTTTTAAACATATCATTAAATTTTAGACAGTAGAATTCACATACGGAATGTTAATGATAAATAAAATTTTGAATAAATAAATTTTTATTTCATTCAGTAAAAAAATAAATAAATATGAAAATTTAACAATCTTTTAAGATAGAATTGTTAGCTAAATAAATAATAATTTAAGACAAAAAAATTGTTCTCTTCTTCGTCAATGGCATTTTCTGACAACACTATTTAACAGTATTAAATGAAGGTGCATTTTTAAGATCAGCGTAATGCATATTTTGCATTTTTGAGAGGCCGCAGAAGTCATTTTTCCGTGTTGTTTACATTTTAATAGTAAACAATATCATGAATCAAAATTTGTGTTTGTTAGAAAGGTCTAAAAATATACAATGTAATCAGTTAAAGAAAATTATATGCATTTTTTTTTAATCCTGAAAGGAAATTTGGTTTAGATTTAAACCTGAATGCATAAAAAGCCACCCTCGCTTCAGTTCCAGTATGAGGCAGGAGAATTCAGATGCTAGAATCGCCATTTTTCCCCTGCAAAATAATAAAAAAAAAGCAGAAGGTTTACATTAGATACGATACAAATACATACACTGTTTATGCATAGATTATGTTTAAAATTACATACAGGCATGCACAGTGAGTTAAGAAGAAAGTATATCAAGAAATTATACTAATTAATACGGTAATTACAAGCATGAAATGGTTTTAAATACATACCTTTGGGAAGTCGTAAAATTTTGTCACAGCACAATTCACCTCGCAGAAAGGAATTAGTAGCTTGACCAACCCCCACTTTTCGGGAGAATCGGGGACGTTCAATAACTGGTTTTATTCTCCTCTCTCCTTCTTCTTACTTTTTTTTTTCTCGTATCGGGTAAAGTTGGAAAGCATTGCGTAATGATATATTAAAGGAGATGAATTAGCTTGTACATTTTGACAGATCATACATGTTAGAAGTAACAAATAAATAAAATAATGTAACAAGTTTGTATACAATATTTTTCTGATTATAATTTGAATACATCAGATTAATTATGTGAAAATATAACATGTCATATTACAAGCATTGTATTTACTTTTATTCAGTATAAAATGTGTTTTAGATAAAACACTGTGTCATAAGGTTGTATGTGATGAAATAATATGTCAAATGCGTATGCCATTATTTTTCTTGTAATTAGGTTTATTTCGGCATATTAATTTCAGACAAAATTATAGCTTTGAATGTATTTTGGGCACTTAAACTGTAAAGTTACAAAATTAGTAAACATGTGTGTGGTAAAGAAAAAAGGCTTCGAGAAAAACGTCTGATTTTCAGTACAGAGGTCTTCTATAAATGTGAATGTCAACAGACAACTATGCTATCATGTGTTGAACTTTCTGTTATGAAACAATAGAAGAACTTCTTATAAAATATACCAGAACCATTGATAATTGAACTTTACAGTCTTCGCTCAAAAACTGTGTAGATACACAGTCATATGGACACGTACATTCCTTCAAGCTTTACAAAAAAAATAAAACCAGCAATCAGTTTTATTTTTTTTTTTTTCTGACACCGGGAGAGATGCTGGGCAACATATAACTATGATATGTTCCCGCACCATGTTGGTTAAATCAAAGTAAAATTGCGTAATTTGTTATTTCTGTTTGTATAAATATTTTTTTTATAAAATATAATTATGAGTGTAAAATTATAATATTTATATATTTAAGTAAAATAAGAGTGTAAGTTCATACAAAAATTATTAAGTTGATTTTAAATAGTAAATATATATTTTTAAAAAATTGTTGTATTGTAAAATGAATGTATAATGTTGAATTGAGTTCGGATCTCAGACAACAACAATAGCCAGACGCCATGGTGTCGTTTTATGACAAGCCAATGGAAAGTGGTGTATAATTAGAAATCGTAAAATCATAAAAACGTTGGAATCAATTTATGGCCTCAATAAAAGTGTTGGGATAAATTTATGACTTTTCAGACCACCCAAACTTTAAGGCAGATAATAATATTAAAGTATATGTAAGGGGCCATTTGCAGACTGTTAGCTAATAGGCCTATCGAAGTATAATAAAAAATCTTCTCACATCCAATAACAGTGGACTAGACAAAAATAGTTCCACCCACTGCAGGAGCTGGTGTGCAAGAAGAATAAGGTTTAAAAAAGACAGTCTGAAAAAAGATGTAGAGGACGCAGGAGCTCTCCTGAAAGCCCGTGCAATGAGTCCCGTAAGACCTAGTAAAGCTCAGGCGAGATGGACATATCGGAGCGAGCCTAATCGAGCCTAATCGAGCCTAATCAAGCCTAATTGAGGATGTCTTCCTGAGGTACCTATCGGAGTGAGCCTAATCAAGCCAAATTGAGGATGTCTTCCTGATGTACATATCGGAGTGATCCTAATCAAGCCAAATTGAGGATGCGTTCCTGATGACACATTGCCATGATCCTAAGCAACGCAACAACTCGGAATTTGATGAATAAAGGCCACCATCCCGTATATTAAAAGAAGGTACTATTTTAAACATTTTCTTTTACCACTTAAGATCATATGAAAAATCTTAAAAAAATACTTTTCTGATATTTTACGGTAGAGAGTAATCTGAGATCCGACAAAACCAATAATTAAATAAGATTAAGGTAATTTTAAAAATGAAAGAGAGTTACTCTTTTAGCAAAAAGAAACAATTATAATAATTAGAGTACGTGAAAATATTGTCTTTTTTTTTAAAAGATTAAACATACTTAAAATAATGAGAAGCAAACAAAAGTGTTGCTTTCTATTTTTTGAATTAATATTATGTTTTTCTGTATATAGTTATGTTCAATGTAAATAAAATATTTAATCAAGTTTTAAAAAGTTTCTGTAATTATTTAATTAATAATATTTAAAGTGTGTCAATTCATTTTTTACAGCTTAAATTTTAGTTTAATTCATAAGTGGAAGAGTTCGTCTAAATAATTCACAACGCAAACTCTTAATTTTATTCGTAATTATTGAAATATAATAATTACATTTTGACGCGAATTATAATTTAATTTTATTAATGCTTCGCGTTGCTCTTCTACTAGAATTTAGGTAAATACGATCACTTATATTATTTGAATTTATCTAAGGTATATAAAATTATATACCAATTTGCTATGAGGTTGCTTGGATGATTTGGACCAATTAACGATTTTGGATATAAATTTGATAGAAAATAAACTGGTGTAATTATCTGTCCAGCACTTAGGTTCAAGAAAATTAAAGGTGATTACGTCTTAAAATGAGCTATAAACAAACCTAGTTTCATTGAAATTTGTGGCAGTGAATTAAATGGCTTAGAGGAACTGACATGGAATCACTCTGCTTGATTTGATTTGAAATGCGCCTCAAAATATTTTTAAATAGAAAATATTACTAAAAACACCCAAAATCCCACTATTTTTATTTCAGAATCAAGTAAAGGACACCTTTAAGTATATATCCCACAAAAAATAAATTTAATAAAAATACCGCCTTTTGTTGATAGTGCTTTTTTTGTTAATGCATTATTTTTCATAAAAAATTCACCACTTCAAAGTTTAAACATTTTTTTAGACACACTTAAAATGTTATAAGCGGAACAGTATTTTTTTTTTCATAAACTGGGTACCCTAAATATTATGCATAAATTATTTGAAGATGTAGAGTAGATATTGAAATATGATTATATATATGACATGCTACATTTGAAAACCCAGCAGTCAAGAATGCCAACTGACAGCAGTTTTCCAAAATTTTGACAATTTTTTTCTCAGAAACTATTTCACCAAGGAGCAAAAAAAAAAAAAAAAAAAAAAAAAAAAAAAAAATATTGGTGATCATATCTTAATAGTAAGAACAAACACACGCAGTTTCATTAAAATCTGTGATGGTGGGTTACATATTGATATTTTACTGCCTGATTTGATGTGGAATGCTCCTTTAGCATACTACATACTACAGTATAACCACATCAATTCGGCATCGTCGGGACTAAGACTAAGCCGGAATTTTGAAAATTCCGGATTTCTGAAAGAATATCAAAAGTACTTCCAATATTCTTAATGGTGTATTAAAAATGAAAAAAAAAATGAAAAAAAGCAATTTAACAAATTACAAAGGCCATTTGGAAAATGATTTTTTTCAAAGACTAAAATTTAAAACATAAAAAATAGCACGGAGTTGATCATACATTACGTACGCCATGAATTAAACATTAATAGTGTTATTACACGTAAAAATTACAAGCGGCAAAAATCGCCTGCGACTCGTCAGATTTTCTGAAACTTACGTATTATCCACCTGAAACTTACGTATTATCCAAGCATTTCATTGGCTGTTCGGGAAAAGGCTTTTCCATCGCCAGATTTCCAAGAAATGTGACGACCAATTTTAAATGAAATTTCATTCTTGAACTTCTAAATATCCCACAATATTACTTTTTACACCGTCGTATAGAGAAAAAAATGTACTTTTAAATGTAATTTGTTTCAAAGCTGTATCTCAATTTGTTTCTGAGTTATTAATTTTTCTTTTGTAGTTGTTATTACTTTTTTGTCATAGTGGCAACAGAAGTATCCATCTCTGTTGAAAGTAAAGGACAAATACAGATTACTGTATAGACCAATCAGAAAACGAATAAAATGCGGGTTCAACCAATAAAACGCTTCAGATATGTTTTTGATTTCCTACCCTGACAGAGGACAATAACCATTTTTCCAAATGGTTAAAAAAATAACCTAACTTTAATTGATATTTTACTTATTACAAATAAATACTAATAAAAAGTGAAGTAATTTCTCACCGTGTAATTTCCGAAACATCGATGCTAATTTTATTTGCTTCAACTTTTTCAGCTGTGCTATAACAAGTTTTTCATAGATTTTATACAAGTGAAGAATATCTGTATTGGAAATAGTCTTATTAGGTGCGTTCTTAATTATATAAATACGTAGCACCTATAGTCGTCATTCGGTCCGTCTGTCTTTCTATCCGCCCGCATATAACAGAGCAAAAACTACCCAACCAAATGGTCTGAAATTTTAAATATATAATTGTTGCAAAAATTTGTCGAGTCATTTCAAATTTTATGAAAATCGGATGTATAGTTTAATAACAGGGACAGTCAAAATTTTTCCGTTACATTACGGCCAATGGGAAAAAATTATTTCAAGTGCATTTTAATGATGTTACAGCCTTTCGAACAGAATGAAATTGATATGACTGAATTGCACTAAAATATACATTCAGTACAATATGCAGTGCAAAAAAGTGCAAAAAATATTTATAAAACTGGTTATAGTACGATCACACCTCATTTGCCACGTTTAACGTGCAATTTCCAACTTGTTTCTCTAAAGTAGATATTAATTCTCCAGTCAAATTTATGCATTTTTTGCAGTTTCACCCTTTCTTCTTGCCAGCACCTTGTCCTTGTTCCTCTTAGCTGCTACTAGAATTATCGGCGGTTCCATTTAGTACATCGTCAAGGATTTCGCTGTCCATTAATCTGTCGGGTTTGATCTTGAAGTTCTTAATTCGTAAACAATTGCTTTTTTTCTTCCTCCCGTAAGTTGGAAGTGTAAGAAAAAAAGGGAGGGGGAAAGATGACTTTGATGCCGGATTTGTGAGGTCACACTGTACATATATGGGACATTTTCACAATCTTTTGACTTTTAAGTCCCTGAATAGTAATTTTTATTTTATTAGTACATATTCTTGTGTCTTTTTTATTTCATATACTGGGGAACATCCCATTGCATGATTGCATAACAATATTAACGAGATAAATAAGTTTAGGACGATGTTGGGGGTCTACGTACCAGGAAAACTCCTATAACGTCCCGTGTCCCTGATGCTGATTTTTAAGTTTGGTGCTGTCTGTATAAAATTGTTTCAATAAAAGTAATTCGGTGTAATTATTTTCCGAAACTGGGTCAATTGTTTAATATAAATATGTAGCAAAAAATTAACCTGCGCACATTTTTACGGTTGATATTATTTTTTGAACTCTGTCCCTGGGTTTTAGATTACTTACCATCCCTCTTGCTAAACTTATACAGAAAATCTCTTCAAATGCAGCGACAGAATTTTTTTCAAGTTTTTTCTCATGCAGAAGTATGCTAGAGAAAGAATGTCTAAAATTCGTTGACAGGAAATTTACTGCAGAATTTAAATCAGCATTTAAATATCAATTCAAGCATCGTGGCTTTATTAGTAGTCTTACCGTCCCCAAGGTTTATTCCTGCACTTTTCGAGGTAAATTAATTTTTTTTAAATTTAATCCAATGTAAATAACTGTTTCTAAAAACCAATGAACATTGTGGCCATCACTTAGTCTTAACATGATTTGGGAATTTTCCTTACCGTCCCACCCTTGCCATCCTTTTTTTTTCATTACCGTCCCTTTTTTCCTATACCATCCCCTTTATTTTCCTTCAGTCCCTTCTTTAACACCCCTTTAAGACAATGCTACACCAAAATTTTGTACTAAAAATACTACATTGTTATTATTTCTGATTTGAATGCCCTGTGGGTACTATGCAAATTCATTATAAGTAAAAATTTAGAAGAAAATAGAAAGTTATAGTGGTGGTAAAACGGTAAGGAAAATTAAACTCGCAAATTTAACTTAAACCTCAGTTAAATAAAAAAAATTTCGCTGCTGACCACTTTTTCTTTATTTTGAATCATCAAGGCATTCGTCTATCTGATTAAAATGTTATTTTAGCAAGTTTAATTTCAGCAGATTTTTATTCCCGAAAGTCAAAAGATTGTGAGAATGCCCCATATACACATCTGTAGATCACACACAACCTTCACAAAATAATTTGCATAATTTTCAGATTATTGATGGTAATTGTTGAAATTGGGTTTTCAAATGTTACTAGATTTCCGAATTGTTTACTTACATGGAAGGTCTCCATACAGGGCATACTCAGAATATGTTGAAAAAATTTGCTAGTGAAACTACTCATGTAATAAGGGATCAGTCAAATTTAACGGCGGAATTTCAGTAGAAAGTCTGTAAAAAAATAAAATACTTTCGAATATTTGGCGCGAAAATACGAAAGTGACACGCGATTTGGCGATCAGGATTTTTCTTCGCCAAAAGCAAACGATTTTAATGAATCTGAAAATTGTTTATTAATTGTTTTTTAGAATGCACGGTTTTTAATGAATCTAAACTTAATCAATGAAATAGGTTATTATATATATATATTTATTGCATATATATGTTGCTTGTTGCTATAGTTATTTAATTTTATCACTGTAAAAATATTTTCTATGCTTTGCAAGTTGCAAATATCTATTTTAAGTTATAGTCAGCTGACATTTGATTGTCATAATACATTTCCATATCAAAGACGAAGTCATTTCCATAGCAACAAAATCAAATTGACAGTGTTCTATCTGCCTAATTTTTGAGCTTGAAATAATTTAAATCAATTTAAATTTTGCTTTAAATCGTAAAATATAATATTTAAATTTTATTATAAATTCATATAAATATATATGAGAAACTGTAGTTAAAACAAACTAAAAATGACAAAACTATAGTTAAAACAAATTAAAAATGACAAAACTAAAGTTATTTAAATTAAACTTATATAAAGAAATTCAATATAAAAAAAATTTCCTACATAAAAGCGTTTTTCCCCCCCCCCCTCCCCCCCATCGCCAACCGGTGATAAATCGGCAAATAAACGAAAATTTCGTTATTTTTTTACGGACGCTGTATCGGGGTTCCGCCAAAAAAAATTTATAAACATATATATCCATATGAGGAGAACATTCTGTAATTTTTTCAGATTTTTCTGAGTATGCCCGTATGGAGACTTTCCTTGTTAGATAGCAGTTTTATTACACTAATTTTGTATGTGTTGGTGCTTCACAATCTATGATTGACGGATTACTTTTATTTCTTGTTTTTTTTCCCCTCTTTACAGCCACCTTTTCTTTGACGGGATTTTTTTTTAAAAATCTATCTTAGGTGTAACTCGTATTTCGAATCAAAGACATGGCAGGACTATAATACAAAACAATTGTTTTTTTTTAGTTGAAAAAATTAAAATAGGGAAATTTTTTGATTTAGTTAATATAAAAAATTCGGATAACATAAAAATCATCTCCAAAACTACTTCATGCAGTAGAATTTTTTTTTATTAACCATTTGGAAAAATAGTTATTATAACTATTTTTATCTTTTTTTTTTAAAACAAAGAAATGTCTACAAATATTTTAAATAACTCCTACAACGTTATTTATATTAAACTTAAAATTACACTATGTGCAAATTACTTAAAAGATGAAAAAATATTTAAAAAGGTGTTAAATTACTTTAATATCCTTAGTACTTTCAACTATATACATAACCTTCGTCAGAGAATAAAAAAATACAAGCTATTGTATTTGCAATCTTGTATTTTTGTATTCTCTGACGAAGGCTACGTATATAGATGAAAGTACTAAGGATATTAAAGTAATTTAACACCATTTATTAAATATTTTTTTCATCTTTCAACTAATTTGCACATAGTGTAATTTTAAGATTAACTTTTAAAAGATGAATTTAGCATTCTATTTATTTATTTGCTGTTATTTATATTGATTAAATGTTTAAACAATATTTACGAAAAAAAAAAGAAATCGTAAATGTCTACCCTTTCCTTTTTTTTTTATTAGGGGGCTTAACCCTCAATGAGCTACTCTTGCCAACCCCCTTTCAGACACTGCATACCCTAAAAATCACATAAAAGCGTTTTTTTTTTTTTTTTTTTTTTTTTTTCCCCCCATCGCCAACCGGTGATAAATCGGCAAATAAACGAAAATTTCGTTATTTTTTTACGGACGCTGTATCGGGGTTCCGCCAAAAAAAAATGTATAAACATATATATCCATATGAGAAGAACATTCTGTAATTTTTTCAGATTTTTCTGAGTATGCCCGTATGGAGACTTTCCTTGTTAGATAGCAGTTTTATTACACTAATTTTGTATGTGTTGGTGCTTCACAATCTATGATTGACGGATTACTTTTATTTCTTGTTTTTTTTCCCCCTCTTTACAGCCACCTTTTTTTGACGGGATTTTTTTTTTTAAATCTATCTTAGGTGTAACTCGTATTTCGAATCAAAGACATGGCAGGACTATAATACAAAATAATTGTTTTTTTTAGTTGAAAAAATTAAAATAGGGAAATTTTTTGATTTAGATAATATAAAAAATTCGGATAACATAAAAATCATCTCCAAAACTACTTCATGCAGTAGAATTTTTTTTTATTAACCATTTGGAAAAATAGTTATTATAACTATTTTTATCTTTTTTTTTAAAAACAAAGAAATGTCTACAAATATTTTAAATAACTCCTACAACGTTATTTATATTAAACTTAAAATTACACTATGTGCAAATTACTTAAAAGATGAAAAAATATTTAAAAAGGTGTTGAATTACTTTAATATCCTTAGTACTTTCAACTATATACATAACCTTCGTCAGAGAATAAAAAAATACAAGCTATTGTATTTGCAAGATTGTATTTTTGTATTCTCTGACGAAGGCTACGTATATAGATGAAAGTACTAAGGATATTAAAGTAATTTAACACCTTTTTAAATATTTTTTTCATCTTTCAACTAATTTGCACATAGTGTAATTTTAAGATTAACTTTTAAAAGATGAATTTAGCATTCTATTTATTCATTTGCTGTTATTTATATTGATTAAATGTTTAAACAATATTTACGAAAAAAAAAAAAAAAAAAAAAGAAATCGTAAATGTCTACCCTTTCCTTTTTTTTTATTAGGGGGCTTAACTCTCAATGAGCTACTCTCGCCAACCCCCTTTCAGACACTGCATACCCTAAAAATCACACTAATTTGATCTTCTTTTATAAAGATTACGGAAGATTGAATTATAATAAAACGATCAGTGTCAATATCCTGTAATCGAGTTCCCTATGACTGAGGAGTTTTAAGGCTGAATCGATACAGCTAACGACTGTTTTCGCGTTCAATTAAATAAGATCAATTAAACATTTGAAAATCAGCTTATTTAAAATAGCTAAGTAAACAATATTGCTACCTCCAAGAATTTTATAACTACTCAATAAGAAATTTGTTTTGAATAAGACATTTTAAATGTATCGTTTTAAATGTGACATAATTTCACCAAAGTTTAGTTTCCCTTTTATTATTCACCTGAAAATGGATATCTTAAATAGTTAAAAAGACCATCTTAAAATACAAAATAAATCTCTCGCGTAAATATATTTTTAAATTCAAGCTGTTTGCGAATACATATTACTATTTTGGGCATTTTAAATATGACGTAATTTTCCCCATTTACTGCTTTAACACGTGATCAATCAAAGTTTTCTTCCTTTTTTAATAGTTACGTGTAAATATTTTTTAATTGAAAGGAAATGTTATTATTTGCGCTGTTATGCAATTTGGCGACGTTATAAAAATGACTTTTTTGATAAATCAAATCTATATTGAAATGAATTTTTAATAAGAAAAAGAGGCCTAAAAAAGAGTAAAAAAAAAATATGGCACACTGCTCACCGCAAACTTGTCAAGCATGTCCCTAGGAAAGATGGTTAAACTGCTGTGCATAGTTTTACTTCCTAAAACTTTTTTAACGGAACCATTTTGACCGACTTCAACGTTAAATAGCTCTTAAAATAATTCTTTAATTTAAAAAACGTCTGCTTCAACGCGTTTATCTTTCTCTATAACTACAATTTTTCATATTTTTAGATGAAATACTTTTCTTAATATTAGCTTAGAAAGACCCCCGATCACAAAAAAGTCATTAAAGGCGGTGACAGCGTCAGTTATTTTTTTTAGAACAGAGAGACACTTTAAGTGTACTACATTAGAGTCTATTAGATGGATAGGGATTTTTTTGACTGTCCAACATTAGAATTTTGAAATTAGCCGGATAAATTTTTATGGTTTTGAAAATTTTATTCAAGAGTTGCATGTACAAACTCGCATATAGGGTGCAACAGGAAAGTTGGTCGAAACTTTATAGAAGGTTGCCTATATTCAAACTCACACTCGTACTATTATAATTTCAATTTTTGAAAAACAAAAAGTCATTGCACGAAAATTAAGATAAATGTCCAAAATCCATCAACCTGACAGGATTTCCTAAATTATAATTTTGAAAATTAATAATATTTCTGAATAATATTTTTATAAGTAAGTTACTCGTCTCTTTCCATTCTTTTTAACACTTTCCAACAAAGTTGAAAAGTGTTTATGACTTCGGTTTGTCTGTCCGTCTGTGCGCGCTCTAACTCCCGTAAATATACTCGGATTGCCCTGAAATTTTTGGATGTTATTGACGTTTACCATAGCACGTTCCCTATTTCAAATGAAGTTTGTAGCATGTTTAGTTCATTTACAGGGACAGTCAAAAGTTTTCCGTTACATTACGGCCTATGGAAAAAAATCGTTTAAAATGATTTTTAATCATGTTACATGCTTTCGAACATAATAAAACTGATATGCATTTATGAAGCACACTAAAATATGTATTCTGTAGAATATGCGGTGCAAATAATAGTTATTATTCATTTACAGGGTCATACAAAAAAATTCCGTTACATAATAATATAGGGGTGGAGGGAATTGTTTGCGGCGTATTTTAATTATGTTAAATTATTTCATGTATAATGAAATTGATGTACATCGCTGAGGTTTAATATAACTTATTTCATGTATAATACGAAGTGCATAGGGGGACACACAAAGATTTCAGTTACTATATTGTATCAGTAGTACTGTACATTAGCGGTGATTGCTGGAAATGCATTTTCAATTATGATATGAGCTTTTAAGTTTCACTATATTTATGCATGCTATATAAACTGTGTATAAATGCTATAGTTCATATACAGGGCTACAGAAAAGAATTCGAAAGGGTTTCTGATTATGAGCGTAAATTCCTTAAAGGTGGGTTTTAAATGAGTTATGCATATTTACGCTGAACTGCATTTAGTTTACTAAGAAATGTTTGTAGAAAATAGATAAAATGATATACAGGGCCACACAAAGAATTGGATACATGGCCGGCTATGGATGATAATCTCTGGAAATGTGATTTCAGTAGTTTAAAGAGTGTTTTCGTTTGAATTAAATTTTAGCTAAATAATGACATATAGTAGACGCCATAGGACTAGGTGAATTACAGGGCTATTTAAGTATGTTTTCATCTATTAGTTTAAATTGCTGAAAGAGAAATTTCAACCTGTTATGCATTTTCTTGCTAAACTAAATTTTCCCATTATATAGTATATATATCAACCTACAGATCAAATACAGGGCTGTTCAAAAGAATTGGAATACATATTTGGCTATGGACGGTAACTACTGAAATCAGTTTTTCAAACGTTTTATGCGTTTTATGAAATGTTTACTTAGTTATCTTATTTCCCTAAATAACGAAGTTTTGTTAAGGCATTCAGGAAGTGTTGGAAAGTGTTTCATAATCTATGATTAACGCATGATTTTTCTTTCTTGTTCTTTCTTGTTTTTATTGTCACCTTAACTGATAGAAAAGAGAATTTGTCTTTAATCTAGATGTACCTCATCTTTGTCATCGTCAAAAACTGGGTAAAGGTATATATAATAAATAGGCTAAATAATTTTTGTTTGAACTAGGGGGCTTGGCCCCCTACGAGCTACGCTCGCCAACCCCCGTCCAGACACCGCATACTCTAAATGCACGCTAATTAGATCTGCTTTAAAAAGATTTCGAAAGATTGAATTATAATTTAAAAAACACTGGCGATCTCCCTATAAACGGATTTCTATTCATTTCTCTTTGATTGGGGAATTTTAACGCCAAATCCGCTGCGGTACTACTTGATTATCCCGTCGACCAATTTCGCCAAATTATATAAATCGCCACACCACTCGCCAAATTATACAAATTGACATAATTTTTATTTTAAATAACGAAAGAACACAACATTAATAAAAATACAAATAAAACGTCGAAATAAAAGTAACTTGATGACGTAGACGCGTGTAACAACATTTCAAAATAAGCTAATATAAAAGGAATTAAGTAAACAGAGTCTTTGTCTCCAGGAATTTTTTAACAAAGCGAAAAGAAAGTTCTTTTAAATGAGACATTTTAAATTAATCGTTTTTAATCTGACGTAATTTTGACCAAGCTATTCTTTCTCTTTTAAATATTCACGTGAAAATACTTTTGTTAGAAATGAAATATTATTTGCGCTTTCCTAACAAAAATAGTTCAAAAGATCCTCTCAAAATATCAAATAAATGTCTAGCGCAATTTCTAAATTTAAACTGTTTTGCAATATTATTTTGTGTTCATTTTATGCAGTAACTGTAACGTGACGTAAATATGACGTAATTTCTCCTATTTAAGACTTCTAACGCATGTTAATGAATTTATTATTTTACAATATCCTTTCTCTTTTAAAATTCATGTGTATACTTTTTATGACGTAATTTTTAATAAGTTCCTGCTTTTTGTACATAATTATTTAATTCTAATTCCAAATGATTTTTTATGTTTATAATAGTCACGTGTAAATAAATTTTTAATTTGAAGCAAACATTATTTTTTGCGCTCTTTATACATTTGGCAAGTATATAAATTAATACCATCTCTCTATTCTAAAAAAAAGTAACTACCGCTGTCACCGCCGCCGGTTTTGAATTTTTTGTGACCGGAGGTCTTTCTTCGTTAATATTAAGAAAAATAATACATAAAAAAAATATGAAAATCGAAAGTATTATACAAAAATGTTTGATAAAAACGCTGATGCAGACAGTTTTCAGATCGAAGAATTATTTTAAGAGATATTTAATGCTAAAGTTGGACAAAATCGTTCCACTAAAAAAGTTTTATAGGAGCAAAAACTGTTCATAGGAATTTAATCATTTTTAGATCATTTTATGCGTTAGAATTTGCCGGAGTGCAGATTGCATTAATTTTTTTTATTTTGACTCATTTTTTGAGGTTTTATTTCTATTTTAAATTCAGATTTTCAGCATTTCTAGAGATATTTTTAACAGATTTTAGAAAGTGGTATTAATTTAAACTGTTGCCAACTGTATAAACAGCGGAAACAATAATGTTTGCTTAAAAAAAAAAGTATTTATACGTGTAAATAAATTAAAAATTTATTTACACGTGACTATTATAAACAGAAAAAAACATTTGGAATTAGAATTAATTAATTATGTACAAAAAGCAGGAACTTATTAAAAATTACGTCATAAAAACTATAATTACACGTGAATTTTAAGAGAGAAAGGAATTTGTAAAGCAATAAATTTATTAACATGCGTTAGAAGTCTTAAATAGGAGAAATTACGTCATATTTACGTCACATTACAGTTATTACATAAAATGAACACAAAATAATATTGCAAAACGGTTTAAATTTAGAAATTGCGCTAAACATTTATTTGATATTTTAAGAGGATACTTTTCAACTATTTTTATTAGGAAAGCGCAAATAATATTTAATTTCTAACACAAGTATTTTCACGTGAATATTAAAAAGAGTAAGAATAGTGTGGTTAAAATTACGTCAGATTAAAAACGATTAATTTAAAATGTCTCATTTAAAAGAACTTTCTTTTCACTTTGTTAAAAAATACCAGGAGACGAAGACTCTGTTTACTTAATTCCTTTTATATTAGCTTATTTTGAAAGGTTGTTACACGTGTCTACGTCATCAAGTTATTTTTATTTCGACGTTTTATTTGTATTTTTATTAATGTTGTACTAATTTATTTGTTTTTTCGTTATTTAAAATAAAAATTATGTCAATTTGTGTAATTTGGCGAGTGGTTTGGCGATTTCTATAATTTGGCGAAATTGGTCGACGGGATAATCAAGTAGTACCGCAACGGATTTGGCGTTAAAATTGACCAATCAAAGAGAAATTAATAGAAACCCGTTTATAGAGAGATAGCCACTGTTTTTTAAATTATAATTCAATCTTTCGAAATCTTTTTAAAGTCGATCAAATTAGCGTGCATTTAGAGTCTACGGTGTCTGGACGGGGGTTGGCGAGCGTAGCTTGTAGGGGGCCGAGCCCCCTAGTTTTCTGAAATAATGTAAAGAATATCTCTAGAAATGCTGAAAATTTGAATTTAAAATAGAAATAAAACCTCAAAAAATGAGTCAAATTAAAAAAAGAAATACAGTCTGCACACCGGAAACTTCAAACGTATAAAATGATCTAAAAATGATTAAATTCCCATGAATAGTTTTTGCTCCTATAAAACTTTTTTAGTGGAACGATTTTGTCCAACTTTAGCATTAAAAATTATATCTCTTAAAATAATTCTTCGATTTGAAAACTGTCTGCATCAGCGTGTTTATCAAACATTTCTGTATAAAACCACCGATTTTCATATTTTTGTATGCATTATTTTTCTTAATATTAACGAAGAAAGACCTCCGGTCACAAAAAATTCAAAACCGGCGGCGGTGACAGCGGTAGTTACTTTTTTTAGAATAGGGAGATGGTATTAATTTATACTGTTGCCAAATGTATAAACAGCGCAAACAATAATGTTTGCTTTTATTTACACGTGACTATTATAAACATAAAAAATCATTTGGAATTAGAATTAAATAATTATGTACAAAAAGCAGGAACTTATTAAAAATTACGTCATAAAAAGTATACACGTGAATTTTAAAAGAGAAAGGATATTGTAAAATAATAAATTCATTAACATGCGTTAGAAGTCTTAAATAGGAGAAATTACGTCATATTTACGTCACATTACAGTTATTACATAAAATGAACACAAAATAATATTGCAAAACAGTTTAAATTTAGAAATTGCGCTAGACATTTATTTGATATTTTGAGAGGATCTTTTCAACTATTTTTGTTAGGAAAGCGCAAATAATATTTCATTTCTAACAAAAGTTATTTTCACGTGAATATTTAAAAGAGAAAGAATAGCTTGGTCAAAATTACGTCAGATTAAAAACGATTAATTTAAAATGTTTCATTTAAAAGAACTTTCTTTTCGCTTTGTTAAAAAATACCTGGAGACAAAGACTCTGTTTACTTAATTCCTTTTATATTAGCTTATTTTGAAATGTTGTTACACGTGTCTACGTCATAAAGTTACTTTTATTTCGTCGTTTTATTTGTATTTTTATTAATGTTGTACTAATTTATTTGTTCTTTCGTTATTTAAAATAAAAATTATGTCAATTTGCATAATTTGGCGAGTGGTTTGGCGATTTATATAATTTGTCGAAATTAGTCGACGGGATAATCAAGTAGTACCGCAGCGGATTTGGCGTTAAAATTCCCCAATCAAAGAGAAATGAATAGAAATCCGTTTATAGGGAGATCGCCACTGTTTTTTAAATTATAATTCAATCTTTCGAAATCTTTTTAAAGCCGATCTAATTAGCGTGCATTTAGAGTCTGCGGTCTGGACGGGGGTTGGCGAGCGTAGCTCGTAGGGGGCCGAGCCCCCTAGTTTTCTAAAATAATGTAAAAAATATCGCTAGAAATGCTGAAAATTTGAATTTAAAATAGAAATAAAACCTCAAAAAATGAGTCAAATTAAAAAAAGAAATACAGTCTGCACACCGGGAACTTCAAACGTATAAAATGATCTAAAAATGATTAAATTCCCATGAATAGATTTTGCTCCTATAAAACTTTTTTAGTGGAACGATTTTGTCCAACTTTAGCATTAAATATCTCTTAAAATAATTCTTCGATTTGAAAACTGAAATTTTGATAAACATCAGCGTGTTTATCAAACATTTCTGTATAAAACCACCGATTTTCATATTTTTGTATGCATTATTTTTCTTAATATTAACGAAGAAAGACCTCCGGTCACAAAAAATTCAAAACCGACGGCGGTGACAGCGGTAGTTCCATTTTTTTAGAATAGAGAGATTCTTGAAAAATTTATGGCCATGTAATTATTTAATTTATGAAACATAAAACATTCGGGTGACATAAAAAAATCTATCTTTAAAGATATTACATGTAGTAGGAAAGCCTCTGCAATGTGATTATTTTTATCAACTTTTTATAGTAAGAATGCATAAAGGCTTTAAACGATTTCTCCACAATCTATCATTTTACGAAAGCTGAAAATAGTATTTACTATTAACAGGGGAATTTCTTCTTCTTTTTAAATGATATGGCTTCTGAAAATCCAAATTCTTTTCCTGCGTTTATCTTTATTTCATCTTATTTTATTTTTTATGAAAAAAAGTAGAAATATAGTTTGGGGAAAGGAACAAAGAACTCTTGCCGATAATACCCTGTGTTTGTGAATAAAATTTCACCTTTCTCGATTTTCCTTTGTACTAAGTTGCTGAAATAATAAGGCTCTTTCGGGAACTAATGCGTTACCTTGACAGCAATGGGAGTAAAACTAAAAAGAGAAAAGAGGAGATCTAAGGATATCTAAATGTATTCTTTTCTACTGTCATTTTAAATGACAGTAAAAAGAACTTCTTTTTATCTTAGGTATAACTCACTTTTTGGTCAAAGACATGGTAGGAGCAAATACAGGGAATTTCTAAACTAATGGAACAATTTTTCAGGGATGATAAAACAATGGAGCTATGAATAAATAGGAGGAGACAGATAGTTTAAGGTCTACCGGTAGCGAGTGAAGTAACTGAGGAGATAGTTACAAGATGGCGGTTGTTTTTTTATTACATTGGACCAGGAGCCGACAAACTTACCCCGAGGCAAACTTCCGCCAGTAAAAGTGAATAGAAACATATGCATTACTTATGACGTAAATTTTGAATGAATAAGACATTTAAATAAAGCAGAAATATCTATTCAAATTTATCAGTGGAAGATTCCCTTGGCTGCAATCAAATTCATTGACATTGATATGAAGATTGTTTCGGTTGTCAAAATATGGCGCAAACGCACGGCCTGATTATCACTGTGGCGAACTTCCACCAGTAAAAACGAATATATATCTTTGCCTCAATTAAAACAGACATTTTGCATAAATAAGGTGCTTAAATAAGGAGGTAATTTCTATTCAAATTTACTGGTGGAAGTTTCTCTCGGCGGTATTCAGGCCGTGCGAAACCAGTTACAGCTGAAGCTTCACCATTTTAAGGATATGTCGATTCTTCTTTATTCATAGTTCCATGGATACAACACGTCGAAGCCACAGCCAACGAAAGAGGTGGTCCACCGTACGGCACAGCATCGACATCGGCTTCTTTTCAGCCTAGCTTGATCATATGATAGTTCAATTCGACAACTGTAGAAGTCTGTCTGTCTTGATCCCCTGACAGCGAAGGGCTTTAGAGGTTTTGGTTATCACAGCCTGTCTGTTTCATTGGTTGCAGCCAAGGTAAAAAAAAAAAAAAAATTGTATAGGGAACCACAACACAATCCATTTATTCCCTTAAAAATACAGTCTATCTCACTACAAGCGGAGCTCTGATTTTAGGTCATAACGTTAACAATAATGAAGATATTCTAACGACATTTTCAACTTACTTATTTGTCTTTATTTGAAACATGATACTAGCACGAGAAGTGCTGAAAATGGTCACCATTTACTCCAAACAATACTACGATACATTCTCCGTAATTCGGAATATATCTGAAAATAAATATGTTGTCACAAATTACAGTGCATTTGCAGAAGTGTCCAGCAGAAAACCTCTTTATTAAGATTACTTTTATAGCTTTTTTTATACTAAGAATAAAAAATAATAATTTCTACACTGATAAATAAAACGTTAATGCAATGAAACATTTTACTTCTTGTATTTAATCCCAGGGTAGTAATTTAGAACCAATGGTTAAAGTGAATGGAATGAACCAACGCCCGGACATTTACGCATAATTAAAATATGCCAATAATAATTTTATTGTTTATTCTTATTGTTTATTGGTTTGTATTGAAATTCAACAAAGAATTCTGAAATTGTTCGGCATTGTTTGGTATGTAGATGAAGTTAGGGACGGTGCTGTATCTAAGAGTAAAACAGCCAAACAACTCCCTAGTACCTCCATGATGCACTGTAGTGAGTTATATTTGGATACCTGTTTTTGGAGTGACACGGTGAAACATAATCTTACTAGCAAACCCCGCGGCTTTGCTCGCATAATAGTTGAAATATGCCAAGTGATATTTGCATGACTATTTTTTATTAGAAGAACACTTTTTGAAATAAAGGTATATATAAATATTTTACAGACATACATACAATAAATACAATAAACCCAACTGGAGTGAAAAATTAGCCAGAGCCAGGAATCGAACCCGGGACCACTGCATTCCAGGCAGTGGTCCCGGGTTCGATTCCTGGCTCTGGCTAATTTTTCACTCCAGTTGGGTTTATTGTATTTATTGTATGTATGTCTGTAAAATATTTATATATACCTTTAACTGTTGAATGCAGGCGTTATTTATGTGTGAATGTGTGTTTTAATGTATATTGTAGTATGTGTGTTTATTATTATATTTCGTAGATCGATGTAATAGTAAAATCTATTCATCGTTGTCCGGTCATCCAAGGCTGTTGTAAATGGATGGTGACTTCCCCAACATGGTTTATTAGTGAGAAATTGCAGACTCAGGCATCGGCCGGAGTAGCTCAGTGGTTAGAGCGACTGCCTGGAATGCAGTGGTCCCGGGTTCGATTCCTGGCTCTGGCTAATTTTTCACTCCAGTTGGGTTTATTGTATTTATTGTATGTATGTCTGTAAAATATTTATATATACCTTTAACTGTTGAATGCAGGCGTTATTTATGTGCGAATGTGTGTTTTAATGTATATTGTAGTATGTGTGTTTATTATTACTTTTTGAAATAATTCATATATTACGAATTAAGCCACAGTTTAACTAAACTTCATTATAAAAGTGCAATAGACAGAAATGAGATTTTAATTAATAAGAAGAACTAAAACTAATTCCAATTAAATGATAATTTAGAAAGAATTTTGAGACTTTTATGCTCATTTCATACACTCATTTCAGTATTAATTTGAAGTTTTGAATTTTTTAGAAACCATCTTAACACATTTACATCTTGAAATTAACCATCATGTTAAATTCCAAGCTTCTTGTCTAACAATCTAACACCTCTCTGGTGTTAGTGGCACCAACATAAAATGCCGAAACAGAGTTGAAACAGAATATCTCGAAAAATGTTGAAACAGAGACTGTTACCATTAATTTGCCAACATTAACATTGAAATCGGTTGTTATTGCTTAATATTCTATAGAAAACAGAATTTAGATGTTTTTAAAGGCTTTCTTGTTGTTCCTGCCAACCAGGTGGCAGTGACATCGGCATAAAATATAGCCCGTATAGGATCAGAGACTATCACTCTTGATTCGCAACCAATAACTTCTGTAATATGTTTATTATTTCCTGAGATTCCATAGAAATCGTAATTTAGGACTCTTTTAAAATGCTTTTCGCTCCTTCCCTTTGCTCCACACCTTTTTAATTTCGAATTTATTTTCGATTGTTCTTAGAGCACATTTATATTTTATAAGTAACTAACGTGCTATATTTAAAGTTTCTAGTCTCTTCAGTACCACAGAAATCGCAATCTAGAAAGATTTTGCTCCTGCAACCCTCGACATAAAATATAGCTTATGTTTGAGCAGGTTCATCACCATCAATTTGCAATCATTCTGTTTGAAATCGGTTTCATATGTTCTTAGAGATCATTTGTATCTTATAAATAACTGCCCTGCCTAATTTCAGGATTCTAAGCTCTTCAGTAACACAAAAATCGCAATTTAGAACGTTTTTTGCTTCTGCAACCTCTAGGTGGTCGTGACACTGACATCAAATAGAGCCTATGTTGCAGCAAGAGCTGTCATCAACAATTTCCAACCATTACTTTTGAAATATGTTGGGTACTTTCTGAAATTGCGTAGAAATCGCCATTTAGAACGTTTTTTAGAACTCTTTTCGCGCATTTTCACCCCTTTTAAATTTCGAATTATTTAAGAAATGTTCTTAGAGATCATTTATATCTTATAGGTAACTACCATTCCAAATTCCATGTATCTGGGACCTTCAGTAACACAAAAATTGCAATTTCGAACGTTTTTTGCTCCTGCACCCCCTTTAGGGGTATTGGCACCGACATAAAATGTAGCCTATATTGGAGCAAGGGGGTTCACCCTCATTTTGACACCATTATTTTTTAAATCGGTTTGGTACTTCTTGAGATTGCGTAAAAATCGCCATTTAGAACGTTTTTTAGAACGCTTTTTGCGCATTTTCACCCCTTTTAAATTTCGAATTTTTTAAGAAATGTTCTTAGAAATAATTTATATCTAATAAGTAGTCAGAGAGCGGAGGTGATAGATAGAGAGAGAGAATCGCGTTTCTGAGAATTTGAGACTTTCGGGAAAGGAGGGGGAGGAGGGGGTTGTTGCAATCTCTATTGTAAGTTTTCCCATGTAGCATCTTTAATTGCTCCCTTCTGCTATGAACTGATTCTTAGAATTTGGTGACCTCTTGGCTCTGGTTTGGCGCTAATTATCTGAGGTTGTTGCATTTAAAAGATGAAGTCACGGACACAGAAGAAGAGCGATTTGCGAAAGTTTGTTTTTGTCGCATGATGGCGAATAATTCAGTGAAAAGTTTATGCACACACTGTGATCGTGTACACACACATTTCACAGAAAAAAATAAATTTATATCGCCATATAAGAATATTTCATCCGAATGAAAACATCAACCTCCAGAAAGGAAAACGGATTCAATGTACAATATGTAGATATTTCTGCATTTCTATTAGAGGCCTGCATAGTCATATTCAAACAGATCCTCCAGATGTAAAATTCAGAGCTTCGTAAAAATGTTTCCGAAACATCATTTTCATCACAAAATTTTACTGCGAATGTTAAGGCTTTTGCAGACCGGGTTCGGCACTACAGCGAAAGTTTGATTGAGGAATGCGATAAAATCCTAACTAGCAATCTATGGAGCCAACTATCTATGGAAAATGTCAATGTTTCTGAAAAGGAAGATTCCTCGACTTTTCTAAGTTGTGATCCAGCCGATCGTATTGGAAAGGATTTAACCGAAAACCAGAAACTTTTCATCCTGTCTCGTGGACCTTATCAACCTCAGAGATCATCTTACCCTGTGAATCATGACATAGATCCTAAGAAGCAGAATAAGTTTAGCTCTTGCTGGTATAAAGAATATCCATATTTAGAATACAGCGACCAACTGGATGCCGCATTTTGTTTTGCTTGTTCACTTTGCTCTGATGGCCCGGGGCCTGAAAACGCAGAAGAAGCTTGGATCAGTGTTGATATTCGTGTATGGCATAAGATGAAAGGCCGAGGAAAAAACCGTAAAGGCAAGTTAATGGTTCATTTTACGAGCAATGCTCATAGAACCGCAGTGTATAAATTAGATAATTTGGCCCAAAAAAGTAAGCATGTTGACAACTTTCTATCTAGTCAACGTAGAAAGGCAGCAGCTAACGCGGAGCAAATTCGTCTAAGAAACAGAGATATTATTAATATACTTCTAGACTGCACCAGATATCTAAGTCGTCAAGCATTTGCATTTTGGGGACAAGAAAGTGACAGCGGTAACTACATTCAGCTCATTAGATTAATGGCCAGGTGGATTCCAACTTTAAAAAACTGGATTGATGATAATCATCTTCGCCCATACCATGCCAACAAGTCACAGAACGACTTTATTGGGGTTCTTGGATCATGTGTCCGTGAAAAAATAGTTGCAAATGTCAAAAATTGTGGATTTTTAGTGTTATGGCTGAAAGCACACCCGATATCTTTCATCTTAACCAGCTCTCAATTGTAATCCGATACGTGACCCAGTTTCATCCAGAAGAAAGGTTGTTAAAACTGAAAGATTATCTAGCTAAAACAAGCGAAGGAATGGCTAAGCTTATTTCTGAAATTCTACAGTCAGTTGGAATATCGCTTTCCCAAGCTCGTGCACAGTCTTACAACACCACGTCATCTATGTCCGGCGCATTTTAGGCTGTCAATCAAAACTTTCAGAAATAGCTGGTAGATCTATTTTATACATACCCTGCCTCGCGCATAAAGTGAATTTATGTGTTGAACATGCGTGCAAAGAAAGCAATATAATAAAATTGTTCTACGACAGTATTCAAGATCTCTATAACTTTTTTTAACTGAGTACAAAGCGATTCGGCATACTGACAGAGAAAATAGAAGTTCTTCAGAAGAGTCTTACTTTGAAATTTTTGTCAAAGACAAGATGGACTATGCGAGCGGATTCAGTCAGAGCTATTTTATCGTCCTATGATGCCCTCATCCATACTCTGCAAATTATTTCTGAAGACATGAAGGTTGACAAGGATGCTCGAGCTAAGGCGGCAGGGTTAAGAAGCAAAATGATGTCATACGATTTCATTGTTTCTTTACTTGGAATGAAAACAATTATGTTTCAGACCAAGTTAGCAACAGAGCAATTGCAACGTGACGACCTGAACATTTTAGAGGGAACCGACATAATGCAGAAAACTTACGAAAGCATTCAGAAACTCCGGAATGATGACACGGCGGCAATAATGAACATCATTAAGGAAGCTGACAACATCTGCGAGATACATGGAATAAATCAAGATTATAAGTTCAATTTGCGGCACAGGCGACGGAGGCCTCCATCGAAGATCGACGAAAATCCTAAAACTGCAGTTCTATTTACACGAGAGAATTATTTTAAAGCAGAAATTTTGAAGGTGGTAGATCGGCTTACAACTGCATTTGTAGACATTCATAAGTTGGTATTTGAGAAAGTTAAACCACTAGCCTGTCTCCTTCCATCTAGGATCAAGTATAACTCTACCGAGGACATTTCTAAACTATGTCAACTATTTCCTGGTGATCTCAAAGATGTAGATAACTTGGAATGTGAAATTGATCTCATGTCCTCAGAAATAGCTAGTTCTGAATCGGATACAATTGGCGCAGCAGCGCAAAAATTTGTGGGGAAGGTTCATTTGTATCCCAACCTTTCTTTGGCCTACAAGTTGGCCTTAATTATTACAGTAACTGTAGCAAGTAATAAAAGAAGTTTCAGCAGGTTAAAGTTAGTAAAAAATTACTTGCGTACCACCATGTCAGAAGAGCGACTGGACTAACTAATGCTATTAACCTGTGAAACAGACATAACTGACATGTTGGATTTAGACAGTGTAGCTGGAAAATGGGCTATTCTGAAGGATAGGCGGGTGATAATTTAAGAATGTAGAAGGATAACTTTTAATCTCTTATACTAATATATATCTTATTTTTAGCAAGCAAGATTTGTCTTTTTTATGTATCTTAAAATTTATACACTTACATTACACAGCAGCATGCGGTTTTATTTATAGAAACATAAATTCCGAAGTACTTCAAAATTCTTAAATTGTTACTTTTGAGAACTGGTTAATGTACAGTACATCCATACACATTTCCTTTTAAATCGTAAGCAGAATCCTAATTAATAACAGGATTCTGAACTCTACTTATATAGTAAAATAATTTTAAAAAAATTACACATATTGAACAACAACATTTAATTTCGACTGTGGTTAAGGAGAATGCAGGTGAACACTTAAGACTTTTAGTGATTTTTATAAATTCACAGTATTGTAGAACAGTTGACTCCGTCGCTGAGAGGGGGGGGGGCTATCACAAAGTCTTTCTCACCCCCGATCTTGCAGTCGGCAAAATTCAGTTCACACCCCCCCCCCCCCCCCACTAAAACAGCCTTCGGCACGCCCCTGGATAGAATGCGTGATGTATGAGATGTGGGCCCAATGTAGACTATGGTGGGACCGAAACAGACTACATTTGTGTTTTTTGTAAAAAATTAAAATAATTTTTCAAAGAATCTGATGATTTGCAGTTGATGTACTACCGTTTACACTGTAAAAAAAAATCTGTAAAGTTAGTAAAGTTTTTCTAGGAAACTGGGATTCCTAGAACTTTTTATGTAACGACAACAACAAAAATTCATGTAACAGACCACGGCCAAACTCGAAGGCAGGCGATCGAGTTTGGCCGTGAACAGACACACTTTTGCGCCGAAAATAAAAAAAATCTGCAAGGTTACTAAGAATTTTTTAGGAAACTGGGATGCCTAGAACTTTTCATGTAACTACAACCAGGGTTGCAGATAACATTTTAGTAAGATTACTGTAATTTTAGCAGATTCATTTGTAAAGTTACAGATTTCTGTAGCTTTACAAAAACTAGTTTTGTGGATTTGCAGCTTTTTTTGTACAGTTACAGATGAAAGTTTAGTAAGCATGTAACTTTACATCTGTAGAACTACAGATTTTTTTTTACAGTGTACTCGTTAAATAATCTTGGTTATTCTTGTAAATCATGGTTTATCTTGCACATTTAATATTCTTTATAATCCTATTCCCTATTACCCGACTAGTTCATATTACCCGAAAAGTGTAATTCTTTTTAAATATCTAAATATTGATATGTAGTTTTCTTTTTTCCACTTCAAACGCAATAAAGGTGTGTTAAGAAATAATCAAAATTTATACTTTACTATAAATTTTAATGTATCTCTTTTTCATGTTGACTTACAAATCAAAATGTAATTGGTATTCCGTAATACCTGAACTTCCTCCAGTTAGCAAAAACAAAGTCTTGAACAAAAAGTCGAATATTTCTACAATTACAAATATTTTTAACAGTAAAACGTCGCTGCTCGAGAATTGAGATAAATTCTGTCAAAGATGATGAGTCTGACAGATATGCTTGAAGTATACTTTTGAAGATGGCAGCTACAGAATAACATTTTTATGAACAGGGGATTTGTCTTTGTTTTATACACTCTTATTTAACTTAACTCGGTCCACAGATGTAAAAATAGAATTTTGTATTCGATTTTCACTCGCTTCTTGATATGCTAAAATTATTAAAAACAAGTCGGTTATTGTAAATCAAGAGTTCAAAAGATGCGCGTTCGTACTATAGGTTGTTTTATAAATATTCAGATCTTGGTGCAATAGCTATTGACTCTTATGCAAAAATACATTAATGCAAAATTTATTAAGATTATATATGAGGACCCAGAAGCCAAGGGGTATAAGTGACAAAATTGAAAAAATTGAACTAAGTGCACAGACGACCTGGAAATAAGCTTTTTTTCTTTTCAGGTAAAGAAATATAAGTGATTTTCTAATTACGTGTTGTGTTTTAGAGATCAACCAATTTTGCCGAATAATGATCAATATTGATTAATTACAAATTTGAAGAAAATTGTTCTCTACTTTTTTCACATTTATTGAAATAAGAGTTCAAAGACCACTGTGAACAAGCAGCAGTTTCCTATTTCAATTGAGTCAATTATTATTGATGTTCAACTTTAATGTCGATTATCTTTGAACTCAATTTACTCCAAATCGAAATTTTGTCACTTGTATCCCTTCTGATGTCCTCTTATATTAAATTCAGTAATACGGAAATAATATGACTCCATCTTAAATTGGAAGTAATCACCATGGCAACCTAAAAACATTACCTATCATGGGATATCACTGAATTAATTAAGTATGATAGGATTTATTAGAATAAAGGAAACTTTTATTAATATCTTTTTAAGTTTTGTTTCGATTTTCATAAAATCTGAAATGACCTGACAGAATTCTGCAACGATTATACCGGGTATCCCAAAAAGGACTGACTGATTTTAAAATTCAATAACTTGCAAACGGTGACAGATATTAAAAAAATTCTTGCAGGAGGGTTGTGCATAAGGTCAAAAGTTTTATTACAGTGATTTTCAATTTTAGTTCGATTTACAAACAATAGATGGCGCTGTAAGCAATAGTCGCTAAATTCAGGTTCGATTTTTGGTACTTCGTGGCCCGGATAATACATTTCCATCTCCTTTTTCTGCATGGAACAAGATAAAGGACCAAAAATGGAGCCTGTATTTAGCGACTATTGCTTACAGCGCCATCTATTGTTTGTAAATCGAACTAAAATTAAAAATCACTGTAATAAAACTTTTGACCTTATGCATAACCCTCCTGCAAGAATTTTTTTAATATCTGTCACCGTTTGCAAGTTATTGAATTTTAAAATCAGTCAGTCCTTTTTGGGACACCCGGTATATACTGTACTTCAAATATATATACTAAATTTGGTTGGGTAGTTTTTGAGCTGTTATATGCGGGCAGACAGACCATACGACGACTATAGGTGCTACCTATTTATATAATTACGAAAGCACCTAATTATGTACACGGGTGTGTTACCCATGACAATACGAAATCTTTTGGAATTTCCAAGGGGTTTTCCACCGTTATTTAAGATAAGGAATTTTCTATTTTATATTTAATTGCAGAGTTCGTAATCGCCTCGTTTATTCACAAAATTTGTAATGCTTTTCTATAGTTAAATAAGGCAAAATTTCTATTAAAAAATTGCGGTAAATCTGTAGGTACCTTGATTTTAATTTACTTAGAGTACTATTATTAGTGCTTCTCACTTTTACAGTTCGTAATTTTACGTACTTCCAAAATTTTGATAAAAATATATTTTTCACTTTTAAGGGGATTCTTCGCGCACTTGAAAATGCCCGCTCCGTAATGTTAATCCTATGGACAGGTTATTTTCGAATTTCTTGTTTAAATTTGAATATTCAATCTTTAATATGGCTCTTTTTTACTTTTTCGATTTTCGTTTCAGATTTTTTTTTTTTTAAAGGTACTTTCAGTTTCGAAACCGGTTTGGAAACTGAAAGTACCTTTAAAAAAAAAAAAAAATCTGAAACGAAAATCGAAAAAGTAAAAAAGAGCCATATTAAAGATTGACCTCATCTAGCCTATGCAAAAAAAAAAAAAAAAATCGTTTAAAAATATCCAAACCGAAACGAGAAATTCGAAAATAACCTGCCCATAGAATTAACATTACGGAGCGGGTGTTTTCAAGTGCTCGAAGAATCCCCTTAAGTACGCTAATAAAAGCGCTTTTAAAAATTATTTTTACCTTTATTATGTATCAGAAAAGGATATTGCAATATATTTATGAAAATTTCTAAGAAATTTCATTGGCCACTCGAAAAAGTTCTGTTTAAGTATATTTTTTTAGGCAAATTCATTTGCCTTTCTTTAAAAGATCATTCGTAATGTTTATAACTAATGCCTTGAATATTAATATTCGACACAGTTATCAATATTTTGCTAAAAATAAGCTTTTTAAGTAAGTACTTTATTAAGTACATTTAAAGTAAGCTTTTTCTCTTTTCTTTTCTTTTCTTTTTTAAAATGAAATTGAAAAATGTGCATATTATATCTATATTTACATTTTAAAAGCCTTGGTTAGGTTTTTAAAAAATATATTGGTGTTCTTTTTTTATTTTATCACATAATGGGTAAAGGTATTTTTTTTATTATTATTAAAACTCTTAAAAGTATTTTGGAATCTTTTCTTAAGTTTTTAGCATATACTATAACAATATTATAAAATTAAACCTAAAAAAATATTCAAAAATAGCCAAAAAGTACTTTTAAATAATATAAATCAAGCCAAACAGTACAAAAAAAAAAAAAAAAAAAAAAAAAAAAAGACATAATATTTATTTTTAAGTAAAAACCATTGAGATTTATATTCCCTAAATGTGAATAATGTAGATGTAGGGGTAAGGCTTAAAATATGCAATATATTAAAGAGTCAAATATTTGTGAAATATAAAAGTCGGCAAAAGTTTTAAGACTTTTTACATCAAAAAATGTTAGCCCGGTTTGCGTAAAACTTAAAAAGAATATTTAAACAACCCTACTCTTTTAAAGTTTACTTTTTAAAGAAAATATATTTAATTGTTATCAACTTTAAATTATAAACAAGGGCATGTTTTCCAAGTATTGATGTACCGTGCGAAAAGATTTTCAAATATTTGTAAGAGTTTTTTTTTAAAATAACAACAATAACCAAAAAAAAAAAAAAAAAATCCGTACTTATTTTAGAATAATACAAAAGGAAAAACCTTATAAGTTTTTAAAAAGCTGATCTAGATCTTAAAAATACAACTATAGAATAACTCAGTCTTATAAATTTTAATGGTGTCTAATTAAAATGACCTACTATAGAAATTAAACTTGTAGCCTTTCTGTAATATTTATTTATAAGAAAATAATAATATTTTTTTAAAAGTTGGAAATTTGAAAACTTTTTAAAAACATATATGAACAAAATTCTAAGAATAATAGCCTGGAGCATAATTTTTTTTTTGGTCATTCTGTGCCATTGATTTAACACTAGAAAGGCCAGAAATGTTACTCAAGTTTTATAAAAAATATTTTACACCAGATTTTTTTTTTAAACTGTTTAACACGTGTATTTAATTTTTTCTCTTCTTTGTATCTTTTAAATTTATTTTATAACGAAATTTCTGGTTCGAATCAAAATATATTCATTTGGTAGGGCGCAAAATGACGCCTCACGGTCTTTCTAGTGTTAACATAAAATAAGTTATAGTTTTATTAAAATGATTTTTTCGTGAATTCGTACGCCCAGTCAGTAAATTATTCTTTTCAATAAAATTATCTTAAAAATGAGCAGCATTCCTCCTGTATATGGCGGTAGCTAAAGTTCTTTTTGCAATTTTTTTTTTTTTTTTCTGCTAGAACAAAATTTTGAATGATTTTTTAAATTCTCTTAAAATGTTACGAATAAAGTTTTATTGTGAGTTCATAAAAACCCTTGATTTTTTGGTTGATTTGGCGGTTTTTGACTCCTTATTAACCATTGTACTCGACACTTTATTTTACACACCTTTTTTTTTTTTTAAACGCAAACAACAGTTTTTGCATTACGCAAATATTTATGAACATCGGCCTTCAGCAATGACATTGCGAAATTACTTATTAAAATACATCACTTTATATCTCTCATATTTTCTTTATTCTCTGAACGGTGAACTTGAAACGTATGCTAGAATTAACAGCTGGTTTCATGGTAGAACGATCGCGATATTGTGTTACGTCATAAATTATTAGAAAGAGAGAGAAAACACCTGATAAAAAACTGTTTTCGTAATCCTTTATTCTTTGAAGGTAACACGTAGAAATATTCAAAAAAGTAGTATCATCTAAAACTGTTATCAAAAACCTACGATTACTTCATTTCATTTCATTTTTTTCGTTCGAGATTTAGAACAAGAAAGAAATGATATTTGAAACTTAGTAAAGAAAACTTAAAGAAAATACTTACTCCTTAAAGAAAATAGGTATGCTTTTATCACAAAACTTAAAATTCCGATAAGTGTTATCAATATCCTTGAAAAAAACTAATAGATATATGTTTTATTTACAAATATTTTATTCCTTTTCGGATATATGCTTTTCTTTGTGGATAAAAACGAAATACAAATTTATAAATTAAGTAATCGCAATTTTGTGTTACGTCATAAATTTTAAGAAAGAGGGGGGGGGGGGTACAACTGATAAAAATCTGTTTTCGGTAATCATTTACTCCCTAAAGATAACAAGCAGAAATATTCAAATAGTAGTATCTTATAACAAAACAACTTGTTGTAAATAATCTCGTCAAACTTTAAACTAAAAACGTCAGCCATAAAAAGAAGTGATATCTCACGTGAGCACCTTGTGAAAATTTATCACTATTCATAATTATTGCAATAACTGGGTGTGTGGTACAGTATATGAAAAATACTTGGTGACCTGCAGCCGTGTGTCACATATGTGTGGCCATATGACTACATGTTGAGTCGGTTATCCCTTTGTATCCGTCCTCTATTTAACTGAGTTTTAAACTTCTCTATGAACATTCCTAAAGCTGATGAATGCCCATTGTTAATCATCAGATTGAACACCCAATTAGTTTATCTTATTACGTTAATCACGTGTAAAGTGTGAAAGTTTTAGATAATGAATTAGAAATATTAAAACGATCATGTGTTTTAAAGTACACTATATGGCCAAAGGTGACCGGTCACTTGCGATTTTAGACTTTTTGTTAAATATCTAGAAAAATACATGAGGAATTAACCTGAAACTGCAGATGTGTAAACAATATAGTATAGGTCATATATTTCCGCGAAGATTTTTTCCCGAAACCCCATAGGGAAGCGTCAACAAATTGATAAAGAACGTATATCTTTCGGATAACCCTGTAAAAACTAATGTAGCAAAAGCGTTCAAACTCGAGATTTTTAGTAAGTGGCTTATTGTAATATACTGTGTTCATTTTTATGAGGATAGCATGTATACTCGTAGAGAAATTGAGGTTTTTATAAAAACAGTCCCAAATTTCGCCATGTTTTTTGCTTATAATTTGCAGAGTTCTTAATATAAAAAAAAGTTATTTTCAGAAAATATGAAAAACAACATTGTACACAATATTCTGCAATCAGAATTTGAAAATAATAAAAATTGGATGAAAAATGAGCAGGTTTACTAAAAAATGTTTCACTGTGCATGCGCGAAAGCAATCAAAATATAATATGCATAATGTATTAGCTAAGTATATAGAGCAACTTTTTTGAAAGTCACAAAATCATGGCTTGAAAATTCTGAAAATTATCGTCGATAGAATAAGCTCAAAATCCGTTGTTCCCAAAAGGAAGCAAAAAGATGAGGGGTTGTATCCAAATATAGTAGTCCGTGCAATATTATGTACGCCATCTTGGCACTAATCAACATATATTTGATACAACCCCTCATCTTTTTGGGAACAATGGATTTCGAGCTCATTTTATCGACGATAACTTTCAGAATTTTTAAGCCATGATTTTGTGGCTTTCACAAAAGTTGCTCTATATACTTAGCTAATACATTATGCATATTATATTTTGATTGCTTTCGCGCATGCGCAGTGAAACATTTTTTAGTAAACCTGCTCATTTTTCATCCAATTTTTATTATTTTTCAATTCTGATTGCAAAGTATTGTGTACAATGTTGTTTGTCATATTTTCTGAAAAGAACTTTTTTTTATATTAAGAACTCTGCAAATTATAAACAAAAACTTGGCGAAATTTGGGACTGTTTTTATAAAAACCTTAATTTCTCTACGAGTATACATGCTATCTTAATAAAAATTAACACAGTATATTACAATAAGCCACATAATAATAATCTCGATTTTGAACGCTTTTGCTACATTAGTTTTTACAGGGTTATCCAAATGATATTCGTTCTTTTTCATTTTGTTGACGGTTCCCTATGAGGTTTCGGGAAAAAAGTCTTCGCGGAAATATATGACCTATATTATAATGTTTACACACCTGCAGTTTCAGGCTAACTCCTCATGTAGTTTTCCAGGTATTTAACAAAACGTCTAAAATCGCAAGTGACCGGTCACCTTTGGCCATATAAATGTATTAAAATTTCTTTCTTAACCCGCTCAGGTCTGGCATTCTATCAATAGAACAAGTCTTTACATTAAATATTATTTCGTCGTAACAACTATTCTCGTTATTATCTGCATGCAATAATGATAACATATCTCAATATATTTCTTATTACTTTTCATTTATGTTTCAGTGTATAGTAATAAAAACAAGAACGAAAAACCATGCGTCCAGCATAAATTATGAAACACTTTCCACCACATTCAGAATACTGTAACAAAACTCTACAATACATTAAGGTGAAAGACGTCTAAATAAACAATTTAGAAAATGCATAACGCATTTGTTAACCCAATTTCTGCAATTATCATGAATAGTACGAAGAAAATCCGGGTTTTTCTTTGTGCAGCCCTGTATATGATCCATAAATTCATATGTATATTTCATAGTTGCTAAAAGGTAGTTCAATTAAACGCATAGCACTGTTGAAATTTTCCATTCAGCAATTTCCGTCAATAAACGGAAATGCGCTTGAGATCTTTTGTGTAGCCCTGTGTAGTATCTATAAAATTTATACACACCAAGGAATATTCAAAACTAGAGAACAGGAATTCTGCTTTTTCAGAATTTAGTGTCGCCCCCGGCATTTCCATTACTTCATTTCCTTCTGATGGACTGGTGGCTTATATTATTATGAAACAGCCATTATAAATGAAGTTTTAGGTGAAGATGAAGGAGCAGCCGTAAAAAGTTAGAACTCTGATTTTCTGGTCAGAATGGGGGAAAAAATGGCCATTTTTTTTTTTTTTTTTTTTTTTTTTTTTTTTTACGGCTGCTTTTTTATCTTCACCTAACACTTCATTTATAATGGCTGTTTCATAATAATAGAAGCCACCAGTTCATCAGAAGAAAATAACTTGGTTAAGCGGGATTCTACTGCAGTACAAAACATATTTCAATGTTAAGACTTAAAGCACACGTTTTATTTTATCTAAAATGACGTCATTCGCATCCGCTTAAGAATTCCACATTTACGATCTACTCTTAAACATCTGCAGTAAAGCATGCATAGTACATCACTATCGCGAAATAGTGCACAAATGCAGCAAAAAGATTCCGTCATTCAAGGAAAAAAAAAACAAAAAACGGCTTATATTTTTTTCAAAATAGCACGTATTTTAATTATATTTTCTTTCGGTTGTTACGAGAAAATGGCAACAAAAATATATAATTACTATTTTAAAACTATTTTTCCTTTACTTTCTACAGAAATGGAGTACTCCCGTTGCCAATATTAAGCAAATAACTCCAAAAACTACAAAAAAAATAATATTTCAAAAATAAATGGAGATACAGTTTTCAAACAAAATGCATTTAAAAGAACTAAATTAAAATAATAAAACTTTGTAAAAAATCTCCATAAAATAAAAACAATACATAGGACGCGTTTCGAGCTAAAACTATAACAGCTCGTCATCAGCTACAGTAAGCACTGCTTACTATACAGTAAGCTTGAAACGCGTCCTATGTATTGTTTTTTTTATGGTGATTTTTCACAAAGTTTTATTATTTTAATTGCTTCATATCGCCAGTTTTCGGTGCTGTTTCGCTGTATTTAAAAGAACTTTTTTCCCCCAATGCAACGGTATAAAAATTGAAAATGTGCGATGCTTAGAAGTTTTAAAAATTGCTAAAGAGTATTTAATCGTAATGCTTTGTTTTACGTCTAGCTTCTGTAAGGTAACGTTATTTTTTGGACAAAAAATAAGCTGGGAGAAAGAAATAGCATACCGTACCAGAGGCTAAAAATAGTTAAATTTTAAAACGCGTATCAAAACTAAAAACCCACTTCCAGTTATTATTATTCATACGCAGTACCATTACATCAGTGTCTCCCTGTCAATGAAAGAAATTACGTATACGCCCACCAGATTCTACAGTAAGCGTTTTGTAGTTACCTCAGTCAATATATTTGAAATAGTGCAATGTTATTTAAATACACCGCAAACGATTATCCTCGTAGGCCGTAATGTAGCAGATTTCTTTTGAGTGTCCCTGTAAATGAACCGTTAATGCTACACACTTCATTATCAATACCGGACATGCCACAGTAAACACTAACAACTTATATGAATTAGATGGCAATCTTATAATATTTACGCGAGTTAGAGCACGGACAGACAGACAGTCAACTCGAATTCATAAACACTTTTCAGCTTTGTTGAAAAGTGTTAAAAAATAGGGGAGGGGCGGGGGGGGGGTGCGAGGTTCGCTTAAGTTCTTTGCACCGTTGGTAATTCTTTTATTTCAAGCATGTGTTTCTCTCTTTAAATTGAACTAGTTGGATGTGCCAATCCCAAAACTTTCTTCTATCTTATACATAATATTTCAAAATCTAGTTACGCCTGTATTTTTTACTTCAATATTTTTAGCTTAATACTATACCAACTTTGATTTTCATCTTAAATTTCTGCTTCAGTCAATTAAACGGACTAAAAACGAGTCAATCAATATCATGATATTTGTTAAAATTAATAGTTTTTCCTTATTCTGTTGTTATCAGATGTTTGCGAATAGCTGGCTTAGCGAAAAGCGAGTTCCTGCCTCTGCACGAGCTGCCGATGGACAACAGAACTACAAAAAATCAAGAAAAGCATACAAAAATCTCTATCACAGAGTCCATTTACCGCGCAATATTTCCAAATTCCTGTTTGCCAAAGCCAAAAACATGTACGGAAAAATTTGGTTCAATTGTATGCATAATTTTACACACTTTTCGATGGTACAATAAAGAAAATGGCACAAACATCGCTATTACAACGCCCCCCTTCCGGTAGATTTTTTTTTTTTTAAATCCAGAAAGGACTTGTTTGCCATAGCCAAAAACTTACACAAAATATTTGGTTAAATTCTATGCATAACTTCATACAATTTTTGATGGTACAATAATGAAAATTGTAGAGACATTGCAAATATCGCGCCCCCTTCCGGCGGAATTTTTCCAAATTCAGGGAGGACCTTCGTGCCATGACCAAAAACAAACACAAAATATTTGGATCAATTCTATGTATAACTTCATACATTTTTCGATGATACAATATTCAAAATCGCACAAAAATCGCTATTACAGCACACCCTACCGGCGAATTTTTTCCAAATTTAGGGAGGATCTGCTTGCCATAGTCAAAAACTTAAAATAAAAATTTGATTCAATTCCATGCCTAACTTCATACAATTTTGGATGGTACAATATTCAAAATCGCACAAAAATCGCTGTTACAGCGCCCCCTACCGGCGAATTCTTTCCAAATTCAGAGAGGACCTACTTGCCATATCCAAAAACTTAAAATAAAAATTTGGTTCAATTCTATGCATAACTTCATACACTTTTGAATGGTACAATATTCAAAATCGCACAAAAATCGCTATTACAGCACACCCTACCGGCGAATTTTTTCCAAATTTAGGGAGGATCTGCTTGCCATATCCAAAAACTTAAAATAAAAATTTGGTTCAATTCCATGCATAACTTCATACACTTTTGGATGGTACAATATTCAAAATCGCGCAAAAATCGCTGTTACAGCGCCCCCTAGCGGCGATTTTTTTCCAAATTCATGGACGACCTACTTGCCATATCCAAAAACTTAAAATAAAAACTTGGTTTAATTCTATGCATAACTTCATAAACTTTTAAAGGGTACAATATTCAAAATCGCACAAATATCGCTATTACAGCGCCCGCTACTGGCGAATTTTTTCCAAATTCAGGGAGGATCTACTTTCCATAGCCAAAAACTTAAAATAAAAATTTGGTTCAATTCTATGCATAACTTCATACACTTTTGGATGGTACAATATTCAAAATCGCAAAAAAATCGCTATTACAGCGCCCCCTACCGGTGAATTTTTTCTAAATTCAGGGAGGATCTGCTTGCCATAGCCAAAAACTTAAAATAAAAATTTGGTTCAATTCTATGCATAACTTCATACACTTTCAGACACACGGACAGACAGACATTTTCTATAAACATGTTTTTTGGGATCTCTGACCCCTAAAACGTGTAAATCCGTCGAAAACCGGAAGTCGAAAAAAATTTCGATTACAATACTTTCTTCTATTGAAGATAGAAGAAAGTAAAAATATAGGCTACTTTTCCAAACGATATAATTCACGATAAAATGTAAGACATGCTAGAAAGTTTTGTCTCTATAATCTTGAAATGTAGTCTGTCTCAAAAGTTTAAGCACAAGCATAAAATATTGATTTTTAATGAATAATAAAAAGTTAAAATAAATACCATTTTTTTATATGTGTATTTCGCAACTTCATTTATATAAATGATATCAAAAGTAGAAAAATTTAAATTACATATTTGTGAAAAATATAATAAATTTTTTTTTAAAAACAAAGTTGTCTCACAAGTTTATGCACAATGGGAAAACAACTACATTTATCACTTTTACAAAACTGTTACATACAAATTATTATTCCGTGATTTCCGATTAGTTCAAATAAACGCGCGTATATCGAAATTATTAGTTTTTATAGGGTTTCTGGTGGCAAAGAGTACCTTGCTTTCTCTATGGCCCCTTTGAATTCTTCAAGAGAATCATACTGTTTTACATTGCTGTAAACGTGACGAATTAAAATGCCATAGACATTGTCAACCGGGTTTATGTGAGGACTTAAAGCTGGCGAGTCAAGAATTAAAAAAAAATTCTGCGAAAACCACGGTTATGTAGTATGTAATATGTACATTGAGGCATTAACTTGTTCAAAGATCCATTCAAGGCCTCCCAAAATGTCACTGAATGCAAGGAAATGTTGATTTAGCGTCTCTTGATATTTTTGGAAATTTGTCTTCCGTTCAGAAAATCCAAAGAGGGTAGTTTATTGAAACCGAATACCCCCAAACCATTACAGGCTTGCCGCCTTGCTGCTTGTTGAAAAAACTTCTTGGTTCCTTTCGGAGATCATGCCAATACATGTTTTACCAATGATGGCCATCTAAGTTTCATTTTTTTTTACCACACTGTAAAACAAATTCCGCAACGTTCCAAAATGGGCAGCTGAGTTGCCCATTATTTCCAAGAAACATTTCTTGAAAATGACTGGAACTTTACTGTATATGTTAAAAACTTTCTACAGAAATGCCAGTAAGTTTCCTGCGAAATACCAGGAATATTTCTGTTGACAGCAAAACATTACTGACATTTCACAGCATGCGGGATCCGCAGACGATTTTTACATTTCCAGTTGACAATTTTCGCTTTATTATCATTATTTATTAGAATGAAAAAATATTTTGAAATTGACATCAAAATTATTATTTATAATTTACACGAAAAAATAAATTTTCAGTTAACATTCAATAAAGTAAATATATATATATGATATATTGTTTCTGAACTTTGCTTAAAATATAAAAATATATAAATGTAAATAATAATTAGAAAAAAAATCTAGACATAAAATATTTTGGATTTTCGTCAGTAATTATGTTAGTTTACAAGTTAGATAAAATACATATAAATTTTCATGACAAAAAAAAAAAAAAAAAAAAAAAAAACCTAAACGTAATTGTATATTTTTTCCGAAAATAAAAAAAAATTCAAATTTGCAGAAATTCAAAGTGTCAAATATATATCAAATTTAAATCAAATTGTAATAAAGTGTTAAAATATAAAATTAATTAAAAAAGAAAAAAAAATGCCAAGAGGTAGCATCGAACTCGGGTCGTACGGGTGGCGTGCGAGCTTTCTGCGTCCACACCACGAAAGACACGTTGAGAAGTGCAAACTAATGGGTATTTGAAACGTATGCTAAACCTCGGCATCTAATTTCTGAAAATCTAAGGCCCATCTGAAGAAATCCTTTCACAAGAATAATTAGAGATAAGAACTCTAAAACATACTTTAAATTAATCAAAATCGGTAAGAATCATGTTTGATGGTCCCCTGGTTAATGGAGATCCAAATAATAGGCGTATTTTTTTTACACGGTCTGCTCGTTAAACATTCCACAGGCAAGTACGAGAAATAATCTCTTAGCGATGTCACAGAGGTATTGTATTTTCATCTGAATTGTCTTGACAATAGAGACGTAAAGGATTATGTCGTCTATTGATTTATTTGCATTCCATATTGATTTTTTTTACATTCATTTAAGGAATTCGTTTTCGACATTCGCGCGCGAGCAACGGATTATAGCAAAAAATTAATAAATGGCGGCCACAGCGTTTTGCTGTTTCTAACTTTTGTTCAGGAACGTTTCAGATAAGAAAACCAGAATTTCACAGGAAAGAGCTAAATTATTCTGAAAACCTGAGAAAAGGCGAAACGTTCCTGGATTTTACATGGAACGTTACCATTTTTTTTTACAGTGCATCAACAACAATAAAACAATAAAGCACTTGTCCCTCGCAGGACATGTGTTTTTTAGCCCAGTTCATTCTTGCTTGTTAGTGGTGTAGTTTGAGACATGGTTTTTAAGACATTTTCTTTAGTATGATGTCATCACATTCTTTAATACGTGTATGTACACCGAGATTATTTTTAATTTGCTGTATGGGCATATTTTATCTAAACAGGAATCGCCGTATTCTCCTATCCGTCTCAACAAACGTCATACGTGGTCTTCCGCATCTTGGTTTCCGGTTGAAATAATCATTTCTGGAGAGTACTTGATATAGATACATTGGTTTGATCAATTAAAATTTTTCGAAATTTAAGAAAAAGTTTTATTTTGTGATTTCAATTTAAAAACTTTTAAAATCTCACTTTTTGTGTATTCTTTGCCCTTCGGCATTTTTTAAAACGAATGGAAATGATTTTTTCACTTTTATATTTTTATAAAATTGGAAAATGACGTCATACAACCTCATTACACTCATCAATCCCGTGTTTCTAAAAAAATTTGCATAAAGTGCTTAAACTTTTGAGACAGTGTTTCTTCCAGAAAAAAAGTAAATTAAATAAAAATTAAGTGTAATTTTTATTTTAAACAACAAAAACTGCTTATTTTATTTGATTTTGATTAAATATCGAGTATTTTTTGTAAATTAACTTCATATATTACCTTCTTCAATTATTTTTAACCATATTTGAAGAGTGCATATACTTTTGAGACAGACTATAGCAAATTTTCCAAACGCCTTCAAATATTCTTCTGTCAGTACCCACATTAACAGTACGCAAAAAATCATTATTCGTTAGAATTCAGTAAATAACATATTCGTTAAGTTTTAATAAACCTTAATCTTCGTGATTTAAACAGCAACTTTTAATTTTTTAACCATAAAAGTAATTTCCCCTCAAAATGAAGAAAAAAAATCAGACCTCAAAGTGGTAAAATTAATTGTACGAGGAAAATCCGTAAATAAAGCATAAAACGCTGTAAACTGATACACGAAACCGGATCTGGTAAGTACTCCTTGTGGATATTACATTCCTATTTATTTCCAAACATAATCTTCATTAAGATATTTACTGCTTCATCACTAGTTCATTCGTTACAGCTTAAATGTGTACCGACTTTAATCTACAAGTTATTATTAATTCTTTTCATTTTTACAAGCACAAAAGGCACATTAAAAGTATTCTTCCGTATACATTGACGTCTCCCTTTCGTATGATGACTGTGATAAAATAAACTAATCGATTGTTCAAGCGGGGAATAAGTCACAGATTGTCACATGACAATGACAGTCACATTACTTAGACCAGGAACGGCGAACCATCTCACATCCTCGTGCCAAAATTTTCCAAAAATGTATTTTACGTGATTATGAAGTGCCAAAAAAAAAAAAAATGAATGGATTAAATAATAATGAATCAAAATCACTTAAAATTTTGTTGTTAGCATTAAAAAAAAAAAAACATGGAGAAGTATGGGATTTGATGTTAACTTTAGAAATTTATTTTAAAAATATTAATTCTGTTGTTTCATCTTAGATGCCAAATAATTTATATCAGCTTTGTAGTTAGTTATTTTTAAGAGAATGCAAGTTGAATTAGACTCATTGGACAAGATCCTTTTACTTGAATTTTTCATAGCATTATTTCCGAAAAGAATGTCTCGCAGGAAAAAAGTCTGGAATTGAATTCCAAGTTGTTACAATTTTACCATCGACATTTTTGCTTATAATGATTTTAATATTCCTTTTGCGATAATCTCTTAATTTTCTCTTATTCTTAAAATTTTGTGAACCAATATTGAGCTAGATTGGGATACATTAAGTTATATTTCAGTTTCTTCAATCTGCATGACAATGACAACCAACCGAACTAATCGAATTCAGATAAACAGAGACAACATTTAGTTTAATTAATGCATTTTGTGAAATTCTACTATATTCTGATGTAGAACCTGAATCTATGCGATGCCAAAGCTAATCTACAGCGTGCCACTTATGGCACGCGTGCCATAGGTTCGCCGTCCCTGATTTAGGCTATTATTATAGAGATTGTTCAAGCGAAGTAATTAAGAATGGGCGTTCATCAACAGTAGGAACTTTACAAATACTCACATTTCATCAAATATTTAATATATTTGCATTCTAATTATACTTTGTTGTTTCTTTTGTACTTTTTCAAGTTTTCTGAAAGAGGCGTTAAATTTAATTGAAAACGATGCAAGCTATAAAACAACAAACATGAGAAACTTTCTTGATTTTTTAAAAGAAACCTTTATATCTTTATGACACAAATACACACACACTTCTTACACAAATAGACGCAAATATTGGGAAATATCCATATAGATACTTCAACTAGATATCATTTTATTTTACAGGGTGACCCTAGATATTTTTTTTCTTCAATTTGTTGTTGGTTTTATAACAATGACATCGTGATCAAACATAAAACTTTGTCTTTATATTGTCGAAGTTTCAGAAGAATTTATCAAGCATTTCTTTAGATATTCGACAAGACGTCTAAAATCGAAAAGTGTCAGGTGATTTTTGACTATATAGTCTATAATGTAATACCGAATTACTTCAACAGTATCAACAAGCGATACGAAAAACTGAGCCGCAATATGCGCTCACTCTGCCTCACGCAGTTTTTTTCTGAGCAGTGTGATTTCACCTGCGCATGATAAGTCTAACATTATTTCATTTCGTTTTTTTTATTCAGTTTGAGATCGAGAACACGAGAACAAGTATGAAACATTATTTGAATCTACTATGATAAGGGCCGTGCTTTAATCAAAAAGCATGAATTTTCGAAAAATAACGTGTTAAAATGTATTTCATTGCTGGTATTTCGTTTTATTCAATACTGCTAAATAGAAAATTATAGTCGAATTAGGGGGCTCAGCCCCCCGTGATCTACGCCTGCCAACCCCCGTTCATGTTTCGCAGCCTCTAAAAACATAGTAATGAGCCCCGTTTAAAAAATATTACTATGTTACGAAAGATTTAAGGATATTATCACTATAACGGCGGCTATCTTATGTTTGATAAGTAATATCAATTACACATTTGAAAATCAGCTTGTATAAAATGAATATTAAATGCGTGAAATGTACATTGACATTTCACGTACTTAATATTCAATAATTTCGGGTGTAGTTTCACTGCTGAAAATGAATTGAAAAATTAATTTAAATTATGCTTATTTGTATAAAATGGTTAGGTTAAAAATGTCGCCATCTTCCTGACTTTTATAACGACGCTATGGACAATATTCTTTCTGTAGGTTCAAGGTTAAAAAACTCCGTCAGCTTGGGAACAGTTTTCAGAACCACGGTATTGAAAAGCATTGTATTTTGAAATTTTATGTTTATATTTTATGTTTTGATCAAGTTTTAGATATTTTCAGGAACAGGTATAGCCTATTCATGAATTCTTTTCTCGATTTTAATACACCATCATGCATATTTTGTTATTTTTACAACGTACATTGTTTATATTAATTAATAAGAATATCCGAATTGTCTAATATGTATTTATGGAATAGTAATTCGTACAAAATAAATCGAAAGTATTTTTCGCATACATTTACCTGTATTTATGCTGCATAAAGTGATTTAATATATAATCAAATTTGCTAGCAGCACTACTTTTATGCCGAGGCTAACGAAAAAGACAGGCTACCGGGGTGCATTCCTCATATCTTTTTTTACAGTCCGCTAGAGTGACGTCATTCTCTTTTCGTACACCTGTATAGGTGCATTCGAGCATCACGTGACTCCAGCAGTCTGTAAAAAAAGATACGCGTAAAGCATCGCGGCAGCCTTTCTTTTTAGTTAACTTCATTTTGTGCCATGTGACGTCCCATTATAATTCTCTGGAATGAAAATCGTTTTAATATATTACGTAATTTTCACTATTAAATGTATTTCTCATGTAATAATTTATTTATTTTAAAGTTTTTTCTCCTTTAAAATTCATATATTATCTAATTTAAAAGTGTTTGGGTATATTATTATTTGAGCTTTTCCAATATAACCTAATATTCACCATTAAAAGTTTTCTATGCGTAATAATTGAATTGTTTTAGGCACTTTAAATATGACAATATTTAATATCTGGGAATTTTACATATAACTTAATTATCACCTTTAAATACGTTTCGCGTGTAAATATTTTATTATATTTTCCCCTCAAAAATGGACTTTTTTTTACGTCTATAGAATTTATGTAAAAGTTGAAGATGACAGGCGATTTTTGGTTTCTAAAATAAACGTACGTTCCTAAAGATCGAAATGTGAAATTTTTTTTTTATTTTTGCAATTTTTCTGAAAAACATAACTTAATCACAATATTGTCTTCACTATCGATTGATTCAAAGATTCAATTTCAATTTGAAAATGACAAAAAATAAGAAATCTAATAATCCCTATCTTTATCACTTTTCTCCATTTTTTCGACAAAAATGAAGTATTTTAGTTGCCATAATTACAGAAATGTCATTAAAATTAGAAAAAAATTAATATCTCAAAAATTAATCAGAATTTTAAAATTCTAATACCACTTTTGACACCTGTGTATCAATATGGATAATTGGAATTGATTTCAACTTTAAACGTTCCATATTTTAGGAGAAATAGGTGTAAAACATAATCAGTCGTTTTATAAAATCGTTTCATACATTCTTTTCATTAGGATTTTATATATATAGGGTAGATATTAAATTTATCCCAATTTACTAAGGTAAATATAATAAATCTACTTACGTTTTTAAAGGATTTATATAAACTATTTTACAAGTAACTTAATATATTAATCATTTAAATATTATTCCTTTACATTGTTATATTCTTTTGCTGTTCGAAATTCTATTGTATGCGTGTCGTTTAGTAGCAAAATTGAAATTTATAAACAACGATAGAATGTTTCAACATTGTAAAACAATTACGACACCCCTGTTTGCCCCGATTCTCCCTTATCTGTTTTCAGTAAATATTTCAGGTAGTTGCTTATTGCGTTTTTAAATTATAAATAATCTTTTAAAAATGTAATTAATTGTGCCCATCTCTTACCCAACTGTGAAATGGCATATGAAAACATGACACTTTTTATCGTGTGCTTTTCTTTATTTTCCGAACGCTGAACTTGAATAGTAAGCAGAAGCAAACAGCTGGGTTCACAATAGAACGATCGTGATACTTTATGACGTCATATTTTTAAAGAGAGAAAACACCTGATAAAGAACTGTTTTTGAAGTTCTTTTATTTTTTATTTAAGGGCAACGCACAGAGAGAACCAAAATAAATGTTATCAAAAGAACTATTATCAAAAAACTTGAAAGAAAAATTTTTATCTGCCGGGTTGAAAACTCAGATTATAATTTGAGACCATTTCGAAAGTTTTAGCTCTCTTATTTACCAGATATTAGCGCTAAAAATAGAAATGCGCGTTATCTTGAAAAGCAAGAAAAAAATAAAACAACAGCAATCCAAACATTCTTTTAGAAGTTAACTACGCAGTAGAATGTTTTACATAGGTAGATCTTTTTTTTTTTTTTAATTATCCAATATTAAATTACAATACAGGTCAACTTTTCATATTTGATACTAATAGAAATAAAATGGAAAGCTTAAGTAGGTAAACGTTTCAATAATGGACACTTTTAAGGAATTTCTTATTAACCTCCGGTATGCTATTTCTTTCTCCCACCTATTAGTGTTTCGTCTCCAAAAAATGACGTTACGTTATATAAGCCAGCCGTAAAATAAAACAGATGTATCATAGTACGGAATAATCTCTACTGCAATTTTTTAAACTTCTAAGCATCGCACCCTTTCAATTTTTATACCGTCGTATTGGGGAAAAAATGAACTTTTAAATGCAATTTGTTTGAAAACTGCATCTCCATTTATTTTTGAGATATTAATTTTTTTGTCGTTTTTAGCACCATTTGTTTCATTTTGGCAACTGAAGTACTCCATTTCTGTAGAAAATAAATGGAAAATAGTTGAAAAATAGCAATTATATCTTTTTGTTGCCATTTTCTCTTAAAAACTGAAAATAAAATTGTAATTAAAATACCTGTTATTTTGAAAAATTATAAATGAATGATTTCTGATAAAACATGGAGCTATTATAAACTAAATTTAATTTTAAGTATCTATATTAATATTCCAAATAAATGAAGGCATATTGAATCATGGAGACAGCCGATTTTTTTCCAGTTTCTTAAATGACGAAATCTCTTTTTTTGGATTTGTGTATTATTCAGCGATAGTCAAGTCCTATGTATATTTTACTGTAGATGTTGTTTAAGACAGGATCCTAAATGAGGAATTCGTTAGCGGATGCGGATGACGTCATTTTATATAAAATAAAAGCGCGTGTTTGGAGTCTTAAAACTGAACTGTCTATATTTATACACATATATATATTTTTTCACCGGGAGCGACACTAAATTCTGAAAAAGCAGAATTCCTGTTTTCTAGCCATAAATTGTTTTGTCTTAATGTTTTGAAGAGATAGTACCTTCCGTTTGTGTGAATTGGCGCAGCATGCCCCTTAAGTGATTTTGCGCCATAAAACCTCATACAACAAACCAACCATTTGTGTGAATAAATATTATCTTTTTCCTTCGTTTTTGTATTATTGTAATTTAAATGTCGGAAAACAACTATATGTTTTTAAGAGCGCCGACAGACAAAAATTAGATTAGGATGCACTAGAATAAACTATGATTCTAGACCCAACTAGTTTTATTAAATTTCTTTTATTAAAGTTCATTTTTATTTAATAGTTATAACTGTTATATTTCAGTTTCTTAAATATTTTATTAATTTATCAACAATAATTAACTTATCTCACAGTCGTATTTCCCATTGTGAACCAAAATTTAATTAATTACAGTTAAATTAAAAACATCCAAAATCCTATTAGTGGACATTATAGGTGCAGATTTACGGTCACCAGTCGCCACATGACGACTAAATTTTTTGCTGTGGCGACCAACTTTCAGTGTGTTTGTCGCCAGAGATCAATTTCCAGTGTTCCCAAACCCCGTGACGGAATATATACCAGGGGATCGTACCCGGGCTTCCCGGGTTACAGAATGTAGGTGAAAACCATTTTTTTAATTGAAAAGTAATATTTTTTTACATGCAACATATTATTTAGATTTCCCAGTAAAAATAAAAAAGTATATTTCTTATGAGAAATATGAATTATACAATCAAATAAACTTTTGAAACTTATCAAAAGCGATTTTTTCGCATTAGCTGCATGCTAAGAGTTATTAGCACAAGATTTTGCTGCTTACGGCATTTGAGTTAAAAAGTTCAGTTTTATCTAAGAAAATCATCGTTTTCTTTTTAATATGGTGTCGTTTTCTCTTACTTAACCATTTTACCTAGTGTCTGAAACTTAGTACGCATAGAGAAGGGAAAAAATATGGAAACTTTATGAGGAAAATACGTGTTTTCAAAAGCAGTACGTAATTTTCCGTTAAAAGTATTATGTCCCTAATGCGAGTTTGCGCCATTAAACCCTATATAACAATTTTGAGTTGTTATCAGATAATCACATGAATAAAGATAAAAAAAACTTCACTATTTCTCTCTTCTCTGCAATAATGAAAGCTATCTTATTACCATCATTTTGAAGAAGTTTCATAGGATACTTTTAAAATTAAAATATAATAATGGGATGTTAAAAAAAAAAAAAAAAAAAAAAAAAACAGCTAGTGCGAGCGCATCTACAAATGAACAGCTTCCAGTTAAAAAATTTATTAGTAAATTTGGTTCAGCAGAAAGCTCACTGCAGATGACTAAAAAACATTCTTGTGTTTTAAATATATAGATTATAAAAGTATGAAAAATTAAATTATGCTAATTATGTTATTTTGATAAAATTATAGTAACATGCCTTAAAGAATAGCAATAAAATTTTATTAGTAGGGAGAATTCTGGACAAAAACTTGAGGATCCTAATGTTATTTTAAACCTCGAATTATTGCCAAGATCTAATTTAATTACTTGTATAACTCGGCGAGGAGAATTCATCCAAGAGAGAATAATCAAATTCTGTAATATAAATCGCTATTTTTCGGGCAAAGAGCATGCACACTGTATGTTACTGCTTTTCCATAAAGTCACTCTAAATGTTTGTAAAACATTGCGTTTTATCAGTATGTGATTTCGATTACGTTATTTTCAAAGATAAAGCACTTTTACCTCTGAAAAATTTCAAAGCAGCTGGTGTGAAAATAACGCACTTCTACAAAACATATTTCAGTTTTAAGAATTAAAATACACGCTTTTTTTTTTATAAAATGACGTCATTTAAAAGAAGCTCGGTAATACAATCTCGGGTATCTAATGATTTATATAACTTCTTCTTCTTCTTTTTTTTTATTTTTTTTTTATAATAGCTTAATGTTTTATCATTCATTTATATTTTTTCAAAATTCGGAAAATGAAATTACACACAGATTAATAAAATTGCATTCTTTCAGGTACACAAATATTCTTTAAAATACATTTTTGTAAAGAGGAAGTGTCGTATCGTTTGTAAAGTTAAATTGCAATAAACTAAAAATCATTTAATTGATAAATAAAAACGAAATAAAGTCAAAACTCACCGGGTTTTATATCAAATGATAATCTTGACATAGCACGTATTTTAATTTCAATTATTTTTTTCAGTTTTTATGAAACAAGTAAGAAAAAATCATGCGTCAAGCATAGATTATGAAACACGTTCTAACACATTCAGAATAATGTAACAAAAGAGCACTGTTTAAAAAATTAAAATATTACGTCTAATTCAACCATATGGAAACGCATAATACATTATAGATCCCAATTTCAGCTATTTACAACCACAATCGGAAAATTATGCAATTTTTTTTTTCAGCGGCCCTGTATAGATTTATACGATTTATAGATTTGAATCTATTAGCTACATGCAAGCCAAAATTTAGTTCACTGAAGAGATACATATACTTCAGTTGAAAATTTACCTTCCTCTAATAAGGAGAACGGTATGTGAATACTTTTGTGCAGCCCTGTATTTGAGGTATGGAATTTATATATAACGAGTAAGATGCAAGAAAATAATTAAATTTAAAAGCGCATACCGAATTTTAAACCCTGCAATCCAGTAATTATTACTCAAAGACAGTACTGTGCTGTAACCGATTTCTTTTGTGTGTCCCTGTAAATGAATAAAAAATGCTATGAATGCCCTGTTCAAACGTGATCGTAGTGAAATTCAGTGATTTATATCAGTTTCAATACATTTTAAATAGCATAATGTCATTAAAATACTCTGCAAACGATTTTTCCTCATATACCATGATGTAATGGAATACTTTTGATTGCTCCTGTAAATGAACGATTAATCCTACATACTTCATATACAATACCAAACATGCTTTGGTGACCCTAAATAACCTTTATCAATTTCATGAAAATCCGAGTATATTTACAGGAGTTATTCCCCATATACCATAATGTAATGGAATACTTTTGAGTGCCCCTGTAAATGAACAATTAATCCTACATACTTCATATACAATAATACCAAACATGCTTTGGTGACCCTAAATAACCTCTATCAATTTCATGAAAATCCAAGTATATTTACGGGAGTTATTCCCCATACACCATAATGTAATGGAATACTTTTGAGTGACCCTGCAAATGAACGATTAATCCTACATACTTCATATACAATACCAAACATGTTTTGGTGAACCTAAATAACCTTTATCAATTTCATGAAATTCTGAGTATATTTACGGGAGTTAGAACGTGGACAGACGGACAGACGGACTGACAAACCGAATGCATAAACACTTTTCAACTTTGTTGGAAAGTGTTAAAAATGGCAACAAAAAGATACAGCAATCTACTATTTTCATTTTTTCCCCTTTAGTTTAAACAGAAATGGAGTACTTCAGTTGCCACGATTACAAAAAAAGTATTAAAAACTACAAAAAAATTAATATCTTAAAAGTAAATTGAGATACATCTTTCAAACAAATTGCATTTAAAAGATCTGGGAGCACGGCAGTGCGTCCGCCAAGTTCGCACAAGCCGTAAGCTACCTTTTCTTGAACCATTTCGGCATACTTTTCACCCCCTCATAACGTCATTTTAGGGAGAGATATAGAATTTTTTCTTTTATATACATGCTCGTATGGTCAAACTGAACTAAGATTCCACGATTTCATGTTTCTATATTTAGTAGTTTTCGAAATATTAAATTCCGAAAAAGCGCTTTTTTGTCACTGACTCACTTCGCATCATCAAATAACTAAGGTACTTCTAAAAGTCGTAGAATCATGAAATTTCACAAGTAAGTCGGGTTTGTAGCACAATTAACCAGAAAAATCTGAAAACACAGAATTTCCGCCTCTAAACCCTTCAAACAGGGGGGTGTTCATTTGGCCGTAAACAGTTCCTTGTGCCAATGTTGGTCGCCAAAACTCGATTACAGAGTTTTGAAGGGGGTCACGTGATTTCAATCAGAATAACATTTTATATATATGCTTTTCCAAAGATGTTTGTTAAATGGAAAAAATGAATATACCTAAAAATTTTAATCAGTATAGGTTATGATATATTCACAATATTAAAACAATAGCACATTTAACAAAATATAATCGCAGTTCGGTACTTTTCCGATATAGTAGCCTTGGCGAAATAGAAAAAATTGCCTTGACGAGAAAAGAAATTTAGTAATAACGCATTTTCTGGCAACCTATTTACTGTTTCATATACACAAGCAATTTTTTCTTTATGTATACAATTTATTTGATGTAAGGAACCCGTTTATTTATTTTTATATACAGACAGAAATAATTTGTACATAAAAAACTATATTTTATACATGTATAAATAAAATGTTTATATGTATACATACATATATGGACAACATAAATGTTCATCAGGTTTGTTTTCATAGTTGTTTATATCATTTGGCAACATATCTCAGTTTCTGAAGTCCGAATTGCGCCAAGATTTAAAAAAAAATGCCAAGGTCCCTATAGTGGAAAAATATCCTAATTCCATATGAGTGTTTAAAAATCTCCTTTTAATTAAATGAAATGTGTAACTAATAAACTGTCTTTAACGATGTGCGACAGATGCGGCGTCCGAAGTCCGCTGCTAATGTTATTATGTTGTATTATTAGCCTACTTACTGTTAATTTATTGTTAATTTTAAATCTTTAAAAGAAAGATTATAGTTATAGATAAGATATGTTAGTCGCCAAAACCCGATTACAGAAAATTAGCCTGAGTTATAAAAGTGTTACATGATTTCAAGCTGAGTGAATTTTCATATGCTTTTACAAAAATCTTAATAAGGCAAATCTTTCAATTTATCTGTCCAACTTTCTATCTTTTACTTCCTTAAAATAAATTTTATTAAAGACCGGGAGGCATCTGCACAGATCACCACCATATCGAGTTGACAGCTGAAATTTTAGGATTAGTTAAATATTGATTAGCGTATTGAAATGTAACTGGTCTGCCAAGTCATATCTTTGTGGAAACCACCTACATACCCGATTTTACGGGTTAATTGGTGGATTTTCCATTGTGTTTTCCTGCACCCATTCCTCCATGTTTCCAAACTTTTGGATGCAGGAAAATACAATAGTAAACCTATCAGTTAACCACTAAAATTAGGTCTTCAAGTGGTTTCTACCAAGATATGACTTAACAGACCTGTTGCATTTAAATATGCTAATCTAGTTTTAACTAATCCTAAAATTTCAGCTGTAAACTCGATGAGGTTATGGCGTGTACAGACGCCTCCCGGTCCCGGCCCCATAAATGTCGGAATTCTAATCTCAATAGCATTCTGGTCAATCTGGCAATTATCCCTACTATTTATGGAACACTATTCCTTTAACCTTCCGTCTACCAGACGGGTCCATTGGACCCGACATGTACATTCAAAATATTTATTCAAACCAGAAATTTCTTCAAAACAAACTAAATGTATAAATCAGACAATAATAAGTTAAATAAATAAATTAAATAGTTTTAAGTAAAAATTCTGGTGTAGAATGTTTTTATAAAACTTGAGTAAAATTTCCGGTAGTTCTAGGGTTAAGTGCGTTTTAATGATGTTGATGAACTTATGCATATGCATCATACATATTATACATATGCATATAATACGTAATACATTTGCATCATACATATTATAGGTATGTGTATAATACATAATACATATGCATCATTATGACGTCAGAATAAATAAAACATTTTTTGTCGCCAAATATGAGAATTGACATGATATATTACCAAATTTTGCGAAACTTTGCTAAATGCAAGCTTGGCGAATATTTGACGCTAGTGGCTATTTTTAAATGAGTTAATTATTAATGCGAGCCATCTATTTTTATTTTTCCGCATATCATCTGAATAGTTATATGATATAACGTACTAATATTTCCAAAGTGCTAATAGTTTCGTCACTGGCCAAAGCCTCTGCTATTGTTATTATATTGTACTGTTATTATACTTACTGTGACTATATTGTTAATCTTTACACCGCTAAAACTTCTGTATTATGTAAAGAAAATTTACGGAAACTATTAAAGCATTGAAACTGCCAGTTCTCTTTATGATTATTATAATTCTATAATATGTAACATGTTAATCGATATGCACGTTAGAATGAATCTTCTATAATCCGGTTCCTCGCATTTTAGTTTTCAGGTTTCAAATAAAATTAGCTAAAATCTTAAAACCATGGCACATTGACTAATTGTTCAACACGATCAGATGAGAAGAATGATAGATTTTCAAATGGATCATGGCAGTGAGCCGGTAGACCTTCTATTCTTCCGTAATCGAGTCTTTTGAAAAGGTTAACGTGAAAAAAAAGATATTAGCATCAATATGGTTTAATACAAATGCAGATATTGTCAAAGGATTTCATAAGAACCATTTCACTTGTACCCAGTCGTATCAGTTAAAATACAACAATTGGCAGTGACCCCAATTAGAAAAGATTACTTAATAGGATTAAAAATTTCCGCATTAGAGAACGAATCGTAACTGCTAAGGAAACATGCATAAGTGAGTTAAGCGATATTTGTCACGAAAGATGAAATACATAACAACACAAAATATATGATGTGCTTCCATGATTGTAAAGAGTTCTTGATTTCTCTATCAAAAGCTTCCGACTTGGCAAAAGAATGAACAAGTAAATTAAATTATGAATAACAGACACATGATGCAATGTTTAACATGGAATTAATACGGTCAATACTGCTTGCTAGAGGCGGCTAGTACTTTAATATAAAAAGAAATAAAGTATAAATTTGTATAGCCCAATAAAATAAATTTAGTTATTTTTATGTTAGCCGGGCGTAAGTGGCAAATCGCCAAATAATGTTCCCAACTCCATTGTTCATATTGCATTCATTTCATTTAAAGATATATACTTTTCAGTCATCTCATTAAAAATAGATGTATTTCACTCATTTTATTTAATAGAATATTTAACATAGAAATAAATAAATAAATAAATAAGAAATAATAACGTAAACCAAAATATTTTATTTGAAAATCAAAGCATTGTTTCTAATTTACACATGTGAAAAATGAAAACTGCTATTGGCGAAAAAACAAAAGGCTAATGAGGAGATTTGCTCTCGGCTAGCATAAAAGTAAAGAAATTTAAGTTTTTCATATTAATATAGTTTAGAATAACAAATTTGAAAAAACATACAAAAAGTAGTGATATCCCAACAAAAAGTTTTCGGTAAAAAAAAAAAAAAAGCGCCAAGTTCTCCTTAATGTTTCGGCCAGAAAAAGTAGTGATATCTAAAGTTCGCACAAGTTAAAAGCCAAACATCCCAAATCTTTCATTGAAAATGGCTTCCTGCGACTTGGCCGTTAATGCCTTCGAAAGAGTTTTTCAAATTTTAAAATATGTACAAATGAGCTGCATGTCAACTACATTTTTTGATTATTTTAGGCATTTTGTGGCACAGAGTACAGAAATAAAATACACATTTGAAAAAAGCATTTAAACAACTTCAGTCTATTTAAATGCTTAGAAATTAAAAATAACAAAACACTTGTATTCAGGAGCCCTAATTGCTAAAACATAATTAGTATCAGTTTATAAATCAAATACCTCTTAATGTATGCGAACAAACTGTATTAAATGTTCAAACGAAATAAATCTCTTTCGTCAATACACAAGATTTCAATATTATACAATAAAATATAATGTAACATATTGTGATATTTGAAGTAAGTAAATTTTGTTTTATTTCTTGGGTTTTACGTTAATGACTTTAGCTTTAGACCGTACAAAATGGCAATTAAACCACAAGTGGACTAAATGATCTGTAATCAAAACTAATGTTTGTTGAAACTGAATGGTAGTTATCAGAAATCTTTTACTTATAATGTCTTTATGTGAATTTGCCTCTTTGCATTCTCATATTACTTTTAATATTTAAATAATTCATAAATGTGTAATTTCTCAATCATTAATTTTGAAATGCTGTAGAAGGCATTAACGGACAAGTCGCAGGAAGCCATTTTCAATGAAAGATTTGGGATGTTTGGCTTTTAACTTGTGCGAACTTTAGATATCACTACTTTTTCTGGCCGAAACATTAAGGAGAACTTGGCGCTTTTTTTTTTTTTTTTTTACCGAAAACTTTTTGTTGGGATCATTTTTTTTCCTTACACGATGGTGTAAAAATTAAAAATATGCGACGTTTAGAAGATTAAAAATTTGCAGTAGAGAAAATTGCAAAACCAAAATTTTATTTCAAATTTCAAAGTGTTGCCATTCGCAAAATGACGTATGCGTTACGCACAGATATGTTTGTCCTTTATAATATAGATATTTTTTCTTTTGGAAATAGAAAAGCACCTGCTCTTTTCACTGGCCGAGATCAAGTATGACCTTGATAAAAAGTCAGGAAATTTTTGCGATTTCAGTTATCGCCATGAACCCTGTGATGTATGGCTTTCTTGCCGAACATTATGCTCGAATATAATTCGGCGCATGTCCGCTCCACTACAAAGCTTAGCAACAGCGAAGCTCGGCACATGCGCGCGCTAATGGTAAAGCTTCTTCTTTGGACACTAGCGAAAGCAAGCATTTCTTCGTTCTAGAAGGTTTCGTCCGAAATCCAGAGTTGAAATAAATACTCCTTTACTGCAGATCTGCTCACGAGACAGTCCAAAGTTTCCAATGCGATGGAGATTATTTAAGGGCTTTGGATCGTGGAGTCGCGAGGATGGAGGATTCCGAACTCTGAAGAAAAAAGAACAAAAAGAAAAAGAAACTCGCACGAAAAAATACTTAACGCGAGGTATATTCTTGCTCTGTAAATGCTTTCTGCAAGTGCGAGATTTTTATAGTGCAAAATAATCTTACACAGTCCTAATTTTTTTTATATGTATACTTTTATATGACAAAATCAAAATAAGAAATAAAGTTTTCCTAATATTTCCCATTATCGTGACAGCTTAGCTTTATACATGTTTTGTTATTCAATTGTATCTCGTCCAACTTCTGATTTTTCCAGATTTATATATTATACTTTTTTAATATGAAAGTTTCAAGAATTTTAGGATTAAATTGAATATTTGTTGTAATTAGTCTGTGTTTTGTTGTACATGTGTATTTATTAATTAAACTATTTTTCATTTTGAATTCCTGAGTTTTTTTGTTAAGTTTTTTCCATATAAATACTATTGTTTTATGAGTTTGTTTCACAATGTGGGCACTAGATTTTGGTTAGGAGCCAAAGTGGCGACTGGATTTTTGGGGTTTAGGAGCCACTGGCTCCTTTAAAATTTTGGGAATCTGCACCTATATGGGCATTCCGCACAAAGTAATAGATAATTTGTTTTCATGTTTGTATTTAGAACCAAAACTTAAGCTTGAAAGCATACTAATGAAACAAAATAGCCATTTTCAAATAAATTTAGAAATTAGATATTAATCATTAATAAAATATTTACGAGAATAATTCATTTTTCAAATTAATTATTAATGTCATTATCACAAGATGAATAATTTAATTATTTTGGATAGGAGATTTAAAATACTGAAGTCCAGGTAATTACAGTTATCGAATTATTGTGACAATGGAAGGGATTGCGGGTGGGGGTTAGAAGGTTAGTAAAAAGAAAAAAAAAAAATAGTAGAAAAAATGCTTTGTAATACCAGTGCACGGAATCTATTTCCTGTTTCAATTCTTAAGAGTTAAATTTCATGAAACTACTAGTAGTAATTAGTAATGCAAATCTGGAAGAAAATGTGGGTTGAATGTTTTAAATACCATATAAAATGATTTCACAATAAAGTTGCAGAACTGGTGTTTGAGGCCAGTGATTGATTTATTTGAAGATTTGATTTTTGTGCCAGATTTGAATATTTACTAATTAAAAATGTAATTAATATTTATAGTATTTTTTATGCACAGAGTTGCTTTTTCAGATATGAATAAGGAAACATTGAAGGCAGAAAGTATTAAATTTGTAACAAATCGTGTGACTTAAAAATTTGTCTTTGTTTGAATAGGGTGGAGAACGTTTCAGCCTCACCCCCCACCCCCCCCCCCCCCCCCCCCCCACACACACACCTTTTCCTATGGCCTTGAACATTATTCTTTGTTTTCTGATTGCTTTGATTGACTACCAAGTTATAAAATATACATTTAATATTATAATAATTTGCGTGTGTGCATATATATATACACACACACTCAAAAACATATATTTTATTTGTATGTTTCGTAAATTAAAATAATTATACGTAGGTTTTCAATTGTGGTTCAAAAATATTTCATGAATATTTCGTTGCGCAAATTAGCAGTTTGCCTGAGATTCGAACTCAGGTCCAAACGTCAGAAAACCAACAGGTTTCTGAGCCGATTTTCAAAGAAAGCAACTTAACCCTCTCACTGACAAGCCAGTGTTAATAGGTTCACCAAGCTTCATGGTTCGCTACAATTTTAGCATAATTTAAAATAATATAATTCTAGTGATCTAAGGAATTTTTAATACATTGAATAATGATTAACACCCTCAAGAATTATATTCGTATTCGTAATTAAGTTTTTTTATATAATGTTGAAATAATCCTCTTTTTTTAGCAGTAAAGGGGGTCCAAGGCTAAAAATTCTCAAAAAATGCATTTTTTTTTTTTAAATTATTGGCTTTAAAAAAATACTGAGTTTCTAGCGTTAAATACCGCAAACCTCATGCTTTTATCTTCATTAGATCCAAAGATATAACACCTATTGCCTTGAGAAGCGATGCATCAGCTGCCCGCCTGACGATAACTTTAACTCCATTTATCTCAGAATGAATTTTTTCACGATTTGTCAACTTTAAAAGAATATACCTAAAGTTTCTTGCAAGATATATGTATGAAATTTTTAACAGATATTTTATTCTATATTTCCAACAAATTGTCTTCAGGATTTTTAATTTCGAGTGATAATTGTGAAAATATGCTAATTAATGCAAAACTCACTCATAAAAAAATTCATTTTTTTACTTAAATTTTTTTAATAACATTCCTAATCAATATTTTAAGAAATCCTGAAGACTATTGAAATGACACATTTTCTGTACACAAAAGTGTAAAAATTTTGTAAATCGAGTGAGTACTTCCAGAGTTATATCGAAAATTAAATATGTTTAAAATTTTACAATTTAAATTAAAAAAAAATATTTAAAATTTTTCAGATTTTTTTTTATATGCAATATTCTTATTACATTAAAAGATATTTCAGGAAAAAATTTCATAACAAAATCTCTATAAATAAAACAAAAATAGAATTTTGAGCCCCAAACCCACTTAAAACAAAATACAGAGAATACAACATTACAATTTTGCACTTTACTAGACTGTGAGAGGTTTAACTGATTATAAACTGTAACGTAAAATTTCAATCTTGTTTTTACAAGACCTCCTGATTATTGCACTAATATAACGACGTGAGTTTCAAAACTCGCGTTATCCAAATTTAGAAAAATCGTGTTTTCTCTATCAATCTATTCTATTGGTAAACCTGCACCGAAGAAACATCACAATCTGAATATATATATATATATATATTCTGTATTTTTGGCATTGTAAAATCTTGGTTTATAATGAAAACCAATGGACGCAGTCAGAGGTTTTTCGCAATTGCCCAAAATTTGGGTTTATGGATAAGGCGAGTTTTGAAACTCACGTCCTCATATCTTTTATATGTTTATCTATCTTCTGTACTCTTTTGATTTACTAGCGTTCGCCGCCATTTTCTGTTTCTGACCTCGGAACTTACTCCTAGTCCCAAAAATGACCGGTGATTTTAAAATTCAATAACTGGCAAACGGTGACAGATATTAAAAAAGTTCTTGCAGGAGGGTTATGTATGGTGTCAGTTTTTTTTTTTTTTTACTGTGATTCTTTATTTTAGTTCGAATTTCAAACAATAGATGGCGCTGAGAGCAATCGGTGCTGAGTCCATACCCGATTTTTGGTACTTCGGGATCCATTCAATACATTTTAATCTCCTTTTTTCGCATGGACGAAGAGAGACGCCGAAAAAGCAAGCCTGGATTTAGCGGTTATTGTTTGCAGCGCCATCCATCGATGCTATTTGTAACTAAAATTGAGAATCGCAGCATACAAACTCCTGACATCTTACATGATACTCCTGCAGGAATTTTTTTAATATCTGTCACCGTTTGCAAGTTATTGAATTTTAAAATCATCGGAAATTTTTGGAACGCCCGGTATTAGAGATGTTGGTTATCGAATTTGTTCGAAACCCTTATATGGAAAGAAAAAGCGTAAAAAATAAAAATAAAATCTTTTTTTTACGTTAAAATAGAGGAGATCTATACGGGGTGCAAATTAAGTCAGGAAATAGTCAAATAACTTTTGAATGGACCTATCTATAGCAAAACGACTATGTTATATCATATGAGAGTGACTGCAGCGCTCCTAGTGGCAATTTTTGGAAGTTTTCGACTACATCCCGAAAATTATGAGATATAGCGAAATAAAGTCTAGTACAAAAGTGTAGCGCTTTCTCTATTTATATGAAATGATGCCTTACGTGTAAAAATTAGAATTTGTTAGTACTTTATTAAATTTTTTGAAATGAATTTTTTTCAATGTCCAATTATCGGCTTACATACATACTAATCGTGTACAAAAGTGTGGCATTACATGACAGATGCGCATTTACCAATAAAAATAACATATAACATGTAAGCAAGGAACAATTTATTTTAATAAGAATTCCAAGTTAAATATATTCCATGGTCACCATTGGCAGCGTAAGTCACTTTCACGTGATAGACCATAGTCATTTTACTATCGGTAGTTGTTTGTTCGACAACTCTGACATTATCCGTTCAAAAGTTATTTGGGTGTTTATTGACTTTAGTTTGCACCCTGTATAATATATAAATAAAAAGTTACTGATACCATAACTGCCAACCTCCTAGTTTTTTTTTTTTTTTTTTTTTTTTTTTTTTTTTTTTTTTATAAAATAATACCTGAAATTTTATTAAGCGAATGAAGTTTATTAATAACCATATGGAAGGAAGAAATATTTCATTATATAACTTTTCTGGTTCAAATTGTGTTTATTTGACTTGGGGACAAAAAAAAAATAGAAGCTTGGTAAGCTACGTGATATCCATTTAACGTTTGATGCACAATTTCTACAATGTTTTATGGCCGGCATGACAGGAAAATATCTTCGCTGCTTCAATAGTTTTGTTGATGGAAAAGTAGTTTTACAGAATTCACCCAATAACAGCCTACATAGAATTCCGTGGAAACGTGAGCAAGAACTTGAAGAGAAAAAAGCCTTAGCAAAACAACAAACTTCAGTAGAATAGATATAGCAATCCTTTGTTGAATAAACGATAGCAAACGTCACTTATGAAGTAACTTTTATAATTCTAATCCTCAGCACAATATTTGAGACGTTTTTTCGATGACTGAAATCTAAAGCAACTCTGATGCTTAAAAATATAACGATGTAAAAATTATTTCAAATATTTATACTTCCTTAGTATGAAAAATCGATAAAACATAAACGTAATAAAGAGCTTTTCTTCTGTAATTTGGTCAGTGGCTTTTTTAATTTTTAAAACATCTCGCGACAAATTCTACACTGTTAAAAATTTGCAGCATTCTGGCAGGTCATTTGACCGTTTTTTTCCGAAAACGGTTACAAAACCGTGAATTCAACACTATTCTGACCATATTTTTGGCCATTTTATGGTCAGAATATAGTTAAATTATGGTTATGAAACCGTTTTTTCAAAAAACGGTCGAATGACCTGCCAGAATGCTGCAAAACTTTTAACAGTGTAGGTAACTCAAAGGAAATGGATTCATTGCATATGTTCTCACTTCTCATAAAGATTTCTATTAATTCACAGTTATGAATGTGGAATAAAATATTGATGAATAAATTATTTTACTATTTTTAGAATTAATCTGTAAAGGCTCCATGTTATGTAATCTGGCTAAAACTGTAATTCTTTTGTTGTATTTAATATCTGCTGTATTTTTTCATTTATAATTAAATGAATGCAGTTAATTAATAACCACATGGAAGCAATAAACGTTTCATTACATACTTTTCTGGTTCAAGTTATGTTTATTTGACTTGGAAAAAAAATAGCAAGCTTGGCAGCTACGCGATATCCGTTTATCGTATGATGCATAATTTCTGCAATTTGTTAGCGCCGGTGTGACAGAGAAATATCTTCACTGCTTCAACAGCAACAGTCTTGTTGTTGGAAAAGTAGTTTCACAGGTTCCATTCACCAAGAGCCAACATAGAGTTCCGTGGGAACGTGGGCAAGAAGACTTTAAAAACTAGAGAACAGGAATTCTGTTTTTTCAGAATTTAGTGTCGCTCCCGGCATTTCCATTACTTCATTTTCTTCTGATGGACTGATGGCTTCTATTATTATGAAACAGCCATTATAAATGAAGTGTTAGGTGAAGATGAAAGAGCAGCCGTAAAATGTTAGAACTCTGATTTTCTGGTCAGAATGGGGGTAAAGAATGGCCATATTTATTTTATTTTTTTTTTTTTTTTACGGCTGCTCTTTTATCTTCACCTAACACTTCATTTATAATGGCTGTTTCATAATAATTAAAGCCAGCAGTCCATCAGAAGAAAATAACTCGGTTAAGCGGGACTCTACTGCAGTACAAAACATATTTCAATTTTAAGACTTAAAGCACACGTTTTATTTTATGTAAAATGACGTCATTCGCATCCGCTTAAGAATTCCACATTTACGATCTACTCTTAAACATCTACAGTAAAGCATGCATAGCACATCACTATCGCGAAATAATGCACAAATGCAAAAAAATATTCCGTCATTCAAGAAAATTGGAGAAAAAAACGGAGATCTAATGATTCATAGATACTTACAATTAAATATAGTATATAATAGCTCCATTGTTCTAACAGAAATCATTCGTTTATATTTTTTTCAAAATGGCACGTATTTTAATTACATTTTCTTTCGGTTGTTGCGAGGAAATGGCAACAAAAATATATAATTACTATTTTAAAACTATTTTTCCTTTACTTTCTACAGAAATCGAGTACTTCCGTTGCCAATATTAAGCAAATGGCTCCAAAAACTACAAAAAAATTAATATTTCAAAAGTAAATGGAGATACAGTTTTCAAACAAAATGCATTTAAAGGAACTTTTTTTTCCCAATACGACGGTATAAAAATTGAAAATGTGCGATGCTTAGAAGTTTAAAAAATTGCTAAAGAGTATTTAATCGTAATGCTTTGTTTTACGTCTATAGCTTCTGTAAGGTAACGTTATTTTTTGGACACAAAATAAGCTGGGAGAAAGAAATAGCATACCGTACCGGAGGCTAAAAAACAGGCCATAACAAAATTACAAACCTTAGTAGAACAGATATAACAATCCTTTGTTAAAATAACTTTTATTATTCTAATCCTCAACACAATATTTGAGATGTTTTTTCCGGTGATTGAAACCAAAACAACTCTGATGCTTAAAAATATTTTGATGCAGAAATTATTTAAAATATTTATACTTTCTTAGTATGAAAAATCGATAAAAAAATAATCTTAATAAAGAGTTTTTCTTCTGCATGCTACTATAATTTCGTCATTGATATCGTATGTATTTTCAGCTACATTTAAGGCCGTAGCCAGGAAATTATTAAGGAGGGGATTTGTGCATTTCTGGGCTCAAAATTTTATTTTTATAGTAATAGTATTTTTTGAATAGTTTTTTTTACTAATTAAATATAATGAGAATTAAAATACTTATTAATTACTGACTTATTAAAAGCTTATATTGTGAATTAAAGTAATTCAATGATTTAATTACAAAAGAAAATTTATTCTTTGAGCCTTCTTCATTGCAACTAAATTTAGAATTTCTGTTGTGCTGAGGCTGCTTCGACGTTGTATAATGATTAGTATCAACCAGTAATGTTTTATGCACATATGTTTCCAAACATTTTATGATAAAAAAATGCCATTGCAATAGCCTGTACTGGAACAGTTACTTTTTCTAAACTTTGTGAATATTCAGAAAATATAATTCTCGCTGTTTTCTTTAAGAGTTTCAACTAAAGAAGTGGACAATTTAGATCAAGCTTTTTAAAACAACGAAGTCCCACTTTTATAGAGTTCCACTACGGAAAATTGTGTAAATTTTAAAGATTTCCTAGAAATTGCATTCCTTTTAGCAACATGTTGGTAGAATCGAACGATAAAGGGATGCTACTGGCCTTGGTGACATTCCTAATTATAGAACCTCTTTCTCGGTGTTGTTTGGACGTAAATGATGTCCACTTCCATCAAATGTCATTCTAACATTACATTTCGCAGAAAACAAAGTGTGTTGAAAATATCGTTATAGTGTCTTCATTATTGTTAATGTTAAGAACGCACCTAGAAATTGCATTCCTTTTTGCAACATGTTGGTAGAATCGAACGATAAAGTGATGCTAGTTTAGAATCTTGATTTTTGAATCTTGACTACTGGTATTTAATTGTATATAATAATCCTGGCAGAAATTTCGGAGGGATATCAAACCCTGGTAATTCTCCTACTGGCTATACAGCCTTGGCGACATTCCAAATTATAGAACCTCTTGCTCGGTGTTGTTTGGACGTAAATGATGTCCAGTTCCATCAAATGTCATGCTAGGAACGCTATTGTGCTATTTCAACACACTTCGTTTTCTGCGAAATGTGATGCTAGCATCACATTTCGCAGAAAACGAAGTGTGTTGAAAATACCGTTATAGTGTCTACATTATTGTTAATGTTAAGAACGCACCTAGAAATTGCACTCCTTTTTGCAACATGTTGGTAGAATCGAACGATAAAGGGATGCTTGTTCAGAATCTTGATTTTAGAATCTAGAGTGTATTTATTTTTTATCTTGACTGATACTTAATGACACATAGAAATCCTAACAGAAATTTCGGAGGGGTAACAAACTCTATTAATTCTTCCTGGCTACGGCCTTGGCGGCATTCCAAATTATAGAACCTCTAGCTCGGTGTTGTTTGGAGATAAATGTTGTCCAGTTCTATCAGTTGCTGTGATAGCATCAAATTTTGCAGGAAACAAAGTGTGTTGAAAATACTGTTACAGTATCGTCATTAATTTTAATGTTATAAGAATACAAATTCGATTTCGGCACGGAGAGAAGTACACGAGAGAGGTACACGGTATTTTCGACTGAATAAAGTGGATTGTTAACCTGATTTCCTATACAAAAATTGTTTGTCTTGACGCGCTATTTTATTAGTTTAAAAAATCCCTGTATATGCCCCTACCATGTCTTTGAGAGAAAAGCTGAACTACTCCTAAAATAAAGCCAATTAATTCTCTTCACTGTCAAAAGAAAAATAAAGGACACGCTCAGACATAATGATGTCTTCTTTTTCTCAGTGTTACACATTATTACATTATGTTGTCAGGGTAACACAGTAACTCTTGAAAGAGCCTTGTCTGTTAAGTTCAGTAACTTAATACTGGCGAAAATTGAGAAGGGCGAAATTTTATTTACAAACTCATGTACTATCAGCACGAGTGCTCTGTTCGCCAAACCCCTTTTTACTATCTAGCTGATTTTCCTGAAAGGCTTTTCATAAAATAAATAAATAAAGATAAATGCAGGAAGCTAATTTAAATTTTTAGAAATCATATGATTTTAAAGGCAGTTGGAAGTCAAATTCGTGAAAAAAAGTCGTTTAAAAAAAATAATATTTTAAATCCTTTATATTTTCCTCCTATCGAATGGTATGTTATAGGCCGGGAGCCGTCAGCACATACAACCACCTCATCGAGTTGGAGGCGGAAATTCCAGAATTAGCTAAAACTCGATTCCCATATTAAAACGCACTGATCTGCCAAGTCACATCTTTGTGGAAAACACAAAAAAAAAACGTGATTTTAGCGGTCGACTCGTAGGTTTACCATTGCGTTTTTCTGCACCCAAAAGTATGAAAACATGGCGGACTGGGAACAGGAAAACACAATGGTAAACCTACGAGTCAACCGCTACAATCGTGTTTTTAGGTGTTTTCACCAAGATATGACTTGGCAGACCGATTGCGTTTTAATATGGGAATCGAGTTTTAGCTAATTCTGGAATTTCAGCCTCCAACTCTATGAGGTGGTTGTCTGATGGTTCGTGCGCCTCCTTGAATTTTGCAGACCAGAAAATTTTTCGGCACCAGTATTATCTTATAGAAAATCTCTTCTTAAAAGAAGGCGAAATTTTGCGCGTTTAACCTAGATTTCTTTTTCTATAGAAATGTAACTGGTAGTTTTCCTGGAGAAATAACGGTATCCGTACGAACCATGTGTCTGTGCTGGCGGTCTATTACTTTTGTTTCGGTGACAATAAAAAAGTAAAATTTTTTAAGTGATTATATTTTCTTAATTACATCTTACAAAAACATTACATATGTAAACTTTAAACTCAATTTTCTCAAAATGCAATTATGTATTCAAATAAACTTTTGACATTTATTAAAAGCGATATTTTCGTATTGCCCTATCAAAAACATTACGTATCAAAAGCATTAATAATGTATCCACATTAAGTTTTGAAATTCATTAAAAGCGATACTGCAACAGAGGCTGCCGATGTTGTGATGACTATCTCACCGATTTTAATCCACCACATAACGTGAAGATACAAATACAGTGAAATCTTCCTGTGCGACCACCTCCCTCAACGACCATTTTTTCATGAAACGAAATTTATTACCATACGCTCAATACTAATTTTACCTCTATTCAGAGACCACCCCAGTTGAATTCCCTCCATGAGCGACCCATTTCTTTGAAGAAAATGAAACAAATTCCGTTTTTTCCTAGTCGCTTGAAGAAGGTTTTATTAGAATAATAATTCCGGAGAGCGCATTATTCATCAAACTTCTAAACTAAGTTTAGAACTTTTATTTATCCCGGTAACTTTTAAGTGTTTAAATCCCTTTGTGCCTCTTTTAGGCAATGAATTTAACTCTGATGACAAAGTAAGGATGACGGTCAATAAACTCCCCTGTCCTATTCTGTCAGGAAACTCTCAAAGAAATAGGTAAATTAATGAAATTGTCATAATTTTTTCCCGTCCAAAAACAAATTGCATTTATTTTCTGAACTTCGAAAGGACATGGAAATAAAAGTTATAGAAGATAAAACCGTAAGATCAAAGCAAACGCCAATATATTCATTTTTTAAACTCTGCACTAATTAACTTATGAAATTAACTTTTGTTTTGATACTTAAATTTTCATATTTTTTTTCCGATTGCGAAAAATAAATTTTGGTAACATTAATTGTTACCTTTTTTCAACAATTAAAATCTAGATTTAAACACGACCTCCATTAAAAGACCACCTCTCGGAGCGACCAAATTTTATTGGAACGGAACATGGTCGCTTTAGGGAGGTTTTACTGTATATACTCCTTAGTTGATACGCTGCCACCACCGGTATAGGTGCGCGATACGGACATGATGTAAGAAGGTTGGGAATCAGTCACTAGGATATTTCAAATAATGTTAAATAGAAGATTTATTTACAATACTAGGGGGCTCGGCTCCCTACGAGCTACGCTCGCCAACCCCCATCTAGACACCGCAGACTCTAAATGCAGGCTAATTTGATCGGCTTTAAAAAAATTTCGAAAGATTGAATTATAATTTAAAAAACAGTGGCGATCTCCCTATAAACGAATTTCTATTCATTTCTCTTTGATTGGGGAATTTTAACGCCAAATCCGCTGCGGTACTACTTGATTATCCTGTCGACCAATTTCGCCAAATTATATAAATCGCCAAACCACTCGCCAAATTATACAAATTGATATAATTTTTATTTTAAATAACGAAAGAACAAATAAATTCGTACAACATTAATAAATACACAAATAAAACGTCGAAATAAAAATAACTTGATGACATATACACGTGTAACAACATTTCAAAATAAGCTAATATAAAAGGAATTAAGTAAAGAGAGTCTTTGTCTCCTGGTATTTTTTAACAAAGCGAAAAGAAAGTTCTTTTAAATGAGACATTTTAAATTAATTCTCAAAATATCAAATAAATGTCTAGCGCAATTTCTAAATTTAAACTTTTTTGTAATTTTATTTTGTGTTCATTTTATGTAATAACTATAATGTGACGCAAATATGACGTAATTTCTCCTAAGACTTCTAACGCATGTTAATGAATTTATTATTTTACAATATCCTTTCTCTTTTAAAATTCACGTGTATACTTTTTATGACGTAATTTTTAATAAGTTCCTGCTTTTTATACGTAACTAGGGGGCTCAGCCCCCTACGAGCTACGCTCGCCAACCCCCGTCCAGACACCGTAGACTCTGAATGCACGCTAATTTGATCGGCTTTAAAAAGATTTCGAAAGATTGAATTGTAATTTAAAAAACAGTGGCGATCTCTCTATAGACGGATTTCTATTCATTTCTCTTTGATTGGGGAATTTTAACGCCAAATCCGTTGCGGTACTACTTGATTATCCCGTCGACCAATTTTGCCAAATTATATAAATCACCAAACCACTCGCCAAATTATACAAATTGATATAATTTTTATTTTAAATACCGAAAAAACAAATAAATTAGTACAACATTAATAAAAATACAAATAAAACGTCGAAATAAAAATAACTTGATGACGTAGACACGTGTAACAACATTTCAAAATAAGCTAATATAAAAGGAATTAAGTAAACAGAGTCTTTGTCTCCTGGTATTTTTTAACAAAGTGAAAAGAAAGTTCTTTTAAATGAGATATTTTAAATTAATCGTTTTTAATCTGACGTAATTTTGACCAAACTATTCTTTCTCTTTTTAATATTCACGTGAAAATACTTGTGTTAGAAATTAAATATTATTTGCGCTTTCCTAACAAAAATAGTTGAAAAGTATCCTCTTAAAATATCAAATAAATGTCTAGCGCAATTTCTAAATTTAAACCGTTTTGCAATATTATTTTGTGTTCATTTTATGTAATAACTGTAATGTGACGTAAATATGACGTAATTTCTCCTATTTAAGACTTCTAACGCATGTTAATAAATTTATTGCTTTACAAATTCCTTTCTCTCTTAAAATTCACGTGTAATTATAGTTTTTATGACATAATTTTTAATAAGTTCCTGCTTTTTGTACATAATTATTTAATTCTAATTCCAAATGTTTTTTTCTGTTTATAATAGTCACGTGTAAATAATTTTTTTAATTTATTTATACGTATAAATATTTTTTTTCGAAGCAAACATTATTGCTTCCGCTGTTTATACAGTTGGCAACAGTTTAAATTAATATCACTTTCTAAAATCTGTTAAAAATATCTCTAGAAATGCTGAAAATCTGAATTTAAAATAGAAATAAAACCTCAAAAAAATAGTCAAAATAAAAAAATTAATGCAATCTGCACTCCGGCAAATTCTAACGCATAAAATGATCTAAAAATGATTAAATTCCTATGAACAGTTTTTGCTCCTATAAAACTTTTTTTAGTGGAACGATTTTGTCCAACTTTAGCATTAAATATCTCTTAAAATATTTCTTCGATCTGAAAACTGTCTGCATCAGCGTGTTTATCAAACATTTCTGTATCATACTACCGATTTTCATATTTTTGTATGCATTATTTTTCTTAATATTAACGAAGAAAGACCTCCGGTCACAAAAAATTCAAAACCGGCGGCGGCGGCGGCGATGACAGCGGTAGTTACTTTTTTTTAGAATAGAGAGATTATTTAATTCTAATTTGAAAGTTTTTTTCCTGTTTATAATAGACACGTGTAAATAAATTTTTAATTTGAAGCAAACATTATTGCTTGCGCTTTTTATACAGTTGGCAACAGTTTAAATTAGTACAATTTTCTGAAATCTGTAAAAAATATCTCTAAAAATGCTGAAAATTTGAATTTAAAATAGAAATAAAACCTGAAAAAATGAGTCAAAATAAAAAAAATTAATGCAATCTGCACTTCGGCAAATTCTAACGCATAAAATGATCTAAAAATGATTACACTGCCATGTATAGATTTTGCTGCTATAAAACTTTTTTAGTGGAACGATTTTGTCCAACTTTAGCATTAAATAACTCTTAAAATAATTCTTCGATTTAAAAACTGTCTGCATCATCGTGTTTATCAAACATTTCTGTATAAAACCACCGATTTTCATATTTTTGTATGCATTATGTTTGTTAATATTAACGAAGAAAGGCCTCCGGTCACAAAAAAATCAAAACCGGCGGCGGCGGTGACAGCGGTAGTTACTTTTTTTTTAGAATAGAGAGATATTTAAATAATATTTACATTAAAATACAATATTTTCATTTATAGGCCTGAATGTATAGCAGATCCTGCCCTACGTTAAATAACACCTTGGGATATTATCTACGCACTAGGTTATATCACTATAAATACACTATTCACGCTTCTTTCAAACTTACTCAGCTAGGCTTATTCAACGTTACGACCATACAAGTCTGCCCGAATTCTCGGCACATACATACAACATAGACTTCTCAAGGAAACGCTGTGTGCACACAGCATGAACAACTTCATTCAACCTCCACTTCAGATTTTCAACTTAAAAAATTAACTCTTACTCTCTTTCCTTTCTTCCTTCCAGACTCCTGGGTTTTGACGTGTATTTCTACGGGCAACCACCACATTTTTTTCTGACTAGCTCACCCTTCGATAGGTCATCATAAGAGATTATCTTTTGCTCAGAACTCTCTCTTTCATCTCCAGATATCTGGCTATTGTACGATCTTTGTTCTACTGACAATAGTAGTAGATTTGAAAATAATTCATACTTAGAAATTATTTTAAAAACTATAAAGAACTAGTAAACTGAGATACAATTTTCAAACAAATTATAGTTAAAAGTACGTTTTTTTCCTATTCGTCGGTGTAAAAATTAAAATTGTTCGATTACATGTATTGTGTTATATTTGTGTTATATTTCAATTTATTTTATTTATTTATGAAATTTTAATTTCGTTATAGCTGGAAAGATCTGGGCACTTTAAAATCGGTTACGTAAAATTAGATATAGTCAAGCCATCACACGACCTTTAAGTGCATTCTGTTTGGTCTGTTTATACTCCCCTTTCTTTTGATGATGACCTCAGAACATTTGGAAAAGAAATACCAGTCGAATGATTTACCAGATTTTGTCCAGGATTTTTTAAAAAGCATATAAACTCAGATTTAGACAGCTAGGGCTTGGCTACCATTTGTAGCCTCCCATCTCCCCTCCCCCAATAAATTGTGGTACTCTTCCTTTGTATCGAATTGTCGAACGCTGGAGATATGGTGCTTCTGAAGACGTCCATAAACTTAACTGTTTGTTCTCAGAAAAATACTTGTGCAAACAAGTGGGACATAAAGTTGAATATAGAATATTTATGAATATACACATGCAAATAATTATAAAATGCATAAATAAAATTGCCATACTTTTTATAATTAATACATCTGGCTACTATTTTAATTAACAATTAATTGATATAAATTTTATAATACTCCGCTGATAAATTCATGTGTAATATTATATTGTTCTAATACATGTTTTTTAGACGGCTTAGGTGAAAAAATGTGAACGTATGTAAACGTTTCATCAGTTATGGAAAATTAGGCGGAGAAAAATGCTGAACTATTTATATTGTTTTAAGTGCAAATGTGTTATCATTCTTCCGTAATGTATACTGCACGCGATGGAGAAAGATAAAAAAATTCATGCTCGAAAATTATTTAAAAACCACAATAAATGAGTAAATGGCGATAGAGTTTAGAAATAAATTGCATATGGCAGTACATTTTCCCCCTATGCGACGGTGTAAAATTTTAAAATGCGAGATATTTAAAAGTTAAAAAAAATTGCAGTAGCGAAAATTGCAAAGCCGAAATTTAATCGTCAGGCATTGTCAACTTCAAAATGACGTCAGAGTTATGCAAAGACGCGTTTGTCCTTTATAACACAGATTATACGCAACTAATAGAACAACTCAATGAAAAGTCGAACACTTTAAAAATTTCGTTAAACTGTGAAAGACAAATGATAGGTACTCGAAAACAAAGATAAGTTCTACCAAATCATTGCGTCTCACAGACTTATCTAAATTATGGTTTTCAGGTTACGAGTTAATGATTAATATTTTCATAGATAACACATATAAATAAAACTCATTTCCGTAAATATAGGATACAGAGAATTATCTTTAAAAGTTTGACACTCGAATAAATCTGACAGAAATAAGATAACATGTTTTGCTTGTACTTGTCTGTCAAAGAAAGAAAACATGAAAGAACTAGTCAGATGTGACAATCCCAAAACCTTCTTCTATCTCATACATGTTAATACTTTCTGAAAAATGCAGCATATCAGCACCACATATTAGATGATTTACACCAAAATCTAATTATCATCAACTTTGACAACTTCTAACTGAATCTGAAGTTTGATGAAAATCCGTGCATTAGTTTTTTAGGTAGAGCTATTGTGGAAATTGTAAAAAATTCTGCATAGCAGCGCCACCTATTGGGCGATTTACACCAAAAACTAATTAGGGCCAATTTATACCAGGAAGTAATTGAATCTGAAGCTTGATGAAAATTTATGCATTAGTTCTTGAGATACAGCTATTGCGGAAATCGTGAAAAATACAGCACAGCAGCGCCACCTGTTGGGCGATTTGCACCAAAAATTAAACAACACTAATTCATATCAGACTAACTGAATCTGAAGTTTGATGAAAATCCGTGCAGTAGTTCCTGAGATATAGCTATTGCAGAAACCGTGAAAAATGCCGCATAGTAGCGCCACCTGTTGGACAATTTTTACCAAAAACTAATCAGGACCAATTTATATCAAGGTCTAACTGAATCTAAAGTTGTGTGAAATTCTGTGCATTAGTTCTTGAGATAGAGCGCCCACAAAAATTTTGTCACATACAGACTCACAGAGTGACAGACAGAGTAGCAGACTCACAGACAGACATTTTCTAAAAACCACCAAATCGTGTTCAGGACATTCTAAAACGTATAAATCCGTCGAAAACCGAAATTCGAAAAATTTCCCGAATCCAATACTTTCTTCTTGTAAAGATAGTAGAAAGTAAAAATCATGCGTCAAGCATAGATTAAGAAACATTTTCCAACACTTTCGGAATACCTTAATAAAATTTCACCATTAAGAGCCCACTTCAGTCACGGGAAGAAAGGAAAACGCTAATGTTAAGTCTATAGGAACATTATTTTCAAATTTTTCGCTTTGATTTCAATATTTTTGAATGATTTTTTCCCCATAGGATAGCTGAGGAGGATCTACAACTTGGCTAGTTTTTACTTTTTCGATTTTAGTTTCAGTTTGTTTTTAAAAAATTACTTTCACTTTCGGAACTGGTTGGAACCGGTTCTGAAATTGAAACTATCTTAATATAAGAAAACTATAACCAAAATTGAAAAAGTAAAATTCGCATAGAGTGTAGATCGTCCTCAAATATCCTATGCAAAAAAAAAAAAAAATCATTCAAAAATATTAAAATAAAAGCGATAAATTTGAAAAAAAACCCGCCCGCCCCCATAGATTTAACATTAGCGTTTTTCTTTATTCCCGTGACTGAAGTGGGCTCTTACCTAAGTATAGATAAAGATGATACCAAATTAAACATTTAAGAAAACACATTGCGCATTTGAAAACTAGATCTCAACAATTATTATGCATAACCGGAAAGTTACTGTAATTCTTTTCTGCCGATCTGCATATGGTCTATAGATTTGTATCTATTCTAAAAGTATGCTAAAATTTAGTTCAGTTAGAAAGCCCGTAACACAACTGAATATTCACTTTTAACAATTTCTTCCAGTACATGGAAAAGTACTTGATATCTTTTGCACAGCCCTGTATACCAAGTACAGATTTGTTATATACGCCAAATATCAAGCTGAAAATTAATTCAGGCAAAACCACGCTGAAAACTACTGAAATCACACTTCCAGGAATTACTATCCATAGGCAGCTATGTATATCTAGTTGTTTGTACAGTCCTGTATATGATTTTATTTACATTCTACTAACATCTCTTAGTATACTAAATCTATTAAAATAGCAATTAAAGACTTTGTGAAGGAATATTAAAAAGCAGAAAACCAACGTTTAAAAATACACAACTAATACGTGAAAAGCAGCAAACAGCTGTTTCGAATCTACTAGCGAGATTCTTCTTCAGTGCAAGATAGAGCAAGACACAGCGTTCTAGAAAAAGCAAGGCTGAGCAAATGACATAATAATAATATTTAAATAATATTATAGATTCTATTTATAAGAAATTGACGAAACCCGTCCATTCTGAAAATCATTTTAATTCCAACTCGAATACTTCAGTTGTGATGCCATTTTTTCCTAAAATTAGTCAGCAAGTTGCTAAAATCTTAAGAAGGTTTGATTTTAATGTTATTTTTTCTCCTGTTAATAAAATCTCTTTTTCAAATTTTAAACACCCCATTGATCGCCTAGATAACTGGGGTATTTAACAAATCTCTTGCCAGTGTGGTCCATCTTATATAGGGCAGACTAAACGTGCTCTTAGATTTCGTTTAAAAGAGCATGAAGGTTATGTTAAAAAGCAGGAGCTTAAACATTCTTCTATTGGTCAACATTGTTGGTCTTTTCAACATATGTTCAATTTTTCCTCAGCCGCCATTATCCAGAAATGTTCTTCTAACCTTGATCTTGATTTTTGGGAAGCTTACCACATCATTAAAAATTCTCACTCTTTAGTCAATGACTTATCTAGTACTCCTGATTTTCCAAGTATTTGAAAAGCATTAAATTAATTTCCCCTTTTTGGTTTCTTTTTTTCTCATTCTCCGGTAGATGTCGCTACTTGTCCACTCATTCGTTTCATCTGCTTCTGTCTCATTGGTTGTTTTTGGCGCATTCGCTACCGTATCGGGTGTATAAGCCGGCGTGTCTCTGTCATTTTGCTCAGCCTTGCTTTTTCTAGAACGCTGTGTCTTGCTCTATCTTGCAATGATGAAGAATCTCGCTAGTAAATTCGAAACAGCTGTTTGTTGCTTTTCACATATTATTTGTGCATTTTTAAACGTTGGTTTTCTGCTTTTTAATATACTAACTCTAGTTGAGCTTGAAAATGCATAACTCAAATTAAAAAACACATTTAAGAAACTCAAGCTCATTCTCTGAAATTCTTACAAATACTTTTGTATATGGTCTACAGAGCTTATACAGACCACGTAGTGTGCAAAAATTTAGTTTAAATGGGATACCATAATTGAAACATATCTTTCTAAATCTAGCTGAGCTCGGAAACACATAATTCAAATTAAAAAACACATTTAAGCAACTCGCGTTCATTCTCAGTCATGTTTACAAATACTTTTGTGCAGCTCTGTATATGGTCTATAGAGATTATACAGATCACATTAGTGTGCAAAAATTTAGTTAAATTTAAAACGTATACCATAACTGAAAACGTCTTTTCAGCAATTATCCCTAACAGACAATAGTGTTGTATAATAATGCAATATTGTATCCGAAATCCTTTATGTGTCTCTGTATATGAACGATAAATGCAATACACATCTTATTCTACTCCAGGAACCTTGTACTAAACCTCAATAATGTATATCATTTTCATCATGCTTGAAATAGTGCAACATAATTAAAATACGATGCGAAGAGTTTTTCCCCGTAGACCATCATATACCTGAATTCTTTTGTATGATCCTGTATATGAATGATAAATGATTTGTACCTCATATTCTACAGAAAGCATGTTTTAGCGGATATCAAACATATTTATCAATTTCATTATTTTTGTAACAGGATAACATCATTAAAATACACCACAAATGATTTTTTTTATAGACCACAAAGTAACGGAATACTTCTAAATTCCCATGTACGCGTACTATATGAGCTACACATAAAATATTCTATAGTACCATCTTCTAGTGCACAGCAATAATCTATATAAATTACATTATGTTTAAAATTCTGTAACGATATTAAAATACACCCTGAATGATTTTTACACATAGACCATAATGTAACGGAATACTTTTGAGTGCCCCTGTAAATGAACTATGAATGCTACAGACTTCACTTTCAATTCCAAACATGTCATGGCAAACATCAATAACGTATATCAATTACATGTCGATCCGACTATATTTACGCGAGTTACAGCTCGGACAAACGGCCAAGACACTTTACTTTTGGAATCAGCTTTAAAAATAAAAGCGTTCTCAGAATAATCTCTCTATTCTAAAAAAAAGTAACTACCGCTGTCACCGCCGCCGCCGCCGCCGCCGCCGCCGCCGGTTTTGATTTTTTTGTGACCGGAGGTCTTTATTCGTTGATATTGAGAAAAATAATGCATACAAAAATATGAAAATCAGTGGTTTTATACAGAAATGTTTGATAAACATGCTGATGCAGATAGTTTTCAAATCGAAGAATTATTTTAAGAGATATTTAATGCTAAAGTTGGACAAAATCGTTCCACTAAAAAAGTTTTATAGCAGCAAAAACTATACATGGCAGTGTAATCATTTTTAGATCATTTTATGCGTTAGAATTTGCCGGAGTGCAGATTACATTAATTTTTTTTATTTTGACTCATTTTTTCAGGTTTTATTTATATTTTAAATTCAAATTTTCAGCATTTCTAGAGATATTTTTTACAGATTTCAGAAAATTGTACTAATTTAAACTGTTTCCAACTGTATAAAAAGCGCAAGCAATAATGTTTGCTTCAAATTAAAAAATTATTTACACGTGACTATTATAAACAGGAAAAAAACTTTCAAATTAGAATTAAATAATTATGTATAAAAAGCAGGAACTTATTAAAAATTACGTCATAAAAAGTACACACGTGAATTTTAAAAGAGAAAGGATATTGTAAAATAATAAATTCATTAACATGCGTTAGAAGTCTTAGGAGAAATTACGTCATATTTACGTCACATTATAGTTATTACATAAAATGAACACAAAATAATATTGCAAAAAAGTTTAAATTTAGAAATTGCGCTAGACATTTATTTAATATTTTGAGAGGATATTTTCAACTATTTTTGTTAGGAAAGCGCAAATAATATTTCATTGCTAACAAAAGTACTTTCACGCGATTATTTAAAAGAGAAAGAATAGCTTGGTAAAAATTACGTCAGATTAAAAAGTCCTTCCGGCCAATTGCCGAGAGGAAGAGGTAGCTTTCATGTTCCTTATTTTAAAAAAAGCCAACTTATATTATTCAAACAAACGAAGCTCAATTAAGTGGAAACCGAATGTAGGAGATTCAATACTAATTTTTATCAATACTAAATCATTATGAATGAGAATTTCGCAAAATTAGTCAGCTTTATCCAAGCTGCTTTTATTTAAAGTAACTTATATTTCGCTGCCAAATTCGGCGATTTCTTAAAGTGCCTGCCATTTTAAGACAACATGGTGGATGAGGCTAACCAGTGAACTTGGTCGAGACCTTAGTAATTGCTGTGCACATGCTCACTCACATCGGAATCGGTTGATACATACGAGTGCTGTCGCATGCAAAAAATCAGATTTTTCAAAATGTCACCCACGTTAGAAATTGAAACTGCTATATCTGAGCCATTTTTTAAGATAAAGACAAAGAAAAAATGCTCCTGAATCCTTATATCAAGGTCAAATACTTAAGAAAGAAACCTTTTCAATTTCTAATTTTTTTGCACCTCACTTTAAATATATATTTTTTTTATTTAATGGCCGCCATTTTGAAACAAGATGGCTGATGAAGCTGGCCAGCGAACTTGGTCGAAATATTGATGTATACCATCCACATGCCTTCTTCCATCGAAATAGGCGAATACGTGTGGTATCGCGAGACAAATACAAGATCGTTTCAAAGTGTTAGCCATGATAGAAATTCAAAGTGCTATAATTCAACCACTTTTTAAGATATAAACAAAAGAACAAATTTTCAGAAACAAAAACTGCTCCAGAATCTTTGTATCAAGGCCAAACACATAAAAAAAATCTTTTTCACTTTCCAATTTTTTAATACCTCATTTTAAATTTTAAATTACATTTTTTTTGTTTAAAATGGCAACCCTTTTGAAACAAGATGGCGAATGAAGCTGGCCAACAAACTCGGTCGAAACGTTGGTATGTACTATGTACAGACCAAGTTACATTCAAATCGGTTCATAAATACGCCTGTTATCGCGTGACAAAAATCAGGGCGTTTCAAAATGTCAGCCACGCTAGAAATTCAAAATGCTATAACTCAGCCATTTTTTAAGATATAGACGAAACAAAAACTGCTCCCGAATCTTTTTATCGAGGTCAAACACATAAGAAAAAAATATTTTTTCATTTTTCAATTTTTTGGTACCAGATTTCAAATTTAAATTTTTCTTAAAATTTTAAATGGCCGCCATTTTTAAACAAAATGGCGGATGAAGCTGGTCAACGAACTCGGTCGAGACATTGGTCTGTACTATGTATAAACGAAGTTACATCCAAATCGGTTCATAAGTACATCTTTTATCGCGTGACAAATTTTAGGACGTTTCAAAATGTCAGCTTCGCTAGAAATTCAAAATGCTATAACTCAGCCATTTTTTAAGATATAGACGAAACAAAAACTGCTACGGAGTCTTTGTATAAAGGTCAAATACATAAGAAAAAAATATTTTTCAATTTTCAATTTTTTAGTACCACAATTTAAATTTAAAATTTTTTTTAAATTTTTAAATGGCCGCCATTTTGAAACAAAATGGCGGATGAAGCTGGCCAACGAACTCGGTCGAGACATTGGTATGTACTATGTACACACCGAATTACATCCAAATCGGTTCATAAATACGAGAGTTACAGTGTGACAAAGGTCAGATATATATATATATATATCAACTTTTGAACGGAAGGTGGTTTCGGGGTCTGGGGGTCATGATCGATGAAAATATACCAAAATTTTTTGAAATTGCTTTCCTCCGAACGGCTGCAATAGGTAGCTTTTTGTAAAGAAAGCTACCTAAAACGATTAATTTAAAATGTCTCATTTAAAAGAACTTTCTTTTCGCTTTGTTAAAAATACCAGGAGACAAAGACTCTGTTTACTTAATTCCTTTTATATTAGCTTATTTTGAAATGTTGTTACACGTGTCTACGTCATCAAGTTATTTTTATTTCGACGTTTTATTTGTATTTTTATTAATGTTGTACGAATTTATTTGTTCTTTCGTTATTTAAAATAAAAATTATGTCAATTTGTATAATTTGGCGAGTGGTTTGGCGATTTATATAATTTGGCGAAATTGGTCGACGGGATAATCAAGTAGTTCCGCAGCGGATTTGGCGCTAAAATTCCCCAATCAAAGAGAAATGAATAGAAATTCGTTTATAGGGAGATCGCCACTGTTTTTTAAATTATAATTCAATCTTTCGAAATCTTTTTAAAGCCGATCAAATTAGCGTGCATTTAGAGCCTGCGGTGTCTGGACGGGGGTTGGCGAGCGTAGCTCGTAGGGGGCCGAGCCCCCTAGTAATAATAAAATAAACGGGCCGGTTTTTACACTGGGCTGGAATGGGCCAAAATAACTTTCTTTCGGGCCGAGCCTGGAAATTTTGGTTCTTGCAGAACTCTAACATATTCACACAAACTCCCTTTTTTATTATAGATAACTAGGGGGCTCTGCCCCCTGCACGCTACGCTCGCCAACCCCTGTTCAGACACCGCAGAATCTAAAAACACGCTAATCTGATCGGTTTTAAAAATATTATAGAAGATTGAATTATACTGAAAAAAGCTGTGCAGATCTCCCTGTAAACGGGTTTCCATTCAATTTCCTTTGATTTCAAAAATTTAAGGCCGAATCAGTTGCTGGTAAGACATCCAATAGTTGTTTTCGTGTAAATTAAAGAGGATCACTTAAACTTTTGTAAAGAAGCTAAAATAAAATGAATTAAGTGTACAGAGTCTTTGTCTCCCGGTATTTTAAAACAATTTCTATGACAATAGCCTAAGTCAAGTGACTATCATCAACAGTTCCGGGCGAACCACTTCGCTTTTTATATTCCTGGTGCCATTTTGGTACTTTAATGTTAGCCAGGTACAGGTGATAAGTCACCAATTATTATTCTATCTCCATCATTTCATCTATATTATAATAGTCCAAGTCATGTAACTGCCATAAATAAATACGCTCTGATCCCTTCGCTTTTCATATGAAAGTTTGGCCCAGATATCATATACGGCCCCATATTGGCGCGATTTTTTTCCGATGCTAATTTGGGGAAAACATCAACAGCATAAACAACAACATCCGGCTTATCAAATCAAGCAAAATAACGATACTATGGCGCCAGTTAAGTACCCGTTGCGTATATGACGAGGTATATGACATTGGCGTCAGAAAAAAATCGCGTCAATATTGGTCCGTATATGACATCTGAGCGGAAAGTTTTCCCTTTTGATTAAAAAATCAAATTTCTTTTTCGAATAAAACTACATAAAAGTTTCCATGGTCGCAAAGAATTCTCGGTACTGTTACGCTAGCCGGGTGCAAATCTTGCCAATAGCTATTTTTCAACTCGCCAGTTATTTATTTTATTTTATTTTTCGAGTGGTAAATTAAAACATTGCTTTGAAGCTGAAATTAAATGCCATCCTTTGTTACATCATTTAATATTTGGCCAGATGCCATATACGCACCGGGTTTGGCGTGATTTTTTTTTTACGAAAATTTGGCGAAAACCTCGTTTTCGAATACCAGTTACATATGTATTTTTAGTACTACTTAGTTATCCCGTCGACCAAAAATCTATCACCAAACTATAAGATTAAATGCCAATAATGGTTGATCGTAAATGTCACATTCACTTGACTTTAAGCAAGTTACACGTCTTTATGTCATCAAGTGATTTTTATTTCGACGTTTTATTTGTATATTTATTAATGTTATACTATTTTCTTTGTTCTTTCGTTATTTAAAATAAAAATTATGTCAATTTGTATAATTTGGCGAGTGGTTTGGCGATTTATATAATTTGGCGAAATGGGTCGATGGAATAACTAAGTAGTACCGTATTTTTTAATTATTTTCTATTATTTTTTATTTTTAAAGGAAAATAACCCAAAAAATAATTAACTATAGAACAAAACAATTTTTTTAATTTAAAAAAAGAAAATAAAGTAAATAAACATTTATTATTAAATAAACAACAATAGCCGGGTTACCATGTCAACCAAAATAATGCCATTTTGGCACCAATTAGGTACCCCGGTGCGTATATGACATCTGTGCCTAATATATTTCTTTTCATTTCGTTTAAAAAAATAAAGAAGTGAAAGCCATTTATTTTAAATGTTTCAGTTTGTATTAAATAAAATGATAATGAAATACAAATTGAATTATGAATAAAAGTAACATGATATATTTCTTAGCATACATTTAAGGGAGGCCAAACTTCTCGCCAAATTAGTTTAAGATAGTAACCTTTTCTAAAATCTGAAGGAAAAAAAAATATCTGTTATGATTAAAATTTGAGTTACCATCATTAGAGAAAAGTATATAAAATTAGAAAAAAATTAATATTTCGAAAACTAATTCGAATATAAAAATTATAATACCAGTTTTGAGATCTGCAGATCAATACGGATTTTTGGTGTTAATTTCATCGCAAAGCATTCCGTATTTTAGGAGAAATCGCCGTGAAACATAATCAGTCGTTTCATAGAATCGTTACATAAATTCGTTTCATAATATCCGTTTCATTAGGATTTTATATATATAGGGTAGATCGTTACATAAATTCGTTTCATAATATCCGTTTCATTAGGATTTTATATATATAGGGTAGATTTATTAAAGTGTATTTCCCAAGATTCCGTTAACAAAAGTTCATTATCACTATTACCAAAAATAAATAAATTAATTAATTAAAACCAGGAAACAGGAATTCTGCTTTTTCAGAATTTAGTGTTGTCCCCGATGAAAATATATACCGGGTGTCCCAAAAAGGACTGACTGATTTTAAAATTCAATAACATGCAAACGGTGACAGATATTTAAAAAATACTTGCAGGAGGGTTATGCATAAGGTCAAAAGTTTTTTTACAGTGATTTTCAATTTTAGTTCGAATTACAAACAATAGATGGCGCTGCGATCAATAGACGCTGAATTCAGGCTCGATTTTTGGTACTTCGTGGCCCGGATAATACATTTCCATCTCCTTTTTCAGCATGGAACAAGAGAAAGGACCAGAAATAGAGCCTGTATTTAGCGACTATTGCTTACAGCGCCATCTATTGTTTGTAATTCGAACTAAAATCGAAAATCACTGTAAAAAAACTTTTGACCTTATGCATAACCCTCCTGCAAGAATTTTTTAAATATCTGTCACCGTTTGCAAGTTATTGAATTTTAAAATCAGTCAGTCCTTTTTGGGACACCCGGTATATATAAATAGTACAAAACATATTTCAATTTTAAGACTTAAAGCACGCACTTTTATTTTATGTAAAATGACGTCATTCGCATCCGCTTAAGAATTCCACATTTACGATCCACTCTTAAACATCTGCAGTAAAGCATGCATAGGATGTCACTATCGCAAAATAATATACCAGGGCTCCCAAATGGTCAGCCAACTGAATATCAATATTATTTTAGAAAAATTTTCTTTTTAGATTTTTCTTACAAACCGCTCCGGAACCACCTTTGAAAGTTAATTCTAGCGCAAACCTACCATAAAATTTTCTGTTAAAATTTATTAGTATTCAGTTGACGGACCATTTGGGAGCCCTGTATGCAAATGCAGCAAAAAGATGCCGTCATTAAAGAAACTCGATAAAAAAAAAAACCAAAAAAAAAACCGGGTATCTGATGATTTATAGGCCTTCATTTGTTTGTAACATTAATATAGACGATTTCAGTCGTGACGTCAGTCATGACGTTTTGGTTGGAAATTGACTCCAAACAAACGGTTGCTATGTTGTTAGTTTGCGTGTTGCAGTTATATCTTATATCTATATCTGACATCTAAGTGTTTTAATACTTGGTATGTACTGGTAACATTTTCCACGATTTATATTTAAAAAGAAATGACGCATAGCAACCGTTTCTTTGGAGTCAGTTTCCAACCAAAATATCATGACTGACATATCACACTGAAAGCATCTATAGATACTTAAAATTAAATATAATTTATAATAGCTCCATGTTTTAACAGAAATTATTCGTTTATATTTTTTTTCAAAATAGCACGTATTTTAATTACAGTAGAACCTCGATTATCCGAAGTAATTGGGACCGACACTCTTTCGGAAAATCGAAATTTTCGGATAATCGAGAATGCTTCAAATTTAAGATTAAGGAAAAATATATGCGATATTTCTTATTATGGTAACAAGTGCTTAATAAAAATAAAGCAGTAGCAAAATAGAAACAAGAATGAAGTACCTGAATTTTAATTTTGAAATTAAGTACCTTTTACATACTTCACAAGGGTTTGAAAAAATGTTTTGTTTGTCGCAGTTTCGATTGCCTTTGCTTTGAAGCTTTATCACGGAGTTTTTTAATATTATTAATTCGCCAGTATCACAGCCTTTCTGCTGCTTAAGCCATGCCAAATCCTTAGCAAAATATTCAAAAGCTTCAGAATTGCTAATTTGTTCGTTTTTTTTTTGTTCCACTTCGCAGCTTACGAGAGCTCAAGTAAAATTCAAAGGAACTCTGGGATCGAAAATATTTATATGTACTCGTAGTTCGGAAAGGACTGCTTGCACACAAAGAATATGATGGTTAAAAAAAAAAGTTTCAAAATGAATGTTGCACACAAAGAATGTGATAGTAAAAAAAGAAAAGCTTTAACAGTGGATTTCGGTTAACCGAGAGTTTCCGTTAAAAGAGTTTCGGATAAAAGAGGTTCTACTGTACATATTCTTTCGGTTGTTATGAGAAAATGGCAACAAAAAGATATAATTGCTATTTTTCAACTATTTTTCCTTTACTTTCTACATAAATGGAGTACTCGAGTTGCCAAAATTAAACAAATGGTGCTAAAAACTACAAACAAATTAATAATTCAAAAATGAATGGAGATACAGTTTTTAAACAAATTGCATTTAAAAGTACTTTTTTTCCAATACGACGGTATAAAAATTGAAAATGTGCGATGCTTAGAAGTTAAAAAAATTGCTATAAAATATTTAATCGTACTGCTTTTTATTACGGCTGGCTTCTGTAAGGTAACGTTATTTTTTGGAGTCGACACAAAATAAGCTGGGAGAAAGAAATATCATATCGTACCGGGGGCTAATTAAAAAAAATGCAATTCAACAAATTACAACGACCATTTGGAAAATGATTTTTTCAAAGACTAAAATTTAAGACATAAAAAATCGCACGGAGTTGATCATACATTACGTATGCCATGGATTACATTTTTCGGTACTGTAAATTTTTAATCTTCTGCGGAGCTGGTCATACATTACGTACGCCAAGGATTAAACAGTAATATTCCTGGACCAATTTTAAATTAAATGAATGTTTCATTCTTAAACTTCTAAACATCCCACAACATTACTTTTTACACCGTCGTATAGAGACAAAAATGTACTTTTAAATGCAATTTGTTTGAAAGCTGTATCTCAATTTGTTTCTGAGTTATTAATTTTTTTTGTAATTTTTATTACTTTTTTGTCATAGTGGGAACAGAAGTATCCATCTCTGTTGAAAGTAAAGGGAAAATACAGATTACTGTATAGACCAATCAGAAAACGAATAAAATGCGGATTTAACTAATAAAAAGCTTCAGATATGTTTTTGATTTCCTACCTTGATCAAGGACAATAACCATTTTTCCAAATGGTTAAAAAAACAACCAAAATCGAAAAAGTAAGAATGCATCCGATAAAAAATAATAATTTAAAAATACTGAAATGCAATCGGGAAATTTGAAAAGAATGCTGCCATTGGTTTAACATTAGCTTGTGATAGTAGGAGAGCTGTTGAACATTTTTGAGTAGGTATTTGAGGCACCCTGAAAATTTGTGCAGCACTTCTTTTGTAATGCCTGAATACAAAATCGAATGTCTGGCTGAAGGATCGTGGCCCAAAACCTGAGCCAGACACATGTCAAGTGCCATTTTTTGACACTACCCCAAAAAAGTATTTGAGGCACGCTGAGATTGAAACAGAATAATATTTATACTTAGAAAAAAATATTTTGAAAATGACAGACACTTTAGTCGGCCCAAAAACTGTGCCAGACACGTGTCAAGTGCCATTTTTTTGACTATCCAAAAAAGGTAATTGAGGCACGCTGAGATTGAGGCACAATAATATTTATGCTTAGAAAAAAATATTTGGAAAATGACAGACACTTTAGTCGGCTCAGGCATTACAAAAGAAGTGTTGCACAAATTTTCAGGGTGCCTCAAATACCTTCCCTAAAATGTTTAACAGCTCTTGGACTATGAGTATTTTCCCGTTACTAGCGTACTAACTAACAGTGCTAACAGTAGCTAACTAACAGTGCAAACGTCTTTGAAATCGACCGGTATAGAAGTTGAATTTTAAGTTGTGTTTCTTTTTCATGATCAGGGTTCAACACATATACATACAATAAATATGAAAGTTCTTTTTTCAGCAAATTAAAGTAAAAGGGAATGGAACGAAATACTTCATAATCCTAATCCACAACGCAACAATCGCTACATTAAGGGTTTATTTCCATGATCAGAGTATTGTCACTTAAAACTAGTTGGATGTGACAATCCCAAAACTTTCTTCTATCTCATGCATGTTAATACTTCAAAATTCGCTATCACAGTGCCAAAAATAAATGGCAATCTATGCCCATCATGAGGTTTCTAAAGATATGAAATGCTGTGCATTAGTTCTTGAGACATGACTATCGCTAAAATCATGTAAACTCTGCAAAATGCAGCGTAGCAGCGCCACCTGCTGGGGGATTTACACTAAAACCTAACCAGCAACAACTTGTGTCAACGTCTAACTGAATCTGAAGTTTGATGGAAATTCGTGAACTTAGGACTTTACCCATGTGACGTCAGCCGCGGGTAGATAGAAGAAACACACCAATACACATGAAGAACATTTTAACACCGCTTCCCCTTCGTCCAATAAACAGTCTTTTTCGGATTGTACCTACCCGCAGAGATGCAGCGCCACTCTTTGAGCGATTTACACCCAAAACTAATAAGCAGCAATTTATATCAGGGACTAACTGAATATAAATTTTTATTAAATTCCTTGCATTGGTTCTTCAGATTGAGCGCCCACAAAATTTTTGTCACATACAGATAGATAGACACACAGACTCACAGACAGACATTTTGTAAAAATATGTTTTTCGGGATCTCTGACCCCTAAAACGTGTAAATCTGTCGAAATCCGGAAGTCGAAAATTTTCACAAATCCAATACTTTCTTCTTCTAAAGACAGAAGAAAGTAAAAATACATTAAAACATAGAAAGCGAAATCGCAAGGGATCGGAAAAAAAAATGCGTCTTAGCAGGGGAAATTGCAGGCTTTTCTTTTTCCGGAACCAAGAAATTTTGCCATTTAATGCAGCATTCCGTTATAGATAGATTTCGTGTTCGCAGGTTTTAAAGTATACATAAATGCAATTTAAAAATGCCTTTTGGTTTTTAACACCACAAACCAGAAGCGGAAGTATACCTAATTGCTCGTCTGGCAAATAATTCCTACTCGACTTGGCAACGAACGCTTTAGAAAATAAATGAATAAATAAATAAGAAAATAATGACGTCTGGATTCTAACGTGTATCTGCCAAGACAGTTTACGTAACAGTTCAAACACCTTGCTGTTAACCATCATATAAGCATCTTATTGCTTCATTCCTCTGTTGGAAATTAAAACTAGTTTCAACGTAAACTGAATAATGTAAATACAGGAAAACCTCTGCATAACGAACACTTCGAGACCTCGAAATCCGTCGGCTATTTAGAGGTGTCCGCTATTTAGGGATAAAAGCATACAAATACATAGGTATTGGGGATCGTAAAATTTTTCGCTAAATAGAGCTGTCCACTATCCGGGAGTGTTTGTTATGCAGATTTTCCTCTAATAGGATTTCAATCCAAACAACACTTGTTTGTTGTGAAACTCCTTTTCAGTGATGGATTCAGGAAATAGCCCTTGCAGGGAGGTGGGCACCAACCCTCCTCCCAGGAGCATCCAAATGTCCTCCTCTGGAATATTAAAGATTTTTTGCGTTGTAATGAGCAAGAAGTACAAATTTCTCCCTGAAACTCCATAAGCTCCATACTGGAGCTTCAGAAATCCCGCCCAGAAAAAAAGAAATCCGAAAACTGTCATTGTTCTTTTTCTTGATTTCTTTTCCTTTTTTCCAGGTCCGGATTAAGCTAAAAAAAAGCCCGGGACCTACTCATATGCTGCTACAGAAATTCAACATTTTCGATGTCTTAGAATGCACATATGATCAGGAAAGGCCTTCCCTTTAAAAGGGCCCAGGTGCAAGAAAATTATGGGGGTGGGGGGCTAATTAACTTCCAAGGGTAAAACAAACTAGTATGCTCTGACCATTACAACACTTTCATCTATATTATCATCCTAATATATATTAACTAGGGGGATCTGCCCCCTTCGAGCTACTCTCGCCATTCTCTGTTCAAACACCGCAGATTCCAAAAACATGCTAATTTGATCGGTTTTAAAAAGATTACAGAAGATTGAATTATAATTTGAAACCCAGTGGCAGTCTCCCTTTAAATGGGTTTCCATTAATATCCCTTTTGATTGGAAAAATTGCAGGCTGAATCAGCTGCTGTTAAGACATCCAATGGCTGTTTTCGTGTTTGATTCAATAGGATCAGTTAAACATTTGAAATTAGCTAATATAAAATGAATTACTAAAGAGAGTTTTTGCTTCCTGGTATTTTTTAACAATTCTATAAAAAGATTGTTTTAAATAAGATATTTTAAATGTATCGTTTTAAATCTGAGTTAATTTTCACCAAAGTTTCCTTTCTCATTTTAACATTCACATGAAAGTACTTTTGTTTTTAGAAAGGAAATATTATTATTTGCGTTGTCTTAGAATTGGCGACATTAATTAAAAAGATCATCTCGAAATATAAAATAAATGTCTCGCATAAACATATTTTTAATTTTTAAGTGTTTGTCAGTATTAATTTTTTAGCTATTTTAAATATGACGTAATTTCTCAGAATTTCTGGTTTTAACGTATATTACTTAATTTATCCTTTTAAAGTTTTCTTTCTCTTTTTAGGTGCATTCGTAATTATATAAATACGTAGCACCAGCACCTATAGTCGTCGTCTGTCTGTATGCCTATCCGCATATAACCGCAAAATTTCAAATATATAATTGTTACAGAATTTTGTCGAGTCATTTCAAATTTTATGAAAATCGGATGCATAGTTCAATTACAGGGACAGTCAAAAGTATTCCGTTACATTACGGCCTTTGGAAAAAAAAGTTTTAAGTGCATTTTAATGATGTTACATACACCCTTTCGAACATAATGAAATTAATATGCATTTATGAAGTACACTAAAATATATATTTTGTAGAATATGCGGTGCATAGAATATTTATTATTCATTTACAGGGCCACACAAATCCGTTGCATAATGGTATGGGAGAAAATATTGTTTGCGGCGTATTTTAATTATGTTAAACTATTTCACATATAACGAAATTAATATACGTTTCTATGGTTTACTACCATTTACTTCCTGTATTATAGAAAGTGCATAATATTTACAAGGACACACGAAAGTTTTCTGATACTATACTATACCCGAAATATTATATATTAGCGATGATTGCAGGAAGTGCATTTTTAGGTGCGATATGAGTTTTAAGTTTAACTAAATTTTTGCATATTACGTTGTGTTAGGAACAATAAATTTTTCCCTATAGAATGCGACCCCTGCACTGTGAGATCATATACAGGGCTACACAAAAGAATTTCGCAAAGGTTACTGAATATGAACGAAAATAGCTTAAAGGTGATGAGTTATGCATTTTTACTCTGAATTACATTTAGCATACTAAGATACAGTTGTAGAAGATAGATAAAATGGTGTACAGGGCCACGTAAAGAATTAGATACATGGCCGTCTATCGATGATAATCTCTAGAAGTGTGATTTCACTCGTTTTAAGAGGGTTTTAGTCTTAATTAAATTTTAGCTAAATAGTGGATAGATATAAAGATCGCAGGTAAAATACAGGGCTGTACAAAATTATTCAAGTATGCTTCTGTCTATTGGTATAAATTTCTGAAAGTCAAATTTCAACCTACTCTGCGTTTTTAATACTTTCCAATATAGTTGAAAGTGTTTATGAATTCGGATTGTCTGTCCGAGCTCTAACTTGCGTTAATATAATTGGATTGCTCTGTAAGATATATATGTTATTAAGATTTACTATGTTATGTTCGGTATTGAAAATAAAGTATGTAGCGTTCATAGTTTATTTACAGAGACACTAAAGAGTATTCCATTACATTATAGTCTATGGAGAAACGTCGCAATTATATTGTCGTTGTCTACACTGTAAAAAAAAAAAAAAAAAAAAAAAAAAAAAAAGACTAAAAAACGGAAATACTACTGGCAATCTAGACGCCAGTACTATTTCCGTTTTTTTACGGGAATTTTTACCCATAAATTACAGAAAAATTTTCGTTTTTAATCAGAAAAACGGAAAAGTTTCTGTAATTTATGGGTAAAAATTCCCGTAAAAAAAACGGAAATAGTACTGGCGTCTAGATTTCCAGTAGTATTTCCGTTTTTTAGCCCGTTATTTTTTACAGTGTAGTCCGTCCATCTGTCTGTGCATTTGTCCGCATATAACAGCGCAAAAACTACCCAATCGAATGGTTTGAAACTTAATATATATATAATCGTTGCAGAATTTTGTCGAGTCATTTCAAATTTTATGAAAATCGAATCAAAACTTAAAAAGATATTAATAAAACTTTTTTTCATTCTATTAAATCCTATCATACGTAATTAATTCAATGGTATCTCATGATATAGTATAATGATTAGATTCTGTGTTGTCATGGTAATTATGTTCTATTTACGGTGGAGTCAAATTATTTCCATATAACTGAATTTAACATATATAATCGTAATAAATTTTGCATTAATGCATTTTTGCATAAGAGTGCAACGGCTATTGCACCAAGATCTGAGTATTTATAAAACTAATTGTAGAACGAACGCACCTCATTTGCCACGTTTGACGTGCAGTTTCCAATTTCTTAATATTCACGTGAAAATACTTTTATTGTTGGAAAAGAAATATTACTGGCAAAAAAAGTAAAAAAAAAAAAATCTCGAAATATTAAATAAATGTCTCGTAAATATATATGACGTAATTTCCCCAATTTACTGCTTTTCAAGCGTACTAATGAATTTATCGTTTTAAACTTTTCTTGTTCTTTTAATAGTCACGTGTAAGTACAATTTTTATGACATAATTTTCAATATTTTCCTGCTTTTAAGACGCAATCATTTAATTATAATTTTAAAGTTTTTTCTGTTTTTAATAGTCACGTGTATATAAATTTTTAATCCTAAGGCAATATTATTCTTTGCGTTGTTTTTACAATTAACAACAGTTTAAAATAAAAACCTTTTCTCTTGAATATCTTTTGAAATGAGAAAAAATTTATTAAAATAAATAAGAAATTAATATTTATTTAATAGTATTATTATTATTATTATTATTATTACTTAATGAATTATTTTTTCAAACTTTCCTGAAAAACATAGTTTAATCCCAACGTTGTCTTGTAATAAAAGATAATTTCAATTTCAATTTGAAAATGACGAAAAAGAAATCTAATAATCCTTATATTTCCCCCTTTCCTTCCTTTTTTCAATAAAAATGGAGTAACTTAGCTGCCATCCTTACAAAAATATTGTTAAAATTAGAAAATTATTAATATCTCGAAAAGTAATTCAAATTTAAAGATTATCAACAATTAAGAAGTATGTTGCATTTCTTTAAATTTAACTTGACGTTATAGTACAGTGATCAGCGAATAAAAAAAGCACCGTTTAAAAGTGTCCTCTGCTAAGTATTCAAATACAAAATTGAGAAAAAAAATACATATATTTTTAATTAATAACTTCAAATGTAAAATTTGATGATTTCTTGTCAATAAAAAGAGAGATACAGCTATAATGTTTATAGAAAACAAGAGCGAAAAATCATGCACAAGGCATAGATTATGAACGCTTTGTAACACTAACGGGATATTGTTAGCAAATTTTCTTTTCTTCCTAGAATTAAATGAGATATCTAATTCTAAATAAGCAATAAAAAAAACCTCACATAACTCAGTAAAAAAAGGAAAATATATATATTTTCAGCAATTGCTGCCCATATCCTGTAATGTGTGCGAACTCTTTCGTATAGCTTTGTATTCGATCAATAGAATTTATACACACCACATAATGCACTCGAAATTAGATCAGATTAGAGGAGAACGAACTTCCAGCAATTATCGATCTGCACTGTAAAAAAAAATCTGTAGTTCTACAGATGTAAAGTTACATGCTTACTAAACTTTCACCTGTAACTGTACGAAAAAAGCTGCAAATCTACAAAACTAGTTTTTGTAAAGCTACAAAAATCTGTAACTTTACAAATGAATCTGCCAAAATTTCAGTAATCTTACTAAACTTTTATTTGTAACCCTGGCTGCAGTTACATGAAAAGTTCTCGGAATCCCAGTTTCCAAAAAAATTCTTAGTAACCTTACAGATTTTTTGATTTTCGGCGCAAAAGTGTGTCTGTTACATGAAATTTTGTTGTTGCCGTTACATGAAAAGTTCTAGGAATCCCAGTTTCCTAGAAAAACTTTAGTAACTTCACAGATTTTTTTTTACAGTGTGGTAGACTTTTAACCGAATTATTTTGTGCGTCTCTGTGAAAGAACAATAAATGCTATTAATTAATCTATAGAAAATATGTAGTGTACTTCAGTGATTTCGATATGTTTGAAGTATCATAACATCATTAAAATGCACCGCAAACGATTTTTGCCTATAGATCTTAATGTAAGAGCCTATAGACCATAATGGTATCCTTTTGTGCGTTCCTGTAAACTAATTATAAATGCTACTTTAAATCTAAACTCCTGAGAAAGTATGTTGTATAGTTCATCTCGATGATGTATATCAATCCCATTAGGTTTTAAATGTCGAAACACCAACAAAACTCTTTTCAACTTTGTTGGAGAGTATTAATAAAAATAGTTAAGTGAAAATAAAAAAACTAGATATTTTATAGTTTTTCTATTTTAATAGTAATATTTAAATCTATAATCTGGAATTTTCCATGTTCCGGGGGAAGAAGGGGGGTGGGGTGTCCTCCCGAATCATACGCTAAGTTTTTCACAGCGGAATTGGAAATAAGGTAATATTCGAAATTGCTTATGTATTGAACTATAAGAAATTAGTTATTATACTTTCGATTATACCTAAATTTTAAAACCGACGACGTGTTTTTGATGAAAATATATTGAAAAAAAAAAAAAAAAAAAAAAAACAGTTAATTAATGCAGGGTCGAAACTAGCCTTTTTTGCACCCTGGGCAAACATGGATTTTGGTGCCCCCACTCCCTCTTCCGCAAAGTATATTTACAAAGAGAATTTTACTAATTTTCTAATAGCCGACTGGTTTTTAAATTTAAAATATATAATCATAAAATATGTAATATTGAACTACGTAATCTACAATGGCGAATCCGAGGGGGAGGTCACGGGGGTCATGTCCCCCCCCCCTCTGAACACCAACAAAAATATTTAAAGATCATTTTTAAAATGAAATATACAGTATACAGTAGAGTCCCGATTATCCGAGTTTCCGCTTTAACCGAGTTATTTTCTTCCGAATCCATCAGTCCATTGGAAGAAAAGGATCCATTCCAAAGTTTAATCCTTCATTTGGTGCCCCTTCGTTCTGGCGCCCGGGGAACATGCTCCCTCTGCCCCCCCCCCCCCTAGTTTCGGCCCTGAATTAATGATCAAAGTTTAATTTTAATAAATAAATAATGAAGTTACAATAAGACAAATTTTAAATATTTTCGCTGTTTTTCATCGTTTTTAAAAGATACAAAAGCGCTTAACTTAAAAAGAAATTTTATTAATTTTCTTTATGGTTTATTTTTTATTTTATAATAATGAAATACTTTTTTCTGCAAAAAACGTATTTTCAGTAATTCAAAATAACGAGTAAATTAAATCGTTTCAGTCATAAATAAATTTATTAAATTATACTCCGAGTTTAGAATATTTATTTAATTTACCGTTTATGAAACATCTTGTGTTTACTAACATTACCTCGTGCTGAAATCCGTTTTAAAAAAAATAAAATTTCTACTGCGCAAGCGCCGCACGATCGTTTTCATTATTGGTTGTTGAAATGTAATCATGTAAGATGGCGATGTTAGAGTGTTGGTAAAGAAAAGCAGTCTGTTTTAAGTATTTATTACAATGATTGTGTGGAGTGTAGAGAAAAAATGTTTTTATGATACTCTTAGTTAACTAAACTCCAAGAAGTTCGACTATGTTGGAATTAGAAGTTGTGCCCGAACGCTCTATAGGAAACGAACAATGGGAGTTGGTTTTGGGTAAGACTTTTGTTTTGAAAATATTAGTTGCGCACAGCTGACATTGTCACCTGCACTGTGCTATCAGCTGTATTTTTACATCCAGGTATAACTCTTTATGCCTGATCTTTATTTTTAAAAAGAATTTCAGGCCTAAATAATCGTTGTCATATCTTTACAGTTCATTATAAAACTTGTTTAATCAGAAACAATGACCATAAACAATTTAAATGTGATTCGCACATACCCTGTATCCAATGTAAATAACATCGAAAATTCTTTGTTTACCAACGGTAATGCGAAGAGAGGAGTTATAGATCTTTGTTGGATTTTTTTCTCAAACATTTTACGATGTCGCAGTAATGTTTCTTGATATTTTTTTGTAATAACATTAGTTTCGCATTGTTTCTTTGTTGTTCCTAGGCTCACTAGTATAATCTTATTCGGTATTTAAATGCAAAATTATTCATGATGATGTTCATGCGCGAGAACAATGTCTTGTCTACTAAATAATGGGTTATTGAAATCTAAATTAATAAAATTACTCTTTAAAATCTTCCATGAGAAACATTTGTCATTCGTTTGAAAATAAATCTATGATATTTTTCTAAAATTCTTTAATAAAATTAAAAAAGTGGCAAAATGCATCTTATTTCGCATGAGATTTTTTTGTGAAAGCATTTCTTTGTTTATCGTGGAAGTACAAAGTAATATCATGAGCTAATCAGTAATTTCTTTTGCATTGTTTTTTACGATCACTTATAAAATTTTACTCTGCATTTAAGTATAAAACTATTTATGATGATTTATGCTTGTAAGGGTAAAAATTTGTTGTCTGTTTAACCATAGGCCATTTAGCTCTAAAATAATTAAATCTCTCTCTTTAAAATCTTCTTGTGAAACATTTGTCTTCCCTTTAAAAATAAACCTGTATGATTATACAGAAATTGAAAAAAAAAAAAAAAAAAAAAAAAAAAAAGAACGAAAAAATTTAATTTTTTTAAATTGAGATCTTTTTGTGAAAGCATTCTTTTGCTCTTTGTGCAAATGCAAGAAGCTATTGAATTGTAAAATGTTAAGCATTATTACTTTAAAATCTTTATGTTTAACTTCATTCATTTAAAAATGAGCTTTAAGTGATTTTGAAGATGCATTAAATAAAAATGACAAGAAGGATTTTATTTTGTATTGATTTTTTTTCTTCTCTCTCTTAAAACACCCCTTTGTCTATCATGCAAACACAAGAGAATACTATTTATCAATATCTTTTTTTATCTATAGGAAAAGGGAAAAACTATAGAGAAAGATTTTTTCCTTGTACATACATATATATATAATATCTGTCCTTTTTATGTTTTTAAAAATTATTTTTGAACGTATTTCATTAATAAATTAACATTGAAATATGAAGTCATAGAAATATATGTAATACTTAATTGTTATGTGATTTAATGTATTTTTATTATCTGTCTATTAAATCGAATGAAATGTACTAATTTCCATTTGATAATTTATTATTATTTAATTTCAGACTATTTAAAAATATTTTCTTGTAATTATTTTAGATCTACTTTTATTTGTGATAATTTATTATTATTTAATTTCAGACTGTTTAAAAATATTTTCTTGTAATTGTTTATTTGTGAATTATTGTTCAATATTATTAATTGCTTTTCTACATTAAAATTTTTCTTTTTAAATTGAGTTCTGTGGAAAGATCAGGAAAACTCTAAAATGTGATTTGAAGATCCTATAATCAATATTTCTTTAATTAGTAATGTTTTATCTATTGTTCTATTTTATTTTGCTTTTTTCAAACCTAGCCATTAAAACAGCTGGGTTAAAAACAAATGTTTATTTTTGAGTTATTCCAGTGGCTTTTTGGCATCACTTCAACAGTTAAATTCTTTTGATTTATATTTATTCCTTTTGTTTACTAACACTAAACACATTATGTACTAATTACTATTTTGTATTATTTAAATTATCAGTTGCAGAGAAAATAATATCTTCCTCATTTATACATCACAATCTTCTAAACACTTTAATTTTTTGTCATTCTGTTTTTTTCCTTTTTTTTCAGATTTAGGAATAGGTTAAATTTATGTATCATTTAGGGATATACTATGAAATTTTAATTTACTATTTTTCATCTGATATTTTAACATTTTTTTGGATTTAGTAAAGTAAATAAATAAAGATATATTATTAGTATTTTAATTGTTTAATATATTATCTCCACAATAAAAACTTTTTATCATAATTGCTATTAAATGACTATTTTCTAAAGCTATTTTTAAAAATTCCTCTGTTTTTGAATCATAGGTATTATATATATATATATACATATACTATCTATATACTTTTTTTGCCATTCTGTTTATTTTATTTACAGTTATAATATAGGAATTGAGAAGTATACATACATCATTTGTGGATGTACCTATATGAAATTCTTATTCACAATTTTTCATGTGATACATTTGCATTTTTCTGGGTAGTTCAGTAAATAAATCAGTGTATTATCACATCGTATTTTAATTGCATAAAGATAAAACCCCTACAATATACACTTTTGGTACTTATGTATAATAGAGACACTGTTAATTTTCATTACTAAATTTGAAATATGAAATCATATTGTACTATATAATTTCACCATACTAAATAAATAATCTAATTATTAACTACAAAAAAAAAAAAAACGATATCTTTTATTGCATATATTATATACTAACTTATATACTCTATCAATGCACAAATGTTCATAGCAATCTGTGTCACTGACCTCAGAACCTCTCCTTGTGAGAATGAATTTTGTGAAGAGTTCTTTTCTCCTACATTGAATTTTGTAAAAAGTCCATATATCAGGGTTGGCCTCCCGTATTTACCATTTGATGTTTTTTATCATCTTCAAAATAACATGTTTTCATCACTGTTTTTACTGTCTAGTGGAAAAACATAATTTTTCCTGTTTTGTTTTACATATATGAAAATTTATATAAATTTTTTTTCATTATATTTTCCATTAAAAATTAAATAAAATTTTTTTAAACATTTTAAACCGATTATTAGATTCTTAAATTCTTTTAAATAATTCTGAATTCTTCTAAATTTGAAACAGTTATCGCAAAATTCAGTTTTAATAAACAATAGTACAGTCAAAGTCTTTATACAACTATGATCTTAGCATTAGGGCCATAGCTAAAAAATTTTTATCGAGGGGGGAGAGTACCTTAAATTGCCAAGTCAAATTTCACTAATTGCCAACTCTAGTTTTATAATTTTGCCAAGTTACCACAATTAGAAAATGCAATTATATAGTTCTTATTTCTAAAAAGTTTAATAATATTCCCAATTAAATTTCTAACTTTTGCCAAGTCTATCTGTAATAGAAAGTGTAATTATAGTTTTTATTAAAGTTTTAAACAAATTTGCCAACTAAGTTTGTAAATTTGCCAAGTGTAACAACATTCGTGAATGTTTTTTTTTTCTTTTTTTTTGGGGGGGGGGGGGGTCCTCCCGTCCTCCCTCCCTTCGTGAGGGCCCTGCTTAGCATTCTGTAACATTTCTGGTATCTATAAGAATTTATAGTTTTCTGCACACCAAGTTTGTTTCTTAGTTATTGCGGTTATGTGAAGACTTAGGAAAAATTCATTCTATTTATATAGAACTCCAAAATAAATTCAGGGTTGATTTCTTTATTATTCAAGGCTTTCCATTAAACTTTGGCTTTAACATCATTTATTTTGAAAAAAACAAACAACTTTGAAATGGTTTTGCTTCTGTATCATATGTTAAAAGCACGAGTAGTGAATTAGGCACAAAATTAAAGTAAACTTTTACATTTGAATTTAAAATTTTAATTCGATTTTTAAGTTTAGCATATGAAACTAATTTTATGTTTAAACTGAAAAAAAAAAAATTATAATAAAAAGGGACATACATACAATCTGAATATCAAAATTTTATTTGCTATTCTAGTGGGTCTTTTATCATGTAAATTGTAAATTTACATTTTGAAATTCATTTATTTGTTTATATATAATGTTTATATCTTAAACTTAATATAATTTATTTTGTTTTAAAGGAATGGCTTTCAGCCAAGTTGTCAATATTATACAACAGCAGTTCCAATCTATAAAAAATGTTCAAGTTTTATATAGTGAATTGGTAAGTATACCATTAAAATGCTACAATATTAAGCTAGTTTTAATTTGTGTTTAGTTTAATTATATTTTAATTGATTTTTTAAAATGATGATGTTGATGATTATAATTTTTTTCATAGGCTTATTTATCACACATGTTACAATCTTGTTTTTTACAAAAAGCCTCTTTTGATAAAGGATTTTGGAAAAAAATAATTTTTCTGTTTCTGTATCTTTTTATTAATTTATATATATCTTTTTATCTAATATCTTTTTATAAATTTCTTATAATTTTTATACTTATATACATTTGCAAAATAAAATGTATATTATTTTTTATGCTTTCATTTTGTACAGACTTAGCTAATTTTCATTGCCGAATTTGAGTTCTAAAATCATAACGTATGTAAATTTCAATTAACACAAGATATATGCTACATATGGATATATTATAAAAATAACATACAGTCACTCTCAAATCCACCATTCTCTAAATCTGTCATTCATTTCCGGATGTAAACAAAAGAAATCATGGTTAACAGTTATCTTTATAGAACAAATTTAATATGGTAGTAATTTCATTAATTAGTAAATTTGCAGTTATGGGGCCTTATCGTTAGCTCTGCAAATCATTTTCTTTATCTTACTCTACATTATATTTAATATCTTAAAATCTGAAATTATTTTTTTTTTTAAGTTCATTACTATTTTAACATATAAGATTTCCTAAAGAACTAGGAAATATAACTTTTAAGAACTATTAGCAGGGTTTTTTTTGTTTTTTTTAGGGGCCCATTTTGTGAAAATAAAAGTTATTTTTGTGAAATTTATTATATTTTGGTGAAAAATAACATTTTGTAACATAATATAAAATCTAGTTATTCAAATCAAACATTTATTAATAAAAACATTTTGTTCTGTTAAAGTTTTCCTTTCTGGTGGGCTTGTTTTGTTTGCAAATTATACATTATGAAACCTAACAAAATAAAAATAATTAAAGAAAATTATAATTTTATGGGATGGAATTTTGTGAAGAGGCTTTTTTTACTAAGAGGAATTTTGTGAAGGAGCTTGTTTTATTGAAAAAAAACAATTGTGAAGGGGCCTGTTTTATTAAATCTATTTTTGTGAATGAGCTCTAAATATTGCCTGGATTGACCCCTGTTTATATTTAAACATGACTTCAAGCAATCATGTTCTCTAGCTGCTTATTGTTGTAACTTTTTAGAACAAAAAATGCCGTTTAATTCCAGAATTACAAATGATAAAGAAAAATATGTTTATTTTTCAAACATATGCATAAAAATTTATAAAAAGTTATACAGACAACAAATGCGTTATAGAATTTCAAATCAATTTAATTAATTTAAGACTTTGCATAGTAAAAAATTAGCATGCATAGCATTCAATTATTAACGTGTACCATTTTTCTTTTAGTGAGTGATAAAATTTTAAAATCATCTTATTTCCAAAAGAAAAGCATTATAACAGGAAAAAAGATGTTCCATATTTTTCAAATGAATCAGCCAAAATAAACTAAAAAATAAACCGCTAATTCTAAGAACCTCACCTACCATATCTGCCAAATATCAAGCTAATTTTGTGGCAGTAATTGCAGAACATACATATATTGACAGGCACCAAAAAACTTTCTGTCTTTACAGTAAGCCTTCACTTGATGTTTCAGCAAATTTTAATTTTCCAAAGAACTGAATTATGCTTTAAGAATATTGATGTATTTCACAAATTGCGTATTAACGTAATAATTTTTTTTTGTGGGGAAAAGGAACAACAAATGAAAATATTAAAAGAACAATAACTGCTTATGCATTAATAAAAAACAGTGGTTAGAGAAATATAATTTAAAAATAATTGATTAAGCCTAAATAAAATAGTTATTTGTAAAGTGTTTGTATTCAGTACATCTATAATTGATTTCATTTCCATTTTATCTCAAAACCAGAGAGAATAACTAGTTGTAGAATATAGGGAAAAAAACATAAACCAAAATTATCAATTACCATTGTGTTAATGTTTAAAAATTGATATGGCCATGAAATTTGCATATAGTTATGTTTTAAAAAGATACTCTTGCACTATTTCCTTTTTAATTTTTATGCAAATATAAAATATTGCTAAATTATAATCCAATAATAATTTTAAAAAAATGTAAACCAAACAATGATCTGTAATTCACTAAATAAACTTCAGTCCTAATTAATGAAGTCCTAAGCTGTGCGAGTTTCACAGAGTTGGCTGTATGGTAAAACCTGCTATAAAGTGGGATTAAAAGGAACCATAAAAAATTCAATTTTAAACAGGTTTTCATCTTACCAGGTACATAATCTTTTATGATTGATTTCCTGGATGGTGGTAGGAAAATTTACACTTCTAAACAATTTGTATGAAATCCCAAATCTTCTGGGGTACACAATTCAATGCTCTGTGGTTGGGTGTAGATGTCCCCCTGGGCCAACTCCTGAATTCATCACTGTATTGTATATTTAATTAATGGTGATTATTTAGTTATTGTTGATTTTGTAATTAATTTCTAATTACTACACTGATATTTATTAAAAACTATTTGTTTATTTTTGATTATCTAATTGATGTTTATTATTTATTTATAAATAACTGCACTGATTAATTATTTGTTATTATTAAAAGTTTTGCAAACTGTAATTATTGAATTTTTATGAGAATATTTTCCCACAAATAACACAATAGGTAGCTTTTTAATCTATATATACAGGGTGGCACCGGGGAATGGGAAGTTTTGAAAGTTAGTAGTTGCAGTCCTGTCCAGCTGGCACAATGACCAGGAAGTCAATTTGCATGAAGTGTTGCAAAATGCCATGCGAAATCTCGGCATTTGATTCTAGAAATGTATATGTGAGAACGGTCATCATGTTATGGACATTGTTTTTGAAAATTTAAGTTTTTTGTCTTTGAATGCTTAATGGCATGTAATTTACTTTTTGTTTTCAATAATAAGATTTGAAAATTAATTTTTTGTACTTTTGTGAGAGTTACTTCACAATTTCCTGTTTCCCTGAAGTACCCCATATATATTTAAACTAATATAACATTTAAAAAAAAAAAAAATACATTGCGCAATTCAAATTATATGCCCAATTCATATGTTTTTAAAAAATCTTAATAACTGTAGACATTTTATCTATGCAGGTTCATTTTATCAGAAATGACACAATATGAAGAAATGCTAAAGTTTCAAAATTGTGATAATTAATATTATACACTAGAGAATTTTACATTATCACACTGACATTGTTTCTAATCAAATCTTTGTTTATTCTTTATTAACTGTTACCTGTTTAATTATCATTTGTTATAAACTGTGTTTATTCAATATTGTTTGACATAAATTTTGAAATTATTAAGATTTGACATTATTTTTTTTTATCAAATGTTTATTTTTATTAATTGTTTTCAGCTTTAATTTTTTTTTGCTTTATTATAAACTATTTTTTGTTATCTCTTTGTCATCTTTCAGTTGGAGTTTTTCATAGTGTTTTACCAATATTAATTTTTTTTTTATCTTCTGATTTTCTATTGACTTGCATGTAAATATTTTCTGATTCTGTATTGTTGTATGAAAAGTTTTAACTTCAAAAATAATTTTTCAGTTTTTAAAATTTTTATCGTGTATGGAATTTTTATCCAGTTTAAATTTTTCAGATATCATCTACCAGAATTTGTTTACGTATTGCAGCATTTAATTTTCCTTTTTTCAAAACTAATAATTGTATTAAATAATTTTTGTTTTTAACACTTATATTTAACTGAACCTAGTTTTTATATGTAAAGATGGATTTTTTAAATCCATTTTTAACCCACTTTTTGATATGCCAGAATTATAAAAAATACATTTACAGGTGTGTTTCCCATGATAATACAACATTTTAATAATTTTATATCTTAATTATAAATTAAAACATTAATTTTGAAGCATTTTTCCATAAGCCTGCCACAAATAATATATCGCCAAATATTCTCTCTAACTTTGTACAATTGTATAGGAGTAGAAACAACAGATTTTATGATTTGCAAGAAACGCTCACCAAAATGGGCCAAATGGTTGTGAAATTGCAATAATGAAACATTTTAAAAGCTAAAAAGTAGAAAAGAAATTAAATAAAAAATTAAGAGTGTAATATTTTAAAAATATATGCAGAATGATTTAATGTTAATTAATTTATGATTATGTATTGAGAAATCAATTTAGAAATCCTAAAAAGATTGTTTAATTCAGAAAATACTGTAAAAGTTGGATTTTGAACAGAATTTCCAAATGTGACAGTGCAGAAAAGGAGAAAAACCTGTCATCATGAGTCAAAAATTGCCTGTAAGTGTATGAGTATTTTATTTATCAAAAAGGGGAACACAACACTGCATTCAATTCTAAACAACTTCAATTGTCATGCCTGCCAAACTTATGCCTTTATATTTAAAAATGAGTCAGAAAGTTTCATGTTTATTGAGCTGGGAATTTTAGAACTCCTTTAAATTATTTTATGTTTTTAGATTTTGTATCAGAAGTACAAAATCAGTGGAGGTGTGTGTGTGTGTGGGGGGGGGGGGGGGGGGTACTCAAAGAATTTTCTTTTTGAAAGTGCATATGAGCCCTGTTATTAATTGGAAATATAATTTCTTGATTTCCTGTTTTTGAAATAAAATTAATCAATGAATTTCAAGTTATTGTTTAATATGCTTAACATTTTACTTTTATTTATGCTATGTTTTTGGTGTTAAATTACTTGTCACAATTAGTTAGTCTAAAATTGATTTTTTTTTTTTTTTTTTTTTTTTTTTTTTTTTTTTTTTTTTAGAATCCTCTGGTTATGGACCTGATTATAAATCTCTCACAGGATGGTATTAGGCTAATATTCGACCCATTATCCCAGAGGCTTAAGGTAATAATTTAGTATAATAATGATAATTTTAATGATAATAATAATTTTTATAAAATTTATTTATATTGAATTGATTATAAATAAATTAATTAATCAATCTACACTTTTTTAAAAATTTAGTTATAACTCATTTTACTTTTCAATTTTTTTTTTCTTTTTTAGATAATTGAAGTATATTGTATGAACAAGACAAAGTTAAAATATTGGTAAGTATGTTACTATTTTATTAGTATTTTTATTTATACAGTGTACTTTAAAATATATTTGTATATTATGTCTCATAAAATTTGTTCTTAAACTTGTAGAAAACTGTTTATTTTTAGTTTCTTTTTTGTGGAAATGCGTACATTGAAATCACTATATAAATGGTGTCTTATAATAATAATTGGTACTTTTATGTTAACTGTGCACCAGTGATCACCAAACTTTTTTTAATCTCGCACACTTTTTTCTTTCTCGCCAGTCGTATAACATCAGCCAATAACAAATAGTCCATATTTTAACATTGCAATGACAGATATATATCTGTCTGTGAATGAATGAATAAATTAAAATATTTTGACAAAAAATAATGAAGATTAGTTATAAAAAGTTCGATAATTTCTATTATAATATCTTTAAAAAAATTAGCTAAAACATTATTATGATAAAATACTTAAACACAAACATATCAATACAAGTAACAAAATCTCATGTAATCAGATCTGTTAATGGTTAGGCTTAGTCAATAACAGAAACGGGTACTTTGCAGTTAGCCGGGCACCCATGTTATATATACATATATATGTCTATATACATGTATATATATAAATATATATACTACATATATGTGGATATATATCTATATATGTGATATCTATACTAATAAAAGAATAAATCGCTCTGTGTGTCTGTCTGTCTGTGTACGATGGCTAGAGAAAACTACCGCATGTAGAAGTCTAAAAATTCAGATGTAATTAGTCTAAGACAGGTCCTGATACACCTGAGGCTCGGATTTTTAATTTTTTAAGGGAAAGGGCCCCTTTCAGTTTTTATGCACTAAAACTTTAATAACATGCCTCTTTTCTATCCGATCTTTTTCGTTTTAGGGGGGAATTATCCTTTCAGTTTCTGCCCCATTTCTACATTTCAGTTAAGACCCTGGCACCCTTGCAAGGGGCCTGGTACAGGGCCCCTTGAAGTTTTAGTGCACTAAATTGTTAATAGCATGCATCTTTTCTATCCGATCTTCTTCGTTTTGGGGATGAATTCACCTTTCAGTTTCTACCCCATTTCAACATTTCAGTTAAGACCCTGGCACCCTTGCAAGGAGCCCGGTACAGGGCCCCTTGAAGTTTTAGTGCACTAAATTGTTAATAACATGCCTCTTTTCTATCCAATCTTCTTCGTTTTTGGGGTGAATTCTCCTTTTGAGTTTCTGACCCATTTCTACTTTTCAGTTAAGACCCTGGTATCCTTGCAAGGGGCCCGGTACAGGACACCTTGAAGTTTTAGTGCACTAAATTGTTAATAGCATGCATCTTTTCTATCCGATCTTCTTCGTTTCTGGTGTGAATTCTTCTTTCAGTTTCTGCCCCATTTCTACATTTCAGTTAAGACCCTGGCACCCTTGCAAGGGGCCCAGTACAGGGCCTCTTGAAGTTTTAGTACACTAAATTGATAATAACATGCCTCTTTTCTATCTGATCTTCGTTGTTTTTGGGGTGAATTCTGCTTTCAGTTTGTGGCCCATTTCAACATTTCAGTTAAGACCCTGACTCCCTTGCAAGGGGCCCGGTACAGGGCCCCTTGAAGTTTTAGTGCACTAAATTGTTAATAACATGCCTCTTTTGTATCCGATCTTCTTCGTTTTTGGGGTGAATTCTACTTTCAGTTTCTACACCATTTCAGTTAAGACCCTGGCACCCTTGCAAGAGCCCCGGTACAGGGCCCCTTGAACCTTTACTGCATTAAATTGTTAATAAACTGTTTCCTTTTTATCCGATCCTCATTTTTGGCATACTTTATCCATTTACTTATACTCCCGTGTCTACATTCCAGTTAAGACCATGGGCCCGTCTAGGGTCCTGTAGGGCCCGGTCCAGGGCCCCTTAAATTTTTTGTGTGCCATGCGTTTTTCACACCCTAATTTTCTGACCTTCGCAATGCGTAATTTTAAAGTTGAGTCTTATTCTTCTCCTTAGACCAACAATCACATATTTTTATTGGAGCCCTAGGGCCCTTTTTTAAGCCTTTCCTCAATTTTTTACACATTTCTTTTAATTTATATTCTGATGATTAATTCGTATCCTATGCTTAATCTCAACTAATTGAAGATCTAAAACGCTAAGTACTAAAACGTTGTAACATGTTTTCATGTTAGGGCCTTTTCCCAATTATCAGTTGGCCCCTTTTGGGCCCCCTATTATAACTCCCTTAAAAATAGTCCGATTCACTAGCTTTTTTTTTTTTCTAAGACCAACTTAGGTTCCCCAGCTATTACATGAACGACAAAAAAAAAAAAAAAAAATTATTTCATGCTTCAACTACCACCAATTTTGAATATAAATCGTCTTCTTAGGGCCTTTGGCACATCTTCTTTAAAAATGATCCAAATTCCTTGCAATTTTCTTTACCATAGTTCTAGCGTCCTCAGATTACATTAAAAACTACTAAAAAGTGTATTTATACCAAACTACATGCCACTTAAGTCCCTTCCCCCTTTGGGCCCGGTACAAGGCCCTTTGAAGCTTTTGCACCATAAATTATTAATAAATTGCCTCTCTTAATCCGATCTTTATTTTTGGAACCATTTTTCTATTTAGTTATTCTCCAGTTTCTATATTCCAGTTAAAATCCTGGGGCAACCTTAGGATCCTGAAGGGCCCTATCCGGGGCCCCTTGAACTTTTTGTGTGCTATGCATTTTTTACACCCTAATTTTCTCATCTTCTCATAGCATAATTTTAAAATTGAGTCTTGGAGTCCCCCTAGACCAACACTCTAATATTTTTATTGCAGCTCTAGGGCCCCTTTTTAAGCATTTACCCCATTTTTGCACATTTCTTTAAAATATTATTCTAATGATTATTTCCTACCCTATGATTAATTTTGACTAATTGAAGATCTAAAACGCTAAGTACTAAAACATTTAAACATGTTTTCATGTTAGGGCCCTGCTCTCAACTAAAAGTTGGGCCCCTTTGGGACCACTGTTATAGCTCCCTTAAAAATGGTCCGATTCACGAATTTTTTTTTCTTAACAACTTCTTAGGTTCTCCAGCTACTACATGAACGACAAAAAAAAAAATAAAATAAAATAAAATTTGCAGACTTCAGCTACCACCATTTTTGTTAATGCTGTCAGTGATTCATGAAATTTACAATGTGAGGAGGCTTCTTCCAACGCTTGGTGGTGCGTTATTATTCTAATGATTATTTCCTACCCTATGATTAATTTTGACTAATTGAAGATCTAAAACGCTAAGTACTAAAACATTTAAACATGTTTTCATGTTAGGGCCATGCTCTCAACTAAAAGTTGGGCCCCTTTGGGACCACTGTTATAGCTCCCTTAAAAATGGTCCGATTCACGAATTTTTTTTTCATAACAACTTCTTAGGTTCTCCAGCTACTACATGAACGACAAAAAAAAAAAAAAAAAAAAATTGCAGACTTCAGCTACCACCATTTTTGTTAATGCTGTCAGTGATTCATGAAATTTACAATGTGAGGAGGCTTCTTCCACCGCTTGGTGGTGTGTTATTTCCTCGGGTTTAAGGGCCCAATTTCAACGGGATTTGCTTCCTTCAACTTAGATTAGAATTCAGCTACTTTCTGTATTATGAAATTTTATCTTAGATTTTAGTTACCAACATTTTCTAACGTTAATGCCGCATTCTTTTTTTTTTTTTATGGTTTCTGTGAGCTTGATTCCTACGAGGTTTGGCTCACTCAACTTGGTTTTCGATTGTCTCCGGCACGTGCAGGCACTTCCGGTAAATGCTGCCATATGTAGTGGGGATCTAGATTACAGGTTTCTTCGGAAAGAAGTTTGATGGGAACATATTAGACGCCGCGGAAGCAATGGAGCCTCCGAAATTAGGTTCATTTAGAAGAATTTCCAAAGATATAAAATCATACAAACTTAAGTTTTGTTTAAGGTTATTATTTACAAACCCCGAGCAACGCCGTGCGGGTCTGCTAGTATACAATATATGTATATATATATATATTTGTGTATATACATACACTGGTGCCCAGCTAACGAAAAAGTACCCTGAAATGTTTAAATAAGAGATAACATATAAACTAGAAAAGTTTATTTTATAATGAATATCTAATTTTATTTATACAACAAGTAAAAATTAAATTTAAAAATTCAAAAACCCCGACTGCGTAAAAAGAGAACTAATTAATTATTTCTCATCAATTTTAAACTATTTTTTATATTATTTACCTATTTTTTTTTATTTACTTGTATTGATGACTTTTAAATTGTGTTTAATTGTTAGTTCCTATCTATAAATACTGTTTTGATGAGGATTATAGATGTGCATGATGGTTAGAGTTGCAGTAAAGCTAGAGATCTTATCTACACAACTTCCAGGTTGTGTAATATTTAAACAGAGCTTTTGACTGTAAAATAGTCAATGAAACATCGTCTTCGTTTTGAAAGACCTATCCAATGACATGCCACTCAATATGGTGCGTAAATTTTTTTTTCGTGTCTACCGCCATTTTGTATTTTACGGCCGTCATTTTGAATTTATAAAAACAAAACCTAGCCTATAACCATTGGACAGTTAAGACGAATTGATAGAGACCTTGTTCATTAAAATCCATCCAGCCGTTGGGATGTTTCGAGGGTATAAAGAAATCCACATACCCAGATATGCGCGAAACACATAACCCTTCTTGGCAGTCGGGTAAAAAGAGAAGCTTATGTTATTTATAACGATTGTGATGATGAACTGTACCACAGTGTTTCTTGTTACACCATTTTGTGCTTCTCCTTCACACCATTTTATTGATCTCATTTCTTCACTCCAACCATAAATAAATCTCGGACAATTAATAACTCAGACCATAAATAAATCTCAAACAATTTAAGAAACTCAATGAAGAGGATTCAAACGATGTTACTTGCCAAATGCACTTTTTACTGCGACAAATATGAATGTTGCATCCCCATCTAATGCTATCACTAAAATACAATTTCACTTTATATCCTTTCATGCAAAATATATTCTAGGCAAAATATCTTTTTCTTGGAAAAACAAAACAAAAAAAACTACAACAGCAAAAAAATATTTGGCTTGTTCTTCTGTTTTAGGTGAATCCCAAAATTTCGTCATCATTATGTGTATTTGAATCCCGCAAAAATAAAAAGTTTTGTTTATTATAATTGCACAAAGTGAATGGCTGGAAAGGGTTGCATTTCAAATGATGCCAATTGAATCAAGATTTGGTGAGTTATCACTGGTACACCCGGCTATCATACAGGGCTCGGCTAGCAAATTTCTGTGCCCAGGGCAAATTCAGTTTTTTATGCCCTTACATTGGTTCATTTACTTATACTGGTTTTTTTTCCATGTTACATACCTATTTGAAAATTGTCAACTCAAAAGTTTTAAGTTTTCTGGAAAATTGAAAAACTGTTCCAGGAATAAAAATAAAATATTTTTTCTTTTATTTATTGAAATGGGGTTTTAACCACAGATTGAGATATATTTTTGTCAATTCATGGTATTAATATCTCATTTCTTCATAATTATTTAAATTTTTAATGAAAATTTAGATGAAATTATAAAAAATGTTGTGCCCCTCAGACATTTCGTGCCCAGTTCATGGGCTCCGGGTGCCCGTGCGATCGTCAGGACCTGCTAACATATAAATACGTAATATTTTTGTTAGTACTGTTATTGGTACAGTGTACTGTAAACTGTATTTATATATTATATCTCTTAAAATTTGTACCCAAACTGTTAGTAAACTGTTTACTTTGCTTTCTTTTAGTGGAAATGTGTTTTGTTCTCCAGAAGTCCCACCTACACTAGAACAAATAGACCATTCATTTGGTGCAACACATCCTGGAGGTGAGAAAATTTTAAATATATATATTTTATAAGATTTATGATATTATAATTTAAAAATATTTAGGTTTTTCAATATTTTAAGTTTTTTTTTTGTGTGTTCTGTATGCCGATTAGCTTTACTATAATATTTTTTATAATGATTAATGTATTATATTTTTACGTGTCATCTTCCTTTAGAATTTTGGTTAACATGGTTATATGAACTTGTAAGATAAATTTTGATTCAAAGATATATATATATATAAATTCTTATTAATAATTTAGGAAGTATTGGAATTTAAGTACTTTCTTTTTAAAACTTTTTGATGTTTTACAAGACATGTTGGTGCAATTCAAATTTAAGAAAGAGCAATTATTTGTTGAAGGTTATGAATAACCACAGAAAATGAACCTAACTGACAAAAAGAGTAATTTATTTACAACTTTAAATCCTACAAAAAAGTTAAACACAAATTATATTTAAAAAAATGATGAAAATACTAAAAATAATAATAAGTACTTCAAAATTTATGAATTAAAAAACTTAAATAATACCTCAACACAAAAATTAGTTAAATTGTGCAGGTGTGTATGTATATGAAGTTTTATTTCATGCTTGTGCACATATTAAATAAATTCTTTATAAGCAATTGTCTTGTTGTGATTGCTTTGTTGACCACTTGTCAGCTTTAGTTTATTTTAAAAATCCATTTAAGTATTAATTTTACTGCTTTGCAATGTTTCCATTGTACCTTAATCAGACAACAAGTGATACTATGTTTGACAATTTTAAAAGATAATTTTTAGTAATGGTAGTAATTTACCAACATCATTCTTTAAAAAACTAGTTTCTTTGTGAATTATTTGCATTAGCAGTTGATATAATGAATTTTAGAATTATTATTTATAAAACATAACTATTTTATAAAGATGTACCTTATTTGTAAATAAAGGTTCAATGTACCTTATCTGTAAATAAAGGTTTTCAAACTGTAAATAAAGGTTATCAGATTTTTTTTTTTTTTTTTTTTTTTTCGACCGATGCAGTTTTCTGTATCTTGCCAAGGCCACTATAAAAAGAATTAGTGGATTTTCATATGTAGATTTAATGTTTATCACAATAATTAATCACAATATTTATTATATTTTGTTATTTAATTCATAATTTATTTAAAGCTTCCTTTGAAAAGGTTAAAAATATGAGTTATTACAAATCATGCTCCAATTTGAATTTATTTTTTTTCTTCTGTCCCCGATCCAATATTAAAGGATCAACTTTGAAATGCATTTTTGGCAGTTTTGTTTTAGAATTGGTCACGTTTTATAATTTCGTGCATTTTACTCTATTATATTACTCATTGTTTTCTAATTTTATAAAAAAAATTGTAACTGTTTAGGGAGATATAGTAACCAAAGTATATCTTAATATGCATAGATATTTTTTATGCTTTAATTAAGGTGTATATTTTATGAAATGTAAGTTGAGTTTTCAATATTAATCTTGAATAGTTAAGTTATTTTTCCTTCCCCCTTTCAATTACAAAATTTAGGATTAGTTAAACCAGGACTATTATGCAATTATTTTCCTTTAACAGTTTATGATATAGTTAAGCTTAGAACTAGTTCAAAATTTATAGTTTATAAAATGGCAGAAGAAAGTCATAAGATGTTTTGCTAATATTAATTTCTATAGAAGGGAAAATATGAATTTATTATAAAGGTGATAGATCGCAATATTTGTTATTAAGTTGATAAGAATTTGGGCAACTAAATAAATAATTTTTCTGGAACTATATGCAATTTAAGATAAAAAGAAATTCTTAAAAAGAATCCAGCTGCTGTTTTCAAAGTAGCAGGATGCATTCTCTGCACCTGATGAAGAAAGAATAGTTCTTTCGAAAGGCCTTGCACATAACCCCCCCCCCCCCCCAAAAAAAAAAAAAAAAAAAAAAAATTATGGCATTTTCAAAAAATTCTTTTTATGTTATCATTTCACACCAGCTTATTTAATATATGCAATTTGTTAATAACTTTTACATATAATGTCTTTGGTCTTGTTTTAAAAATTTGCTTTGCTGCTATTTACATACAGGATGCCTCCAAATTATTCTGTAAACTTTTACATATAATGTCTTTGGCCTTGTTTTAAAAATTTGCTTTGCTGTTATTTACATACAGGATGCCTCCAAATTATTAGTACAAACTTTTAGGGGTGATAATTTATAATACATATAAAAAATAAACAATTTTTGTATGCAAATCCAAGGCTACAGTCTGCTTATTCAGCCAAAATTGTAAGATGTCTCAGACCAAGTCAAATCTGAAATTTTGTTCATAATTGTAACAATAATGAAGGTACTTGATCAATACGTTCGTGAGATTTGCTTTGCTCTTTGTAAATTGTGATGACATCACAAAAAATACTGGAAATGGCTATAATTTGTATTTTAGAATGTATTATATGACAATACATACAGCAGACATGCAAGATTTTTTTCAAAAGGAGAAAATCCCCCCTTTTTAAAGCAGTTTTGGATAGTCTCTCTACCTTTGCAAAAATGGAAAGAAAATATTTGGAGTGTATGATGGAGGGAGGGGGGGGGGGATCCTGAGAGGTGTCAAATATTAAATCCTCTGACCTACTTAAGCTTTCAGGTTTATTCCAAACATTTCTCTTTATGCACTGCAGGACTATTAGATCAAAAGTTAGTTTATGCCAGGAGTCAGAAAAACTACTTTTTTACTATAGCGAACTACAACTACTTTATTGAAAATGTAGTTAACTATGTACAACTACTTGTTTTGAAAAGTAGTGACTACAAACTACTTTTCAAAAGTAGTCACTACTTCGCTACTTTAAGATTTTGTCAACGAATTCTATTTACTCTTTAAATATGAAAACACAGATTAAATAACAGTGTCCTCTTGTTCTATTGTGTCTGTCACTGTAACGTTAAATAAATACAATATGACCAAAGCCATTAAAAATTAAGAATGATAATATACAAGAAAATGTTTTGTGTTTGTGTCCAAAATGTTAGTTTTTACGCATATTACAAATTTCTTAGCAATATTAAGAGAGATACATAATGCAATCAATATTTAAATGCCGTTACTTAAAAAATCTGGAGTGACTCTGCTTGAATTTTTGAATGCCTTACAGAATACTGAGTGTTCAAATAATTAGTAATGTAATAATAAATAAAAACTTAGATCCATCTCATAGTTTTTTTTTTTTTTTGTTAAAAGTCTTCACTTTTGAAAAAATGACATTGCATCCATCTCAATATTAGGCAAATCAAAGATTGTTTCATATTTATAAAAAACAAATACAGCTGATTAAAGAAAAACAATACAACATGCAATAAAAAAAAGAAAAATATTACGGGACACCAGTGAAAAAGCAATATGATGATAACATAAACATGTTCTGTTTCTTTAAGACTGCAAACCATTTCATATGATTTATAACTTAACAATATATTTCTTTCATTTGGTGATTCATTGTGGGGGGGGGGGGGAGACTTTGTATCAAAGAATTACCATATTTTTCCCATACAAGGTCAGAGAAAAATCTATTTATCAAAATGAGTAAAAGTTAGGTAATTATTATACAATTAGTGAGTTGGACACTTTTTATGTTAGGTAAATATCCATTAAACTACCATTAAATTATAAGTATTTATCATTTTATATCAGTACCAGTGAAAAATTTTCCAACTTTTTTCCTTTGAGACACTTTTATCTTATAAAAATGAAAAGTTGTCTGTCTGTCTGTAGTGCTATGCAAATCCACACCTTGGAAGCCAGAATTGTGAAGTGTTATGTACATGTGTATTAAAACACAGCCGAGGCAACTAAAGCAATCCGGAATCGAAATAATTTATAGTTAACTTTTAATTAATAAAAAACCATCCATTTAACAGCAATTTTCTATCAACTTTAAACATTTATCATTATAGCAGCTGCCAACAATTAAAAATTCATAATAAAATCCTTTTTTCTATGTTCAATCCGTAATTGCCCGAGTTCTTTAACCAATGTGAGATATACATATTACATATGCCACGCTGCAATACTAAAAAGCTCCAGCGGGTATTACGACAATTCTTTTATCTCACATGCTAATAAATAGAGATTATTTAATTGCGCTTAATTATTACATTTTTTTTTTTTTTTTTTAAATAAAGGCAAACATTTTATCACAAACATCAACAAAACTTTTTATTCTATTTATTCCCTTATTCCAAAAATATCGTTTTATCGTCTGCTGCCATAATAACATGATAAATTAAATCTCATTAAAAAAATGCGCAGTAGTAGAAAAATATTTTACTAAATCGAGTAGTTATTTTTAATTTTGGTTTTAGAATTAAATTCACGAACTCCCATGCATGGAATGGGTTAAACAGCTAGTACCTAATATAGTGTCATTGACTGAATTGCAGTGTATTTCTAGCACTTCTTATGATGTCATCACATTTCATTCAAAGGAAAATAAATATCGAAATTTCTATCTCATAATTATATTCTTGTTGGATTGTTAGCTAAAAATATAGATGACTACATGTAGATTTCACAGTTAGAATTTTTATTTGCGAACAACCATAAAAATCTTTCATTCTAATGGATTGTTTGCATCTGGCTATATGCACAAAGAGGCAGGTGTATTAAAAGAATATTAAATAGAAAAGAGACATTTAAAAAGAGAAATTAAAAATAGACATTTGTATTAAAAGAAATTTAAATTCTATATAGAAAATTTATCTGAACCTATGACACTTCCTTTCTATTTTTTTAGCCTTCATTTTAATCTATCTTTTTCTTAAAATAGGGGTTCTGGGTGCATGCAGTTTCAGAGATTTTCTGAAAAAATATGGTAATTTATACTTGTTAAAATTTCTGAATTGTAAATTTAAGCTGCTTATTTTTGTAAGAAAAATAAATAAATAAGTAATATAATAATTTAAAAAGGAAAATTTCATTTTTTCTTTCTTTTTTTTTTCTTTTTCTTTTCTTTTTTTTCTTTTTTTTTGTAAAATTTCTCTAAAACATTTTTGGGAAAGTTTATTGAAGCCTATATTTGTTGAGGCATTTATTATTATTTTTTTAATTCTTAAAATTATGTTTCATTTCTAAAAATTATAACTAATGTACAGACTTAAACATTAGCATTATTTTAATGTATTAAGAATAACTCTTTAGTTATTCTGATATAATTCAGAGCTTATTTAAAATTTTTTCATTTGTAATTGTACATCGGCCAGAATGCAAAAAAAAGGGGGTGGGGTGGGGATGGTACATATATGAATTTAAAGAAAGTCAATTTCTACATTAAATATAGAATATCATTTTGTCAAACTGATCAGGTTGCCTTCTTTAAGACATGTCTCTTATTCTTTTTAAGACATGTAAAATACAAAAATGGATTAGAATATATATATATATATGTGTATACGTGTCCCAAAAGTCTCCGTACAACTTCAAAAATTTATTACAAAGAAAGTAATAGGCCTACAGCAAAAGTAATTACAACAGTACATAGAGTAACTTAAAAAGTTTTTTCTACTACTCTAGTATACTTCTACATGAGATCCTTTCGTTGCATGCGACGTTTCCATGCGATGAAGCATTTCAACTGCAAATTCGAAGCATTTCGCATAATCATCCTTTTGTAACACTTGCGAAGCATTCGTGACTGGTATGGAAAATTTATGACAATGGGAAGTGTGAATGATAAAAAAAAGAGTGGTAGCCCTAGCGCTAGTGAAGAAAGTGTGGAATGAGTACGTGAAACTTTTTCTAGGAACCCTGTAAAATCGATTCGAAAAGCATAGCAAGAACTCAATATGTCAAAAAGCACAATACACAGAGTGTTTCATAAACGAGTACAACTTTCAGCCTACAAAATTCAGATTGGGCAGGCGTGATGATTATGCGAAATGCTTCGAATTTGCAGTTGAAGTGCTTCATCGCATGGAATTGTCGTATGCAACAAAAGGTTCTCATGTAGAAGTATACTAAGGTAGTAGAAAAAAATCTTTTTAAGTTATTCTATGTACTGTTGTAATTATTTTTGCTGTAGGCCTATTATTTTTTTTTTAATAAATTTTTGAAGTTGTACGGAGACTTTTGGGACACACTGTATATTGTAAAAAAAAAAAAAAAAAGGATTTTTTTCAAATAAAAATGAAAATACGAGTTGATTTTACTTTTCAATCATTTTGAACTCTTAAATATTTGTTTTGATGAAATGCTTTAAAAAGATCTCAGAATTCCTCAATGTCTCATAGTAGTCTATTGCAGCATTTTTAAAACTGCATTTTACAGAACTCTTGTTTTGTTATTTTCAACTCGTATTGTTTACCAATTAAAAAAAAATTGTAAAAAATCTGCATTTTAATAAGTGTTATAAGTAAATACCTTACATAAATAATTATTTAGATGCTACTTGGCGCAGAATGATATAAATTTAAAAAGCAATGTTAAGAATGCCAGAATAAATAAAAATTCCGCAGACTAGTTTCGGTAGTGTTTAGCGTACCGTCCTCAGTGCAAAGAATAAAGGAAACTTGCTCATTTATGATGCTCATTAAATGAGCAAGTTTCCTTTATTCTTTTCACTGAGGACGGTACGCTAAACGCTACCGAAATTGGTCTGCGAATTTTTACTTATTCTGGCATTTTTAACATTGCTTTTTAAATTTATAAATACCGTACAACCTGATTTTAAAGTTCCCTGCACAACTTAGACATCAATATCAAGATTATGTATATTGAAAGTTGTAATTTCTTAATAAAGAATATTAAAATGTTTATTTTAATGTTCCTTAAACTTACGCCTATTTTACATGGACATTAAAATCACTGTGTTTCACAAGATATGATTGTGAAAATACATGTATGGTTTCTACTAAAGGTAATAATACTTAAAAATAATTTGTTACTTGAAAAAAATTGAACGCCATTGGACAGCATATAGTTATAGCTCGATTGGTGCTAAGCCTGGTCTTGGGATATAAACTTTTGTTGCTAAATTTATGACGTCAAGAACTTGAATAGAAAACATTCAAATTCATTCAAATATGTAGTTTTTTTAATCTCAGCAAATGTCCTAGCCTTTTTTTTATCTGAAAAATCAGTAATATGCAAACTTGATATGCACAAATCAAAACCCAATTGAAAAAAGAAAAAAATTTGGGACAACTCAATTTGATCCCAACTTTACAAAAAAAAAAAAAAAAAAAAAAAAAAAAAGTGTCTTATGTGACAGGAATCCAATTCACAGCAATAGAATTAGGAGCAACCTGCGCTCCAGGTTTGGATAAAATTAAGTTACTCATCCCCCAAAAAGGATTTTAAACTAAGGTGTCAACAATTTTAATCAGATTGTTTAAATCAATGATTAAATCATAATTTTAACAACCCGATTAAAAAAAAACTATCGATTAAAATTGTAAATTTTTTAAATGTTTAAAATAACATAAAAAGTATTAAAATCAAAGATGAATAATTTAAAAAGTTTCTATAGGTAGTTTGCCTTATAAATAAACAAACTAAAGAAAAAAAAAAGAATCTTTAAATAATTTTTTCTAAGCTTAATTTCTTATGCTTGTAAAGCATTAAGTACAGTAAGTTTCTAAAAAGCAAGTTTTTATCTGGCATAAAAAGCATTTCATTTATAAATGAGATTTAAGTCTAATATAATTTGCAATGTCGTAATTCCCTTTAAAGTAATCAGGTTATTCTTTCTTTTGTATAAAATAAGTATAGCAAGTATGATAAATTTCTGAAAGTAAAAGAAAAAATAGCAGTATTTTATTTTCTCGTTCTGCTTCCTACTTTTGCTATAATAAATTTATAGCAAATTGGAGCTAAAGAAGAATAAAAGAGACATCTGCTCAACAGCTATTGTAAAAGAATGTATTAGAAAAAAAGAACTAATTAGTATAAAAATGTCGATTGCAGCATGAGCTTTTCTGATAGAGGTTGAATAAATGTTTCTTTAGGGATTAGTTAGGGATTGAAAAAGCAGCATTTTATTATTGTTATTATTGTTATTATTTTGAAACACTGGATGCTAATAATCCCAACTGAGTGATAATAATGATCCTGTTTTATATTTTGTGGATTTCAGATATAACTAGCAATTTTTATATTTAATCTGTATGTGTGTATGAATGGGTATAACTCATTTTCATAATTGTTTGGTTAGCATACATATGTATAAGTTTAGATATAAGCAATTAACAGTAATTTTTCTGGTACTGAAGGCTTAAACAAACTGCAAATGATAATTGTTTGTTTTGTTATTTCATTTGTGCTTCTAACTAATGAAATTATATTTATTTGTACTTTCATTAATTCTGTAGTTACTTACTGTTCTCGCTAGGGTATATTTAAGGGTGCAACACCCAGCCTTTTTTAAAATTGGCAAAATACACCCTACTTTTTAAAAATAATAGTGAAATTCATGTTTAGTTGTAACAAGAGATTTTTTGCAAAAAACTCCACCATTCCAAAGTATTTCTAAATCCATGTGCCCAAAGAGTCGCACAAATTATAGAACTTTATTTCTTTAGAAAATACAGGATATTATTTAATCATGTTGTAATTTAATTGTATTTTTCCATTTGTAATTTATAAAATCATTAAAAATTAATGTCACTTTATTTATCATATTAAATAATTATATACTTTTTTTTCCTCATCTCATTTCTAAGCACATTCATTACTAATACATTTCCTCATGAAGTAATGCCTTTTTCTACTGGATTAGTGTTCTTTTGGTGAACTAGCATTCTGCTCATTTTTGTTTCTAGACTGAATACTAAATTATTAATTTAGTAATTAAAGCATAAAAAAGTATATTATATTTTCTTAATTAGAGAGTTAATTGTTTAATAATTATTAATTTTAAGCAGTGTTAACAATTTAATGTTTAATTCAGTTATTAATAATTTTAATAAATGTAAATATGAGTAGTAGATAAAATAGTTTTACATAATTATTACAAAATATAAAAGTACATAGCATTATTGTATGCTACTAACTAATGAAATTACTAATTTGCAGTTTTTATAATTTCTGTAGTTACTAATAACTGTAATTGTATTAATTAAAACATAAAAACACAGATTGTTAGTAATTAGAGAGTTAATTGTTTTGTAAACATAAAATTCTTGGTAGCTATCATGTATTTTAATGCAGGAAAAAAAAAATTAAATTTAAATTAAAAAATAATCTAATTTTGATTTAAAAAAATATTTTTTAATGTTTCTTTAGAAGTATAGTAGTATAAAATTGAAAACAGTGTGAAAGTAGCTATTTTCTGAAAAACTTTCTGCACAAGTCTTCTAAATCCCATGCTTGTGTGAGTTCTCACAGGCATAGAATAAGTTTATATTCTAAACATGAATAAGTTCTTTTTATATGCTTATTCATGAATCATTAAAACAATTTCTACTTAAAAAAATTTCAATAGATCCACTGATAGAAACTAGCTCTTTGATTGATTGAGAATTTGCAATAATCTTTAATAATTTAGTCTTTAAGCAAAATGCCTGCCAATTAAATTTAACGATTTTTAAAATAACAGTAGATTTACATTTTTTATGTATAATGTTTTTAATACAAGACTTATGTAAAAAAAATCTGTAAGCAAATTTTTAATTTTATCATGTGACTGGCTGTGATTGATTTAAATTCTTATGCATGTTTGTTATTACTTTTTCAATTCCTACTATTAGTTCACACTCTTCCTATATTTATTTATTTATATATTTATATATCTTGTTCAAATTTTCAATTGTTAATAAAATACTCATTATTCATACTATCAAGTTGAAATAAATTTTTTTAATCTTGTACTGGATGACAATTGATGTTAATACAGTTTTTTTCAAATATTAATTAATTAAATTTTAATTAATTAATTTTAGTTTTGCATGGGAAGCAAAATGGCAGCCATTGGTTATTGAAGATCAATGAAAGTATTTTCAATAAGGGGTTGCCATAGGGGGACCCTGTTCTGTCGCCAAATACTGCCAAGTTTGTCACCAACTTGGCAATATATCGCCAAATTTGGCGGCCAAAATGAGTCGGCAAAAGTTACACCAACTTGGCGATATCTCTAATATTTCGCCAAATATCCATAGAGTTCCATTGTAAACCTACTTGCTTATAGAAAATCAACAAATTGATATTGTAATGTAACAAAAACTAATATTAGCTTAAGGGATTATATTAAATTTTTCTTTGATGACCTAAGTAGGAATTGACTTTAAAAACAAAATTTTTATATTACTTGTTTGGATTAAATTGAAGTAAAGTTTGCATAATTGTATTGATTAAATTTTTTGTGAAATATTTTTGATTTTTATAATAATTTAGGTCATGCAAATATTTGAATTTTACTTAATAATGATTGCTCTGATTCACAAAACAGTCAAGTGTTTTTTTTTTTTTAATTATTATTATTATTTATTTTGCTGTAGAAGGAACTATGAACTATCAATTTCTTAATTTTGTACTAGGATAGAGAAACTTCTGATGATTCAAATATAGATAAAACAATATTTTCAAACTTGTCACCCTTTGATTGTTTTGTTATATTGTTGTTATAAGATGATTGATAGATGCACAATTTTACTTTATTAGGTTAATTATAATAATTTTATTATTTATCTATTAGTATTGTCAATTCTTCTTATTTATTTTTCAACAGAATACCATTCATCTCAACAAGTTTTTGTACTGAATTTCCGTGGTTTAACTTTTGCATTTGCCATAGATCCTAAATTACAGGTAAATACTTTTATACATTTTTACCTGAATTATATGTATATATTTTAGTTTTTGAAGACTGTTTTTGATCTAAATAAATAAAATAAGTAACTTCTTGTTCATTGCCTATTTGGAAAAATTGCTCATTCGAATATATCACTCTTTCTTCATGTCTCCTAAACAAAAAATTGTAAAATGAATTGTGCTCTTTAAATAACTATGTATATGTAAATTACAAAAGTATTATTTCCTATCTAATTTTATTGAGAAAATTTTAACATACATAAAAGCTAACATTTTGGAGACAAATGTAAAACATTTATCTATTAATTATTATCTTTTTTTTTTTTTAAATACTCTCAATTATATCATGCTTTTGAATATACTACACTTTTTTTTTTGCCTCCTAGAAAACATAATATAACAACAGGTATCTTAAAATATTGTAAAATATCAATGTTATTTATTGCGACTTTTATTGGATTTAATTGTTCATCTTTTTTAATTTTTTAATATTCATAATTATATCATGCTTTTGATTGTATTGCACTTTTTTCTTGTTTCCCAGCAAATGTAATACAACAAGGCACTGTTGTAGTTAAAAATATTAGCATAGATAAATTATGTATTGTGAATTTTATTATAGTTAATTATTCAAGGTCTTGTTATGTTAACTAGTATACCAAATAATTTTTAATGTTGCATAATTATAATTAAATAAATATCCCAAAATCAAAAATTAAGATGTATTATAATTTAATGTAGTTAAATGTCTTATCTTTATTTTAAAAAGTTTAATTGTCAGATATTTGGATTATCTTTCTTTAAACATTTCACAAAGCTATTACCACTACATAAAACATTTCATAAACAAGTTTTTAAGAAGCTGCATGAGTTTTTTCCCCCCTTTAAAACTTTTTAAACATTTTTCTTGTTTAGCGTGGATAATTTTTTAAAACACATTTCTCTTATTGCAGCATTTTTGTCTTAATTACTGTTAAATTTATTAACTAAAATTTTCATATAAAAAAATCTTTTGCTGTTTTATCATTCCATTTAATTAACAAGTAATAATAGCTCCAGTTAGGGAATCATTATGCCTGCTTACTATAATACCTCTTTTTCTTCCTGGAACTCTTAACTAAAAAATGAGAAAAGTACAACACATTTTGAATGAATTTGGTCTTGCTTTATCTGACATAAAAAGTGGTTCTATCACTTTAAGAACAGCAGCAAGACGTAAATGTTGTCTTGCTCTTGCTCTCAAAGTAGTAGCATATCAGATTCGTTTCTTTCTAACCACTTTATGCTTTTTTCATTTTACAATTTTTTTAGGAAATTTCTTCACACCAGCATGTATATTTAAAGTATATAATATGCAAATGATTTTTTTCAATTTTAACTTATATATAGCACTCATCACACAGTAGTTATATCAAAGCAGTATTCACTTTAAGCTTGAAAAATATTTTTGTGGTTTAACTCTAGTTTTAAATTATTTTTATAAGGAATTAATGTGATATCAGTTTGATCAGCTGGAGAAATTATCTGCTGCAATTCTAATCTCTGTTAGAGATTTCTGGCTGTTGCAATGTTATAAATAATGTTGCCAGGATGTGTCACAATTTTTTATGTTGACATAATACAGTGAAACCCCACTTTACAGATACCCCTCTAAAGCAGATCCTCATTTTATGGATAAATTTTCTGATTTCTCAACCATGGATAAATCATTCATTATAATGGAACAGGACAATATTTGCAGTCTCATACTAACTATTTTACCAAGGTTTCACTGTGCAGTTAATTTTCTTATTTTAGATTAGCTATATGATTTTTTCATAAATGTTTTTTTTTTTTTTTAATAATCTGTACATTAATTTTAAATATTTTTATTTACAGCCGAGGTATGCCCACGGCTTAGGTAGTCTACAATTTGGTGCATTTCCTGTTGTGTCCAAAATGTCTATATATAGTGGAAATAGTTTAGTAGATACAAGGTACTTATTTGTTTATTTATTTATTTTTATTTGGGGGGGGGGGGCAGAGTTATTTAATGTAATTTTTATATTACTGATAGCTATTTGTTGGCTGTGACTTTGTTCACATGAAGTTCAATTCAAATAACTAGAGCCACTAATTAAGCAAAAATTTTATCTCCTAAAAAGAAAAAAAAATTCTATTCTTGTTTTATCAAGTAATAGGACTCCCCTACAAAAACTATTTACTGCCGGAGCAATTTTTCACAGTACAAAAATTACTTGTCTCATATTAATTGCTTGTAAGGTATAGATGGTGGACCGTGACAAAGTCATCCTACTTTGCAAGTTTTTTCTCATTTTTATTTATTTTCTCTTTTTATTTTCTACACTTAATTTGAGTATGTTTTTTGCAATTGTCCTTATTAAAGTATGATTTGATATTGGCATTAAATATGGAGTGATTGATTCCTGATATTTTTGCATTTTTTTTATGTATATTAGGTAGAGGTCTGCACGGGCCCGGGCTTGGCCCGAGGCCCGTACCCGGCGGAATGAAGTAGAATTTTCAGCCGGGCCGGGCCGGCAGAATTAGGACAATTATTTCAACGGGCCGGGCCGACAAAAAATTTAATCGGGCCTAATGGCCCGATATAAGAATTTAAGCGAAGCAGATAAAATACGAGCCATTTTCAATGAATATGATTTTCTCGAGAAGTATAAATGTGCGTCACAAGCCGATGCGAGTTTAACAACATCAATACAGAAATGTAACATGTCCATCGTACTGTTGCAAGATGTCTGATTCCGAGTTTAATTTTTTTTCAACAGACTCGTGCCGGGACAGAAATGGTCTTAATCGATCTCAGGATGTGCAGAACAGTCATTTGTTTTGTAGTATTAATAGTGGTAATGAACGTCTCTTAACAGTATCTTTGGAAATATAAAGGTGGTTCTCATATTCACTGCTCAACAATGCGAAGCTTTCAGACACATTTTCTGACAAAATTTTTAACTATAAAGGCATAAAATTGACAGGCCTGCCTATTGAAGGCATTTGGAAACGAATAGCTTTTTCCATATTTGATAAATTACTTACAGAGATAACAGAGATAACCTGTCACGTGACTGTACATTTTTCTCCTTTCCTGTGCCATCGCTTCCGGAAATTCGATTCAAAACTCTGACTTTGACATTATTTTCAGAAAGATATATTGCTTTTATCTACGAAAAAAAAAACGACATTTACATAGCTTCTGAATAAGAATACCTGCCAATCTTATGCGTTTCCGAAAAGAAAAGAATTCATAAATGTGTCGAAATGTAGCTCCTTTGGATTTGACAAAAGCCTTAAAAATGAGAGAAATATTTTCACAAATCTACTTTTTATTATACAGCTTCAAAAGTTATCATGTTTTTAATCCTTTATTCTGATGAACTACATTAATCTTTTAATGAATCCTTATTCCCATTTTGAAATGTCTGTAGACACGATGACTAAAACACTGTAAGTAATCGTTAATGTTTACTGTGTGTTTTCTGTTTTGCGAACATCATAGTAATGTAAAATATACTGCAAAATGTTCCCTTAAATATGTATGCAGTATTCATTAAAAGAATCATAATTGTATGTTGAGAAAAAACGGATTTTTTTTTTTTTTTGTAGAAATTGTGTCGGGCCGGGCCGGGACTGTTTTCACTGATTTTTGTATGGACCGGGCCGGCCCGAGAACTGTAAAAATGCAAACGGGCCGTGCTGGGCTCGGGCCGAACTTCCAATTTTTACACCGGGCCGGGCCAAGATACCTTTCGTTCGGGCCGGGCGGCGCCCGGGCCTGGAAATTCCAGCCCGTGCAGACCTCTAATATTAGGGTGGTCCTTAAAAAATTAACTTTTAAAATTTCTATGGGGCACCCTCCTATTTTGTTCTATGTATAAAATAAAGACCTCCACAAAAATTTCAAAATTTTAAAACATTTTTTAGGGGTCGCTACCAAGGTTTGAATTTTTTTAAAAAATTAAAAATTGACATATTTTGTAATCTAATAATATATTATTAATACAAATCCATAGTCATTGCCAAATGGAATCATGGTATGATATTAGGCTGTAAAGACTGTCTTTTGTTTCAAGTTTCAATATATTTACACAACCTATTGTCCGAACACAGTCAGGAGTATTTCATGTCTACACTCTATTTCACCTGAACTTGGCCCCATTGTGAAAGGTAGAGAATCTAACATTCCGCATTGAAAAATAGTTCTCCGTTATTGTTTAATCTTAAATAGCTAAAATGCAAAAAATTTGTAAGATAATGTTTATAAATTATAGAATTTGACTTTTTGATATTCGTAAAATGTCGTACTTAATGGACATATTCGTATCTGAAGACGAGCAAGCAGAGGCCAAAACTTAAAAAAAGAGTTTTCGGCAAGCGTTCTTTGACTGTTCACTGGGATTGCAAAACTTTAGAAAACATTTCAGGATCTGAAACTGTAGACAGATTACCCATTATTGTTTCAGGTAAAGGTATTGACCAGTTGCTTGTTGTTCCAAAACTTCAATCAGGATAGTTCAAGAGGCAATAGCTTCTGCTGGTAATGTAATATTGGAGTCGTGGGGAGTACCGAGCAAGTAAAATTTATGATTTTTGATATAGCCTTTGTTAATACTGGATTATCAAGAAAAGCTTGTGTTCTTCTGGAGCAGAATATGAACAAAGAAATGATTTGGATTACCATCATCATATCCTTGAAATACTGTTTTTGTTCTTTATCTTTTGAATGAAGTTTATTGTATTCCTCCATGAGTGCTATATAACTTTTGGCTACATCATTAACAAGTTTGACTGAAGTCACTAGTGCCTTACATGTCTTGTAGGATTCATTTTTATTCCTATTAGTTGCATCTGTTTCAAAAAAGTCTAAAGGTAAATCCATAATTAAAAAAAAAAAAAACCCTGAATGCTGTTTGTTAGAAAATCTTGCAAGCTATTTTGGAGAATGACATCAGGATCAGTCTGTGTACGTTTCAAAGGTTCATAATTTTCTTCATTTTTCAAAGCATGCACCATTTTTCTCTTATTTTCAAAAAAGACATTGTCATCGAAAAATGCAAAAGCAACTAGTTCTGTGAAGTACAGAAATGTCCTAGGAATTTCTTCAAAGCACACAAAGAAATTATTTCATTTACATTTTCGTCTTTTTTCAAGTTCTTCGGGAGCAATAAATCACTGGGACTGATACCAGTGTGAATGTAGATTTTCATAACAAACGAGAAAACTTGACGAACTCCAGATTTTTTCTACTTAGAGAGTTTAAACTGATCTCTAAATAAATAAATCTTGAGCAAGTACATCACCATCACCATCCATGGAGCCCAATGCAATCCCCACCTGGAGCTCTAATGTAAGCACCTCTTTCGGGTACTGCTCCTAAGAAAATGATGGCAAGGTCTATCGGTTCCTTGTAATTGTCCATTGGTTGAAAATCTCTAAGATGATTTTGAGCAAATTCTGTAATTTCGGACGCATTATGTGTTATTTTTTTCATGTCAGTTATGAGTGTCTGAAATATGCCATAATCGATAGACATCCACGAAATTTTAAATCGTTGGAATAATGGTATGTCCGGTCCGCTTGAAACTCCGAGAGACTTAATAACAACTTCCTCAAGCATAATTTAAAGGATGTGATGATTGCAAGCCAAACCATTTCTTTGTTCATATTCTAATCCAGAACAGCTCAAGCTGCTCCTGATAAACAGGTATCAACAAAGGTTATATCAAAAGTCATACATTTTACTTGCTTATAATCTCCACAACTCCAATGTTTCGTTAACAGCAGGAGCTATTGCCTCACTTGTTCCTGGTTGAAATTATGGAACAGCTATTTAAATGGTCAGTACCTTTACGTGAAACAATAATGGTTAATCTGTCTACAGTTTCAGATCCTGAAATGTCTTCTAAAATTTTGCAATCCCAGTGAACAGTCAAAGGAAAGCTTTCCGAAATCTTTTTTTTTAAGTTTTGGTGCTCTGATACGAATGATAGGATACTCTTTGATACAAATATGGCCATTTAGTATGATATTTTACGAATATAAAAAAATCAAAATCTATAATTTATAAACATTATTTTATAAATTCCTATGCATTTTAGATATTTAAGATTAAAAAATAACGGAGAACTATTTTTCAATGTGGAATGTTAGATTTTCTACCTTTCACAATGGGGCCAAGTTCAGGTGAAATAGAGTGTAGACATGAAATACTCCTGACTGTGTTCGGATAATACGTTGTGTAAATATATTGAAACTTGAAACAAAAGACAGTCTTTACAGCCTAATATCATACCATGATTCCATTTGGCAATGACTATGGATTTGTATTAATAATATATTATTAGGATAATAAATATGTCAATTTTTAATTAAAAAAAAAAATTCAAACCTTGGTAGCGACTCCTAAAAAATGTTTTAAAATTTTGAAATTTTTGTGGAGGTCTTTATTTTATACATAGAACAAAATAGGAGGGTGCCCCATAGAAAATTTTAAATTTAATTTTTTAAGGACCACCCTAATATATATATATGTTTAAATGGTTTAATTGTACAGAAAGTTTATATATATATATACCGGGTGTCCCAAAAAGGACTGACTGATTTTTAAATTCAATAACTTCCAAACGGTGACAGATATTAAAAAAATTCTTGCAGGAGGGTTATGCATAAAGTCAAAAGTTTTTTTACAGTGATTTTCAATTTTAGTTCGAATTACAAACAATAAATGGCGCTGCGTTCAATAGAGGCTAAATTCAGGCTCGATTTTTGGTACTTCGTGGCCCGGATAATACATTTCCATCTCCTTTTTCTGCATGGAACAACAGAAAGGACCAAAAATCGAGCCTGTATTTAGCGACTATTGCTTACAGCGCCATCTATTGTTTGTAATTCGAACTAAAATTGAAAATCACTGTAATAAAACTTTTGACTTTATGCATAACCCTCCTGCAAGAATTTTTTTAATATCTGTCACCGTTTGGAAGTTATTGAATTTTAAAATCAGTCAGTCCTTTTTGGGACACCCGGTATATATATATACATACACATCCAACCAACCATCTATAGTGCCTATTTGAAAAAACTCTTCTGAATGTTTCTGTTTGGCATATCTCTGCTTTCAAAACTTAACCAGTTTCTACAATACATGATTTTTTTTTTTTTTTTTTTTTGTACTTTCTTCTATCTTTACATGGCATATCTCTGCTTTCAAAACTTAACCAATTACTACAATGCATGTTTTTTTTTTTTTTTTTTTTTTTTACTTTCTTCTATTTTTACAAGAAGAAAGTATTGAATTCATGAAAATTTTTGAAATCCAGTTTTCGACAGATTTACACATTTTAGGGATCAGGTATCCCAAAAAAAAATGTTTTTACAAAATGCTTGTCTGTGAGTCTGTCTGTATGTGACACAAATTTTGTGGGCACTCTATCTCAAGAACTAGTGAATGGAATTCAATGAAACTTTAAGGTTTTGGTCTAAATCACCTAACCGGTGGCACTGCTATGCTGCATTTTCAGGAAGTATTAATGATTATTATGTATCTCTCTATTCTAAAAAAAAGTAACTACCGCTGTCACCGCCGCCGGTTTTGAATTTTTTGTGACCGGAGGTCTTTCTTCGTTAATATTAAGAAAAATAATGCATACAAAAATATGAAAATCGGTAGTATTATACAGAATTGTTTGATAAACACGCTGATGCAGACAGTTTTCAAATCGAAGAATTATTTTAAGAAATATTTAATGCTAAATTTGGACAAAATCGTTCCACTAAAAAAGTTTTATAGGAGCAAAAACTATTCATGCGATTTTAATCATTTTTAGATCATTTTATACGTTTGGAGTTCCCGGTATGCAGATTGTATTTCTTTTTTTAATTTGGCTAATTTTTTGAGGTTTTATTTCTACTTTAAATTCAAATTTTCAGCATTTCTAGAGATATTTTTTACAGATTTTAGAAAGTGATATTAATTTAAACTGTTGCCAACTGTATAAACAGCGGAAACAATAATGTTTGCTTAAAAAAAAATATATATATATTTATACGTGTAATAAATTAAAAATTTATTTACACGTGACTATTATAAACAGAAAAAGACATTTGGAATTAGAATTAAATAATTATGTACAAAAAGCAGGAACTTATTAAAAATTACGTCATAAAAACTATAATTACACATGAATTTTAAGAGAGAAAGGAATTTGTAAAATAATAAATTTATTAACATGCGTTACAAATCTTAAATAGGAGAAATTACGTCATATTTACGTCACATTACAGTTATTACATAAAATGAACACAAAATAATATTGCAAAACAGTTCAAATTTACAAATTGCGCTAGACATTTATTTGATATTTTGAGAGGGTACTTTTCAACTATTTTTCTTAGGAAAGCACAAATAATATTTTATTTCTAACACAAGTATTTTCACGTGAATATTAAAAAGAGAAAGAATAGTTTGATCAAAATTACGTCAGATTAAAAACGATTAATTTAAAATGTCTCATTTAAAAGAACTTTCTTTTCGCTTTGTTAAAAAATACCGGGAGACAAAGATTCTGTTTACTTAATTCCTTTTATATTAGCTTATTTTGAAATGTTGTTACACGTGTTTACGTCATCAAGTTATTTTTATTTCGACGTTTTATTTGTATTTTTATTAATGTTGTACTAATTTATTTGTTCTTTCGTTATTTAAAATAGAAATTATGTCAATTTGTATAATTTGGCGAGTGGTTTGGCGATTTATATAATTTGGCGAAATTAGTCGACGGGATAATCAAGTAGTACCGCAGCGGATTTGGCATTAAAATTTCCCCAATCAAAGAGAAATGAATAGAAATCCGTTTATAGGGAGATCGCCACTGTTTTTTAAATTATAATTCAATCTTTCGAAATCTTTTTAAAGCCGATCACATTAGCGTGCATTTAGAGTCTGCAGTGTCTGGACGGGGGTTGGCGAGCGTAGCTCGTAGGGGGCCGAGCCCCCTAGTGAGATAGAAGAAAGTTTTGGGATTACCACATCCGACTTTTTTTTTTTTTTTTTTTTTTGGCTATTGAAACATGATTTTGAACAAACAGATAGATATTCACTTTTATTATATTACTATATATGTACAGTACAGAAACTATTATCCGGAATCCTCAGGACCGAAGACTTACCTGATTTTCGAGCCCTCCCAAAATTTAGTATCCCTTAAATGCTCTTTCTTTTAAATGTGACATCAATTTAACTTATAAAATCTTTTTTTTTTTTTGTAGAATTTTCCTTTATAGTCAAGATAAGTCAGACATTCAGATCCATTATAATTTTTTTTTTTTTTTTTTTAGTTTCTCCAGCCTTAACTTTAGTACTGGTGAAATTAACCAGTGGCGAAATGTCTGTGAAAATGATGTAATTTTGTCACAATTGTAGTAAAGTATTTCAGTTTTAGACATAAGGATGGACATTTTCTATTAAAAAAAATGTCATTTTTATTGTCAGAAGCATATTGCCCTTATGAGCACAAGGATATTAATGCAAGTATACGTCTTTTGTTAAACATGACATCATTTTTACAAAAGAAAAACCCTTCTTAGACATGAAACGTGACGGTGTCTGTTACAATAAATGTGGATATCTTTTTAAAAAACCATCAGCAATTGCTTATATGAAAGGATATTAGTGATTATGTTTTAAAAATGCAAATTTAAAGAATTTTTTTCTTATTTTAATAATATTTTAGCATTTTTTTTATTAGTGATATTTTTATAATCAGTAGTGTTATAATTTTCATTTGAACACATACAAAATATGTGAAACATCATTTATAGCTCATCATTTTTTTTGCTACGCAGTTCATGTTTGGTGTGGTTGTATTTCACAATTTTAATCATGTTTTTACTTTACAGCTTGCTTGTTATTAGGTAGCAAAGACTTTAGTCTGTGTTTAAATAATATCCCTGACCCTACTACCTTCTTCCCCAACCCGGTCTTCCTCAAAAATAATACTTGGCACATATTGACAACCATGTGAACAAAGCTGCAGTTGTAAGATAGTCTATATACCGGGTGTCCTAAAAAGGACTGACTGATTTTAAAATTCAGTAACTTGCAAACGGTGACAGATATTTAAAAAATTCTTGCAAGAGGGTTATGCATGAGGTCAAAAGTTTTTTTACAGTGATTTTTGATTTTAGTTTGAATTACAAACAATAGATGGCGCTAAGATCGATAGACGCTAAATTCAGGTTCGATTTTTGGTACTTCGTGGCCCCCTCAATACATTTCCATCTCCTTTTTCCGCATGGAAGAAGAGATCGGCCAAAAAATCGAGCCTGTTTTTAGCGCCTATTGCTTACAGCGCCATCTATTGTTTGTAATTTGAACTAAAATAAAAAATCACTGTGAAAAAAACTTTTGACCTTATGCATAACCCCCATGCAAGAATTTTTTAAATATCTGTCACCGTTTGCAAGTTATTGAATTTTAAAATAAGTCGGTCCTTTTTAGGACACCCGGTATATATATATACATATATATATATATATAATATATATATATATACATATATATATATATATAATATGTCTTAAAGTTATATTTTATTCATTGCAATCTTTTAAAGCCAAAAAAAAAAAAAAATAATAATAATATAATTTTATGGATTCTTTAAGTATACTCAGGTTGATAGATATTTCAACATGACCCTTCAAGAAAATAACATAAAAAAAATAAATTCTCTTAACATTTGAATGACTTGTAGCAAGAAAGGGATGACATATATTTGACATTTTTGAGAAGTCCACTTTTTTGTTTAAAAGAAGAAAAAGCTGCCCAGAATAGGTATTTTTGGAAGTTATTTTTGGTAAACCATGTGAGGTGCATGAACATTAATATATTGACGACAACAACATACTTGCAATAGTTCTGGTAAAGATCTTGGCTGTTAAAACAACCAATGGTAGGAAAACCAGGATCTTCATTTTTATTAAAATTTGTATTGTTTGTTTAAATGTATTGCTGTATTCTGTTTAATAATTCTTGTTCAAGAGTGTCTTTTGTAAAATGAGGAACAATTTTCATAACAAACTGTATTAACTGTGTATGGCATTCTGGGCAAAGTAAATGAATATGGAAATTTCTTTGAAAAAAAAAAAAAAAAAAAAAAAACTTAATCTACGATAGATAGATAACAATCATGTCATCGTTTCCTAGACGTTTACAGTTGATACATCAGTCATAAAGTTAGTTTTGTAGAGAAAGATCGATAGAGATTTAGCTATTTAAGAAACCTTCATGTTTCTGATTATTTCAGTGTTTAAGCACATACTTTAATTATATATCTGTTAAATTTCTATTTTATTTATATTATTTATTTATTTATTTATTGATAAAGTTTTAATTTTGTTATAGAAATATTAGTAGCTGGAAACAAATACTAAACTATTTGTATTGTTTTAAGTGCAAATGTGCCAATCTTCTGTAAGCAAGCTGCATGTGTAGAGATTAAAAAAAAAAAAAAAAAAAATCATGCTTGAAAATTATTTTACAACTATTAAAATATCAGTAATTGAGATACAGTTTTCAAACAAATTTAATTCAGGTTGCATTGTCAATGGGATGTCAATGTCTCATGGACATGTTTTTTTCTGAATAATTTAAGTATTGCGCGGCAGCACAATACTTATTTATTTCCAGTGTCACTTCTCAATGTTAATTTAACATAGAAAAGCCTATGGAGCTCATAACTTTTTCATTTTTTTCTTCCCACCTTTTTGTCCCTGATGCGACTCATTTTTTTTCTTTACTAATTCTAATAATATTATAAATTTAAAGTGTGAAAATGTTTGCCTGACATGAAAGTCAAAACGGATGATAAAATGCCATTGCATATGGGTGAATTATAACCCAGAGAGTAACATGGGCTAATTTTTATTTACATTTTTCAAATATTTTCTTAATTCCAAATTTCGCTTTTTTCATTAAGAATCAACGGACATTTTCCCAATAAAATTTAACAATTTTTTTTCATTGTTGCCAATAATTCAAAAGCCGTAATAATAATTTGTCTATTTTTAGTTGAATGATTTTCACGTGAAAAATTACTGAAATAGTTTTTTTCTTTAAGAATTAAAAAGAAGTTGAATATGGCGTCATAGAAATAAAAATGACATTTTCAAACAGATTTTTTACGTTCTGATTGGAAGTTTTAGCCCTAAGTACAGCAACTTGCATTACTGTACTGGTGAAACATTTTAAATTATACATAGGTAAATTGCATCACAAAATGTGATACGATACCGCATGAATCAAAGCCTGATGATGGTACCCTCCATTAATTTTGAAATATGTTCGCCTGAATGCACTAGTTATTAAAAAACTCGACATATTAAACAAAAACCTAATTTGAAGAACAAATAAAAAAAATAAAATTTATTTCCTACATTGTTTAAGCCCGAAAAGGGACAGATATTAAGATATTTCATTCAATTCGTTCTACATTTAATGTTAAATTTTTGTAACAAATAAGTTAAACCAATTGAACATTAAAAAATAAAAATAAAATTCATTACAACATGATACTTTAAACACTCTAAAAATTTAGATTTCGTTCAAATGAAATCGAAATAAATCTTAGACTTTTTCAAAGTTTTGTATTTTGCATGTATCTTATTTTATGTACAATCATCATAAAAATAATACAAAAATCTGCAATACAAATATTTACAACCGAAAAAAGGAAAAAGTTGGATGTTGTATCATGTTGTAATGAATTTTATTTTTATTTTTTAATGTTCAATTGGTTTAACTTATTTGTTACAAAATTTTAACATTAAATGTAGAACGGATTGAATGAAATATCTTAATATCTGTCCCTTTTCGAGCTTAAACAATGTAGGAAATAAATTTTGTTTTTTTTAATTTGTTCTTCAAATTAGGTTTTTGTTTAATATATATATTGTTCATACACAATGTCTTTTTGTGCCAACAGGAAAGAAAAAATATGTATTTAGAAAAAAAAAAAAAAAGGTAGGGACTTTTATCATTAAATCTATGTCACTTTTGATCAATAATTATTCCTCAAGGACATGATTTATGTTGGATTTCTTTTTTAACAAAAACCATCACAGCCATGACATTTATCACTGTGCTGAATTAAATGGTCATTGGCACCATTTAATTTTTGAAACCATTAATAATGGTTTAATGGTAATAAATTAATTAAATTACCATTACAATTAAATTACCATTAAATAAATTAATAGTAATAAATTTAATTTTGGCACCATTTAATTTGAGAAATTTTTAGCTATCATAACATGTGGCATTTTTGTTAATTACATTCTTAGAAATTTCTATTATTAATGTTGATAAATTTGATATTATTATTTTTTTTCCTAGTTCTAGGCTTTATTTTTCTTAAACAAGATTATAGTTCATAACAGTTTAGGAGTTCTAGAGTTACAAAGAAACCATTGGAGTTGCTACAAATGAACTTCATTTTACTCATCTCAATTAAAAATTTCAAACATAAAATACAATATTAGAACAAAAGATAGAATTTTATGCAGCCTTTTTTTTTAAAGGTAGATTGAAGCTTAATTAAATTCAGCTGCAATTTGAAATATGTTACAGAAATTTTTAGCTATCATAACATGTGGCATTTTTGTTAATTACATTCTTAGAAATTTCTATTATTAATGTTGATAAATTTGATATTATTATTTTTTTTCCTAGTTCTAGGCTTTTTTTTTTCTTAAACAAGATTATAGATTCATAATAGTAAAATTTTAAAATTAATCTATTTGATATTTTCTTTCAATATATGCAGGATTTTTTAAAGCTTGATTTATAACTAATAGATGTTATTATTTTTCTTTTTTCTTTTAAGCTGCTGGAGAAGCCATGTCCACACTTTCTTTTTTATTGTTTCACACAACATCATTTCTTGTTCATTAAAATAAATAAATAAAGCATGCATTAATTTAAAACTTGTATTTATGAAGTAAAATTTATGTAATGTGAACATTATATTTTAGCTGTATTTTTTGAGTTCTTATGTTTTATGTTATTTTTTAGGGCTCCTGCTCTTCCCCATAATAGTTTTTTCAATCACTGTTATTTAGAAAAGGTAGATGTTTTAAGAGAAAAAGATGAGACCTTAGGAGTAAAAGTTCAAATTATTTCTGAGGGTGTGTATTGATATTTTAACGATATTTAATATTTCGGATCTGTTTTTCAATTTTACAAAACAATTAAGTTTGCTATTTTATTTTTTTTAAAACCTCTTGAATTGTGTTTCTGTTTTATATAAACAAAATTTATTTGTCAATGTTATTTTTAGAGTTATCTTAAAATTATTTTTATATACATTTTTTTAATCGCTAGCTGATCTTAAACAATAGAGTAGTTTAAAGAGTACAGAAACTGTAACTTGTAGGCAATCAAACTGCCACTATTTTAAAATACACTGGCTTCTAAAAGTTAAGGTACAACATGTTTTTCGAAGCTTCTGTACTCTTTTACAGATGAGCCCAGATTCATACTGGAGAGTGATACATGGCGTCTGCTGATCTGGAGGGAACAACGCACCTGATACCATCAATCCAGCACTATTGAAACGCACAGGTACAGAGGTGGTGGAATCTTTGTTTGGGCAGGGATCTCACTGGGTGGTCACACTGACCTGCATGTGTTCCATGGAAGAACTCTGACTGGTGTGAGATATCGGGATGAGATCTCTGATCCATATGTCCGCCCATATGCGGGTGTTATTGGTAATGATTTCATTCTGATGGATGATAATGCACAATCTCAACGAGCTGTGGTTGTTGAGGACTATCTTGAGGGTCATGGTTTGGAGCGAATGGAATGGCCAGCTCACTCTCCAGACCTGAATCCAATAGAACATCTTTGGGACAATCTTGGCAGGCAAGTTGCTGCTTTAAGTCCTCCTCCAAGGTTGTTATATGAGCTGGAACAAGGTTTACTTTGTGTCTGGTCCTGGCTTCCCATTTCAGTGACCGACAACTTAATTGACAGCATGAAAAGTTGATGCCGCCAAAGTATTCAAGTCAGATGTGGGCACATTCCTTATTAGATCCCATTTTTGTAATGTTTCTATGACATTTTACCACATAATACTCTGATGTACTTTCTCCAAGAATGGACTTTTCCACCAAGAGTGCTTTTTTTGTTGTAAATCATTTTTGCATTTAACTTATGTAAATTTCTATGTCACATTCAATAAATAACTGTTATTGCACATTCCTCCAAATTTGTTGTATCTACATTCATTCATTTGCAAATTAGATGCAAAAAACCATTTGTACCTTAACTTTTGGAAGCCAGTGTAGATTTATTTACCTCATTTAATGACAGAAATTTTGAAGTTAATTAACAAAAGATTACTTTTAGGAAATTGTAGTGTCCAATGACTTTCAAGCAGAAAGGTTGTGTAGTACTATTAATCAATATAAACAAGTCTATAATGAAACAAAATTTTGCATGCCTTTGTTATAAGTTTATTATTATTAATAGTAATAGTACTTCTGTATTTAAATTTGTACTCACGAAGATGTAATTAAATTTTAAGTATTTTGTGTTATAATTATAATTAAACTTTTCTTTTTAGATGTAGGATCAAATAAATTATTGGAACTTAGGAAGCAGATAATGACCAAAATTATTAAGTTTGGAGATTCTGCTCAGGTAAAATTATTTTTTTACTTCTCTTCTTTCTTTTTTTCTACGTGATCTCTGTGTGTGTATTTGTTTGTGTGTTTGCATTTCATTACATGGTTTTTATTTCAATTTTCTTTTCATTTTTAAAAGGTTATTTAAAAGTTAATGTTTTATCACTAAATTAAAATTCACATATATCGATTATCTGCTTAAATGTATAAAGATATGCTACTGTTTTTACTATTTTTAAAAACTGATATAAACTAAAGCATGGCATCCCTTAACAAATTGATGAAAAAAGAATCTGGTTGATTCTTTTAACCACTCAATGACAATCCTGATATAAGTCAGGGGTAACAACACTGTTTCCCTATACCTGCTGCCAGTGAAGTGGTTAAAGGGACAGTTCATCGTAAATTTGGTAAGAAGTCTAATTTTCAATTTTTATATTAAACAGAAGCCATTTTGGATACCAAATTTATGTTTTTACATTTTTATGTTTTTGTTTTGTTTAAAAAATGCCAAACAAAGAGTAAACACCAAGTTTTTACTCTTAACTCAAAATTTTTAAAGTCATATATCTCGAATATAAATTATGGTATTTCAGATAGGGCAGCTTCACAACTGTTTTTTTGTGTGCTGATTTGAAGTACCACATCTTCTGAATTGGCCCCAATATACTAAGGGAACCCAGAAAAGCCATTACAGATAAAATCCAGGAAAAAAAAAAAAAAAAAAAAAAAATTCAAAGCCAGTTTCCAGTCTTGTCTGTATGTGTTGGTTTCTGCAGACTGTGGCCATTTGAAAGATTTTTCTATTAATTTCTCTCATTGCTTGAGTTTTTCTGGATATGTTAGTAAACTTGATCTAGCAATAATGACTATGAGTTGCTTTGCCTTTTAACACCTTTTCTTGGCCGCCCTCTGTGTATCATATGCACAATCAAATCTTTATGTAGGGTTGCCCTGCTTATAAGTACCCCTGTGAGGGAAATCTTCTGTTTCATGGTTCCCTGTAAGATTTCCAATAAACAGTTTTATTCTGCTATTAGGGTCACTTTGCATGTAAAATCACATTTGTATGGCTCATGACCCTATACTGAGGTTTGAATGCTGCATTTTTGTTATAATATTGAATGTATTATAACTTTTAAAAAATTTAATGGAATTTGAATAAAATTATTAAGGGGGCTCTCTAGCAAATCTGGTTTTCTTCTCGTAGATCACAAAACACCATTTTAACTTATGGAAATAAAACTAAGCTAATTCTTCAGTTAAGTTTTTTTTAAATGATTGATTGCCTTATATAATTATCATAATTTGGTTTTCACCATTAGAATGTTGATGTCTATTATCATTGTACTGCCATTTTCAAAAACTATTTCCTTAAAATTTTAAGTATTTTAAAAATGCTATAATTTTTTTAATTTTTACCTAATCAAAATTTACCATAATTTTTTAAATATTTAAACTTTAAGGAGACTTTTTAAAACGTCGTATGATGATACCAGATGTCTACTTTTTGATGGTGAAAATGGAATTAATAAAAATATATATTAAGTATTACTTAGTTTAAGTTTCCCCATAAATTTACGTTGGATTTTGTAATGCATGAGATTCGTTAGAGTGTTCCCTTAATTGCCTTAAATATTAGCATCAATTATGATTTTTGCTTTATATTTTTTTTGATTTGTATTTTTAGGGTTTTGTTCATCTGACGAAACCCTATTCGTCTCACTCCTTTGTCTGTCTGTCTGTCCGTCACAGAGCCCGTTCTCAGAAACTATACATGTTAGAGATTTGAAATTTTGGGTACTTATAGCTGAACACCTCACATTAAACAACAAATCATAAAATTTTGAAGAAGTTGGTAATTAACTGAATTACGGGCTAATTAACTGAATTACGGGCTAATTAACTGAATTACGGGCTAATTAACTTCTAAAATTAACCAATCCACCTTTTTAACGCAGATTCAAATGAACTTTCTCCAAATCATCCGTGTTTCTCCTAAGGGTTGTCAGTAAAATCAGCCGATGCATGGTTACCACGGAGGAAATTAAGCCGAAAAATGAAGTGGGCATTATAAATCGAAATCGCATATCAGAAAATATTGGTCCCAGAAATTTGTAAATGGAATAGACAGACACAGAAAAAAATCTACTTTCATTTGGTATAAAGTTCACATTTCTGCGATGTGTATAAGTTAAAATATCCACTAAAAATCAATCAATAAAAATTTATTTTCTTTAATTGGAAAGACAAAGAAAAAAGAATTTTGCATACTTATAGCTGGACACCCCGCATGTGTATTTTAAACAATTCTTTCTAAGGTGAGCTCCTAATTAGTTTGGAGGCGTGAAATTCTGCATACTTATAGCTGAACACCACACATCATACGACAAATGATAAAATTTTGAAAAAGTCGTACATTTAACCCTTTGGGCTCCTGCATGTGTATTTTAAACAATTATTTCTAAGTGAGCCTCTAATTAAGTTGGAAGCGTGAAATTTTGCATTCTTATAGCTGAACACCTCACATCAAACGACAAATGATAAAATTTTGAAAATGTCGTACGTTTAACCCTTTGGGCTCCCACATGTGTATTTTAAACAATTCTTTCTAAGTGAGCCCCTATTTAGGTTGGAGGCGTGAAATTTTGCATACTTATAGCTCAGCATCCCAGATTACACGTCAAATAATAAATTTTGAAAAAATTTTATGTTTAACCCTTTCAACTCCAGCTCGTGTATTTTAAGCAATTCTTTCTAACTGAGCCCCTAATTAAATTGGAGATTTTAAATTTTGCATACTTATAGCAGAACAAACACCTGAGGCCAAGCGACAAATCATAAAATCTTGAAAATGTCTTACGTTTAACCCTTTGAGCTACCACATATGTATTTGAAGCAGTTCTTTCTAAGAGAGCCCCTAATTAAGTTGGAGACATGAAATTTTGCATACGTATAGCTGAATACCTCAGACCACACAACAAATCATAAAATCTTCAAAAAGTCTTATATTATTTACCTCTCCGGGCTCTAGCTTGTGTATTTTAAGTAATTTTTCTAACATCCGCCCTTTTAACCAGGGGAGAAATTTTCCAACTTTTGCCGACACGCCTTTGACCCTTCTTTCATATTGTGCACCATAGCCTTACATACAGTAAACTCTGTCTAAGGCGGAATCGATCGGGACCGAGAAAAATTTCTGTGGTAGACAATATTCCGCCTTAGACAAATTTTACTCTATGTCTATGGGTTCGTAGGGACTTGAAAATCTTTCCGAGTTAGACAGATTTACGTCTTATACAGAGTCCGCCTTACACAAAGTTTACTGTATTTTAGTTCCATTTTTTACCGCCAGGTGCGCCTACTGATCTCAGGTGCTATGGGCCCAATCCCCTCAACTAATATATCTGCGGATAGTATGTAAAACTGGATTTCGTTCGGATAGATGTTTGTTTAGAATCGAGTGCGCCCCCTGGTTGCAAAATGTGGAAGTAATAGATTTTTCAAAAAGATAAAGTGTTTTGAAAGGAATATTAAACGAAACCCTCTGTGCGATCTGTGATCACACTTACCCACTTGTTTTTTTCTTCATAGGATGTTACTACTGCTTTAGGATCTCCAAACAAAGTATTTTATAAATCTGAAGATAAAATGAAAATCCACTCTCCTAATTCACATAGGTATAGGAAATTGAGTTGCTCAGACTACTTCTATAATTACTTCACATTAGGTCTTGTAAGTATGAATTTAAATTTAAATATTTTTATTATGAGCATTAATGTTAAATATTGTTTTTAAATTTGATTAAGTATATTTCCTTTCTACAAATAAGATATAAGTTTTATTTTTAATAATTTTTTTTTTATTATTCTAATATGCATGCTGTAACAATACATGATGGTTTACATATTTCATTTTTTAATTTTATGTGCTGTAATATTTTTCAAATATTCTTCCTTATTTAAAACTGTAAAATTAAATAAAGCTATTTTGTGCCTATATTTTTATATGAAACTCCATTGAAACATTCTGACAGTACTATAATAGCTCTGTCTCAAATAATATTTAACTCGGTGGCATATAACTTTGAAAAAATGAATTACTTCTTATTTAGCCTGAAAATCTTAAAACTTTTAAATCAGCTGTAAATGATCTATAGTTTATTCATATTTTTTTAAACCCTTGTTTCTTTTTTATTAGATTAGTTGTCATAATTTTTCACATTGTATAGCCATTGTTTATGATATAGTGCATGTCAATTCAAGCAAATAAAGAAAAAATCTTGCCTTCATAAGCTAAGAAGTTTTTGAATTGAACGTATGTTAAAATTCAGGAAAAAGTAAGACACTTGTGCATTTTTGTTTTGGCCCCAAAATTTTTTGGCTCAAGATACAGGCCGCCAAAGATGGCGTCCCGGGCACCATTTCTCACTTATTATTTTCTATAAAATTTTAAAGTGCTCTATCTCTGGAACGGTGCAGGATATTTTTTTTGTGGTTTTTTTTTATTTTAAAGATGATATTTTTCTGTTTAAAATGATATACTCCATTTTGAAATGTGTATTCAACTTTTTATGCTGTAGCCTTCTGATATATTTTTTTTTAATGAAAAGTATTTTCTTTTTCAAAAATGCCAATCTCAAAAATTTTATTTTATTTTTACAGTTGATCAATACCATTGAGTATTGCATTTCCTATAAAAGAGAGATTCCACTTTAGAGTTCGACATGTTTTAGAAACAATCGACTTTTGAGTTTGACCGTGGTTTAAACCAAATGGTTTTTAAAAAAAACCTTTTTTTTCTCTTTTTCCCTAATGTTTTCATTTATTTTACACGTTATTGAAAAATACAAAATCCAAGTTATGCAGAAGCTGCAAGCAAAGCTTTAGAAAAATGATGAAATAATAAATTTGTAAAGTGACAAAGATTTTTAATCAATCAAACTTTTCTTATAAGCTTTAAATCTACATGGCAGACTAGAAAAAAACAAGTAGTTAGTTTTCTTTCTTCTTCTTTTTTTTAAGCCTTTTATTTTTAAAAATAGCCAAAATGGCAGATTTGAGCTAAAAATACACTTTTACTACTTAGATTGCTTGATTAGTTAAGATTTACTACATTATGTCTCAATGATGACGTAATCATAAGTAATTCTCTTTATTGGTTACTCTTTGTTGTGTATGCTAATGAATGATTGGCTATGAAATTTGGTTGTTGTTTTTCTTGCATTCCTTCATTGGGATTGGGGTTTTGCATTATGATTTTATTCTGTTACCAGCAGGGTTAGCACAGTTTAAATCAATTGATTAAACAGCTGGTTTTTTAGAAAAAATCTAATATAATATTTTCTCATTTTTGTAATTTAAGTGCTTCAAATTATTGGATATAAATAATTTCTACTTTTAACATCTTATCCCTCACTATGTCACCGTGAGACAAAGTGAGTCTAGGTTATATTTGTATGCATGTGGAATGCAAATTGCATGTGTTGATGAACATATCTGAAGCTCTAAAGAGAAAATTTAAAACATGTGAATTTAGAAAAGATAAAATGGATTAAAAATATTCAATATTTTGAATAAAGTATTTTCCTTTGAGAAAAAGCAAATTATTTACAATTAATAACATAAAATGACCATTAAGATTTCAATCAAGCTGTAAAAGAAAATTTTCTTGATTGGGGAGAGGCTGTTTTCAACTGCTCTACTCAACAAGTGCAAAATGCTGTGACAAATTTACAAATTCATTTTTTAACAGAAAGATATAAAATTGGAAGGCCTGAGTATGGAAGCGATTTGGAATCGAACTGTATTTTCCATTTTTGATAAATAAATTGCCTATTGAGTTATAAGAAATTTTGATCACATGACAAATATGTTTTTAACCTTCTTTGATTGATTATTCTTCTTTCGCGTGGAAATTCGGTTCAAAACGCCCACTTTGACACTATTTTCTGAAAAATCTATTGGTTTGCAAAAAAAAAAAAAAAAAAAAGAAAAGAAAAGAAAAAGGAAAACACAGTTTGATTACATAGTTTCTGAACAACAGCATCTGCTAGTTTCATGCATTTCCGAACAAAAATAAATTAAAACTTATGTCATAAAGTAACCCATCCGGATTTGAGAACAGCCTTAAGAATGAAAAAGAAACTCAAGATATGAAGTCGAATAAGAAGACATTGAAAAATTGGGTGCTAGCGAAGCACCTGTTTACTTTTAACTAAAATATGCAATAAGATATATTTAAATCGTCTATTGCATAATCAAATCCACTATTTAGATCTGACAAAAAAATGGGGGAAAATCGAGATAAAGCTCACTTGAGACATAATAGAAAAATGTCTCATAAAAATGCCTAAAAAGATATACAGTATGGAACCATTTATCGGAAAACCAGTTATCCAGAATGCTATTTCTAATAGAATTCAGAATCTTTGCAGAAAAAGATGTCATACACTGCCAGTTTGACATATGCATTGCTTGAAACAATTGTATAATTTGATGACAACATCTAATCTTTGAAATGGAAACATTTAGTTGTATATTAGATGTTTTAATTTTTATGCAGAGGAAACGGAAAATTTTTTGTTCCCCAGGGGGATTTCCATAAATTACCTTCTTTCAAACTCTGATTAACTTTTGATCTTGCTTGCACTTGATTTTTAATCTGAGTAATCTAGCAATTTAAAGTCAGAAATAAAGCCACAACCACATATATTTCACAAAACTTATCAAATGGATCCTGTTTCAATGACCAGCCAGTTAACCAGAAAAACCAGTTATCCGGAATACATCTGACCCCAATTTTGTCAATTGGTCGCAGAAGAAAATAAATTTCGTCAAAGGATCATGGTAAAAACGTGAATTTTGTGAAAATATCGCAGAAAGAAAACGGAATTTCGTCAAAAGATCAGTTAGAAAATACAAAATTCATCGAGAGATTGCAGAAAGAAAACACTAATTTCGTCAAAAGATCGTGGTAAAAAACGTAAAATTCGTCAAAAGATCATGGTAGAAAAATGCGAATTTCGTCAAAAGTTCATGGTAAAAAGTGCGGATTTCAGCAAAGAATCGTGATAGAAAAACGTGAATTACGATTGTGGGGAAAAAATTGTGAATATCCTGAAATGATTGGGGGAAAAAAGTCACAAATTTCATCAAAATTTACTGCACTGGGCTAAAAGAACGCTGCGAAACGAGAAGAAATTCTAAAAATCGTATAAAAATTTTCAGAGGAAAAAAATTATTATATTGAGTTGAAAGAATGAAACCTTATTCCTTTTACAAATGTCAAAAGATGGCTGTGAAACACGAAAAACCAACCAGCCAACCTTCAGATTAATTTTAATTTTGTGTACTACGATTTCCCATTTTCAAAGGTTGGCAGGTCTGATGATTTCCCCATTCTCGTAAAATCTTCGGCATTCTGAATTGCCTCTATACTTACAAGGGAACCACTTTTGGTGCTGCTCGCACCTAGCATCAAGACCTGGTGCATTTTGTAGCCCTATACATAAAAGTTAGAGAACCCATAAAATTTCTCTGTTAAAATCATATTTTATATACTTTTTAATACTTTTAATTTTTTATTATTACATTTTTATTTGTTTATTTCATGTCAAAAGGGAGTTAAGTCGGCATATATGGCGCTACAATTTTTCTGCCCGCTTTATCCAAAGAGTAAATGTACAGTACATATTACTAGAATTATATCAGATTGTGATTAGTTTAATAATAATTGATAGCATAAGAAGTAAGAATTTGGGTTTTTTTTTTCCTATGCAGTTGATAAATATATAAATAGTAAATATATTTCAATAAAAGCTTTCGAGATCATTGAAAACTATTTTTTAATGAAATCAGAATAAGTAAAGTATTTTCTTTTGAAATCAAATGGAATAAAGTTTCGAATGTTTAAAAGGAAATGTTGCTGTATTAAAGGGTCCTTTGGTAAAAGTAATCATAAAGTAAATTAATATTTTTACACAATTTAGAAAAATTACTGTGGCTAGTGAGGTTGGACATTACAATTTTTAGTGAAATTCCTCTCTTCACACAAGGCAAACAGCTATGACCTTTGGCTAGAGTTGCCAGAAAAGGTCTACATTTGAAAAAAAAAAGCACCAACCCTTTCCCTGCCAAAAATTAGAATATAATGTTGCAATTTTTCAAAATCACATTGTCGGTTTTTGAAGGAATTTTTAAACATTTTATACTTATTAACTAATTTTAATTTTTTAATGCGTTTTTTTCAAAAACTTCAATGTTAATAGTCCGATAAGTGGTCTGGAAAATTGCATTTTCAGAAAGTTATGCTGCTGTAAAATCAAGAAATATTATTTTAGCAAATTTTTTTTATTGATTCTCAGACTTTGTAATAAAAGGCTTTAAAATGCACCAGGTCTTAATGCTAGGTGCGAGCAGCACCAAAAGTGGTTCCGTTGTTAGTCTAGAAAGATTGTTTCATATAGCATGGTGTTTCAGCAAGCCTCTTACACCATCACAAGGCCCTTCCCATGTGCAGTAGCGTTGTATATCCATTAGCTCAAGTGACTTATTAGTTTCAAATAGTTGGTAATAATTTTTGAAGTGACTAAGGGCACCATCAGAAATAATTATATTTTCTGTCTTTGATTGCAGCTGTTGTTGAATTTTGCGTCTTGCAATGCATGTGCTGAGTCATTTCCCCTTTCATCACTTATAACTGCAAAAATTGTGGTCTTGTTTTGAAAATATGCAACTCCTGTGAGAATTGAAATTTGGTCATTACTTGAGTGATATCCCTGTACTTCTTGTGGCAGAATCACAGGCCAATTCTCAACCAAATATATGTAGTAGGCCTACCCTTACATATATGATACATATAGATAGAAATTTAGAGAATTTTACAGGAACAGCTCCTGTAAAATTCTCTGAATTTTTTAAATGTTTTTAAAACTTGTTAAACTCAAAAGTGGAAATTCTCTTTACAGTGAATGTAGTATTCAGTGGTATTGATAAACAGTAAAAAAACTCAAAATTTTTGGGATTGGCATTAAAAAAGAACCTTTTGATTTTTGTAAAAAAAAATTCAAAAGGCTACAGCATAAAAATTTGAATACACATTTCATAATGGAGTATATCGTTTTAAACAGAAAAATATTATCTTTAAAATTAAAAAAGAAACACACCGTAACAGAGATAAGGTACTTTAAAATTTTTGTTGAAAATCACAAGTGAGAAATGATGCCTGGGATGCTAACTTTGGCGGCCTGTATCTCAGCCCAGGAATTTTTTAGGGCAAAAAAAAAAAAATAATATATATATATATATATATATACTGGTACCTTACCTTTTCCTGAATTTTAACATATGTTCAATTCAAACTTCCGAGATTATGATGGTACCCCCACCTCCCTGCCTGAATTGATATGGATTCAACCTTATCCACTTTGCATAAAGTCTTACATTGTACCCAATAATGCAACTTTTTTTATTTCTCATGGCAGAATCTTCTAATCTTCGAAATACTTCACTACCTATTGTTCTATAGATAGAAGGTCCCAAATCTTTATTTTATTTTATTTTATTTATTTATTTATTTTTTTTTTTTTTTTAATGCGGATAAAAAATAGATATAACTGTTAACTAACATCTTTCATTACAAAAGCAAAATTGTCCTATCCACAAAATAAATAAAAATGGAATATGTACATCACTCATGACATGCAGTGCCACTATTATTACAAACATGGTGCCTTTATTGGCATTAAATTACGTTCTTTGGCAATAAATTTTGTGTATTGAAAATGTTTGATGGAAAGTAGGTAAGTGCCTTTAAATTCCATAAATTTTGTTATGAAGACTGAAAATGTAATCATTGTAGTTTAGAACCCCTTTTAAAATATTTCAACAAAGTTTCTTAATTATTAATAGTTATTGCGTATTCTGATGTTGTGCATTAAAGCAAAATGCTAAAAATCTGGTGTTAAGAAAAAGCTAAAAATGTAATTCAGCTACATATTCTACCTCACAAAGTACTAATATTCAAATGCCTTTAACTCAATTTCTATCCAACATAAAAATAAAGTTCAGACCAGTCTAAAAAGACAAGAAATCAAGCTTTCATATAAACTAAAAAAAAAACCAAAAAGAAATTTTTTGACAGAAAATTACAATTTAAACATTTCCTATCATCCTAGTAGTATGTTATCTTCTGTCTATCACAATTTTTTCTATCATGTCTTCTGTTGTATGTTAAAGAAATAATTGTGATAATCCTTCTTATGTAGTATACTCAAAACTTTTTATGTATCTCCTTTTCTAGGATGTTTTATTTGATGCCAAAAGTCATCGAGTGAAAAAATTTATATTGCATACTAACTATCCTGGCCATTACAACTTCAACATATACTTTCGATGCAATTTCTCATTAGACATTGAAGTTCAACAACCTTCTGAATCAGAAGATATGACTTTAATAGATGTCTCTGAGAAAAAACTCACCATAACAGCTTTTACAAAAGTGAGTCACAGTGTTTTTATTTAATTATTATTAAAGTTACTTCTATCATTTATGTTTTAAACAGCAGTTCTTAAACTGTTAGTTACCACAAACTCCTTTTTGTGTTCCTGACTTTGCTGATCTCCAGGATTTAAAATTGAAATTACTGATATATTTTTTAGGCTATTGAATGCTTAATACATAAACTAATAGGTATATTGTAAAACCTGCCAAAATGAAATTGCTTTAGTCTGGAAAATATTCAATTTTACAAGGTTTCTGCCTCCGAAAGTATGATTGTATGATATTCCTTATATTGGGACCGTGATTTTTTCCCCCCGTAAAGTAGGATTCTGTCATAGTCATGCTTACAGGTTTTATTGTATATAAACTAATGATTCTGCATTTTTTAGAAATATTTTTAGTTTTTCCTTTAACTTCACTAACAATATTTCTGTTAAGTGTTAGATAAACAAAAAGCAAAAAAAAAAAAAAAAAAAAAAAAAAAAAAAGCGACCCATTGACGAACTCCCTGAAAATGTGTTGTGTTCCTTGTGGGAGTAAGAAATGCTGTTTTAAAACATTTTATTGTATTTAAGTTTGTAAATCAATATGATTATGTAATTGTTTTAAAAAATCTTTAAAAGAAAATTGTGTTTGTTACACTTGTTTAATTTATAAACATTTCTTCACACACATTTGTGCATTTTTTTTTGTCATAGTAAGATGTTTAATAGAGATATGATTATTTAGGAAAAAAACTATATTTTTATTACTCAAAAGAAGTAGGATTTAAAAAGTTGCTAATTATTTTTGTTGTTGAAGAAAAGTGGTCTAAAAGAACTTTATATATTTTTCAATGTATATAATATATTAGTAATAATACTTAATTAATGTGAATTTTGTTTATTTAATGGGGCATGATTATTGCCTTACTCCACATAATTCCTTATATTTTGTTTAAATTGGTATAATATAATGTTTGAGAGTAAGATGTCAATCTCTCATTCAGTTGCATGAGATCACTTATAAGAGGCTTCGATGGATATTAGAAGAGCGAAAAACAAGATTTTTATCTTTTTTCCCTTATAAGATTATTATTTTTTCAATACCTGTTTAGTATGGTTTTATAATATGTATATATTATCTTGTTTTAATATGTGTGTGTGTGTGTAATTTTCATGTTCTTTTAATACTTTTTAATAATTATTTAAAATAATAATTTTTCACTTTCTTATATATATAGTGGGACACAATAGAAGAACACCTACAGAAACCTCTTGAGCGCCCTGTTGTTTTAAACAGAGCATCTACGCACAATGCTACAAATCCATTTGGGTCTACTTGTTGTTATGGTTACCAGGATATGATATTTGAGGTAAACACATTCTTTAATTTAATTTATATTTTCAATTTGAGAGTATTTTTCACTGTTAAAATTTGTTTAATGAAAAAATCTTTTGGTTGTATATATATTTTTTTACATTATGGGTTAGGTCATTACAAGTATTTTTTAGTGTAAATAATGAAATATTTTAACTATGCAGTAATTTTTTTAATTTTAGAATGTTTTTCAGAGCTCAGTATAATAGAATTTTGGCTTTTGTAGTTATTTTAGATAGATGCCAGCTATTGATTTTCTTTCTCTTTGTTACTGCTATTGCATCTGAAGAAATGCCAGCATTTTATGTTATTATAAACTTGACCTTTTTGCGAAACACTTTTTTATTATTTTTTTAAATTTTAGATTAATTTTATTTTGGAGTTTAATCTTGTGAAATGAACTTCGACTTCAGGTAAAAACTTCATATGAATTAAGTTAAAAGCTTTTTCACATAATGTAAAATTATTTTTTAAAAGTGTATTTAGTAATTGCAGAAAACTCTGCCTTTAGCAGATTCTGTGCAAGACTGAAATCTGTCTAATGCATAAAGATTTTAAAGTGTCAGTACAATAAGTGAAATATAGTTCAATACAGTTAGTAAGAATTAGATCATACTACTTTAAGTGTTTATATGTCTGCAAAGGTTCGTACTTAAAGAATGCAGATATAGCACAGTGAAAGATTTGCTGGATTAATGTTCTGACTGGAAGGTATAAACAAAGTTCGCTTGAAAAGTTATTGTTGTAGAAGGAAACAAATACAAAATGCCTTATAAGAAAAATCAGGATTCATTGTTGGTTTTATATCAAGTCTAAATGTTTATTTGAAGCAGATTTTAAAACAGCATATTGAGGAATCAAGACAACAAGAAAAATGGTATAAAGATGACTCACAGCACTTATGATAGCAACAGGATATAGATCAGGAACATGTTGATACTTTAAATTAACTGAAGATCTGAAGATTCACAATACATAATCAAATGATAATAATGTTGAAACAATACCATACACAGATTTAAAGATTATTGAGACTTCCATGTAGATCATCATAACCAATGTCAGGTTTACTTGAAATTGTTTCCCCTTAAGAGGGGAAAAAGAAGTGTGATTAATCCAGTTATGTATTTATTCTATGTATTTATATAATCTTGAATCGGCACATGCAGGCAATGGGCATTACGAAATCCAATCAGTGATCTGCATCAGGATTGATGCAGACAATGAATCAATGAAGATCGATTCTCCCTGCTGCCATCTTGTGGGGAAAAGAACTTTAGGTCAGTGCGTGATTTTGCTTAGTGAATTTTGCATAGAAGAAACAAAAGAAAAAGGCGATAAATCGTATCAGAGATACGTGAACTAAAAACAAGTTATAGAGAAACTATTTAAGGGTGAAATTCGCCTGAAATAAGTGAGTAACTATTATATTTAACTGATTTATTGTAAATAAATATGTTCTTTAGATTTTATTATGATGCTTATACTATGAGTTGTATGGATGGATGAACGGCAGTTTTGAATGGCTGAAATGATATGATATTATATTTGTATGAATAAGAGGCGATGAGAACTACGTAAGTGTGTTGATGTCCTCATCAGTCTGTAGATATGCGCTTATGGTCTAGCACCTATGACAAAAAAATTTCTGAGTTTCGATCGATTCTGCCTTAGACAAAGTTTACTGTAATAGACTCTGTTGCCCCTTTTCTCTCAAAATTGTCTGCTTACCAAGCCTTTTTTTATTTCTAAATTTTGTGTCTGTAAATAACCTTTAGCTGTGTAACTAATTGCAAACAAATCACTTTGGCGAACTGTGAATAAATAAAGCACAACATTCTTTAACTAATCTCTTCTCTTATTCACATTTTTTAACTTTATACTTGTGCTTCATGGAAAAATGAAACCACAGCTATTGAGTACTTTACAGCCAGAATCAAAGCAGGTTCATGTTGATTTTTAAATTGAATCAAAAGAATAATTTTTTCCAAATAATAAAAGTCAACAAAGATAGTAGATAACTTTAATTATTCCACTGTCTAAAATAAATTTTGCGAAAATAAATATGTTTGGTCACATTTTCCTTTTGAGATTTAAAAATAACTAATACTGTTCCATGAATGAATGAATGTCATCTATCTTTAAGACACTTTTCTTGCTGACCAAGCCTGTTTTAATAACACAAATTGACAGGAGACATAATTCCCAGTCAAATGGCTATTTTTCCTCTCCTCCCCTCCCCTGTGATTAAAATGCATGGGCTTTCTCTTTTTTTTTTCCATAAATAAAATCTTTTTTACTCTTCATCATAGTTTTTCTCTTAATGTTCAGATAAAGAAAATTTTGTTAGAAATTCAAAATCCAGGAAAAGGCCATCGTCCTCTTTTGCCCTTCCCCTTTCTTGCCTGCCCATATTAAATGCCTTTTGAACTTTGTTACAGAAACTGGATACATCAAAAATTTTCTTAATATTGTTGTGACATTAAGGATACTCCCCACTTTACCTGTATCTCTAACAAACAAGATTAGACTTTGTTGAAATAAAAAATTATAAAAACTGCCTGAGATCTTCAATGTCATAAAAGTGCTGATTGGGGCATTTTCCAATGTTAATGAAGTTTTCTGTTCTTGAAAATATAGACATTGAATCTATCATAACATAATTCACTAAAAAATAATCCAATTTACTAATGTTTTAGCCTTAACCCTGAAATGCTACATGATACACCCATACTCCACCATTTTTTTAAAAATTCTTATTATTTTTAGATGTATTACTAAAAAATTTTTTGTAACTTTGAAATAAGCCTCCTGAAAAAAAAAAAAATCCCTCTTTAAAAAATGTGCACCCTTGTCACATACATGACATACTTGCATGCACTAAAAGTAGTCAGCATATTATCTATCATAAAAAGCTAAGCCAGTTTTAACTGATGTTAGCAGATGCATGGTAAAACAAGAAAGAAAGAAGAGCTATGTGTTACGCTTAGTGATACATTTTCCAATGTTAAAGGTGATCTGTTACAAAATCTTAAACTTTTGAAACTGTGAAAGAAATTTCTACATATGTATGTTGGATCCTGTTTGAAATTTGTTTTCAAAGTATTTGAAAATCAAGATGCATTAGTCACAATTTGTATCGCAAAATACCTGCATCACAAAATTTGTTACACATTACCTTCCAAACAGAGAACAAAACTCTCAGATTAATTATTTTTCTTTAAATTTACATTTCTCATGTAAAAGGTAATTTTTCATCTTTTGTGACAAAAATTACTATCTGCTATTTAGAGCTAAAAGCATATAGATGTAGATTTGCACGTGGGGATTCAAAAAGCTTCTCTTGGTGTTTGCTATTATTTAAATGTTTGTTATGGAGAATTTATAGTATTTCCCCATGTGCACAATCTGAGCCTTGCTCTACATCTGGAGATTCATATGTATTAAATGACACCAATATAGTCTATTTGATTTCACTATTAAGCTAAATAATGTATATTTTGTTTTACAAAAACATAGAAGTCTGAATCAGGTGTTATTAGCCCCCGGCAGTTTTTTTCTCACAGCTTATTTTGTGTTGTCTTCAAAAAATAACGTTACCTAACAGAAGCCAGCCGTAAAACAAAGCAGGTATATCATTGTACTGTTAAGTTGTCTATTACAATTTTTTAAACTTCTAAGTATCACACATTTTCAATTTTTATACCATCGTATTGGAAAAAAAAGTACTTTTTAATGCAATTTGTTTGAAAACTGCATCTCCATTTATTTTTGAGATACTAATTTTTTTTTGTAGTTTTTAGCGACATTTGTTTAATTTTGGCAACGCAAGTACTCCATTTCTGTAGAAAGTAAAGGGAAAATAGCAATTATATCTTTTTGTTGCCATTTTCCCATAAAACTGAAAAAAAAAGTGTAATTAAAAATACGTGCTATTTTGAAAAATATAAATGAATGATTTCTGATTAAACATGGTGCTATTGTAAACTAAATTTAATTTTAAGTAGCTATATTAATATTACAAACAAATGAAGGCATAGGAATCATTAGATAACCGATTTATTTATTTATTTTTGTCAAGATCCTGTAATGATGAAATCTTTTTTTTTTTGGATTTGTGTATTCTTCAGTGATAGTAACGTCGTATATGCGTACTTTACTGTACATGTTGTTTAATACTGGATCATGAATGATGAATTCTTTAGCGGATGCGAATGACATCATTTTATGTAAAATAAAATCGCATGTTTTAAGTCTTAAAACCGAACTACAGCAGAGTCCCGCTGAACTGAATTTCTGCTTTAACCGAGTTATTTTCTTCTGATGGACTGATGGCTTCTATTAATATGAAACAGCCATTATGAATGAAGTGTTAGGTGAAGATGAAAGAGCAGCCATCTATGGGAATTTGGCAAAATATTAGAGATACCGCCAATTTCGCGTCACTTTTGGAGACTAATTTTGGTCACCAAATTCGGCGATATACTGCCAAGTTGGCGACAGATTTGGCAGCATTTGGTGACAGAACAGGGTCCCCCCCCTATGGTAACCCCCTTATAGGTATGGAGATGCATTAAATGCTTGACATTTATGATAAGCCATTATTGGCATTTAATCTTATAGTTTGGCAATGGTTTTTTGGTCGGCAGGATAATCGAGTCGTACCAAATTGCGTTAAAGAAACATCCTTATAATTAGAAATTTTTTTATCATATTAACTAACAGTTTACTGCATCAGATTAAGCGTCTCATTTCCAATTAAAATATATCTTTGAATTGAAATTTGAATGAAATACAGGGTCATGAAAAATCGAAGAGTGTGAAAAATAGGATTACAAATATCTCGGCAACTAATTATTCGATCGAGTTCATTCAAGATGAAAATTTATGTTTTTTTATTGTTTTTTATATTTACTCCTTCAAATAAACGATTTCGAAAATTTTTGCATACCTTTTATGAGAATGAATATTTCGAGAGTCCGAAAATAATAGTTCCGGATAATCGATGTTACTGATATTTAATAGGCTTCTTCCCATTATTACTCCCTAAGTACACACCAAATTTCAAGTCTATATCTTAATTTGTTCGGGAGATAAGAGCTTTTACAGACACACACCCAGATGGACGGCAATTTTTTTTTTTTCTAAAAATATGTTTTTTGGAATCTACAGTGTCTGAAATATGTAAATCCGTCAAAATTTTTTTTCCGATTTTTAAAACGATTACAAGACTTACCCTATACTACGTATGATGGGTAAGTAATAATAGCAGCAACATATACGAAAAGAGTAATTGAATTAATTCATTATCTTCCACTATAATTGCAATGATATTGATTATTTACAACAATACCATAACACAGAAAATATAGCTTAAAAAATCATATTTTTTAATTAAATATACCTGGGAGCCTGATATTTGACTAATCTTAGTAGAATAATGTACAGAACTAAAGTTCTTAAATTTTATTGACAGGCATGTAAATTTTTGCTTAGTTATTAATATAACACTGATTCATCCTAAGCTAGAATGACTGATAGTGTCATATGCTAATGAATTTTTAACTTAAAGTTATGTCAATATAGTTTAACACTCTAAATGGTTTGCCCATATTTTTCTGTTTTCCCAAAACAACTTAAATCAGTTGTAATTTTTAACAGAATTGTATTTTAAGATATATGTAAAATAAAAGGATATGAAGAGTATTTTAGAAACAAATAGGAAAGAAGATTTAAATTAACATTAGTTTTACCAACATTTTTATGAGAATGCAGGAAAGCCCTCATATGCTCAGAGGGTTAAATTTGATAAAAAGAAAATTTTAACTATATAAATAACTCAAAATAGGCGAGTTATGACAATGCAGTATGTAATGAAAGACAAAATCAAATTTATTATGTAAATTTTATTTGAAAAAATTGGTAATTTTCACATATTTTCATTCTTTTTGTTTATTTATATTTTCTTTTACAGGTTATGCCAAACAACCACGTGGCTTCTGTTACATTATATCAACGTAAAAAAATTCACAGGAAAGTGGATGTTTGACACATGCTAAACTAGCGTATGGGGTGTCAAATTCTTTCAAAGTTCAAAGCCATCAAGAAGTGAAACAGCTCTGAGTGCTGTCAACGAAAACTTTGCTTCTTTTTGTGGTAATGAACAAGTCTTATATATTCTATAGTCCTTCAGTGTGAAGTAACTGCCTTTGTATAAAATACATGAACAGTATGTGAAAACCACGTGTAACAAACAGTTGTGATTTTTTACATGTTCTTCATTCATATCTTTTTATGTATGAGTGGTTATAAAAAAAGGTGACCAATGTACCAAAGTGCTTATTTGAAATAGCTAATTGCTTTCTTTGAGCAATTCTTTTGGAATTTGGCTAAATTTTATGAGAATGTTTACTGTAGTTTCTCACTTGAGATTTTTTCCGACAGTTTTTAAAATCCATTTTATCCTGAGGTGCAATGAATAAAAATTTTTCAAAAAATTTTTATGTTATGAAATTTGAATTTAAATATCTTTCTTTGTATAGCTCATTAGTTTCTGACATAAGAACTCTGTTATTTCTATTAATAATATAATTAAAATATAATATCTTTTCTATTTATTAAATTACATGCCAACTGTAGTATTTTTCAAACTATATTTCACATCTCACTTTAACCTGTAGTTAATCTTCCATGGCACATTTAACATGACTGTGTTCTAAAAGTCAATTTTTGACTATATATTCCGATTTTCTTTTTTTTTTTAATCAAAAAATCTTAATTATACAAAATTTTTTATTTCCAAAACAGTTTTTCTTCTGTTTTTACATTAATTTGAAATAGAATTGCAGTATTTCAACTTGTCAGTGAGTGTGCTGTCCAATTTTTACACGTTATTCTTTATAATACATAATAATCCTTTAAAGTACATGCAAAAAGTACACTCAGATGTAATTATATGCAGTACTATCCAACTAATAACGGTATGAGATTGCTGTCCCAAAATTCATTGTGTCTTGGGCACTAAACTGTGTAAATTGCCCTTTGGACTTAACTGCACTGTTTGTTTTTTAATTATTCTGTAGTATACAAGTTTTACAAATTAGTAGCTCTTATGCCAGAAATTATACCTTTCATCAACTTGCTGTACTTATAAAAATTAGTTAAACTAATCAGTATCAATATCATATGACCAAACTGATATGGAACTCATCAAACTACAGTACAAAAATTTTCTTACAGCAATATTTAATTGCACCTTTTATTATTCTACTCTAAACTTTTTAAATAAAAATACTGCTCAATTGGGAAAGTGAGGACTTTTTTGCATTTCGACATCGTATTATGTGATTTTAATTTTATTTATTTTGACAGATGCAGTAGAATCTCAATACTTTGTCAGTGTGAGTGTATATGGAGTGAAATGTATTATTATTTTAGAACCTTTTTTATTTTAAATATGAATTGTATTGCATTTGTTTGTGTGCATATGTGCCTACAAGGGTAGGCAGAGAAGGGCCATTGACCATCACTGGATTTTCAAATTTAATTAACTAAATTGTCTTTTTCTTATTATTTTGAAAAAAGAAAATTTTTTTTAGATTACAAAGTAATTAAATCTGAAGAGAAAACAGAACTAAGGATTTATTGTCAGTTCTGTTTTCTTTTTACATTCATGTGTTAAAAAAATAATCTTAAATGGAGAGTTGAGCCCTCCTAATGAAGAAAATAAAATAAATAAATGAACTGTTCCAATTCTTTATTTTGAATATTGTTAGTTTTGCTTATTTCATGTTATTCTATTGTAACAGGGTTCATACTCATCAGGGGAATATGGGATTCATGGGAAAATCAGGGGATAAATTTGGGGTTGTCAAAATCAGGGGAATCTCAGGGGATACTGCAAAAAATTCCCCAAACCTAGAAAAAATGGCAAAATGACTAGTTACTCTGGGAAATTAAGAGCAAGTGTTGCTGTCCGCATCCATTCATTCACTAGATTCACCTTTAACATCGTGAGGTTTGATAGCGATTCAAGAGGAACTTAAAAAACTAAAGGACGTTTTAAAATTGATATTGACACTTACAGCCTTCATAGTATTCATTCATAATGCTTTTGAAGAAGTAATAAAATCGTGAAGTGGAAAATAAATTCTTGCAGCCAAGCTACCAAGTTTTTAAGGACAGTCCCACAAGGCATGCAGACTTCATCTGTTTTACACAAATTAATGTTTTTCCTTTAAAGTTCTTTTCATATTGTTTATATAGGTGATGTATAAACTGTATTTTTGAGATTATCTTGTTTTTATTTTATTTCTAAAATGTGAGTGTCATGATACTGGTTTAAAAAATGTCGTTAATTGTTGACATGGAAAAATTGTACCTTCCGAAAAAATACATAAGGGGATTTTTTCTTGGAAAATGAGTATGAACCCTGTGTAAAATATATATATATATAAAACAAACAAAAGCTGCCATGGAAGCAGACTACTTCTATTCAAAAATCTGGCCCATCCCATGATTCTTTTCTGTGTGGGCAACCTTGTTTGTGTGTAGATTATTTGGAGTGAAAGTGATGTTCCAAGTATTTATTTTTCACGTACGTTGATTTCTTGGTGCTTAATAATTTCTTTATTAAAGGAGAAAGTAAATTTTCTTTTAAAAGAGATTATGCCATAACATCATGTAGACATCTAGAGAAATTAGTGATACATTAATTTGGTTTGCTTAGGTTGATTCTTGTTTTGTGGTTTATGTATTGTTTTATTTTATTGTTGATGCTGTAAATTTGTAAATTATAAAAAAGGATTTCGTTGCCAACTATTTAGTTTTTGACAAGGCTGTCTGTTTCCACTTCTTCATATGTAACTAGATGGTTAATTTGGATATTGAAACACGTTTTTATTACATTTCAACAATTGTATGCAATTTTGTGACACATTTGGAATAAATATTGAGAGTATCTCAAAATAGGTTTAAGAAAAACTTCTTTATAAAATAGTGTTTGAATAGTAATATTATTTGAATCAAAAGTATTAAAAAAAATCCTTTAGCAAATTTCTTTGCATAAATTTTAGGGTTGTAGAAGTTGCAAAAATGATATTACTTTTATTTTTCCGGCTAATTAAATTTAAATTACATTAATATTATTGATACCAGTCCTATTAATCATTAAATTTACTCCTGCTCTCCCCTCTTAAAAGAGATTTTCATGTAGTAAAGTTTTGAACAAAGCTTTCTTGATGAATTTTACAAATGCACACCATTTTTCTTTCTTACTATGCCTGTTCAGTTGAGATTGTTTCACTGACTGGTCAGCACTAGAATATTAGTTTTCTACATGAATCCTTTATGTCACTGTATAACTGATATGCAACATGCATAATCAGTCTATTAATTTTAATAACATTTTATTCATTGTAAAATTTCTATACCATTTCAAATAATCCAAACAAAAATACTTCTATAACAAGGTTATTTATTTATTTGTACCTATGTGTGATAACCACTGAAATCATAACTTGTGTTTCACTGAATTAAGAAATTTGATTTCATTCAGAAATACCGGGAGATTCAAAATGATGGACATGGGCGAAATTTCATATGGTTGTATTTTCTGAACTATGCATTGTATGTAAATGATGCAAATTATATTTAATTATAGGGTAAGAGCTCTAATAGATAAAATTAGATAAAATGCTTTATAAATAGTTTATTTTTGGTTCCAAATGAGATATAATTTCCCAATTGTCAGAATCTTTTCACCAATCCAACAGGAAAGAATGATAGCATTTTTAAAAAAATTTATCTTTTCCCATTAATAATCAGCCATTTTTTCTCTGGTGTAAGTGACCAACTTTTGGTGTTTTTATCCTATTCATGTTAAAGTTTATTGATGTTCAGTTGTTCTCTCCTGCAGCTGCATGGATATCTCAGTGGCAGCTGAATTCATACAATACCTGATTAAAAATGCCTTGACTGTGTCCACCACAGTAGTAAAATTTTTTAGATCATTCAAATTTGTTGCTAGAGATAGTGCATAAACTGACCCACTACTAATCTGTACATGGAAAAGTGTGGTTTTAGTCAATTCAAAAGGCAAAAAAAAAAAAAAAAAAAAAAAAGGTGCACAGCACCCAGTTTGTTCTAGTTATATAATGAATAGTGATTTGACCGAATACTGAATATTCGTATATACTGAATAACTTAAAAAAAAAAAGAAAAGTATATATTGATTATAATTTTTTGGTACTTTTCGGTTAGCCGGGCGCCAGTGTTACATACACACACATATATATGTCTACATATATATTTATATGTATATATTACATAAATATATTCATCTTTAGAATTTTACCAATTTGTTCATATATTTGTGATTTCATCTTTATTATATGTATATATATACATATATATGTGTATATATACATATATATGTGTATATATAACACTGGCGCCCAGCTAACTGAAAAGTACCATTTTTAAAAAACCTAGCATTAGTAGCATGTGTAGTGCCAGTCGTTATTTTCCTCTTGTCAGTTCTGAAACAAGTAGATTTAGAACCTGTGTGTTCCATAGTGTGCTCACAATTGAAGTTGCTGTCACCAGGTGAGATTTGGTAGCACTCTAGCATTAGTATTGGAATTTTTAGACCATCTTCTTTCAAATGATCTGTAGGTCCCCAACATGCAATGTATGGTTTGAAGGGTGCTGAACATACACTCTTGTAAAATTGAGTCTTATCTTTTTCAATCATCCTGTATATATAAAATATTTTGTGTGAAGAAATTTCATTATATTTGTTCAAAGCATTTAATTCTGGTCAAATTTATGTTTTCCTAATTTCACAAATGATTTCTTTCATGTTAAAGAAAATAATTTCTGAGACTGAAGTTGTGATGTAAAGGGCAATGACATAAAATATGTGTGTATGCCTTTAGCATAAGAATAGTTTGAGAAAATAAACAATTTCAGTTAGATGTACATATCTAGAACTTGAACAAAAAATTGATAAAAATGTCTTGTAATATTTCTTTGGCAACAAAGCAAGTTATTTTTTGTAACTTGATGCGAATAAAGTGACCTTGTGTCACTTGGTAGTCTTAAAAAATGTTGATGGCAATGAAATAGTTGAACATCAGTATATTATGGTGTAATATGAAGTATAATTTTGTATAAAATGCGGACTAGTCTGATTTATATGGAAGACACCTATTTTATTGAAACTTTGGAGTACCTGTGGAGTTATATACTGTAAATACAAGATAAGCAGAGTAAAATGTGCAAATCTGGACATTTATCTGTAAAATATAACTGTTTAGTCTTTGTTATTTTTTGTAGATATGAAGAAAGGGAAAAATATTGAAGCTTAGATTTCTTCATTAGTAAATATGGATTATTATAACTTTTTGAAATTTTTTAAATATTTTTTTATTTAAAAATCACGTAAGGTTTTTTTTTTCTTACTTTAAATTTTTATTCTTATGTTGAATCATTGAACTTTACATAAAGTTACTGAAACATACATACCAAGAATATCTTTTAGTGCAATAAATGCAAAAGTTTATTATATCAGGGAAAATTTTCAAAGTACGTAAACAATGAAAATTTTATGACAAAATTTTAATACTGATCAATTTAGGAACAAGAAATACATTAACAAATCATTCCAGAATTTAACATGAATTTATTTATGTAAAATCAGGATATTTTATTTAAAATTGTATTATTATTATGTACAAGCTGGCTTGTGTATATCTCTCTGAGCATCTCAATTTATTTGTAACTTGATTTGAAATTCAATGTAGAAATAAACAAAGGTTAGCAAATCTACTTTTTCTTTAGGAGTCATTTTTTAATATTCCAGTAATTTAACTCCATGAAAAGTTATCTTTCTTTTTCTTCTTATTATTATTATTCGAGGCAAAAAATAAAACGATTTAACATGAATGAATAATTAAATTTACAATTAAGTTGAAAATAGCCTTTAAAAAAAAGGGAAGCAGAAAGAATAATTTTATTAAAATTATTACTCAAGTAATGTTTACTTAAAAATATTACTAAGTACAAGGCTGATGTGTAGTCTTGTTTTAATCGTGAAAATGTTGAAATGTGCACAATGTTTGTTAAAATGCACTGAATGTTGTTAAATGTTTTAATTATATAATAAGGATTTACTAAAATTGTTTTGTTACTAGTTGTTTCAAATCACCTTTTTATATTTAATTACTTTACATGATAATGATATTAACTTTTTTAAAGGTCAGATCCAGGTATATTTAATTTTTTTTTTAAATGTACTTCATATACTAATGCTTAAGTTTGAAGATAGCAAGCAAACAGTAAAATGGATACTTTTTTTTAGAAGGGTTGGGGTCGAGTTTGAATTACAAGTGCATTTCTCATTAATATTATTATATCTCACTTTCCTTTAATAATGTTAATCATTTTAAGTATATCTACCTACTTTTACTTTTTTTTTCAATTTTATATGAATTTTTAAGTTGTGCAGTGTGAAAGTGATAAACAGGCCATTTATCCACTTTTATGAATTGCATTGCCCCTTTTTTTAACCCTATACTAAACATAATTTCTGTTAAAAATAAAGGTTACCTTTCTGTTATAACTGCTAATTTTTTCAAATTAATAAGATTGCTTTTTTTTTTTCAATTTATTTTCTAATTCAATGTTTTCAATCAGGAAACTGTACAGGCTTAATTTACAAAGAACAAAGAAGATCAACAATAAAATTTAGATTGGATTTGTAAAAAACTTCAATACTTGTAAATACGGTTTTCTCATTTTAGAAGGTTTAAGTGTTATTTTGCTGTGTCATGATAGTTGTAAGTTGCAAGATGTAAATTATAAAAGTGTGAATGGATGAAATCTCTATTGATGGTTCTACTGTATTCTATTTTTTATGTGCTAATGTTATATTAGATGAATCTTTTTCCATGTTCTATATGATACATTTGTACTAAATCACTACAGTATGGATTGACAGTGACACTGCATCTGTATGGCACTTCTGCTGTTCATTCCTTTTTAAAATTAACCTATTTATCATTATTATACATGAGATCAATTTGAAGGAGAAAAGTTTATAAAGCTGTTTATAATATTGTGATCATTTGTTAGTTTTCAGAGAATTTTATATATTCATTTTTACTCCTCTCTATTCATATTTTTTAAGCCAAATGAGTTGATTAGATGACAACTTGTTGATAGCATTATCTGATTTTTTATGTATTGTATTTATCTGTATGATTTTGTTGTATTGTCTATTAAACAGATATTTCTGAATTTTTTTTGTTATTCTTCATATAACACACAGATCAGTTTTCAGTATAAAAATTTAGGGGCTATACATATATAACATTATCATTTTAGGGGGGAGGGGGGAGGGCCTGGCACATGATATCGAAAGATACTCTAGGTGGTGTGGGGGGAGGGGGGAGGGTGTCTTTTGATTATTGTTATCATTTTTGATCAAAACAAAAATTGCTCCTTTTTATTTGTAACTTGGTATGTTATCTATTTTTATGAAAATACAAAGTTACTATTAAAATCACAAAATGATTATAAAATTTAGTTCCAAAATATGGAATACCCCAGTGTTTGGATTTCCTATTCTTCTGTCATATGTGTATGCATATATAATCCGCTGTTTGACAAACCATACGTGAAGTATGTTTAGAACGATACTTGCGTTTACTAGTAAATAAAAGAGAAAGAATATTATCCTCTTGTTTTGTTGATAAGAAGTTCTGTCTGCCCCACCCCATGCAGGGACAAGTGCAAAAAGACATTATTACTGTTGAATGCATTATGTAACAAAAGTCTATTATTAAATATTCTTAAACAGTAACTAATTCTTTTAAATGTTATTTGATATACAAATTGATATTTTATTGACTTTTCTTCATCTGAATCAATAAAGTATGCAAAAAATAAATGTAATCATATATGTATATCACTTACAAAAGAAAAATTTCCTAAAACCTAAAGAATTTTTATACATTGATAACGAGGGGGGTCCAAAATTACCAAAAGGTTGATAACATTATATATGCACAGCCCTTTAGCAGTAGTGATAGTTTCTGGGTCATTTATGTCATTATAAGAGAGTTGTGGTTCTTTGTAAGGCACAATAGTTTTAACATATCAGGCAGGGTTCCTACACAATTCTGGTAAAAAAATTCCCTGACTTTTCCCTGACCTTATTCAAAAATTTCCCTGACCTTTCGCAGTAAAAATTCGGCTTATATATTGTTGTAAAACCCTCCACAATGGACTTTAATCTAGATAAATGCTAGAAAAAAGTATGTGCTGTATGAATTTCCGCTTTTTTAATTATTTTTCATATTGTTATATTGCTTGCAGAAATTTTATATAAAATTTTTAGTTTGGATGAATAATTAATTCAAAATTTCTTTATGTACGACAATAATAGAAATTATGATGGAAGTAGTACATCAAAAATTCCCTGACCTTTTCAAATATTTAAAAAATTCCCTGACATTTTCCTGACTTTTTGCCTAAAATTTCAAATTCCCTGACCCGTAGGAACCCTGTCAGGGGTGCATCTCTGGCTACTATTACAAGGTGTCTACAGAAATTGTAAAAAAAAGTTTTGCCTGACAATCTTTATCAGATTTCCCCGAGTTTCATTATTAACAATACACATATGGTAATTTTTCATGTATGTTGCTTCCTCGTATAACACACTTATCCAGCTTGCTAATATCTCATTTGAGAGAAAAAACAAAAGAAAAATATAAAAATTGCCAATATTTATAAAATATTGGTTGACAGTTTTATAAATCCGAACTCAAAATTTAGTCTAAAAACTTCATATAGTGGCCAATGGATATATGATGACCAGAAAATTTCCTTTTCTGAAAAATGTTCAATTTTAAGACATATCTATTTCTGAAGGGATAGCTAATTGCATTAAGCTGGCCACTTGGTCAGGTTATGCTAATGTATCATTTAAAATTTTCAAAATGGGTAAATTACCCTTCAATATAAACGCTATCCACAGAAAATGAGCACATCTGATCCCTTTAATTTGTGTTAAATATCAAAAACTCATACCACATGCATCTTTTTAAAAATATTGGGAAAGACTCAGCATTTGAAAAAATATAGTATATAAAATAGAGTCAGTCTTGAATCAGTCTCGTTGACAAGGTGAAAATGCAAATATTTTCGCACATAAACATATCCTGATTTTTGAGTATTTTTACTAAATTCCCCGACTTTTCCAGATTGATAACCCTCCTGATTTCCAGATTCTGTAGACACCTTTTATTATTATCATTTATTTATATCACTAACTCCAAATAAAAATCTATAATATACAGTCTAATTCGTTTATTATGAGCAATCTGCACTTTAAGGATGGTTTATAATTTAAACTATATTAAAAGCTTTATGCTAGAGGTGCACAACCTGTGGCCCGTGGACCACCAAGTTCACCAGTATTTTTATCCAGAAAAATTTTCCTAATTAACTGTCAGAAAATTTGCTATAAAATAATTGAGATGTTACCTTTAAATTTTTTGTGGTGGCAAATGATTTTCTGACAAAAAGTTTGTGCAGCACTACTTTACGCTTTTTACAAGCTATAAAAGCAGGATCATGGCCAATATGAGCAAAATATCTGTTTGGTGAAAAGTAGGGTAAAATTGGGAAAGACACCCCTTTCTTATCAAACTCTTAACACACTCTCAGTGAAAATACAGTAGACACACTCAAATCCGCACATCATCACAAATGTAAACAATGGAACTTTCAGTTCAGATAGATGTAGGGGTAAAATTACAGAATTTTTTTTGTTTTATATCATTCAGTATGTATTTTAATATGTAACTCTCGATAATATGACTGAACTTGTGGTTTTCCATGAAAGAAGTATAAATTTATTTCTGAAAAAAAAAAAAAAAAAAAAAAATCAAGATGTCACTGGTAATCACAACCTTCATGAGGAAAGTTTAATTGAATAATTCAAGGTTAATGTATCTCATTTTTATTATGCATATTTAATTATACATTATTAGTTATTTATTTGACCTTTACTTTTAATAATTTTTTTAATTTCCTTACTTTTTAGTTTATTACTTTACTTAATTATATTAATATTTTAACTATATTGCAAGCATTCATTATAATTTTGATTGCATTATTACATTCAAATTACTGTTTAAAAAATGTAAGCAAAGCAATGACCAGAAATACACAAAATTCTAAAATCTGCACAACCTCTGGTCCCAGCAGTGCGGATTTGAGGGAGTCTACTGTATTTCTGCACCACAACCAGGGCTGTGGGGTCAGAGTCAGGCCCATTTTTGAGCAAAAGAGTCGGAGTCGTCCATTTTACAAGCAGGGCTGCACAGTCAGAGTCAGATCTGTTAAAATTCCCGGAGTCGGAATCATCCATTTTTCCACTGATTCCGTAGCCCTGATTACAACTTTGTCAAAATATAGCAATTTATCAGTTTTATCAGACAGAATTTCAACCTTCAAGAGACCTCGCAACCAAGAAAATGCAAAAAAATGTCCTGAGGTCAGCTTAGAAGAAAACCTTTGTTTCTTTAAATCTGTATTCTGAGTTATATTAAGTAGCCTTTTTATGTCTCTTATTGTACTATTAGAATGAAAAAGTATATGGGAAATTAATTGCTTGAAAATTGCAGTAACTATTGCAATGTTAGCAAAACTTTTTCAAGAAAACTTTATATTATGTTAATTTTAGCATTTAGAAAACTGGAACAATTAATAATTTTAGTTGGTTTATTTGTGTGTGTGTTTAAGATTTTATTGTCTTCATTGGTATTACAAGTAACAGTTAAGACAAAGACTTTTATAATTTCCTTGCTCCTCATATTAACTGAGTTCGACTGTATATATATATATATTTCTACATGTGCAAAAAAAAAAAAGTAAAATCTAATAAGGTCCAGGTGACATGACCCTCCCTCTCTGATTAAAGAAACTTTCTATAGAACAATACATTTTTTAGATGTAAATACACATAAAGAATGTTTTTAATTTTCCAAAACACTTTTCTCTCAACAACTCTAATTTTTCTGACACTATCATAAAGTCACTTTTATAGGAAATGCCTGAATTTTGCAGACAAGCAAAACACGCATGAAAAAATAACACTGCCATCGTACATTTTCCTATAAATGTGACACATATTGATAAATTTTTGCTTCTTCATGTGCTTTCCTTTTTGTCTGTGAAATCTCAAAAATTGGTTTAAAATGCCAAAGTTTTTTGAGATGTTTTGCCTTTATACAGAAATGGAAAACTATTCCATTTTCTGGTATCTGAATAGAACCTGCAAATTTTGTACATTTATGAATATATCTACAAATTTTGTGCATTTATGAATGAAAATGGCTTTATGAAAATGTTAGAAAATAGGCAATTTGAATTTGAGAGTAGCTTTAAAATATAAAATTGACCATGTACAGATGTGGCTACTCCTTCTATCCCATAAAAGACACATAACAGATTAGATCCACCTCTGTTTATAACACAGCAAAGTTTTACTTTTACATTTTATTTAGGACCAAAGAAATTAACTGTACATATCATAAATATAAGCGCTATGTCACAATGTGTCACTGTTTTTGCAGACGAGCGATTTTCAGAATAATGTAACAAAACTTAACCATTTAATAAAGTAAAAGATGATTATCCAAGTAAACAGTTTGGATAACGCATAATACATTTTAAAATCCAATTTCAGAAATTACTATCTATAGTCGGAAAATTTCGAAATTCTGTTCTGAAGCCCTTGCATATATCTATAGATTTGTAGTTCAGCAGTAATACTTATGAATTCTTTTGTGTAGCCCTTTCTTCATATGATCTATAGAATTTATTCACATTAAAAACACACTTTCAGCAATTATTGTTCACAGGTCACACTGTAACTTAATTCTTTTGTGTCCCTGTAAAAGAACAATAAATGCTATGCACACCATATTCTACGGTAAGCGTATTGTAGTGCACCACAGTACTGCATATCAACTTCAATATGCTTGAAATCGTGTAAAATCATTAAAACGCATTGCAAAAACATTTTCCCCCATACACCAAAATGTAACGGAATTCTTTTACGTCCCTGTAAATAAACTGTAAATGTTACACATTTTCAACACCAAATATGCCATAGTAAACCTCAATACCATATCATTTACATGGCAATCGGAGTATATTTATGAGAGTTAGAACACAGTCGTAACATGCACAAAACATAAGACGAACCAAAGTCACTTTTCAACTATGTTGGAAAGTGTTAGAATTGATTATCTCCTAAATGACCGAACAATGTGAAAAAAATTAGGAATTCATCTCTTCATTGATTATCAAAACTATTTGTTGTGCTTTTTCTCAAAAACTTTAATATTTTTTTTTCTTTTGATAAAAAACAAATGGTTTAAATTTGCACATTTTTGTTTCCTTATTTTATCTAAATTTATACACAAAAGATGCCATTATAATTTTTTCCCTTTAGAAATATTTCAAAGTTGTTTCATATTTCCTATTTTATTGGTTAAATATGTAATACCTTGAAAAAAAAAAAAAGAAAAAAATGCACCATGAATCCAATTTTTTAGTATAGAAAAATATATTATGATCTGTTTCAGGTTGGCATTGGAGTGAAATATAGTAATATATAGAGTAGACTTCATACGGTAGTAAACAAGGAGTCTATAAAGTTTTCTCTGATTTCTATCCCGTGTTAAACTATAGGAAAATTTAATTAGGTGAATACTCATTGCCTAATATAATTATTAAAATACAATTTTTACCATCAGAAAGTAGATATCCAATACTGACTAAGTGCATTTTTAAAAATTGTTTCCTTAAATTTTAAATATTTTTAGTAAGATAAAATTTGAAAAACATTCTCAAGTATAAATTTCAAAGTTTATAGTTTTTTAAAATATTTAAAATTTAAGGAAACATTTAAAAAAATGCTCTATTTTGGCATCAGACATCTATTTTCTAATGGTGAAAATAAAATTATTATTATTATATTAAGTAATGAATTATCACTTATTTAAATTTTTACCATTGGTTAATATGGGATTTTAGAGTTAGCAAGTAGAAAATCTGTATCAGTGAAGTTAAGTAATTAACCCTTTAATGTCTTGCAGAATTTTTCATGCATATTTAACAATTTATAAAATAATAGCTATGCAAAGTATGGGTATGAGGATTTGTATTTGATTACCTTGCATATTTATATGTCTTATGTACTGGAAAAAATTAACATTAATATAAAATTTTTGTTAATTCAGCTTTTGAATTAAAAAATTACATGACAGAAAAACACTGTTAGGACGCTCAAAGGGTTAAGGATGATAGGAACATGTTGTAAACTGATCTTATGCTACAGCTGGAAGTACGAATAGTAATATAGATTCTGGGATAACTACTGAAATTAAAGTAAATACCGTTTTTATTTAGGCCAGTAGCTATTTATAGTAATATCACTTATAACTTAACGTTTGTGAATATGATAACATGTTTTCTTACTTATCTGATGGTTTTAATTATTCAACTTACAAACGGTATTTTATAACCACAGAGAGTAAAATTGTAAAAAATGAAAAAACTATAGGTACAGTAAAAAATACTGTATACTTTTTCAAAATATCTCCTCTTGGACAATAAGCTGTGGCCCTAGCATTCAATGTACTTTTTGAAACAAATGGGGAAGCATTTTGTGAAAGCAACTTTTTAAAAACTTACACAGTTGAATTAACCCCTTTGAGACGAGCGATCGGTACACGTGACACATAAGGTGCTCAGATTCTTTGATTATTCCCACCAGTTATTTTTTATTGTAAATTTTGCCTTATTTAATCAGGGCATTTTCTCGATTCAATCAGCCCAAAATTTCTGTTATTAAAAAACGGTGATAAAAGATTAAAAATTCTGTAAAAGACGCTCGTCCCCAAGGGGTTTATGAAAGCAACTGAATTGAATTTTCTTCTGTGGAACTTCTTTTTTGCAATGCCATCTAAAAATTTGATTTGGCAAAACATTTACATTTGGGTTCTTGTTAAATTTAATTACTTTTGGAGATGTTTTGCCAAAACAGTGGCCTGGAAAAAAATTCAATACAAGCAATCACATTATTTCAAATGTGCAATAGTAAGATAGTTTCCACAACTTTCTTTGAAATGTAGCCTGAACAATGAAATATCTCATATATCATCTGAGAGAAAATATTTTGGAAAAGGTATATTATTTTGTAATTTTTTATGTAATGCACTTTTGTATTATTAGTCCTACAAGTGTTGGATATTTGAAAGTCTACTCTACAAAAGGGCACAAAAATTAATGTACTAACTTTTCTTTTGTTTGCTAAAATTTAACAGTGAACCTCTATCAAATTTATTAGTCTTTTTCTTTCAGATTTTTTTTTGAAAATTAATGGATCAGTCTGTCTCTTTAATGATGTACATGAGAATAATTTTATAATTTTGAAAAAATCATTTTTTGGTGTGCATAAACTTTTTCAGTCTAGCATTACTCAAGTTCTTTAATGCTTATCTCTACAAGAGAATTGTTGAATCCCTCATTTTAAAGATACTTTCATAAATGTTTAATTTTCTATGCTGCTTGTCTATGCTTGGAGTTGGGGAAAAAAAAAAAATGAAAGGTTTTTTTTTTTTTTTTTTTTTTTGTAATATTATATATAAGCTTACAATCAGAAAACTTTTAGAATGGGATCTCAACGGCATTAGGAGATATGAGTAAAACCAATGGTAACACTTAAAACCAGCAGCCATCAACCTTTAGGGCCTTGCAAATCACTAAATTCACAATGCTAAATCCTGCAGACCACTATTATGAATTTTTGAAATATATAAATACATGTGTACAATATATGAGAACTTAGTACATTTTCTTTTTCATTCAACATGGTATGGTAGGCATAAAGAAATAGACTTACTTTATTTTTCCACACAACCCACCAAGGATATTGGTGTATTTCGAAGTTTAAAAAAAAACTTATTGAAAAAAATTTGTTGTTTTGCATATGAGAGAACTGTTTGGTGGTTGTTTTCACTTCTACATTAATGTCAGTGGCCTTCTTCTGAGAGTCTTCTTCAATGCTGGAAAGAGGTTGAAAAGTTCCTTGGAACAAATTTGGGGCATTAGAGTGGATGGACAAAGTGATCCTAACTGAGTATGGCAATAATACCTATACAGAGCCTTCTATGAATTTCAGTTCCCTTCGTCATGCATGTCCATTTATACCACTCAAAATTATCACTTTCCCCTTTGTTTAAGATTGCAAAAAAGGTCTTCATTACATACTGGACATTGAGTGGACCACCCATCCGAGCTTTCTGCTAGCATTGCAACAGCAACATCTGTAGTATTATGGTTGTATGACACCAAATTACATATGAATAGCCCTTGCATTAAGCCAGTGTCTTGTTTGTCAACCTCATTACGATGTCTCATGAAAAAAAAAAAAAAAAAAAAAAAAAAAGTAGGAGAATATCATTTTCCAACTAACTTTCATATTTAATTTCAATTGTAACAAGATTTATAAAGTTAGTTTATTATAAAAATATTGAAATTGAAACTTATAACATTATTTTAATGTAATATTTGTTTATGCTTATTATAAAGAATTTCATGGATTTTTTGCTCCAATGGCATTACTACAACTGGTAGAAAGTTTTAATTGCTGCAATAGATGAAAATATGTTCACCACAAATATATTGTTGAGAATTGAATAAAAATTTCATTTTTTTTAAAACTCAGCAATAGGTAATCCCTTTTTTATGGTGAATCGAAAATAAGGTTTTGGTATTGATGAGTGGAATTTAGCTCTGAGGCTCTTGCTGAATGATAGTTTTCTTTTTAGTTGATGCTAAATTGCTATCTTCAATGTTTTCTGCACTCATTTAGCCTTGAAATTTGCATGATGGCCACAAAATGAAGACCTTGGACTAATACTAGCAATTTCGATGTAAACATGTCGGTACATGGCAGTGCAAGGTTTTCCTTGTATGAGAATGATAACTCGGGTCATTTTCCTTTCAAAAGTCCTATATTTACCTATAGCAACATAAGCCAAAATTGGCTGATGCTTGACCATCAATGACCACTATCACCAATGTTTTCTTTAAATGGTTCTATTATTCACATATTGCCATGTCTGGATCTTCATTCTTTGGTTGATAATCACCAATAGATTCTGTGACTAATGTAAGTGCTGTAGAACAACAGTTGGCACCTGCTAATCGACATCCTTCTCTCTCATACGTATTTCTAAAAATTTTGAAAATTTGTAGATTGTCAGCCAACTTAACTACCATAGTTCTATTTTCTTTTGACTTTCTTTTTTCTTTCTTATTTTCTTTTCATCTATTTTACATTGTAATTTGAACACATCTTAAAATTGTTATTGAAATGCTATAACAAAAATGATTTTGTCAGAGTGAACAACCAAGCTAGCATTTTTTCATGGACAGCCATCTGACTACCTGCGTGAAGAAAGTAAATATACTGGGAAACCATTTCTTCACAATTTGCCTCACAGTATAGAGAAATACTTGAATTATTAATTTGTCCTTTGAATTTTTAAAAATTAAATTTACCTGTTTTTCAAATGAATAACAACTAAAATTCATTATCATAATTATCAATGCTTGTTTAATTTAAATTTTCAAAACAAAAAATCTGAAATTTCACAAGTATAAGGATTTTATTGAATATTATTTTAGTTTTTTTATTAATAAAATACAAATAATGTTAGATTTTTCTAAGTACTACCAAAAGTTTTTCTTGGACCACCGGTTGGCGACCTCTGCTTTAAATACCAGATAGGAGTACCTTACTACATTCAAATTTTGTCAAGGTAAAAGTTTTTTTTTTTTTTTTTTTTTTAACCACAGCTCTCGATTCTATTGAGATCCCTTCATTAAATGTTTTAGGATTTAAAGCTTAGAATAAAAAATAAAAATTTTTTTAATTAAAAACAATATATTACTGTTTTTTAATATAATTAATGTTACAAAACAGTGTGATATTTAAATTTTAAAAGAATATTCTTACTTATATGAGAAGGGAGAATGATCCCTGAAAATTTTATTGAAATGGCCTGGTTGAATATTGAAATTGTTATGTTTAGCATAGACTGACTCCAATCTTAATATTCAATACTTATGTAATACAGGTTGTTCGAATAATATCACACAAATTGTGCGGAATGAGAATCCTTACTATGAGCATATAAAAGTTATCCAAAGAATCCCGACAAGTCATAGTTTGAGAAAAATGTAAAAGAAAAAGTATGAAATCATATATATTTCCTAGTAGTTTGTAATGCATTACCATTGCACTGACTGAAAGTAAAGTATTTATCACAATACTCACAGACGAAATACATAATCACTATGCAAAGATTGCAGATAGTTTCAAGCTGATGCCTTTTAAAGCCAGACGAATAGTGGATGTTCATTTGCATATTAGACACATGCCTAAAGCCGGTCACTTTTAGAATTGTTTAATTGGGTACAATTTTATGTTTTAAAGTCTTCTATTTTTTTAAAATCTTGTCTCTCATCCAGGTTGGAATTTCACGAGGTTTAATAAAACTTTTCTGTGCTCTGGGTGGGTTGCTATACTTTTTTTGTTTGTATTTTTCTCAAAAACTATACATTTCAGTAGTAGGGTTCTTTAGACACTTTCATGCATTCCAAATGAGGATTCTTGTTCTGCAAAGTTTATGTGGTGGTATCCGAATATGTACATGGACTTGTTAATTTGAATCACTAAATATTATTTACCAAGACATCGATATTGATAACCTACTTACTTTATAGTTAATTTTACAGCAGTTTTATGTTATGTTAGTGCCTAAGGAAATAATTATACATTCAATTATTGAATTTAATATTGAATTGAAAGACATAATTTTTATTTGTATCTAAATTAAATATTTTCAGTTTAATTCTGATATATGTTATATTTAAAATATTAATGAAAATTTTGGGTGAAACTTATAATATCAGATGTCTTAGTATTATAAAATTACATATATTATGATTTTCTGGTTTAAATTTAGTAATGAAAATTAGCAGTCTTTAAATACATAAGTATCAATAACAGATTTTATAAAACAAATATAACACCACTCTTTAAGGTACTTAAAACGAAAAAAAAAAAAAAGACACATTCATGAAGTCATTTTTATCGAGGATAAAAGTAGTCAATAATTTTAGAATATAATTAGTAAAATCATATTTTTTGCATAATTACCCTATAAATTCTCTTAACATAAAATTGCCCTTCACCTCTTAGTGTAAATAAATGCTAAATAAGACATACGTTACTAACATTACAATCCTAATTTTCATTATCCTGATAAATTATGACAATTCCACTTAAAATAAAAATCCTGTGTCAATACGTTCCCTTGATAATAAGACCAAATCAGAAAATAAGCCCTAGTATGATTTTTCAGGATGCTCGTAATATAAAGACTATCGCAAAAATAAGCCGTACTCCAAAAATATGTGAGTGTCACTTTTTAAAGGTAATTATTATCTAATATATACTGGCCTCGAAATTAATGCATTTATTATTAAACTTCCCACTCAAAAAAATAAATAAATAAATAAATAAATAAAAAACTCTAGATATGAATAAATGTACTATCCACGAAAACAAAAACTTGGATATAAAGCCAAGGTCAGCCAGTGAGCCAAATAAAAAAGGCAGCTGAGATCGACAGTAAAATGACCCCCCACCCCCTCCTTCTTGGATCACTAATTTAGTGATCAGAATTCACACTTTTAGGTTGACAAATGTTATGTGTTTTACATTAGATTTTATTTACTTGTAAATAATATTTTTGAAACATTTTTAGAAATAACATCTGAATAAAAGCACTGATATATAGTTGCACTGTCTTTTTAAAAGAAAAGAAAAATGTTTTTTAAGACAAACCATAAGAGGCAAACGACAGGTGCAATATAGCTCAGACTTTGCACTTATAGCGATCACAAATGAGACTGAAAGGCTTTTTCATAAAAGTTATGGTCCACAAAAGGTTTTGCACACAGGGCCTATACTTAGAGAGACCTCCAATGAAACTAAAAGAGTGTTCTCTTTGAAAGTAATTCAGAGTTCCAAAAATTTTGGTGTTCTTTAACCACTTCAACATTTGTCCTGAGATAAGTTGGGGGTAGAAGCATTGTTTCCTTATACCTGCTGCTGGCGAAGAGGTTAAAAATGAGAAGGCTGGCCTTGGTGCTTTTAAATAAACAGATCTACCTGTGACATCCATATAGCAATTCCCTATTGTTTCTTCTGTCTACCAGAGGTTGTGCAACTCAAAGTCTCCAGTCTGAGTATAGATTCATAATGGTTCTCTCCTTTTTTACCTTCTCTCATTGAATTGGCTCCCTTTAAGCAGGGATACCAAGGGCTAACCCATTTCAATCCCAGTCTCCAAAAAAGAATACAATTCTATTATTTGTAACAGGTTTTTGATAGAAAATTTTGAAGTTCCATACTATGATCTTAAATTTAATTTATATCGGAAATATTTTAATTCAGTTCTTAAAAGCAGTTTATTTTAAAGCAACTTATGAAGGTGGTCTTGCATCACCTGATGAGCCAACCCTAATATAAGAATTAGTGCATATCTTAAAGCAAAAATTAATATAAAACCTGACCTTGTTTTCAGGCAAACGATATTCCTCTTGAGATCTGCTAGGTTTATTGAATGACTATAATACATAGTTTTATGGAAAAGCTGGACTATTTGATTTTTTTCTTTTGAGATTGGACTTGTTTCACTAGTCTTAATTTCAGTATCCAGAGCAGTTTAAATGTTTTCGTTGTAAGGTTCTTTCTTTAGATATTTTATTATTTATTACTATAAAAATTAAATTAGAATTGCTTCCAAAATGGGTTTACAACTATTATTGAATGAAATTTTTTAGTCAGTATTTTTTCAGTTTTGATCAATAAAGCCAATATTTTCGATCCTCTGACTAGTTTTCACCCTGTTTTTATAGATAAAAGTATTTAATCTGCAGGCATAACTATTGAAATAATTTGGAATCTAATAGCACTTTTCCTTTCAATGTATTACAACTGAATTATAATCAATTGCTGCCGCATGACTAACATCCTTGGGTTGTTGTATCTGGAAATTTGGCTCAAAGTGCCAACTTTGGCAGCAGTTTCCAAGAGATCTTTTGTCTTTATTGAAAAATGATATTCGATTTCATAGTTTCTGAATAAGAACACCTGTACATTTTATTAAGATAAAAATGACTTTTTGCGAATGTGTCAGAAAGTAGCTATTTTGGATTTGAGTACAGCCTTTAGATGAGCATTTTCACTTTTAAAAATTATCGACAAAAATCTTGTGAATCCAACTAAATAAATCACACTAATCAAATGACAATTTTTTATTGTCAGTTGTTGTTCCAGAAGTATCAGGGAATGAAACAACTACGTTATAGTTACAAAAATATATTAGATACATAATTCAATTTTTACCCCATACACTTGATGCCACTTACTGCATATTAAACTCAAGAGATTTAAAACAGTTTATATTACAGTTTTCAGAAAAGTTCTGCACTACAATTAAGATATAAAAAGTGGAAACAATAATAAATGTAATTACAAATACAAGATTGAATAAATTACTTTAAACATGACACTTAAAATAAATAATTTATACATAAAAAAAAATAATTACTTTGGCATAATGTTGAAACTAAAACTGGATATACAATTTAGCAATCAGAAGTGAAGATTAAATAAAACATGAATGGCAATGATTAAAATTTCATGGTAAATAAATATGTACAAATGCATTCTTTAATTTATATGGTACTTGTTTACTTTTTTGTCATCTGTTCACAGTAATCTGTCACTAAAACAATGTAATATAACAATAATAATATATAAACAAGACATTGCATTTGTTGTCAATTAAGCCGCTGCATATCACATACATACATTTTATTTTTATTTATTTTAGGTATAAGCCAGTTTAATTTTTATATAAAAGGATATAATTTAACTTCTTTGTTACATTTTTTTTTTTTTAGATTTTGAAACAAACGATAAAGATTTAAGATTCAGCCTGTGGTATGAGATTATGCCATAAAAATTAAAGTTTGGATTAATGGTCCCAATATGAGACTATCTTAAAATGAATAAGCAACGGTTATGCAAAATTAAAAATTATGACAACTAATTTATTTTTTTAAATAAATGATTGATCCAAAATTACATTTTTGATTGACTAATTAACATAGATTAAATTAGAAAAATAACAATATCATATATCTTAATCTTGTATTTGTTCATTTTCTGACTTAAATAAAGAATGATATGTTTCTTTAAAATTCTGCCATTATTTGATTTAAATACTGTTTGGTTAGTATTCACAATGTGCAGAAACCTTTAAAAACTGGCTTATGGAAAATTAATTTGGGTTATATAAAAGTCAAGGAAAGATCTTATAATCTTCTTCTGACTTCATGCATTTCGTCACACTCTTTGATTGATGGGAAAGTAAGCAAGTACCATTTATACTAACAAAGTTAAAATATAATACATCATACATAAAAAATCAGTTTCTTTGGTATTTTACAAGCCAACTTTAATCTCTTCAGGAATTAGATTAAGTCCAGCAGATGTTAAATGGCTTGAGCAGTCCCCATTTGTTAAACTTAAATCACTGTCTTTAAAAGATAACTCAGTCAAACAGTCTAACTTGTCACACAAAATATCAGAAACAGCAGGAACTGTGTCATTAGAAAAGGAATCATCAGATTTGAGGTCAATATTCTCATCAGATGGCCTGGATAGTATCAGTTCATCACTTGTTGATCCAACAATAGAATCTACCATGTCCGTAACACTAGTGTCAGCACTTCTTAGTCTGTCTTCAATGTCCGGATTGCTGGTGAGAGTATTTTCCTCGATGTCCTCAACGGGAGATATAGACACAGCTGCTGGTAATGAAGGATTTGAGTCTTGGAAAATCATATCAGATGTTGAATCATTTGTGTTTTCAGCTGATTCTATACTATTTTCTTTATCTTTTGACACTCTTTCATCAGATAATTTAGAAACACTGTACATAGTTTTTTCATTTTTACTGACACGATTTTCTACTTTTATTTTAACGACTAGACTAGGTTTTGAAGATTTCTTGGATCTGGAGCTCTCCGAATTTTGATGAGAGTCAGAAGATTTTAATTTCTTAGAACTTCTTTCTGAACTAGATGAGCGAGCATATTTTGTGCTTATTTTCAATTTCGGAATTTTTAGTTTTGAATCCCATTTTTTCAGATCTTTATCATTTCGAAAAATATCATTTAAAACAACAATAGGCACTTTGGTTGACCTGCTTGATGAACCAGATAAATTAGAATCAGTATGAGAATCATCTTGTATATAATTAAACAATTTCTGCATGTCTTCTCGTTGAAGCTGAGCTTGATTTGTATCCATTGTAAGAGATTGATTAGTATCTGCAGTAAAAGAATGATTTGTATCAGCTATAAGAGATTGATTTGTATCCGCTGTAATATTTTCAACAATTTCAGTAAATTCTGATTTTACTTTCTGACCTTTAATAGCTTCTTTGAAGCTATCTTTAGTTTCTGTAGTTTCATCCATAGGTTCTTCTTCTATATTTTCTTTTTCTGCTGAAATTTTTACCATACTTTCATCGTCAAAAAGGAGTCGTTGTTCTCCAGTATCATCTCTAATGAAAATTTTAAAAGACTCAAATTTCATGAAAGCTTGAGGAGGGAATAAATTACTAGGTTTCAAGTGAAGTTTTGTGTGGCTTTGCAAAAAGCTATTTTGCATAGAACTATAGTCACAATATGGACATTCATAACCATCTTTGAGCCAATGCCTACGTTGATGGCTTTGTACAGCATCTTTTCGCATTTGGTAATATGGGCAACGATCACATATATATGTTATCTTTTTCTCTTCCACTAATTCAGAAATTGGTACATATTCAGCTACTGCTGCCTGACTAGGAGAAGTTTGATATGCATTCTCATTATTAACAGAACCATCCAGCAGTTCTGCATCTTTTTGAACATGGTTCTTTTTGTGTTTTATTAAATTTGCAGCAAATCTAACTGAATAATCACATTGATCACAAGCAAATCTATAATTTTTGCCATGTAGTTCTTGATGCCTTTCCCACCTGTCTTGTTTGTAAAATATTGTAGGACATTTGGGACAAGGAAATGTTTTAACATTACGCTTTACAGGTGATTTCTTTGGATGTACTAAGCTGTGAATATGGAGATTATCTGCTCGACTAACAGCATAATCACATTGACTGCACTTATACTCTCCTTCACTGCCATGAAGAGACACATGATAGACAAGAATAGCTGTCTTGCAGAATGATGCAGGGCAGAAGATACATCTGTGTAAGTTTGCTGCTGCATCTCCAGTTTTCTTCAATGCAGCTTTGAGCTCAGAAGCCTCAAGTAAGAGCATCTGATCAATTTTCTTTGGTGGTATTACTTCTTCAACTTTGTTCTCCTCATAAGTCTCTTCTAAAGGTAATTTAGCACTGGGTGAAGCATTCATGGGTATTGCTGCTTTTCGTTTAGCTTTGTATTCAGCAGTGTGTACAGCTAAGTGTTGAGTAATGTGAGGTTTATGCTTAGCTCTATAGTCACAGTAAGTACACTTAAGAGGTAGTGAGCATCCATGGAATTTTCCATGATTTTCTAAATCATTAGCAGTTTTAAATATGCCAGGACATTTAAAGCAGAAATAGCTGGACGTTCTCCTTCGAACAACAGTATTTTCTTCTTCAAGGGAATCAAATAATTTTCTAGATGACTGATCAAGTCCGTATCTGTTGAATAATTCTTGATCTAAATTTTTTTGATGAACTTTCATATGATTTGTTAAACCTCCCTGATTCAAGCACTGATAATTACAGTAAGAACAAGCATATCGACCATCATTAATAACAACACCATGCATTTTTTGATGGACTCTAACATTAGCCTTCTTCTTATTCATCATAGGACAGAATTCACATTTGAACATTTTAACAGATTCTTCTCCTTTCTTTACATACACTACAGATATTTTTTCTTCCACACCTTTGTTGTCATCGAAGAATTCAAAAAATTGTTTAGGACCATTCTTTGGACTATCAGACTGCTCTGCTTCACCCGACTCAGTATGCACTCGCATGTGCTGAGTCAAAAGATGTTGCATAGTAGCCCAGTAAGAACAAATATTACATTTGAATGGTGCAGATGGATTTGGTCTATGAAATTGTTTATGATATAAATACTGTGTTTTATTATCTGTTTTATAAGGACAGTGTTCACAAATATGACGTTTGATTTTTTGAGGAGACGTTTCTGTTGATGGATCAAGCTGATTTAACTGAGTGAATGATATAGCAATTGAATCGTCAATAGATTGGTCGTTTTCTTGATTATCATTAAACATATATATATCATTTGACAATTGCTGAGGTTGATCATCAATGATATCAATTGTGGGATTTACATTTATTTTGTTTGATGCAGAAGGAGGATTATGTAGTTTCATATGCCTTACAAGAGTCTTTTTGAATTTCACAAAATAAGGACAATAATCACATTTAAAAACAGCTCCTTCTCGAGGTCTGTGCTGTTTCATGTGGAAATTCATATAGAATTCTTTATCACACTTGTAAGGGCAAATTTTGCACCCATAAAATTGATCAGCTGATTTTTCAGGATCAGGAATGGCTTCTTCATTATTACCACTGTTGTCATTATCATTAGTAAATGATATAAGGCGCAGTGCATATCCTTCTTGAACATAATTTATCCTCTCTTCAACAACATTCATAAAGCCATTATGGACATCTTTAACATGTCTAACTATGACATGCCTCCAGTTGGAAACAATACCACAAGCACGACAGCGGTACGGTTTCAAACCAGCATGAGAAGATAAATGACTGACAACAACACGTTTAGTAGAATGTTTGAAGTCACAATGTTTGCAATAGAAAAATTTGCCTTCACCTGAATTTAATGTCCCATTTGAATTAGATGACCCATTTTCTACATTTTCAGTTTCATTATTCATATAATTGGCTTGTTCATCTTGAGGTTCAGGATTATCCGGCAGAGGTATATCAGGAGTGACAACAATATTTACAGGACCATCTTCGAAATTTGAGCCTATATTTCTGAAGTCATAACTGCAACTTTTGTTGGAGGATTCACTATAGTTTGGTTTTGGAACATTATATCGAACAGTTTGATTTTCTTGAGCTTCATTAATGTCTGGTGATTTTGTGTCATATTCTGGAGTTGTTCTATTAGATTCAACAAGATATTTCTCATATTTTTCATAGTTACGTCTGCCAGATTCATCAGTTAATAATACACATGCTTTATTATGGTCTTTATCTCTACATCCCTTAAGACGTATGTGTTTAGTAATATCCCATTCCCAATTAGAATTAAAACCACAAACTGAACACATGAATGGCCGTTTATTACTATGCTGAACCATATGAACATGAAATCTTGAGGCAGTCGTAGTAGTAAACGAGCAACGTGGGCACTGATATTTCATGCCACTCATTTTGAGAGCAGAACTAGCTGAATTACTATCATATTGGTCTTCAGGTTGAGGAATTGATGCTTTATAATCATGGTAGGGCATAGGGGAATTACTATTAAGACCAACAACATCAACAGAATCTGGATCTTCATCCATAGCTGACTGTGAATCAAAGTCATATGCATCATAAGGTGAAATGGCATTAGGATGGGGAAAAGTTTCGCGGCCTAATGTTAAATCTAAGGGAGATTCCTGCGATGATCGCACTGAGGAAAAATTTCTTTTTTCTGAACTAGAAGCTTGCCAGTCACTAATATTATCATCTGAATTTGATTTTTTTATACCAAATTTTGGAGAATCATTCTTTTTACTTGGTTGCATTTTAATGCCATGATATTTCAAAAGATGGCGATTGAGATCTCCTTTCCACTTACATACGTATTTGCATTTGTGGCATTGAAATGGTTTCTCTTGAGAATGAACTCGCATATGTCTCTGTAATTCTGATATCCATCTAGTTTTATAATTACAAATATTGCAAGTAGGGACTGTTGATTTGGGCTTAGTGTCTGGTACTTCTTGTGTTGAGACTTTCTGATAATAATTTGATATACGAGGTTGCTTAAACACACCAGAAGAAGCACTAAATCCTTTAGATTTCATATTTGTACCATATTTAGAAACAGACTGGGGAGCAAATGGATTCAGAGGCTTCTTCAGAAGTGTAGACAACATCGATGATTTATTAGAATCTGAATTTTTTCCAAAATTATTGCTATTAGAATTGTGCATTTCATTTTGTTGTTGCTGTTTTAAAACATCTTGAAACACGGGTAACACACTGTCAATTGCATATTCTTTTCCAGGTCTTCGACGTGCTGGTTTCATTACATCAAAAGTATTTGCTAAACTTTTAGCTTGAGGATTTTCCCCATGAATTCGTCTTAAATGCTTAATTAACCACGCAATGTGCTCGAAACGCATTCCACACATAGGACAGAGATGTTTCTTTTGGCTTCTATGATTTTCTTCATGTTTTTTCAATTCAAATGGCCAAGCAGCTCTAAAGTCGCACTGTTGACATTTCAGAGTTCTCTGATATGATTTATTTGCTTTCCATACAGGTTCTGGATTTTCAGAAGACTCTGAAAATTCATAATCGTCAAAACCACCATTGTTATTCTCAAAATTGTTACCTTCAGTTTCATCATCATCATCATCTTCGTCATCATTCATATCTTCCCATTCATTAGAATCATTTCCTCCATTTACTTCTCCATCGTCTTGCAAAGCAGATGGATCATGATGATTGGTGACATGAGCATTATAAGATTGCTTGGTAGATGTGGTAAAATTACATTCACTACAACGGAAATTTCCTTCAGCTCCAGCTTCATGATTTTTCATATGTCTGTCCATGTTCCACTTATATGCAGTTTTGAAAAAACAAAAATTGCATTGTAATTTTGGCAAATTATGATATTTGATATGCTTAGTGAAACGAGCTTTTTCACTAGTAATATAATTACATTCTGTACAACGGAAATTTTTCTTTTTTAGATGAGCTGTTTTTTCATGATGAAACATTAAAGTTTTATTTCTAGTTTGGTATGTGCATATACCACACTTAAAAAAACTTACTTGAGGTTTACTTTTTACAGGAAGCTTATTGGTTAAACCTGAGTTTTTGAAATTTTCATTAACAGACGGATGAGATGAAGGCATCCCCATACTATCTAACTCTGCTTTTACTTTTCTGTCCTTAGAAATTTCAAGATGCCTTTTAAATTCAGCATCTTTTTCCAGCTGCTGCCTGTGAACTAAATTACAGTGCCTTTGTAATTTTTGAATGTGTTTAGAAGCGTATATACAGTACTTGCATTCATGAACAGCAATTTTTTCTCCATGGATACTACGAAGATGATATAAATATTCTCTAGGATTATTAGTTAGGAGACCACACTGATCGCAGTTGTAGCTCCTTCTAATTCTTAAAGGACGTAGATTATCAGGAGTAGATGCCATCTCGTGTCCTACTAATGGATCAGGAGTTCCTTCTTTAGAAATACTTCCACAACCTGCGTCTGTGAGAATACTCAAATTTCCATTCAACTGTGGTATATATTTTTCCTTTTCATCATCCACTTCATCAGGCTCTGGGGGAATGTTGATGTCTATTTCCTGGTCTATGTCATAGATGTCCAGAAGAAGGTCAGGCTCATTCTTGAGTTCTCTTCTACCAAAAGTCTCCTGCACTCTACTTTCACAACCCTCTGTCAAGCGAATCTTTTCTTTGGCATATTTGTCTTCAAACTTATCCAACTGCAGCAACTCAGGGTGCTCCTCTTCCTTGTGTTGTGCAAGCTCAGGAGTATTGCTAGCAAGAAAACCACAAGTTTCACAAGTTGTCAATTTAGTCAATCCATGCAGATCACGTTTATGTCTGTACCAATTAGCAGCATATTTGGTAACAAATGGACAAAGAGGACATCTGAATGCTTTTTCTAAATGTATAAGGACACTATGTCTAGCTAACATGCGACGGTTACTGGCAACATAATGGCAAGATTTGCAAGAATATCTTCCTACACCAGGCATAATGAACAATATAGCATGCTCTTCACTAACAGTGATAGTGTTAATCAGTGCATAATAGAAGAACAAAAAGAAAGCATGCAGAGATTTCTGTAAAAATTAGAATGAAAGAAAAAAATAAGTGCAACCATTTGAGGTTACATAAAGTACGTGCAAATAATGAAATTTAAAGTTATTTCAAAACCATATTAATTTAACAAAGTTACATGCATATTATCTAACACAGAAAATAAAATTATTATAAATAAGATCCAAGAAAGAAAGAAGCAACTTTTAATATTTACAGGATGGTCTATAATTAACTCAACAAGGTTTCTCCTTAATTTTTGAACCAATGACTTTATATTTAGAAAATGTATATCAAAACAAAATTCAAAGAGTACAAATTACTTATAAACATAAAAACACATAAAAAAAACTTTTGCTTTGTCATTGGATGATTTAAAATTGTTTAAAATATTAATACTGAAATTGTTTAACTGAAATATAAATTGTTTGCATTGTTTAGAAAATTTAAACTAAAGAGTTCTATCGGCATGCCATAACTAGCTTTTATTCAATTTTTAATTTTTTTTATTAGTGGTACCTAAACCTTTTAAAATGGTAATAAACTTTCAAACAATGAGTCTATTATAATGCTAAATAATTTACGTGGTCAGTCAATATTCAAATTGTGTAAAATTTATGAAAAAAGCATTAATAAGCCACACAAGAATACAAAAAATTCCATAACCACCACAAGTGTAGCATATACTTTTGTTGAAATTTCAGGAAAGCTAACAAATGTGTTAAAAAAAAAAAAAAAAAAAAACAGGGGGGAAAAAAGCGAAAGAAAGAAAAGAAAACCGTCTGAACCATCAATGTAATTTCTGCACTTAAGTTGAGGCTTCAAATAGTTATTCATAGGTTCATCATAATCCTATTGGAAATTATTGGAAAATGATTTGCAAATTTTTAATTTTACTTTAACAAATTTTGTAAACATAAAATGCATTAAGTAAATAATTATTAAGAAAATCTAGTTGAGTTAATTATAACACACCTAGTAGATATAAAATGTTTTAAAGATAAGAGAATTAAAATAAAACCATATTAAATATCAATTACATTTAAAAAATAAAATTGTTAAACCTTCAAAAAATAACAAAGGAAAAATTAGCATGCATATTATTAATGGAAACATTAACAATAATTTTCATGCCTTTAAAATTAGAAACTTGGAAAAAAAAAATTAATCAGTATTGTCCATAGTGCACATCTTTTTAAGGGGTCTCAGGACTCTTAAAGCTCTAAAATTTTCGAAATTTTAATTTTTTTTTAGATATTAAACTTCTATGTTTTCTGAACATTTTGATATAATTGTTATCTTGAAATTCCCATTAGAACAGAAGTTATGGCATTTAAAATTATACTCGCTCAATAGCTGAAGCGGTGTTTCCAAAACTTTGAAGTCATTTTTCTTCAAATGACGCTTTTGGGCATAACGTGTACGATATCTCAAAAACTCTTGAATATTTTTTCATGAAATTTTCAAAACATATGTTTTATGTTAGTCTGTATAAATAGAACCTAAAATTTCTGTTTCATTATAAAAAGAAAACATTTTTTAGGGGTTTATATTGTTGAAATTTTCTAAATTTTGCATTAGCTAAATACAACTTTGTATTAAAAATATAAAAATGCTTTAAATACAAATTTATTTAGGTCCAGTGTAATTATTATAATCCGAGGTATAAGTAGGCACCAAAATTTTCATTCTAGTTGCAAAATTTATTTTGTAATCGTGCGCATAAGCTGTTTGCCGATTTTCTGCTCGTCAAATGTCTGACAGTTTAGAGCCTCCTGTAAATGCTAATTCTGCATAATGCAAATTTTCAAATATTTGAAATGAAAGAATATACTTGTATCTTTCATTCCCATTTAAAATTATTTCTTAATATCAAATGCTTTTAAGATATTAAAAGTTGAAAATGTTCCTTTTTTTTCATTTTTTCCAATTTTAAGAGTCCTAAGACCCCTTAAGATAAATTTGCTATATTTAAGATGTCCTCAATACTTAAGGAGATTACGCTACTTTTAAACATGCCCCTCCGGTTAAAAAAAAAAAAAAAATCCTGTTTTTTACTTATTTTCATTTTTTAATCATGAACACTGTGCAAAAACATTCAAAAATTCATATTATCATTGTCACCTGTTTAAACTATCAAACATTCTACCACTAAATTATATTACTACTTCAAACTTTAAAGAGATTTTTGCCAAAATGATGAATCTTGAGTTTGTACACTCCTGTTATTCTGAAACCATTTCAGGTAATTTGTTATTCTACATTTTGTAAAAAAGTATGAAAACATAAGTTTTCTTTTATATTTTGCTTAAAATGAATTTAGACACCCGTAATATATTCTGACAAAATTTTATAAAGATTCAATAATTCAGAAAAAAGGTCCTTTATTATATCAATTCAACTTAAATTAATCAGATTTGTAATCTTTAACACTAGATTTACAGAACTTGTCAATTTGACAGTGTTTCCAATTTCATGCTTAAAATCATATGAAAATATAACATATTTTTATAGTATGAATTTGAGGGTATTACAATGTACATACACTAGCCCATTTTCTCACTGTCTCTCTAGGATATTTAAAAAAAAAGTGAATATTACGTCATGTTGGAAATATAGTGGACATCAGAAGGTGAATATATAACGTCATATGAGGTTGAAAAAATGTATTGAAACTAGGGATTGACCGAATAGTCGATTCGGTATTCGGTGATTTGGCATGTAAACCAAATATTCGGCTTCGGCCGAATACTTTTAAGTATTCGGCCGAATAATTGTGGTTAAGTATTTTCTTAGAAGAGGAAGAATTATCTTTTACTTAGAAGTAGAATAGGCTAAACGATGAGTTTCAATATTATGTGCATGAGTTCAGAGTTCAACTGCACAACAAAAAAACAAGTCAAAGCCCATTTTTAATTTAAAAAAATGTCTTCCTAAAATAGTCTACATAGGGGTGAAATCAAAACAACTGCCTACAATAGAGAAAAAAAATAGTAAGGAAGATGGGCATCTTTCCCTTATCATTTAATTTTAATTATTTCTACATGAGTTTTTTTTAATTTAAATTTATTTAATGTGTATTTTCTTTAATATACACATCAAATAAGTATATCAGAGTTCATCTCTGTATAACTAAGGTGTATATTAAATAAAATACACACATCAAATAAGTATACCCCCTATGTCTATCCCATAACTTTTATAATTATTACATTAAAATCACTCAAATTTGTTATCTTCATCAACACAATGTTAAAATATTAATCAAAATATAAATATCTATCAATAATTTGACAGAAAAGAGTTAAATGTAGAAATCGATATACCTTTTGTATTTGAGAACATTCCTATTCAATATGTTTATAATTAGACAATCAGTAAGTCAGCTTTATGGCAGCATTGTTTCTTTTTATTTGAGTGAACTTTTGTTTTTCTGACAATCCTTATCTTTAATAATAGCCTGTATAGTTTAATACTTTCATAAGTTAATTTGGGTATTGAGTAGTGATAAAATAATAAAAAATAAGTGATGGGTCAATGAATTTTTGAGTGGAAAGAAGCCATTAAATTTTCTTGTGTAATTAGATTTAAGAATAAAAATGTAATTGAAATAAATTATTAAGAATTTAATTTTAATTAAAGTTTATTAAAGAAGCTAGTATGCGCAAAAATGTGTATTAAAAAATTTTTAAGTATTCGGTCGCCGAATACCGAATATTCGGTATACACTTAGACCGAAGCTTCGGTATTCGGCAAAATTGCTGCTTCGGTCAATCCCTAATTGAAACATAATAAAAACCCGATTATGGAAATAATGGCATATTTCAACAGTTTGAGGTTCTCTGAATTTGTTTTCGCCACTTTTTAAATCTATTCCATATACGAGTGTGTGTATTAGAATTTCCACAAAGGTTTATGTCTCTAGAGCTCATTCTTAGTGAAGAACTGAAATAAAGATGGCTTTAGCTGTTTTTTTTTTATTGTTTGTTTTACACTGTATGTTTAATCTTGAAATTGATTTTTCAAAACAAACATTCTTAAAATTCCGGGCAACGCTGGGTACTTTAGCTAGTACAGAATAAATAATAATTTACAAAAAAAAATCAAATGTAATCTCATACAAATAAAAAAGAATCTTGTTAATCTATTTAAAATGAACAAAAGTTATTATGAAAGATACACAATTTAAAGTACCGTAATTTTCGGCCTATAATCTGCACTCGCAATCTTTAGCCCTTTAAAAAAAATTTCGGCAGATAATCCGTGGACTATACAAAGAATACTCATTGTTTTCAATATTCCAAAGTACTACTAATAAACTACCTCCCTATTTATTTAGTTACTCTATTTAAACGATAATTGTAATAAAATAATTGCAAAATAATAATAATAATTATAAAATAATTACAAGTTAAGAAATACTAATACTTTTTTTTTCATTGAATCTTATATCTAAAATGTAGAATGTCTTGTGAATACAGATAATTCTATAATAATTGCTGTTTTTAAATCATCTTCAACATCCAAATTTCATAATTCTTTGTTTAAGCTAAATGATTAAAAGTTTTGAAAGATGAGTTGAGAAACACTTTGTTCTTCATAGAAACATGTTGCCAAAAGGTTAAAAAATATAATATAAAAGTGGGAAGCCACTCCCACTAGCACATACACAACATATGTGAGCCAATCACGAGCAACTCCGTGAACGGTCGATAGCAGACAATAGTGTGATAGCTGTTTACATTTTTATTTTACGACTGCCGGTAGAAACTGGATACCTGACATGAACTTCTGCTTTAAAAAAATTTCAGCAGATTTTCCGCACCGGTAGATAATCTACACTTAAAATTTTTGAGGTTTTTTAACAGATAGTCCATGGATTATAGGCCGGAAATTACGGCAGTTGAATCCCCATAACTATAGTGTTAAAGATATATATTTTGTGTTTGTGTTTGTTCAGTATGATCAAAGTGCTAAAACTTCAATATAAATTTTTCTATTGACTTGATTTTTTAATGGTTGATTCTTATGAGGCATTTCTTAAAATTAAGGATAAAATTTTCAGTAATATAAATTATTTACTTAAAAAATGTATATATATATTATGTAATTAGTCAGTTTTACTGTATTTTTACACATCATCACTAGTTACCTATTTTTTCTTAAACTAATTAACTTTATGAAAATATCATCTTTCAAGTTATAGTGCATACGTGTAACAGATAAAAATAACCTATTCAAAATTGTAAGAAAAGTGTGGTTTAAAATTTTCTTTCATTTTTTCAAATTTTGCCATAAGAATTGCATTTTTTCTTGATTAAATCATTTTCTTTTCTAAAATCATTTAATTGTATGTCAAAAAGGTGTTTAAAAATACTCAAATAAAGAAGAACAGTTCAAAGGTTCCCAAGCTCTCTTAAAGCAAGTTCATGCAACCATGTATCCATTTTTTGACAGGACTAACACCAAGAAAAGGTCAAAGCTAATAAATTTGCGCTTTCTTTTCAAATGATCTTTTTTTTCTTCTTTCAAATTCAACTTTATTTTTAGTTTTACCATTTAAAATGTCCAAAAATACACACATGCTTATGACTTCAAAGTAACAGTGCACACAAATACAGGATTCATCATTTCGAAAAAAAAAAAAAAAAAATTCTTTTAAGTTGCAGTTCAACCACAGAGTTACATTTAAATGGGCTGATAATACGATTGGATGATAATATGAATATTTAATTGTGCTTTTTTCATATAGTAAAGTATTCTGAAATATTAAAAAATTAAATTTCACAATGAATTAAAAAAACATCTAAATTCTATTAAAAACTGTTAAAGAAGGGGATTTTTTTTTCTTTAGAAAAGTTAGCTTAGATGGAACCAAAAGTATTATACTTGAATGAAATGATATATTTTACAACTAAGAAATAATTTTCCCAAATTGTTAGTAAAAAATACAGAGATAAGAAAAGCATTAAAAAAATTAATAAAAAAGAATTACATTTTATTATGTGTTTAAGCAACTTTTATTATTTTTCACTAAATTTACTGTTTCTAAAATTACCCAAACTGTCATGAGCAGTTAAAAGCAGGAAAACACTTAATGTAACATTAATGCAGTAAAACTGAATTTGAGTAAAGAGTTTGGTAATACATGTAGTCAAATCTTGATATCTAGTCACAAAGTCTACCTACCTATTGAAACAGATTCTCTTGACCTAACAACGACTATTTTATAATATTTTTACATACAACTTACTCTTCAAAAACAGCCAATTACAGCTTTAACATCTTATTTACAACTTCAGAACAAACAAAAATGAGCTCTTTTGTAAAACTTATAATTCACATTACATACTTTTATTTGTTAAAAATGTTTTTGTTAATCAATAGGCTAAATCAGAGTTTCATTTCCTTTGGAACAGTAAGTCAATTAGACTACATTTTGTTCAGAACCAAGGCTGTACAAATAGGAAAAATTCTGGTAGCCATCAAACATTTCCAGTTGCTAGTAAAAGAAACATTTGGGACCACTCCCTCCCACCACAATATTTAATCATGGATTTTCAAGTATAGAAATAAATAACTTATCATGATTTTTTTTTAAAATTTTATTCAGTTATACTGAATGCTAAAGATAGGTATTATCAAGGTAGAGCATTAGGAATTTAAGTCAAAGATCTTGGGTTCAACACCCGGCCTGGGCATTTTTTCACTCACAAGAGAAAACTGCCTGAGGTCCAGTCGCTGATTTTCATAAGAGTGGTATGTTGGAAAGGTCTTATCATGAGAAACAAAAAAATTCAATGGTACTAACAGTCCGAAATGAACACTACAGGAGCTACAAGGCAATTTGCACAAGCATTCCATCAATGGATAAATAAATAAATAAGCATTTTTTCAAATGCTATTGTGAGCGGTTGGCATGTGTTTGTAAGGTTGGTAATATAGACAATATGTTGCTGTATAATGCAAATAAAGAAATGTACTGTTTCACATGGAATGTTATGAATGTGGACTTATTTAAACGCAGAAAAAATACCTCTATGCCACAAATGTTACGATTAGTAAAGATGTTGTAGACCATATAACAGTAGGCCCATTTATGACATTTGGCTGATCACTTGGCTATTAGTGAAAGCAGGTGTCTGTGTAAAAGTGCTTAAAGCATAGGGACTCGCTCAATTTTTTACATCAGGCACATTTGATAAACAATTAGGTGCTACATCTGTTACAAGTTTTGGCTGTTAGTGTAAAACATACTTGTCTCAAAGATCTGAAGCTTGATATTTCAATTCGTAGTAACGCCTTTTGGAAAGCATATTGGTGCATGTCTTCCAATGCAAGAACAGAGATGTGGTTGTGAACCACAACCAAATCATGCAATTTTACGATACCTTCAAATGTAGTCAAATCGCCTCCAAAACATATAATCCGGTGATTTATGGAATACTTGATCATAGGTTTGACTATAAGTTTGTAGTCATGAAACATTTCAACATCAAGGGGCTGGAGGTACTTTGTTGAACCTCCAGGTATAATCATGACTTCAGTGTTTTCTGACAATTTTTTGTGAAGTTCAGGATCTATATAACCTGCCCACTCATCCAAGAATGGAGTCTTTTCTGTGCACATATAGTTTTTTTTTAACGTTTCAAAATACAATTCAGTCAAATGCTTTCATGTTTTCCCTGATGTGGAGCTGGTTAGTAGGACGTTGGGATAATGCAGCTGTTGTAGACGTTTTTTCACTCATGACCTAAATTTGCCTTGGAGCTCTGGCAGTATTAATTTCATATGGGTAGTTCCATTGGTTGTTCGTTTCTCATGAAAAAAACTTTCTGATACCACTTTTATCAAAATAGGCGACTAGCACCTCAGGTATCTCTTGTTGGATGGGAAAATTCAGTTCATATAATATCAGCGTTTCAACTGTTCAGTTAATGAATTAATTTTGAAAAGTAATATAAACTCAGCAGTTGAACATTGCCAGGATGTACTAAGTAGTAGGACATTGGGATAATGCAGCTGTTGTAGATGTTTTTCTACTCATGACCCAAATTTGACTCGCAGTTCTGACAGTGTTCATTCCGTATGGGTGGTTCCATTGGATTTTTTGTTTCTTATGACAAAACCTTTCTAACGATACCACTCTTATAAAAATTGGCAACTAGCACTTCAGGTACCTCTTGTTGGTTGGGAAAATTCAGTTTGTATAATATCAGCATTTCAACTCTTCAATTCAGTAAATGAATAACTTTGAAAAGTAATATAAACTCAGTAGTCGCCACTTAAAGTATTTTGAGTGCAACAACAATACTGTGCCTTATTACTCTATTTACAGAATTTGCCAACCTGATATCTACCAGCCACCATGGTGAGTTTTATTATTTTTGGCCAAAAAACAAAGGCTCTCTGGAATTATTTTCTTGAACTAGGATAAAGGTATCAACTTCAGGTTTTTTTGCACTATATTTATTAAAGTTTAGACAAGCTCCAAATTTTTTCAGTTGGAAATATTTGAAACTTTATAACTCAGAGTATTCAGAGTAACTCATACCCAAATTGGACAGCGTGATTTTTTTCATCATTCAGTCATCTGAAACAAATTTTTAAGTTAGGATTTTCTCTGGACTAACAATATACATTACTTTTAATAGGTATTAAAAATAAATCTTGAAAAATAACCTTTCTTTTTCAAATGACAATCATTTTGTCAATTACGAACATTTTAAAGTACTTGTTAGTATAAGTTCCAGAGTACATCATAATCTTTCAGATTCTAACTTAAAAATTGTTTCAGAGGGCCAAGTTATTAGGACAAAATCTCCAAATTCCCCCAATCGTGCTTATTTGGCTAAAGACAGCAAACCTACCCTTAACACATACCTACCAACCTTTAATCAAAAATGTAGAAAATTTACAAAAAAGAGAAAAAAAAAATCAGAAGAAATAAGAATATTTTACAAGACACTGTTTTATAATTTTTTAAAAAATTAAAAGTTATTAAATAGATTGAAGTATGATTTTTTTTTCTAAATTCAATACTCCTATATAAAAGAAAACAGATTTACAAGAAACATTATTTAGAAACAAAATAAAATATTGTTCTTCTTATTTAAAAAAAATTAGAATCATGGACAAACTGCTTTTTTTTTTTAATAGATAAGGTAGACTTTGTTTTCAATTGTATAAAGTTTAGTTGGGATTTGGAAATTTTTTTTTAATATTTCTAAATACCCTTTTTATGTATATATATAAAAAAACAAAACAAACAAACAAACAAACAAAAAAAAAACAACAATGAGAACTGAAATACGATGGAATCATGTAAGTAAAGATATAGTTTGTTGGTTTTGAGAGAGACAGGAAGGGAGATTGACTATAAACCTTCTATGCTAGAGTATGATGAAGAAGCAAAAGATGTTTTAGAGCAAATGAAGGAGCATTTTCGGGGAAATTTCAAATAGAACAGGTGGCAGTTAGAGAATATTTTTTTTTAATAGCAATTTTCTTTTCGTGCAGTCACCATGTGGCAAATGCTTTGTCCTTTATCTATCATACGCAAATGCAAAAGTAAATACTACACCATTTTTCTTTTTTGCCACAACTCCTCCCCCTATTTTTTTCATAATTTTACTCAATTTTTCTTCTTTTGTCATAATTATGTACTTTTTCTTCTTTTACTTCATTCAATTATTTTATTTGCAAGCACAACAGCTATTTCTCTCAATAATTAAACCCCTTTCTCTCAAACCTTAGGTGACCAGATAACAAGCTTAAACTACATGTGAATAACACACAGATATAGAGCATCATTCAGTCAGAGAAACCAACATCAAAATTAGCTTCCAAAGAATTTCACTTTAAAAAAATGTGTTATAATTTTGACCCCTCCCATTGCCTCAAAAAAACAATTCAAGATTATTAAGCATGATATTTGTAGATACAGTCAACTGATTTCTAATTTACATATTTAGTCTTATCAATCTAGTAACATGTGAAATCGATAGGGGGGGGGGGGGGGAAGAAAATATAAAGAATTTATTATAAAATTTATAAAAATAAGAAATTAATTTGCCAACTAACTTCCCACTAAATTTTGTATTTATTATGTTGTAGTAATTTTGCTTAGATTTGAGTATTAAATTAATGAAAATAAAAGGTATGCAAATAATACAATATTATATTTTTTTTCAGGGTGAGAACAGCCAAAACTACAAAAAAGAGGATTTACTTTGTCTCCCCTGTATCTAGGGATTCCACAATTTTTTTTCCTGACAGGAGAATAATTTTTTAGAGGAGAGGCGGGAGGGAATTTAGCTGATTATACAGGGTGGCTCAGAACTATATGTCAAAAATATAAAGGCAGGTAGAAGGGACCTAAATAAGCAGATTTTGTATAGGAATGTGGGTGCAGAAATGCAGCATTGAGGCAGTATAGGGTGTTGTTGAGTTAGGTGGATGAAAATGTTTCACTGACTTGAATTGTCATTCTCCACTCGGATTTTGAGCAATATGCATCATTACACCAATGCAGAGCTTGCAGACATGCATTTCATGTATGGGGCTGCACAAGGAAATGGAGTGGTTGCTCAAAGGATGTACATAGAACGATTTCAGGATAGGAATCTGCTGGATAAAGATATCGCAGAATTCATGCAGTGGAAGAAGAAGTTATTACGTACAGTAGGGGATAGTCCTTCAACAAGCTCGAGAGCTGTTGGACATGCGTTAGGTGTGAGCCATTTCCTTGCACAGCTCCATACATGAAATGCATGCCAGCAAGCTCTGTGCTGGTGTAACGATGCATGTTGCTCGAAATCTGTGCGGGAGATGATGATTCAAGTCAGCGAAGTGCTTTCATCTGCCCAACTCAACAGCGCTCTCTACTGCCTCAACGCTACATTTCTGCACCCACATTCCTATACGAAATCTGTTTATTTAGGACCCCTCTACATGCCTTTACATTTTTGACATATAGTTCTGAACCACCCTTTATATTTATTATTCATTGTTACAATAAAGGAACAAATAGGAAGGACCCCCCCCCCCTTTTTTTAAAGAAATAACAGTTTTACAGATTGCAAAATTGTGCAGTGGTGAGAGAGGCAACAAGGGAAAAGCAGAAATTTTAGAAGTAGATGATAATTTGCATGATTATTATTTGTTACTACAGAGTAACAAATGCAGCTTTTTCTTTGTGATTATTTATTGTTCAACAAAGTAAGAAATATGGCACACAAAAATTAAAAAGTATTATAGTTAAACAATACTTTAGCATTCGCATGATGGGGGGAATAAAGAAGGGACTTAGATGGAATTAAAAAAGTAATAATTTACCAAAACACAAAAGATTCTCACCCTAAAAATTTATAATTTTTTACCAAAAACTTTACATGCAGGATATTGACATTTCATAATAGAAAAAAGAGAAAAATTAATGCCCAATTTTAAATCAAAATTACAAAAAATCTATAAATGTTGATTTTTAAAAAATCCCCTTTTAAACTTATTTATCTCTTTAAAAATAAGGATTTTCAGATTTTGATGAGGGTGCACAGAGAAGAATGGTTTAATTTAAATTGGATTTAGTGGTCTGAGATTCAAAGGCATGAGGTAAGATATTTAAATTAATTTTTTTTCAATATACAGATACAAATAACATAAACAGTGATCATGCAACAGTCAATCACAACTTTACCAATACACAAGTGCAACTAAGGATAGAACACAGTTGCTTATTAAAAAAGGCTTCACTTGAACCAAAAAATTAAAATTTTCAAAATCTTAACATTTTTTGATAGCCAAATTTTAAAGGCAAGTGAAGCTGTTTTTCTTAAGGATCTGTTATTCTAATTTTTAAAGCTTCAAAATCCCCATATATGTAGCATAATTTCTATAAAATAACAAGATTTAAAGGTAATGATATAAGTCATGTAAAAACTAATAATCTAGGTTTGTTTCAATATTTATTTACAATACATTTAAAGATACAGAAAAGCAATCTTTAATGCATTGCTGTGACAGACATCAGAAACAGATGTACAGTCGAACTCGCTTATAACGAGCCCTGATTTAACGAGGAAATCATAAATACTTGGTTGGTACAATGTTAAATTTATGGGAGTATAACTCAGTTTTAATGAGCAAACCCCGGTTATAACAAGCAATATTGCTGTGATTCATAAAATTTCTATTGACTTCCATCTCTTCAGCTCAGATAATCGTTTTTTGGAAAAATTCTTTTAACATTCCGATGTCAACCGAAATTGAGTGCGCAGAAAAACTTCAAACTTTTTTCGAAGCCAGGGTTGCAAATGACGATGTTTTTCGGGCCACGAGTCTTCTCCGAAGAACAACAACATAATTAAGAGACAATAAGACAGTTCAAAGCAAATTAACCAACTTCTTTTGTACCGTACAGAAAACAAAAATAAAGTATGTATAATAAAATAAGTATGCACTGTATTAATGAAAAGACTTAACGAAATCAATTAAAGTTTGGAATTGAATCTTCAGCAAGTAGTGATACTGAGTTAATATTTTATATAAAAGTTTAATTTATCCCTTGAGCTAGTAATTGCTAAAATAAACTTTATGGATTTAGTAAAATTAAAAAGGCTAGGGATGTCCGACCTTCTCATAAAGGTACTATACTTTACAATTTTGAATTAGAAAATCTACAATAATTATGAGAAATATGCAATTTTCTCGTTGCAGATAAAAAACAAGCACCTTTTTGCCAATTTTTTTCTTTTTTTGTGTGTTTATTATACACTTCAAATGATGTAATCTAACATCCAATAAAATATTTTTTAAATTGGTGTTGTTGTGCTACAAAGGTTTAAAACTCAATTTTGGCAAAACTATATTGAGCTATTTCTCATTTGGCATGATATGCAACTGAAATTACATCTAGTTTGCGCAAGAGAAAGTTTTGTAGTTTTTAACTTTATTAATGTTTGTTATAATAAAAAGGCCTTTCTAATAACAATACCCGAAATATATATTTTTAAATATAAGGTATTGTTATAGTGATGCATTAAAGAAAAATAACTGCAAAGACACATTAAAGAAACATTTTAATATTTTTAAACATGGAGTATTTTGGGATCAAGAGAAATTGACATGCAATCGATAACAACATTTAAAAGAGAAATGGATTAAAGATGCTTTACTGTACAAACCAATTAAAGGTATTGAATTACTGTATAAACCAAAACAGGTTTTACAATCATTAATCAGAAAAATCCATATTAATGTATATATGGACAAATGATTACATGTTATTGTGCTGTTTTAAAAAAAAACAGAAATATTTTTTTTAACCCACCCTCGGTACTCCATCAAATTGAAGTCACTGAACTCTGATTTTTTGCTTTGCCCTGTTTCTATGCACCTTGTATCATCATAATAAAAAATATATATATATTATATATACACGAGGGGTGTTTAGTTTTAATTTACGCTAATACAGAATTTTGAAAAAACACAAGCTTTAGACTGGTTTCCTTATTATAATACAAAATATTAGAATGATGTTTATCAATTTTCATAACCTTAATATGAGAATAAAATATCTCATTTTCAGCTTATTATGTCATGTGTGATTCAGCTGGATTTTTAAAACACGAGGTTAAAAAAAAAAGTCACACTGGAATTAAAAAACCCCATAGTTTACCTAAGTATATTAAATTTCCTTTTGCAGTTTAATGTAAATTATTTTTTCATATTCCTTCATCCTATATATTTTTAAAAATATAATTATGCTAAAAATATTTTTTCTACACTACAGGCAATTTAACTTTTTTTCGGGAAATGGAAAGTTACGTGACAGCCGCTTAAAGAGTTAAAGGAACATAATTCAACTAAACAAATTTAATATATATTTCAATAATTCAGGGGATTTTTTTTAGCATATTATAAACCCTCCATATTATATATCCCCCCCCCCCCCACAATTTTGCAAAAATAAAACAAATCTGTAACAAATATTTAAAGATTGCTACACTAGATGGCAGCACATGACAGTCCCTAATTTTAGCGGGCTGCCAAATAGTTTTTCCCATGCGGATTAGCTTTCCCTCGGAGTCGTTCATGAGACACGATTGGAATAAGTTGAGAGATCTACGGCACGCAATGTAGGACGTGTGAAATACAAGCTGCTTGCTTGTCTTCCCCCCCGAAGTTTTATGAGAAGCGGGAAATGATGAAATGTTTTTTTTCGAATCAGTGGATTTCTTCTGAAATTCCTAAAGTCTGTACATATGTATTACAATTGTACATATTTGTGTTAAATGACATATCCTTGTATCTTTTATGATCTATTAAAAGTTTTGTACTAAATCTTAGAGTGGCGGATCTAATTTTGGAGTGATGAGTCCGTCATTAAATATTGTGGCCCCCTACTTATGAGAAGTAAGGGAGATATAAATCCACTTTTTTCCCATAAAAAGATACCCTTCAATTGTATTAAAAAAATGAAGAAAATTTAAGCAAATTTTTATATTTAAAAATAAATTATGATAAACAATTAAATTTAAAAAATCAAAAAACCCGACTGCGTAAAAAGCGAACTAATTAATTATTTCTCATCAACGTGAAACAATTTTTTTTTTTCAATTCCTACTATTATCTCACACTCTCGCTACACAGGGTCATCGAAAAATAATGCCTAGATTAAAAAAAAAAGTCATAACATCGAAACCTTTTATGTTAAATGAGTAATTCTTTCACTACACGATAACTGGTGAACGCAAGTTTGGTTTTAGTTCACCAGAATTAATTTGTGTGTCTGTGTTATGCGCGGATTAGTTGCGCAGTCGTCAAGGTCAGCCGACGCGCCAGACTGCAGCTGCTCAGTACGATGTTGACTGTGCAACAAAAAGCACAGTGCGTGATTTGGTATGTGGAGTCAAAGTCAATAGTCAGTGTACAGCGGCTTTTTTGGACAACTTATCCATGTCAAACTGCTCCTGGTGCACACCGAACGGTGCTCACATTGAAACATACTAAAGTATGAAAAAAAAAAAATATTTTTTGCTGCGCATTATAAGACTAAAACCAATAAATTACCTTTCATTGTTTTTTTGCAACTGTTATTTAAAATCTAGGCATTATTTTTCGATGACACTGTATATATCTTGTTCAAATTTTCAATCGTTAATAAAATGCTTATTATTCATCCAATCAAGATCAAATAAATTTTTTTTTAACTTGTAGTGGATGACACTTGATGTTAATCCAGTTTTTTACAAATATTAATTCATTAATTAAATTAAATTAATTAATTTTCAATAATCGAGAGAGCCTTCCTCTTGATCAAGGCATTTTAAGCGCCACTCAAGAAGAAAGAATAATGGGAGAAAAAAAAATTCCTTATTGACCTAAGTAGGAATTGACTTAAAATATTTTTTTTATATTACTTACCTATTTTTTTATTTACTTGTATTGATGACTTTTAAGTTGTGTTTAATTGTTAGTTCCTTCTATAAACACTGTTTTGATGAGGTCTATAGATATCTAGGATGGTTAGAGTTGCAGTAAAGCTAGATATCCTACGTACAGAACTTCCAGGTTGCATAATATTTTAAAGGAGCTTCTGACTGTAAAATAGTCAATGAAACATCGTCTTCATTTTGAAAGACTTATTCAATAATATGCCACTCAATAGGGTGCGTAATTTTTTTTTTTTTTTCGTGTCTACTGCCATTTTGAATTTATAAAAAACAAAACCTAGCCTATAACCATCAGGTCGTTAAGACAAATTGATAGAGACGGCATTCATTAAAATTAGGGATGCACCAAATATTCGGTATTCGGCCATGTTACTGAATATTCAGTTTGGCTGAATATCAAACTATTCGGTATGTCGAATATCGAAATATTCAGCCAAACAGAATACTTAACAAAAAAAAACTTTTTAAACATATTTTTAAAAACCTTATACAACTTTCTATGTTTAACAGTCAAATTATAAAGATATTCAGAATAATTAGAAACAGAATCATATTTCAATAAAAGAGAATTTTTTACATTATTTATTGGCTGTTTGTTAAGTATTATTTAAGAAAATTAACCAATTACGAGGATTTTCATAGGAATTAATTATGTACAAATGCAAGTTCCTGTAGAATGTCCAATAAATAATCTGTTTCTTGCTAAGATTTTAAGAACAATGTTTACAATCTCTGAAAATGATTGTCCACTTCAGACAATGATCTAGGATGCATTTAAAAACTTCCTAGCTTAATCAAAGGGAGTAGAACAGTTATTCTTGCTAAGTTGCCGCCATATAAAATTTGAATAGATTGTATTATTTATTTACTTTTACTTTATTGTCTTCCCGACAAACAAATGATATATGATCCTGTACAATTTTACTTACAATTTTTTCACAATTTCTCTTTGATTTTAAAATGTTTCTTTTAGAATTTAAGAAAATTTTATTCAACTGTTTTAATTCTAAGAAGAAACCATGAAATAAAAAATTTTATTAATTAAAAAAGTTTTATAACTATCCTCTTCTTAAATAACTCAAAGCAGATTTTTTTCAGCATAAAGTTTACTTGAAAAAAGCTCTTGTTTATTAGAATAAAAGTTTCTATTTTAAATATTATGTCAAATTGTGTTCGCTTCTAGGCCAAATATTCGGTATTCAGCCAAAATCACTATTAGGTGCATCCCTAATTAAAATCCATCCAGCCGTTAGTATGTTTCGAGGGTATAAAGAAATCCACATACACAGATACGCGTGAAACACATAACCCTTCTCTTCAGTCGGGTAATAAAGAAAAATGCCCTGCAGCCCAATGTTTTTTATTTCTAAGTGTTTTTACTTTTTTTTTTGGAAAGTTTATTTCCCCTTTCAAATTCTGTTTTAATTGACTGCCAACTTGAAATAAATGAATAAAAACGATAAAATGAAAAATGCTCAATATTAAAATCAAGAACAGCAAACACAATACCCAATAAAATTATTGAAATTTGATTTTTCCCATTAGAAAATTGATATTTGATACATAAATAGAACGCTTTTCAAAAGATTATATTCTAAAAATAAATAAATAAAAAATAAATAAATCATTAAATTGTAAATATATTTTATTAGACAAAAACTTTTTATAAAGTAAAAATTTCAAAATTTATTTGTAATTTTAAAATACTTAAAATTTAAGAAAATTTTTGAAAACATTGTGCATCATATATATGCATTAGATGGTGGAAACCAATTTTGATAATTGTATTAGTAGATACAATTTGATTTGATGAGTAATCATTTTTTTATATTTCAAAATAGGTTTAATATGGGATTTTGCAATGTACATTCCTTTAAAAATAGAAATTTTGCTACATATATAGCACACAATACACATAAATATTTATAATTAAAATAAAATTAGCTCAGAAACATTCAGTTTAAAAACTCTTAGAGAAATATAAATCATTTTTTTCACAGTGGAAAAATCATAACCAAAGGACTTCAAGGAAAGTGATTATAGAGAGAGAACAGTGAAAGATATGAGGGTACAGTAGATGAGTAGATGGTTTATATGAGATACAGCACACAAGAATGACCATTATTAAATAAAAAGCTACAAAGCAATCTTACCTTCTGCAACAATCTACTTTTGTAAAACTGGAATTAAGCACTCGAGACTCTAAGAAAGATAAATAATATTCAAGACTATGCCTTCAAAGAACAGAGTTGCCTCTGTTTTTATATTTAAATCTTTTTTATAAGACCAAGCAGTTAGACACATCGTCACAATTTGGCAAGCATTTTTTAAAGGGAGGAATAAGTAATGTTCATTTGCAGATACTTTGCTATCTTCAAGAGATTTTGAATGTTTATTACTAATATAAAAATGTTAAATTAATACACGTTTTGGTACTTCTATGTTAGCCAAGTACAAATCTTGCTAATAGCATTTTTTCTTTGTATTTCTCATCATTTCGTCGACCACTTTCCATTAAAAAAACTATCACCAAACTATTCGCCAGACTGCAACACATAATCAAACAAATGAAAGAATGGATCCCATTGGAATCTCAAAAAACAAGAAATTCAGAAAAGCACCTCTCACTAAAGTGTCAATCAGCAACTTACAATAATAAATTTTACAATATACTAAAAAAGAAAAAAAAAATCTTGAATATTTATTTACATTAATTTTCTTAACCCTTTCGGGTCTGGTGTACCTACTACTAACAGTATACATGTCTTTTCATCGAGTATTATATTGTCTAAACAATTACTTTTGTTACTACCCACATATAGCAATGATAGTAGTGTTGACTCTAAACTACTTTAGCAGGGCACAGTACCCGGGGGCCCTTTTTATTTTTTTTTTGCGTCCGGCAACTCTTTTAAACCTTTCCGATGCGCCCGGCTGCCCTTTTTAAACCTTCCTATGCACCCCATGGTAATTCAATTGATCCCAGGAAAATATTGCAAATTCTAGGGTCTCTAAGCAAACCAGTTCAAAATATTTTTAGTGAAAAAGGTACAAGTCTGCCCTTTTTGAAAAAATATGCTCTTTTTTTAGAATAGTGTTTGTTCCCTTTTTGAAAAATTCCCGCCCGGCAGCCCCCTTTTTTTTTTTCTAGAATCAACACTAATATGGCTATGCCTTTCTTATTATGACTTCATTTATGTTTTGGCATTTAGTAATAACAATACAAGTTGCTTAATTCTCTTTGCACCATTGGTGATTCCTTTATTTTAAACATATATTTATTTCAATCTTTAAATTTTAAATATAGGTTATTTTTCTGAACAAATCATGTGTGATAAAATACAAAAAACATTAGAAAGTTGTAATATCTCTTAAACCCTGTTGTAATATGATATTTTCCAAACATCTCCAAAAACTCTTCCTTAACCTATTATCATATAAAAATGAATTGAATAGTACACACAATAAGTAATTATTCGTTAGATTTCAGACAATGAGATAATCTTCAAACTTCAATAAATCTATTTGGATAGCTACGATTAACATTATTAAAGCAAAAGTAATTTTGTTCTCAAAATTGTAAAAAAAAAAAAAAAAAAAAAAAAAAAAAAAAAAATCAGACTCGAAAGGGTTAATTATCACTCTCAGCTGGTGAATGTTCGTAATGTCAGTTGAAACTGATCTATTGTATGTAACTGTATGCATTGCAACATTTTTCAAATTTTTAATATCATGGCATTGCTATTTAAGGATGTAGTTGTTATTTTAATTAACAAAATAATTAAAAAATCGATTAATATCACTGAAAATACAGAAAAACATCGAATTAAAAATCACTTGAGGGCATAACAAACAAGTGTAACGTATCTGACATCAAGTGAATGTCATATCACAATCATGCATTTTTGGCATTAAATCCTATAGTTTGTTGATATATATATATATATATATTTATGGAAAGTGGTCAACAGGATAATGGAGAGATACCTTTATTTTTAATTTCTTTCTTTCTTTTTTTGCAAATTAAATGCTTTAATGTTGAAATAGAATGTTTTGGTTTATGGTATTTCTTATTTATTTATCTGTTATTTTAAATGAATTGAGTGAAAGCCATGTATTTTAAATGAAATGAATGCAATACTTATAATGGCTATATTTTGCAAATAATAAGCTGCATCCGGCTAACATAAAAGTACTTTTATTTCAATCATCTTATTTCATTACCACTAATGTTAAATTCATAAAGTAAAAGTAAAAATTTAAAAACAATCTAAAATTAATTAAAGTATTAAAACTAATGTGACCCTTTATGTAAAATTATAATTACATTTATATTTAATATTAACAATAAACAATCAGATTCATTATGAGTGTTTGGAAAAAATTGTGCATTAAAACATGCAACATTTATATTTTAATTAATGACTAAATTTACAAAAAAAAAAATTATTGAAGAACTTGTTCAGAAAGTTTAATTTTTTTTTTTTTTTTAATTTTCTAATAGAAAAATCCACTTTTGAAATAAATGAATTAACTAAAGAAATTGTAAAATCTTATTTCTCTTAATAATTAGGATAAAATAATATACAAATCTTTTACTTAAAATAAACAAAAATTCAAATGATGCTTTCACACATCAACTGTATAAAGCACACATTTTTTCCTACAAATTTTCAAGCAATACGAGAAACCTTAAAGCTATTAATAAAGAAATTCAATAGGTATAATTACCTAAAAAGGCATTCTTTTTTAAAGTAAAAAAGCCATAAATTACATATTGATTGCATTTGCTATAATTTTATGCAAAATAAATAAGTAGGTGGTATTACATTCCAAACTAGAGACTGTAGAAATTTAAACGTTCTGTATTTATCGATCCAAACTAAAACACACTACCAAATTTACTATCTTTTAACTATTATACATTGAGAACTATTGGAGAACAGTTGTTTACGGGGAAAAAAGCAATTTTCATATTAATTCAATTCAAAATTACCACACCATTTTTATATTAACACTTTTTTTTACTTCAGATATTTGTCTGTTAAATGAAAAGTGACGTTTCATTTTCTACTTAGCATCTAATAAATTATATTTTTCTCAATTTTAATTTAATATTTTATTTTGTTGTCTAATGCAATAATTTAAAAGCATTAAAAACTATAAATGTGTAGATATGGCTTGAACTATATATTTTCTGACAATTTTCTTATCCAAAAAGAGCTTAAAGTTAATTAAAAATAGAATAAATAAAATATTTACAAAATAATTCAAATTAAATTATAGTTTAAGTATTTAATTAGGTAAAACAAGTTACAAAATTAAGGTAAAATATAACATTTACAAAATAATAATGAGGTAAGTACCTTCCGTATTGAATTATTATAAAGCAATGTTTGTGTACTGTCGCCATCTGGCGGCAGGAAATATAGTTACAAAACTAGATCTACCACCTGTTTTTAAATTTAATATCAATATCTTAAATACCATTAATTATCTTAACTTAAATATCATTTAAATTATCACTATCTTATAAAATGCAAATTATACATAAATTTGAAGTACTATGAAAATGAATGAGTTCATTTAATCTTCGATCATTATTCAAGAAAAAAATAACTTGCAACTAAATCTAAGAAAACAATTTAGCAATTTTAATAAATAAATTATTGTAAACAACCGATTTATTTTTAATAAGAGAAATTACGTATATTGATGCTTTTAATATTAAAAGTAGATACATTTTCAAAGAATGATGCTCTATAACTCATTATAGTAATTTGTTATGATGTTATACATTTGAAATTGTGAAACAAATATATAACAACAACAAAACATGCAATACAATCATGCATTTATAATGTGAACATGCAAGGTAATGTATGAAAAATAAATAAGTCAAGAATTCTTACTTTATTTGTAGAGAACTAAGACGCAACAACTCATCTAGCCATTGCAGTTGGACATACTGAAAATCATTACTTGAAGTATTACTATTCATTAACCTAAAAAAGTGTGAAAAGTTGGAATAAATATTTTTTTTTAATTTTCTATAAGTTTAACTTTGAACAGCATGTGATTAACAATTTTTTTTCTTAAAGACTGTTAACGGGCAATAATCATTACAAAATGATGACCTTTCACTGAACTAGATAAAATTAATATTTTCCCTGCTTCAATTATTTATTTTAAGCAGGTAGTATATTAATACGAATCTTATTCTGTAATTTATCCAAGCTAAAAGAAAGTTTAAGCATATAAGATTATAAACTGAAAAAAAAAAAAAAAAAAATGTAATCAACACAGAAAATTGAAATAGCAGGTAATTATGATATTTAATTTTTCGTTTATCTTACATTTCATGTTTCTGTTTATTTTAAGCCTGCATATTTTAATAAGAATCATAATATGAAGAATTATCCATGTTAGAGAAGATTTAAGCATCTAGATTTGCAAAATTATAAATATTATGAAATCCACACAGGAAATTGAAATATTTATCATATTTAATTTTCCACTAATCTCACATTTCTGTTTATTTTATAAATTCAATTTTTCTTTTCAAAGTTTACAAAACAAAAAGTAATATCAAAAGGATAATTGTCTGTAATTTCTTACACTGATCGGATTCTTAAGAAATATATAAATCTATGAAAAAAAGTCGAATCAAATCAAGTGTAAAATATGTCGAATTAAATCAAAGAAAAAATCACAGAGCAACCGATTACTCAATATATCACCGATCTTGATAAATTAAAAACAGAAGTGACACAGCGTAAGTAAAACAGTAAATTATAAACTACAAATCATTGATCGCAATTATTGCGATAATATAATATCCTCCATTACTTAATAATTGATTATTTTTCCACACACCGAACACTCATTATAAAAATAAATCCTTCTTGACAACGTGGTTATATATTTGTTTACGTCCACAGCGATGCACATTTAATTATAGTTGCCACGCAATCCGCGGTCAGATGTTGATAAACAAACACTGAATAATAACTTTTGAATGAAATATTGTACTGGTGCAGAACTCCAGCGGTTAAAAAACACAAACAGCAAGTAATGAAGTGAACACACACACAAGCAGACATCGCCATATCAGCGACTCCAACGCATAGACATCGGGAACAGATGGTGAAAACTCGTAATAATTTTCTTTCATCACAACTAGGCGTTCACTAGATCTAACTAATTAACCTGATATTATCCAGAAGTTGGTAAATATTTATAATTAGGTAAATCTTACCAAGTGATAAGATTTAACAGCAGACGGAAGAGCACTTGCTGATGTCTTCAGCGAATTCCGGCCAACTGACTGTGACTCCAGCACCACTACCGATTCAAGTCATCCGCCTATCTGTGCAAAGGGAAGCTATCACGTGACTCGCTATTGGTGTACCATTCATTCCTCCTGCTCTGAAGCATTATCTCCGATCTTTGTAAATTTTTGATTGTTTAACCAAAATTTATCGAACGTTTTGATATTGTGTCAGCATTCTAACAACGATCTTCGGTTATTTCTGCTTTTCGGGAAGTTTATCGAACTCGTAAGCAAATGGCTGTACCGAGTACTAAGGGTTTCTTCACCAGCAAAGGCAGCAGCGCAATGGCTGGCTGCTCATCGATTCTCGGTTGAAGGGGAAACCTTATTTTGTCGTTTTTGTAGGATAGCTAGAAAAAGTTCTACAGTGCTTTGATCAGTCTTGCGTTTTACAAAATGGGCTCTCTGAGGGATTATGTTTTAGAACTTTGTATTGTGGCACTCGTATCTTTTTAAATGTTAAATAAGCTTGCTAGTTTTTAAATAATTATTTTTTATTTATTTAGGTAACTTTTAGACAATACTTTTGACGTACTTTAAAAATTATTTAATTTTAAAATGCAGGTTTTAGAATCGGCTTGTTTTAAACATTTCAAAATAAAATTACACAGCTAATTAGTTGCTTTTGTTTTTTAAAGTGGCAATTGAATAGACCAGTAGAATTCGCTCAACAATGGAAATGGGCAAAAGCGTGTTGCGAACCAACTACATCCGAATGTTTAGAATTTATTATGCTCACAAAAACTGAGGAAAAAAATCAGTTTTTAATTACATTATAGTTCTAACATTTAAATTTTAACGCTCTGCAATCAATCGGATCCAAAGAATCCACACACGAACAATAACTTTTAACTGTTTCAAGAAGTTCCGATTTTTTTTTTTTTTTCACAATGTAGAACAGGAGTATTGAAATAAACATTCAACTTCTCGTTGTAAAAATTATAAAATTTTCAATAATTGCTGATGTAGTGCATTTTTTTCCCCAATCAGATACTAATCTTCCTGCTTCTGCTCCAGTTTTAGATATTCGTCGATTTTGGTAATACTCATCAAAATTTTGTAATATGGCTTTTGAAATACCTTATATATTATGGCTCATTGCTTAAAAATTTCAAAATTACGCTACGCGGCTACATTTTCACCTGAAGACAAAAAATAAATCGGCAGACGATTTTTGATTTGATTATATCATTATCGTCCAGCTATATTCAAAAGAATTTTTAGAGGTAATGAAAGAGAACTTAGACATAATATATAATTGTTACTGTTAAGTAAATTGAGATTTTTTTTCAGGTTTTTTTTTTCTTTATATTTAATATAGCTCCTGCTTGGTAAATAAGAATAATTTCAAATGACAGTTTTTACTGATTCTTGACATCCCAACTTTGAAATCCATTAGATAAATTTATTTTTCCCCTTTGTCAAATTAATGAATCTGTTTCGATTTCAATGAACTGGTCGAGAGACTGGTTAAGAACTAACTAGTACAAAATCTTGCCATTTATTACACTTCCTACAAAGGGTCTTTTTCAAAACTTGATATTTTAAAATTATGATAAATTGTTTATTTTGAATTTATTTCATTTACTAAAGATATTTTATTAGTGATGCTCTGATGATCTGTAAATTTTCTTGGGCAGTGTAGATTTCAGGGGGTGGCCCGGGGGGGACATTCCCCCCGGAGCAATGAGATGTCCCCCCCGGAAGATTTGAGATTTTGTGTTTTCAATGGTCAAAAAGTGCAATTTCCCCCCCGGAACTCAATAATGTCCCCCCCGGAGCCACAGAAATCCCTCCCGGAGAAAAGTGTCTGAATTCAACACTGTTCTTGGGTGCAGCTAGCAGCCATTGTGATGTGAAGGTTGTTAAATCTGAGAGATTTCTATAAAATTTGGAATACTTATTATAACGATATAACTGCATTACTGTTAAAAGTTTTATTGATTTGTATAAACAATATTTTTTAAAATTTAGATGCAGTATTTTTTAATGGAATCCAAAGAAGAAACATGGACACAATGAAGAAACTAATTTGTAAACAGGGACCAAATTATCGTACTTTGGGCCCCGGGGCACATATTCACTTGAAGGCACCCAATAACTCTTTTGTTGTTGTATTTTAAAGGAAAACACGCCTTGTTTTTTAGTATAAAAGTCGGCCCCCTTTATCTCAGTGATAATCTGACCTTGCTTCTGAGACATCGTGATTAAACTGCATTATGGGTTTCCTCCACATATTACTAATGCCAGCATGAATAAACATCAAATAATTATTTTAAACCAATATTATCAACTTCAAATATCCTCTTTTTTTTCCGAACCTATGTCTTACCAGGAATTCGAATTGAAAATATTCAGACTGCGTCACCACTGGGCAATTCCATATGTGACGGAATGAGATTTTGAGTTGTAGAATTAACTTTAAAGCAGTGTCTGGAGTTATTTTCAAACAAAAATTGATTTTTCACATGACTGTTTTAGATTAAAAGATCAAAAAGAATTCCGAAACAAATTTTTTAACTATTTTATTCTTTCATTTTTTAGTAATTTCTTATTGTGTGACAGAATGACTTTTTTGTTAACAGAAATGTCATTCCGTCACACAAAAAGAAACTACTCAAAAATGAAAGGATAAAATAGTTAAAAAATTTGTTTCAGATTTTTTTTTTTAGATCTTTTAATCAACAACAGTCATGTGGAAACTGAAAATTTTTGTTTGAAAATAGCTTCAGGGTAATTGCTTTAATTATAATTCTACAACTTAAAATGTCATTCCGTCACATATGGAATTGACCCACTACATTATATAGCACAATGGTCATTTATCCATTAGCCATTCATATAAGTCGATTGCAGATAAAAAAAGTTATTCAAACAGCAATTGACACTGTTGTAGAGGAAAATTATATTCGAATTTTTAAAGTGGTTCTGCAAAAGAAAGCAAAGGGAGGGGAAAAAAAATGAATGATAGGATAATTATTTGAAGAAGCTAAAACATTTTTTTCTTTACCTCAACAAGGTACTCAAAAAGGTCGTAGAAATTCGTATTTTTTAAACAGACCATAAATGATAATTTATTCAAATCTTTGGCATGTCTTCATATTTTATAAAATGTACGATTCAGTGACCATTTTAAAAGAAAGAAAAAACCATTGCTTTTAACTTGAAACTTTTTTTTTTTTTTTTTTTTTTTTTGCGTTCGAACTGCCGGAATGTTTGGTGTCAGATGTGTTCTGGATAACTGTTTTTTCTGATTAACTGGTTGGGCAATAAAGCAGCATCCATTTGATAAGTTTTGCGGAATATATGTGGTTGTGGCATTATTTCTGATTTTAAATTATTAGATTACTTGGATTAAAAATCAGATGCAAGAAAGATCAAAAGTTAATCAGAGTTTGGAAGAAGGTAATTTATGAGAATCACTTGGGAACAAAAATTCTTCTGTTTCCTCTGTTTAAAAATTAAAACATCTAAAATACAACTAAATACGTTTCCATTTCAAATACTAGATATTGTTATCAAATTATACAATTGTTTCAAGCAATGTATATGTGAAACTGGCAGCACATGACACTTTTTTCTGCAAAGATTCTGAAATCAGTCTATTAGAAATAGCATTCTGGATAACTAGTTTCCGGATAAATGGTTCCATACTGTATTTTCATTATAAAAGAAGTTTGAAAAATATTGGAACAGTTTAGAATAGACAAGAAGTCAGATTGCCAGAAATACTATCTTCGGATTCTGATGAAATTTATACAGTATCGCGGAGAAAAAGAGATTTTTAAATAAAATAAAAATGATCAAAATCTGTGTAGTCATTCGAAAGTTATATATGTGCATATATGGGGCATTTTCACAATCTTTTGACTTTTATGTCCCTGAATAATATTTTTTATTTTAGTACATTTTCTTGTGTTTTTTATTATTTCATATACTGGGGAACATCCCATTGCATGATTGCATAATAATATTAACGAGATAAATAAGTTTTGGACGATGTTGGGTGTCCAAATACCAGGAAAACTCCTATACCGGTACGTGTCCCTGATGCTGATTTTTAAGCTTGGAGCTGTCTGTATAAAATTGTTTCAATAAAAGTAATTGAATGTAATTTTTTTTCGAAACTGGGACAATTGTTTTATATAAATATGTAGCAAAAAATTAACCTGCACACATTTTTACGGTTGATATTATTTTTTGAACTCTGCCCCTGGGTTTTAGATTCCTTACCGTCCCTCTTGCTAAACTTATACAGAAAATCACTTCAGATGCAGCCACAGAATTTTTTTCAAGTTTTTTCTCATGCAGAAGTAGGCTAGAGAAAGAATGTCTAAAATTCTTTGACAGGAAATTTACTGCAGAATTTAAATCAGCGTTTAAATTTCAAGATCGTGGCTTTATTGGTAGTCTTACCGTTCCCAAGGTTTATTGCTGCACTTTTCGCGGTAAACTAAAAAAAAAAAAATAATAATTTAAACCAATGTTAACAACTGTTTCTAAAAATCAATGAACATTGTGGCTATCACTTAGTCTTAACATGATTTGCCTAAAATAGGTGGTAATTTTCCTTACCGTTCCATCCTTACCGTCCCTTTTTTCCCATTTCGTCTCTTATTTTCCTATACCGTCCCCTTTTTAGGTAGATTTCGTAAGAAATACTACCTATTGCAGTCGTTACCATGGTGCGACTTTTGAAAAATTCCTTCATAACTTTTCATTACATGACTCCAGGAACCCAAAACCACCCCCACCTAAAAAGTTTATATATATATATATATATATATGTATGTATGTATGTACTGAATTTTGTCCGCACGATAAAAGTCGCAATTATGCACGGAACGTCTTCAAACTCGCCAAAAACTTTAAGATGGCTAATTTCTCGGCGGGGATTGAAAATGAGCAAAATCGGTCCAAGGGAATGGAAATGGGGAAGGTTAAAAATTTTGAATACCGTCTTAACATGATTCTGATAAAAGCAGCTTTTACACAACAATGGCAGGAAAAAATAAATATTTTTCATTATAGCTGTTGCCAAGAATTAAAAAAAAAGCATTAAAATTCTCACCACAACAATTGCTTTTCTAATGCAATGTTTTCACGTGAAAAATTAAATTATTTAAACAGTTTGACGAATTGAAAACAAATTGAATATTACGTCATAAGTTTTCTAGAGCAAGATTTCTGCATGAAAATTCAAAATGAAATAAATAGTTTGACGAATTGAAAACAAATTGAATATTACGTCAAAAGATTTCTAGATCAAGATTTCTGCATGAAAATTTAAAATGAAATAAATAGTTTGACGAATTAAAAAAAAAAAAAAAAATATTGCGTCATATTGAAAACATAATGGACCACAGCAGGTGAATATGTAACGCCATGTGAGTTTGAAGAAACGTATTAAAACACGATAAAAACCCGAGTAGGGAAATATTAACATATTTTAACACTTTGAGGTTCTCTGAATTTGATTTAGCCATTTAAAAAACCTATTCCATATACATGCGTGTGTGTATTTGTGTATATTAGAATTTTCACAAAATGTTTAGCTCCCTAGAGCTCATTCTTAGTGAAGGAACTGGGTTTATTTAAGTTTTGTTGGTGAATTTAGTACTTAACTTCGAAATCTACCCCCGCCTGTAGGCCCGAGCCGGCAGGGATTTTAGGTAGATTTCGTAAGAAATACTACCTATTGCAGTCGTTACCATGGTGCGACTTTTGAAAAATTCCTTCATAACTTTTCATTATAGGACCCCAGGAACCCAAAACCACCCCCACCTAAAAAGTTTATATATATATATATATATGTATGTATGTACTAAATTTTGTCCGCACGATAAAAGTCGCAATTATGCACGGATTGTCCTCAAACTCGCCAACAACTTTGATATGGCTAATATCTCGGCGGGGATTGAAAATGGGCGAAATCGGCCCAAGAGGGTGGAAATGGGGAGGATTCAAAATTTTGAATACTGTCTTAACATGAATCTGATAAAACCAGCTCTTACACAACAATGGCAGGAAAAAAATGAAAGTTTTTCGTTATACCAGTTGCCAACAATTAAAAAAAAAAAAAAAATTAAATTTTCACCACAATTACTTTTCTTTTGCAAAATTTTCACGTGTAAAATTAAATATTTTGACAAATTGAAAACAAATTGAATATTACGTCATAAGTTTTCTAGAGCAAGATTTTAGCATGAAAACTCAAAATAAAATAAATAGTTTGACGAATTAAAAAATATGTATATTGCGTCATATTGGAAATATAATGGACCTCAGCAGGTGAATATGTAACGTCATGCGAGTTTGAAGAAACGTATTAAAACATGATAAAAACCCGACTATGGAAATATTAACATATTTTAACACTTTGAGGTTCTCTGAATTTGCTTTATCCATTTTTAAACCTATTCCATATACATGCGTGTGTGTATTCGTGTATATTAGAATTTTCACAAAATGTTTAGCTCCCTAAAGCTCATTCTTAGTGAAGGAACTGGGTTTATCTCTAATCTTGATTTAAGTTTTGTTGGAGAATTTAGTACTTAACTTCGAAATCTACCTCCGCCTGTAGGCCCGAGCCGGCAGGGATTTTTTTACCTTACCGTCCCTTCTTTAACACCCCTTTAAGACAATGTTATACCAAAATTTTGTACTAAAAATTCTACATTGTTATTATTTCTTATTTGAATGTCATGTGGGTACTATGCAAATTCATTATAAGTAAAAATTCAGAAGAGAATAAAAAGTTTTAGTGGTAAAATGGTAAGGAAAATTAAACTCGCAAGTTTAACATAAACCTCAGTTAAATAAAAATTTTTTTGCTGCTGACCATTTTTTCTTTATTTTTAATCATTAAGGCATTCGTCTATCAGATTAAAATGTTATTTTGGCAAGTTTAATTTCACCAGATTTTTATTCCCGAAAGTCAAAACATCGTGAGAATGCCCCATATACACAATAACCAAGAATATATAATTTCTAGACTACCGAATTACCGAAATTAAAAATCTGGCTGAGACTAGAAATATCTTTTCAAAGTAGAATCCTTAACGAACGACAACCAACTTTTATTGTCCAAATGTATTGTTTCAAATTGCACATAAATTTCGTCTTACTTAATCTCAAAATTTCAACAATAATGACGTAAAAAAAAGTTTAATAGAAAAAGTGGTGCCAAAACAATAATAATTGGAAAGAACACATTTGGACATTAAGAATTGGTTGTTGCGAATATAGCGGCATTTGTTCGTTAACCCCTTGGGGACGAGCGACCGGTATACGTGCCACGTAAGGTGTTCAGAATCCGTGATTATTCTCACCGGTAAATTTTTATTGTAAATTTAGCCTTATTTAATCCACAGCATTTTCCCGATTCAATTGAGGAAAAATTTCTGTTTTGAAAAACCGGTGATAAAAGACTAAACACTCTGTAAAAGACGATCGTCCCGAAGGGATTAAAGGTTAAATTATTTAAAACTTAAAAATTACTCCCAATATGTCCCTATCACTTAAAAGATGCTAAAATCATAAACAGATGTTAAACTACATTAACATTATCCAATGTGAATTACTTCCAAGTACTTTCAGCTATACACACAGCCTTCCTCGGATAATAAAATACAAACTTTTTGTATTGTCCAGGAAATAAAATAAAAAACATAATAAACAAGATTTTGTATTGATTGCAATGGAAGTATTGACATTGGAGAATGTTAATGTAGTTTAACATCTCTTTAAGATTTGATTTTAGCATCTTTTAAGTGATGGGGCACATTGGGTGTAATTTTAATTTTTAAGTTTTTAAAGATGAATTTTAGCATTCTGCTGATTTATTCAGTTAAATTATTTTCTGTATACTTAACCAAGATTGTTCTGAGATCCAAACTGGCTATTTTCTAACACATTCACACAGTCATTTTCACTTAATGCATAAAATTTATCGGTATTCTTATTCATATACTTAAAAATCGAATATTATTTCTCTTTTTCTTGTAAAGGCAAAGGAGTTTTTCAGAAAATTGTGTTCATCGGGAAACAATCAATTATAATTTAATATATATTTACAAGGAAATAAAAAACGCTGTTCAATTCTTCAGCACTTCAGTAGCAATGTCTGAAAATTTCATGGATTAATGTATAAAAATGATTTAAGGTATGCAGGGCCGGCGTGAAGTCCCGCGGAGACCTGGCAAAGCAGTTTATGGGGCTCAATGTATACTGCAATACTGGACTATTACATTTATTTTTAAATTGTATATATCACAGAATAATATATAATATAGATAATAAAATATATGAAATTTACCACTACTTTCGTATTTAATATTCATAATTATTTTTAATTTCGAAAAATCTTCTGTCTTTGACGATATTTTAAATATTTTTTGCGTCCACGGTTACTTTCTCCAAATCTATGCCTGACAATTATATCAACTTTGTCTGTAAGAAATAAAGTTAATACTCTCTATTTTATCACAAAGAAACATTTAAAAGGAAACCTAGAGCAAAAATATACATAGCGAATTCTATAGAGAGACTTGGGGCACTTATCAAAATCCGAATTGGCGCGGGGTCCTGGGCAGTCGCCTCGTTTGCCCAATCGTTTAGCCGGCCCTGATATGAATATGCCAGAAAGCTTGGCGTTGCACAGTGGCAAATTTCTCCGATGTCTTGGACATAAGCCTAATCTTTTTCTGCTTATCCAAGTCTTCTTCGAAAACAAACTAATAGCCAGAATGGAAAATCGGGTTATTAAATAACTATGTGGATCTGTATTTTATGAAACGAAGGGTTCACAGGTAACATATTGTGTAATTCAAATCCTTTCGTCTAATATATTGCATAAAATATTTAAAGAATAAAACAGCAATTTTCTCAAAGAAGCAAAATGTAGAAACTAAACCTGAATTACTGAACGGTCTTACAGACCGCTGCTTTTTCCAATTTTCACAGTTTAACTTGTAATTATCATTTTAACACATTGAACATCATGGCACACAAATATGTATGCCAGTGTTGAATTCAGACACTTTTCTTCGGGAGGGATTTTTGTGCCTTCGGGGGGACATTATGCAATTCCGGGAGGGAAACTGCGCTTTTTGATCCTTGAAAACACAAAATCTTAAATCTTCCGGGTTATTGCTTCCGGGTACATCTTATTGCTTCGGGGGTGATCTCCCCCCCCCCCTCCGGGCCACCCGTTAAATTCAACACTGTGTATGCCAGCAACATTTTCCGGGCTGCCATACCACACGAATACACGAATATGTGTTGGATCAATATTTTCATTGGTGACAATTTATTGCTATGAAACGGGATTATTGATAATTGATCACCATATATTAAAAAAAAAAAAAAAAAACCGTGCGCCACCCTCCCGCCAGGCGTGTTTAGTGATTTCCGTTTGGCGTTCAACGTGTAAAAATGACTAAAATCTGATCTTTTGAATTAAAAATGTATGAAATTAACATTTTGTATAACATTAACAAACATTGCCGCGATCAGGAATTGTGAACCGACTCGATAAACATTGAAAGCTGCTTATCAATGTCTGCTAAAAAAGCCACTTCATCACAGTCTGCGGTGTTCAACGTGTTAACTGTAGATATTAGTGAAATTTTAGAGCTCTAGTGCTGTTATTAAAGACTTTTGAATCGGTGAATTATGTATGGTCATTTTATGTAAATGACAATAGGTATTTACATAAAATTTAGGGCAAAAGCAGTATTGCAATCAATGAATTAATCGAACATTTTATTCATCTTTTGATCAATCTGTCTTTGAGACCGCTCATAGTAGCTATGCGTCAATTTCTGTTACAGATGTTAAGTTTTAAAATTAATCATGTTGTAAAGCTAAGATGGCAAACCCATTCCCTCGTTTATTAATTCGACTAGATTCAATTGGATTTCAAACTTTTTACATAAAGATATATAAGGGAATACAAAATTGCTCATTCTGGATGACTTTTTCAAAAATTCGTAAATACTGATGCATCTTTCCTGAAACACAGTCCATCACAAAATAATAAAAATGTCTCAAAAATGATTGACTTTCAGTATATCGTTTTGAACAATGGATACCATTAATTTCCAAAATATTCGAAATCACGTTGGTATGACCTATTAAAATGAATTGCAATGCCTTTACTTAAGGCAATAACGGGGAACTAAATATATTTTGAGGATACTGTTATTTAATTATGTGAAGTGGTGCGTAGAAAGAATGTAACTTGTATATTTGTGGGCTTTGACCAACGTTTAGGGAAATTTCGCCACTGGGCGACTGAATTGAGTAGCTTTCTTTCCATCGAAGAGTAAATTCTTATCATCAAAAAATTTTGAAAAAATGCATTATGTTTTTCTACCAAGATTTAATTTTGGTAATATCAGTAAAATGCATCTTTATAACTATTAACACGGTCAACTACACGAAAAAGAAAACACCCAATTTTATTCGACACATCTATTTTAGAGTCCTGCATACGGAACGGGTTACATCCGAGCTAACCCGGTTGGCGCAGCATGTCCCCTCAGGGATTTTGCGCCATAAAACCCCATACAACCAACCAACCAACCGAGCTAACGCGAAAAATTGAATTTCAAGTCAAACCGAATCCGACAAAAAAAATTTCGTTGATTTGAAAACCGACTCGAAATCCAACACACTTCAACCCGAGTCCGATATATTAAAAAAAAAAAGTTCTCATTTTAATGCAATTATGGGAAATTAGTTTATAACTGTATGTCCAATATGAATTTTATCTTTTATGTAAAGTAATGAACTGATATAATCCCTTTAATATTCAAGTATACAAAATTTTCATTAGAAAAATGTATTCTGGATTTTCTTTTGAAAAATGGGTCAGTCTGAACCAGATTCGCAAGATTCAAACCCTAACCTGAAATCGACCCGAACTCGAAACATAGTCAACCGGAATCGAACCGCAATGAAAGAAATTGGCGAAACTTGACCCGGACAGTACCGGTCGGGTTCGGGAAAAGTCGGGTTACCCGGCCCTACGCGATTGAGGATTCTAATCTATTCTGTCTGTGACTTAGGTCGCTGGAGTGGCAAATGCCGCGGTCCTCAAGTGAGGTGTTTGTGGTGGTGGGACGGAATCGAATGTTAGAAAGCTAACAGAAAATATGTATGGTAAAACTTGCTAACAGGGATGTAGTGGAGGGTATACGGTGGTATACGCCGTATACCTTTAGGATTTTTTTAAGGAACACCGTATACCCTCTGTTTCTTAAAAAAGCTATAGTATATACATTCTAGGGTATACTCTCTGCCTTGAGCGTATACCCTCTGCTTAGAGCGTATATCTCTGATTTTTTTTTTTTTTTTTTACGACTACACCACTGCTTTCTAAGAGAGTATTGTAAAGGACCTGAAAAAAAAAAATCTAAGTTAAAGAGATTATTTTGTCTTTGCAGGTCTCTTATAACTTATTGTATTCTTTTGTCGACGGGACCATGACATTTTTACGTTTAAAGCAGAATTCCGTTATAGGCAAGTGTCGTTTTCACAGTTTTCACTATATTATGAAATTATTATTTTCTTGTGTTAAAATTATCAGAAATTGGGAGAAAGTTCATAACTCCATTACAGAAAAATGCAAGTTAGAAAATTATTCGGACAGACAAAACTGAAATATGCATTGCCTCCTATATATACATATAGTCTGTGCCTTCCTTGTAATAAAGGGCATCATTGTTTTCGGTGTTCTGTGAGTGGAATAAAATCCATTAAGGAAATAGAGTAAATGATGTAAGTTTTGAGTTATTTGAATTGCATAGAGTAAATCTGCTGTCTGGTAACAGGTAAATAACCTGCAAAGTGTTCCTTTACAAAAAGTTGTCAATATTTATTCATATAGTTAATATGAAATAATGCCAATTTTCAGATTTTTTGTTTTATGTTGCAGTGAAGAATAGACTGAAGCCCCCTTATAAGAGAGTATTGTCTCTTTACTCCCATACACGTGAGTAAGTTATGCCACTATGTTGACCTTAAGAAAATATAAAATTAAATAAGTAAATAAATAAATAAATTAGGAACATAATTTGTGCATTATTTATATGTGAACGTGAACTGATCAGTGGCGATAGTTAATTTTCTTTAGTAAGTATCTGCATAAGATCAAATACTGTGAATTTTTCTGCATCATCCATGAGGCGACAAATTAGAGAATATAACCCTTAAATACGTAAGCAGTTAAACAAACCCTTTCGAATAAAAAACTGTATTATATAGGGAACTGTTCATTGTATAAAAACAATTACTTTACCAATAATAAAGATTTCGCCCTTCACAAATTGCATTATTGCCAGCAGCGTAGCTACGGTGGAGCAGTTAGAGTAAACTGCTCCAGTCGCTAGAATCGTAAAGGCGCAAAATTTGAAAGAACGAAATAAAGATTAGTAAAAACATATTTGTATATTTTTAAATTTTTGATTAACGAGTTACTATGAATAGATCATACTTCTTGCAATCGACATATTCCTATGATATTTTACCTTGTTCTGGATATCAACTGCTTCGATTTAAAGCGCATTTTATACTCGTTTAAAGGGTCTCAGGACTCAAAGCTTCAAAATTTTCGATTTTTGAAGTGAAAACTTCTTTAGGCGCGTTGAGCTTTTTTTGAGATGGGGAAAAACCACTGATTTCGAGACACTGTAACGTAACCGACATGCTAGCATTTTGACACATAGACACTAGCGCGCCAAGCGGTGAATGACAGGAACTTTTCCCTCTTCAGCTCAATCTACAAAAGAAGAAGGAAGCTAAAACTCACTTTTTCTCCCTGCGTATTGCTAAAACAAATTATTACTTTGTTTTTCGTCAGTTAAAATGAATTATACCGTATTCGTGACCTACCTATTTCGTGTAACTAAAAACCGATAACGCTGTATTTTATCGTGTTGATGGTCTGGTCAATGACCAACAGTATTGGCGGGAATTTCGATTACGGAAGATAAAATACGGGGCACAGATGTCAGATACGCACTTGGGTACCTAATTGACAGCAAAATGGCGTTACTTTATTTTACAAGGTAACCCGGCTACTGTTGCTTATTTATTAATAAATTGTTCATTTACTTTTATTTTATTTTTTTAAATTGTACAATTGTTTTGTTCTATAGTTATTAATGAAATTACCGTTTATTTATTGTTGTTTACTTTTTAAAACAATAGAAAATAATTAAAAATATATATTGTAACTGGTATTGGAAAACGGGCTTTCGCCAAATTGACGTTAAAAAATCGCGCCAAACCTGGTTCGTATATCACATCTCTGCCAAATTCTCGGTTTTTTGATTTTTCGACTTTTTATCCAAATTTTCCGGATTTTTTAAATTTTCCCTTTCATTGTATCCCAAACACTACCTTCATACCAAATTTCAAGATTCTAGGGATACAGGCCGTACCTCTGAATTTTGATGATCGGTGAATCAGTGTCGAAAAGGCGAAAGTTTAAGTTCATATATCTTCTGAAATAAAAAAAGATAGAAACGTGAAATTTCAGCATTTAGTTCCATTTCCACATTACTTTAGATTTACGAAGTTTCAAGTTTCTGGGAATCACCAACACAAAGATATTGGGGGGTCAAAAGTATCCTGAGTTGCTTCCAGAAAAAGATGCTTACGGCTGTGCTTTCAAGACTTGGCAGGGGCACTGCCGTGTCCCCAGATGCTTTCATTAGTGCCGCTACACAATTCAACGCATAAAACATTTCCTGACGATTGAAAAAACACACACATAATTGTTGAAGTTTTCACTTCTATTGGCACTCCCGGAATGCCACTATTTTTTTTTTTTTTTTTTTTTTTTTTTTTTTTTTTTTTTAAGATTCTAAACTGCTATCTTTTCCGAACGTTTTGATATAATTATTTCCTTCAAATTCCCATTAGAACAGAAGTTATGGCTTTTAAAATTATACCCGCGCAATAGCTAAAACGGCATTTCCGAAACTTTGATGTCATTTTTCTCCAAATGACATTTTTGGGCATAACGCGCAGGATATCTCAAAAACTTCTCAATATTTTTTCAAGAAATTTTCAAAACATATATTTCATGTTAGTTTGTATAACCTGAACCTAATATTTCATTTTTATTCTTAAAAAAAATATTTTTTTAGGTGATTATATTGTTGAAATTTTCCAAATTTTGTATTAGCTAAATACAACTTTGTATTAAAAATATAAATACAAATTAAATATAAGTTTATTTAGGTTCAGGGTAATTATTACAATCTGAAGTATAATTAGGCACAAAAAATTTCATTCTAGTTGAAAAATTTATTTTGTAATCCTGCGCGGAAGCTGTCATACAATTTTCTACTCGACAAATGTTTGACAGTTTGGAGTCCCCTATAAATACTAATTCTGTATCTTGCAATTTTTTAAATACATGAAATGAAAGAACATACTTATATCTTTCATGCCAATTAAAATTGTGTTGTTAAGTCATATACATTTTAAGATATTAAATGTTGAAAATGGTCCTTTTTTTTATTTTTCCAATTTTAAGAGTCCCTAGACCACTTAATATTAGAAAGAAAAATTTTATACAAGTTTTATAAAAAATATTTTACTCCAGAATTTTTATTTAAAACTGTTTAACTTTTTTCTTCTTTGTGTCTTTTAAAGTTATTTCATAAAAGGAATTTCTGGTTTGAACCGAAATATATTCATTTGGTAGAGGTTAAATTGACCCCTCCCAGCCTTTCTAGTGTTAAATTACTTCTATTCGCGAAGTTTTCATTCACACCACCACATTGCCGCCTTCAGTAACATCTCCAACATCCTCTTTAATAAAAAGCTATGCGTTGATGGCGACTGGCTTTTTCGCTAATCGTTGCCACAGATTAATCTCGAAAAATGGAACATTTGAAGTTACTGAAAAAATTAATAGCTCGAAAAGTATTTGTCAGAAAATTGTTAGACAAACTGCGTTAGAAAGGTAAAAAATTGTGTTTTCTTGATATGGATTTAAAACTAATGATTTGGCCGTTTTTCAAATATTGAATTTCAAAAATTACCAAATTTCACAATGGAGTACGACAGCGAAAAAGATAATGATACGCATAAAAAGATAACGATAACGGCAATGTGCCCTGACGTGTATACTGGCTATAACACGAGTCACAAATGATAATAGCCTTATTATTCTGCTAGAATATAAAAGTGAATTATAATGTCACGAGTGCAATTTTATTTAATTCTCGACAAATACTGGACGCGCCATTTAGTTGTGAATAATATAGGTTAATTCACGTATGACATCATATTTAAAACGAATATATGGTTAATGCATGGCTTTCACAAGAGGAAGTATATCATGAAGATGAAGGGCTTTTCATGAATTTATATTTCTTTTTCAGTTTTTTTCAAGAATCAAGACTATGTTTATTTAGGCTTAGGAAACATTTTTTAAAATACTGGTATAAAAGTGAAATTTCTCAAGGCTTTCAATATATTAAAAAAGAGAGCATATTTGTGTGCGATTCATAGTCCGTACGGTGTTTAATTTTAAAATTGAATTTTCTAATCAAACATGTTTAAAACCCCGGGCAAAGCCAGTTATTTCAGCTAGCTATTTAGTCCAGGGGAAATGTACCAAAAAAGGGGGGTTACCTTGCAAAAGGTCGGGTAAAAGATTTTTTTTTCTGAATTGTTTATAATGATGCCAACATGGAAAAACCAAGTTTTCTAACAAAATTTCTTAAGGCTAACTTTTCTGTGGCCAAAAAACAAGAAAATTTTGGGACCTTTTTTTATTTTTTTTAAATATCTCGAGACCCGTTGCCGTAGCATGTTATTTGTCAATTACAATATTAAAGAGAATAAAATTCTCTACAACTTTCATATTTACAACTTTTTTATACACTCAATAGCAAGCGCAGTACACCATTTCAAAAATAGGACAATTTTTTCAATTTTCTTAAAAGCCGTGAAAAACGCAGTTCTGCCCCGATTATTTAAATGTTTCCCACAGATTTAATCGTATATGTCAACTTCTATATATTATAGCAGTAAATTATGTGTTTCAGGGTTAAAACTAGCCTTTTTTGCATCCGTGCCAAACAGGAATTTAGGCGCCCCTCTCCCCCCCCCCCCTCTTTTAAAAAGAAAATTTACCACGGGAATTTTATTAAATATCTAATAACCGGATTTTGAAAATTTTAAGTGTGTAAGCATTAAATACGTAAAGCTGAACTACGTAATCAGCTTTGCCAAATATTGATTCATTAAAACCTTGAAAACTCTACCGAAAGGAACCAAAATGCATTCCGCTTTAAACAGGTTTCCATCTTAGCAGGTATAATTGCTCATATTCTTTCTCTTGAAAAAATATATACTTTCTTTAATGACCGAATTCTGTATATACAGATTTCATTTTCAAAGATTTTACGATAGTTGTCGTATTGAGGCGTTTAAAGTCACAGTTATATGAATTATAAAACTAAATTAGTCACACGAAGACATTCGCAAGGTAACATTAAACCTATGGGAGCGTTCTTGACAAATATCTCGCTCGCATTTCGTTACTTTTAAATAATTTTGTTTTCATTGGATACCTGAGATCAATATCTAATGTTGTGCTTTTGTACTTTTCCGGATTTGGTTGCTTTATTTTAAAATATATTCGGACACTCATTTTTGGAAAACTGTTTGGAACTCGTTCTGAAATTTAAAGTATCCTGTTTGAGCTTTAAAGCAATTAATAGATAATCTTAAAGTTTTACATATTTTTGCATGCTAAAATGATATAATCTCTTGTTATATTTATTGATATAAGTGGGAAAAAATTGACAATATATTTTAAAACTAATATTTTAAATATTTTTTATAAAACTAGTGATCTCAAATATTTTATTAACAGAATTTATAAATTTTACAAGCTATAAATGCATAACATTAGTTAGTGAAATAATCTGGTGTCATTTTTATTGTAGCTATTTTATAAAGTAAAAGTATTTCTTTCATAAAAGATATTTATCTTTTGAGTCCCCCCCCCCCTTTATATGGAACTAATATTTAATGTTTGCTATCTTTAAAACAGTGAAACATTAAAACATATGTTATCAATAATTGGTAAATAAAATATACCATTGTAGTGGGGAATAAAATATGTTTTTCGCAAATTTTCATACCTGGATGATTTTCAAAAAAAGTATCATGTTTTACTGTCCTTTCACATTTGCACAGAAAAATAGTTAAATATCATAATTTTAATTATTGCATTTTAACTATCATGTTTTTTAATGATAATTTACAGATATATTATCATTTATAAAAAATTTAAAAATAAGAAATATATTCTTTTGTTGTCAAAATTACCGTAGGTTGTCCCAACAAGCAATTTATTAGGTAAAGATTTGACAAAGTTCTATTTAAAACAGATAGTTATAATTTTTTTATACATTTTTATTTATTAAGATGCTAGTAATTAAAAAAAAATATTTATTTTCATTAATTAAACTTATCTATAATTCTTAATAATTTTTTTAAACCGTGTCCCAAGAAAGAGTGTCATTGCCATGCTTCTGACAAAAAGTTCCTCCGGATTTTTTTAAAGGACAGCACATGCCTTTTTATCAAGGCAAAAGTACTTCTTAAAAGTCAACTTGTTATCAGGTTTAGGTGAACAGAGTAAATAGTTTTATAGTTTCAATAAAACAAGCAAAGACTTTGTATGTTTTGTTGAGTATTCTTTTGTAAGTCATTACCGTACCCAATTCTAATTGGTAATTAAATGAACTTTTATTTCTTAATCTGCTTTCATTATATGAGAAATAGAAAGTCATTGTATGGGTCAGAAGATATAATGGCTGCCATTTATGCCTGGGGAAAAATAAAAATATTTTGCTTAATTTGTCATTACCGTGCTCACTTATGCCATTATACCAATTGCATTAAAATTTAAAAATTAGTTTTAAAATGTTAAATTAGTAATTTGGTCTAGGCTGATGCTTGTATATTAATGTTTATGAGGCAAGGTAATTATTTACAAACAATTAAAACTTTCTGATTATTTCTAAAAATTTGATTTTGTTATTTCAAAACAAGGACAGATTTTGAAAATGACCCACCTATTCCATTGATACCTGGAAAAATATGTATGCATTATAAAAATTATAAAATTTATTAAAATTAAGCAAGAAATCTTTTTTAATTGAAACTATAGTGCCAATAAGTTACTATAGATTGAAAAAATCTTTTAAACAATGCTTTGAAGTTAACATTGTATACACGTAAAGTTACTGTCTAAATATGAAAATTGTCTCATTCATCTACACTTTGCCCTACTTTTAAATTTATATAAATTTATTGCATATAAAATGTCTGTTCAGATGAACATATAGACGTGAGGGTGAAAATAATAGATAATTTACTGCTACCAATTTTTAGAAGTCGACATACACAATTAAATCTGCGGGGAACATTTGAATAATTGCGGCAAAACTATGATTTTCACGTTTTTTAAGAAAATTGAAAAAATTGTCCCATTTTTGAAATAGCGTACTGCGCTTGCTATTGAGTGTATAAAAAAGTTGTAAATATGAAAGTTGTAGAAAATTTTATCTTCTTTAATATTGTAATTAACAAATAATATGATACGGCAACGAGTCTCGAGATATTTTCAAATAATCAAAAAATGTCCCAAAATTTTTTTGTTTTTCGGCCACAGAAAATTTAGCCTTAAGGAATTTTGTTAGAAAACTTGGTTTTTCCATGTTGGCATCATTATAAACTATTTAGAAAAAAAAATCTTTTACCCGACCTTTTGCAAGGTAAAAATCCCAGCCGGCTCGGGCCTACAGGCGGAGGTAGATTTCGAAGTTAAATACGAAATTCACCAACAAAACTTAAATCAAGATTAGAGATAAACCCAGTTCCTTCACTAAGAATGAGCTCTAGGGAGCTCAACATTTTGTGAAAATTCTAATATACACGAATACACACACGCATGTATATGGAATAGGTTTAAAAATGGCTAAAGCAAATTCAAAGAACCTCAGAGTGTTAAAATATGTTAATATTTCCAGAGTCGGGTTTTTTATCATGTTTTAATACGTTTCTTCAAATTCACATGACGTTACATATTCATCATCTTAGGTCCATTATATTTCTAATATGACGCAATATTTTGATTTTTTTTTTAATTCGTCAAACTATTTATTTCGCTTTGAATTTTCATGCGGAAATCTTGCTCTAGAAAACTTATGACGTAATATTTAATCTGTTTTCAAATCGTCAAACTGTTTATTTAATTTAATTTTCACGTGAAAGTCTTGCAATAGAAAAGCAATTGTTGTGGTGAGAATTTTATTGCTTTTTTTTAATTGTTGGCAACTGCTAAAACGAAAAATATTTATTTTTTCCTGTCATTGTTGTGAAAGAGCTGGTTTTATCAGAATCATGTTAAGACGGTATTCAAAATTTTGAAATCTCCCCATTTCCATTCCCTTGGGCCGATTTTGCCCATTTTCAATCCCCGCCAAGATATTACCCATCTCAAAGTTGTTGGCGAGTTTGAAGACGATCCGTGCATAATTGCGACTTTTATCGTGCGGACAAAATTTAGTACATACATACATACATACATACATATAAACTTTTTAGGTGGGCGTGGTTTTGGGTTCCTGGGGTCCTATAATGAAAAGTTATGAAGGAATTTCTCAAAAGTCGCACCATAGTAACGACTGCAATAGGTAGTATTTCTTACGAAATCTACCTAAATGTACATTTCCCTTGGATTAATTTCATAACGCCTGATTTTTTATTTCATCTTTTTCATTTTCATGCATTTTTATTGTTGGTAACAATAACAGCAGAACGAAGTTTTTAAAACTTACTTAACCACTTGGATACATTTGATGAATGAGACTCGCATTGCATTTACTTTGGCCAAATGAGAAATGCAAGATTAGGAATCTCAAAATAGTTATTTGAGATAACCCTTAACTGGAGTGACAAAAATTGTCCCATAACTACCGTGGGCGGTTTCTGACACCGCTTGATCGAAGCATGAATAGAATGTTCGATTCACTCATAGGATACTGTTTCTGTACTAAACATTATGTACAGGATTATTATGTTCAGTAGTATCTAGAGTTAAACTGAAAATTACAAGTTAACACCAGTTAAGAGTTAACACTAGAATCTCCATATGGATCAATTAGGCTAAGTAATGTCTTCAACGTGTGGGTCATAAACCACTAAATTACCATTATTATATGGGAGGACACGTACAGTCGTAGAAAGAATGTTACAGGTACCAAACGATTGGAAATAAAGTCTACTTTTAAATGATGCATATTAAATTTGCTTAGAGGGCCATCTACATATTAAAATGAACCCAAACTTCGTTTTTTTTTCAATAGCAATACCCAATTTTGACATAAATAAATTCTACACCCTTCAATTAGGCTAAATACAAATTTTCATGAGATTCGCAGGATTAGTTTCCGAGAAATCAATTATTTCATAATAAGCCTGTTTTAGGGATTGTATCCAAATTGAAGTTCGTATTCCATTGTTGAAATGCTACAGAATGACTATGTCACTTCTATTAATGTATTATTTCTTGCCAATATGACAATTTTACTCCCTTAATATGTTTCGACTATTGCCAGCCCAAATATTTCAATAAAATAAGTAAAATATATTTTTTCAAACTATGCTTTTCTGCACATCACAGACAGCCCCTTAAAACGATCATTTTGACGTCTTTTAATGATAATTCGAAAACTACTTGAAAGATGAAATTGAGAATTTGCATAAAGTAGAACATAATAAATATAAATCTATCAATAAACAATTGCAGGTTGCAATTAATATTTTTTTCGAATATTAATTTCATAATTCATATTATAAAATTTCAAAAATTACAAATTCAGTGTATTTATGATTGGGTTTTTTAGTATCATAACCACTCACAAAATTATCACACTAGGGTTATAATTTCAGGAGATATTAATAAAAATATGAAAATGTAATTTAACATTAGGAGCTCTAAATATTAAATGTTTATAATTCAAAAACTTTTCACTCAAATGACAAGAAATTTCGTTTCTAGGCATAGTTTGAACCGAAGATTTAAAATAAATTGTCAAAATTGGGTGTTGCCATTGAAAAAATAAAGTTTGGTCCTGTTTTGATTTGTAGATGGCTCCCTAAGCAATTTTTATATACATACTTTAAAAGTAGATTTTATTTCCAATGGATTGGTACCAATAGCTTTCTTATATTATAATTAGTTGCAGAGTTAGTAAGGGGTGTTTAATTTTTTTTTCTACGACTGTACGGTGACTCATGAACCGATGGAAGGATTGAAACTGGCGACTTTTTTTATATACTATTCATGTCATTGTTTGCGAAAAAAATGTGGTATTTTCCCCCTGAACAGTTGGATAGTTAGCATTGCTTGGGCTTCCTAGTTGACGCCAACTTTACGCCCTGTCTAAAAGTAGCTGTATTTGTAAAATTTAAAGAGTCATAGGAGAGAAGAAGTCTATCTATAGTCTAAACTACATACAGGGCCCGACTTAGCCTATGGGGGCCCCGGGGCAAGAATCATTCTGGGGGGCCCCCTTCTATCTACCTATAGAATTTTTTTGCGAATAATGTGCAAGTAGCTAGTACTAAACTTCATACATATTGTAAGTATGCATAAATTTTGTACCCGGTACTGCTCACATCTGTATACAGACTATCACAAAAAATGGTCGCAACTTTAAGAAAAAATGCTAGCAGGATAATAATAGTAAAAAGGATAGATTGGTTGACACAAGTATTTCTTTGCAAACTTTTACTTTGCTTATCTATGTACATTATAAGATGTCTAAAAGAAAATGCCCTAAATGGGATGGGTCATAATGAATGGTTTTAACTTTCCATGTTACGTGGAAAATGTTAATAAAGAATTTCTTTTGAAAATAATAGAATACTAAGTTGTCATAATAGAATTTTAATCATTAGTTTTCTAATGATATAGTTTGTTTTTCGCATGGGTGGCGGGGGTACTGGAAGCAGAGAAGGGAAGGGTACACTCCCTTCCTAAATGTTTGAAAATATATGAATTTTCGTTACTTTTGGTAATTTTAATCATTCAGCACCTTTTAATGAAAATCTTGATTACTCTCATGGGGGGCCCCTAAAAAGGGGGGCCCGGGGCAGCTGTCCCGCATGCCTCTGCATAAGTCGGGCCCTGACTACACAACAGTGAATTTATCGTAGGAGCATTTGCCAAAGATTATGCTTTTAGTTCAAGAGCCGACAGCACAAAAACCTATGTTATCAAGTACAAGGAAAAAAAACCTTTATTTTATTTAAGAGTAGAAGTAGAGGAACCTAATCCATGTCTGCTGGAAGGGAAGGGGTGCATAAGCCAAAAATTAATACCACCAGTGGTTGACTTGTAGGTTTATCATTGTGTCTGTCCTACAACTATCCTCCATATTTTCATACCTTTGTTTATAGGACAAATATAACTATAAACCTACGAGTCAACCACTGGTCGTATTAATTTGTGGCTTATGAATCACTTCACTTTTGGCAGGCATGGATCATTAGATTCTCCTACTTCTACTCTTAAATAAAATAACAAATTAAATTTAAAAAATCAAAAAACCCAACTGCGTAAAAAGCGAACTAAATAATTATTTCTCATCAATGTGAAACTATTTTTTTTCAATTCCTACTATTAGCTCACACTCTCGCTATATATATCTTGTTCAAATTTTCAATCGTTAATAAAACGAGTCGGAACCCGTCGAAATTCGACGAACTAAAATGTTAGAAAGGAACTGTCAGATCGAATTTATAATAAACCTACAAAAATAATTACAATAAACATTCATCTAACATTGGTTGTCTCACTCTTAAAAGAAATAATATTTTTAACCTAAAATTACTAAAATATTATTCTCACAAACTTCAACTGCTTAAATTATTGAAAAATTAAACTCTATTAGAATACGTAATCAAGATGAGTAATTATGATGAATTTATCGATTGAGACTTTTATGTTAAAAGGATTTCGCTTTGTCACATCAAACATTTTCCCCCATGAAATCTAAATTGTGCGTTATTTTCATTTCCCATAATTTACATACGCACCACTCAAATTCACAATTTGAAAGTATTTTAATGTGAAATAGATTAGTAATGAAGGTATTTCTAAACTTAAAGTCAAGTTTGTTCGATACAACTTTTCATGTGAACATTCGCACAAACTTTAAGTTCTAATCTCAATACCCGCGAAAAAAAATTCAGAAATTTGCCTTTAGTTGTCATAGTATTGGCCATTTAGTATTGGTCAAATATTTAGTTTTATCAAAATAAATGATTGTTTTATTTTAAATATGATATAATTTTTACTCACTGAATCATTTTGCCTAGCGTCTCAAACTCAGTATCAGCGTAATGCAAAAATATTGAAATGTAACTGATTTATGAAGAAGAATGCGTGTTTTTTTTTAATGTCTGACATCATTTTCTGTTCAAAAATTATAAAAAAGTTACTTTAATTTGTATTGTGAAAATGGCATCAATAAGGATATAATCAATAGAAATAATAAACCATGACTATTTTCCCTTTACTTTCAATATAAATGGAGTACTTCAATTGCCACAATTACAAAATTTGTATTAAAATCTACAAAAAAATTAATATCTCAAAAATAAATTGAGATACAGCTTTCAAACAAATTGCATTTAAAAGAGCATTTTTTCCCTTATACAATGGTGTTAAAATTTAAAATGTGCGATGTTTAAAAGTTTAAAAATGTGCCGTAGATATAATTGCAAAACCGAAATTTTAATTCAAATTTCAAAGTGTTGCCATTCGCAAAATGACGTGTGCGTTACGCACAGATATGTTTGTCCTTTATAATATAGATACTTATTATTCATCCAATCAAGCTCAAATAAATTTTTTAAAACTTGCAGTGGATAACACTTGATGTTAATCCAGGTTTTTTCAAATATTAATTCATTAATTAAATTAAATTAATTAATTTTCAATAATCGATAAGCGCTCTTCTTGATCAAGGTATTTTAAGACCGAGAGAGCCCTCTTCTTGAAAGAAGAATGGGGGAAAAAAATTCTCTTATTGACCTAATAGTCCAGGCAATAGAGACCGTATAGGGACTCCACCTAGCAAAATTAACGGAAGTTCTGGAAATAGGCTTACTTTATGTTTTTTGGGTCGCTGAATCCGAATTTGTAACTTCCCACCAAATTTTGGTAAAATGCCCCCCAAAAAAGGTTTTTATTAAAAAAAAACCTTATAGAGAAAGTTCGGAGGGGAGATGGGAGGGCGCATGTTCCGAGGCAGATCCCCCCTTCCCCTTCATAAGTGATATGTCATATATCTAATTTGTTGCAAATTTTGCCTACTTTCTGAATTTCTAGATACTTTTTCTCTAAAACAATAAAAAAATTGATTTTTTAAATAAAAACCTTTTTGGGGGGACATTTTACCAAAATTTGGAGGAGTTACCGGGGGACATTTTGGTGGGAAGTTACAAATTCGGATTCAGCGACCCAAAAAACATAAAGTAAGCCTATTTCCAGAACTTCCATTAATTTTGCCAGGTAAAATCTCCTATTGCCTGGATTATAAGTAGGAATGGACTTAAAATATTTTTAGGTAGATTTCGTAAGAAATACTACCTATTGCAGTCGTTACCATGGTGCGACTTTTGAAAAATTCCTTCATAACTTTTCATTATAGGACCCCAGGAACCCAAAACCACCCCCACCTAAAAAGTTTATATATATATATATATATATATATATATATATATATATGTATGTATGTATGTATGTACTAAATTTTGTCCGCACGATAAAAGTCGCAATTATGCACGAATCATCTTCAAACTCGCCAACAACTTTGAGGTGGCTAATATCTCGGCGGTGATTGAAAATGGGCGAAATCGGCCCAAGAGGGTGGAAATGGGGAGGGTTCAAAATTTTGAATACTGTCTTAACATGATTCTGATAAAACCAGCTCTTACACAACAATGGCAGGAAAAAAACAAAAGTTTTTCGTTATAGCAGTTGCCAACAATTAAAAAAAAAAAATAATAATAAAATTCTCACCACAACAATTACTTTTCTTTTGCAAAATTTTCACGTGTAAAATTAAACAGTTTGACAAATTGAAAACAAATTGAATATTACGTCATAAGTTTCCTAGAGCAAGATTTCAGCATGAAAACTCAAAATAAATAGTTTGACGAATTAAAAAAATATGTATATTGCGTCATATTGGAAATATAATGGACCTCAGCAGGTGAATATGTAACGCCATGTAAGTTTGAAGAAACGTATTAAAACATGATAAAAACCCGACTATGGAAATATTAACATATTTTAACACTTTAAGGTTCTCTGAATTTTTTGTAGCCATTTTTTAAACCTATTCCATATATATGTGTGTGTGTATTCGTGTATATTACAATTTTCACAAAAAGTTTAGCTCCCTACAGCTCGCTCTTTGTGAAGAAACTGGGTTTTATCTCTAATCTTGATTTAAGTTTTGTTGGAGAATTTAGTACTTAACATCGAAATCTACCTCCGCCTGTAGGCCCAAGCCGGCAGGGATTTTTTTTATATTACTTGTTTATATTACTTGCCTATTTTTAGGTAGCTTTCTTTACAAAAAGCTACCTATTGCAGCCGTTCGGAGGAAAGCGATTTCAAAAAATTTTGGTATATTTTCATCGATCATGACCCCCAGACCCCGAAACCACCCTCCGTTCAAAATTGATATATATATATAGTATATATATATATATATATCAATATATATATATACATATATATATATATCTGACATATGTCACACTGTAACTCTCGTATTTATGAACCGATTTGGATGTAATTCGGTGTGTACATAGTACATACCAATGTCTCGACCGAGTTCGTTGGCCAGCTTCATCCGCCATTTTGTTTCAAAAGGGCGGCCATTTAAAAATTTTAAAAAAATTTAAAATTTAAAATGTGGTACCAAAAAATTGAAAATGGAAAAATATTTTTTTCTTATGCATTTGACCTTTATACAAAGACTCCGTAGCAGGTTTTGTTTCGTCTATATCTTAAAAAATGTCTGAGTTATAGCATTTTGAATTTCTAGCGAAGCTGACATTTTGAAACGTCCTGAATTTTGTCACGCAATAAAAGGCATATTTATGAACCGATTTGGATGTAACTTCGTTTATACATAGTACAGACCAATGTCTCGACCGAGTTCGTTGGCCAGCTTCATCCGCCATTTTGTTTAAAAATGGCGGCCATTTAAAATTTTAAGAAAAATTTAAATTTGAAATGTGGTACCAAAAAATTGAAAATTGAAAAAATATTTTTCTTATGTGTTTGACCTCGATAAAAAGATTCGGGAGCAGTTTTTGTTTCGTCTATATCTTAAAAAATGTCTGAGTTATAGCATTTTGAATTTCTAGCGTGGCTGACATTTTGAAACGCCCTGATTTTCGTCACGCGATAACAGGCGAATTTATGAACCGATTTGAATGTAACTTGGTCTGTACATAGTACATACCAATGTTTCGACCGAGTTTGTTGGCCAGCTTCATTCGCCATCTTGTTTCAAAAGGGTTGCCATTTAAAAAAAAATGTAATTTAAAATTTAAAATGAGGTATTAAAAAATTGGAAAATGAAAAAGATTTTTTTTATGTGTTTGGCCTTGATACAAAGATTCTGGAGCAGTTTTTGTTTCTGAATATTTGTTATTTTGTTTATATCTTAAAAAGTGGTTGAATTATAGCACTTTGAATTTCTATCATGACTAACACTTTGAAACGATCTTGTATTTGTCTCGCGATACCACACGTATTCGCCTATTTCGATGGAAGAAGGCATGTGGATAGTATACATCAATATCTCGACCAAGTTCGCTGGCCAGCTTCATCAGCCATCTTGTTTCAAAATGGCGGCCATTAAATTAAAAAGTCCTTCCAGCCAGTGCCGGGAGGAAGAGGAAGCTTTCATAATCCTTATTTAAAAAAAGCCAAATTATATCATTCAAACACACGAAGCTCAATTTAGTGGAAACCGAATATAGGAGATTCAATACTAATTTTTATCAATATAATGAATGAGAATTTCGCGAAATTAGTCAGCTTTATCCAAGCTGCTTTTCTTTAAAGTAACATATATTTGGCTGCCAAATTCGGCAATTTCTTAAAGTGCCTGTCATTTTAAGACAACATGGTGAATGAGGCTAAGCAGTGAACTTGGTCGAGACCTTAGTAATTGCTGTGCACATGCTCACTCACATCGGAATCGGTTAATATATAGGAGTGCTGTCGCATGCAAAAAATCAGATTTTTCAAAATGTCACCCACAATAGAAATTGAAACTGCTATATCTGAGCCATTTTTTAAGGTAAAGACAAACAAAAAATGCTCCTGAATCCTTATTTCAAGGTCAAATGCTTAAGAAAGAAACCTTTTTCAATTTCTAATTTTTTTGCACCTCACTTTAAATATATATATATTTTTTAATTTAATGGTCGCCATTTTGAAACAAGATGGCTGATGAATCTGGCCAGCGAACTTGGTCGAGGTGTTGATGTATACTATCCACATGCCTTCTTACATCGAAATAGGCGAATACGTGTGTTATCGCGTGACAAATACAAGATCGTTTCAAAATGTTAGCCATGCTAGAAATTCAAAGTGCTATAAATCAACCATTTTTTAAGATATAAACAAAAGAACAAATTTTCAGAAACAAAAACTGCTCCGGAAACTTTGTATAAAAGGCCAAACACATAAAAAAATCTTTTTCATTTTCTAGTTGTTTAATACCTCATTTTGAATTTTAAATTTAAATTTTTTTAAATGGCAACCCTTTTGAAACAAGATGGCGAATGAAGCTGGCCAACGAACTCGGTCGAGACATTGGTATGTACTATGTACAGACCAAGTTACATCCAAATAGGTTCATAATTACGCCTGTTATCGCGTGACAAAAATCGGGTCGTTTTAAAATGTCGGCCACAAGAGAAATTCAAAATGCTATTACTCAGCCATTTTTTTTAGATATAGACGAAAGAAAAACTGTTCCGGAATCTTTGTATTAAGGTCAAACACATACAAAAAAAATCTTTTTCACTTTCCAATTTTTTGGTATCTCATTTAATTTTTTTAATTTTTTAATTTTTTTTAAATGGCCGCCATTTTGAAACAAGATGGCGGATGATGCCGGCCAACGAACTCGGTCGAGATATTTGTATGTACTATGTACACACCTAGGTACATACAAGTCGGTTCATAAATACGCCTGTTATTACGTGAGAAAAATCAGGACGTTTCAAAATGTCAGCCACGCTAGAAATTCAAAATGCTATAACTCAGCCATTTCTTAAGATATAGACAAACCAAAAACTGCTCACGAATCTTTTTATCAAGGTCAAACACACAAGAAGAAAATATTTTTTCAATTTTTAATTTTTTGGTACCACATTTCAAATTTAAATTTTTCTTAAAAATTTAAATGGCCACCATTTTGTTTCAAAATGGCGGATGAAGCTGGCCAACGAACTCGGTCGAGACATTGTTATGTACTATGTACACACTGAATTACATCCAAATCGGTTCATAAATACGCCTTTTATCGCGTGACAAAATTCAGGACGTTTCAAAATGTCAGCCACGCTAGAAATTCAAAATGCTATAACTCAGCCATTTTTTAAGATATAGACGAAACAAAAACTGCTCCGGAATCTTTGTATAAAGGTCAAATACATAAGAAAAAAATATTTTACCATTTTTAATTTTTTGGTACCACATTTCAAGTTTAAAAATTTTTTTAAAATTTTAAATGGCCGCCATTTTGAAACAAAACGGCGGATGAAGCTGGCCAACGAACTCGGTCGAGACATTGGTATGTACTATGTACACACCGAATTACATCGAAATCGGTTCATAATTACGGGAGTTACAGTGTTACATAGGTCAGATATATATATCAATTTTGAACGGAGGGTGGTTTCGGGGTCTGGGGGTCATGATCGATGAAAATATACGAAAATTTTTTGAAATCGCTTTCCTCCGAACGGCTGCAATAGGTAGCTTTTTTGTAAAGAAAGCTACCTAAAAATATATATATTTAAAGTGAGGTGCAAAAAAATTAGAAATTGAAAAAGGTTTCTTTCTTAAGTATTTGACCTTGATATAAGGATTCAGGAGCATTTTTTGTTTGTCTTTATCTTAAAAATGGCTCAGCTATAGCAGTTTCAATTTCTAACGTGGGTGACATTTTGAAAAATCTGATTTTTTGCCTGCGACAGCACTCGTATGTATCAACCGATTCCGATGTGAGTGAGCATGTGCACAGCAATTACTAAGGTCTCGACCAAGTTCACTGGTTAGCCTCATCCACCATGTTGTCTTAAAATGGCGGGCACTTTAAGAAATCGCCGAATTTGGCAGCGAAATATAAGTTACTTTAAATAAAAGCAGCTTGGATAAAGCTGACTAATTTTGCGAAATTCTCATTCATAATGATTTAGTATTGATAAAAATTAGTATTGAATCTCCTACATTCGGTTTCCACTTAATTGAGCTTCGTGTGTTTGAATAATATAAGTTGGCTTTTTAAAAATAAGGAATATGAAAGCTACCTCTTCCTCCCGGCACTGGCCGGAAGGACTCTTTTTATTTACTATACAAGTAAATACTATACAAGTGACTATACAAGTACCTATAAATACTGTTTTGATGAGGTCTATAGATGTCTATGATGGTTAGAGTTGCAGTAAAGCTAGAGATTCCAAATACACAACTTCCAGGCTGTATAACATTTTAACGGAGCTTCTGACTGTAAAATAGTCAATGAAACATCGTCTTCATTTTGAAAGACCTATTCAATGATATGCCCCTCAATAGGGTGCGAAATTTTTTTTTTCGTCTCTACCGCCATTCTGTATTTTACGGCCGACATTTTGAATTTATAAAAACAAAACCTAGCCTATAACCATCGGGCCGTTAAGACGAATTGACAGAGACCTCAATCATTAAAATCCATCCGGCCGTTGGGATGTTTCGATGGTATAAAGAAATCCACATAAACAGATACGCGTGAAACACTTAAACCTTCTTTTCAGTCGGGTAATAAAGGTTTTTTTTTCTTGTGCTTGGTAGCATACGTTTTTGTGCTGTCGACTCTTGGACTATTTAGATAAAGTGGTAAGAATCTAATAAAAAAAATAGTCGTCAGCAATTTCTGATAGAAAAATAAATTTGCAGTCAGGGATGCTAGCGCTGCTCCACAAATGGCTGATTTTCACCACTAAATTTTAATAGCATTCTTTACCTTATTAAATTTCAGGAATTCTGTCATTAAATAAGGCGAGGAATACTATAAAAGTTTAGTGGTAGCAGTCAGCCATTTGTGGCGCAGCGCTTTCATCTTTGTTTACAGTCAAAAGGTTAAGGATATAATATATCCTGGACAATCGATGCTGGATTTAATTAAGTTTCGTGTTTGCCCCATGTTGGTGGCTCACGGGAAAATATTCCATCTTGTGCTGCGTTTGTAGCCTTGCCAACTTGTAATAGTGAGAAGTTCCAGGCTAGGTATCGTTCCATGTGGTTCAATCGGTAGAATGTCAGTGCTCTATACTGATGGCCCGGGTTCGTGTTCCGGCATGGAATCTTTTTCACTAGGTTTGGCCTTTGCGCCTTTTAAGCAATTAATCTGAAATTTGGTTTTCATTTGAAATAGGCTTATTCTTATTACAAAGATAAATTAGACTTTTAAGAATGCATGTAGGAGCATGCTGAGGAGGTATTTAAACACAGTACATTAAATTTTAAGAATTTTAAAATTCAATTTGTTATAAACCCCCCCACACAGTTTTAGAGTGGAAAATATATGAAAGATTAAGTCCTTTTTAGGCGCGGTCGTAATTATATAAATACGTAGCACCTATAGTCGTCGTTCAGCCCGTCTGTCTGTCTGTCCGCATATAACAGAGCAAAAACTACCAAAGCAAATGGTCTGAAATTTTAAATACATAATTGTTGCAATATTTTGTCGGGCTATTTCAAATTTTATGAAAATCGGATGTATAGTTTAATTACAGCGGCAGTCAAAATTTTTCCTTTACATTACGGCCAATGGGAAAAAAATATCTCAAGCGCATTGTAATGATGTTACAGCCTTTCGAACAGAATAAAATTGATATATACTTGTTGAAGTGCACTAAAATATACTTTAGTACAATATGCGGTTCAAAAAAGTATTTATAAAACTAGCTATTGTACGAACGCACCTCATTTGCCACGTTTGACGTGCAATTTCCAACTTGTTAGAACTTAACTTGGTGCTGGGCGTAAGGGGAAAAAAAGTACGAATTGCATTATTTTGGTGAAAACATAATAAAACGTTACCATTTTCCAAATGCTTATATTGATTCTAACTTCATGAAAGGGGAAAAAATGGTATTCTTTTAAAATATGTTCTAATGCGCCTTTTGGAGCAAAAAATATTGTAATACTAGATCTTACTGTCGGGCAATCGCGGTATTATTATTCGAAAACACAATTTCATTTTTTTTTTGTTTTTATTCTTTATTTTCTTCCTCATTTTATTATTTTCCACAATTAATGAACATCGAAATTGATTTTCGTGAAGTTAAGCAGTTATATTAAACAAATGCAGGACAGTTGTGAGTGAAATTTTATTAAATTCGGAAATAATTTTCTTCAATACAGTATTTATTTTTCTTTTTTGGCACAAAACGTATATGAAAGAGTCTTCATAAAACACTATAGATTATACTTAATGTTCACTAGTTATCCTGTAATACATTGAAAATTCTCGACGGTTAAATTCCGTGTTACAGAATTCACCATTTAACTCGAAATTGTAGACGGACCTAGGAACTGAGGCTTGTACCAGAAACGACAAGGTCACAACAATGACAGAAATACATCAATAGACAAGATAACAATGGACGTAGTAGCTGGAAAAGAAGGGGAAACCTTTTAGCTGGAGGATTTTGAGTTTGGACACTGAACAATAAGAAATTCCAAGAAGGAAATGGTGGCTAACGGGTTCAGATGAGATATCTTGCATGATACGTGAATGTCAAAATACGGTTATCTTTAGGTTAGGATCGTGGCCTAAGCAAGGACTGATTACCCAAAAGCTACATGAAGCACGGGCTTCCCATGTAAAATTTTAGAGGGCCCCTAAAATGATGGTAAAATGCGTCTCTAATGACCTTTATATATATATATATATATATATATTACATTGTGTTTTTAATTTTGTCGAAGGGGAAAGTTTACCAAATGCAAAAAAGAAAACCCCACATAACTTCAAAAAACTTATTTAAAGGGGTATTTTGAATATGATCAATAGACTGTTAACCAATCATATGACGACATCCTGATATGTTGGTTAAAAATCACCGGATTAACTCAAGATACATTTACTGCATACACAAAAAGTATATTCTATCTACGTTATATACAAGGGAGCATAAAAAAAAAAAACTGTTTGAAGAAATATATAAACTCAACTAAGCTAATGATGTTCTTCTATTTAAAACATATTAAAATTCATATACATTTCTATAGTGCACAACAAGATGTTTACTATAGAATAGGGTGTGCATAGCTCTTATCGTCCATTTACAAGGACACTCAAAAGAATTTACTTTGTTGAAGCCCTTCTTAAAGCAACAAATAGTTAATTCAAATTTCCAGTGAGAGTATTTCTTCTTGATTCCCAGTCTAAAACATTTTATATTTGATTAAACATAGATATTAAATTGCAAGAACTATATTCGTAACAAAGAAAAAAAGCCCCATCTAATTTGTGAAAAAAGTTAAATACATCGGAAAATATTGATCAGGTTTGAAGGCCTTATACCTATCGTGTTAAATTAATGTATCTTTTCTCAGAAACTACCAAAGATATTTACTTGAAATTTTTTATATACATAATATAAATAATTCCTAATAAAGGGAAGTCCGTTTTTTGAAAAATATGGCTTTTTGGAAGCATAAGCTTTCAAACAAATAAACAGCAACAAAATTAGTATAATCATCATCATCATATATATTATTTCTGATGTCAATATCGCTTTTCTGTGCACATACCAAACAAAAAACGATGAATGAAGCATTATTTGAAAGGTTTTTTGGAACAAGCTTTTGTAGAATCGTAAACAGACAGTGATAGTTTAGGTAAAGTAGGTTTTTTTTTTTTTTTTTTTAAAAAAGACTGATGGCCATTCACCAAAATTTGGGAAGAACTTCATTTTGGCACTAGAAATGAAGATCCGATGAGTCCGCAAAAAATAAAATTGTTTTATCATGTTTTGGTGTCATAAGTGGGGGGGGGGGGAGTATTTTTAACCCAGGCAGAGGCTAAAATTTAAAAAAATGTAAGTACGTCAAGTGAGGCATAATTCCTTATGTATTTTTTAACACGTTGAATGCCAAGTCTATTTTGTCTGTCTTTCCGTTTAGGCCACGAAATAAGACTCCAGTTACAGAATCTATAACTGTCGGTCACCGATGACTGTCGCGGTCTAAACGGAAAGATCAGTGTCAGTCACCTGTGACTGACGAGACATTCAACGTGTTAATTCCGAATCGAATGACAGCATACGCAAGTCGATAAGATAATTTTTTTTTACAAAGTTACGGCAGGTTTTGTGAATAAAAAGTCCAAAATTGTGCTTTATGCAGATAAAACATTTTTTTACAATAACAGCTGGTGACCATGCACGAAAATTTGGGAAAAAACATCGTTTTGGCACTGGAAATGAAGATTCGATGAGTATCCAAAAAATAAAGTTCTTTTACCATACTTTTTTTGGAAAGGGGGAGGGGGGCATTTTAACTCGGAGGTGGGCGAATTGAATTTTTTTTAAATTAGGTCAAGTGGGGTATCGTTTGTTATGTATTTTTTAATTATGAATCGAACGACACCATTCGTAGGTCAATAAATCATTCATTACAAAGTTATGGTAGGTCTTATGAATACAAAGTCGAAATTATACTTTATTATTGAGTACAGCATTGTCACATTTATTTTACGTTCAAAACATGTTCTTTATATCATATCAAATAATCTTAAACTTATGAAATGTCCTCAAAATAGCAGTGATCAAAATCAGGATAATCTGAGTTTTCTTCAAGGACACTAAAGTTGTCGAAATCTGTGCATTCATAATTTTGTATTCATAAATAACAATAATCAAAATCAGGATAATCTGAATTTTCTTCAAGGTCATTAAAGGTGTCAAAATCTGTGCATTGATAATTTTGTATTTATAAAAAACAATAATAATAATCAGGATCATCTTAGTCTTTTTCAAGGTCATTAAAGTTGTCAAAATCTGTGCATTCATAATTTTGTATTCATAAAACCATTCATAACTTTTTATTCATAAAATCTGTAACTTTGTAACAAATAATCGTATCGATTTGCGGATGGTGACATTCGATTTAGAATTAAAAAAAGATATTTTAAGCGATACCCCACGTGATTTATATAAAAAAAAGTTTAATTCTCCCCCCCCCCCAAGTAAAATGCCCCCACCCCGGTCCCCTTTGCTCCCCCCAAACCACGGTAAAATAACTTTATTTTTTGCTTACCCATCGGATCTTCATTTCTTGTGCCAAAACGAAGTTTTTTCCATATTTTCGTGGATGGACATCCGTTGTTGTATTTTGTTTCATTTTTGGTCTATTTTATCTACGTGAAACCATAGGGAGAGTTTAAGAATTTTTGTTGGGACTAATTTACGTGATGTTTTTTCATCTACATTAATAAAGAATAAATTTAGGTAGAAATAGCGGCAACTTCCGCTTGCCGAGGGATTTGATCCAAAAAACATGTGAAAATTATAAATTGAAAATAATTAAAGGCTCCGAAATTAAAACAAAATGGAAATTGCACGTTAAACGTGGTAAATGAGGTGCGTTCGTACTATAACCAGTTTTATAAATATTTTTTGCACCGCATATTGTACTGAATGTATATCTTAGTGCACTTCATAAGTGCCTATCAATTTCATTCTGTTCGAAAGGCTGTAACATCATTAAAATGCACTTGAAATAATTTTTTCCATTGGCCGTAATGTAAGGGAACACTTCTGAGCATCCCTGTAATTAAACTATACCTCTGATTTTCATAAAACTTGAAATGACTCGACAAAGTTTTGCAGCAATTATATATTTAAAATTTCAGACCATTCGGTTGGGTAGTTTTTGCTCTGTTATATGCGGACTGACTGATAGACAGACGCACTGAACGACGACTATAGGTGCTAAGTATTTATATAATTACAAACGCACCTAAAAATCTATTACAAGAACAATGTTATTTGGAGATCATAGCAAATAATATGCAATTAAAATAAAATAATATTTTTCATCTTGTATTGGATGATCTGGTTAGTTGCCGAAACGTCAGTGAAGGCTTATTGTGGAGACACGAAAAGTTTTGATTTCCGTTTGTCTGTCTGTCCGTCTGTCTGTCTGTTCCGCGATAACTGCCGCAAAAAGCACCCGATTAGCTTGAAATTAATTGGGCATATTCGTGAGATACCTGGACGTAGCTGTATAGTTTTTGGTTAAATTTGGTTCATTCGTTCGGAAAATATGGAAGATTTTATTTTTCTTTATAATGCTTTTCTACGGCAATCGTCTGGCATAAGTCTGACGATTTTCAAATTTCGATTAGTTGAAAGAAAATGGCACGTTTGATTAATGGATTTAAATGTCAAATTATGGATACTAAAATTCCAAATAAGGGTTTTAAATTATTCCTATTATATTGAAGTTTTATCAGTATATCTATCAGATTTTTTTATTTACGTGTATAATGTTTTGGGGACATTTATACATGTATTCCAATAATATAAAGAATTTTTAAATTAATTTTCTTGTTTTACATGATACATATTTCTTTTTTTTTCCCTTTTCTTCGTTGCCTAGCGACTGTTATTCGTAGCCTATCATTGCGTCAAATATGAATGAAGTTAGTAAATTACGTTAATTTTGTTGCAGGTACTATTAAAAGGCTATCACAAAAAATATTTTATCGCGCCAAATCGATGCAATTTATGCAATTAACAGTGGGCATGATAATGAATTATTTTCCAGTAGATTTATAGATCTCCAGATATGCATATTTTGGGGGGCTTTTAATATGTTATTGCTATCGCATGGATTAGGATGTTTAAACTAATGTTTAACCATGCTATAAGTGAAAAAAAAGTACAGTTAAAGGCATGTAAATCCTTTTTAACACTTTCCAACATGGATGAAAAGTATTTATGACTTCAGTTTTTCTATCTGTCGCCTGCCGTGTTTCTCTACGTGCTCTAACTCACGTAATTATAGTCGGGATTACATGTAATTGATATACGTTATTGAGGTTTGCCAAAGTATGTTTGGTATTAAAAATGAAGAGTGTAGCATTCATAGCTTAATTACAGGGGCACTCAAAACTATTCCGTTACATTATAGTCTTTGGGGAAAATCGTCTGCGGTGTATTTTAATAATGTTACACAATTTTAAACGTAATGAAATTTATATACTTTATTAAGGTGCACTAGAACCTGGTTACTATAAAATATGTTATGTGTAGCACTTACAGCATGCGTACAGGGAACTCAAAAGTATTCATAATATTACAATCTTTGAAGAAAATCCTTTTGTGGCGTTTTTTAATGATGTTAGTCTGTTACAAAATAATAAAATTGATATGTATTTTTGAAACATTTTTGTAGTATATGGGGTGCAAAGCATATGTTTTTTTCAGGGCCACACAAAAGTGGTCGATTAAAATGTGGTCTACGGGGAAAAAAAAAATCTTCACAGCTTATTTTAACACATTAGCGACGGGAAACGAGAATTCTCGTTTTTATTCAGAATACATCATTGGCTAAGGGAGTGACTTCTACCTTACAGTAAAGACATTTATATTGTGTTGTCCATATTTTTTATAGATTGTAAGACATTATATATTACATCCGTACATTGAAAGATATTTACTGCTGCATAAACATGAAAAACATATCTCAGAAACCAATTTCCGAGACATTTTCAGAAGAGGGAGGAGCTTCTACTGTTTTTAAACCCAGATTTAATTAAATTGCCTGTCGTCAGTGTGTTAATTGTGTTGCACTAATTCAAACATTATGAAATTAAATTACATTACTGTGGTTGACTACAAGAAGCTTGAATATGATTTGTATCGTATTTATCGTTCATTTATAGGGTCACATAAAAAATTTCTGATACAGTTCTGGTCTATTAGGGATGATTGCTGAAGAGCATTTTCGATTATGGTGTGCGTTTTAACGTTAAGTAAATTTGTGCTTAATAAGTAGTGCTTAAATATTGTATAGACCATGTACAGGGATACACAAATGAATTCGTAAGTATAAATGAAAATGAGCGCGAATTGCTTCAGTGTTTTTTTTTTTTTTTTTTTTTTTTTTTTTTTTTTTTTTGAGTTATGTATTTCCCAGCCCAATTACATTTAGTATACTAACAAATGTTTGCAGAATTTAAATAGAACCATATACAGGACTCCGCAGAAACTGGATATATGGTGCACACTATGCATACTAATCCCCGGAAATGTGATATGAGCAGTTTTAAGAGGTTTTTTTGTCTGCATTAAATTTACATGTTATAGACGACGCGGAAAAATCTTCACGTAATATATAGGGCTGTAGAAAAGAATTCATGTACGTTTCCGTCTATTGGTAGAATTTACTAAAGGACATTAACACAATTAATTGATAATTACAAATGTAAATTAAATTACACTACGAAGGGGTTCAGGGGGGCAGAGCCCCCCTGAAGAAATCTACTTTATTATATAAAAATTACCAGAATAAGTAGCTCATGAGATTTTCAGAATACCATTACATAACAAGGGGTTTAATTTAACTCTTCTAATGTCAGAAACCTTCGAAATATTTTTTCGTTTTATAAATGTTTATGTAATTTCAAAACTTTAAATTTCGTTTTTTGTAGAAAGATTAATATTACTCAAAGGGTGCTAAACACAATGAATTGTAGAGCTGACGTTGAGGCTCCTGATCTGCAGATTTACTAGTTATTACCTGTATACTAAATATTTTTTTGTGGATAGAAAATGTTCTAGTTCTAGTTATAGTTGCTGGATTATCAAATAGAATAAGTAACTACTGCCTATGGCCAACAACCTTTAGAGGCTTCATGACCTAAGAAATTACACACTATCTGATTTGCTGCTTATCACAAGTTGTATAAGAAAAATGCCCTAATTGATAAGTATTATTATCAGGGCTGCGGAGTCGGAATCGGAGTCAGACCCACTTTTGAGCAAAAGAGTCGGCGTAGCTAAAGAACAAGCCGACTCCGACTCCAGATTTTTTTGTTAGACATTTTAAAGTGAAATGAAGCAAGTTATATGTAAATTTCAAATCTATAAAAGGAATTATTATTGTTATTTATGGATATATCAAGCAGCTCAAGTTAAAGATGACCGATTTACTGCGGTGTACAAAGTAGGTACAGGGGTAAATACAAAATAAGTACAGGGTACTACCCGTGTACAGAGTAGATGAAAACTGTTTTAATTCATAACTGTTGTAGTTATTTTACATTTAGTGTATAAGTACTTCCCCTCGTAATTTTTGCTTTGCTGATAGAACCCGAGGTACAAAAGTCTGCAAGGACCCAAGGCCCGGGAAATGAAGGCAATTTTTCAAACAGGCCGTTTAAGTAGAATTAAGACAATTTATATTAATGGGCCGGATCAGACTGATAAAAAAATTGAGCAAGCTGACAAGCCCAATACAACAAATTTGAAAAAAAATCAAACTACGCCTATAAAATAGGAACAATTTACAATGGGCATCATTGGGTTGAGAATAAATACGAAGGCACGGCCGAACTTTTTAGGGGACGGGCCCGTCTCTTACCGTAGGAAATGCGGAAATTATAAATTTGTACTATTTTTGGAGGCAAAAGAACTAAGAACCCAGTATAGCATTGTAACAAAAGCCTTTTTCCCCCTCAATTTTTTTTTACGATCTGTATGACCAAAAGTAAAACTTCTAAAGTACCCATCCTTTACTTATTTATTTTTGTGCACAGGAGTCAAAATAAGATGAAATTGTAATTCTTTTTTTCTGAATCGGCGGTACCCAAAACAACGATAAAATAGCGAAACTTCGTTATCTTTCGCCTTTTGAATTTCGGATTTTTCAGGTCTGCAAAACTCGAAATAAAGCCAAAATTGTAAAATTAATTTAAAAAATGCAATTTTTTTTTTCATTAGAATCTACATTATCCGAATTGTTTCCAAAATAATAAACATTTCATCTTTATTTTTCCTCCTTTCCATAGAAAATTTTCGAATCTGAGGACACAGCAAAATAATAACTAAATTGTAATGATTTCGTTTTCCCTTCTCAGTCCGCAGATCCAAAATAGTAATGTTTACATTTTATTTTCTTTAGATTTTGACAGTTGGAAATTTTGGGTTTGCGGGCGCGAAATTGTAAAATTAATAAAGCGGAAGAAAAAAAATATTTTTTATTTTTGAAGCTCTAAAAACATAATCAGTGCCGAAATAGAGAGATTTTAGATTTATTTTTCTTATATTTATCACTATTTTAACCAACAGGCAACACTAGTACCCCAGCCCGGGTACTAGTGTTGCCAGCTCGGAGTCTGAGTTGTTAAAATATCCGGGAGTCAGAGTTGGAGTCGGAGTCGGTCATTTTTCCCACCGACTTCGCAGCCGTGATTATTATAGGTAAAAAATAAAAATCAAATGTTTATTATGTCTCAGTTTCTTGATGTCCAGGAAATCTTTTCAGAATATTTTGGATGAAATATTCTCTAACGATATATTTTTTAAAGGAATAACTAATACTAGACTTATGAATTTTCAAACGGTATTCACGAATTTTTAAATTTAAAAAAAAGTTAAAATATGGTTTTGAAAGCCAGGGAAAGAGGGCTTCCGAGACTTGAATTGCAATGGACCACTAGACAGCTTAGCACTGATTGAGCCTATTCTTCAATATCAGATGGATTAAATCTGCAAATTAATTTTAAAAATTTAAGCCTTCGAAAATATATTTGCGTCATGTTTATTTCAAATTTGAAGCCATATTTAATTTGCTTAAAAATAAAATCGCAAAAACAATTATTTCCATTTTATTATCCAATCATTTTTTTTCATTAGATGTCAACGTTGATCACTTGTTGAAACTTTAGTCAATTATTTTTTTTCTGCTGTTAAATATAATAGGCCACGGGACAAATGCTCAAAAACTAATTGAAAATTAAGTTTCGTTTGCCTCATTTGGGGAGTATAAAAAAATATGTTTTTTAGTATTTTATAAGTGTACTAATTAAGAAAATACAATGTTCTCCAAAAAATATTTACACATTAATTTTTTATGGTCAGAAAAAGTTGAGTTGCAAAAATTAATATTTCATAAGTGGTATTTATACCTCTTGACTTCAAAATAGAATATTTACACTTAATTTGATATATTAATGGAATAGAACAAAATGGGGAATATATTGAAGAAATAAGATGCACACAGGGAGGGATTTTAGCATTGCCAACTTTGCATTTTACCATTTTGACAGGTTTACATGATTTCCACTTGTAAGCTTCTGAAAATTTCAAACACTTTTAAATGACTTTTCCAAAACTTAATATGTTTTTTGAAGCACCTCATTGCGACGCAATTCATTTTTAAACTAAAAATAACTCCAAAATACATAATTTAACAAAATAGAAAATATGCATATTTCAAGTATGAAAGCGAAAAGAGGATCCTGTTTGGACTTCTGTAAAATATTCAATTTATTTTTGAATTTGAATGTATTTTTTGAGAAAAACACAACATTTGATGTTGAAATTATTTATATTAAAATTTGAAGGATATAGCCGAGAGTTTTAAATCTTGTTACCGAAACACGCGTGACAGAGCCAAGTCAAATTTCAAATTATAACAGAACAACTGGATATTGGATGCTTCCTTCAAGATGTTTCATCTACACCCTTCCCAATTTTTTAAAACATTAATTTTAAAAGTATTCAATGCATTAAATTTTCAAAGTTAAACATGAAAACAAAAATTTACATTAGTAATTTATAAACACTAAACTTTCTGCACTAAAAATATCGACAAATATAATCTTTCTACTATTTTTCGACTGATCTTTCTACTATTAAACCAAGAAGTTTGGATAATTTTCTATAAGAAACAATAGAAATTAAATTAATAATTAAAGAAAAATCCTGAACAGTGGTAAAAACACTTACTCATATCACATGCATATTATCTCTGGAAAGCTGCATGGCTACAGCATAAATAAATGACTTAATCATTAACGGTACATTAATAAGGATTCCAAATTTACAAAAAGAAAAGAAATAATGCCTATACTAATGTGTATAGCACAACCAGAGAGAAAGGGAAAAACATTGACTGTATTATCATTGAATAATAATATAATTAATAATAATAATATAATAATATAATAATAATAATTATTAATATTTTCTCTATTACTTATACATTACATTGATCAGATTACGCGATCATTGAATTATTAGATAAAAGAAATCTTGATTTAAAACTGGAAAATTATGCAACGTAAAAAAAGCTTGTTAGCTAGTAAAATAGTCCGGAATAAGTCAAGAACAGATAATATAATGCCTTGTCATGTACTAGCGTTAATTCCAGCAGTCTTTCAAGGATTACCTTACGAAATCTAACTAGGGAAAATATCCAAATATCAGTTCTGGATTTCGACGAGAGTGGTATCATTCGAAAGATCTTGTCGAGAAGATCAAGAAAAGTATAGGAACTATACTTCCAAATACAATAGTTCACGAAATATGGGCCCTTTTCTGTTTCGGAAGAAGATAAATAAAGAAGGGAAAACAGCATAAGATTCTTTATAAAGCTATCGAAGCAGGAATTTTGTTTAACAATTAATCAGAGTGGAGATTTTCACGATATTATTTCGTGATAGTGTGATAATGAGAATGCTATCCTGGTACTGGACAGATGAAGTGGCCAGACAGATGAAAATTAGTTCATTGAAAAACTAGTTTTTCAATGCTTACAGTCGAAAATCTAGGTTCTGCTATACAGCCAGCCTTTCTTCCACCTGAATACACGAAATACCTTCAGCTACTGTATGTTTACTTCTTCCAAGACTAGAAAATCGGTGAATATTCAAAAATCCGTTGAAGTATTTGCTGTGATGTTAACACTATTGCTATAGGAAGCATACTAGAAATACATCATTTGGCCTACAACTTTGGCCTACCACTTTCAACGTAGTGCGCGAGTATACTTTCCAAAAAGCTTTAATGCGTAACACGGATCTAGTCTTCCCATCAGTAAAATATGTGTGCTTCACTCTTATTAAACACACTCGCATTCTTATTACCCTTTATCTACTGACGGTACTTAAAAGTACCATTAAAATAACTTTTTATAAAATTAATTTAATACATCGATTAGTAGTAATACAGTTTAGAATGTGTTATAGATGCATTACTTTATCTTGTCCCAAAAAGCATTATTGGTGACACAAAATTAAAATCTTTTTAAAAAGATGATTTCTCTTGCCTTTGTATCTTTTCAGCTTTCTTGGCGTTGGGGGAGGGGGGGGGGATTTTTCAATTCCGGAATACTTCTATATTTCTATTGCAAGAACATTATACTTGTACATTTCCTAATTCTACAAAATGCTAAGAAAAATATTTAAAATAAAAGATTTGAATAGGGTTATAAATATTGCACAAAATCCCTATAAATTCAAATTTAATGAATCCTTCTAAATCCTTCAATCCTTCTAAAATTCGTTAAATGATTATGTAAATCCTCTAATGTAGTTTCAAAAATTCACGAAAAATACTTTAGACGACAAAATTTATATGAATTGATAATTCAGTACATAAAGGGTTAAAGACACTTACTGCCAAACAGTAATGCATCGTTCGTGACTGGTGTTAGAAAGACTAGTTTCAATACTTTTACGTAGAAAACCACTATCAGGGTTAATTATTCATGGTTAATGTGGAATTCTCCTTACCACACTTTCATCAAACACTATCGCGAAAACATGGTTAATTATAAGACAAAATTCCTGCCTTGGATAGCTTTTGAATGAATCACAAACTGTCTTTCCCTTCTTTATTTCTATTTTTCCGAACCAGAAAAGAGTCCATATCGTGTAAATTATTGGATTTAGAAGTATAGTTACGATACATTTCTTGATCCTCGTGACAAGAGATTTCGAACGATACCACGCTCGTCAAAATCCAGAACTGATACTTGGGGATGTTTCCTAGTTAGAAACAGTGAGAGGAAATGCGCATGTATAAAAAAGTTTAAATACGTGATGAATTATAAGACATTGAATCTAATATTATAAGATTATCATCATTGACGCTTTGTAAGGCGTAGAAACTTGCGCCGATATTTCCATTGCCAAGTTTTCTTTAAAAATATGTAAGCCATTAAAATACATACATTTTTATACTTAATTAACTGCTAAAAGGTGTTAAATAAAAACTATACAAACAGTAAAATAGCTTTTAATAAACTGTTTACATGTTTCTACTCCACCGAAGCCATAATAAAAACAAATAAGAATATTCAGTAGTTGCATGATCGACGCGGTAATGATATGAAATGCCATCATTCAATTTTTCTCATATTTGTTTTTGTTATTCAAAAAATTTTTTAAACAGGTACGTTTCAATAAAGAAATTCAGAAGTGGTCAAAATTAAGGAAACCCTTTGGAAAATCTCGATCTCTAAAATTTGATAGTTCATAACGACACTTAATTTTGAAGTAAAGCCATAAAAGGGGATATCAATGGGAAAATAATTTAATCCAGAATATGATGCAATAATTTTTAAAAGGTTATTTCTAGTGTGATAGCAGTATTTAAAAAAGTATATTGAAACAACAGAGAAAATTTGATTCATAATTAGCACGATCTATGAGGTAATGGTTTAAAACGTCGCCATTCAATTTTTCGCGTATTTGTTTTTGTTATTCAAATTTTTTAAACAGATACGTTTCAATAAAGACATCAGTAGTGGCCAAATTTAAGTTAATCTTTTGGAAAATCTCGATCTCTAAAATTTGATAGTTCATAACACTTAATTTTGAAGTAAAGCCATAAAAGTGTATATCAATGGGAAGATAATTTAATCCAAAATATGATGCAATAATTTTTAGAGGGTTATTTCTAGTGCAATAGCAGTATTTAAGATGTATACTGAAACAATAGAGAAAATTAACTTTATAATTAGCACGATCTATGCGGTAATGATTTGAAACGACAGCATTCAATTTTTCACGTATTTGTTTTTATTATTCAATGTTGCCATTCAATTTTTATTAAATAGATACGTTTTTAATAAAGAAACTCAGTAGTGGCCAAAATTAAGGAAACTTTTATGAAAATCTCTATCTCTAAAATTTGATAGTTCATAACAACACTTAATTTTGAAGTAAAGCCATAAAAGTGTATATCAATGGGAAGGTAATTTAATCCTGAATATGATGCAATAATCTTTAAAAGGTTCCTTCTAGTGTGATAGCAGTATTTAAAAAGTATACTGAAACAATAGAGAAAAATAACTTCATAATTAGCACGATCTATGAGGTATTGATTTGAAACGACAGTATTCAATTTTTTCACTTATTTGTTTTTATTATTCAATGCTGTTATTATTCAATTTTTATTAAATAGATACGTTTTTAATAAAGAAATTCAGTAGTGGCTAAAATTAAGGAAACTTTTAGGAAAATCTAGATCTCTAAAATTTGATAGTTCATAACCACACTTAATTTTGAAGTAAAGCCATAAAAGTGTATATCAATGGGAAGATAATTTAATCCTGAAGATGATGAAATAATCTTTAGAAGGTTATTTATAGTGTAATAGCTGTATTTAAGAAGTGAACGGAGACATAAGGAGAAAATTAGCTACACAAAAGAATTTCGTCAAACCAGTTAATTGCTATTTGAGTAAACCTTAGCATTAACAGCAGCCGTAAAAATTCTTCTCATGAAGTGAACCAAGTTTTTAGGTGCGTTCGTAATTATATAAATACGTAGCACCTATAGTCGTCGTTCAGTCTGTCCGTCCGTCTGTCTGTCCGCATATAACAGAGCAAAAACTACCCAACCGAATTGTCTGAAATTTTAAATATATGATTGTCGCAAAATTTTGTTGAGCCATTTCAAATTTTAGAAAAATCGGATGTATAGTTTAATTACAGAGACAGTCAAAAGTTTTTCTTTACATTACGGCCAATGGGAAAAATTATTGCAAGTGCATTTTAATGATGTTACAGCCTTCCGAATGGTCTGAAATTTTAAAGATATAATTGTTGCAAAATTTTGTCGAGTCATTTCAAATTTTAGGAAAATCGGATGTATAGTTTAATTACAGGGACAGTCAAAATTTTTCTTTACATTACGGCCAATGGAAAAAATTATTGCAAGTGCATTTTAATGATGTTACAGCCTTCCGAATGGTCTGAAATTTTAAAGATATAGTTGTCGCAAAATTTTGTCGAGTCATTTCTAATTTTTGGAAAATCGGATGTATAGTTTAATTACAGGGACAGTCAAAAGTGTTCCGTTACATTACGGGGAATGGGAAAAAAATATTGGAAGTGCATTTTAATGATGTTACAGAGTATGCACTTTATGAAGTGCAAAAAATTATACATTCAGTATAATATGGGGTGCAAAAAATAATTCTAAAACTAGTTATAATACGAACGCACCACGTTTGACGAGCAATTTCCAACTTGTTTAGTTTTGTAACTGTTTTAATAAGGAACCATGATTCAATTATTATTTCTTTTAATTAGGCAACACAAACAAGCTTCTTTTGTTCCTGCAAGAGTTCAGTTGAGTTAAGGTCTGGACTGTTCTCAGGCCATTCCAGCTGTGGGATGTGATTATTTTGAAACCACTTTTTGAATGCAACAGCAACATGGCATGGAGCTGAATTTTGCTGAAATAGAAATAATTATCTTGGAAAAGACCACGTATAGAAGACTTCTATTTAACTTCAAGTATCTCTTTCATGTATCTTTTGGCATTTATGCTCCCAAACATTACACAAATGAAGAAATGAACACTTTTCGATGTCATTAAACATGAAATCATAACACTAACAGGGTTTTTCATGAAAGGTTTAATGCAATCAGAATGCAAATCTTTTTCGATTCCCCGATTTGCATATATTATCCATACTATCAAACATGGAAATTTTTGTTTCACCACTCCAAATAAAACGATACAAATTACCATAATAATATTTTTGGAGAATTTCAGCCTATATGATTTTAAATTGTTTTAGTATAATAATCTATGGTTTATGTACATTTTTTAGGCAACATAGTTTGGGCTCTTTTGCTTGTTTTTTAGACTGTACAGATTTTAACCATGAAAATTTGTCTTAATAGTATGGGTGATTAAATGGTTTGAATTACATTTATCATTACATTACATTTCTCGTTAGGCTTTTTTTTTTGTTTCAGTTCAACTCATTCTTGTGACAAGATTTTAAGATAAGTTTTAAAAAATATTTTTATTTTTTAAGTTTTTTATTTTTGGCGAACATGGCCATAAAAGGTCCAACCAACCAAACAAATCGCCCATATTTTTTTCATTGTAGCTAACATACATTTCAGCCCAGTTAAATCTTTTCAAACTTTGATTGATAAAAATGATTTTTCATGAAATTTTAGCATTTACATCAAAATATTGCAATCCTCACAGAACTGTACTTTGCTTTAGCTACACAATGCAGTGCTACACTACATTTTGTGTAGACTGAGATGAATTTTATCTGTCATCCCTATTTGTCCAGGGGAAATGTACATTTTACCTTGCAAAACGTCGGGTAGAAGATCTTTTTTTCTGAATTGTTTATAATGATGCCAACATGGAAAAACCAAGTTTTCTAACAAAATTTCTTAAGACTAAATTTTCTGTGGCCAAAAAAACAACAAAATTTTGGGACCTTTTTTCATTTTTTTGAAATATCTCGAGACCCGTTGACGTAGCATATTATTTGTCAATTATAATATTAAAGAAGATAAAATTCTCTACAACTTTCATAGTTACAACTTTTTTATACACTCAATAACAAGCGCAGTACGCTATTTCAAAAATTGGGCAATTTTTTCAATTTTCTTAGAAACCGTGAAAAACGTAGTTTTGCCCCGATTATTCAAATGTTCCCCACGGATTTAATTCTGCATGTCGAGGTTGACTTCTAAAAATTGATAGCTGTAAATTATCTATTATTTACACACTCATGTCTTTATTTTCATCTCAACAGACATTTTACATTCAGTAAATTTATATAATTTTAAAAGTAGGGCAGGGTGTAGATGAATGATACAATTTTCATATTTAGACAGTAACTTTAAGTGTATACAATGTTAACTTCAAAGCATTGTTCAAAAGAATACATTTATTTAGTGACTTATCGGCACGATAGTTTCAATTAAAAAAGAATTCTTGTTTAATTTTAATAATGCATACATATTTTTCCAGGTATCAATGGGATAGATATGGAAATTTGCGAGAAACATATTTTATTCCATACTACAATGGTATATTTTATTTACCAATTATTGATAACATATGTTTTAATGTTTTACTGCTTTAAAGATAGCAAACATTGGATTATAGTTCCATATAAAAGGGGGGGGGACTCAAAAAATAAATATCTTTTATGTAAAAAATACTTTTAGTACCTTATAAACTAGCTACAATAAAAATGACCATAGATTATTTCACTAACTAATGTTATGGATTTATCTCCTGTAAAACATAAAAATTCTGTCAATAAAATATTTGAGACCAATAGTTTCATAAAACTATTTAAAAGATTAATTAAAAAAAATATTGTAATTTTTTTCCACTAATATTAATAAATATAAAAAGGGATTATATCATTTTAGCATGAAAAATATATCACACTTTAAGATTATCTATTAACTGATTTAAAGCTCAAACAGGATACTTTAAATTTCAGAAAGGGTTACAAACAGTTTTCAAAAATGAAAGTGTCCGAATATTAATGAAAAAAACGCAGCCAAACCCTAAAAAGTACAAAAGCTCAACATTAGATATTTATCTCAGGTATACCATGAAAAAAAAAAAATTATTTAAAAGTAACAAAATGCGAGCGAGATATTTGTCAAGAACGCTTTCCAGTTTTAATATTATCTTGCGAATGTCTTCGTGTGACTAATTTAGTCCCATAATTCATATAACTGTGACTTTAAACGCCTCAATACTACAGCTACTTTAAAATTTTTGAAAATGAAATATGTATACGGAATCTGGTTTTTAAAGAAAAAAATTATATTTTTTCAAGAGAAAGAATATGAACAATTATACCTGCTAAGATGGAAACCTGTTTATATATTTCGGTTCGGTTTTCAAGGTTTTAATGAATCAATATTTGAAAAGCTGATTACGTAGGTCAGCATTACATATTTAATGATTAGACACTTAAAATTTTCAAAATCCGGCTATTCAAGATTTATTAAAATTCTCATGGTAAACTTTCTTTTTAAAAGAGGAGGGGGGGGGGGGGGGTCAAAATCCATGTTTGCCACGGGTGAAAAAAAAGGCCAGTTTTGGCCCTGAAACACACAATTTACTGCTACCAATATATAGAAGTGACATACAAGATTAAATCCGTGGAAACATTTGAATAATCGGGGCAGAACTACGTTTTTCACGTTTTTTAAGAAAATTGAAAAAATTGTCCTATTTTTGAAATGGCATGCTGCGCTTGCTATTGAGTGTATAAAAAAGTTGTAAGTATAAAAGTTGTAGAGAATTTTATCCTCTTTAATATTGTAATTGACAAATAATTTGCTACGGCAACGGGTTTCGAGATAGTTTTAAAAAATAAAAAAAGTTCCCAAAATCGTGTTGTGTTTTGGCCACAGAAAATTTAGCCTTAAGAAATTCTTTTAGAAAACTTGGTTTTTCCATGTTGACATCGTTATGAACAATTTAGAAAAAAAAATCTTCTACCCGACCTTTTGCAAGGTAACCCCCTTATTTGGTTCATTTCCCCTGGACTATATTTCTTTACTCTTCTACTATATTTTCTCTTGCATGAATGCTAAAATGCCATTTCTATTTTTTAATTTGAAGAATGGCAGTAAAATCGCCCGTTAGCGTTTACTTTATATAGAATTTATGAATGTCGCGACTTTCCCACTCAGCAAATGAAACTAGACGATTCCGTGCCAGACAGCATTTTTTTAAAACGTTTGTAACTGACACTTGTGACTGATGTGGATACATGAACATTGTAATTAAACTAGAATATAATGAAATAGAAGAAAAATAATGTTTTTAAAAAACACTCTTTTATAATCATTCAATGTTTATCTTAAAAATAAAATCTAATATCATGACTGTAATTCACGGTGTTTCAAAAAAATTATGTTACAATTCCTTGATTTGGCGTGTGTACCGGTTATTGAAAATTCACCGTTTTGATTTACGCTTTGTAGAATACACAAACTAATAAATTTATTTAGATAAAAGTATTTTTGCTTTTTTTAAAAACATGACAATGGGAAAGAAAAAAAAAACATTATTTAAACTATCTAAAATTTCTAAATTGTTTTTTCAACGTATAATTATAATTTATTTAATTTTAAACTATTAAGTGATAAGAGAGTCTTTTTAAAAATTTGCGCTCTTTATTTTATTTATATTTTCTGTTGTTTAGTGTTTAAAATATTTAGTTTTTGCAGTTTCACAGCCCGTTGACCTATTTTGGTGAGAGTGGTTTGGTGCATAATTAACTCCATTGTTTTTTGTAATTAGTAAAAAGTTATAAATATCTGGCAATTGATCACTTGCGATTGGCTATCGGAAAAATACCTTGAAATTAATTCATTTATAGTTTAGTTCTAAATATATTTAAATATTATATTGCCATCGTAAACGCATCTGTGAACATAACTTTTACATACTTTTTTTTTTTTTTTTTTTATAATTCTAACATATCAGGAAATGAGTGAAAAATCTATCGCAAATTTCCCTCTTTTTCTACAAAAAACAAATTAAGTTATGTAAAAGAGTGTAAAAAATTGCCAAGCCTGATGAATAAAAATCTGAATAATAATAATAATAATAAACACTTTTGAAAAGTAAAGAAAAGGCCAAGCTAATAGAAAAGAAAGAAAGAAAGAAAGAAAGTTGTGATTAAAAAATGGCGTTATATCAAATTTCCAAGCTTATATTATGGTACTTAGTTAACATTTTTCATTAAAAAAATTACCATTTGTAAGTCGAATGTCTACGTATATGTTGATAGAAATCTTTTTCTCATGTTCTAAATACATCATAACGTGTTTCTTAAAATTCAAAATTTTAAAAATTCTGCATGTTATGCTTGGCGGCCATCTTTCCATATTTTACACAAATTTTTAAGCACCCAATTCCGTACTTAAAATCCGAAGTTCGAAATTGTTACTTAAACAAACATTTTAAGCTTTCCTTTACCGATTTATATTCTGAGAAATTTGTGTCTTAAGATGATGGTGAGTTATCTTAAAGCTTCATCTTATGATTTATTTCTTAGAGTAATTAATCATTTATATCACATTGTCAGGAAACAAGGTAAAAATACCATATCCAGATGAACAGATGGCTGATACATGCAAGGGACAAACACAAGGCGATTTGGTTCTATTATGCTAGGATACGTTTTCAAGCTTCCATGACCAGTAATCTTTGTAGAATGCAACATGTAAGCTATATTATGTCCAGTGGCGGAACTAGACTAAATTTTATCCGGTGCAAGGTGGTGTTTTCTTCCTCCAGGAATATTTTTAGAAGAAAATTTGAGCACAAAATTGTTTAACCCTTTAAGACCCAACCCGCACGATCGCGCGGGTTAGACATTCATTTAAATTTCTGCTTCTGAGTTGTATGTAATAAAAACTCGAATCGAACGATAGTTCTGGTTTGCAGATAGAGTAAAGTATCATTTTTTATCAACAGGTAGCGATTGAAGTCCATGTTTTACTTTCTACAGGCATGACTAGCCTTGTTTACAAATACATCGGGTCTTAAAGGGTTATAGGGTCGCTTCTCTGCCCCCCACCCCCACCTCCAATCGCGAAACTCCATTATAACCCATGAGAAAACATGGAAGCGCGATTACTCATTAGTTAACAGAATTATTGAAATACGGTTTTCACAATCAGAAAGTAGACGTCAAGTGTCGATGTTGTGCACTTTAAAAACCGTCTCCTTAAATTTTAAGTATTTTTAAGAAGACGATAAAATTTCTCCAAGTGTAAATTTCAAAGTTTATAGTTTTTTTAAATACTTAGAATTTAAGGAGACTATTTTTAAAGATGCACAACGTTGGAATCTGGCGTCAACTTTTGATAGTGAAAACTGTAATTTAATTACTATATTAGGTAATGAGTAATCGCGTTTTTAGTTGCGATCGTAATAACATAAATCTGTCTGTCTGTCTGTTTGTCCGTCCGTCCGCATATAACAGAGCAAAGACTACCCAACCGAATGGTTTCAAATTTTACATGTATAATTGTTGCAAAATTTTGTCGAGTCATTTCAAATTTTATGAAAATCGGATGTATAGTTTAATAACAGAGACAGTCAAAAGTTTTCCGTTACATTACGGCCAATGGGAAAAAATATTTCAAGTGCATTTTAACCTTTAACTGATGTTACCGGTCTCTCAGACCGCGACTTTTTTCAATTTTTATAGTTTAACTTGCAATTTTCAGTTTAACAACAAACACTACCGAAATTTTGTTCCGTTTAGGACTTTAGTACTATCACCAGAGACTTTTGAATAGGTGAATTTTAATTATAATAGTCCTGTGCAAAAAGTTTAGTACAAAAACACCATCCTATGAGTTAATCGTGCCTTTTATTCATCTTTCGTTGCAGCGGTCTCACAGACCGCTTCACACTAGTTATTCGACAATTTCTGTGACATCAGTTAAATGTTAATGATGCTACAGCTTTTCGAAAAGAATGAAATTGATATGCACGTATGAAGTGCACTAAAATATACATTCAGCACAATATGCGGTGCAAAAAATATTTATGAAACTAGTTATAGTACGAACGCACCTCATTTGCCAAGTTTGACGTACAATTTCCAACTTGCTAAGTTTTCCCATACGGTTTTCCACATGGGATTTCGCTATCGGGAAGTTTCAGTGAAGTGGCTTCTTTAAGATAGTGAAAGTACTAATAAGCTATAACCAATCGGGAGGAAGCAGGCTAATTTGAAATACCTGGTACAGATACGTGAAGATCTTGTCTACGGGGTGAGAGATCACAGTTGAGGGGAAATAGCTGACTTTTTTTTCTTGTTAAATAAATCTCCACCTATTATCCCTAACTGACGACAATAAATTTTCCTAGTTGTCCTAAATGAAATTAAATATCTTCACATGTTCACTTTCATTTTTTACTTCTTTATAATCTATACTAGCAAACCCCGCGGATTTACTCACGTAATAGTTGAAACATGTCAAGTGATATTTTTATGTCTAATTTTTATTAGAAGATATTATACTTTTAGGAATAATTCAAAAATTATTAATTAAGCCACAGTTTGACTAAACTTCATTATTACACTGCATTAGGCAGAAATGAGACTTAAATTAATAAGAGGAACTAAAACTAATTCCAAATAAATTATAATTTAAAAAGTATTTTGAAGTTTTTATGCTCATTTCATACGCTTATTTCAGTATTCATTTGAAGTTTTGAATTTTTTAGAAACCATCTTCTTAGTACGCATTTACATCTTAAAATTAACCATCATATCTTAAATACCAACCTTCTTGTCTAACGGTCTACCACCTCTTTGGTAGTAGTGGCACCAACATAAAATGCCTAGGTTGAAACAGGGACTGTCACAATTAATTTGTCAACATTAATTAAAAAACCCTTTTTATATTTCCTAATATTTCATAGAAAACTTAATAAAAAAATTTTTTTAAAGCTTTTTTAGAACGTTTGTTATTCCTGCCAACACCAGGTTGTAGTGGCACCGGCATAAAATATAGCCTGTGTAGGATCAGAAACTGTCACCATTGATTCGCAATCACTACATTTGGAATCGGTTCATTATTTTTTGAGATTGCATAGAAATCGTAATTTAGGACTTTTTTAGGACGCTTTTCACGCCTTCCCTTCGCTTCATCCCTTTTAAATTTCGAATTTGTTTTTGATTGTTCTTAGAGGACATTTTTATTTTATAAGTAACTACCATGCCATATTTCACGTTTCCAGCTTCTTCAGTATCACAGAAATCGCAATTTAGAATATATTTCGCTACTGCGACCCTCTAGTGGTAGTGGTACCGATATAAAATTTAACTTATGTTTAAGCAGGTTCTATCACTACCAATTTGCAACCATTATGTTTTAAATCGGTTTGGTATTTTATAAGATTGCATAAAAACTGTAATTTAGAAAGTTTTTAGAACGCTTTTTACTCACTTCATCCCGTTAAATTTGGAATTGTCTTTCGGCAGTTCTTAGAAAGCATTTGCATCTTTTAAGTAATTACCATGCCGAATTTCAAAACTTAGACCTCCAGTATCACAAAAAACGAAATTTAGAACATTTTTTGTTTCTGAAACCCCAGGTAGTAATGACAACAGTATAAAATATAGCCTATGTTCGAGCAGGGACTGTCACAATCGCTTTTGAAATCGGCTTGCTGTTTCCTGAGATTGCGTAAAAATCAGGAGATTTGTAGAACTCTTTTCGCGCCTTTTCACTCCTTTTAAATTTCGAATTTTTTAGAAAAAGTTGTTAGAGATAATTTATATCTTAGAATTAACTACCATGCCTAAATTTAAGTTGCTAGCCCCTGCACTACCGCAAAAATAGCAATTTAGAACTTTTTTGCTCCTGCAACCCAAAGGTGGTAGTGACACCGGCATGAAATAGAGCCTATGTTAGAGCAAGGTCTGTAACCATCAATTTCCAACCATTACTTTTGAAATCGGTTCCATACTTCCTGAGATACAAATTGGCATATAGAACGTTTTTAGAACGCTTTTCACGCATTTTTACCCCTTTTAAATTTCGATTTTTTAAAGAAATGTTCATAGAGATCATTTGTATCTTATAAGTAACTACCGTGTCAAATTCCATGTTTCTAGGACCTTTAGTGACACAAAAATCGTATTTTTAGAACGTTTTTTGCTCCTGCACACCGTTTGGGGTAGTGGCAACGACATTAATATAGCCTCTGTTGGAGCAAAGGCATTACCATTATTTTTTTTAAAAATTGGATCGGTACTTCCTGAGATTGCATATTAATCGCAATTTAGAGCGTTTTAAGAACGCTTTACGCTCATTTTCACCACTTTTTAATTTCGAATTTTTTAGGAAATGTTCTTAGAAATCATATAGGGGAGATGGGGGCACACGTGAACATGGGGTAGATGTGAATATCGCATTTTTTCAATAGTTATTATAAGTTTTTTTATTTGAAAAAAATTACTAAATATGATAGCACCTGTAGACATATGGTAAAATTTTTTTGAAGCTCTTTGACATTTTGTTTGTTCTCTGTAGCCAAAACACTGTTTTTAGATCTTAAAACTAAAATCTTTGTTCCAAGTTGATCAGCGAATAACTTTATTTATTTATTCATTTATTTGAATTTGAGTGTTTTAACATATACTATGAATACTAATAAATATTTTTGATAAAATACTTTTTCTTCTAAAATTGAGAAATGTTAATGATTTATCAATTTAACAGAAGCAGCAATGTAGGACACTTGTGAACAGACTAGTTGGGGCAGATATGAACAGTACACAAGTGCCCCAATAATCATTCTGTGATTCTGTTGATTTCAGTTAACTTAATGAGAACTATTGTCAGTTCTATTATCGATAATTTTCCTGAACTAGAAGATATTTTCCTCACACAAAGTTGATTTTGTATTGAAACTTCATCAAACACATCTTTCTGCAAATACACAAAGAGCAACAAGCTCGTTTACGTTCAATTGTACTTTAAATAAATTTAATGTTTTTTAAAATGCAATAAGTGTTATGCATTATTTTACTAAACGGTTTAGAACAACATTTTTTATGCATTGTTAATACAAAAGTATTACCTTGAACAAGTTTGCAAAATTTTCTATTACATTTGTTCTAAACTTGCAATGATGGCTTATTTCCATCTGTAAAACAATTATGCATATGATGCTTTGAATGGAGATAGATATCAATAATATTTTAAGAAAGTAAAATTTTTAAACTGATAACTACCGTAAAATCCCGAGTTTACCCCCCACCCCCTCTTTCAAGTCTGGGGAGGGAGGTTGTTACAGTCGAGATTTTTTAAAAATCATTAAAATCCTCTTCTTTATCTATAATTTACAAGTAAATAAGGTAAATACAGGAGTGAAAATCTTTCTTATTTCGGCAGATTTCCGATAAATAGTATGTAAATGCCCCCTCCCTAAAATGTTCCCCAAACAAAATCCCTAAGCAATATTTAAAAATTTTAATTTCTTTATTAAAATTGCTTCTTTATTATTTTTATTTTATTACAACAATACTTAATGAATCATCTAAGCCCCCTACCCCCCCCTTAAATCTTCTTATTTTCATTTTATAATCTTTTGCTTAAACCTATCACCCAGAAACTAGAGAAATATATATATACTAGGGGGCTCTGCCCCCTGCAAGCTACGCTCGCCAACCCCCGTTCAGACACCGCAGAATCTAAAAACATGCTAATCTGATGGGTTTTAAAAATATTAGAGAAGATTGAATTATACTGAAAAAAGCTGTGCAGATCTCCCTGTAAACGAGTTTCCATTTAATTCCTTTTGATTGCAAAAATTTAAGAGCAAATCAGTTACTGTTAAGACGTCCAATGGTTGTTTTCGTTTTTGATTAAAGAGGATCAGTTAAACATTTGAAAAGAAGCTAAAATGAAATGAATTAAGTGTACAGAGTTTTTGTGCCCCGGTATTTTAAAACAATCTCTATAACAATAGCCTAAGTCATTGACTATCATCAACAGTTCCGGGCGGATCACTGCGCTTTTTATACTCTAGATGCCATTTTGGTACTTTAATGTTAGCCAGGCACAGGTGATAAATCGCCTAATATTATTCTATCGCCATCATTTCATCTATATTATAATAGTTCAAGTCATCAACTGCCATAAACAAATACGGTCTGATTCCTTCGCCTTTCATATGAAAGTTTGGCACAGATGTCATATACACAAATATTGGCGCGATTTTTTTCCGACCCCAATTTGGGGAACGCATCAACAGCATAAACAACAACATTCGCCTTACCATATCAAGCAAAATAACTATACTTTGGCGCCAGTTAAGTACCCGTTGCGTATATGACATTGGCGTCAGAAAAAATCGCGCCAATATGGGGTCATATATGACATCTGTGCCGAAAGTTTTCCATTTTGATTAAAATCTCAAAATTGTTTTTTCGAATAAAACTACATAAAAGTCGCCATGGTCGCAAAGAATTCTTGGTACTGTTACGCTAGCCGGGTGCAAATTTCGCCAATAGCTTTTTTTCAAACTGCCAGTAAGCATTTTTTTTATTTTTCGAGTGGTAAATTAAAACATTGATTTGAAGTTGAAATTAAATGTCATGGTTTGTTGCATTATTGGAAAGAGTTCCATATTGTGTGCTGGTTGGCGCGATTGGCGAAGGAATGCAAAATGGCGCCAAAAAGCCATTTTAGTAACTTATAAAATTTTTCAGGATGGCGGAAAACATGGTCTTTAAATATTTATAAACATATATACATATATTTAATAAATATTATATATGTCACATGTTAAAACTAGTCGGATGTACCAATCCCAAAACTTTCTTCTATCTCATACATGTTAATACTTCAAAATTCGCTATCACACTGCCAAAATTAAATGGCAATCTATGCATCTCATGAGGATTCTAACGATATGAAATTCCGTGCATTAGTTCTTGAGATATGACTATCGCTGAAATCGTCTAAATTCAGCAAAATGCTGCCTAGCAGCGCCACCTATTGGGTGATTTATACCAAATCCTAATCAGCAACAATTTATGTCAACGTCTGACTGAATCTGAAGTTTGGAGAAAATCCGTACATTAGTTTTTGAGATAGAGCAATAGCGAAAATCGTGAAAATTTCTGCATAGCAGCGCCACCTATTGGGTGATTAACACCAAAACCTAATTAACAACAACTTGTGTCAACATACAACTAAATCTGAAATTAGATGAAAATTGGTCCATTAGTTCTATTGATAGAGCTATTGAGGCAATCGTGGAAAAGGCAGCAGAGAAGCGCCACCTGTTAGGCGATTTACACCAACACCTAATCAGTAGCAAGTCATATCAAGGACTAACTTAATCTGAAGTTTGATGAAAATCCGTCTGTTAGTTCTTAAGATAGAGCTATTGGGGAAATCGTGTAAATCCTGCAAAATTCATCATAACAGCGCCACCTGTTGGGAGATTTACACCAAAACGTAATCATCATCAATTCATATCAAGGACTAACTAAATCTGAAGTTTGATCAAAATCCGTGCATTAGTTCTTGAGATAGAGCTATTGTGCAAATCGTGAAAAATGCAGCATTGCAGCGCCACCTGTTGAGCGATTTACACCAAAAACTAATCAGCATCAATTTGTATTAGGCACTAACTGAATATCAATTTTTATTAAATTCCGTGCATTAGTTCTTGAGATAGAGCGCCCACAAAATTTGTGTCACATACACACAGGCAGACAGACAGACAGACAGACAGACAGACAAACAGACAGACAGACAGGCTCACAGAGTCACAGACAGACATTTTGTAAAAACATGTTTTTTGGAATCTCTGACCCCTAAAACGTGTAAATCCGTCGAAAACCGGAATTCGAAAATTTTCATGAATCCAATACTTTCTTCTTGTAAAGATAGAAGAAAGTAAAAATACGATGTTTATACAGATAGTTTTATATATATTACGTATAGAGATATACCTTATACATACATAATATATATACACCTATAAATAAATATTATGTACTTATATATAATTTTATATATTTATTATATTTATTATACATGTCAAATTAAAACAAAAGTTAGATATTTTTCCGAAAAATATAGGCTAAATGTAAAAAATTCCTCAAAAAAACATATGAATAAAGTCCATTCCAGAAAAAAGCAACTCCAAAGGCTGAAGATCGTAACCACATCGATTCATTTAATGCCAAAAAAAAAAAAAAAAAAAGCTCGCCAAAAAATCCAGCACACAATATGGAACTCTTCCCGCATTATTTAACATTTGGCCAAATGTCATATATGCACCGCGGGGTTGGCTTGATTTTTTTTTTACGAAAATTTCGCGAAAAACTCGTTTTCGAATACCAGTTACATATGCATTTTTGTTATTAGTTTTCCCGCCGACCAAAAATCTATCGCCAAACTATAAGATTAAATGTCAATAATAGTAATGCCATTTTGGCGCCAATCAGAATCTTTCGATTTGGCGAAAAATTGTTCAAGTAAATTGAATTATGAATAAAAGTACCATGATACATTTCTTAGCATATATTTAAGGGAGGCCAAACTGGTCGCCAAATTAGTTTAAAATAGCCTTTTCTGAAATATGAAAAAAAATATCTGTTCTGATTAAAATTTGAGTTGCCATCATTAGAAAAATGTACTTAAAATTAGAAAAAAATTAATATTTCGAAAACTAATTCGAATTTAAAAATTCTAATACCAGTTTTGTGATCTGCAGATCAATACCGATTTTTGGTGTTAATTTCATCGCAAAGTATTCCATATTTTAGGAGAAATCGCCGTGAAACATAATCAGTTGTTTAATCAGTCGTTTCAAAGAATCGTTTCATAAATTCGTTTCATTAGGATTTTATATATATAGGGTAGATAATTTTTTATGGTGAATTTAACAGGTAATATAACTAATGATTACAATGATAAATGAATAACAGAATAAAATCCATGTCAAAGGATATTTTTTCCATATGTTCACATGTGTCCCACGTGTGTTCACAACTACCCCGCTGATGGGGCATATGTGGGCAATTTTTTGAATTAAAAAATGTAAGAAGAACTATACAGGTGATTAAAAAAATTTACCATGTGTAAAAGAAAGTTCTGTTTACTATATTGAGTAGTTTTTGTTTATTGAAATTAATCCAGTTACGAGAAAAAGCTGCATTTATGCGAACTGTTCACATGTGTCCCCATCTCCCCTATATCTTATAAGTAACTACCATGCCAAATTTCATGTTTTTAGGCCCTTCAGTAACACAAAAATTGTATTTTTAGAACGATTTTTGCTCCTGCAACCACTTTGGGTTAATGGCATCGACATAAGATATAGCCTATGTTGGAACAGGGACTAACACAATCCTTTTGATACCATTACCTTTGAAATCGGTTCGGTAGTTTAAGAGATTACCCCGTCAAACAAACAAGCAAACAAACTTTACTTCTTTATAATATTAGTATAGATATCTGGGAGCACGGCAGTGCGTCCGCCAAGTTCGCACAAGCCGTAAGCTACCTTTTCTTGAACCATTTCGGCATACTTTTCACCCCCTCACAACGTCGTTTTAGGGAGAGATATAGAATTTTTTCTTTTATATACATGCTCGTATGGTCAAACTGAACTAAGATTCCACGATTTCATGTTTCTATATTTAGTAGTTTTCGAATCATTAAATTCCGAAAAAGCGCTTTTTTTATCACTGACTCACTTCGCATCATCAAATAACTAAGGTACTTCTAAAAGTCGTAGAATCATGAAATTTCACAAGTAAGTCGGGTTTGTAGCACAATTAACCAGAAAAATCTGAAAACACAGAATTTCCGCCTCTAAACCCTTCAAACAGGGGGTGTTCATTTGGCCGTAAACAGTTCCTTGTGCCAATGTTGGTCGCCAAAACTCGATTACAGAGTTTTGAAGGGGGTCACGTGATTTCAATCAGAATAACATTTTATATATATGCTTTTCCAAAGATGTTTGTTAAATAGAAAAAATGAAAATACCTAAAAATTTTAATCAGTATAGGTTATGATATATTCACAATATTAAAACAATAGCACATTTAACAAAATATAATCGCAGTTCGGTACTTTTCCGATATAGTAGCCTTGGCGAAATAGAAAAAATTGCCTTGACGAGAAAAGAAATTTAGTAATAACGCATTTTCTGGCAACCTATTTACTGTTTCATATACACAAGCAATTTTTTCCATATGTATACAATTTATTTGATGTAAGGAACCCGTTTATTTATTTTTATATACAGACAGAAATAATTTGTACATAAAAAACTATATTTTATACATGTATAAATAAAATGTTTATATGTATACATACATATATGGACAACATAAAAGTTCATCAGGTTTGTTTTTATAGTTGTTTATATCATTTGGAAACATATCTCAGTTTCTGAAGTCCGAATTGCGCCAAGATTTAAAAAAAAATGCCAAGGTCCCTATAGTGGAAAAATATCCTAATTCCATATGAGTGTTTAAAAATCTCCTTTTAATTAAATGAAATGTGTAACTAATAAACTGTCTTTAACGATGTGCGACAGATGCGGCGTCCGAAGTCCGCTGCTAATGTTATTATATTGTATTATTAGCCTACTTACTGTTAATTTATTGTTAATTTTAAATCTTTAAAAGAAAGATTATAGTTATAGATAAGATATGTTAGTCACCAAAACCCGATTACAGAAAATTAGCCTGAGTTATAAAGGTGTTACATGATTTCAAGCTGAATGAATTTTCATATGCTTTTACAAAAATCTTAATAAGGCAAATCTTTCAATTTATCTGTCCATCTTTCTATCTTTTACTTCCTTAAAAGAAATTTTATTAAAGACCGGGAGGCGTCTGCACAGATCACCACCTCATCGAGTTGACAGCTGAAATTTTAGGATTAGTTAAATATTGATTAGCGTATTGAAATGTAACTGGTCTGCCAAGTCATATCTTTGTGGAAACCACCTACAGACCCGATTTTACGGGTTAATTGGTGGATTTTCCATTGTGTTTTCCTGCACCCATTCCTCGATGTTTCCAAACTTTTGGATGCAGGAAATACAATAGTAAACCTATCAGTTAACCACTAAAATTAGGTCTTCAAGTGGTTTCTACCAAGATATGACTTAACAGACCTGTTGCATTTAAATATGCTAATCTAGTTTTAACTAATCCTAAAACTTCAGCTGTAAACTCGATGAGGTTATGGCGTGTACAGACGCCTCCCGGTCTATTATAAATGTCGGAATTCTAATCTCAATAGCATTCTGGCCAATCTAGCAATTATCCCTACTATTTATGAACACTATTCCTTTAAGTGCGTTTTAATGATGTTAATGAACTTATGCATATGCATCATACATATTATACATATGCATATAATACGTAATACATTTGCATCATACATATTATAGGTATGTGTATAATACATAATACATATGCATCATTATGACGTCAGAATAAACAAAACATTTTTTGTCGCCAAATTTGAGAATTGACATGATATATTACCAAATTTTGCGAAACTTTGCTAAATGTCGCCAAGCTTGGCGAATATTTGACGCTAGTGGCTATTTTTAAATGAGTTAATTATTAATGCGAGCTATCTATTTTTATTTTTCCGCATATCATCTGAATAGTTATATGATATAACGTACTAATATTTCCAAAGTGCTAATAGTTTCGTCCCTGCCCAAAGCCTCTGCTATTGTTATTATATTGTACTGTTATTATACTTACTGTAACTATATTGTTAATCTTTACACCGCTAAAAATTCTGTATTATGTAAAGAAAATTTACGGAAACTATTAGAGCATTGAAACTGCCAGTTCTCCTTATGATTATTATAATTCTATAATATGTAACATGTTAATCGATATGTACGTTAGAATGAATCTTCTATAATCCGGTTCCTCGCATTTTAGTTTTCAGGTTTCAAATAAAATTAGCTAAAATCTTAAAACCATGGCACATTGACTAATTGTTCAACACGATCAGATGAGAAGAATGATAGATTTTCAAATGGATCATGGCAGTGAGCCGGTAGACCTTCTATTCTTCCGTAATCGAGTCTATTGAAAAGGTTAACGTGAAAAAAAGATATTAGCATCAATATGGTTTAATACAAATGCAGATATTGTCAAAGGATTTCATAAGAACCATTTCACTTGTACCCAGTCGTATCAGTTAAAATACAACAATTGGCAGTGACCCCAATTAGAAAAGATTACTTAATAGGATTAAAAATTTCCGCATTAGAGAACGAATCGTAACTGCTAAGGAAACATGCATAAGTGAGTTAAGCGATATTTGTCACGAAAGATGAAATACATAACAACACAAAATATATGATGTGCTTCCATGATTGTAAAGAGTTCTTGATTTCTCTATCAAAAGCTTCCGACTTGGCAAAAGAATGGGCAAGTAAATAAAATTATGAATAACAGACACATGATGCAATGTTTCACATGGAATTAATACGGTCAATACTGCTTGCTAGAGGCGGCTAGTACTTTAATATGAAAAGAAATAAAGTGTAAATTTGTATAGCTCAATAAAATAAATTTAGTTATTTTTATGTTAGCCGGGCGTAAGTGGCAAATCGCCAAATAATGTTCCCAACTCCATTGTTCATATTGCATTCATTTCATTTAAAGATATATACTTTTCAGTCATCTCATTTAAAATAGATGCATTTCCCTCATTTTATTTAATAGAATATTTAACATAGAAATAAATAAATAAATAAATAAGAAATAATAACGTAAACCAAAATATTTTATTTGAAAATTAAAGCATTGTTTCTAATTTACACATGTGAAAAATGAAAACTGCTATTGGCGAAAAAACAAAAGGCTAATGAGGAGATTTGCTCTCGGCTAGCATAAAAGTAAAGAAATTTAAGTTTTTTCATATTAATATAGTTTAGAATAACAAATTTGAAAAAAACATACAAAAAGTAGTGATATCCCAACAAAAAGTTTTCGGTAAAAAAAAAAAAAAAAGCGCCAAGTTCTCCTTAATGTTTCGGCCAGAAAAAGTAGTGATATCTGAAGTTCGCACAAGTTAAAAGCCAAACATCCCAAATCTTTCATTGAAAATGGCTTCCTGCGACTTGGCCGTTAATGCCTTCGAGAGAGTTTTTCAAATTTTAAAATATGTACCAATGAGCTACATGCCAACTACATTTTTTGATTATTTTAGGCATTTTGTGGCGCAGAGTACAGAAATAAAATACACATTTGACAAAAGCATTTAAACAACTTCAGTCTATTTAAATGCTTAGAAATTGAAAATAACAAAATACTTGTATTCAGGAGCCCTAATTGCTAAAACATAATTAGTATCAGTTTTTATCAGTTTATAAATCAAATACCTCTTAATGTATGCAAACAAACTGTATTAAATGTTTAAACGAAATAAATCTCTTTCGTCAATACATAAGATTTCAATATTATACAATAAAATATAATGTAACATATTGTAAGATTTGAAATAAGTAAATTTTGTTTTATTTCTTGGGTTTTACGTTAATGACTTTAGCTTTAGACCGTACAAAATGGCAATTAAACCACAGGTGGACTAAATGATCTGTAATCAAAACTAATGTTTGTTGAAACTGAATGGTAGTTATCAGAAATCTTTTACCTATAATGTCTTTATGTGAATTTGCCTCTTTGCATTATCATATTACTTTTAATATTTAAATAATTCATAAATGTGTAATTTCTCAATCATTAATTTTGAAATGCTGTAGAAGGCATTAACGGCCAAGTCGCAGGAAGCCATTTTCAATGAAAGATTTGGGATGTTTGGCTTTTAACTTGTGCGAACTTCAGATATCACTACTTTTTCTGGCCGAAACATTAAGGAGAACTTGGCGCTTTTTTTTTTTTTTTTTTTTTTTTTTTTTACCGAAAACTTTTTGTTGGGATAATTATTTATTTCTGCACCTTACCAAAACTAGCATCCAGGACAGTTGTCCCACCTGCCCTCTTTTAGTTTCGCCACTGGCTATGTCAGTACTACAGCTGACAAGTTATATGGCATATGTCTTTTCCATTTGGAATGGAATCTTCCAGAAAGTCAATACCCTTTGAGACAAAACCAAAGTTGTTCTGTTATGGTGTAAGAAGCAATGATTTAGATTCTGTGTTTTTGGCACTTATTAAGGTGGTTTCAAGAAAAATATTTTAACTCTTTCCAACATAGTTGAAAAGTGTTTATGAATTCGGTTTGTCTGTCCATGCTCTATCTCCCGCAAATATAGTCGGATTGCTATGAAATTGGTATATGATATTGGTGTTTACCGTGGCATGTTCAGTATTTAAAATGAACTATGTAGCGTTTACGGTTCATTTACAGAGACAATCAAAAGAATTCAGTTACAGTATGGCCTATAGAGAAAAATCGTTTGCGGTGTATTTTAATGATATCAATACATTATAATACATTATAAATTGCGTGATAATCAATACATTATAAATGGCGTGATGCGGAATGAGATATTTTACCACTCTATTATGTCTTGCGAACTAGTTATAATAATGGAGAACAATACATACAAATGTTATTTAATTTTGGAGATTGAAAAAAAAAAAACCCTCTCATCTGTGTTGATTGAGTAGTTTTCTTTTTTATATTACACCACTTATAGCTTTCAAGATAATTAAATGCTTAGTATGAATTTCATTTGGTGACTTCAAAAGACACCAAATATAACATCAGATATTTTTTTCAAAGAATTGCTGTGAAAATTAAATATCCAAGTGCTGTCATTTTTGATTCACTGTAGAATAATGTTATTTATGATACTGCAAAATCTACAAGAATGGCAAGAATTTTTTTGAAACGATCCAAACGTTTGTTCGCATGGTCGCGAGTAAAAGAATGACCAAAGGAAATTAGAAGCCAGATAAATACACCAGCAGTAGTATAGACAGTCAGAAGATCAATTAAAAGGTCAGAAGCTCCTAAATATGTAAAACCACGACGGTGTCCATGCTTAACATTTGCCTATAAAAAATCCTGCATTTAGTAGCATAGAAACATCTGAAGCAAGAAACGAATTGGTCTAGGATTATTTTTAGTGCTATAAAGACCTTTAATTTAGGTGGCACGGACGGTATTCGTTCCTATTGGCATCACTTAAAAAAAAAATACGTGTTTTCCACGCGGCTACAAGGTGGAGGCTATTTAATGGTTTGGGCAGATTTTTTACTCAGGAGGTAAGCAGAGAATTATTTTTCTAGAACGACAAAATAGACATACGCATATTCGCTCATTAAAATGCCATTTGTTGAACCAGGCTGAAAAATTTTCCGACTTTTATATATTCAAGACAATGCATATCAATTCACAATACAAAAGTCACGTAAATGTGGTTTGAATATAATGATTCACATATTCGATTGACTGACCAGTAGCCCAGGGCTATAAACCATGGAGGGTACTTTTACAGAGTGCAATATCTACCCATTAACGGGTCAAATGGTCCAGTATAACTCCAAAGCAAAATTTAGATCTCATTTTGAGAGAAATGGTGCGTTTTGGTACCTCGAAAAGGTAGAAAATTTGTAAACTGTATATGCCACAACGCTGCAATGAAAATTTTAAACACAACTGGACCATAACAGTTGTGTAACATTTCTATCATTCATAAAAAAAATTTGATCACTTTGATCCTATTGCATACCCAATAAATATGCAATTCACTATAATCTAATAATGTAAATTATTTTATAACGTTTTTAATGTTTACATTGCCTATTTAGTTGAACAAATTAATGTATATGATTTATATGTGGATAAATATAATCACATTTATTATTTAGTCAATAAAGTAACCGTTCTTATCATTTTGCACCTCACTCTGGAGATTGCAGAACAGCTGGCGATGCAAATTCTTGCTGTCTATTCCGATATATAGCAGGGCATATTGATGGGAAAACTTGTAGAGAGCTTACAATTAAAGATTTCACATTATGTTCTCTAGGAATAAGCACCATGTGAGAAAGGATTAACAGACCGATTGTATATATTTTATATCTGAAAAACCCCGATTTAAAAAGTTACTATCTTCCAACCTTTTATTATTTTTATCCATTTACTGTGGCAAGTAAATAAAAACTGAAATATCTGTATTTGAGATGAAAATTTCATTTCCTGCAAAATTCCAATAATAAAATCATTCAATTCAGCAGTAGCCTTACTTCCTCTAGCTTCCAGTTCTTTTTTCATCGATATCGATATTCCTTCTTCACTTAAACTTGATGAATCAGTTCTATTCTTACATTTTCTTTTAAATTGAAGATTTGTGATTTAGTCTTGAAAGAAAAATTTTATCAAAAAATTTTACTCGATTCAATAAAGTCTTAAGATACATATATTAAAATGCAGCATGTTGTTATGAGATAAGATAAAATAATTCACACAAAAGATAATTACATGCGGTCATTTATACCTTATCAGTAATTTTAATACGAATCAATTGACTAAAATATCACCAGTGGTTCCCCAACTTTTTTTTTATAGTACCTCTTGCTTACGCTTTTCATTTGTGCGTACTCCTTTTGGCATAAGACCCCTTGTACCAAAAATATTTTTTTTGTTCATTAGCAATGTCCTTATCATAGATACAAATGATCAATACAACTCTCATGACAACTTCAACCATTTATCCACTTTTGATACGCTTATCCAAGCGATATCAACAGAAAATCACTAAAAATAACAAATATTATCTGAAGATTTCAAAATAAGCACATATAATAAAGGAACATTAGCACAACATTAACATAATCACCAAAACTTTAAAGTTAGGAAATCATGACAGTAATTTTTCCAGCTGAGTGAAAAATGTGTCCAGGCCGGGATTCGAACACAGTCTTAAGGCTGCTGGTCACTCAGTTTGACACATTCTTATTTAAAATATCTCCTCAGGAAATTAATGTTATTAACATCTTTTTTCTGTATACTTTTCTTAAAGGATATCTCTTTTTATCTTAGTTGTCAAAATATTTCTAAAATCTATGCTAAATTTTATATGAAGTGTTAAAATTTTACTCTGCAGTTCATCAGCTTTTAATACATAAAATATTAAATTTAGCATAGATTTTAGAAATATTTTGATAACCAAGGAAAAAGAGACATACTTTAAGAAGATTATACAGAAAAAATAAGTGAAAAATATTAATTTCTTGGGGAGATATTTTAAATATAAGAATGCATCAAACGCCCATAGACTTAACATTACTGAGGGGAAATCGGAAGCTCGGTTACTGGCAGCCTTAAGAGGCTCCTTCGCTGAAAGCACCAATCCTTAATCCCATATTAATCCATGGGAAAACTTTGAAGCGCGATTACTCATTACCTATTATAATCTATATAATAAAAGCCTAAGTCATGTGACTGTCATCAACAGTTTCGGGTTGACCACTTCGCTTTTTGTATGTCAGGCGGCCGATTTGGCAATTTAAAGTTAGTCGGGAGCAGGTGATAAATCGCCAAATATTGTTCCCTCGCCATCATGTCATCAGTATTATGATAGTCCATTTCATGCGATTGTTATAAACAATTTTTCGCGTGGTAAATTAAAACAAAGCTTTGATGTTGAAATTAAATGTCATGATTTAGGGTATTATTTATTACTTTTCTTTATTCTTTTCTTTTCTTTTTTTTAAAGCAATAATTGAGTCATAAATTTTAAATATTTCTGTTTTAAATTAAAGTTATGCATTTTAAATAAAATGAGTGAAAGTACTATATTTTAAATTAAATTAATGAAATACGAAGAAGTACGACGGCAACAATGTTTGGCGATTTAACACCTGCGCCCTGCTAACATAAAAATGCCGAGTTCATGATTTCCGTATTAGATTTCTTCGGATTTGGCGAAGGATTGAGCAAGTAAATTAAATTATGTATAGAAGTAACATGATAGAATGCTTAGCATAGATTTAACCCTTTCAGGGGCAAAGCAATTTCTTTGCTAAAGTCTTGAATTTAATGACTGACATCGGAATTTGAAAACAAATTTATTTGTAAATAAGAAAAAGCTATATTTCGCATATTTAATAGAGCGAAAAAATTTTATGGTTATTAATTATGGATTAAAATTAAATAGTTTCATAGAAATACCACCGCCCCTCAAGGGGTTAAAGCAGTGTTGTAGTCGTAAAAAAACCAAAGGATATACGCTATAGGCAGAGGGTATACGCTAAAGTCATGATCGTCATGCTTAGGGTATACGCTATAGCTTTATTTGAGAAACAGAGGGTATACGGAGCTTCTTAAAAAATCCAGAAGGTATACGGCGTATACCTCCACTGCGTATACCTGCGTATACCCTCCACTACACCCCTATTTAAAGGAGACCAAACTGGTCGCCAAGGGCGGCTAGTTATCAAAATACGAATTTTAATATTAGAAAGTTGATTTTAGATGCTGAGGATGTGCGTTTTTAAAAATTACCTCCGTAAATTGTAAGTATTTTTAAGAAGATGATAAAATTTCATCAAGTGGAAATTTCAAGGTTTATAGGAATTTTTTACATACTTAAAATTTAAATAAACAATTTTAAAAACGTACATCGTCGGTATATGACGTCTATTTTCTGATGGTTAAAACCGTATTATAATCATTATATTAGGTAACTAGCAGGCTTCGCCCACTACACTGGTCGTGTTTTCCAAATGAACCTTAAATAAAATGAAGTGAGTTAGGACTTACACCTCTATACGGACCCAGATAGCATGAACATTAGCAGCAAGTTTGTTTTTTTTCTGACATTATCTTGCCCTGACAAACTTGAATTGAGAGATTCGCAGCAAATTTCCCGCAAGGTATACCATCTCCTACTTGCATGGGTATTTTGTTGTGAAACTAATGGCAAGACTGTCTTTAATTCACGAAAGTGACGAAAGCAAAAAATCCCTCTGTTGAGAGAATAGACAATCAGCACATACGCAGAAATTGCAGAAATTTTATTCGGCTGGCACCGCTTTTTCTAAACTCTATACTTATGAAATACCAAATTGCTCGTACTGAAAAGTACAAATATTACCTTAACTTGTTTACGGTGAAAACGATGCATGCACTTTCTGTCGGTGCGTTCGCATCAATAGACCTGATGGGTCTATGGACCCCTCCGAAGGGGTTAAACTTATAGTGTAACAGTTGTAAACAGATAGTGGGGTGTGGAAAGATTATTACTTTGCAGTATTTTTGATTACTTATTTGCCGTTAATTTGAAACGAATTTGATACAGCATGAATTTAACTTGCACGACAAGCTGCAAGTTCAAAGTGTGGTGACTTCGGCGTTTGCGTTATCTTGCTACAGTCTTGTTATGAACTTTCAGTCTTGTCATGCTGAGCTTGCTGCAACTTTGTAAATTTTTAAAGCAAGACTGCTGCAAATTTTCTGAAAATTAAAAATGCTATTTGGGGACCTATACCTGGTATACTATTATATCGGATTGTTCAAACCGATATAAACGCCATTGTGCCATTAAAATTTCTAATGTGTCAAGCACAATTTCAGCTCTTAAGTACCAACTCTTTTACTTGATCATTTGTAGTAGGATTTGGAAAAGAACGATACAGTGATATGCAATATACTAAAAGCTGAAAAATTATCTAATTAACAATGCAAGTCTCATCAAAATCCGTCCAGTAGTACTTTTTAAAAAGACTATATTTCATAATCAGGATCACTTTATTATAGAATTTTCCAGCATAATTCTATTACTAAGCAACGTAGAACAATATGCAATGTACTAAAACTATACCTGATAAATTACCAAACTATTAAAGCAAGTCTCCTCAATATCTGTTCAATAGAATTTTTTTAAAAGGTTAGTTTTTCTCAATCGGGTTCACCTGATTACATAATTTCTTTCCTAATTCTATAACTAAGCACCAGCAGAATACTAAAACGATCTCTGAAAAATTACCTAACTAACAATGTAAGTCTCACCAAAATCTGTCCAGTAGAACTTTTTAAAAAGGTTAATCATTCATAATCAATTTCACATGATTATAGAACTTTCCCCCATAATCCTACAGCTAAGCAACGTTGAACGATATGCATCATACTAAAACCTTCTCTGAAAAATTATCTAACTAACCGTGTAAGCCCCATTAAAAAACATTCAGCAGAATTCAAGTTATAAGCAGCAAGAACGACATTTTCATTTGTATTTTATATACAAGGTGATTCAAAAAAGATGGGAAAAATTTTAAGAGGTGATAGTACACACCCAAATAAACATTTTGTATCAAAGAATGCATGGTTGAAAACTAAACGTAAAAAAGTTAGAGGGCGCCAAAAGTTATGTTCTTATACGAGGCAAAAACACACAATGAACGATTAAGTTAAGTTACGAAAACAAATTTAATTGCATTTGATTACAATAAGTGCTCAAAACATTGACCGGCAGCTGTTATGCACGCAGTACAACGGCGAAGAACAGATTGGCGAATTTTCTGAAACACACCAGGCACCACCGAGCTCGCCAGATCTTTCATGTCTCGATTTTTTTTGTGGGGACAGCTAAAGGCTCTTGTGTATGAGACTCCCACTAATCACTAATCTCTAATCACCCACTCGTGGACAGCCGACCTTTCGGTATAGGAGCTGATTAGTCCACAAGGGGAAAACACATATCTACTACCCCGCGGAGACTCCAGTACTCGCGAACAAGCCCGGAAGCTCCAGCAGGTTGGAAGACCCTGCTTAATGAAAATTACATGATTATTACAGGTAATTCACAATGGGTTGCACTATTGAGCAAACCCGAGAAATTTTACAGTTATAGTTGATGATGAATAGCTAAAATTATGTTATAAAATAAAGTTAATATAGGTACTTAATTATATCTCATTATTTAGTAATTTAACATTTAAAAAGTGAGTATTTACACTTAAAATTTAAGATAGGAGAATTATTTAAGGTAAACAATAAATAGTAGGATAATATGACAGAACTTGATTAAAATGACAAAACAATCAAAATGATTATTAAACAATATGACAAAATGTAATGAAATAAAGTAAAATATTTAAACTAAGTGACTTGAAGTAAAAAGTTCATCGTACAGATGAGCGTTAAAAGTCTTTTTTTTTTTATAAATGAAAAATGTTTGTTTAAAATATTATAGTTGGCTCTTAACTTGGCATAATTTATTGGATCAAATAGGGTCCTTTTAAGGTTGAAACGTACAGTTTTGTTTCTTTTAAAGTCAAAGGTGTATGTGTCATTAATGAACATTTTGAGAAAAGGTAATGGATCGGGTCTCCTATCCCCTTGCCACATGGGCAGGATGGAGAGTCTCGTTTCCCTATTTTATTAACAAAGGCGGGAAAACTGCCGTGTCCACTAACATAATATGGAATAATATGACTTTTGCAGATAAAATCAGAATCCACTTTATTCAAGACTAGCAAACCCCGCGGCTTTGCTCGCGTAATAGTTGAAATATGCCAAGTGATATTTGCATGACTATTTTTTATTAGAAGAACACTTTTTGGAATAATTAAAACTTACAAATTAAGCCACAGTTTGACTAAACTTCATTATAAAAGTGCAATAGACAGAAATGAGATTTTAATTAATAAGAAGAACGAAAACTAATTCCAAATAAATGATAATTTAGAAAGTATTTTGAGACTTTTATGCTCATTTCATACGCTCATTTCAGTATTCATTTGATGTTTTGAATTTTTTAGAAACCATCTTAAAATTAACCATCGTCAACTACCAAGCATCTTGTCTAACAGTCTACCATCTCTCTGGTGTTAGAGGCACCAACATAAAATGCCGAAACCGAGTCGAAATAGAATATCTCGAAAAATGTTGAATCAGAGACTGTCACCATTAATTTGCTAACATTAACCTTGAAATATAGTTGGTATTTCCTAATATTCTATAGAAAACGGAATTTAAATGTTTTTAAAGGCTTTCTTCTTGTTCCTGCCAACCAGGTGGTAGTGACACCGGCATACAATTTAGCCCGTATAGGCTCAGGGACAATCACTCTTGATTCGCAACCAATAACTTCTGTAATCATTTTATTATTTCCTGTGATTCCATAGAAATCGTAATTTAGGACTTTTTAGAATGCTATTCGCTCCTTCCCTTCGCTTCACCCCTTCTTTATTTCGAATTTATTTTCGACTGTTCTTAGAGGACATCTATATTTTATAAGTAACTACCATGCTATATTTAAAGTTTCTAGCCTCTTCAGTACCGCAGAAATCGTAATTTAGGAAGTTTCTTGCTCCTGCAACCCTCTAAGGTTTGTGGCACCGACATAAAATATAGCTTATGTTTGAGCAGGTTCTATCACCATCAATTTGCAACCATTATGTTTGAAATTAGTTTCGTATTTCATAAGATTGCATAAAAATCGTAATTTAGAACGCTTATAGAACGCTTTTCGCTCAGTTCATCCGAATTTTCTTTCGACAATTCTTAGAAAACATTCGCATCTTTGAAGTAATTACCATTTCAAATTTGAAATATTAGACCCCCTCTTTAAAACAAAAAAACGCAATTTAGAACATTTTTTTGCTCCTGTAACCCCCAGGTGGTAGTAACAACAACGTAAAATATAGGGTATGTTGAAGCGAGAACTGTCATCATCAATTTGAAACCATTACTTCTGAAATCGGTTTATATTTCCTGAGATTGATAGAAATCGCTATTTAGAACGTTTTTCGAACGCTTTTCGTTTATTTTCACCCCATTTAAATTTCAAATTTTTAAGGAACTCTTCTTAGAGAGCATTTACATCTCATAAGTAATTACCATGCCAAATTTCAAGTTGCTAGCCCCTTCAGTATCACAAAAAACACAATTTAGAACGTTTTTTTAAATGCAACCGCAAGGTGTTAGTGACGCCGACATGAAGTAGATCCTATATTGGAGGAAAGGCTGTCATCATCAATTTCCATCTATTACTTTTAAAATCAGTTGGGTACTTTCTGAAATTGCGCAGAAATTGCGATTTAGAACGTTTTTTAGAACTCTTTTCGCGCATTTTCATCCCTTTTAAATTTCGAATTTTTTAAGAAATGTTCTTAGACATCATTTATATCTTATAAGTAACTACCATTCCAAATTTCATATTTCTAGGCCCTTCAGTAACACAAAAATCGCATTTTCGAACGTTTTTTTTTTGCTCCTGCACCCCCTTTGGGGGGTAATAGCACCGACGTAAAACGTAGTCTGTGTTGGAGCAAGGGTTGTCACCATCAGTTTGACATCATTATGTTTTAAATCGGTTTGGTACTTCTTGAGATTGCGTAAAAATTGCTATTTAGAACGTTTTTTAGACCGCTTTTTGCGCATTTTCACCCCTTTTAAATTTCGAATTTTTTTAAGAAATGCTCTTAGAGATCATTTATATCTAATAAGTAACTACCATGACAAATTCCATGTATCTGAGCCCTTCAGTCAAACAAAAAATCACAATTTCGAACGTTTTTTTGATCCTGCATCCCCTTTAGCAGTAGTGGTACCGAAATAAAATGTCGCCTATATTGGAGCGAGGGTTGTCACCATCATTTTGACACCATTACTTTTCAAATCAGCTTGGTACTTCCTGAAATTGCGCAAAAATCGCCATTTAGAACGTCTTTTAGAACGCTTTTCGCGTATTTTCCCCCCTTTTTAATTTCGATTTTTTAAAAAAATGTCCTTAGAGATCATTAGTATCCTATAAGTAAGTACCATTCAAAATTCCATGTCTCTAGGCCCTTCAGTAACACAAAAATCGCATTTTTGGAATGTTTTTTGCTCCTGCACCCCCTTTTGGCCAGGGGCACGGCCTATGTTCTAAGTTGGACTAACACCATCATTTTGATACCGTTACTTTTGGAATCGGTTCGGTATTTCCAGAGCTTACCTCCTACAAATAAACAATTTTTACCGCTTTATAATATTAGTATAGATTTTATAAGTAAATCGGCCTTTTTCAGATGAAGTCCAATAATGTTGCCAGTCTGACAACATTTTATCCTTGAGTGCTTTTTTGATCACAGAGACTGGAAAAACTAAACGGATGATTGGTGACGTGGTGGATGTTGTTGTTGATTTTGCTAAGGTGTCGGCTCTTTCATTACCTCTGGTTCCGGCGTGTGCTTTGATCCATTTGATATAGACTGTTTTATGTGGATAATCTAGTAATTTAGCATATATCTGACGAATAAGTTGATTACGGGGGAAGGCTAGATTAAGGGCATCTTTTGCTGAGTGGCTGTCCGTTAATAGAAGTAGTGAAGAGTAAGATGATGTTAGAAACCAGTCTATTGCTTGGCATATAGCGTATAGTTCTGCTTGGTAGATCGAGTTTAAATTATGTAGTCGAAAAGAGTTTTCAAAGATAAAAGAGCTGTCTTTTTCAACCGTGAAGACAGCAGCAGTGCCTGAGTCTGTGACGGAGCCGCCTGTGTAAATTGTTAAATCTTGATTTAGTTGGTTATTGTCCGAAAAGGTATCTTCTAAAATTTGCAAGTTGTTTAATTTGTAATATTCTGTGAAACTGTAGGAAGGAAGCTTGGTCATTAAATTATCTATGGTTAATGAGGTATCTTGGATGATGTAATTTCTGCGTCCTTTTAAAGTATTGTAGTAAGAGAGTTCTTTTGCCAAAATTATTTGAATAGGTAAGCAACCCGTTAGGACACACAGAGCGTCAGTTGAGATACTGCGATAGACTTCGATAATGCCGAGCAGTGCCATTCTTTGTATCGATTTTACCTTCCGATACCATGGCAGTTTAGACGAGGGAACCAAATTACTGCTGCATATAGAAGTTGACGAAGGGTAACCGTACTATACCAAGTTTTCAAGATGGAGGGGTTTATTCCATTATTAAAAAAATGCAATTTGCCGAAACCAGTGCAAAATTGTTGTATTTTTGTTCGTAGATGGATAATATGATCCTTAAAATTGAGCTTTGAGTCTAATACAAGGCCTAAATAAGTTAGATTCTTTTTTATTGATATGGTTTGCCCCCGCAGTTTGAAAATTGGGTGGCGTTTTTCTAGTAGAAAAGTATGAGACTCCCATTGAATCAACAGAAGAACTTGTCGCCAAGCTTTCGGCTGCTGTAGGGGAAGTTCGCGATATGCCTGGTGTGTTTCAGAAAATTCGCCAATCTGTTCTTCGCCGTTGTACTGCGTGCATAACAGCTGCCGGTCAATGTTTTGAGCACTTATTGTAATTAAATGCCATTAAATTTGTTTTCGTAACTTAACTTAATCGTTCAATGTGTGTTTTTGCCTCGTATCAGAACATAACTTTTGGCGCCCTGTAACTTTTTTACGTATAGTTTTCGACCATGCATTCTTTAATACAAAATGTTTGTTTGGGTGTGTACTATCACCTCTTAAATTTTTTTCCCATCTTTTTTGAATCACCCTATATACAGGGTGATTAAAAAAACGTTTACAAAATGACAAGGCAAATCAGGCATACAACAATAATAAAAAATCACATAGGAACATAGGGTCGCAAACCACTTATTTAGTCATAAATACAGGGTGTTTCATCCTAACTCAATTTGTGTTGAACGTAACAACTTTCAGAAAACTGAAGTATATTATAATAAAACATTTAACAGACATTCTCACCTTTCTTGTAAATGTGATAACACCAAACAAAAGTTGTGTAGAAGTTTGCATTATACGCGCCAGCAGCATGCACTGGACGCCCCACATTTTGGAGTGTGATTATCAATTCATACGGTATCATCGACTGCTTGAGCAACAGGTTTTTCCAGATCTTTTCGTGATGTTATCACATTTCACACAAAACAAGATACAGTCGTGGAAAAAAAAGTAAACACCCCCCACTAACTTCTTAACAAACTATCGTAGAAGAAAGTTACTGGTACCGAACGATTGGAAATAAAGTCTACTTTTAAATGATATAGATAAAATTTGCTTAGAGGGCCATCTACATATTAAAACGAACCATAACTTTGGTCTTTTCAATAGCAGTACACAATTCTGACATCATAAATGAACTCTACATCCTCCAATTAGCCTAAAGACAAATTTTTATGCAATTGGTACCATAAGTTTCCGAGAAATTAATTATTTTAAAACGAGCGTATTTTAAGGGCTGTGTCCAAATTGAAGTTCGGAAATCGATTATTAACCGAGAGATCTTGATCAAGGCACCTTAAGAAGTCAATGAAGCCTGCTAGATTACAATACAGCAGAAGAAATTTCAAAATATCTAGTCACTTCTATTATAGACGGCCCCTTAAACCATCATTTCGCCGTTTTTAAAGCATAATTTGAAAACTACTTGGAAGAAAAATGTGAAATTTTGGATTTACATAAAGCAGGACTTAATAAATCTAAATCCATCAAAAAAATTGTAGGTTGCAATTTATAATTTTTTCGAATATTAATTTCATAATTCATATCATAAATTATAAAATTGCAAATTCAGCGTATTTATGTTTGGGTATATTAGTATTATTGCTACAAAAAAATTAGCACATTAGGAGCATAATTTCTGGAGATATTAATAAAAATATGAAAATGTAATTTAACATTAGAAGCACTAAATTTTGAATGTTTATAATTCAAAAACTTATCATTCTAATGAAATTCGGTGTCTAGGCATAATTTGAACCGAAGATTTGAAATATCTTGTTAAAATTGGGTATTTTTATTGAAAAAAAATGAAGTTTGGATTCGTTTCAATATGTAGACGGTCCCCTAAGCAAATTTTATGTACACCATTTAAAAGTAGACTTTATTTCCAATCGTTCGGTACCAGTAACTTTCTTCTACGATAATTTGTTGAGGAGTTAGGAGGGGGTGTTTACTTTTTTTTCCCACGACTGTACATATCGTTGAATTTTCTTAACAATGTTTTTATTTTTCTCGAAATTAGCGGGCTAAAACATAGATTTCATAAAAATGTTTTCATGTTAACTATGATTTCGTTATACACATATAAGCACAATTAATGAATATTTGGAGCATTATTAAACAGAAAATATATTTTTAGTGCTGGAAAAATCTAAAATTTTCTTAACAATGTTTTTATTTTTCTCGAAATTAGCGGACTAAAACATAGATTTCATAAAAATGTTTTTCATGTTAACTATGATTTCGTTATACACATATAAGCACAATTAATGAATATTTGGAGCATTATTAAACAGAAAACATATTTTTAGTGCCGGAAAAATCTAAAATTTTATAAAATTCAAAGTATCATAAGTCAATAAGTTTTGATAACAAAATAATGGGATTTTTTTAGTGTTCTTTTTTTAGACACAGGACAAAATTTTTCTAAATATAAATAATAAGAAAAGGTGAGCGCATAAAAAACTACATTTCGTTTTAGGTAGCTTTCTTTACAAAAAGCTACCTATTGCAGCCGTTCGGAGGAAAGCGATTTCAAAAAATTTTGGTATATTTTCATCGATCATGACCCCCAGACTCCGAAACCACCCTCCGTTCAAAATTGATATATATATATATCAATATATATATATATATATAACCAATAATTAAACATAACCTACCACCATCAAAAACCGTAATATTATGAATTAAAGCTGTAAGTATATATAAAAAAAAAAGATTAAATTATTTATAAGAATTATTATGGAAGAAAAATAAGAAAGTGGACACCGACAAATAATGGAAATGCTTATATATTGAATTACGTTTTCAAGGGCACAGAATTCAATGATATAAGCAAAATGGTTGTTTTCTGTATATATATATATATATATATATATATATATATATCTGACCTATGTCACACTGTAACTCTCGTATTTATGAACCGATTTGGATGTAATTCGGTGTGTACATAGTACATACCAATATCTCGACCGAGTTCGTTGGCCAGCTTCATCCGCCATTTTGTTTCAAAATGGCGGCCATTTAAAAATTAAAAAAAAATTCAAAATTTGAAATGTGGTACCAAAAAATTGAAAATGGAAAAATATTTTTTCTTATGTATTTGACCTTTATACAAAGATTCCGGAGCAGTTTTTGTTTCGTCTATATCTTAAAAAATGGCTGAGTTATAGTATTTTGAATTTCTAGCATGGCTGACATTTTGAAACGTCCTGAATTTTGTCACGCGATAACAGGCGTATTTATGAACCGATTTGAATGTAACTTGGTCTGTACATAGTACATACCAATGTTTCGACCGAGTTTGTTGGCCAGCTTCATTCGCCATCTTGTTTCAAAAGGGTTGCCATTTTAAAAAAAAATGTAATTTAAAATTTAAAATGAGGTATTAAAAAATTGGAAAATGAAAAAGATTTTTTTTATGTGTTTGGCCTTGATACAAAGATTCTAGAGCAGTTTTTGCTTCTGAAAATTTGTTCTTTTGTTTATATCTTAAAAAGTGGTTGAATTATAGCACTTTGAATTTCTATCATGGCTAACACTTTGAAACGATCTTGTATTTGTCTTGCGATACCACACGTATTCGCCTTCGATGGAAGAAGGCATGGGGATAGTATACATCAATATCTCGACCAAGTTCGCTGGCCAGCTTCCTCAGCCATCTTGTTTCAAAATGGCGGCCATTAAATTAAAAAAATATATATTTAAAGTGAGGTGCAAAAAAATTAGAAATTGAAAAAGGTTTCTTTCTTAAGTATTTGACCTTGATATAAGGATTCAGGAGCATTTTTTGTTTGTCTTTATCTTAAAAAATGTCTCAAATATAGCAGTTTCAATTTCTAACATGGGTGAAATTTTGAAAAATCTGATTTTTTGCCTGCGACAGCACTCGTATGTATCAACCGATTCCGATGTGAGCGAGCATGTGCACAGCAATTACTAAGGTCTCGACCAAGTTCACTGGTTAGCCTCATCCACCATGTTGTCTTAAATTGGCAGGCACTTTAAGAAATCGCCGAATTTGGCAGCGAAATATAAGTTACTTTAAATAAAAGCAGCTTGGATAAAGCTGACTAATTTTGCGAAATTCTCATTCATAATGATTTAGTATTGATAAAAATTAGTATTGAATCCCCTACATTCGGTTTCCACTTAACCCTAGATCTACCGGGAATTTTATTCAAGTTTTAATAAAACGTTCTGCACCAGAATTTTTATTTAAAACTATTTAACTTATTTATTTACCTTATTTTTGTCTGGTTTATATACTTAGTTTATTTTAAAGAAATTTCTGGTTTGAATGAATATTTTGTATGTACCTGTCGGGTCCAATGGACCCGTCTGGTAGACGGAGGGTTAATTGAGCTTCGTGTGTTTGAATAATATATGTTGGCTTTTTTAAAATAAGGAATATGAAAGGTACCTCTTCCTCCCGGCACTGGCCGGAAGGACTTTTTAATATTCATGCAGCCTGTTGTGAAACAAATGCCATATCCAGTGCTTGATTAAGGTATGTGCACATGGGGAACAGGCGCAGTGTATCAAAATTTAGAGGACTAAGAAATTTGTAGATAAATTTTAAAAGAACTGTAATACGTTATTTACATTGTTTTACTTGAGAAAGACTAGATCACTACTAGATCTAATATCTACTAAATACTAGATCACTAAAAAATATTTTTTTTCTTCAAAAGTATGATCTCTTTTTGAAATTGTTACGCCAATTCTAATTTAACTACGCCGCCTTTGGCGACCAGTTTGGCTTCCCTTAAATGTATGCTAAGCATTGTATCATGTTACTTTTATTCATAGTTTAATTAACTTGCTCAATCCATAGCCAAATCGGAAGATTCTGATACAGAAATCACGAAGTTGGTATTTTTATGTTAGCCGGCGCAGGTGATAAATCGCCAAACATTGTTCCCGTCGTATTTTTTCGTATTTCATTAATTCCATTTAAAATATAATACTTTCACTCATTTTATTTAAATACATAACTTTAATTTTAAAAAGTCCTTCCGGCCAGTGCCGGGAGGAAGAGGTAGCTTTCATATTCCTTATTTTAAAAAAGCTAACTTATATTATTCAAACACACGAAGCTCAATTTAGTGGAAACCAAATATAGGAGATTCAATACTAATTTTTACCAATACTAAATCATTATGAATGAGAATTTCGCGAAATTAGTCAGCTTTATCCAAGCTGCTTTTATTTAAAGTAACTTATATTTGGTTGGCAAATTCGGCGATTTCTTAAAGTGCCTGCCATTTTAAGACAACATGGTGGATGAGGCTAACCAGTGAACTTGCTCGAGACCTTAGTAATTGCTGTGCACATGCTCACTCACATCGGAATCGGTTGATATATACGAGTGCTGTCGCATGCAAAAAATCAGATTTTTCAAAATCTCACCCACAATAGAAATTGAAACTGCTATATCTGAGCCATTTTTTAAGGTAAAGACAAACAAAAAATGCTCCTGAATTCTTATATGAAGATCAAATACTTAAGAAAGAAACCTTTTTCAATTTCTAATTTTTTTGCACCTCACTTTAAATATATATATTTTTCTTAATTTAATGGCCGCCATTTTGAAACAAGATGGCTGATGAATCTGGCCAGCGAACTGGGTCGAGGTATTGATGTATCTACTAAAAAACAACTTTTCAAAAGTAAAAAAAAAAAAAAAAGCCAAGCTAAAAAAAAAAAAAAAAGATGAATCTTGTGGCTAAAAAATGGTGTGATATCATATTTCCAAGCTTATATTATGGTACTTTTTTAACATTTTCCACTAAAACATTTACCATTTGTAAGTCGAGTGACTTCGTATATGTTGATAGAAATCCTCTTCTCCTGTACTAAATACATCATAACGTGTTTCTGAAAATTCAAATGTTTTAAAATTATGCATCATGGGCTTGGCGGCCATCTTTCCATATTTTACACAAATTTCTAAGCACCCAAGTTTGTAAAGGGTAATAAGTTTGCATTAATAACAATTTAGAACTTCTGATTTTAACTACGGACAAATAAATTTAAAAAGACTTTTATTTTGAGAAAAAAAGTTCATTGTTATTGCTGTTAAATGCTTAATTACTCTAAAAAAGTAATCATAAAAGGAATAGCGAAGATATGTCACCATTGCCTTAACACACAAATTTCTAAGCACACAACTCCGTGAAGGAAAGGCATAAAATGTGTGCTGTGGTAAAAATGTCGAACTTTGGTTTTCAACTGCAAACATCCGATAAATTGAAAAAGACTAATATTTTGAGAAAATAAATATATTTTTATTGCCTTTAAATGATTAATTACTTTATGAAATAAATCACTAGATGAATCCTTTAGATAAGTCACTATTATTTTAAGACACAAAGTTCTCCGAATACAAGTCGGTAACGGAAAAGCTTAAAATGTCTGCTTAAGTAACAATTTTGAATTTCGGATTTTAACTATGGATTAGGGTACATAGAAATTTGTGTAAAATATGGAAAGATGGCCGCCAAGCCCATGATGCATAATTTTAAAACATTTTAATTTTCAGAAACACGTTATGATGTATTTAGTACAGGAGAAGAGGATTTCTATCAACATATACGAAGTCACTCGACTTACAAATGGTAAATGTTTTAGTGGAAAATGTTAAAAAAGTACCATAATATAAGCTTGGAAATATGATATCACACCATTTTTTAGCCACAAGTTTCATCTTTTTTTTTTTTTTTTTTTTTTTTTTTTTTTTTAAGCTTGGCTTTCTTTTTTTTTACTTTTGAAAAGTTGTTTTTTAGTAGATATCATTTCTTTTTTTTTAAACAAATTATATATAATTTAAATAATCTACTCACTTAAATTAAAATGAGTTTTATTAGAACCTTTGTAAGTAGAAAGGAAACCCAATATGTGTACATTTTGTTTACATATCATTCATTTCTTAGAGTAATTAAGGATTTAAAAGCAATGAAAGCTAACTTCTATTCTCAAAGTATCAATCTTCTTCAATTTACATGGTATTTTAATTTTTATGAAGAATGAAAATTTTGTAAAAAAAATGATAGAGTCGAAATAACATATAGACATAATAGTTGGTCTTTCAGTTAGATATTTGTTTATTGTTAGATAGTTAGTCAGATATTTGTTTAAAGATAACTTTTTATTTTATTTTTTGCAAAATTGTTTTACCTTTGCAAATATCTACGGCTAATCCGAGAATGAAGGACGACATACAAAACAGTGCAGATATTTTTAGAAACAATTCGTAATGAACCTTTACATATTTTAGATAATTAGTATGCCAAATTCAGGCTTCTACCCCGAACGGTATCACAAAAATTGGAATTTTAGAACTTTTTTTTTTGTTTTTGAACCCTTTTAAACTTTGAACTTATTAGGAAATTATTTCTGAGAGCATTAATGTTTCAAAAGTTACAACCATGTTAAATTTCAAGGTCGTGCTATTTAAATCGTTATTTAGAACGTTTTCTGCTTGTTTAATCTCTTTAAAGATAGACTTCATTTTTCGAAACAGTTCTTAACACACTCGCTGTGTAAGTAATTCTTCGCGATGAGCGTCTTTTACAAAATTTTTAATCGTTTATCACCGGCTCTTTAAAGCAGAAATTTTTGACTATCGTAATCGGGGAAAATGTTCTGATTAAATCAGACAAAGTTTTCTTTAAAAGATAACTAGTGGGAATAACCAAATAGTATTAATTTGACGGGAAAATGCGTGCCCGAGCATAGCTCAGGCTGCGGATCAAGAGGGTTAACGAGCACTTAGATCTTAAAATTAACAGCTTGCCAAAATTCAGGTTTCAATCTTTAAGGATATCAAGATAAACCCAATTTTAGAACTTTTTTGCTCCTGCGCCGTTAAAAATTTCGATTTTTTTAGGAATATTTACGTCTTAAACGTTACAACTATGTCAAATTTCGATTTCCTTAAGGCTAAGAATTCCAAATAAATCATAATTTAGAACCTTTTTAGAAAGCTTTTTTACTCGTTTCACCCTTTTAAATATCGATTTTTTTAGAAATAGCATTTAGCGAGCACTTACATCTTAAAAGTAATCACCATATCAAATTTTAAGTTTCTCCCCACAACAGTTTCATAGAAATCTTAATTTATGAATGACTTTTGCTCTTGCAACCTCTTAAATTTTGAATTTTTTAGAAATTGCTTAGGACGAGCATTTTCGTTTTAGTAGCCGTAATCATGTTAAATTTCAAGTTCACGCTCTAGCAATTCCATTCAAACCAAAATTTAGAAAGTTTTTAAAAAGCTTTCCACTCATTTCAACTTTTTAAAATTCGATTTATTTTGAAACAGTTTTTAATGAGCATTTACATCTTGTAAGTGACCACTATGCCAGGTTTAAGGATTCTATCCCGAACAGTATCACAGATTCAAAAATACAAGAATTTTTTTGCTCTTGTACACTTATAAATTTCTAATGTATTAGGAAACGCAAAGCATTTACGGCTTAAAAAATGACATCTGTGTCAAATTTTATGTTCCTAGCCAAAACAATCTCATTAAAATCATAATGCAAACCGTTCTTAAAACGTTTTCCGCTCGGTTCACCTCTTAAGATTTCGATTTTTTACTAACAGTTCTTAGCGTGCATTTACATGTTTAAACAAATCGCCATGCCGAAATTCAGGCCACTATCCCGAACGATATTACAGAAATCGCAATTTTAGAAGTTTTTTTTTACGCCTGCATACATTCAAATTTCGAATATTTTAGGAACTTTTCTGTGAGATCATTTACGCCTTATAAGTAAAAAGCACGTCAAATTTCATGTTTCTAATAATTTGCATATTCAGCAATTATTGCAGACTAACAATTGCAAATAAATCATAATTTAGAACGTTCATAGAACGCTTTTATGTTGTTTCGAACTTTTAATTTCTACCTTTTTTAGAAATTATTCTTATCGAGTATTTAAAATAACCACTATGTGCCAAATTGTCGGTTTCTATTCCGAACGGTATCACAGAAATTTCAATTTTATTAAATTCTTTTCTTTTTTATTCTTTTCAATTTCGAATTTAATAGATTATTTTCGCCTCTGTCTAGCAGTTTGATCCCCGTTAAATGTATGCTAAGTATTACATCATGTTACTTTTATTCATAATTTAATTAACTATCTCAATCCTTCGCCAAGTAAGAAGATTCTGATAGAGAAATCATGAACTCGTTACTTTTATGCTAGCGGGCTCAGGTGATAAATCGCCTATTATTGTTTCCTTCTCATGCATTCGTATTGCCTTAATTTTACTTAAACTTTAATCCTTTCACTTATTTTATATAAAATGCATAACTTTAATTTAAAATACAAACGTTTAAGATACATGCCTTTCATTATTTAATTTTTTTAAAAAAAGGAAAAGAAAAGAACTAGAGAAAAAACTAGAGAACAGGAATTCAGCTTTTTCAGAATTTAGTGTCGCCCCCGGCATTTCCATTACTGCATTTTCTTCTGACGGACTGATGGCTTCTATTATTATGAAACAGCCATTATAAATGAAGTGTTAGGTGAAGATGAAAGATCAGCCGTAAAAAGTTAGAACTCTGATTTTCTGGTCAGAAAGGGGGGGGGGGGGATGGCCATAATTTTTTTTTACGGCTGCTCTTTCATCTTCACCTAACACTTCATTTATAATGGCTGTTTCATAATAATAGAAGCCACCAATCCAGCAGAAGAAAATAACTCGGTTAAGCGGGACTCTACTGCAGTACAAAACAAATTTCAATTTTAAGACTTAAAGAACACGTTTTATTTTATGTAAAATGACTTCATTCGCATCCGCTTAAGAATTCCACTTTTACGATCTACTCTTAAACATCTACAGTAAAGCATGCATAGCACACCACTATCGCGAAATAATGCACAAATGCAGCAAAAAGATTCCGTCATTCAAGAAAATCGAAAAAAAAAAAACGGCTTTCTAATGATTCATAGATCTTACAATTAAATATAGTATATAATAGCTCCATTGTTTTAACAGAAATCATTCGTTTATATATTTTTTTCAAAATGGCACGTATTTTAATTACATTTTTTTTTTCGGTTGTTGCGAGAAAATGGCAACAAAAATATATAATTACGATTTTAAAACTATTTTTCCTTTACTTTCTACAGAAATGAAGTACTTCCGTTGCCAATATTCCGTTGCGACCATTGGTACCATTTTTTGCATAAGTACCATTTTTTCTGAAGCCAATTTGGCGAAAACATTAACAGCATAAACAACAACATCCGTGTTACCATATCAAGAAAAATAACGACACTTTGGCGCCAATTGAGTTCCCGTTGCGTACATGACATTGGCGTCAGAAAAAGATCGCGCCATTATGGGGCGTATATGACATCTGTGCCAAAACTTTTATTAGAAACACGCACAAATTATTTTATTATAAAATGAACAAAGTTTGATTTAATGTAAAACACACGCAATCTCTTCTATTGGATTGTCATATGAAGGATAATATCATCAAAATTTCTGGGTTGCTATGGAATAAAATTGCCATTTTGGCACTACAAGGATACCCCAATCCGTCTGAGACATCGTCTTTGCCTCCGTTTGACATATGTTGAAATAAGTTCAATAATAGGGAGATTTGGCACAGATGTCATATACACCCCATATTGTCGCAATTTTTTCCAACGCCAATTTGGCGAAAACATCAACATAATAAACAACAACATCCGGGTTACCATATCAAGCAAAATAACGACACTTTGGCGCCATTTAAGTACCCGTTGCGTATATGACATTGGCGTCAGAAACAAATCGCGCCAATATGCGTATATGACCTCTGTGTTTGTTTGTTTTTTTACCTGAAAACCTTTTCATATTCAACTCAATTCATTTTCAAAAGTTTTGTTTACATTAGGAATGAAACCTAAAATGCCGTTAACTTTGAATGCATACTTCTTAGAAGGTACCATTTCTCTATAAAATCATTTTTATTTTAAAAATCTTTCTAAAAATTAACTTTTATGCAGTTTTATTCGAAAAAATAATCTTGATGGAAAATATTCATCTACCAGATTGAAGTTGAAGTAGATTTGTGCTATTATAATGAGGATAGTACGCGCTCGTTGGCGGGTTTATCAGTATTTGGCACAATTTGATAATTTTAGAATGAATTAACAGTTTTTTGCATATTAAGGATAGAAATTTTATTTTTTTCAAACTAAATTTTATAAAAGCACGTAGATCGAGTAATTACCAGTCCGAAAATGCATTCCATACTTTTTTCTGTCCATTATTTAAGTCTGTAGCTTAATTGAATTAATACATGTTTGGCGAAGGATTTTTTGATCATTTTCAGTATCTCGACGTTTTTAAAAAAATCCTGTATCTCTGTTTATAATTATTTTATAGAGACGAGTTTGGTCTCAAATTGAAGCTTTTCTTCAGTAGATTCTTCTAGTCTTAATTTTATTTCTCTGCGATACTTGCTTTCTTAAATATCTGAAATTTTAAAATGCCACGTTTGGTCGATTTAACATGGACAAGTTGTCTTCAGTATAATAAGCAGTTACGCTGTTCTGGCTTTTGTTTCTTGGCGTTTGTTTGTTTGGCGGGGTTAGCATTTTTTTTATAGCTTGGCTTGGCAGAACGACCGTCCTGCTGGATACTATCCACATGCCTTCTTACATCGAAATAGGCGAATACGTGTGTTATCGCGTGACAAATACAAGATCGTTTCAAAATGTTAGCCATGCTAGAAATTCAACCATTTTTTAAGATATAAACAAAGGAACAAATTTTCAGAAACAAAAACTGCTCCGGAATTTTTGTATCAAGGCCAAACACATAAAAAAAATCTTTTTCATTTTCCAATTTTTTAATACCTCATTTTAAATTTTAAATTTAATTTTTAGGTAGCTTTCTTTACAAAAAGCTACCTATTACAGCCGTTCGGAGGAAAGCGATTTCAAAAAATTTTGGTATATTTTCATCGATCATGACCCCCAGACCCCGAAACTACCCTCCGTTCAAAATTGATATATATATATGTATATATATATATATATATATCAATGTATATATATATATATATATATATATATATATATATATATATATATATATATATATATATATATATATATATATATATATATATATATATATATATATATATATCTGACCTATGTCACACTGTAACTCTCGTATTTATGAACCGATTTGGATGTAATTCGGTGTGTACATAGTACATACCAATGTCTCAACCGAGTTCGTTGGCCAGCTTCATCCGCCATTTTGAAACAAAATGGCGGCCATTTCAAAATTTAAAAAAAAATTAAAATTTAAAATGTGGTACCAAAAAATTGAAAATGGAAAAATATTTTTTTCTTATGTATTTAACCTTTATACAAAGACTCCGTAGCATTTTTTGTTTCGTCTATATCTTAAAAAATGGCTCAGTTATAGCATTTTGAATTTCTAGCGAAGCTGACATTTTGAAACGTCCTGAATTTTGTCACGCGATAAAAGGCGTATTTATGAACCGATTTGGATGTAACTTTGTTTATACATAGTACAGACCAATGTCTCGACCGAGTTCGTTGGCCAGCTTCATCCGCCATTTTGTTTCAAAATGGCGGTCATTTCAAAATTTAAAAAAAATTTAAAATTTAAAATGTGGTACCAAAAAATTGAAAATGGAAAAATATTTTTTCTTATGTATTTAACCTTTATACAAACACTCCGTAGCAGTTTTTGTTTCGTCTATATCTTAAAAAATGGCTGGCTTATAGCATTTTGAATTTCTAGCGAAGCTGACATTTTGAAACGTCCTGAATTTTGTCACGCGATAAAAGGTGTATTTATGAACCGATTTGAATGTAACTTCGTTTATACATAGTACAGACCAATGTCTCGACCGAGTTCGTTGGCCAGCTTCATCCGTCATTTTGTTTAAAAATGGCGGCCATTTAAAATTTTAAGAAAAATTTTAATTTGAAATGTGGTACCAAAAAATTGAAAATTGAAAAAATATTTTTTTCTTATGTGTTTGACCTCGATAAAAAGATTCGGGAGCAGTTTTTGTTTCGTCTATATCTTAAAAAATGGCTGAGTTATAGCATTTTGAATTTCTTGCGTGGCTGACATTTTGAAACGCCCTGATTTTTGTCACGCGATAATAGGCGTATTTATGAACCGATTTGAATGTAACTTGGTCTGTACATAGTACATACCAATGTTTCGACCGAGTTTGTTGGCCAGCTTCATTCGCCATCTTGTTTCAAAAGGGTTGACATTTAAAAAAAAATGTAATTTAAAATTTAAAATGAGTTATTAAAAAATTGGAACATGAAAATTTTATGTGTTTGGCCTTGATACAAAGATTCTGGAGCAGTTTTTGTTTCTGAAAATTTGTTCTTTTGTTTATATCTTAAAAAGTGGTTGAATTATAGCACTTTGGATTTCTATCATGGCTAACACTTTTAAACGATCTTGTATTTGTCTCGCGATACCACACGTATTCGCCTATTTCGATGGAAGAAGGCATGTGGATAGTATACATCAATATCTCGACCAAGTTCGCTGGCCAGCTTCATCAGCCATCTTGTTTCAAAATGGCGGCCATTAAATTAAAAAATATATATATATAAAGTGAGGTGCAAAAAAATTAGAAATTGAAAAAGGTTTCTTTCTTAAGTATTTGACCTTGATATAACAATTCAGGAGCATTTTTTGTTTGTCTTTATCTTAAAAATTGGCTCAGATATAGCAGTTTCAATTTCTAACGTGGGTGACATTTTGAAAAATCTGGTTTTTTGCCTGCGACAGCACTCGTATGTATCAACCGATTCCGATGTGAGTGAGCATGTGCACAGCAATTACTAAGGTCCCGACCAAGTTCACTGGTTAGTCTCATCCACCATGTTGTCTTAAAATGGCAGGCACTTTAAAAAATCGCCGAATTTGGCAGCGAAATATAAGTTACTTTAAATAAAAGCCGCTTGGATAAAGCTGACTAGTTTTGCGAAATTCTCATTCATAATGATTTAGTATTGATAAAAATTAATATTGAATCTCCTACATTCGGTTTCCACTTAATTGAGCTTCGTGTGTTTGAATAATATAAGTTGGCTTTTTTAAAATAAGGAATATGAAAGCTACCTCTTCCTCCCGGCACTGGCCGGAAGGACTTTTTTAAAATGACAACCCTTTTGAAACAAGATGACGAATGAAACTGGCCAACGAACTCGGTTGAGACATTGATACGTACTATGTACAGACCAAGTTACATTCAAATCGGTTCATAAATACGCCTGTTATCGCGTGACAAAAATCAGGTCGTTTTAAAATGTCAGCCAAAATAGAAATTCAAAATGCTATTACTCAGCCATTTTTTTAGATATAGACGAAACAAAAACTGTTTCGGAATCTTTGTATTAAGGTCAAACACATACGAAAAAAATCTTTTTCATTTTCCAATTTTTTGGTATCTCATTTTAATTTTTTTATTTTTTAATTTTTTTAAATGGCCGCCATTTTGAAACAAGATGGCGGATGAAGCTGGCCAACGAACTCGGTCGAGACATTAGTATGTACTATGTATAAACGAAGTTACATCCGAATCGGTTCATAAATACGCCTTTTATCGCGTGACAAAATTCAGGACGTTTCAAAATGTCAGCCACGCTAGAAATTCAAAATGCTGCAATTCAGCCATTTTTTAAGATATAGACGAAACAAAAACTGCTCCGAAATCTTTGTATAAAGGTCAAATACATAAGAAAAAAATATTTTTCCATTTTCAATTTTTTGGTACCACATCTCAAATTTTAATTTTTTAAAAAAATTTTAAATGGCCGCCATTTTGAAACAAAATGGCGGATGAAGCTGGCCAACGAACTCGGTCGAGATATTGGTATGCACTATGTACACACCGAATTACATCGAAATCGGTTCATAAATACGCCTTGTATCGCGTGACAAAGTTCAGGACGTTTCAAAATGTCAGCCACGCTAGAAATTCAAAATGCTTTAACTCAGCCATTTTTTAAGATATAGACGAAACAAAAACTGCTCCGGAATCTTTGTATAAAGGTCAAATACATAAGAAGATAATATTTTTTCATTTTTAATTTTTTGGTACCACATTTCAAATTTTAATTTTTTTTTAAATTTTAAATGGCCGCCATTTTGAAACAAAACGGCGGATGAAGCTGGCCAACGAACTCGGTCGAGACATTTGTATGTACTATGTACATACCAAATTACATCGAAATCGGTTCATAATTACGACAGTTACAGCGTGACATAGGTCAGATATATATATATATATATATATATATATATAAATTTTGAACGGAGGGTGGTTTCGGGGTCTGGGGGTCATGATCGATGAAAACATACCAAAATTTTTTGAAGTCGCTTTCCTCCGAACGGCTGCAATAGGTAGCTTTTTGTAATGAAAGCTACCTAACTGAAATATTTAAAATTTATGACTCTCACTTATCTTTTTAAAAAAAGAAAAGTAATAAATACCATAAACCATGACACTTAAATTCAACATCAAAGCTTTGTTTTAATGGCTTTAATTTACCACGCGAAAAATTATTTATGGCAGTCGCATGAAACGGGCAATTATAATACTGATGACATGATGGCGTTGGAACAATATTTGGTGATTTATAGTTAGCTAGGTTAACATTAAATTACCAAATTGCCCGCCTGGCATATAAAAAGGAAGCGGTCAATCCGGAACTGTAGATGGCAGTCACATGACTTAGGCTTTTATTATAGAGATGGTATTGTCAAATCTTACTACAGTTGAACCTCGTTAATGCGAACACTCACGGGGATATTTTCTTCTGTTCGTACTAAAAGTAGTTCGCGTTATCCATACTTTAAAAAATTATTAATTCCATGTAACAAGATTAAAAATGCAAAGGTACCTTTAAAATCTGCTGTGTTCCTTTTGTTTCCTAAGATAGATCTGTCAAGAATACAGGCCTACATGTGGGTTATGTGTCGGTAGAAATGCTTTCAAGAGGAACTGGCCGGTATTTACGTTACATTTGAAGAAAATCACCAAAGCTCCGGACAGCCAATTCGACTTATTTTAGAGGATTCGAATCTAAATCATCATCGCCACGCAGCGATCTCTCAGTTTAACCCTTTATGTACTGAATTATGAATTTATGAAAATTTTATCGTCTAAAGCATTTTTCGTGAATTGTTTAAACTACATTACAAGATTTACATAATCATTTAATAAATTTTAGAAGGATGGAAGGATTTAGAAGGATTAATTAAATTTTAATTCATAGGGATTTTGTGCAATATTTATAACCCTCACTCAAATCTTTTATTTTAAATATTTTTCTTAGTATTTTGTAGAATTAGGAAATGTACAAATATAATGTTCTTACAATAGAAATATGGAAATATATCCGAATTGAAAAATCCCCCCTTCCCAAACGCTAAGAAAGCTGAAAAGATGCAAAGGCAAAAGAAATCATCCTTTTAAACATATTTTTGTTCTGTGTAACAAATAATGCTTTTGGACCACGATAAAGTAACGTATCTATAACTCATTCTAAACTGTATTACAACTAATCGATGTATTAAATGAATTTTATAACAAGTTATTTTAATGGTACTTATAAGTACCGTCAGTAGATAAAGGGTTAATTAGCGTACTTAAACAGCTTCGCGTAAACAACTTTAATTAGCGTTACTTACTTTTATTTCACGCCTCAATGCACTTTTTACGATAGAATTTTATCTTTTGAGTAGGTAGAAGCTAGGAAGAGGAATCGCCTGACAGTTTTAAAGTCGCCTGTCTGCAGTTATCAAAATTAAAGACATTCCTTTTGCGAGACTAACTTTCTTTCAAAAATCTGGAATTCGAAAAAAATGGAACTCAGGTGATATTCCAACGAAAAGTTCGGAAAAGGTGCTTCGTTCGTACTATGAGTTGGAAATATTTTAACGGCCGATCCTTTTCAATTCTTAATAAACAATATTTCGCGTTAAGCGCGTTCGTGTTAAAAGGACTAAAGTCACAGCAAATGCCTATACAACTTGACGGGACAGATAGAAACAGTTCGTGTTAAAAGTAATTCGAATTACACGTGTTCGTGTTAACGAGGTTTGACTGTATTTTATAAAGATCGCTAAGTTTGGAACCAAAAACAACTTAGACCAGACTACACAATAGAACTTTAAAAAAAATTTCTGATTACTTAAAAGGTAACAGATAATAACAATACAAATGTTACAAGATTAAAATATAGACTTTATTTAAATTTCCTCATGCTTTCGGCCTGCAACCATCTCGCAACCATTGTCAGGGAATACTTTCATTAATTGCCGTTCTATTCATTTCAAATACGTCACTTCGTTTGAAATGGAAGATTAATTCTTAGGGTAGCTGAAAGTAGAAGTAGTAATGCTCTGGATTGAACTTTTCAAGAGGAAGTTTAATATTGTTTAGTTACAAAGAAGAGGAGATTTAAATTTTAAAGTATGGTCGTTTAATTATGGACAACCTGTACATTACTGACGTTTACTACAACGTGCTTGTAATAGAATATGATGCATATCGCATTTATCGTTCATTTACAGGAACACATAAAATATTTCGGATACAATACTGTATACAAAGTATTGTCTGTTAGGGATGATTGCTGAAAATGCGTTTCCAGTTTTGGTATATGTTTCAAGTTTAACTAAATTTTAGCTCTCTACATGGCGTGTATAAATTCTATAGATCATATACGGGGCTACACAAAAGAATTCGTAAGTATTACTGAGAATGAGCGTGAATTGTTTAAAGCTGTTTTTTATATACAGGGTGCAAAGGAAAGCCCTTTAACCTGAAAATACTTGCGAACGGTGAGAGCTACAGCTATGGAAGTGAGGTAACGGTATAGTAAAGTTACTACGCCTGATTTAATGCAGACGACTGCAGCGCCCCTAGTGGCGAAATTTGGAAGATAGCCATTGCAAATCAAAAACGAAATGAGATAGAGCAAAATTTCCAATTAGAAAGTTTTAAAGTATCAATTAATTAGTACGAAACGGCATTTGGTTCACACAGATAAGATAAATCATCGTCTGTATACCCAAAAATGTCCGAAATCGATGCACTCTATTTTGTGTAAACGTTTGAATGGAATAGCCAGAAGTACGAAGAAATACTTACAGTTTATGGTGTAAATACGTGCTTATCTCAATACATTTTGATAACATCACACACACAAAAAAATAAATAAAAAAGACAAACTGTGATAAAAAGTTAATATTCAGTATGTTCGAAAAGTTCGCCATTACTCACGATACACGATTGTAATCGTGAGAGTAATTCTACATGCACATTTCTCAACATAGAACGTCTATTGCAAGCCTCTTCAATATTACGACATAGATTTAACCCTTTCAAGGGCGGTGTCTAGACGGTCTAGCCACCTAATTTTAATTCCAAAATTGACAAATGGCAGCAAGAATATTTTAATAAAAATTTGCTTTTGTAATGAAAGTGAAAATTAGTGGGTTTTTATTTTCTAAGAAATTCGTTTGAATATTCTGGTGTCAGTCAATTATTTCATCAGTTTACGAACAGAATTCTTGTGCCCCTGAAAGGGTTAACCTAAAATTTTAAATGCATTGAAAATTAAATTTTTATAGACATTACAGCACCGTACAACGTCACAGTCTGAAATTGCTACATTTACGGAATGTGAATATGCAAAGTAGAATAGTCGCTCATCGATTTCGGACATTTTTGGGTATACAGGCGACGATTTATCCTATCCGTGTGAACCAAATGTCGTTTCTAACTAATTAATTGATGCTCTAAAACTTTCTAACTGGAAATTTTGCTCTATCTCTTTTCGTTTACGATTTTCAATAGCTATCTTCCAAATTTCGCCACTAGGGGCGCTGCTGTCATTTGCATTATGTCGGGCGTAGTTGCTTTACTATACCGTTATCTCACGCATAGTTGTAGCTCTCTCCGTTCGCAAGTATTTTCAGGTTAATGGGACTTTCCTTTGCACCCTGTATATTCTTTTTAGGTGCGTTCGTAATTATATAAATACGGGCTTAGATGCGGTACATTAGATGTTTTCAGATTTCTTGCCGATTTTTCGTTGGCGATCTTTATCGATATGACAAATCCTATAAAGTTATTTTCGTTAAGGGGACAAGGGACCTTAAAATCCTTAAATATAATTTTTTTTATTTTTTGTAAATTTCACCTAATTATTATTCAAGGGTACTTTATATGCATTATAGCATGCATTTATCACAAAAAAAAATATTTTTATGAAAAAAATGTAATTTTACATATTATTTGGTCTTAGAAATCTTCGAAATGTCGCTTGCGCATTCCATATCAATGAAAATCCCCAATATTTTTTTTTATAAAAGTCTGTTTTATATATATAAATAAAACAGAGCATCGAATTTTATATATTTGAATTTAAAGGAAAAAAAAAATAAAATAAAAATTTTGAAATTTTTTCGAAAAAATTTAAATGTAAAATTCCATTTTTTTCTCAAAAATAAATTTTTTTTAAATTTTTTTTGTGATAAATGCATGCTATAATGCATATAATGTACCCTTGAATAATATTTAAGATGAAATTTACAAAAAATAAAAAAAAAATTGAAAAATTTGGAAATTTGGAAATTTTTTCGAAATTTTTTTAAAAATTTTCATTTTTTTAACCTTTAAATTCAAATATGTAAAATTCGATTCTCTATTTTATTTATTTATATAAAACAGACTTTTATAAAAAATATTGGAGATTTTCATTGATATGGAATGCGCAAGCGACATTTCGAAGATTTCTAAGACGACACGTAAAATTCCATTTTTTTTCTCAAAAATAAATTTTTTTTATTTTTAGGTGATAAATGCATGCTATAATGCATATAATGTACCCTTGAATAATATTTAAGGTGAAATTTACAAAAAATAAAAAAAATTATTTTAAGGTCCCTTGCCCCCTTAAGCCTAATATAAGTATAAATCGTTGCTTGGCGAAATTTACTACTTGGCGGAAAAGGGGTTTTCATGCCAAGAAAACATGCAACGTGGCGGCCGCAGGAATATATGTCATCTGTTCCTAATTACGTAGCACCTATAGTCGTCGTCTGGTCCGTTCACCTGTCTGTCCGTCTGTCCGCATATAACAGCGGAAAAACTACCCAACCAAATGGTTTGAAATTTAATGTATATAATCGACGCAGAATTTTGTCGAGTCATTTCAAATTTTATGAAAATCGAATCAAAACTTAAAAAGACATTAATAAAAGTTTTCTTCATTCTTTTAAATCCTATCATACCCGGTGGTCGGTGTCTTAAACTTATTTAATTTGACTTTTGAATTTTTCCAGTGGCATCTTTCGTGATCGGGCCTATTGCTAGCTTTCCGAAAAAATATAAAATTTTTCTAACATATACACATGAAAAATGAAAACTGTTATTGGCGGGATAAAAAGCTATTAGCGAGATTTGCGCTCGGTTAACGTAAAAGTACCACGTAGTTTTATAAATATTTTAAAACCATTTTTTCCGCCATCTTAAAAAAAAAAGTAAGATACTAAAACGGCCTTTTGGCACTATTTTGGGATTTTTTTTGCCAATAGCGCCAAGCGCCATAGGATACGCAAAATTTCTTTATTTTGACATGAACGTATTGTATCTAACTTACACATGCAAATAATAAAAACTGCTATTGACTATTTTTGCTTTCAGATAACAGAAAAGTACCAAAATAACATTGATTAAATAGGAAAAGAACATTTAGGAGTTACATGAACCCAAGAAAAGATCCGTTGAAGTTACAAGTATGATCCATTACAAGTATGTTCTGGCGTCACGCTTATCCATTATTGTCGTTTAATAACACAGCTTGGTGCAGAAAGAGGTCGGGAGGAAGCTACGCAAAAACACAATAAAAAAAAAATGGGTACTACTTAGTTATCCCGTCAACCAAAAATCTATCGCCAAACTATAAGATTAAATGCCAATAATGGTTGATCGAAATGTCACATTCACATGACTTTAAGCAACTTACACGCGTTTACGTCAAGCGATTTTTATTTCAAAAATTTTTTTTTTGTATTTTTATTAATGTTATTCTAATTTATTTGTTCTTTCGTTATTAAAAAAAAAAAAAAAAAAAAAAAATGTCAAATTGTATAATCTGGCAGGTGGTTTGGCGATTTACATAATTTGGCGAAATTGGTCGACGGGATAACTAAATAGTACCAAAAAATGAAATTTACTTTAGAAGTATCCATCTTAGAAATCAGAACAATTTACAATGCAAAGATAACCTTTTAAATAATTTATTTATCAGTTAAAATAGATTATATTCCAGGAATAAACCTTGAATTTATGCATAGTAAAAAATTCATAATTATAAGAAATTTATGTTCCGTTAAACAGTTAAATATAAGCCAAAATTTGGGAGTTCCTTATTAGATTTGTTAATTGTTAATTGTTAATGTTCTTTGTGATACTGTGCATTTACAACATTTACTGTACATTTGTGATACAAGTATTTCACTTTTTGCTTGAGAATTTAATTTTCACTGTCGGCAAAAACTTCTTCAACTACTGAGTTAAATAATTTGTGCTCATCTTAAAATACAGGTTTTGGACAACGCCATCTAACACTTTACTCCTGTCTCCTTACCTGCTTTGTCATTAATAAAATAGCAATTTGCCACACTATAAATAGCAAAAAAGCAGTTAGGTAAACAATAATTAAGCAAACATTCTTTGTCCTACAGTTACAAGCTGCAAATATATCTATATTCATGAAAGATCTGATATGATGATCATATAAATAAAATAAGGTATGTGTCATAAAAATTCATAATTATAAGAAATAGATATTCTGTTACACCATCAAACTAAAGTCAGAATTTTGTAGCTCGTTATTAAATGGATTAACTGCTAATTTTAATTTTCTTTGTGATAATGTGAATAAATATCAAACTCTTGGCCTGAAAATTAATTTTCACTGTCTACAAAAACCTCTTCATCCCCTGAGTTCAATAATTTGTGTTTATCTTCAAATCTAGACTTTGGGAAATACCACCTAACTCTGTATTCCTTTTTCCTTATCTGCTTTGTCATCAACGAAATAGCAATTTGAGGCACACTATGAATAGCAAAATAGCAGCTAGGCAAACAAGAATTAAGCAAGTGTTCTTTGTTCTGTAATTACAAGCAGCAAATATTTCTGTCTTCATGTAAGAGCTGACATGATGGTCATATAAATAGATCATTTCTTTCTCTGTTACATTGAAAATAACTTCCAAGCTAAAACCTTCTACATCTTCAGTCTTCTGCTGTTCTTCAAATCCGTATTCTGAACTTTGCCACAAACCTCTATCATCCATGCAAATTTTATCACCAATGAGACGATAACCAAGCAACCGACATTTAAAATCTAGTGTCATGTCGATTTTGTAAGAGGGACTACAATAATGTTCATATTCATAACACTTCTTTTTGTCTGTTGATTTGATCGTAGTTATTGACATCAAAGACTTTGATTCAAGCAGAATGCCTAGGTTTTCAAATCCACATTGTAACGTTTGGCAGAAAACTTTGTTGGTCTTATGATTTTTGAATGGGAAAACAAACAAGCGTTACTCATCTCCATCGAGTTTTTTCCATCTTCACAATAAGCACTAATTTTCATCCGTGAACAGCAGCTTATAATAGAAACAGCGAATAAAAATAGTGTGCTTCGAAAAGCTGTTGAATATGTCGAAATAATCATCGTAATGAAAAAAAAAATTAAATATCTCTAAAACGAATTTATAAATTTGACGACTGTAAAAAGAATAAGGATAAATGCATTTCAAAATATCTCGTTAGAAGAGAGCTGAGATGTTTTGTCATGATCCCATTTTTCTGTTGCTGGAGCAGAATTTATTTCTCGAGCTGACAATTTTGTTTTCCGAAGTAAACATAGGAGACAAATTCAAACAATCGGAAACAGTTTTTAAACATTATTTCACTAGCCGCCTCTGGCGACTAGTTTGATCTCCCTTAATTTTACGCAAAGCATTGCATCACGTTACCTTCATTCTTAAACTAATTTACTTACTCAGTCCGACCCAAATCCAACGATTCTGGTAGAGAAATCAAGAATTCTTTGCGATCTTGATAACATTTCATACATTTCTTGTTGTTATGAATATTTCGTCTTTTTTTTTTTTGACAAATACCACTTAATTTCCGTAGCCGTAAAAATGCTGTAAAAGTGAGTGAAATTTCAAGTATTTAACCTGAGTATAGTTCATAAATTATCTAAATTAAACTTATTTCACTTACACATGCTGTTACTTCAATGTATTTTTTTAGTATTAATAAATTTATTTAAATTTTGCAAAGCATACATTTATAATTTTTTTTCACTACTTAATAATTAAATTAAACAAAAACCTAATTTGCAGAACAAATTAAAAAAACAAAATTTATTTCCTAAATTGTTTAAGACCGAGAAGGGGCAGATATTAAGATATTTCGTTCAATTCGTTCTACATTTAGTGTTAAATTTTTGTAACAAATAAGTTAAACCAATTGAAAATTAAAAAATAAAAATGAAATTCATACAATATAAGCTTTAAACACCTATATACCTAGATTCCGTTCAAATGAAATCGAAATAAATCTTAGACTTTTTTTAAAGTTTTGTATTTTGCATGTACCTTATCATATTATGTACAATCGTCATAAACATAGTGCAAAATCTGCAGTTCAAATATTTACAACTTAAAAATTGAAAAAGTCTAAGATTTATTTCAATTTCATTTGAACGGAATCTAAGTATATAGGTGTTTAAAGCATTATATTGTATGAATTTCATTTTTATTTTTTAATGTTCAATTGGTTTAGCTTATTTGTTACAAAAATTTAACATTAAATGTAGAACGAATTGAATGAAATATCTTAATATCTGCCCCTTCTCGGTCTTAAACAATTTAGGAAATAAATTTTGTTTTTTTAATTTGTTCTGCAAATTAGGTTTTTGTTTAATATGTCAAGTTTTTTAATAACTACTGCATTCAGACAAACACATTTCAAAGTTAATGGAGGGTATCATCATCAGGCTTTGATTTGTGCGATATCGCATCACAATTTGTGATGCAATTTACCTATGTATAATTCAAAATGTTTCACCAGTGCAGTAATGCAGGTTGCTGTAGTTTGGTCAAAAAATTACAATCTGAACTTTAAAAATCTGCTTGAAAATGTCATTTTCCCCCACTATGATGTCATATTCATCTTCTTTTTAATTCTTAAAAAAAAAAAAAAAACTATTACAGTTTCTTCAGTTTCATGTTTCACGTGAAAATCATTCAACTAAAAATAGGCAAATTATTATTACGGCTTTTGAATTATTTACAACAATGAAGGAAAAATGTCATATTTTATTAGAAAATGTCCGTCGATTCTCAATGAAAAAAGTGAAATTTGGAATTATTAAGAAAAATATTTGAATAATGTAAATAAAAATTAGCCCATTTTACTCTCTATATTATAATCCACCTATATGCAAAGGCATTTTATGATCCGTTTTGATCCTGACGTCTGGCAAATGTTTTTACACTTTGAATTTATAATATTATTAGAATTAGCAAAGAATTAAAAATGAGTGGCATCAGAGACAAAAAGGTGGGAAGAAAAAATGAAAAATTATGATCTCCATAGGCTTTTCTATGTTAAATTAACATTGAGAAGTGACACTGGAAATAAATAAGTATTGCGCTGCCGCGCAATACTTAGACTAGGACTTCCCTCAGAGGGATTAGTCTGAGCAATATTACTGAGAACATAGATTTAATACTAACATGTGGAAGCAAAGAAAATGAGATGTTATCTTTAATTGTCCATATACTGCGATAAACTGAAATGATGAAAATAAACGAATCGTAGAATTACAAAATCTTATATATAAATTCGTATACACTGTTTAAAAAAATGGGAAATCAAACCATTCAAGACAGCCATGCATGGATATAAAATTGAAAGTACGCAATATATTAAAAGTAAAATAGAAAATGAAACACTAAATTACTTATATCAGAGTTTTAACTGTATTAAATGATGTCAAGAGCATAATCAGACGCTCCGCACCAATTTGAGTAACTTTAAATGACAAATATATGATGTTTAAAAAGAATGGACTATACTTTATATGGTGTGTGCTCCCCCGGAATAGTTAATATTGTACAATATCTGTTTTCCACAGATGCAATGAGGTTGTCGATAACATTTAAGGAATTCTCTCCTCAAAATCTAATATAGTATCAAAGTACCGAATACATCAACAGTGGCATGCAATGCTTCGTTAAAGTGTGTTTTAGATATGCTCGATCGGATTTAAATGATGAGTATATGCTGGTCACTACATACGCTGTATTGTTTTGTTTTCAAACATATTCTGCACAAGTTGAGCTGTATTTAGCATGTATTAAATAAAAGAAATCGGCAATGATTACATCATAAAGTATGACACAAGATCTTAACATATCGTCTGCATAACTTTTGAGCTGTCAAAGTGTCATTTGAAGTAATTTACAAATCCATACATATTTATTCAGGAAATCATGCAAGCTAACATACGCTAATATGATCCCGATTATAAAATTTCACCAGAATAAGTTAATATATAAAAAAGCTACTAATGATAATTGAGAATATGACCTTATGATAGAATGTCTAGAAAAATGAATCGAATAAAAAATTCATATCACATTTAAAACGGCACTTCCCTCTGTTAGTGGCCTTGGCGAGAGAGAGAAAAGCCTAGAGAAGGAACACTTTAACACGTACTTTCGGGCAACCTACTCACTGTTTCATACAGGTCTTTATTTAATATATACCTAATTTATTTAATGCTAGGTGGGTATCTATCTGTTTTGTTGCATTTAAATTGCATGTTTTGCAGAGGAAATGCAGCATTATGAAATATTTAAAGTTGCTGTACCTAGTAATTCCAAATTAATGGTAATTGAGATCGCTTTCCGTTAATTTCATCATTTTAAATTTTAAATTTTTTAGAAACCATTCATAGAGACAATTGTATATTTTAAAACTAACCCGAAGCAAAATTTCAAGATTTTGGGCTCAGCAGTAATACAGAAATAGAAAATTTTTGAAAGTTTTTTGTTTTTGCACTGTTTTATGTAGCGACATTTTTAGAAATTGTTCTATTGCGAGAATTTACGTCATGATAAATACAGCCATGTCAATTTTCATGTTTATATTCCTAACAATTCCATGTACTTCGTTACTTAGATCATCTTTAGATCTTTTTCCACTTTGTTTAGTCTTTCTATTTTTTAGAATTCGTTCTACAACAAGCATTTACATCTTATTAATTACTACCATGCCAAAGTTCTAGCTTCTAACACCAACAGTATCGCAAAAATTTCAGTATTCCAAATAAATCATAGTTTAGAACCTTTCTAGAAATTTTTACGTTTATCCATTAAATTGAACCTTTTAGAGAGCCTTCATTACGAGTATTTACATCTTAAAAGTAGCTACCGCACCAAATTTAAAGTTTCTAACCCAATCAATATCACAGAAATCGCAATTTTAGAACTTTTTTGCTCCTGCAGCGATGTAGGTTCTTGTACTGACATAAAATAGTCTTTTTTTCGGAGCAGAGATGGCCACCAACATTTTTTTAAGTTGGCTATGTAGTTTCAGAGATAACACCTCACAAACGAACATGCATTAATAATATTATATACTTTATAATATTATAACGCTTTATAATATTAGAATTAGATGTACAGAGACAAAAGCCATTTATCTGTTACAAACTAAAGTGCCGGCGTTGCCCTGAATTTGAAGGATGTTTGTTCTGAAAAATCAATTTCAAAATTTAACATACAACACAAAACAAACATTAAAAAAAGCAGTCGAAATGTTGTATGAATGAATCATATGAAAACGCTATATAAAAATGTATAAATGTATATAACAGACGCAAAAGAATACAGCTATAAATGAACTTATTTCAATTTATAATTGGAGCAATAATGTTAAAATAGGCCAATATTTCCCTAATCGGGTTTTTATCATGCTTCAATACATTTTCCACACTCATATGACGTTATACTATATCCTCCACGTCCTTTATATTTCCAATATGACGTAATATTTTTTTCTTTCACGTGGAAACCTTGAAATAGAAAAATTATGAAGTTATATTCACTTTCATTTAAATTCGTCAAACCATTTATTTCATTTTCATATTTCACGTGAATATCTTGCTGTAGAAAATTAATTGTTGTAGTAATAATTTTATTGTGTTTTTTAATTGTTGGCAACTGCTATAACGAAAAATGTTTAAATTTGATAAGAAATTGCTGTTAAATTGGTGGTTTTTTATTAATAAAAAATTAACTATAAATTATTTCGATTCCGGATTACTTTAGTTGCCTTGGCCATGTTTTAATACACCTGTACGTATCTTTTCACAATTTTGGCTTCCAAATGGTGGATTTTTATAGAATTACAAACAGACGGATAGACAAGTTTTCATTTTTATATATCTCTCTATTCTAAAAAAAGTAACTAACGCTGTCACTGCCGCCGCCGCCGGTTTTGAATTTTTTGTGACCGGACGTCTTTCTTCGTTAATATTAAGAAAACTATTGCATACAAAAAATATGAAAATCGGTGGTATTATAGCGAAATGTTTGATCAACACGCTAATGTATACAGTTTTCAAATCGAAGAATTATTTTAAAAGATATTTAATGCTAAAGTTGGACAAAATCGTTCCATTAAAATTTTTTTTATAGGAGCAAAAGCTATACATGTGAATTTAATCATTTTTAGATCATTTTATTCAATAGAAAATCCCGGTGTGCAGATTTCATTAATTTTTTTAATTTGACTCATTTTTTAAGGTTTTATTTCTATTTTAAATTTAAATATTCAGCATCTTGACTGATATTTTTTACATATTTTAGAAAATGGTATTAATTTAAACTGTTGCCAACTGTATAAACAGCGCAAACAATAATGTTTGCTTAAAAAAAAATTATTTACACGTTACTATTATAAACAGAAAAAACCCTTCAAATTAGAATTAAATAATTAGGTATAAAAAGCAAGCACTTATTGGAAATTACGCCATTAAAACTATATTTACATGTGAATTTTGAAAGAGAAAGGATATTGTAAAATAAATTCATTAACATGCGTTAGAAGTCTGAAATAGAAGAAATTGCGTCACATTACACTTATTATGCAAAATGAACAAAAAATAGTATTGCAAAACAGTTTAAATTTAAAAATTGCGCGAGACAAAATATTAGAGGTTAAATATTAGATTTTTTTCAAAATGTTATTATTTGTCGTTTGATGTGAGGTGTTCAGGTATAAGTACGCAAAATTTCATGTCTCCAACATAATTAGGGGCTGAGTTAGAAAAATTGCTTAAAATACACAAGTTAGAGCCCAGAGGGTTAAATATGACTTTTTCAAAATTTTATGATTTATCGTGTTATCGCAAGTGTTCAGCTATAAGTATGTAAACTTTCATGTCTCCAACTTAATTAGTGGCTGAGTTAGAAAAATTGCTTAAAATACACAAGTTAGAACCCAGAGGGTTAAATATTAGACCTTTTTCAAAATTTTATTATTTGTCGTTTGATGTGAGGATTTCAGCTATAAGTATGCAAAATTTCATGTCTCCAACTTAATTAGGGGCTGAGTTAGAAAAATTGTTTAAAATACACAAGTTAGATCCCAGAGGGTTAAATATTAGACTTTTTCAAAATTTTATTATTTGCCGTTTGATGTGAGGAGTTCAGCTATAAGTATGCAAAATTTCATGTTTCCAACTTAATTAGGGGCTGAGTTAGAAAAATTGCTTAAAATACAGAAGTTAGAGACCGGAGGGTTAAATATGATTTTTTCAAAATTTTATGATTTATAGTGTTATCGCAAGTGTTCAGCTATAAGTATGCAAACTTTCATGTCTCCTACTTAATTAGGGGCTGAGTTAGAAAAATTGCTTTAAATACACAAGTTAGAGCGCAGAGGGTTAAATATTAAACCTTTTTCAAAATTTTATTATTTGTCGTTTGATGTGAGATGTTCAGCTATATGTATGCAAAATTTCATGTCTCCAACTTAATTAAATTAGGGGCTGAGTTAGGAAAATTTCTTAAAATACACAAGTTAGAGCCCAGAGGGTTAAATATTAGACTTTTTCAAAATTTTATTATTTGCCGTTTGATGTGTGGTGTTCAGCTATAAGTATGCAAATTTTCAAGTCTCCGACATGTATAGTTTCTGAGAACGGGCTCTGTGACAGACGGACAGACAGACGGACAGACAAAGGAGTGAGACAGGTAGGGTTTCGTCAGATGAACAAAACTCTAAAAACATGCTGCGGATGACTGTAACAACATCCTAAAATTACATTACCATCAGGGATCTACCAATCCCGAATTTAGTTTATATTCATTTCATATATTCTATTCTTTTGTGTGGCCCTGTAAAATAACTATCAATATTATATACAGTAAAACTTCTGAATAGCGAACACCTCGGGAGGGCAGAATTTGTCCTCTATTTGGAGGTGTCCGCTACTGAGAGTAAAAAATGTACAGTTATTTAAGGATTGGTAATCAAAAAAATGCCCCCTAAATAGAGGTGTCCACTAATCGGGTGTGTCCGTTATGGAGGTTTTACTGCATAATAATATCATCCTTTAAAAGAAAATTGCATGCTGCATGATAGACAGACAGACATCCAGAGAAAGATAACCTCCCGGAGCAATAAACACTCATGTCTTTTGTTTTAATCATCCACAATTGTATGTCATACAACAGGCCAGATTTTATACAACAGGCTAAAAACGGTCACCGTGGTACGGCGTACTGTATTATTATTTGTTTGCCCACCAAAACTGGTTGCCACGTGTTGTTGTAAGGTTTGTGATCACGTGGTTGAAACTGATCTATTCAATATTAAGTTTCAATGCGTTCGTTTTTTTTTTCTATTTGCTCCATGTGTTCAAACCAGTTGTCTACGAAAACATCAACCGGTGAGAGTGACGCACACCAAATTTCTGTGACGTATGCAGATAAATTGTGCTTTTTTATCAGTTCTTTCTATATAATTTTTAAACGGTTTGGAACTTATTTTTCATAGTAGGTGCATTCAGTAGGCGACCCTCATAGGTACCTTCTGGTGCAAACAGAAACGAAATCCGACAAATATTTTTTGAGTTATGCTTGACGAAAGGTTTTTATTAGGCTTTTTTTTTAGTAGGACATGGCGTTAATATCCATCGTAGTAGTAATGTGTCCGGGCAGTAATATTTCGCTGAGTATTAGCCTTCGCTTCGCTCAGACAATAATGAATATATATAATTTTGTTTTTTAACCACTTGGAAATGGTTGTTGTTTTCGGTCGAGGATGGGGCCAAATCATGCTCGCATTTTATTTTTTTAACGAAATTCAACGATATTCTTTACTTTTAGAAGAATTTTTATTTGAAAAGGTAACAGAAAGGCATAAAATCGTTAAAAATTGTTTGAATAGGTAATCGAAAGGCATAAAATCGTTAAAAATTGAAAAAGTTACAAAATGGGTAGGCGCAAATTATCAACTATGGAAAAATCCAAAGCCAAAGAGCGACGTCGAAAGAAAAATCATCTTGCAAAGCAAAAATAGAGGTCTTCAACTGATTATGTAGCCCATGAAAATCGATTTCAGAATAAAAGACGAACGCGAAAAAGGAAACAATCTAATGTTTAATCGATTGATAGTAAAAAGCCATGTCTCGAGGGACTCCAATCCACTAGCCACGGCGTTTTACAATCGGTCGATTCTAACCGGGAAAAATTGAGCTCAACGTAGGTAATTTGTCGCAATCTGTGGATGATTCGGTGGAACTGCTTTTGATTTGTAAACTGTTTTTCTTCTCGAAACGGGACTTGGAGAGTTTATCGATGAAGGTTTTGGTCGTCTGAAGTTTGATCTTTGCGATCTGTTGTTGAAGAGGATGCGACTGAATTCGGTGGACGAAATAAATTCCAAAGGGTCGTTATAATCTATTAAATTACAATTTTCTTTTAATTGATATCATATCATAATGAATATTATAAATGTATTAAACAATTATAAATTATTATTAAATAATTATAATTATTATTATTAATTATTATATAAATTTGATTTCCCAGTTCATAAATATGACAATAAAATAACTAAGAGAAATAGTAAAATGAAACCCTCGTGAATACAAACTGTAAACAAACGTTAGCGCCGCCAATTTACCTACAATGACGTCATAAGGAAATTGTCCATTCATTGTTGGAGAACCTGCTTTGCGAATGATTACCTTCATGGTTTAATATTTCCTACCGTTCATGATGAATGAATCTCATGTGTTTGTTTACTTTATGAAGTGAGATAGTAAGATGCCAACTTAACTGCAGCCGAGTGGTCAGAGCACCACGCTGCTAATCGCTTGCGAGCGTAAGAGATTGTGGGTTCGATTTCCGCTGGTTCCATTGCACACTGTCTTTGTGTGGAACTCCCATGATGTATTTCTCTTGTGTTGTAATATTTCCTTGTGTTATCTTGTCCCCGACTTATAAGCGGACTCTAATGTCAAGCACACAAGTCGTATGTTTGTTGTTCAATAAATAAATAAATGTCAACTTAATTTCAATTGAAGTTATCTTAGAATATATATTTATTTGAATTTAAATTAGAAACAATACTTTGATGTTGAAATGAAATATTTTAGTTTATGTTATTATTATTACGATTAATTATTTATTTAGATACTTTTCAACTACAGGGGCCTTAGCATTTTTTCTAAAGCTTGGCGCAATTTGGGCTTCAGAAAGTGAAATACGTTGACAAAACATATAAATAGCTATGAAAACAAACCTGGTGAACTTTTATTTTTGTTTATATGTATTTATTTGCATATAAACATTTTATTTATACATATATATATACAATATTTGCTTATATCCAAGTTACGGTACTTACGTATTAACGCCACCGCAGCTTATACATATATATATGTGTGTGTGTGTGTATAAGCTGCGGTGGCGATAATACGTAAGTACTGAAGCCAATAATCTATTTTTATATAGAAACAGAAGTAATTTGGTACTTTGGTAATTAGCAATTAATGTATATATATGTATATATATACAGGGTGCAATATGTTATCTATCGCCGACCTTTAATTTCTCAACTGTTGACCGTAGACATATAGTTGCAATTACAAAAACGTTTCAAATGAGCTAAATATTCATGTTGTGGCACTATTTAAAGTAAAGAAACAATTTTATAAAAATTACGAAATATAACTTTTTATACGGTCCCCCAGTCCCTATAGTTATATTTAGTAAAAGTTTACACATATCATAACAGATATAACACAAAAAATTTGATATCTGTACTGCAAAAAATGGCACAGTTATTAAATTTCAAAGTTTGAGATTTTTGCACATGATTTCGTCTTTTATTGAGGGATCAGTTAAAAGATGAATTAAAGTAATTCGAGATCAAAGTCAGGTTGTAATGTCCTTTTTACGGCGAAACCACCTTTAGCCGGTATCGCCAAATTGGGGAAACCCCAAAGAGGGTTATTTCATCAAAACATTTGAGTTAACTTTTATGGGTCGATCAACATTCAAACGTCAAAGTAGGTAGAATCGACAACCGGAAAATTAAACATACTCACTAAGGAGTAGATAAATGGTAACGGAATTGTACCCTGATTTTGATCTTGAATTTCTTTAATTCATCTTTTAACTGATTCCTCAATGAACGACAAAATCATGTGCAAAAATCTCGAACTTTAAAATTTAATAACTGTGTCAATTTTTGCATTACAGATGTCAAACTTTTTGTGTTATATCTGTTATGATATGTGTAAACTTTTACTAAATATAATTATAGGGACCGTATAAAAAGTTAGATTTCGTAATTTTTATAAAATTAATTTTTTACTTTAAATAATGCCACAACATGAATATTTACCTCATTTGAAATGGTTTTGTTGCCATTTACAATTTTCCAATTTTTGAAATGAAAACTTCTTTAGGCGCGTTGAGCTTTTTTTGAGATGGGGAAAAAACCACTGATTTGGAGACACTGTTACGTAACCGACATGCTAGCATTTTGGCACATAGACACTAGCGAGCCGAGCGGTGAATGACAGGAACTTTTTCCTCTTCAGCTCAATCCGCAAAAGAAGAACGAAGGTAAAACTCACCTTTTCTCCCGGCGTTCACGCAGGAACACACACACACACATTATCAGTTTTGGAAAACTTCTTTAGGCGCGTTGAGCTTTTTTTGAGATGGAGAAAAACCACTGATTTGGAGACACTGTTACGTAACCGACATGCTAGCATTTTGGCACATAGACACTAGCGCGCCAAGCGTAATTTAATTGTGGTATTGTATTCATTAATAAAAATACTTTTGGATAGTATTGAATTGGAGTATGGATTTCAATATTTGGATAGTATTGAATTGTAATGGTTGCCGTTTATATTTCACCGGATAAATCTTTAAATGCAATACGAGAATTTTTGTACGAAAATTTGTTTATTTATATGTACATGTATAATTTAATAATATAATTTAATATTATAATATATATTACAAATTATTAATGTTTATTTATATGTAATTTATAGTTAAATTATATTACTATGAAAATTGTAATATAATTTTGGTAGTAATGGTTTATAATAATGAATAAAAAAACACTACATTTAAAAGTATTTCCTGCACAATAAAACATTTCCTGACGATTAAAAAAACACACACGTAATTTTTGAAGTTTTCACTTCTATTGGCACTCCCGGAGTGCCACTGTTTTTTTTTTGTTTTTTTAATTGAAATTTAAGGCCTTTTTTTTTTTGTATTGCACAGGTAGAGTTTGAAAGGAAAAAAAAAATATTTATCGTTCATTTTCTTAATTCACATTTTTAGCTATGGCCATAAAATTTACCATTGTCTGAGAATGATCCCTACTCAGAACGGAGTTAGTGGTATACTAATAAATGAAATAATTAGTATACCACTAGAATGAAAGTTATTCTTTTACTGATTTCGAAAACAAGAAAATTCTCAATTCAGTCTGTATGCACTATAGTGAATGTTTACATGCACGTTTCGCATAATAATGTCAATTTCGATAATTAAGGAGTTGCAGTATACAGGGTGCAATATGTTATCTATCGCCGACATTTAATTTCTCAACCGTTGGTCGGAGACATATAGTTCCAATTACAAAAACGTTTCAAATGAGCTAAATATTCATGTTGTGGCATTATTTAAAGTAAAAAATCAATTTTATAAAAATTACGAAATCTAACTTTTTATACGGTCCCCCAGTCCCTATAGTTATATTTAGTAAAAGTTTATACATATCATAACAGATATAACCCAAAAAATTGGACATCTGTACTACAAAAATTGACACAGTTATTAAATTTCAAAGTTTGAGATTTTTGCACATGATTTTGTCTTTCATTGAGGGATCAGTAAAAAGATGAATTAAAGTAATTCGAGATCAAAATCAGGGTGCAATGTCCTTTTTACGACACTGGTATCGCTGGTATCGCCAAATCGGTGTATCACCAAAAAGGGTTATCTCATCTAAAAATTTGAGCTAACTGTTATTTGTCGAACAACATTCAAACGTCAAAGTAGGTAGAATCGACAACCGGAAAATAAAACATACTCGCGAAGGACTAGATAAATAGCAACGGAATGCAAACGACCAGCCGAGCTATAACGAGCATGAACATTGAGATTATGCAAATTACAGTAGTCCGCAGCAGCTCGCGCTCGAGATAAAACTAGAGCCACCTAGCAGTGGACATGCTAGTCAGCGTTGAGATCGTGATGGCAAGCTACGCCTACATGCAATATGCCGAAATGGTACTTATTTATAGTGAATGTCAAAGGAATGCCAGAGAGGCTGCGAGTGTTTATTCAGAACGTTTCCCTTAGGATCTACATCCAATGCATGAAACAATAACTAATGCATTGCACCATCTTAGATAGATCGGCTCTGTTTCACCACGACCCAGAACAAGTAGACGGAAAGGTGTAATGTACGAGTGACACCGTAGTAGGTGCTGGCATTCGCTCTTTTAATTCCACAACTGAGCACGCGGAAATAAACGAGGCATGTGGTCTGCATGTCTGGCGTTTGTTACATGCATATGATGCACATCCATACCATCCGACACTGGTGTAAGCATTGATGCTAGGTGACCATGTACGACGATTTGATTATTGTAATTTCATGCTCAACACCTTAGAGGAAAATACGTCGTTCCTTTGTCACATTCTGTGGACAGATGAGGCAATATTTACACGGGGTGGCATTGTGAACGTGCACAATGTGCATTACTGGTCTCTGGAAAACCTTCACATCGCCCACACAGTTCGAGACGTGTGGTGCGGTATATGAAGAACCCAGATTGTTGGAACCATAACGGGCGATCGTTATCTGCATTTGCTACAAGAACACGGTACGTGACTGGTATGAAGAGCTGCCTCTTCAACATGCCGGGTGTGGTTTCAACATGATGGGGCCCTCTCTGCATAAAACATCAAACGTCCGGGAGTATCTGGCCACCGAATTCGGTCAAAAGGTCCTTGGATATGGTGGGCCGGTAGAGTTGCTACCACATTCGCCCGACTTGGCTCCCATGGACTTCTATCTTTGGGGTTACTTCAAGGCATTGGTCTATGTAACTGAGACCACTTCTCTGGTTTATCTGAAGCAGCACATCAGCCTTGATTGTCGCACAGTTTGCACACCTGCTATGCTCTAACGTCTCCAGGAGTCAGTACTGTCATGCATTCAATTGTGCATTGCCACCAATGTAGAACACTTTTAATAGCATCTCTGGTAGATTCCGGCGTTTGATGTATTCATTTTTTATAGTAGACCGTTTTCTGATATCCTTCTATATATAAAAAAAAGTTTTGATTTGGAAATGGACCAATGAAAATCTGCGTAGATATTCCCGGCATATCGGCATTCAATTTGAATGCTTAAGCACGGCCTTCCTTCGTTAATATTAAAAAAACTGTTGCATACAGAAATATGAAAATCGGTAGTATTATAGAGAAATGTTTGATAAACACGCTGATGCAGACAGTTTTCAAATCGAAGAATTATTTTAAGAGATATTTAATGCCAAAGTTGGACAAAATCGTTCCCTTAAAAAAGTTTTATAGGAGCAAAAACTGTACATAGGAATTTAATCATTTTTAGATCATTTTATGCGTCAGAATTTTCCGGTGTGGAGATTGCATTTAGTTTTTTAATTTGACTTGTTTTTTGAGGTTTTATTACTATTTTAAATTCAAATTTTCAGCATTTCGAGAGATATTTTTAAAGTATTTTAGAAAATTGTATTAATTTAAACTGTTGCCAACTGTACAAAAAGCGCAAACAATAATGTTTGCTTCAAATTAAAAATTTATTTTACACGTGACTATTATAAACAGAAAATATAAAAAGCAGGAACTCATTGAAAATTACGTCATAAAAACTATATTTACATTGAATTTTAAAAGAGAAAGAATATTGTAAAATAATAAATTCATTAACATGCGTTAGAAGTCTTAAATAGGAGAATTTACGTCACATTTACGTCATATTACACTTATCACGTAAAATGAACAAAAAATAATATTGCAAAACAGTTTAAATTAAAAAATTGCGCGAGGCATTTTTTTGATATTTTAAGATGATCATAATATTTCATTTTTAACAAAAGTATTTTTACGTGAATATTAAAAAGAGAAAGAAAAGTTTGGTGAAAATTACGTCAGATTATAATTATCAGATTCAAATTACAATTCAGTCTTCCAAAATCTTTTTAAAGCTGATCAAATTAGCGTGCTGCTAGAGTCTGCGGTGTCTGAACGGGGGTTGACGAGCGTAGCTCGTAGGGGGCAGAGCCACCTAGTTATAATAAATTGATATTTATTTTTCTGTTTAATTTCAATATTTCATTCTTCGCTTTGTATACGACCCCTAAAAGTCAGCTCAAATTTTTAGATGACATAACCCCCTTTCATGATACCCCGATTTGGCGATACCGGCTAAAGGTGTTTTTGCCATAAAAAGGACATTGCACCCTGATTTTGACCTCGAATTATTTTAATTCATCTTTTAACTGATCCCTCAATGAAAGACAAAATCATGTGCAAAAATCTCAAACTTTGAAATTTAATAACAGTGTCAATTTTTGCAGTGTGGATGTCAAACGTTTTGTGTTATATCTGTTATGATATGTGCAAACTTTTACTAAATATAACTACAGGGACTGGGGGATCGTATAAAAAGTTAGATTTCGTGATTTTTATAAAATTGATTTTTTACTTTAAATAATGTCACAACCTGAATATTTACCACATTTGAAATGTTTTTGTAATTGGAACTATATACCTACGACCAACGGTTGAGAAATTAAAGGTCGGCGATAGATAACATATTGCACCCTGTATATACTTATTACTATTATTACTGCGGTGGCATTCATACGTAAGTACCTTGGCTTTTTTAGATTAAATAAATTGTACACATATGGAAAAATTGCTTATATATATGAAATAGGATATAGATTGCCGGAAAATACGATGCCATTTTTTTTTTCTCACCAAGGGCCTATACTGGAAAAATACCGTTATTTATATACTAGCAAACCCCGCAGCTTTGCTCGCGTAATATTCGAAATATGCCAAGTGATATTTATATGTTTAATTTTTATTAACAGAAATTATACTTTTAGGAATAATTAAAAAATTACTAATTAAGCCACAGTTTCACTAAACTTCATTATTACACTGCATTAGGCAGAAATGAGACAAAAAAATTACTATTCAAAACACAGTTTGATTAAATATCATTGTTACACTGCATAAGGCAGAAATGAGACTTAAATTAATAAAAAGAAATAAAACTAAATAAATGATAATTCAGAAAATATTTTGAAACTTTTATGCTCAATTAATACGCTCATTTCAGTATTCAGTTGAAGTTTTGAATTTTTTAGAAACCATCTTCTTACATCTTATAATTAACCATGTCAAATTCCAAGCCCTACCACCTGTCTCAACATAAAGGGCTATGTTGAAATAGGAAGTGTCAATATTAATTTGCCAACATTAATTCTGAAATCGGTTTGTTATTTCCTAATATTCCACAGAAACGTAAATTAGAAAGCTTTTAAAGGCCTTTTTTAGAACGTTTGTTGTTCCTGTGAACCCCAGGTGGTAGAATCATCGGCATAAAATATAGCCTGTGCTGATCAGAGACTGTTACCATTGATTCGCAACTATTACATTTATAATAGGTTTATATTCCCTGAAATTGCATAGAAATCGTAATTTAGGACATTTTCAGAACGCTTTTCGCATCTTCCCTTCGCTTTACCCCTTTTTAATTCGAATGTATTTTCGACAGTCCTTCGAGGGCATTTATATTTTATAAGTAACTACCATGTCATATTTAAAGTTTCTAGACTCTTCAGTATCGTAAAAATCGCAATTTAGAAATTGTTTTGCTCCTGCAACCCTCTGGTGGTAGTGGCACAGACATAAAATGTATCTTATGTTTGAGCAGGTTCTATCACCAGCAATTTATCACCATTATTTTTTAAAACGGTTTAGTATTTGATAAGATTGCATAAAAATTGTAATTTAGAACTTTTTAGAACGCTTTTCGCTCACTTCATACTTTTAAATTTGGAATTTTCTTTCGACTTTTCTCAGAAAGCAGCTGCATCTTGTAAGTAAATACCATGCCATATTTCAAAATGTTAGACCGCTCAGTTGTGCAAAAAACGTAAATTAGAACATGTTTTGCTCTTGCAACCCCTAGAAGGTAGTGACAGCAACATAAAATATAGCCTATGTTGGAGCAGGGACTGTCAGCATCAATTTGAAAACATTGTTTTTGAAATAAGTTTGGTATTTCCTGAGATTGACTAGAAATCGCAATTTAGAGCTTTTTTAGACCGCTATTCGCGCATTTTCACCCCTTTTTAATTTTCAATTTTTTAAAGAAATGTTCTTAGAGATCATGTATATCTAATAAATATATACCATGCAAAATTTCATGAATATAGGTCCTTCCATAATTCAAAAATCGCATTTTTAGAAAGTTTTTTGCTCATGCATCTCCTTTGAGGTAGTGGAAACAGACATAAAATATAGCCTATCTTGGAGCAAGAGCTGTCACCATCATTTTTACACCATTATATTTGAAATCGGTTCAGTGCTTCATGAGATTGCATAGTAATCGCAATTTAGAACGTTTTTTACAATGCTTTTCGCGCATTTTCACCCCCTTTAAATTTCCATTTTTTTAGGAAATGTTCTTAGAGATCAATGATATCTTATAAGTAACTACCATTCCAAATTTCATGATTCTAGGCTCTTCGATAACACAAAAAACTGCAATTTAGAACGATTTTTTCTCCTGCTGCCCCCAGGTGTTAGTGATATAAACATAAAATAGATCCTATGTTAGAGCAAGATCTGTCACCATCAATTTACAACCATTACTTTTGAAATCGATTTGATACTTCCCAAAATTCAGTAGGAATCGCCATTTAGAATGTTATTTAGAACCCTCTTCGCGCATTATCATCCCTTTTAAATTTCGAATTGTTTAAGAACTGTTCTTTTTTAAGAACTCTTCTCCTTTATCTATACTAATATTATATCTAATAAGTAACTAATATTTCAAATTTCATATTTCTAAGCCCTTCAGTAACGCAAAAGTCATTTTTACAACTTTTTTGCTCCTGCACCCCCTTTGGGGTAGTGGTACCGAAATAAAACATAGCCTATGTTAGAGCAAGGGTTGCCACCATCATTTTGACACCATTATTTTTTAAATCGGTTTGGCATTTCCTGAGATTGAGTAGAAACCACCATTTAGAACGTTTTTTAGTACGCTTTTCGCGTATTTTCACCCCTCTTAAATTTCGAATTGTTTAAGAACTGTTCTTAGAAATTCTTTATATCTAATAAGTAACTAATATTTCAAATTTCATATTTCTAGGCCCTTCAGTAACGCAAAAATCGCATTTTTAGAACGTTTTTTGCTCCTGCATCCCCTTTGGGTAGTAGCACCGACATAAAACATAGCCTATGTTGGAGCAAGGGTTGTCCCCATCTTTTTGACACCATTACATTTTTTAAAAATAGGTTTGGTATTTCCTGACATTGTGTAGAAACGACCATTTAAAACGTTTTTTAGAACGCTTTTTGCGCATTTTCACCTATCTTAAATTTCGAATTGTTTAAGAACTGTTCTTAGAAATTCTTTATATCTAATAAGTAACTAATCTTTCAAACTTCATATTTCTAGGCCCTTCAGTAACGCAAAAATCGCATTTTTAGAACGTTTTTCGCTCCTGCATCCGCTTTGGGTAGTAGCACCGACATAAAACATAGCCTATATTGGAGCAAGGGTTGTCACCATCATTTTGACACCATTATTTTTAAAAAATAGGTTTGGTATTTCCTGACATAGTGTAGAAACCACCATTTAGGACGTTTTTTTAGAACACTTTTTGTGCATTTTTACGCCCATTTAAATTTCGAATTGTTTAAGAACTGTTCTTAGAAATTCTTTATATCTAATAACTAATATTTCAAATTTCATATTTCTAAGTGCTTCAGTAACGCAAAAATCATTTTTACAATGTTTTTTGCTCCTACACCCCCTTTGGGGTAGTGGCACCGACATAAAACATAGCCTATGTTGGAGCAAGTGTTGTCACCATCATTTTGACGCCATTATTTTTTTAAATCGGTTTGGTATTTTCTGACATAGTGTAGAAACCACCATTTAGGACGTTTTTTAGAACACTTTTTGTGCATTTTCACCCCTTTTAAATTTCGAATTGTTTAAGAACTGTTCTTAGAAATTCTTTATATCTAATAAGTAACTAATATTTCAAATTTCATATTTCTAGGCCCTTCAGTAACGCAAAAATCGCATTTTTAGAACGTTTTTTGCTCCTGCATCCTCTTTGGGTAGTAGCACCGACATAAAACACATCCTATGTTGGAGCAAGGGTTGTAACCATCATTTTGACACCATTATTATTATTATTATTTTTAAATAGGTTTGGTATTTCCTGACATTGTGTAGACCCCAAAATTTAGAACGTTTTTTAGAACGCTTTTTTTACATTTTCACCCCTTTTAAATTTCGAATTGTTTAAGAACTGTTCTTAGAAATTCTTTATATCTAATAAGTAACTAATATTTTAAATTTCATGTTTTTAGGCCCTTCAGTAACTCAAAAATCGCATTTTTAGAAGTTTTTTGCTCCTGCAACCCCTTTGGGGTAGTGGCACCGACATAAAACATAGCCTATGTTCGAGTAAGGGTTTCTCTCCATCAGTTTAACACCATTATTTTTTAAATCGGTTCGGTATTTCCTGACATTGTGTAGAAACCACCATTTAGAACGTTTTTTAGAACGTTTATCGCGCATTTTCACAACCTTTAAATTTCGAATTGTTTAAGAACTGTTGATTTCATATTTCTAGTTCCTGCAGTAACGCAAAAATACATTTTTAGAACGTTTTTTGCTCCTGCACCCCCTTTGGGTTAGTGGCACCGACATAAAATATAGCCTATGTTGGAGCAAGGGTAGTCACTATCATTTTGACACCATTATTTTTTAAATCGGTTTGGTATTTCCTGAGATTGTGTAGAAACAACCATTTAGTACGTTTTTTAGGACGCTTTTTGTGCATTTTCACTCCTTTTAAATTTCGATTTGTTTAGAAAATGTTCTTAGACACCATTTATTTGTTATAAGTAACTAATATTCCAAATTTCATATTTCTAGGGCCTTCACTAACACAAAAATCGCATTTTTAGAACGTTTTTTGCTCCTGCATTCCCTTTGGGGTAGTGGCACCGACATAAAATATAGCCTATGTTCTAAGTTGGACCAACACCATCATTTTGATACCATTACTTTTGAAATCGGTTCGGTAGCTCCAGAGATTACCTCTAACAAACACACGATTTTTACTTCTTTATAATTGTCTGAGCGAAGCGAAGGCTAATATTTAGCGAAATATTACAACACATTACAATATTACAACACATGTCCGGACACATTACAACTACGATGGATATTAACGCCATGTCCTACTAAAAAAAAAGCCTAATAAAAACCTTTCGTCAAACATAACTCAAAAAATATTTGTCGGATTTCGTTTCTGATTGCACCAGAAGGTTACCTATGAGGGCCACCTACTGAATGCACCTACTATGAAAAATAAGTTCCAAACCGTTTAAAAATTATATTAAAAAAACTGATAAAAAAGCACAATTTATCTGCATACGTCACAGAAATTTGGTGTGCGTCACTTTCACCGGTGGATGTTTTCGTAGACAACTGGTTTGAACAGATGGAGCAAATAGAAAAAAATACGCACGCACTAATATTGAACAGACCAGTTTCAACCACGTGATCACAAACCTTGCAACAACCCGTGGCAACCAGTTTTGGTGGGCAAACAAATAATAATACAGTACTCCGTACCACGGTGACCGTTTTTAGCCTCGTGTATAAAATCTGGCCTGTTGTATGACATACAATTGTGGATGATTAAAACAAAAGACGTGAGTGTTTATTGCTCCGGGAGGTTATCTTTCTCTGGATGTCTGTCTATCATACAGCATGCAAATTTCTTGTAAAGGATGATATTATTATGCAGTAAAACCTCCATAACGGACACACCCGATTAGTGGACACCTCTATTTAGTGGGCATTTTTTCGATTACCAACCGTTAAATAACTGTACATTTTTTACTCTCAGTAGCAGACACCTCCAAATAGAGGACAAATTCTGCCCTCCCGAGGTGTTCGCTATTCAGAGGTTTTACTGGTAAAACCTCCATAACGGACACACCCGATTAGCGGATAACTCTATTTAGCGGACATTTTTTCGATTACCAACCGTTAAATATATGTTTTACTCTCAGTAGCGGACACCTCCAAATAGAGGACAAATTCTGCATTCTCGAGGTGTCCGCTATTCAGAGATTTTACTGTATATATTACTGATAATTATTTTACAGGGCCGCACAAAAGAATAAGAATATATGAAATGAATATAAACTAAATTCGGGATTGGTAGATGGCCGATGGTAATGTAATTTTAGGATGTTGTTACAGTCATCCACAGCATGTTTTTAGAATTTCGTTCATCTAACGAAACACTACCTGTCTCACTCCTTTGTCTGTCTGTCTGTCCGTCTGTCACAGAGCCCGTTCTCAGAAACTATATATGTCGGAGACTTGAAAATTTGCATACTTATAACTGAACACCACACATCAAACGGCAAATAATAAAATTTTGAAAACGTCTAATATTCAACCCTCTGGGCTCTAACTTGTGTATTTTAAGTAATTTTTTTAACTCAGCCCCTAATTAAGTTGGAGACATGAAATTTTGCATACACATAGCTGAACACCTCATATCAAACGACAAATAATAAAATTTTGAAAAAGGTCTAATATTTAACCCTCTGGGCTCTAACTTGTGTATTTTAAACAATTTTTTTAACTCAGCCCCTAATTAAGTTGGAGACATGAAATTTTACATACTTATAGCTGAACACCTCACATCAAACGACAAATAATAAAATTTTGAAAAAGGTCAAATATTTAACCCTCTGGGCTCTAACATGTATTATAAGAAATTTTTCTAACTCATCCCCTAACTAAGTTGGAGACTTGAAAGTTTGCATACTTATAGCTGAACACTTGCGATAGCACGATAAATCATAAAATTTTGAAAAATTCATATTTAACCCTCCAGTCTCTAACTTCTGTATTTTACGCAATTTTTCTAACTCAGCCCCTAATTAAGTTGGAGACATGAAATTTTGCATACTTATAGCTGAATACCTCACATCAAACGACAAATAATAAAATTTCGAAAAAGTCTAATATTTAACCCTCTGGTCTCTAACTTGTGTATTTTAAACAATTTTTCTAATTCAGTCCCTAATTAAGTTGGAGACATGAAATTTTGCGTACTTATACCTGAACACCTCACATCAAACGACAAATAATAACATTTTGAAAAAAATCTAATATTTAACCTCTAATATTTTGTCTCGCGCAATTTTAAATTTAAACTGTTTTGCAATACTATTTTTTATTCATTTTGCATAATAAGTGCAATGTGACGTAATTTCTTCTATTTCAGACTTCTAACGCATGTTAATGAATTTATTTTACAATATCCTTTCTCTTTTAAAATTCACATGTAAATATAGTTTTTATGGCGTAATTTCCAATTAGTGCCTGCTTTTTATACCTAATTATTTAATTCTAATTTGAAGGGTTTTTTCTGTTTATAATAGTAACGTGTAAATCATTTTTTTTATTTGAAGCAAACATTATTGTTTGCGCTGTTTATACACTGTTAAAAATTTGCAGCATTCTGGCAGGTCATTTGACCGTTTTTTTCCGAAAACGGTTATACAACCGTAATTTAACACTATTATGACCATATTATTGGCCATTTTATGGCCAGAATGTAGTTAAATTACGGTTATGAAACCTTTTTTTCATATAACGGTCGAATGACCTGCCAGAATGCTGCAAAAGTTTTAACAGTGTACAGTTGGCAACAGTTTAAATTAATACCATTTTCTAAAGTATGTAAAAAATATCTGTCGAAATGCTGAATATTTGACTTTAAAATAGAAATAAAACCTCAAAAAATGAGTGAAATTAAAAAAATTAATGGAATCTGCAGACCGGGATCTTCTATTGAATAAAATGATCTAAAAATAATTAAATTCCCATGTATAGTTTTTGCTCCTATAAAACTTTTTTAATGGAACGATTTTGTCCAAATTTAGTATTAAATATCTCTTAAAATAATTCTTCGATTTGAAAACTGTATGCATCAGCGTGTTGATCAAACATTTCGCCATAATACCACCGACTTTCATATTTTTTGTATGCAATAGTTTTCTTAATATTAATGAAGAAAGACCTCCGGTCACAAAAAATTCAAAGCCTGCGGCGGCGGTGACAGCGTTAGTTACTTTTTTTAGAATAGAGAGATACACAAAAATGAAAACTTGTCTATCTGTCTGTTTTAATTCTCTAAAAATCCACGATTTCGAAGCCAAAATTGTGAAAAGATACGTACATGTGTATTAACACATGACCGAGGCAAGTAATCCGGAATCGAAATAATTTATAGTTAATTTTTAATTAATATAAAAAACTACCAATTTAACAGCAATTTCTTATCAAATTTAAACATTTTTCGTTATAGCAGTTGCCAACAATTAAAAAACACAATAAAATTATTACTACAACAATTAAATTTCTACTGCAAGATTTCCACGTGAAAAATGAAAATGAAATAAATAGTCTGCCGAATTTAAAAAAAAGGTGAATATTACGTCATAACTTTTCTATTGCAAGATATTCACGTGAAAAATGGAAATGAAATAAATAGTTTGAACAGTTTGAGTAAAAAATGTATTGAAGCATGATAAAAACCCGATTAGGGAAATATTGGCGTATTTTAACATTATTGCTCCAATTATAAATTGAAATAAGTTCATTTATAGCTGTATTCTTTTGCGTCTGTTATATACATTTATACATTTTTATATAGCATTTTCATATGATTCATTCATACAACATTTCGACTGCTTTTTTTTAATGTTTGTTTTGTGTTGTATGTTAAATTTTGAAATTGATTTTTCAGAACAAACATCCTTCAAATTCTGGGCAACGGCGGGCACTTTAGTTTGTAACAGATAAATGACTTTTGTATCTGTACATCTAATGCTAATTGCCGAAACGTCAGTGAAGGCTTACTGTGGAGACACGAAAAGTTTTGGTTTCCGTTAGTCTGTCTGTCTGTTCCGCGATAACTGCCGCAAAAAGCAACCGATCGGCTTGAAATTCCCTGGGCATGTTGATGAGCTCCCCGGATTTAGCTGTATAGTTTTGGGTTAAATTTGGTTCATTCGTTCGGAATATACAGAACATTTTATTTTGTGATATAATGCTTTTCTATGGGAAGTCAGACGATTTTCAAATTTTCATTTGTTGAAAGAAATCGCTCATATGAATAATAGATTTAAATGGTAAATTTTGGATGCTGAAATTTTTAAATAAGAGTATTAAATTATTCTTATTAGTTTGCAATTTTGTCAAAACATTTGTCAGAGCTTTTAAATTAGGTGTATAACTTATGATAGAATTTTATACATGTGTTCGAATAATATAAAACATTTTATTTTATGAATTTACTTATATTTCATTTTTTCTTTTAACCGTTGCGTAGCAACAGCATCTCATCTAAAAATATCATAAATGTGAAAGTATGTATGGTTTTTTGAAGTCAAATCAAAGCAAAAGGAATGAATTAATGAATGCCTTTGTATAGATATTTGCATATAGATTTATTTAAACGCAGAAATGAAAATAGTATTTATATACTATATAGAATAATATTTTCATTTATTTATTCAACTATTTGATTATAAATGAAAAAGTTCGTTTTTTTCATACAGAATAAACTGACATTATTCTGTTAAATTTTATAAACTTTATTGTTGCCAAAAAAAAAGAATAACAATTTCTCCCAAAGAGTTAATTTTAATTTGTAAGATTTTCACGTGCAAAAGAAAAATGGAATAAGCAAATAAAAAATAAAAAAAAAGGATATATAGGACAGGAATGAATACATATAAACATTTCACACCAAATACCACCTAAAATAGTTTTTGTAGCAGTATTTTCCCAGCACTACGAAGAAAGATTCCTCGATTTACACGATTTTACTTGGCCTTCCTTTTCTCATTCTTTGCGATTTCATTTTCGCAATTGCGTGCATTAATTGGCACAAAATTTTACATTTTTATGCCTGAGATATATGTAAGGCCATACAAATAAGAAATTCCGTATTGTCTCCTATAAAATGTGATAAAGTGTTGGTTAATCATATATGTTTTTATTAAGAGGAGCAGAGCTGCCAAGCCTCCGGCGTTCTGGATACCAGTATTTTAATACAGAAAATGTTACTTTATTTAATTGAAACATTTGCGCGATTTAAAAGAACATTTTCTCTAAGATAATAGTGATGTGCAAAAAGCTTGAGACTTGGTATGTCTGGTGGGGAGTGAAATGTTTTACTTAATGCATTTATCTCTATTTTAATGCTACGTGAACAACGTCCGTGTAACAGCTTGTAGAGTGTAAAATAAATTAAATTATTAAAATAATCCTTATTACGAAAAATGAAACAGAAAGTCCGGCTAAGGGAAATGAAATGTTAGTTAACCTTTCGCAATTTGACCTGAACATAGGTTTGCGTCAAATTTCAACGGTATTTGTAACATCACGATTTTAAATTAAATGTAGATACTATTAAAAGAAAATCACAAAAAATACTTAAAGGCGCCAAATCATGTTTATCTATTTAACGATGAGGAATTATTAACTGTTAGGTTTAGAAGCCCTTTTACTTTAGGGTGATTTTAGTAAGTTAATGCTGTCGAGTACATTTTTTGATATTTAGATTAGATCTTAGATATAAATATTGCAGAATGGTAATCAAAATTATTTTTTTATAAACAAAATTTATAAAGGTATTAGATTTCTAAATTAGATGTTTCAGTTTACATTTCCAAAAGTTCTTTATCCATTAGATACAGGTATTTGTGGTTAGCAGGCATGTAAATACTGCTGTATGGATATTAGGATAACGTAAAATGCTTGACCGAATTATTGCTTATCCTTATAAATCGCAGTGTAAAAAGAAATCTAAGATATAGGGTAATCATTAACTCAATCAGTAGAAAATTACAAATGCAAAATAAATTACACAAAGGGGGGTTCAGGGGGCAGAGCCCCCCCTGAAGAAATTTGCTTTATTATATAAAAATTACTAGAATAAGTAGCTCGTGAGAATTTCAGAATATCCTTACATAACAACGTGTTTAATTTAACGCTTTTAATGTCTGAAACCATCGAAATATTTTTTTCCTTTTATAAATGTTTGTGTAATTTAAATAGTTTAAATTTTGTTTTTGTAGAAAGATTAATATTACGCAAAGTTTGATAAAAACAATGAGTTGCAGAGATGACGTTGAGGCTCTTGATCTGCAGATTTACTAGTTATTTACTGCCGAAACATCAGTGAAGGCTTACTGTGGAGACACGAAAAGTTTTGGTTTCTGTTAGTCTGTCTGTCTGTTCCGCGATAACTGCCGCAAAAAGCATCCGATCGGCTTGAAATTCACTGGGCATGTTGATGAGGTACCCGGACTTAGCTGTATAGTTTTGGGTTAAATTTGGTTCATTCGTTCGGGAAATATAGAACATTTTATTTTGCTCTATAATGCTTTTCAATGGCAAGTCAGACGATTTTCAGATTTTAATTTTTTGAAAGAAATGGCTCATATGAAAAATGGATTTAAATCGTAAATTTTTGATGCTGAAATTTTTAAATAACATTATTAAATTATTCCAATAAATTATGTCAATATATTTGCGAATTTTTTTAATTAGGTTTATAATATTGGGGGGAATTTTATGCATGTTTTCCAATAATATAAAGGATTTTGTTTTATCAAATTGACATAATGCATATTTCATTTTTTTTCTTTTCTTTCTCTGTTGCCTAGCAACGTATTTGGTCCTAGTAATATTAGTATAATTGCGTGTATAATGCTTGAGTAAAGCCAACGTCAAAACAGATGTATTAATGCATTTGTATCTTTGCATATAGAAGGATTTTAGCCCAGAAATAAAAATAGGCAATATTTCATTTATTTTATTTATTTTATTGAAATTTTTTGCTTAAAAATACAAAAGTTCATTATTTTCATAGAGAATAACGTAACATTTTCCCATAACATTTACCAATATTTCTTTAATTGTTGCCAAGAAAATCAAAACCCGGAATAATATTTTCTTTTAAACAATTTTCACTTGAAATGTTTTGTCGTGAAACAGGAAAATGAAAAATAAAATTAAGAATAGAAAAATTAATATGGCGCCATATTAAAAATAAAAAGAAAACTCTCGAGTATTTCTTAATATAACAAGATGAAAAGTTTTGAGTAAGTACGCATAGCAGGTGAATTAGACGTCATTTATCGAAAACAAAGATGCTGGAATAAAAAGATCTTGGGTAAAATAAAATTAACTATTATTCACGGAGGAAAGAGATAGATGGAGATGCAGTATGCCGTAAAAACAGTTTGCAATACGATGTGCGTTATCGCTCAGATTTAAATGCCCTCATTCGGCCCAAACAAAACAAGCACGTGGAACAGGGACCAAATTCTTTGACTTCATCCGTTTTTTTTTTTTTTTTTTTTTTTTTAAGCACGTCGTTGTGTTGTGCCGAATGTAGCGGATTTTAGGGTTACATTTTGGCGTCACTTCAAGATTTATTGTCTGTGTACGGTTAACATGAATATTTTATTTTAAATTTAAATTTTATTAATTTATAAAATAACTTATGCTTATCCTTATAAATCACAGCGTAAAAAAAATCTAAGATATACTATAACCATCCGCACAATCAATAAAAAATTACGAATGTAAATTTAAATAGACTACGGGGGGTTCAGGGGGGCAGAGCCCCCCTGAAGAAATGCAATTTTTGATTTAAAAAGTTACCACAATAAGTAGCTCATCAGAATTTCAGATCATCAATGTACAACCATTTGTTTAACACTTTTAATTTCTGAAACTTTACGAAGTATCTTGTATGCTCATAAATATTTATGTAATTTGAAAACTTTAAAAAGCGATTTGTAGGAAGTTGAATATTATGCAATGAGTGTTAAAAACAATGACTTGCAAAGATGACGTTGAGGCTCCTGATCTGCAGATTTACTAGTATTATAAAGCGTTATAATACTCTAAAGTGTACAATTGCCGAAACGTCAGTGAAGGTTTACTGTGGAGACACGAAATGTTTTGGTTTCTGTTAGTCTGTCTGTCTGTTCCGCGATAACTGCCGCAAAAAGCATCCGATTAACTTGAAATTAAGTGAGTATGTTGGTGAGGTACCCGGAATTAGCTGTATAGTTTTTTGTTATATTTGGTTCATTCGTTCGGAAAATATAGGATATTTTATTTTTCACAATAATGCTTTTTTATGGCAATTCAGACGATTTTTCCATTTTTATTTGTTGAAAGGAAATGACCCATATGATTGAAAGATTTAAATGGTAAATTATGGATGATGAAATTTCCTAATTGGAATCACACAATGTTCATATTAGTTTGAAATTTTTTCTATCCATTTGTCAGAGTTTTTAAATTCGGTGTGTAACTTATGGAGGGATTATATATATGCGTTCCAATAACATAAAATATTTTCTTTTATAAATTTTCTTCTTTAGAATGTACACATTTCATTGTTTTAATTTTTTTAAACTGTTGCCTAGCAACGCAACTACGCCTAAAAATATCGCAGATGTGAAAGTATGTGTAATTGTTTGAAGTCAAATGAACGTCAAAAAGGGATGTTTTTTTTTTTTTTACAAACAAACCGTTTTGTCTTTGCAAAATATAGATGGATTTTACGCCAGAAATAAAGGCAGGCTATGTTCTATTTATTTTGTTCAAATACATTTCTTTTAAATTAAAAAGTTCATTATTTTCATAAGGAATAAATTGACATTTTTCTATAAAATTTAACACTCATTTTTTTCTTCCGTTGCCAAGAAAATCAAATCCCGCAATAATAATTTACCCTAAACAGTTAACTTTGATTTGAAAGATTTTCATGGGCAAGGGGAAAATGAAATAAACAATAGACATGAATATACGTCTTCATATTGGGAATAAAGCGAAAATACGAAAAGAGGGTGAATTTTACCTCATATATCAAAAACAAAGCGAATATGCTTTGAGGTTGAAATAAAAGGGCCTTGTGTTATGATATTAATTCTTAATATTAAAAAAAAAAAGTTACCAATATCTCACGGTTTATCGTCTGCACACGGCTAACAGAAATGTTTAATTCTTAATTGAAAATTTCAATAAGAAAAAAACTTTTGAAAAGCGAATAGATAGTAAGCGTCAAAATTATGCACCGAAAAAATATCTCTGTTGAAAATGACGTCATTTTATCGGGAAATAAATATTTTCATTCTTAAAAGCGAAACATTAACTAGATTGCCTGAAAAAATATTTTTTGACGAGTGTTACTTCCTAATGCATCCTCATTTCTGAAAATATGAATTAAAATTATTTTATTTTTAAAAGGAAATTACTTTTTCGTTCATAAAACCTAAACTTTTAATATAATTGCGTCAATGTAAATTTTCTTCTGTTCACCGGTATTAAAAAATAAGGCTAAGAATCAATCTAAGATTTACGATAACCGCTAGCACAATGAATAAAATGTTACATTTGTAAATTTAATTAAATCACGGGGGGTTCAGGGGGGCGGAGCCCCCCTGAAGAAATCTACTTTATTATCTAAAAAAATACCAGAATTAGCAGCTCATGAAAATTTCAGAATATCCTTACATAACGTTTTTAAATTAACGCTTATAATGTCTGAAAACTTCGTAGTTTTCATTCTTATTTAAGTATTGCGCGGTAGCGCAATACTTATTTATTTCCAGTGTCCCTTCTCAATGTTAATTTAACATAGAAAAGCCTATGGAGATGATAACTTTTTCATTTTTTCTTCCCACCTTTTTGTCCCTGATGCCACTCATTTTTTTATTCTTTACTAATTCTAATATTATTATAAATTTAAATTTTTAAAACTTTTGCCTGACGTCAAGGTCAAAACGAATGGCAAAATACCTTTGCATATGGGTGAATTATAATTCAGAGAGAAACAAGGACCAATTTTTTTGTATATTATTCAAATATTTTTCATAATAATTCCAAATTTCACTTTTTTCATTGTAAATTAAAGGACATTTTTAATAGAAAATGTAACATTTTTTCTTCATTGTTGCAAGAATTTCAAAAGCCGTAATAATAATTTATTTGGTTTTAGTAGAAAGATTCCCACGTGAAAATTTTTAATTGAAATAGTTTTTTTTTTCCAAAAATTAAAAAGGTGAATATGGCGTCATAGTGGAAATAAAAAGAATATTTTCAGAATACGTTTTTGCTTTGGTCAAGTTTATATTTTAGTAAAAAGTTTCTAATGGATAGCTATTTTACGCAGGTAGCGAACTTAGTGGGGAATTACATAACTTAAATTTTAAAATGTATTTTTTTTTTTTCGAGATGAGAACTATTTATACCCCAAGTTAAACTTAGGTAATAATTTTCTGATGTGTTTACATCACCCTTTGGGAGAGAATAAGGTTTAAAAATTCAAGTAAAACTTTTATTTTTTTATTGTTTACTGTATCACAGCTATAATATTGTTAAATATTAGCAGTAAGGATTCAACAGAATTTACATTTACATTCATAGCGTTCTTGAGTGGGAAATAGGGTGTCTAAATTTAAGTGAAGTTATTTTTTTATGTTTTGATTATAGATTTTTTACATTCAGATTGGAAGTTTTTGCCCAAACTACCGCAACCTGCATTACTACAGTGGTGAAACATTTTGAATTACACATTGGTAAGCTCTATTCCACATTGTGATGCAATACCGCATACATCAAAGCCTGATGATGATACTCTCTATTAATTTTGAAATACGCTCGTCGGAGTGCAGTAGTTATTAAAAAACTTGACATATTAAACAAAAACATAATTTGAAGAACAAATTTAAAAAACAAAATTTATTTCCTACATTGTTTAAGCCCGAGAAGGGACAGATATTAAGTTATTTCATTCAATTAGTTCTACATTTAATGTTAAATTTTTGTAACAAATTAGTTAAGCCAATTGAAGATTAAAAAATAAAAATAAAATTCACTCAATATGATACTTAAAACACCCTAAAAAATTAGATTCCGTTCAAATGAAATCGAAATAAATCTTAGACTTTTTTTTAAGTTTTGTATTTTGCATGCATCTTATCATTTTATGCACAATTGTCATAAACATAACACAAAATCTGCAATACAAATATTTTCAATTAAAAATGGAAGAAGTCTAAGATTTATTTCGATTTCATTTGAACGGAATCTAATTTTTTAGGGTTTTTAAATATCATATTGTATGAATTTTATTTTTATTTTTTAATCTTCAATTGACTTAAATAATTTGTTACAAAAATTTAACATTAAATGTAGAATTAATTGAATGAAATATCTTAATATCTGTCCCCTCTCGGGCTTAAACAATGTACGAAATAAATTTTGTTTTTTTAATTTGTTCTTCAAATTATGTTCTTGTTTATAAATAATTACGTAATTTGAAAACTTTAAATTGCGGTTTGCAGGGAGTTGAATGTTACCCAAAAGTGTGTTTAAAAATAATGACTTGCAGTGCTGACGTTGAGGCTCCTGATCTGCAGATTTACTAGTATTATTAATGCTTGTACGTTTGTGAGGTGTTATCTCTGAAACTACATAGCCAACTTAAAAAAATGTTGGTGGCCATCTCTGCTCCGAAAAAAAAGACTATTTTATGTCAGTGCAAGAACCTACATCGCTGCAGGAGCAAAAAAGTTCTAAAATTGCGATTTCTGCGATATTGATTGGGTTAGAAACTTTAAATTTGGTGCGGTAGTTACTTTTAAGATGTAAATATTCGTAATGAACACTCTCTAAAAGGTTCAATTTTACGGATAAACGTAAAAATTTCTAGAAAGGTTCTAAACTATGATTTATTTGGAATACTGAAATTTTTGGGATACTGTTGGGGTTAGAAACTAGAACTTTGGCATGATAGTAATTAATAAGATGTAAATGCTCGTTTTAGAACGAATTCGAAAAAATCGAAAGACTAAACAAAGCGGAAAAAGATCTAAAGGTGATCTAAGTAACGAAGTACATGGAATTGTTAGGAATATAAACATGAAAATTGACATGGCTGTATTTATCATGACGTAAATTCTCGCAATAGAACAATTTCTAAAAATGTCGCTATATAAAACAGTGTAGGAACAAAAAACTTTCGAAAATTTTCTATTTCTGTGTTACTGCTGAGCACAAAATCTTGAAATTTTGCTTCGGGTTAGTTTTAAAATATACAATTGTCTATATGAATAGTTTCTAAAAAAATTTCAAATTTAAAAAGATGAAATTAACGGAAAGCTTTCTCAATTACCATTAATTTGGAATTATTAGGTACAGCAACTTTAAATATTTCATAATGCTGCATTTCCTCCGCAAAATATGCAATTTAAATGCAACAAAACTGATAGATACCCACCTAGCATTAAATAAATTGCGTAAATATTGAATAAAGACCTGTATGAAACAGTGAGTAGGTTGCCCTAAAGTACTTGTTAAAGTGTTCCTTCTCTGGGCTTTTCTCTCTCTCTCGCCAAGGCCACTAACAGAGGGAAGTGCCGTTTTAAATGTGATATGAATTTTTTATCCGATTCACTTTTCTAGACATTTTATCATAAGGTCATATTCTCAATTACCATTAGTAGATTTTTTATATATTAACTTATTCTGGTGAAATTTCATAATCGGGTTCATATTGGCGTATGTTAGCTTGCATGATTTGCTGAATAAATATGTATGGATTTGTAAATTTCTTCAAATGACACTTTGACAGCTCAAAAGTTATGCAGATGATATATTCAGATCTTGTGTCATCCTTTATGTTCTATTCATTGCCGATTTCTTTTATTTAGTACATGCTAAATACAGTTCAGCTTGTGCAGAATATGTTTGAAAACAAAACAATACAGCGTATGTAGTGGCCAGCATACACTCATCATTTAAATCCGATCGAGCATATCTAAAACACACTCTAACGAAGCATTGCATGCCACTGTTGATGTATTCGGTACTTTGATACTATATCAGATTTTGAGGAGAGAATTCCTCAAATGTTATCGACAACCTCATTGCATCCGTGGAAAACAGATATTGTACAATATTAACTATTCCGGTGGAGCACACGCCATATAAAGTATAGACCATTCTTTTTGAACGTCATATATTTGCCATTTAAAGTTACTCAATTTGGTGCGGAGCGTCTGATTATGCTCTTGACACCATTTTATACAGTTAAAATTCCGATATAAGTAATTTAGTGTTTCATTTTCTATTTTACTTTTAACGTATTACGTACTTTCAATTTTATATCCATGCATGGCTGTCTTGAATGGTTTGATTTCACATTTTTTTAAACAGTGTATGCGAATTTATATATAAGATTTTGTAATTCTACGATTCGTTTATTTTCATCATTTCAATTTATCGCAGTATATGGACAATTAAAGATAACATCTCATTTTCTTTGCTTCCACATGTTATTATTAAATCTATGTTCTCAGCAATATCGCTCAGACTAATCCCTCTGAGGGAAGTCCTAGTATTAGTACAGAAGTATAGATTGCACTTTAAATTAGGTGAATGAAAGATGTGTATTTTAAATGTATCCGATACATGTATTTTAAATTTATGTGTTTTAAATGAAAGTTATGTATTTTAAATGAAATGAGTCAAAGGTTTATATTTTAAATTAATTGATGGCTATGGAAGAACACTTGGCGATTTATCACCTGAGCCCGACTAACATAAAAGTACCCGGATGGCCGCCTGGCATATAAAAAGCGAAGCGGTCAAGCCGGAACTGTTCATGACAGTCACATGACTTAGGCTATTATTATAGACATTATGACCGTCAAACCGGTTTCAGTTAGGGTGAAACACCCCTGTATTTGTCACTAAATAAGTGGTTTGCGACCTTATGTTTCTATGGGAATTTTTTATCACTGTTGAATGCATGATTTGCCACGTCATTTTGTAAAAGTTGTTTTGAATCACCCGGTATAGTAGACGAGTAATCGCGCTTCGAAGTTTTCCCATGGGTTAACATGGGATTTCGCGATTGGGAGTTTCAAAGATCAAAGATTAAAGACGATTCAGTGAAGCGGCGCCTATAACGCTGCCAACGCTTCTCCAACTAAGCTATTCTGGATAAATCTGGTGTACACATTTTACTCTGGCATCCTTTTGGCAAAGACGAAAGAGCGATTCAGTCTTGGACACTTTTTTCACTCGGTTGGAAAAGTTACCGAAAAACTCTTATGATTTCTTTACCAATTAATATGAATGTGTTAAAATAATTAATTATAAGATAACAGTTTTCAACAGTTTTCAGTCGTTTGTCGCCACAAATTCCGAAAAGTAACCTTCGCATTATTTAATCACGAAGTTTCTGTGATCAAATAAGGCAATTTTTTTAATTTTATGAAAGTGGTAGCCAGGTAGATAATTTAAACATGTCCATTTATTTTGACAACACTTACGGGTAACGGGTTGATAGGGGAAAGTAGGGGAATGGCGCGCACTTAAGGGAAAACACGAATAGCTAGTCAAATTTAGGCAAAAAAATCAATATTTTATTAACGAAGTATAACTCCAAAGCATAAGGAACAGTTTGCAATCAACTAATTTGCATAAAAGTTTTAGGACTTTTTTTTTATCGTTTTATTTAAACAACCAACCATTGAGCGGTAATGCCCGACATGGTAGGGTAATTGCGCTCAGAGTTTGAATACAGCATTTAAGTAAGAGAAAAGTCACATAAGTAGTTGTGTGGGCTGTTCACATCACTGCATACTTTTTGAGACCACTTTACACATATTGTGCACACACATATTGTGTTACACATATAGTGGGCTATTTTTTATATTTATATTTTTTGATTTTCACCACTTTTTTGAAATCGTAAAATTTTCCCTGTTTAATGACATATTAATTAAGGCGAAAACAGGGGAATTTTACCATTTCAAAAAAGTGGTGTCAATCAACAAATTTGAATTTTAGAAAAGTTGCCCACTGGCAACACTTCTTCTGGAATTCCACGCGTTATTACCCGTTATCGCCGTGTTGGGTTTTAATGCATTATAATTGGCGTAACAACGCACAACAAAAATAAATAAAAGCTGGAAAGTTACAGCTAAATGTATATATTTTGTAGGTATAATGAGTAAATTAATATTTGAAAATAAGAGTGTATACTTACCTTCAAGTTAGATGTTGTAGAATTTTATAATAAAACAACTTCAAACTAATGACGCGAGGACACAAAAATACTTTCCTTCCGACGGTCACTATATCCTTACTGGGAACGTAGGATGAAGTTCGCTAGGAGCCGGTACCGATCGCATGTTTTCAATTCTATTCTGTTTAGAGATATTTGGTGAGCGGGATTGCCCTTCTGAGCGTCATTACCCTACTTTCTCCTATACGTTATTCACTTGATGCTGCTTAGTCGAACATGAAAATTATGAAATGCTTTCAAACGGGTTTTAAATAAAATCGCCGAAACTAAAACTTTCGAGACGACTCGGACAGTTGGGGTAGACAAAGACAGTGGCAGCAAATTATAAAAGAACGGGTCGAATTCGACGAATGAAAACATTTAACCCTTTATGTACTGAATTATGAATTCATGAAAATGTTATCTTCTAAAGCACTTTTCGTGAATTGTTTAAGCTGTATTAGAAGATTTACATAATCATCTAATAAATTTTAGAAGGATTGAAGAATTTAGAAGGATTAATTAAATTTGAATTTATAGGGATTTTGTGCAATATTTATAACCCCACTCAAATCTTTTATTTTAAATATTTTTCTTAGTACTTTTTAGAATTAAGAAATATACAAATATAATGTTCTTACAATAGAAATATAGAAATATTTCCGAATTGAAAAATCCTCCCCCCCCCCCTCGAACGCCAAGAAAGCTGAAAAGATGCAAAGGCAAGAGAAATCACCCTTTAAAAAAATTTCGTTTTGTGTAACCAATAATGCTTTTGGAACACGATAAAATATTACATCTATAACTCATTCTAAACTGTATTACTACTAATCGATGTATTAAATGAATTTTATAACAAGTTATTTTATTAGTACTTATAAGTATCGTCAGTAGATAAAGGGTTAAAAGAACCGTCTGAATTTATATAATATATATATATATATATATAAAATTTCAATAATGAATCAACTTTTAATAAATATATTTCCAGACTTGATGTCAAATTTGCCAGTTACAATTTTACATGTAAACATTCGCGCTCTTTACTTGAAGTTCTAATCTGAGTGCCAGCGAAATCCAGAAATTTACTTTTAGACGCACTGGAAGTAAAATATTTAGTTTTATTAAAGAAAATACTCATTTCATTTTTACTATGACATCATTTTCACCATCTGAAGCCGTCTGAGAGAAGCATCTCAATCTCAGTGTCAGTAAAATGAAAAAAAAAAAAAAAAAAAAAAAACAAACTAGAAAACAGGAATTCTGCTTTTTCAGAATTTAGTGTCGCCCCCCGATGAAAAAAAATATGTATATATAAATAGTATAAAACATATTTCTATTTTAAGACTTAAAGCACACGCTTTTATTTTATGTAAAATGACCTCATTCGCATCCACTTAAGAATTCCACATTTACGACCCACTCTTAAACATCTACAGTAAAGTATGCATAGGATGACACTATCGCGAAATAATACACAAATGCACCAAAAAGATGCCGTCATTAAAGAAAATCGACAAAAAAAAAAAAAAGAAAAAAAACCCCTGGCTATCTAATGATTCATAGGCCTTCATTTGTTTGTAACATTAATACAGATAAGATATATATACATTTTAACGTCTGAATTCAAAATATTTAAATAGGAAACAGTAGACAGACTTTAATACAGTTACTAAAAACATACAAAACAATTAAAATGAGATAAAATCATATAAAATTATACACTATAAAATAAACGTTTCGCCATGCATAACATATCGAATACGTAACATTTTCAGCAGAAGCCAATAAATCAGGAATATTTACATATTATCAGGAATATTACACATGTAAATATTCCTAATTTATTGGCTTCTGCTGAAAATGTTATTGCAAGAATCGATTCCTCGTTTAAGCATAAAGTGCGTACTGATATTTCTAGATGCATATTAAGTTCGAATTGTTCTGCAGCTCAAACCACGAGTCATAATTTAAATATTTTGAAAAGTTTGGGTTCGGATAACTCTTTAGTTATTACTAAAGCAGATAAAGGTAGAATTACAGTAATTATGGATAAGGATATGTATGACTCAAAAGCTAAAGAACTTCTTAATGATCCGAATACCTATGCTATTTTAAAGAAGGATAATACACAATCAATCCAACGTAACATGAACTTAATTATCTCGAAATATGAAAAACTTAAAAAAAATCCCAACAGTTGTTGCTCAAAAATTGAAATGCTCTACCGGTTTAGTTTCGAGATTTTATGGTTTACCAAAACTTCATAAACCGAATATTCCGTTGCGCCCTATCATAGATTTTCAAAATCCCCACTCTATTGTCTTTCGAGTTACTTGGCTAAGTTATTAAAAACCCGCACAGTCCATTCAGTTTATAGTGTAAATTCAGCCTTCAAGTTTTTGGAGGATTTGAGAAATCTTGAATTCCCAAATGACTGTGTTATGGCGTCTTTAGATGTCGTGTCATTATTTACTTCTATACCTATTGAAATGATTTGTGATACCGTTGAAAAAATTTGGCCTGAGACTGTTCCTGATACAGAATTAAATGCTAGTGATATTATAGATTTATTGAGATTTTGTTTAACTTCAACTTGTTTTATTTTCAATGATTCCTTTTATAAACAGGTGTCGGGAACCGCTATGGGCTCACCTCTTTCTGTGGTAGTTGCTGAAATAGCGTTGCAGTTAATTGAAATAAATATTATTAATGCACTCGATCAACGTTTAATTTTCTGGCGTAGATACCTGGACGATGTTTACATAATAGCTAAAGATTGTGATTTGAATGACATCCTGTCTACTGCGAATTTGATTGCTGTACCTTTAAAGTTTACCATCGAACGCGAGTCTAATGGAGTGTTACCGTTTCTGGACATCCTCATCCAAAGAACAGAGAATGATAATTCACAGCAAATTTCTACTTCTGTCTATAGAAAACCGACATCTACAGGTCAGTACACCAATTTTAATTCTGTTTGCCCACTCAATCATAAGATTTCTATTATTAAAAGTTTAACATATAGAGCTATAAAATATTGCAGCAGCATTGAAGCTTTCGAAACTGAAAGAAATAAAATTTATGAAGATTTAAGGAATAACGGCTTCCCAAAAAATCTCGTTAAAAAAGTTTTCAAGAATACTCTAGATTTGGTTAATTCAACTCCCCCCCCTTTTCAACAGGTTAAACCAAATTATTTCGTGTGTTTACCATATTATACTAATGTTTCTGAAAAAAATTCTTCAGTTTTGAAATCATTTAACATAGGTGTTTCTTATAAACCATTAAATAAATTAAGCTCCTTCCTGAATAGCCACAAGTTCAAATATGAAAAAGAAAAATTAAGCGGCGTTGTGTACAAGATTCCATGCAATGATTGTGATAATGTTTACATAGGTGAAACCGGCAGATCCATGGAAATTCGTCTTAAAGAGCACATCGGTGCATTTAAAAAAGGTAAATTAAATTCCAGGTTAGTGCAACATGCACTTGACAAGGATCACACCCCCTCCTTCACAGATTCTTCAATTTTGAGAAGTAATTGCATAGACTATTATTATAGAATTTTTATGGAGGGATGGTTTACTAAATTGCATCCATTAACCCTGAATGAATCAAGTCCTGTTCCGAATGAATATTTTGTTTTCTTAAATCATTGACTTTAACTTTGACTGGGTCCGGTGTATGCACGTTGTTTTGTTGTAAGTTGATTCGAATACTGATGAGGCTATGCGGTGCATGGCGAAACGTTTATTTTATAGTGTATAATTTTATATGATTTTATCTCATTTTAATTGTTTTGTATGTTTTTAGTAACTGTATTAAAGTCTGTCTACTGTTTCCTATTTAAATTAATACAGATACTTATAATTAAATATAGTTTATAATAGCTCCCTTTTTTAACAGAAATCATTCGTTTATATTTTTTCAAAATAGCACGTGTTTTAATTACATTTTCTTTCGGTTGTTATGAAAAAATGGCAACAAAAATATATAATTAATATTTTACAACTATTTTTCCTTTACTTTCTACAGAAATGAGGTACTTCCGCTGCCAATATTAAGCAAATGGTTCCAAAAACTATAAAAAACTAATATTTCAAAAATAAATGGAGATGCAGTTTTCAAACAAATTGCATTTAAAAATACTTTTTTTTTCCAATACGACGGTATAAAAATTGAAAATGTGTGATGCTTAGAAGTTTAAAAAATTGCTATTGAGTATTTAATCGTACTGCTTTGCTTTACGGCTGGCTTCTGTAAGGTAACGTTATTTTTTGGAGATGTCACAAAATAAGCTGGGAGAAAGAAATAGCATACCGTACCGGGGGCTAAAAATTTCAATAATGAATCAACTTTTAATAAATATATTTCCAGACTTGATGTCAAATTTGCCAGTTACAAATTTGCATATAAATAGTCGCGCTCTTCACTCGAAGTTCTAATCTGAGTGCCGGCGAAATCCAGAAATTTACTTTTAGACGCACTCGAAGTAAAATATTTTGTTTTATTAAAGAAAATACTCATTTCATTTTTACTATGACATCATTTTCACCATCTGAAGCCGTCTGAGATGAACATCTCAATCTCAGTGTCAGTAAAATGAAAAAACTAGAAAACAGGAATTCCGCTTTTTCAGAAATTAGTGTCACCCCCGATAAAATATATATATATATATATATGTATGTATGTATATATAAATAGTACAAAACATATTTCAATTTTAAGACTTAAAGCACACGCTTTTATTTCATGTAAAATGACGTCATTCGCATCCACTAAAGAATTCCACATTTACGATCCACTCTTAAACATCTAAAGTAAAGTATGCATAGGATGTCACTATCGCGAAATAATACATAAATGCACCAAAAAGATGCCGTCATTAAAGAAAATCGACAAAAAAACCCCGACTATCTAATGATTCATAGGCTTTCATTTGTTTGTAACATTAATTCAGATACTTAAAATTAAATATAGTTTATAATAGCTTCATGTTTTAACATAAATCATTCGTTTATATATTTTTCAAAATAGTAAGTATTTTAATTACATTTTCTTTCGGTTGTTATGAGAAAATGGCAACAAAAATATATAATTACCATTTTACCACTATTTTTCCCTTACTTTCTACAGAAATGGAGTACTTTCATCGCCAATATTAAGCAAATAGCTCTAAAAACTACAAAAAAAAAGAAAAAAAAAATTAATATTTCAAAAATAAATCGAGATGCAGTTTTCAAACAAATTGCATTTAAAAGTACATTTTCCCCAATAGGCGGCATAAAAATTGAAAATGTGCGATGCTTAGAAATAAAAAAAAATGCCATAGAGTATTTAATCGTACGATGATACATCGGCTTTGTTTTACGGCTGGCTTCTGTAAGGTGACGTTATTTTTGGAGACAACACAAAATAAGCTGGGAGAATGAAATAGCATACCGAGGGCTAAAAAATTTTGAAATGTAAAAGCGTTCTGAGTAAAAATGCGTTATTTTATATAGTGATTTCATTTTCTGTTCAAAAGTTTTTAAAAAGTTATTTTTACTTCCACTAAAAAAAATCTGCAGAAAATCTGTAGGTAATTGGCCCAAGAATCTGTAGGTAATTGGCCCATTTTTGCAGATATTTATAAGAATATCTGTAGATATTCTGCAGATATTTTGAAGGTAAAGCTAAACCTGCAAAATTTCTTCAGATTTCTGTAGAATTTCTGGAGAAACTAGAGATTTCTTCAGATAATCTTAAGATTATTTTTCGTGACTTCATCATATCATTACCGATGCCGTTTTTGCGCGAAAACGGCATCCGTGATGATATGGTATTTCCGATTGTTTCCATTCTCTCTTCAACAATGCAACTAACCCGATTGCCACCAATAGAATGAAATTTCATAAAAGACTATTAAAATTAAAATATAAAAAAGGGATTCTTTTACAAACAGCGAGTGTGGTCACATCTACAAATAAAGTGCTTTCATTTAAAATATAACTATAAAAATCGGTTCCGTAGAAATCTCAGGGCAGATGACAGATAATAGCCGTGTCCTTTTAAATATATAGATTTTGGTTAAATGGAAATGATGTAATTTTAAGAAATATTTTTATTTGTGTATACCAAGGATATTTAAATAAATAGCGGAAGTTCAATAAAACATACATACTACAATATATATTAAAACACACATACACACATAAATAACGCCTGCATTCAACAGTTAAAGGTATATATAAATATTATTCAGGCATGCATGCAATAAATACAATAAACCCAACTGGAGAGAAAAATTAGCCAGAGCCAGGAATCGAACACGGGACCACTGTATACAAGACTGCTGCTCTAACCACTGAGCTATTCCGGCCGATACCTGGGTCTGCAATTTCTCACTAATAAACCATGTTGGGGAAGTCACCAGCCTATACGACAGCCTTGGATGACCGGACAATGATGAATAGATTTTTACTATTACATCAATCTGCGATAAATATAAAAAAGAAAAAAAAATGCAATTTAACAAATTAGAATGACCATTTAGAAAATGATTTTTTCAAAAACTAAAATTTAAGACATAAAAGATCGCACGGAGTTGATCATACATTACGTACGCCATGGATTACATTTTTCGGTACTGTAATTTTTTAAACTTCTACGGGACTGGTCATACATTACGTACGCCATGGATTAAACATTAATATTCCTAGACCAATTTTAAATGAAATTTCATTCTTAAACTTCTAAACATCCCACAATATTACTTTTTACACCGTCGTATAGAGAAAAAAATGTACTTTTAAATGCAATTTCTTTGAAAGCTGTATCTCAATTTGTTTCTGAGTTATTAATTTTTTTGTAGTTTTTATTACTTTTGTCATAGTGGCAACAGAAGTATCCATCTCTGTTGAAAGCAAAGGGAAAATACAGATAACTATATAGACTAATCAGAAAACGAATAAAATGCGGGATTCAACTAATAAAACGCTTCAGATATGTTTTGATTTCCTACCCTGACCGAGGACAATAACCATTTTTCCAAATGGTTAATAAAACACACATACTACAATATATATTAAAACACACGTACACACATAAATAACGCCTGCATTCAACAATTAAAGGTATTTATACATACATACAGATATAAATACAATAAGTACAATAAACTCAACTGGAGTGAAAGATTAGCCAGAGCCAGGAATCGAACCCGGGACCATGTTGGTGAAGTCAGTTTATCAGTGAGAAATTGCAGACCCAGGTATCGGCCGGAGTAGCTCAGTGGTTAGAGTAGCAGTCTTGCATACTGTGGTCCCGGGTTCGATTCCTGGCTCTGGCTAATTTTTCACCCCAGTTGGGTTTATTGTATTTATTGTATGTATGTCTGTACAGTATTTATGCAGGCGTTATTTATGTGTGTATGTGGGTTTTAATATGTATTGTAGTATGTGCGTTTTATTATATTTATCGCAGATCGATGTAATAGTAAAAATCTATTCATCGTTGTCCGGTCATCCAAGGCTGTCGTATAGATGGCTGGTGACTTCCGCAACATGGTTTATTAGTGAGAAATTGCAGACCCAGGTATCGGCCGGAGTAGCTCAGTGGTTAGAACAGCAGTCTTGCATACTGTGGTCCCGGGTTCGATTCCTAGCTCTGGCTAATTTTTCACTCCAGTTGGATTTATTGTATGTTGGATTTATTGTATAATATTTACATATACCTTTATCAGAATTTTAGTCCGTTTAGATGCAGGAATAAAGGTCAGTGAATGTGATGTGATCATTGACACAGTTACAACAGCATATATTACATTCATGGAGCAAATTTATCTGTTTTCTGAATGACGTCGTTTTCCTCATCGAAAACATTTTGCTCCAGATATTACTTTTTATCATAGATTATTTTCTGTTACTTTATTTACATAGATTACTTAACATTATTTCTCAATAAATAATTTGTTCTTCTGCGATTAATACATAATTACACGCAATCAGTTTATTATGTTTAAATTTTATGAAAACCATTTGAATTTTTTCTTTTAAATACGATGACACATTCAGTGATGAAACCACGCTTCTGATTGGTGGAATGTGATAAAGCAAAATCTGTATATATAAAAGAAAGTCTGGATTTTGTATTAATCAACGCGCAGCCCAAACTACTGAACCTAAAATTTTGAAATTTGGGGTAAAAATACTTCTTACGACATAGAGTGCCGCTAAGAAAGGATTTTCTAAAATTCCACCCCTAAGGGGGGTAAACAAACTTTCAAAAAATTCCTTAAAAATCTGATTTTATAGTTATTTTTCAACTCATAACATATTTTAGTGTATTTTTGTATGCTGAATCGAATGATATAAACGAAATTCTAATAGTTCATGAGATATTTCATATTTTTCTAATTTGGCTCTATCTTTTGCGCAAAAACCTCAAATTTTCAAGTGACAATTTCTAAAAACTCATTTTCTTCATTCTGTTACTATAACAATGGAAGAAATTCAAATTGAATAATTTGTTAATTAATTCTTTTGGTTAAATAATTAAAACAACTATGTCAGTTAGGAAAAAAAAAAATCAAAAGCCTCAAAAACTAAAAAAAAAAAAAAAAAAAAAAAAAAAAAAAAAAAAAAAAAAAATACTGCGGTACTTTTTCGTTCTACTAACACCATGCCAAAATATATGGTATCGCGCCATTTATTTCAACCCTAACTGTGCAAATAATTTTTATTGCAAACTGTGCCAAACAATAACATTTGCTAATTATTGAACGTGAATATTTTTTATGGGTATTATTACATCGTAATCTCGCAAAACCTTTTAATTTGTTATTTTTTGAATAGAAAATATTTATGATCTACATATATATAAAAGCCGTTCTCTGTGTGCATATCCCTTATGCAAGTCTTCAATTTTTGACCGATTTGCACGAAACTTGATGTACATACGCTTTAGAACATGGAATAGGTAGCCGTCAACTTTAAAAAATCACCAGACCACTATTTATCCCTTTTTTCTACCACCTGACATAATTTAACATTACAGAAATATCTTTTTTAAAATTTTCTAATTCAATTATTTCTTTCCTGTTGCCATACTATAAAAAATGACACATAATTAGATAAAAATAACGATAACGCGTGTATTATGTTTTTATTTGCCAATAAGAATTCAGATGTCTCGCTATATTGTTTCATTTTTGAAATCGACGTCATTCTAAACAGTAAAATGAACATTTTTCATATATATAATATGTAAAAACTTTAACAAAACATATGTTAAAATTAAGTAGTATCTTCATTTTAATGTTTTTGAAGTTAAAAACTCGATTTTAATACATGCGCTTTCCATTTCAAGAAATCAATTTAGGAAAAAGTTAAAATAAGAAAATCGTTTGCAAGATATGACATCAATTTCGTAAATATGACATAAAATAAGTTTTAAAAACTGTTGCTACAATTTATTTCCTACTTTTTTGTAATTATGTATCTTTAATTATATCATTTAGACAAATGTTTTAATTCTTTAAATGCAGTCATAATATTCTACGATTATATAAAATACGATTTTTCTATGATTTATATATTAAACAGAAATTGAAACATATATAGCTATTATTTTTTAGAATTAGCTTTCTAAATTTAAACGGAATTTTATGACTGACATCTATGAGTGAAGGTTTCTGGATATTTGTGTAATTTCATGTTAATCGCTGTTGATTTGGATTTTATGAATGGAAATATGAGTTTCCGTTTAAAAGTTATCAGCAATGAATCTTGGGATACCTGTGTTGAAGATGCCTGACATACTATCCGTTAACAGAATATAAATAAAAATCGTTTTTAATTTGAAACACGAATATATTTTTAACCCTTTAGTATATTTTATTTAGATTTCACAACAGCTATATTAAAAAGCATTTTTGGTATTTTCGTTTTAATGATCAGATAATCGTAGATATTTTCACTATATTACTTTTATTTATCTGAGTACCACATTTCGCTCACTACGGTGATCGGTTTCTCCGAACAAATTTGAATTAAAGGTAATAATATATCAATGAATTTGATGTTCCATTTTAAAGCTATATGGATCTTTATCTCAAATGTCCTTCGTATGGCTGAAAACGATACGAACGTCACTATTCTATTATATTTTCTAATGTGTGAGAAAAAACTTCGGCTGTTAAGGACCAAATTTTTTAGATGATCATTTACAGTAGGATTTGGTTTAAGAATAAAAGACCGATATGCAATATACTAAAACTATCCCTCAAAAATTATCTAACTTTTATAAAAGGCTAATCGTTCAGAACCTTTTTCACCTGATTATAGCACTTTTCAGCTAATTCTATAACAATGCATGAAGAACAAAATTTTATATACTAAAACAATTCCAGAAAATTGAGTTCAAAATAACAGTGTAAATTCCATCAAAATTTGTCCAGTAGAACTTTAAAAAAGGCTAATCTTTTATAATCGGGCTTACCTGATTATTGAACTTTCTTCTATAGTTTTATAACAAAGCGACGTAAAACTATATGTAATATTCTAAAACCATCCGTGTAAAATTATCTAACAAACAATGCAAGATCCAATAAAATCCATTCATCAGAATTTAATAAAATACTAATCTTTCATAATCAGGTTCCCACATTAATATAGAACTTTCCCCTATAATTCTATGAATAATCAACGTAAAACAATATTACATACTAAAAAATTCCCTGAAAAACTAATAGTGCAAGTTGAATTGGAATTCTTTCAAAACCCAAGTTAAAAGCAGAAAATGAAAATGCAGCCCGAAATGAAATTCCCATTTGCGTTTTAAATGTATAATAGATTAGTTTACGTAGTTCGATTTGACATTTTTAAAATTCGTGTTTTATTTTATTTTATTTTATTTTATTTTTGGCGTTTTAATGTCGTTTGCCAATTTAGTTATTGAATATTATACGAAAAGAAACAAATACTGAAATTTGCCAATTTAGTTACGGAATATTACACGAAAACAAACAAATATTGAATTATTTACAATGTTTTTGAGCAATTAAGTTAACTTTTTGTAACGGGGCTGCAGGCATATTTAAAAAACTTTAAGCTTGAAAATTACTTTAAATTGCAAAAAAAAAAAAAAAAAAAAAAAAGAAAAAAAAAAGTAAATCTGTAAATTGAGATTAACTTTTCAAACAAATTACTGAAAGTGCATATTGTTTTCTATTAGACGTATAAATAATTGAATGTGCTATGCTCAGAGATCAAACTTCAGTAAAAGCGAAAGTTATGATTGGGTTAGTTTGTTGCCACCAACAATATGATGCTAGCGTTGCTCATAGCATGTCTTTTCTTTATAACACTTGCATTGATTAATAGCAAACGGATATATCTTTCGTAATTGGGTTTCACGCACATTTAAAAATATCCGTTCTTGAAAATTCATTTAAAATGAATAAAAAAATGTGTAAATTGGAATAAGATTTTCAAACAAATATTACTGAAAGAACTTTTTGCATTTTATTAGGCATTCAACAATCAAATGTGCTATGTTTAGAAGTTAAATTGCAATAAAAGCTAAATTTATGGTTAGGTTAGGTTATGCGAGAATGCACAAATCTCAGTTACTGTGATTGCCATATTATTTCATTTTAGTTTACTTTACCCCGGAGGCCCCTTATAATTGACACGGGCGAAGCAGGGTAGTTCTGCTAGTAAATTTATATTATAGAGAGAAAAGCCAGAAAAGCTTAACCTGATTTCCACCATTTTGAAGGAATATCATAAAAAGCTTTTAAAATTAAAAATAAAATATAAAACTGGAAATAAATTAAAAAATAGCTAGTACGGGCGCATCTACAAATGAACAGCTTTTATTTAAAAACTAGCTAACTTACCCGGCGTTGCCCGGGTACGTCAAAAAACAGCACGAAATGCGAAAATGTTCTGAAAATCACAATAAGATATCGCGAAAAAATTTTAAATCGCTGCACAAATTTCGAAAAGAGGAGAAAAATTATATATTTTGTTGGAAGATTGAAAGTCGATTCCTTTCACTAATGTGGAAAAATGGTAGGAAATCGGTAAAATACACTATAAATCACACAAAATTCCCGAATAATGCGAAACTTGCTAATCCGAATAAACTTTATTGAAATGAGGGAAGAAATTACTTTAGTATTATAGGTCAAAAATGGAATGTCAAAAAATTGCAGCAGATCGCGAAGAAACGTAAAAATCGAATTAAAAATCACAAAAGTCAAAATTTACTATAATTGGATAAAAGTTTCACATCTAATTCTTTTGACCTGCGGGCTCTCTTAAAATTTATGTTTGGGAAAGCATGCTAAGCATTGTATCATGTTACTTTTATTCATAATTTAATTTACTTGCATTCCCTTAAATATAATTAATATAACCTCTTAAGTTAATATTAGTTTTTGTTGCATTAAAATACCTCAATTTGTTGATTTTCTGTAAGCAAGTAATCACTATTGGTTTGCAATGGAAGTCTATGGGAATTTGGCGAAATATTAGAAATATCGCCAAATTGGCGTCACTTTTGGAGGCTAATTTTGGTCGCCAAATATGGTTACGTATCGCCAAGTTGGCGACAGGACTGTGTCCCCCCTACGGTAACCCCCCTTATAGGTATGGAGATGCATTAAATGTTGTTCAATAATCGTATAAAAAATTCTCTAAAAAATCAAAAATCGCTGTACGAATTCCGAATAATTTTTTTTGAAAAGATAAAAAAATTTACTATATTGGGTTAAAAGAAAGAACCAGTATTCTTTTCACTAATGTGGAAAAATCGCCTCAAAACTTAAAAAAGCGCTAAAAATCGCATAAAAAATTTAAACAAATCTAACCAAAAAATCGAAAATCGGTCTTCATGGTGCAAAATTTCATATATAGACGTATCTTCTCCCCCAAATTTTGTAGCTTTACGTGCAGCGGTTTCTTCAAAACACCGTCGACACACTCACGCACTCACACACAAACTTCTTTCCTTATTATTATAGAAATAATTATCAAAATCGGTTCAGTAGAAAGCTCAGGGCTGATGACTAAAAAAAAAACAGCCTGGTCTTTTAAATATAAAAGAATTATTAGGTTTAGACTTTACCAATATTTGAGAGTAGTCTAAGTCTCTCTTTGTAAACGAAAGTTCTACAATTTTGTTTTTGTTCAATTTTGTAGGGGTAGGCAAGGGACAGTGACAGCAAATTATGTAATAATTATTAGGTTTAAACATTTGCCCACAATTTGAGAGTAGTCTAAGTCTCTCTTTGTAAATAAAGGTCGTTCTTGTGTTTTATTTTTAATTTTAATTATTTGGATTTTTCACCAATACCAATGAACTTTTCTCGTACCCCCAACTAGTCCAAAACAAATCTCTAGGACTTTGCGTACTCTATGTTGTGAACCGCTGCACTAATTGAAGCAATTCCGTAACTAGTATGAACAATAGTAATTTTTTTACAAGGAAGTCACTCAAGCACATCATGAAACTTCCCAAGACAAATTCAGCAATTCCGTAACTAACATGAACAATAGTAATTTTTTTACAAGGAAGTCGCTCAAGCACATCATGAAACTTCTCAAGACAAATTCAGCAATTCCGTAACTAACATGAACAATAGTAATTTTTTTACAAGGAAGTCTCTAAAGCACATCATGAAACTTCCCAAGACAAATTCAGAGAGAGTATTTATAAAGTGCATAGTGCCATAGCATATATACAGGTAAACGAAGAGGTAATTACTTTTAGCTTAAAATGACATAAGAAATCCAGTAAAGTGAAGAGTGATCGTGAAAATTATCCCTTTAAATCGTACCGTTATAGCACTGTGCTCAAAATCTTATTGTGTGGTTGTCACTTGATGTGAAAGATGAGTCCAGGGTCATATTTAGCCACTAGTCAAATGAGCCCGGTTCGAAGATTGGGGGGGAGGGGGGAGGGGATGCGACTGAAATTGAAATTTAAGAGTATTCTTTTTAATTTATTATTTATTACCCCAGAGGAAAAGTTAAATATTGAAGAAGTGTGCATTAGAAATGTACTAATTGTTATCAAGCAATTATCATCACAAATCAAATGAAAATAACATGTTCGGTTTTGAAATATTTGAAGATTTATGATATTGACTAACAAGATCCGGTGCTTTCCGCATTTGGAACTAGAACAAATCTGTTGAAAACATTGTTGAAACGTACTAATTAACATAAAGTGCAAATTTAAGGTGGGGGAAAAAAGGCGGCTGAAACTGAAATTTTGTGAGCATTCTTTTTAATTTATCATTTATTATGCCAGAGAAAAAAATTAAATATTGAAGAAGTGTTTCTAGAAAGGTACTAATTGTTATTATGCAATTATCATCACAAATCAAACGAAAATAAAGTGTTCGGCTTTGAAATATTTGAAGATTTATGATACTGACCAACAAGACTTGGTGCTTTGCGCGTTTGGAAATAGAACAAATTTGTTAAAAACATTGTTAAAATGTACTAATTAACATAAAGTGCAAATTTCATTGTTACTACTAAAAATCCCACAACTAATTAACCTTCCTGCACTGCATGGGTCTAATCGACCCATTTCTATATTTCATTTCATTCGATTCGAACCAAATATTTTTTCGTAAAGTAAGATAAATAAAAAACACCGAAAACTAATACAAATAAATACAGTAAATAGTTTTTAAAGAAATTTCTGGTGTGGAATGTTTTTATTAAGGTTGAGTAGAATTTCAACAGGATAGGAAGGTTAAAATAGAATCTTCATTAGAACCCATCTGCAGTCTTGCGTAAAACGAATAAAAAAAGTAAAACGCTGCGTAAAACGGGCTATTTCTAAATACCCTCCATCATCTATCCTACAATAAAATAATTTTTGAAATCGATTCAGTAACTTCAGAGTAATTCTGATTTTATATCGTTTTCTCTTCATTTTAGCCTCTTAAATTCAAAAACTGCTCTTTGTGAGCATAAATGTAGCTATCATTTCAAGTTTTTTAGTCCTAAGAGTTAAAAAAAAAATCGTATTTTTAGTACAGTTTCCGTTCTTGCGCCTGTTTGGATGTAGGGGTGCGGAGATAAAACTAACCTATATCTAATTAGGGATAGTTACGATTATAAATGCTGAAGGAAGATTAGAAATCGGTTTGGTAATTTTAGCGTAATAGCAGATTTAGAATGTTTTCCTCTCATTCTGCCCTTTTAAATTCCAAATTTTTTAAAAACCGATCTTAGAGACCATTTATGTATTAAAAGTAACTACATGCAGGGCTCCCAAATGGTCTGCCAACTGAATACCAATAAATTTTAACAGAAAATTTTATGGTAGGTTTGCGCTAGAACTTTCAAAAGTGATTTCGGGGCGGTTTGTAAGAAAAATCTAAAAAGAAAATTTTTCTAAAAAAATATTGGTATTCAGAAGGCGGACCATTTGGGAACCATGCATGCAGTACATGCCAAATTTCAAGTTTCTACTCTGAATAATTTCGAAGAAATTGTAATTTTAGAACGTTTATCTCTCTTGAACCCTCTAGGAAGTAACAAAAAAAAGCTCCATGTTTAAGCAAAGATAATCACCATTATAATATTGAAATAATATTTGAAATCGCTTGAATAATTTTAGGGTAATTGTAATTTTAGAACGTTTTCTGCTCCTTCCACGCTTTTAAATTTCGAATCTTTTGAAAAACGTTGTTAGTGGACATTTACCTCTTAAAAAAATAACCACTATGCCAATTTTCAAGATTTTAGCCCTAATAAATAAATAAAAAATCGTTATTTTAGAATATTTTTTTCTATGGCACCTCCTAGGGAGCATGGGTGGGTAGCCACATAAAAAGTCACCTATGTTGGAGCAGTGACTATCACTCTTATTTTAGAACACCCCCCCCCCCAAAAAAAAAAAAATAAATAAATAAATAAATAAATAAATAAATAAAATAAATAAATAAATAAATAAATAAATAAAATAAATAAATAAATAAATAAATAAATAAAATAAATAAATAAATAAAAGAAAAAAAAAAGAAAAAATAGTTTCTTTTTCTTAATATTAGTACAAATCGGAACTTATTACAGAATTTAACCTCTTTTATAAATATCTTAAATATGAATACAAAACCTTGATAAGTTAAAATGCCTTCATTTACTGTTGTAAGTCAGGAGTTAACATATTATACAAATCTGTAATTGTTTTCATTCTTTATAAAGTGAATTATTCAAAATAAGCATGCACAATTGAAGACCTGAGTAGAATATGTTATGTAAAAAAATTAGAATTAAAGAAAATTGTAGTGAAAGTTTTATGTTGTAATTTAGTTATTTATTTAATTCCTTCTTAGTAGCATATATTTGAATGTTAATAGGTGATACAAAACTATCCTAGAAAAGAATATTAATATTTAATTATTAAATATTAGACTTTTCACCATGTAATTTATTTTATATATAAATATTAAATATTAAAAGATACCGTCTCATACCTTCATAAATAAGTAGATTTTAGTATTTTAGTTTTACCATATGATATAATACCTCATAACGCTTTCATCCGTAAAATAAAACAATTTTTGAGAAAATGTGTCTTAATATGTTCTCCCACTAGGCTCTTCAATTCTTATTCATGATCTATTAAAAATTAGAATTTCTCGATGCTATTTTTCTCGACGCTTTTTCTTTTTTAGGTAGGTTTCGTAAGAAATACTACCTATTGCAGTCGTTACCATGGTGCGACTTTTGAAAAATTCCTTCATAACTTTTCATTAGAGGACCCCAGGAACCCAAAACCACCCCCACCTAAAAAGTTTATATATATATATATATATATATATATATATATATATGTATGTATGTATGTATGTACTAAATTTTGTCCGCACGATAAAAGCGCAATTATGCACGGATTGTCCCCAAACTCGCCCACAACTTTGATATGGCTAATATCTCGGCGGGGATTGAAAATGGGCGAAATCTGCCCAAGAGGGTGGAAATGGGGAGGGTTCAAAATTTTGAATACTGTCTTAACATGATTCTGATAAAACCAGCTCTTACACAACAATGGCAGGAAAAAAAATAAGTTTTTCGTTATAGCAGTTGCCAACAATAAAAAAAAAAAAAAAAAAAAAAAAAAAACAATAATATTCTCACCACTTACTTTTCTAATGCAAAATTTTCACGTGTAAAATTAAATAGTTTGACAAATTGAAAACAAATTAAATATTACGTCATAAGTTTTCTAGAGCAAGATTTCAGCATGAAAAATCAAAATAAAATAAATAGTTTGACGAATTAAAAAAATATGTATATTGCGTCATATTGGAAATATAATGGACCTCAGCAGGTGAATATGTAATGCCAGGTGAGTTTGAAGAAACGTATTAAAACATGATAAAAACCCGACTATGGAAATATTAACATATTTTAACACTTTAAGGTTCTCTGAATTTTTTGTAGCCCTTTTTTAAACCTATTCCATATACATGTGTGTGTATTCGTGTATATTATAATTTTCACAAAAAGTTTAGCTCCATACAGCTCACGCTTTGTGAAGAAACTGGGTTTATCTCTAATCTTGATTTAAGTTTTGTTGGAGAATTTAGTACTTCGAGCCGGCAGGGATTTTTTTAATTTTACTTTCTTCTATCTTTACAAGAAGAAAGTATTGGATTCGTGAAAATTTTCGACTTTCGGTTTTCGACGGATTTACACGTTTTAGGGGTCAGAGAACCCGAAAAACATGTTTTTACAAAATGTCTGTCTCTGAGTCTGTGAATCTGTCAGTCTGTGAGTCTGTTTGTCTGTCTGTCTGTATGTGACACAAATTTTGTGGGCGCTCTATGTCAAGAACTAATGCACGGAATTTAATAAAAAATTATATTCAGTTAGTCCCTGATATAAATTGGTGCTGATTAGTTTTTCGTGTAAATCGCTCAACAGGTGGCGCTGCTATGCAGCCTTTTTCACGATTTCCGCAATAGTTCAATCTCCAGAACTAATGCACGGGTTTTCATCAAACTTTAGAATCAGTTAATCCTTGATATGAATTGACTTTTTGTACATTTTGGTGTCAATAGCTCAACAGGTGGCGCTGCTATACAGCATTTTTCTCGATTTCTGCAATAGCTCTCTCTCAAGAACTAATGGACACATTTTTATCAAACTTCAGATTCAGTTACTCTTTGTTATGAAATGATGCTGACTACGTGTTGGTGAATATCGCCCAATAGATGGCGCTGCTGTGCTGCATTTTGCACTATTTCCTCGATAGCTCTATCTCAAGAACTAATGCACGAATTTTCATCAAACTTCAGATTCAAGTACACCTTGATAAATGTTGATGCTGATTATGTGGTTGTGTAAATCGCTCAACAGGTGGCGCTGTTATGCTGCATTTGTCATGATGTGCGTAATAGCTCTATTTCAAAAACTAATGCACGGATTTTCCCCAAACTTCATATTCAGTTAGACATTGACATAAGTTGATGATAATTAGGTTCTGGTGTAAATCACTCAATAGGTGGCGCTGCTATGCTGCATTTTGATGGATTTACACGATTTCAGGGACAGTAATATGTCAAGAACTAATGCACGGAATTTCATCTTTTTAGAATCCTCATGATGAGCTTAGTGCACTGTGATAATGAATTTTGAAGTATTGACAAGTATGAGATAGAAGAAAGTTTTGTGATGGCCACAACATACTAGTTTACTTTCTTCTGTCTTTACAAAAAGAAAGTATTGGTTTCATGAAAATTTTCGAATTCCAGTTTTCGACGGATTTACATGCTTTATGGGTCAGAGATTCCAAAAAACATGTTTTTACAAAATGTCTGTCTGTGAGTCTGTCTGTATGTGACACAAATTTTGTGGGCGCTCTATCTCAAGAACTAATGCACGGAATTTAATAAAAAATTATATTCTAGTAGTCCCTGATATAGATTGGTGCTGATTAGTGCTTGGTGTAAATCGCCCTGCAGGTGGCGCTGCAATGTAGTATTTTGCAGGATTTCCGCAAAAGCTCTATCTCAAGAACTAATGCACAGATTTTTATAAAACTCCAGATTCCGTTAGTCCTTGACATGAATGGATGTTGTTTTTGTTTTGGTGTAAATCGACCAACAGGTGGCGCTGCTATGCTGAATTTTGAAGGATTTACACTATTTTCGCAGTAGCTCTATCTCAAGAACTAATGCACACATTTTCACCAAACTTCGGATTTAGTTAGTCCTTCATATGAAATTATACTGACTACGTGTTGGTGTAAATCGCCCAATAGGTGGCGCTGCTGTGCTGCATTTTGAACTATTTCCTCAATAGCTCTGTCTCAAGAACTAATGCACGAATTTTCATCAAACTTCAGATTTAAGTATAACTTGATTAATATTGCTGCTCATTATGTGTTGTTGCAAATCGCTCAACAGGTGGCGCTTCTATGCTGCATTTGTCATGATTTGCGCAATACCTCTATCTCAAGAACTAATGCACGAATTTTCCTCAAACTTCATATTCAGTTAGACGTTGACATAAGTTGGTGATAATTAGGTACTGGTGTAAATAACCCAATAAGTGGCGCTGCTATGCTGCATTTTGCTAGATTTACTCGATTTCAGCGACAGTCATACCTCGAGAACTAATGCACGGAATTTCATATTTTTAGAATTCTCATGATGAACACAGATTGCCATTTAATTTGGCACTGAGATAGTGAATTTTGAAGTATTGACATGTATGAGATAGAAGAAAGTTTTGTGATGGCCACGACATACTAGATTGTTATTAAAAAGAAAGAAAAAAAGGAAGGAACGGTAGAAATATTACAGAAGAATCCAATCAGCAATGCTACTAGTTTTTCTATGTAGTTCGAACAGAGGAATCTTGTTAAATTGCTTCAGACTATATTATAGAAAATCTTGTTAAACAGGAACAAAATTTTTCTATGTAATATAAAAAGGATTCTTCTGGAAAGAGTTCTTCGTATGAAACCACTTTCAACTTCATTTATACCATTTCTGCACTGTCGAATTATCTTATCAGTCAAAAGTGATATGTCTTTAAAAGTATCCGACTCTGGGCGAAAAAGTATCGGTGTTCGATAAATGAGAAAATCTGTAGGTACTTTATATGAGATGGAGATAGTCTGTTAAAAAATACAACAGAATATCAGTTAAATTAAAAGTTTTTTTTTACATTGCAAGACTTCTTATTTATTAGCATTCTTTATTGCATTTGAAGGCTTTAGAAAGCATACCACATATTGGGGTGCGGTGGCATTTTACTAGAAATACGTGAACATTATAGAGAAACTCCAGTATTCTCGTTCCGATGAAACTAAGTTAAATAAAAAGCAAGAGGCATAAATCTATAAATATATTACGATATCGTACGTGGCACATAAATCGCGATTATTTGTTAATTGTTTAATGGCAAAGCCTGAATGAAACACACCTCATTGGTTATTGAATAACATTTAATGCACCTCCATACCTATAAGGCGGTTACCTTAGGGTGACCCTGTTCTGTCGCCAACTTGGTGATATCTCTAATATTTCACCAAATTCCTATGGACTTCCATTGTAAACCAATAGGGTTTACTTGCTTACATAAAATCAACAAATTGAGATATTTTAATGCAACAAAAACTTTAGCTTAAGGGGTTTTATTAATTATATTTAAGGGAGTCCAAGTAAATTGAATTATGCATAAAAGTAACATGATGCAATGCTTAGCATGCTTTCCCAAACATAAATTTTAAGGGAGACCAAATTGGTCGCCAATGGCGACTAGTTACAAAAATTATCCATGGAAACAATTAATTTTTATTATTAAGAAGAGGTACATAAATTGAATGGTCCCCTTACACAATCCGAAATTGATGTTTTTGCTTAGAGAAATGCAGTATTTTGTATCAAGGCGTTCTTTTTGCATCGAGCATGGCGTAAAGCGAAAACTACGCTAGCTTCATGGGCATGCCAATTTAAAAAAAGACTTCCAAGAATATTCCTATATTTTGGTGATTAAAAAAAATAGATATATAACTGGCATCCCTAAATCAAACAGATGCAAATGTCAGACAATAATTATAAGCGTGGAATTTATGATTTCTTTATTTATACGTGAATGAAATGAGAGCAGATTTACCGGGAAGTTAATCTGAAATGATTGCATATATTTTTTGAAGCTGTCAACATTTGAAAACTTAATGCTTATAAAATGAGATAATAAATTACCTTTACATGAATATTAGATTTTTATGAGAGAAAAAGAAATAATTATTGAATTTAGATTAGAAAATATAAATATTTTTTTTATTATCGTACTTTTTCTCGAAGTATTACTAAGAATGATGTGAAACTCGATAAATTTGGATAATTATCTATTACATGTATGATTACATCATACAAGTTGAGGGGCTACCGGTTGCTACAGTGCCTGATTAATCTCTGAAGCTAGGGGGAAGCACAGTATCATTTTGGGGCCCCTTTTGGTTCGGATAAAAGTTTTCTAAATTCTACATACATGAAAATATATCAATGCTACAAATATTATTCCCAATAGTAACTTAAGTGAGTTCAAACCTATTTCATTTAACAGCTTATGTTCTCTATATAAGCATTACAGATAGAGCATATTTGTAGTATAGTATTGTTTTATGTTCAGTTACCCGGGTTCAGTTACTCGGTCTAGCTCATGAGGGTAGGGTGTCACACAGTTGTTTAACAGCATATCCATATCATTCAGATTTCCTGATAGATAAGTTTCCTGAAGTAGTGTGGATTTTCTATTGCATTAATAGCTTTCTCTTCAAATAATTAAAAATGCAATGTAAAAAATGAAACTGGGAATTACAGGCCCCTTTTTAAAATTATCCTGGGTCCCTTTTAAATTTTACAAGGGAAGCTTGATGTGTCTTTTGGATAACTAGCACCTAGCTTCATGACACATAAAAGGAAAATCCGACCCTGGATGAATCGTATCCAAACGGCAATATACATTCATTATGGATATGTCCATGGGCGCTTGCAGAACAAAATCCATGGAGGGGAAAATGTTTGGAAAATATTTGCTTGTATTCCGCTGTCAACGCCGCGTTGTGAAGAACATCAGCACGAAATAAACTAAATTTTAAAACAAATATTATCAGAAGCCCACGTGCAACACAATTTTTAACCTATCAGCATTGAAAGCATTCCAGAAATGTTACAAAAAATTAGGGAAAAAAAGTTCCCAGCAGCTTTATTAAAAATGAAAAATTGAATGACCTTATTACTTCTCTCATCAAGGGGCAGACCCCCGCTGAATCCCTCCGTTTAAGATAATTTTTAAACACATGAATGTATAAAGAAAATCGTAACTAAAAATTGTCTTCGGCTGGGTGTTAAAGGAGGCAGTGTCATTCTGATGAGAAAGCCTTAGTTTCATTTACATTTAGTGTTTATTTTAAATCACTCGCGAAGAATAAATTATATATTTTTTTCAACATCATGAGTGAAAAAGAAAATATAGTAATTGAATTTGAAAATTCCAGTCCCCCCTTCCCCTATCCCCCCCCCCTTTGTTGGCCCATGGGTATGTTTTGTTTTGTGAGTAATTGCAAATGACTAAAAAAATCGATCACAATGATTTCACGCTGGATTCTTCAAAATGACAATCGCATGAGAGTCAATATGTGAGAAAAATAATTATTTGGAGACGTTTTGCGACTTTGATACTAGTAACTATTTATATATTCATAGGTATGTCACATCGACTAGCTGTGATGCCTGGGGAATAACTCGGAGTATCAGAAAGTTTCGGCAATGCAGTTTGTAACTTTTCCATCAATGGTACACATATTAAGGACAGATACCCATGATTAGTTATTCATTTGAAGTAATCTTTAATACTCTAGTTACGCGACCACACTTATAAACCTATGTGAGCGTTTTTTTTAAATTTATCGTTTGCATTTCAATATTTTTTAAATACATTTCAATTTTTTTTTTTTTTTTTTTTTTTTTTTTTTTTTTTTGCATAGGATGTCTGAGGTCAACTTCTAATCGAATACTTTTTTTTACTTTTCGATCTCTGTTGCAGTTTTTTATGTGGATACTTTCATTGAAACAACTGTTGCAATCTCTTACAATGGTCTAGTTTTCATGGAAATAGAGCTCGTATATTAAATCGGAATGATGGCAACTGACGATAATGAGAGATGTGTATTTTTAAATAGCTGATTCTCAAAACTTGTGTGTTTCGAATTGCTAATATCTGCAACTCCTTAAATATCGAAATTGTCATTATTATGTGAAACGTGTATCTAAATATTTACTATAGAGCATGGATGGCGAACCTATGGCACGCGTGCCGAACTTGGCACGTAAGAAAACTTCTCTGGCACGCAAAAAAACTTAGATATATTCAGTTTTTGGAGAATTATCTATTTTACGTTTTATTACAAAAAGTCCTTCCGGCCAGTGCCGGGAGGAAGAGGTAGCTTTCAAATACCTTATTTTAAAAAAGCCAACTTATATTATTCAAACACACGAAGCTCAATTTAGTGGAAACCGAATATAGGAGATTCAATACTAATTTCTATCAATACTAAATCATTATGAATGAGAATTTCACGAAATTAGTCAGCTTTATCCAAGCTGCTTTTATTTAAAGTAACTTATATTTGGCTGAGATGTCGATGTATACTATCCACATGCTTTCTCACATGGAAATAGGCGAATACGTGTGTTATCGCGTGACAAATACAAGATCGTTTCAAAATGTTAGCCATACTAGAAATTCAAAGAGCTATAATTCAACAATTTTTTAAGATATAAACAAAAGAACAAATTTTCAGAAACAAAATCTGCTCCGGAATCTTTGTATAAAGGCCAAACACATAAAAAAATCTTTTTTATTTTCCAATTTTTTAATACCTCATTTTAAATTTTAAATTTAATTTTTTTTAATGGCAACCCTTTTGAAACAAGATGGCGAATAAAGCTGGCCAACGAACTCGGTCGAGACATTGGTATGTAGTATGTACAGACCAAGTTATATCCAAATCGGTTCATAAATACGCTTGTTATCGCGTGACAAAAATCAGGTCGTTTTAAAATGTCAGCCACAATAGAAATTCAAAACGCTATAACTCAGCCATTTTTTTAGATATAGACAAAACAAAAACTGTTCCGGGATCTTTGTATTAAGGTCAAACACATAAAAAAAAATATTTTTCATTTTCTAATATTTTGGTATCTCATTTTAAGTTTTTAATTTTTTAAATTTTTTTAAATGGCCGCCATTTTGAAACAAGATGGCGGATGAAGCTGGCCAACGAACTCGGTCGAGATATTTGTATGTACTATGCACACATCAAAGTACATCCAAATCGGTTCATAAATACACCTGTTATCACGTGACAAATATCAGGACGTTTCAAAGTGTCAGCCACGCTAGAAATTCAAAATGCTATAACTCAGCCATTTTTTGAGATATAGACGAAACAAAAACTGCTCCCGAATCTTTGTATCAAGGTCAAATACATAAAAAAAAATATTTTTCAATTTTCAATTTTTTGGTACCACATTTCAAATTTAAATTTTTCTTAAAAATTTAAATGGCTGCCATTTTTAAACAAGATGGCGGATGAAGCTGGCCAACGAACTCGGTCGAGACATTGGTATGTACTATGTACAAACGAAGTTACATACAAATCGGTTCATAAATATGCCTTTTATCGCGTGACAAAATTCAGGACGTTTCAAAATGTCAGCCACGCTAGAAATTCAAAATGCTATAACTCAGCCTTTTTTTAAGATATAGACGAAACAAAAACTGCTCCGGAATCTTTGTATAAAGGTTAAATACATAAAAAAAAATATTTTTCCATTTTCAATTCTTTGGTACCACATTTCAAATTTAAAAATTTTAAGAAAATTTTAAATGGCCGCCATTTTGAAACAAAATGGCGGATGAAGTTGGCCAACGAACTCGGTCGAGACATTGGTATGTACTATGTACATACCGAATTACATCCAAATCGGTTCATAAATTCGAGAGTTACAGTATGACAAAGGTCAGATATATATATATATATATATGGAGATATATATATATATATATATATATATATATATCAACTTTTGAACGGAGGGTGGTTTCGGGGTCTGGGGGTCATGATCGATGAAAATATACCAAAATTTTTTGAAATCGCTTTCCTCCGAACGGCTGCAATAGGTAGCTTTTTGTAATGAAAGCTACCTAAAAGTATAGTTGTGTAACAGGCATGTAATTTTCTTTAAAATAATCCGTTACTTTTGAACGAATTAATTTATTATAAAGATCAGTGAAATTTGCCTTGTAGCGTCATTTAACAATTCAACAAATAGTATTTTTCAAACCATTTTGCTTCTCTATTAAATTTCAAAAGGTTTTATTTTTGAAAATTGAATTTTAAGAGATAGTTTGCATAGTAATATTCCTAATTGACACGCTTCTACTTTAGATAGGTTTTATTTAGGTTTAGGGTTTTAGGTTACTTTATGTTTTATTTAGATTTTATTTTTGAGAATTTAATTTTAACTGTTAGTGTAAATAATTATGTATCCACTGAACCTGCTTCTATTTGAAGAACTAAAAATTATCTGATTCGGAAGTATACGATAAAAGAAAAACTTTTTTATAGATAATTGATACGGAATTCGATGCGGCATGGTTATTGTATTTGAGTAAACGCAGCATAATACATAAGTTAGGAATAGAATTCAGTACAAGTGTAAAAAATATTTAACCTCTTAAGGTGGGATATATTATATCCCACCTACGATTAATGAAGATTTGCGCCAGAATAATTTTATTAAATTTTTCTTTTCTAACTTTGGTGGGAAAAAGTCGTAAAAATTACTTTTCCCTACTTTTAAATAAAATTTTTGGAAGATTCCGGCGTGAATTCGACATTACAGAAACACAATTACTTGCCCCTGAAAGGGTTAAGTAAAAATTCTATACAAATTATTGATTTATCTAAGTTAACCTTTTCAGGGGCAAGGTACTTGTATTCGTAAAATGTTCAAATAATTTAAAGACACCAGAATTAACAAGAGATTTTATTTGTAAACAAGTAAAAGTAAATTTTCGCGTACTTAATAAAGATGACATTTTCATCATAAAATTCCGGTGCATATGCGCCAATTTGGGATTAAAATTATGTGATGCCGTGACGCATAGGTGCTAAGTTGCCACTAATCCTCCGTAATGGGTGGGTTAATTTAACCCTGGTTTAATACTTTTCGCACCAGAATTTTTTTTCAGGGATGAAATTAAAGAAGTTCCACGTAGAAACCTGTAATTAAATAAATAAAGATTCATCAAATAATTTTTCTGGTTCGAAACGTTGTTAAACTGGGTTAAATTAATCTACGCATTACGGAAGATTAGTGCGAACTTGGCACCTCTGGTGACGGCATCAGAGACCTTCAAGGGGTTAAAATGTTTCTGGCACGTTAGAAAGTTGGTACATAATATTTTTGTTCATTCTACTTATTAGAATACCACTAACTCCGTTCTGAGTAGGGATCGTTCTCAGACAACTGTAAATTTTATAGCCATAGCTAAAAATGTGAATTAAGAAAATGAACGATAAATCTTTATTTTTTTTTCTTTCAAGCTCTACCTGTGCAATATGAAAAAAAAATCCCTTAAATTTCAATATTAAAAGAAAAAAAATGTAAAGTTATAAATGTCATTAGGAAGTCTGTCTCAAGCTTCTAATTTATTAATTGAAACTTTTATTTTTATGAACTGGAAAGCTTTAGAGCAAAGAATAAAATAAAAATAAAATAAAACTATTATATGGACACATATAATTTATTCATCTCTTTTTTATATATGTATATACTTTTGCACTTTATACACAACAGAAAACATTTCTATTAATTATCCTTATTTAATATTTTTTCTAGAGGTAACTGACATTACCAAAGTACAGAGTAATTTTGCATTCAGCTCTCTACTGGATGGCGTTTTCATATTGATAACATTGTACATTTCCACATGCATTTACAAGCAAAGACTTTTTTTTAAGTACTTTTTAATTTTGTTCTTGTTCCGAAATTTTAGCTAGTATATTTCTTAAGCATCATTACCAAGTTTAGTTAAATACACATTTGATAATTTAACTTCGTCGAATGAATTATAAATAAAAATTGCTTTCAGAATAAGTATTACTGTTGCAACTCATTTTGTGGAAAAGGAATAATCCCTATCGGGGATTACGGACTGCCATCGTCCCGTCCCGAGGGAAAAACTTTAGAACAAATTTTGATTCCGGCCTAGACCGATGTAAGTGATGTGATCTGGCAAAAGCTAAGTGAATAGTAATAAGATTTGTGTTGTGTCCTGTAATTGTAAATATTAATGTGATTAAAACTGTGAAGTGTATAAAGGACCTCTTCATTTCGTCAAGTTATTTAAAATTTTGAACTTTACTCGGATTTAGAGACTCTGATTACAATTTATTATAATTACCACAAGCCTGCAATTGCTACAGTTGACCTTAAAACAGGTATAACATTAAAAAGTAATTACCAAGACATTTTGGATTTACTATAATATTGTTTCAAGTAATGACTGAAATTGTCAGGTGTCTCGATTTACACAAACTCCAAGGTCTGCCCCACTGAATCTTAAGAACCACAAATTGATTTGAACACCAAGAACCTCAAATTCATTTGAACACCAAGAACCTCAAATTCATTTAAACTGCAAGAACCTCAAATGCATTTGAACCCCAAGAACCTCAAATTCATTTGAACCCCAAGAACCTCAAATTCATTTGAACCCCAAGAACCTCATATTCCTTTGAACCCTAAGAACCTCAAATTCACTTGAACCCCAAGTACGTCAAATTCATTTGAATTCCAAGACCACTTGCGCGGGACGCCAAAAGTTCCGATTTTTCATGATACACTAATTCTTTTATATTTCTTTTAGCTATTCGTTAGTTCGAATGAAGCAGAACTTAATACAGAAAAACCTGTGAAGACAGAACCTGTCTATAAGAGAATTTTTTTTTATAGCTCCTTCCAAAGGAATACATTACAATTCTACTTGCTTAGACGAAACGATCTTTTTTTTTCGTTCGGTTTTTAGTTATTTTATTTTTACAAGCTTTACTTTACTTTGTTCAAACCCTGTATAAATTGAACCTGTTTATAACAGAATTCTGTTTTAAAGTAAAAAATTTATTGTCCCTACAATAGGAATGCGATACAATTACACCTGCTAAATTGTAATATTACATCAATTCCTAGTGATTACGCTTTCACAGGTTTTACTGTATAAGATTGTTGTGCTTTTTTAGTACAATAAAACCTGCTAAAAAGTAATCGTAAGGAACATAAGAAAACAATCGTTTTAAACAGGCTTTCGTCGTATCAGGTATAGTTAATTGTATAATATCCCTGCCGTAGAGAAAATGAAATTTTTACGTTTAAGGCAAGATTCCGTTATAGGAAGGTATTCCTTTTCATAAGGTTTATTGTATTTTTAAGTCCCGATTTAGAAGACCTGTATCGCTTTTTTTTTGTCTCACTGTCCATCTTTTTGTAACTCTGGACCTGACAACACTAGCAATGACACAGTTATGAGAGCTTTAGACATGTTCAGAAATTTATTACTATTCATTAGCTAAAATTGCCATTGTTTTATTATATTGAGTAACTTAAGCAAAAAAATAGGAATTAAAGTGGTAAAATTTAATTTTTTAAAGCCACAATTTAACATTATTTGATACCAATGGCCTGTAAACTTTTATTGTATGGTCGTAATTTTAAACGCGACGATCAACCCTTGTTGACTAATACATCGATGTATTATGCCGGGTGTTCCCAAACTTTATTGTTTATGCGACGCATCTTAAAATTTGAAATATTTTCATGACCCACCTAATACGTTGGTATATAGGCTCTTTGTAAAATTTATCCTCAGTAAAAGGTAATCTTTTGCACAAAGTATACACATCAGACTACCCGTAAGGCATGGTGACGTCACGGCGACGTCGTTGTGAAGTCACACTGTGATTTTGTGACCGTCGATGTGACGTCACGTGACGTCAATGTGACGTCACAGTGACTAGAATGCGAGGTCGTTATGGCCGTTTTAGAGGTTGTTTGTGACGTCACATTGTGACCACTCTGTGAAGTCACGGTGTGACAAATTTGTGAAAAGTGTGTCATTTGTGACTATTTTGGCATTAACTTTGTGACGAACCTGTGACGAAAGCGACAATGCTTTGACGTCACACTGTGACCAATTTGTGAAATATGGGTCATTTGTGACGAACTTGTCATAAACACTGTGATTTCAAATGAAAATCAAATTTCAAATTAATTGCTTAAAAGACGCAAATAGTGAAAAAGATTCCATGCTGGGACTCGAACCCGGGCCATTAGTACAGCGCACTGACATTCTACCGACTAAATCACATGGAACGATACCCAGGCTGGAAAATTTCTCACTATTACATGATGGCGAGGCTACAAACTCAGCACAAGATGGAATATTTAGCGTGAGCCACCAACATGATGCAAACACGAAACTTAATTAAATCCAGTATCGATTGAAATTATATTAATACTTGGAAATTTTTCCAGAGAGAACCATTCGCCTTGCATACAATATTTCAAATGAAAATCAAATTTCAAATTAATTGCTTAAAAGGCAATTTTAATTTGAAATGTTGTATGGAAGACGAATGTTTCTCCCTGGAAAAATTTCCAATTATTAATATAGTTTCGATGCTGGATTTCATTAAGTTTCGTGTTTACCGCATGTCGGTGGCTCACGATAAATATTCCATCTTGTGCTGCGTTTGTAGCCTTGCCAACCTGTAATAGTGAGAAATTTTACAGACTGGGCGTCGTTCCATGTGGTTTAGTCGGTAGAATATCAGTGTGCTGTACTGATGGCCCGGGTTCGAGTCCCGGCTTGGAATCTTTTTCACTATTTGCGCTTTTTAAGCAATTAATTTGATATTTGATTTTCATTTGAAATATTGTATATAAGTAGAAGGATTCTCTCTGGAAAAATTTCTAAGTATTAATACAGCGATGAATTTTGAAATAACCTTTTGCTGTAAATATAAAATCTTATCTTTTTACCGTACTTTTTAGCAAAATATCGCTATTTTGGAGTCCTATTCTTCTAAATCATTTTAAATTTTTCCACTTAAAAAACAATGCTTATCAACTGACATATTTTTTTATTCAGTTCTATGCTTGATATTAAGTTCTATGCTTGATATTGAGTTCAAGCTTGATATTTAGAATGTGTAAATTTTTTAATTTGCTGTGATTTGTCATTACTTTATTAAATACGAACATGGAGACTCACGGATATTAATACAACTATTATTTATAGAGCGGCATGATAAGCGATATTTATTTAAATTTTTTATTCCCGTGTATATTGTATTTTGTGAATATGAGCTAAATAGATTTGGTATGTTTTATAGGAAAAGACTGATCTGGGAAATAGAAAAAAAACGAGTAAGAAAAATCATGCGTTAATCATAGATTATAAAATACTTTCCAACACTTTCTGAATGCTTTAACAAGACATCGTAATTTAGGGAAATGACGTAAATAAGATAACTAAGTAAACATTTGAAAAATTGATTTCAGCAGTTACCGTCCATAGCCAAATATGTTTTCCAATTCTTTTGAACAACCCTGTATTTGATCTGTAGGTTGATACACTGAGAAAAATGAAGTACTCAAAAATAAGTAAACCGACGTACTCATATCGAATTAAATATATTTTTAGATCAAAAATGAACCCATGCTTTCTCTATTTTGAAACATCACATGTTATCAAACCCAAACAAACGAATAGTTTTGTACCCTGTAATGGTTCATTTCATTTATGGCGGCATAAATGATGTTTATTAATGTAAATATTAAATTATGCACAGCATTTTAAAAATAATTTAAAAGTGCTTGGAAATAATGCTCTTGTCATAAAAATATTCGATTTGGGTATCTTGTTAAGAATTTTGCTATTTTTCTTAATAAATAATCAATTAAACATTTCTTGTTAAGAACTTTGAACGGGAAATAAATGTCAGTACATTTTTACTTTAAATTTTAGGTTTTTCTTTTTTTTTGGGGGGGGGGGAGGGGGGCAGTACATAATGATTCATATTTGATCACAACCAATGAATAAAAAATGAGTACATGTGTTTCTCAACTTTGAGTACATTTGGATCGGAGCTATTTTGAGTATGTGACGCATTTAAATTTGAGTACTTTTTACTCAATTTTGACTTCCCATTTTTTTAAGTGCATATATACTATATAATGGGAAAATTTAGTTTAGCAAGAAAACGCCTAACAGGTTGAAATTCTTTTTCAGCAATTTATACTAATGTATGGAAACATACTTGAATACTTTTGTACAACCATGTAGTTTACCTAAAATCTTTATTACACGCCACTATTTAGTTAAAATTTAATTCAAACTAAGACACTCTTAAAACTGCTGAAATCACATTTCCAGAAATTATAATTTATAGACGGTCATGTATCCAATTCTTTACGTGATCCTGTATATCGTTTTATCTATATTCTACAAACATTTCTTGGTAAATTAAATGCAGTTCAGCAAAAAAGAGCATAACTCATTTAAAAACCACCTTTAAGCAATTTGCGCCCATACCCAGTAATCCTTACGAATACTTTTGTGTAGCCTTGTATAGGAATTACAGCATTTATATACACCATATACTATGCATAAATATAGTGAATCATAAAAGCGCATATCATAATTAAAAATACATTTCCAGCAATCATCGCTAATGAACAGTACTTCGGATACAATATAGTATCTGAAATATTTTGTGTGTCCCTGTAAATGCTATATACGTATTATTCATATTATACATGAAATAATTTATAGTATGTAAACCTCAGCGACATATATCAATTTCATTATATATGAAATAGATTAACATAATTAAAGTATGCCGCAAACAATTCCCTCCACCCCTATATTATTATGTATTTGAATTCCTTTTTTAGCCCTGTAAATGAACAATAACTATTCTTTGCATCGCATAGTCAACAGAATGCATATTTTAGTGCACTTCATAAATGCATATAAATTTTATTCTGTTTGAAAGCGTGCGTAAAATCATAAAAAATCATTTGAAGCGATTTTTTTTCCATAGGCTGTAATGTAACGGAAAACTTTTGGCTGTCCCTGTAAATGAACAAAGCATGCTGCAAACTTCATTACAAATAGGTACCGTGCTATGGTAAACGTCAATAACATCCAAAAATTTCAGGGCAATCAGAGTATATTTTCGAGAGTTAGAGTGCGGACAGACTGCTAGACGGACAGACAAACCGAAGTCATAAGCACTTTTCAACTTGTGTCCTATAATATGTATCCTGTATTATATGAACTTTTAAAAAATATATACTAAAGCAGTTTAATCTATAACTTCCCATCAGGCATGAAAAACACTTTGTTTCAATGCTTAAGTATCATATTTTACTTTTTAGTGCCAATAATTACGCGTATCATAAACGTAGAAAATGAATTTACAATAGAAGAAAATTTAATAACCGATTCAGAATGTCTATAATTAAATGTTTGATTAAAATCACAAACAGAAAAGAAAAAATGCTTACATACAATTTAAAAAAATAAATATACCAATTTGAAAAATACTAAAAATAATAATTAGGATTTATAATTGTACTATTAAACAACAGCAAACTCAATAGATAAATTAAATGCCTTATTAGATTTAACAATATCTCAAAAATATTTCGATATGGTATAAGGAATTCCTATTATTTTATAATTTCGGCAAATGTTAAATCTGAAAACATTGGTTTGAAGATTTAGGATTTTGAAAGATAATTTAAAATATTATTAGCACTAAAAGAAAATTCTTTCAAATGTTTCACTACTGTAATATGTAAAGATACATTTTCCCAGTATAATGTTAATTTCTAATCTGAAACAGTTTCGTTATCTTATGATAATCGAACATCATATTTAACCCCAAAATAATAATAACTATAAGTGTTAGTAATCAAAAAATAGTAAGAAGCCGATAAAATAATTCCAAATCATTGTCGTTCCATACATTTTCAATCTCAAGTAAGAGTAAATTAATGTTTATATTAATTCCAGTATGAATGTAGGCATGCACAGTCTCTGCGCAGTTTTTTTTTCAAGCGATGGCAGATTAAGATATTTTTCTTTACAGTTATCGAATTTTAAAATATCGCTTCTAACAGTTTAAAGATCAGTCTCTTACAAATATAACATAAAACTATTTAACTCATATGTACAAATCAGGAATAAAATATTTAAATTAAATAAAACTTACATATACGTTCTATTAATATCCGTGTATCCAAAAATGGTCATTTCCTTATCTTAAAGTGTTGTAGACGTGGTGAAGGTGATGTTCTAAAAACAGTGAACTATTTATTTCCCGCGTCTTCTCATGTTTATTTTTTTGTGGGCAGACGATTTTCAAGCAGATGGTCTGGTACAGATTATTTGTTTTTGCATGCAAGAGATATGAAACTTGAATGCGCAGTAATTTTCTGAAAGTATGGTTAATTAAAATTTTGTATTTGAAGAAATGTCCAATGTATTTAACCTTTTCTTTTTATCCGTACCAAATAATACAAGTTAAAATGTATTGTAAAGTTCATTTTTTCTAAATAATTATAATAATAATATTCATAATTAGAGTTTATTAGATATACCATTGTTTAAATTTTCAAAAGGTGTAAAAATAAATTTAATGGTAATAACGAGCCCCCCCCCCTTTTTTTTTTCTTTTTTTTTTTTTTAAGTAAAGTTTGTTTTGCACAAATTTTGTATATTTCTTTTATTTTCGGAAAATGCTAATTTTATTTAAAAAGTCTGAAAGAAGTAGAATTTATGACTTGAATACAAATTATAAAAATATTCTAAAGCAATAAATGCATAGATGACTAAACTCTGAAGACTCTTTCTACGTGCTCATTAAAAGGTGCAGATTTAACTGTAATAGAAAATTTTTATTTTGAAACCACAGAAGTGTTTCGAATAATCCTGGTCGGTAAAAAAAGAAATAAATAAATAAATTCCTCCCAGCAAACTAAATATGTAAAGTGTATAAATTTAATATTCCTAATTCTAATTATATTATCCAAATGCTAGATAAAATTGAAATCATGAAAAAGTATACATTCACTATCTTAGATATCAAATTGATAAAATATAGCCTGAAAATTTAGTTTATTAATGATTGTATCGTGCACTTTATTTATTATGCCCCTCCCCCCCCCTCTCCCCTTTAGTGAGAGAATTTACCATTTGCTATCCACTAATATATTTTATTCCTTATGCCATGTAACTCGTGACTGTTTAAAATATTTCTCTTCATTTTCAAAGATTTTTGAAGTTCATATTTTTGTCACACTGTGACTTACAATATGGTGGTTTTTTTGTCACATATGTGACGTGACGTACGTTACATAGCAGTGATATAACAGTGACCTCACAATTTTTTTTTTATTGCCAGGAAAACATAATTTTACAGTAAATAACATGTTTTGAAGAATTTTCGTAATTTTTTAAAGTTTTCTAAGAAGTTCACATCTCAGTCACAATGTGACATCACTGAGGGGTGGCATTTTGGTCACAGATGTGACGTGACCCCAGTGACTTACAGTGACGTCACAACGACGTCACCGTGACCATGCATGCTATGAGGGTAGTCATAGGTAAAACTAATAGGTAATTGGAATAGTCATAGAAAAAAAAACCCTTCCTTTACCTCGTAAAGAAACATTTATTCACTAAATGAATGTATTAGTGAGAGATTTTATGTCAGAGTTGAAACTTTTAAAATTTTAATTTAAGACTAGTCTTTGCATAAAGATTAATAAAAAAAACACCTTTTTATGAAATTATTTATCGATATTTTTTCCCGAAGCATTTTATAAAAGTTTCCTAACATAGTTTCAGCAGACAAAATTAATTATACATTTTTGAAGACTTTCTTTATCCTTCCCCGATACACCAGAGGCGATCTAATTGATAGTTTGCGAACTATTATATTGTGGACTTTAAACATGTAAACAAGTAGGATTTTTATTAATTTTCATGTATACTAATATGAAATGAAAATTATTCTTGTCAGATAGTTATTTATCTAGATCTCTATTGATTAATTAAACCTGAAGTAAGAAGGATCATACATTCCACAAAAAAGTAATGTAAATTATTCTTGTCAAATAGTTATTTATCTCGATTTCTATTGATTAATTAAACCTGAAGTAAGAAGGAATATACATTCCACAAAAAAGTAATGTAAATTATTCTTGTCAAATACTTATTTATCTAGATTTCTATTTATTAATTAAACCTGAAGTAAGAAGGAACATACATTCCACAAAAAAGTAATGTAAATTATTCTTGTCAAATAGTTATTTATCTCGATTTCTATTGATTAATTAAACCTGAAGTAAGAAGGAATATACATTCCACAAAAAAGTAATGTAAATTATTCTTGTCAAATACTTATTTATCTAGATTTCTATTGATTAATTAAACCTGAAGTAAGAAGGAACATACATTCCACAAAAAAGTAATGTAAATTATTCTTGTCAAATAATTATTTATCTAGATTTCTATTGATTAATTAAACCTGAAGTAAGAAGGAACATACATTCCACGAAAAAGTAATGTAAATTATTCTTGTCAAATAGTTATTTATCTAGATTTCTATTGATTAATTAAACCTGAAGTAAGAAGGAACATACATTCCACAAAAAAGTAATGTAAATTATTCTTGTCAAATAGTTATTTATCTCGATTTCTATTGATTAATTAAACCTGAAGTAAGAAGGAACATACATTCCACAAAAATGTAATGTAAATTATTCTTGTCAAATAGTTATTTATCTAGATTTCTATTGATTAATTAAACCTGAAGTAAGAAGCAACATACATTCCACAGGAAAGTAAAGAATAAGAAAAAAAACAACAACAACTAAGGTCTTTCAAATCAATCAGAATGGTATTCTACCTAATAATTTGTTCCGAGTATGAAACCAAAAATGTGAAAAGTAGTTTGGAGGAACCTCAGAGTAAAGATACTTATATGAGAAGACTGCGGGAGGAGCCAAGCATTTTCAGTTCTATGGTAAAAGAAAAACCAGTTTTGCGAGGTTGAGATTTCTGCGGAATTTGACTTCGGATTTCAGAAGCTGATGATCATATCGACCTTCGAGTTTCTTGGGTCATATTGCAAGAAAATGGGCTATACTGGACCACATATAAAATAAAAATAATGCAAAACCTTTGAAAAGGGAGCCTGTGTATTACAGAATATCGCTTTAATAAATAAATGTATTGTCCTGGAGAGAAGAATACAATGCAATTACACCTGCTAAGACGAAAACCTGCCTAAAACGGAGATTTGAGGTGTCTTGAAATTCGGACTTACCAGGTTTTAATCTACTAAAAATAAGAATTTTTCAGGTCTTGAATAAAATCTGCAAAAAGTTTCATCCTATCCATGATTATTTTGTCTAAATTTTAAGAACTCGATAGCTGTTAGTGTTAATGTTAGAATTTATTTAATCACAACACCCATTTTGCGATCATTAATGCATAATAATTTACATATACGAGTAGTAAAACTTCATTATTAAAAAATATTAAAATAGTACAAATATGAAAGAGAAGGCTGAAGAAAAATTGATAAGAAGGAAAGCAACGGCAAATGATTTGATGAAGTTGTTTTAATTTTCAGTGAGTTTTTAAATTGTCTCCATGTTATTTCAGTTTTATTTTAATCTTAGTTTGCTCTTCAGTAACAATGCATCGTAATATGATTTGATGGAAGTTGTCTGAATTTTCATTGGGTTCTCACATTGTTCTCAGTTATTTCAATTCCATTTTATTCTCAGTTTTGTTTTTAATAATAGTTAATGCATCTAAATATATAATTTGATGGAAGTAGTTTCGATTTCCAAAGAGTTCTCACATTGTCTGTTCTATTTTATTCTGTTTTCTTTTCAGTAACAATTGATGCATCTGAATATATAATTTGATGGAAGTAGTTTCAATTGATAAATAGCTCCAAACAGTGTTCATCAGTGTGTCAGTTTTATTTTACTTTCAGTTTTCTTTTCAATAAAAATTAATGCACATGAGAATATAATTTGATGGAAGTAGGTTCAATTTCCAAGGAATTCTCACATTGGTCACCAATTATATCAATGCTATTTTATTCAGTTTATTTTTCTCTTGGAAAACATTGCTCAGAAATATAAATGCGTCAAAAAAATTATAACACGAATAATGTGTAGTCATGGTGCAGTGTTTTATATGAAAAAAAAAGTTCAAGTATTTATTATGTTGAATTCAAATTATATGCATCTCGATACGTAATGAAGGTTCGATCATTAAAATTTTCAGCCCTGGGCAAAGGAACTATTTTCGGCGCTAATCGTAAATTATCATTTTTTAATAGTATTTATTTATTTATTTATTTTTTATAACAAAGAATGATTACAAGAAATGTCTGAGAACACTACTATTAACAAATGCATAAACATAATTCAAAAACTGAAAGTTTTTGTTTAACACAAGTTGCATTATAATTAATTAAATTTGAAAATATTATTTTTTTAAATGAATTTTACAGAGTGGAAAGTAGAACAAACATGAACTAACACTACTCTATCTTGGAAAAACATACATGTGCTAAAGAAATTCGTGCAAGGATTTTTCCTTGCTTAAGAAAAAAAGTGCCGCACGTGCTCTGCCGGTAATTGGGGATTGTTGGGCACTTTGCATGTAATTTGTGGTATAGCAATTGCAATATATAGTGCAATGAGATTTTATTGTATATTTTAGAAATTTAAGTCTCTTGTCAAACCTAAAAAAAAATTCCAAAGGGAGTTTTAATTTTCAAATCTTTTACAAGTTTTTATCTAATGTCATAGTGATTTCACAGAGAATATTACGAAATATTTGTAATATTTCTTTTTAATAAAAAGACTTTTCTTTCAGAAAAGTAAATAATGCCGCAATCAGTATCAGTTTTTTCAAGAAATTCTCAGAATCGGCGGTTATTAAATTCTTGGAGAGTGTTCTGATTTGCCATTTCATTGTTGATGACGATTTTATGAATTTGGAACGTGATATAATATGCAATACTGCTTCAGTAGAATAAAATCTAAGCAGGAACTATTTTCTTTTTTTTTTTCCGATTCATAAGGTTTTTTTTTTTTTTTTTTTTTTTTTTTTTAGAGTGTCACTGGGAAGTCGTCAACAAGTGTTTCAGATACCCGCGCACTTTGCCCATTTGACACGTGTTTAATATGATTGTGAAATGATGGATGATATTGCAACGCTACTTTTAAGACTTTTTATTTAAGCCATTCTCATTAAGGAATAGATTGATAAAAAAATTTGAGTGTATCTTGCAGCGCCAGTTTGTCCTTGCTAAATGCATTATTACATTAGTTATTACATTAGTTATTACATATAAAATAGATTTCAAGTGATTCTTTTCTAAAATTTGACCATGCAAATTTTTATAAATGCCACCAACTTCAATAAAATATGTTTCCAGTGTTTTCTACGAACGAACAGTGCTTATGAACCAAATAATTTCCCTATTTGAGAATTGAAGGGCTTGCTGTAAAAAGGAGGTAGCTCCATTTTTGGACGTTTGGGAAATAATAATAATAATAATAATAATAATAATAATAATAATAATAATAATAAATCCTTTAAAATTTAAATTTTGCACTTTCGTTAAAAGTATTGTTTTCACTTATGCATTAGTCCATGCCCTCATGCATGATTTGCCACCAATAACATAAAAAGTTACTTATTCTGAGTGATTTTTTTTAAAAGAAAAAAATGTCAAAAAAGGAGCTACCTCTTTTTTTGCAGGACTCCCTTCTATTATTTTATTGAGATTATTTCCAACTTGGCAAGACCTTCTTCATATACTGAAAACAACACGTGTTCTTAAAAATATTCTATGATAAAAAAATCAGAGAATTTTTTATTGGCACTGGATAATAACTGTGATATCGCCTTCTTTTAAAATTTGGAAGTTTTATTTTCATGAAATGGAAGTTCCATAGAAATTTTTTGTCGAGTTTCTTGCATGACGACATCTGTGTTTTTGGATTTGTGTATTATTAAGCGATAGTGACATCATATGAGCACCGTACTGTAGATGTTGTTTAAGACTGGATCGTAAATGAGGAATTCTTCAGCGGATGCAAATGGCGTCATTTTATATAAAATAAAAGCGTGTGTTTTAAGTCTTAAAACTGAAATATGTTTCGTATTATCTATATTTATGTACATATATATTTTTTTCATCGGGGGCAACATTAAATTCTGAAAAAGCAGAATTCCTGTTTTCTAGTATTTATGTTCCTGTTGGACATAATATCGCTCCCGAGTTAACAAAAATTGCTCAAAAAATTATAATTTTAAATTATATACTTACTTTAAAGTGTTTACACTGCAATATCAACTATTCAACGATTTAATAATGCTTTTAATAGTTTGTATAATTAATAATTACTACCTTATAAAGATAGAGAAAAAGGCCAGTCGGGCACATTGCAAGCAATACCAACAAAAGAGGTTATAACCTCACCGTGATAACAAATCAGAAGAAAAACAAACTTCACGACGTAATTATACCTAACAAGGAAGGTCTTCTTACCGGGCATACTGAAAATATTTTGAAAAAAAAAAATTTAAACTACTTATTATGTAATAAAGGATCAGTCAAATTTAGCGGCAGAATTACAGTAGAAAGACTGTAAAAAAATAAAATATTTTCGAGTATTTGGCATGAAAAGACGAAAACGTTACGCAATTTGGCGAACAGCACTTTTCCTCGGCAAAAGCAAACGATTTTAATGCATATGAAAACTGGTTATTAATTGATTTTGAGAATGCGTGTAAATAATATATAATGAATTTAAACTTAAACTATGAGAGAGTTTAACGCATATAATTTTTTTGTATTACATATTTATGTTGCTTGTTGCTGCAGTTATTTAAGTTTATCAGTGTAAAATAATTTCATATATAAAAAATATTTTCATATTGAAAAATATATTTTCATATATTTAGGCGTATTCCAAAATAAAGGCCAGATGAAGAATGCTGCAGTTTTCCATTTCAATATCGGAGAAGTTTTTGTTTCCATAGCAACAAAATTGATAAAACTGTTATAAAACCAATAGTAATTTATAGTAGTGAGACCTGGACCACTACACAAAAAGATGAAAAGCTACTTATCAATTGGGAAAGGAAGATCTTAAGACTAAAGAAGACAATACATGGCGTATAAGGACAAATATGGAGATAGAGCAATTATATAAAAAGATATAATAAATACTATAAAAATATGAAGAATGCAGTGGTTAGGCCATCTAATCCGAATAAGGGATGAGCGAAGCACAAAGAAGATTTATAGTGGTAATCTAATTGGGAAAAGAAAGATTGCTAGACCCAGGAAGATGGATAGAAGAGGTAGAGAACGATCTTGCACAAAATCAAATTATAAATTATAAAGTAAAGGCCAGAGATCGGAACGTCTGGAGAGGTATCTTGAGGTAGGTCAAAATCCTACATGGATTGTAGCACCATTGTGTATGCATGTATGTAGCAACAAAATTGAATCTACAGTGCTTAATTGGACTTAATTTTGAGCTTAAAACAATTTTAATTAATTAAAATTTTGTTTTTATTCATAAAATTTCATAGTTAATTTTTATTATAAATATATATATGACAAAATTAGAGTTAAAACAAACTAAAACTGACAAAACTAAAGTTATTTAAATTAAATTTATTTAAACAAGTTCAACATAAAACATTTTTACCTTAAAGAGTATTTGATATAAAAAAGTATTTTTTGAGATTTTATTCCATCATCAACCGGTGATATATCGCCAAATGACAAAATTTTCATTATTTTTTTACGGACATTCTATCGAGTTTTCGCCGAAATTGTTTTATACCTATATATCCTCATGAGAAGAATATTCTATAATTTTTTGAGATTTTTCAGAGTATGACCGTATGGAGACCTTCCTATTAAGTAAAACATAATAGTTCACCATAAGTCCAATAAAAAACGCCAAATGGCAAAAAAAAAAAAAAAAAAAAAAAAAAAACATATAGTTCCTGATTTATACTATATACATTTAAGGGTTAAATTGCGAAGTTTTGTTACAGCATTCTGAATGTGTTGGAAAGTGTTTCTTAATCTATATTGGACGAATGATTTTTCGTTCTTGTTTCTATATCCTTTTCTTTGTCTTCTGTGCGATGTCATAACTAATCTTCTAAAATCAGGCGTGATGCTTAATAGTTAAATATTTTTGGAAAAGCACATCTTACCTCAAAATTCAAATCAAATACGCATAAGAATTGCTGAATCGGAAAAAAAGTGGAAAAATTGAAAAATTTTGATTTTGCGATTTTCGTTTTATTTGTGTCTTGCTGAAAACAGCAATGAATTTTGGGATTTGGCACGCTTTTTAATACTGAAACCATAAAACAAAGACAAAGTAGTTCGTTTTTATCGCTAACTGATCAGAAAAAATATGTGGAATGTAGCTGGAACATTAAAAATATTTAAGAAATATCTATTAAATTACAGTTATTTATTTGGCATCAAACTTAGATAATAGGTTAGATATTTCAGAATAATGTTTCCGAATATCCCACATGTTCATCTGATAAAAATTAATATAATTTTACATATAGTATTTTTTTAAATAATACCTCTCTATTCTAAAAAAGTTAGCAACACTCACACATCCATTATTGAATTTATTGTGTCCTTTTTCATTTCTTGACTTATTCTGCTAAAACTGTAGCACATGAAAACATGAAACCGTTAATTTATAAAGAAATGTATGATGATAAGCATGAAGAAGCAGCTAGTTTTTAAATCGAAAAATTATTATTGGCGTTATTTAACGTTGAAATTAATCAATATAGTTTAGTTACATATGTTTTATTGGATTAAAAATTTCACCATCTACTGCAGGCTTATTTGACTACATTGTGGAGTGCAATGTTCAATCATTTTTTATTTGTCTACCTTTTTTAGGTGCGTTCGTAATTATATAAATACGTAGCACTTATAGTCGTCGTTCAGTGTGTCTGTCTGTCCGCATATAACAGAGCGAAAACTACCCAACCGAATGGTCTGAAATTTTAAATATATAATTGTTGCAATATTTTGTCGAGTCACTTCAAATTTCATGACAATCGGATGCATAGTTTAATTACAGGGACAGTCAAAAGTTTTCCGTTACATTACGGCCAATGGGAAATAATTATTGCAAGTGCATTTTAATGATGTTACAGCCTTCCGAATGGTCTGAAATTTTAAATATATAATTGTTGCAAAATTTTGTCGAGTCATTTCAAATTTCATGATAATCGGATGCATAGATCAATTACAGGGACAATCAAAAGTTTTCCGTTACAATAAGGCCAATGGGAAATAATTATTTCAAGTGCTTTTTAATGATGTTACAGGCTTTCGAACAGAATGAAATTGATATGCACTTATGAAGTGCGCTAAAATATACATTCAGTACAATATGCGGTGAAAAAAATTACTATAAAACTAGTTAGAGTACGAACGTATCTCATTTGCCACGTTTGACGAGCAATTTCCAACTTGTTTAGTTTGAATAGAGATTTAAATAGAGAATTTAAGTGTTTGAATAGAGATTTAATTCATACTTAAAGAAAAAAATTATCTACTGTTACCAGATTTTAAAATCTTTCCAAATACTGTATTTTAAATCGAAATACATATATTTACTCGTGGATATTTAAAAACAAAAAGAAAACTTTAAAAAATTAAATTATTACATGCGATACACAACTTAATACGCAACGGAAAGTTTAAACAGCTATTAAGTTTCTACATTTGTAGCAATTTTTTTTTCTTTTCAAAACAGAACATGGATTTAGAGACCGAATTTAGCCGAGAATTTAGCCGAGTCTGGCCGAGGGCTGGCGAATCCCATAGTATTTAACAAAGTAGTACAACTTAATAGTTGACACCAGTGCCGGACTGGGCCAAGGAAAAGGACGCAGACCTTGGATTTTCAGAAGGTACAAGAATTTTAGCAAACTCATGTCAATTTTTACTATGTATATTGTATCTGGCTTGACAAAGTTTAACACATTTGCACGGGACCAAGTATGAAAATGGTTTTATATTATATCTCTGAGTCTAGATACTTGTAGAAGATCTTCCTATATTTCCCTTGCATGTTTAAAATTCCATGAAATCTACACAATTCTACGAAATTTTCTAAAGCGAATCTAGTAATATCTTAAATTTCCAGCAATTTGAACACCCATTACCTTGTAGTAGATTAGATGACTGATATCAAGTCTAGGGATTTCCTTAAGAGTCATGCAAAAAAAAGTGATCCCCCAACCAACCAATTATCTTGCAAATCACTATATAAAAAGACATAGGTACCAATTGATTGAGAATAATGTCTACTATTAAATGAGATTCATAAATTTTGCGTTGGAACTTGTCCACATATTAAAAAATGCACAAATGATGATTTTTCAAATGGTAACATCTAGTTTTGTTACCCTATTTGAATTCCTTGCCAGCCAGGAAAGTGATAGATTTTATATAATTTTCTTACATTTTAATACACTTATAATACAAAAAATGTTAGGGGTTTGTCTATAAATTTCGGAAAATAAAAGGAAAATTACAAAAAAAAAAAAGTACCGAAAAGATCCAATTAGACACGTAAAATTATACAGGAATTTTAAATTTATAATAAACTTATTATTGAGGGAAATCTTACAATGCGTTTCTAGTAAATATTTATGATTTTTTTGTGGCTTTTTTGTTAAAAGAAGACGGCTTAACCCCTTAACGGTTGCATTAAACTACGGTTTAAAAATTCAGACTGCTTATTGCCAATACTTAAAAAAAAAAAGAAATATTCACCATATTTAATGGCAAGTAAAATGATACCAGTATAAAGCCAATTACAGTATTTTATAAAACTGGTGGGAATCAAACAATCTGAAAAAAAAAAAAAACAAAAAACAAAAAAACAAACACAGCCCGTGAATATCACGGGAGCGAGAATTAAGGGGTTAAATTGAGGAAAGACAAAATTTCTCTGTATCTCAAAAACTAATTATTCAAATTAGTTGTAAACTTACTTACACGTCGAGGTTTTAACGATTGTGATTTGTTGTATGCATAAATTCATAAATTAAAGACACTAAAATAAGGTGCCAAAAATAGGTGTTATTGTTTGAAAATTCAGAATTGTCACAATTTTTAATATGTAGATGACTTCGGAAACATAATTTATACATAAAAATAATTAGTAGACTTATTTACAGTCAATTGATATCTATAGATTTTTTAAGATGATTTTTAGCGGAATTAGTATGGTAGCTATTTTTATTCCATTTATCGCCATTGATGTACTGAAAATCGATATAAGAACTAACAATTTCTTTTGCACCAGGCGCGAAATAGAGTTAATGTGGTACTGTTAAGTGCTAAAACCTTTTTTTAAATATATTTATTTATAATATGAATTAGTTATCTGTCAGTTAAAAATGAGATAAATTCAGTATGAAAGTAGAAATTTTGAAAACTAAAGTTTAAGTTTCTTTTGTTCTTTTGTAAAAGTATCACATATTATGTGGTATTTGAATGTTGATACAATAATATATGGTTTAAATTTGAATATCAAGGATATTTGAAAATATAAGGTTATTTCAACGTTCAAATTAACATCCAATTAAGGAATGTGAAAATATAACACTTGCTTGTGAAAATAATACTAATTACACTAGCAACATTTGATATAAGGCGAGTCAGGCATTTTTATATGAAGAAGCATTTTGCATTTAAAAAAAATACTTTATGTATCCATAAAATGCTAAATTGATATTACACTATAAAAAAGTTTCTACAGAAAAGTACACCGAAAAAGCCGATTTGTTAGTCTAAAATCACTAAAATAACTGAGTAAATTTACACTTCCTATGATTTGCAAAGTTCTTATCATATCCACGGAAAATCTATCATTAAGTAAAGCGAATAATAATAACTGAAAATTATGATGTAGATTTTGTGAATGAAAAAACGCTGGCCTCGGGATTCTACAGCTTGTAGGATTGTAATCCAGAGGTGTCATCAAGTTTGTATTCCTCGTAAAGAAAGGTCATGTTTTCCAATCAACAACAAAATCCCCACAAAAAGTTTTTGGTGTTCTGGTTCTGATATTTTTCTCTTCCTTTTCTCAAGTTGTTTTCAAAAAGCATGGTTTCAATTAGGGGTGCATTCAAGGCCGGCTTTGGCAAGGTACTAAAAGCTAAAAGACTGAAAATATGCAAAATATTTGGTTGAAATTTAAAAGATATCATTCAAAGAAGCAATGAAAAAAATCTTCCCAGGGACTCTGTGCTACTAAAAGCTTTCCCTTGGTGCATGCTTTCTCTCTCAATCGCACGCAAAGATGCCTACTTTGGTTTCAGATCCTGAAACTGCTCCGATGTGTCTTTAATTTCTTTGTGATAATAAAAAATCCCTCTTTCGTTCTGTTTGTCTAATAATTGATGATTATTCCTAAATGAATTCTCGAAATTTAGTGCACTAATCAGGATGTATGTGTTCAACGAGGCAAAAAATATTGCAGCGGCTTACGCACTTAGCGGCGCAAAGTTTTCCTTGGTTGTGGGCGCACCACCCCTCGGTTCGATAAGCGATCCCGAGCCTGGTTGACTCAGAAAATTAAGAGTTACTTGTTACAATATTCTACATTTTCATAGCATCATGAGTAACGGCCATATTAATGTTGTACATATAAGTTGTAAAATTTTTTCAAAGAGTTTATGAAATTAAGAGTAAAAGAACAGAAATCTGTTTAAACTATTACCATTTAGAGACTTTGTATATCATAGAGATGCGATTTTTTAACTTTATAAAAGACGATATTAATGACGACATTTGTTTGCGTCAAAACATCTTCTCGTCTGATATGTCCCTCTGAACGTTTGAGGGCTTTCCTGCTTTTTCATAAAAATGTTTATAAAACAAATATTACTTTAAATGTTCTTTCCTTGTTTGTTTCTAAAATAAATTTCATATATTTTCATTTTACGTACATCTTAAAATACAAATCTGTTAAGAATAATTTTGCCTACAGCCGATTTACGCTGTTTTTGAGAAACGTCAAAATACGGACAACCATTTTTAAGTATGAATTACATGGTTTTTACCCGTATAATCTACTATTGCATAGTAAGTTTGAAGTACTTTACTTATTAATGTGCACGAATAATTGAGGGCTTGAATTTTATTATGAAATTGACTTAGTATTTTGGAATGAGGTTAAATTTTTACCCTTCAGCATAAAATACTTAAAATCTTAGCAGTGGACCCCAAGCTTCCAAAAGTTAAATAAAAATGTTAAATGTAAATAAAGTTTTTCTTAGAAAGAAAGTATATTATGTTCAATATCTGTAAAACGTTTAATGATCAAACAATTAAGAATGACATCAACAATATTTTCAATTATTTTAAATTTTGAACACTTTATAAAGCGAGAGTTAAAAGTACGAAACTATGTCAGGAAAATATACTTTTGGAGCGTTCTGAGAGAGATACATTTTTTGAATGTGATTTTCTGTTACTTTTCTGTTTATTAGGTGGGACGAAATGATACTGTGTCTGTGGATGAATATGAAAATAACTAACCTATCGGAAAACTTGATGTCCGCTACTTATACAAACTTGTATTCACTTTAAGATTTCTTCATAACGTTAATGTAATCGCAATCCGGAAAGACGATAAGAAATTTTCCTAACTGTGCCCATTAGCGGGGTCTTTATCTTATCTTTTGGGTTTAAGGTATTCAAAGAAAGCTTTTGCACATGTTTTAGATACATTTAAGTAAATATGGTTCAATATTGTAAATGGCAACCCCTTTTACTGACATTTGCCCCGATTATTTTAGCAAACATACTCTCATGTGAATGTGAATATGAGCGAAAATTTCTTCAAAAATTTCAGTCTTTATTAATAATATTGCATATACACCACTGACTTTAGAAAACAAGCAGTTACCTGAAAATATGGTTCGTATTTTTTCTGAGGTTGATTGAAAAAAAGGAATTTAAATATTCTATTCATACCAGTTTTATAGATGAACTCGACAAATATTTTTTAAATTTAATTATCCGCTTAAAAAAGAAAAAAAAAGATTGTATGAACCTGTTTCATCTATACGTTTATCTATATTGCACTATGTTTATCAATGCTGACAAAGCATATCTCCATGAACATTGCTTGTATCTATATAAAATCATTGTTAGTTTGTAAATAATTACAGAATTTCAGAATGAGTTTAACAAATTTGCATGTAATAAGCAATAACCTCTTGATATTTATGAAGTATGCTATATAAGAAAAAAAAAGATTGTATGAACCTGTTTCATCTATACGTTTATCTATATTGCACTATGTTTATCAATGCTGACAAAGCATATCTCCATGAACATTGCTTGTATCTATATAAAATCATTGTTAGTTTGTAAATAATTACAGAATTTCAGAATGAGTTTAACAAATTTGCATGTAATAAGCAATAACCTCTTGATATTTATGAAGTATGCTATATACGTCTTGCTGTTAGGAGCAATAGTTGATGTACAACACGCACATCACATGGTTTTTCGTTGAGTTGCCTTATTTCGTTTTGTGGTAAATAGGTATCAAATATCTCTTGCAGTAAGGTTAGGAATGTCAATCAAGTTTTATCCATGAACTTGAACATTGTTCAACATGATTCAACAGATGAATAAAGCGAATTTATCTTAACATTTAAGTCATAAAATTGTAAAAATATTGTAATATATATTATTTTATACTCTTATCCTTAGGATAGATTTTTCGGGGTTAGGGTAAGGTGGTGCAAGAGTGCGTGGTGTACAAGAGTACGCAAAGCGATTATCTAATCCGAAAACGCAGTTTTACATTTATCTACAGTTGTAAACGATGTAATGACCCTAATTACAACTGCAGCTAACTGCAAAACTCTGTTTTGGGGTTAGAAAATTGCCCTACCTACTCTTGCATTACCTTATCCTATATGTTTTCGAACACACATATTTATTTGATGAAAACTAATATAATTTTACAAATACTTTTTCTTTTTTTTAAATAATATATTTATTAAAGAAGTATAACTTTATTGTCGTAGCAGATAATTGAGAGTTACTTGTTACGATATTCTACATTTTTGTAGCGTTATAATGTAATAGCCATAGTAGTGTTGGACACTGCATTAGTTGTACACATTTTTCAGAAAGTTTACGAAAATAATAGTGAAATACATTAAAACCTTTTAAACTATTACAATTTAGAGGCTTTGTAGAGAGTTTCAAGCGTAGAGATGTGACTTGTTGTCTTCCTAAAAGCAGGTGTTAATGGCGACATGTGTTTGGGTGAAAAAATCGTCTTTTGTCTGATTTCTAATAAGAATGCATACATTAATTATACGATTTTTTTTTTTATTATAATCGACTATTGTATATTAAGGTTCAAGTATTTTTCTTTCTAACTTGATTATGCAGAATTGATTGCATTAATTTTATTTTGAAATTGAATTGGTATTTTGGATTGAGTTTAAGCAGTTACCAATCCGCATAAAAAATTCTCTAATATAAATAATGCACAGCAAGCTTCCAAAACTGAAATAAAAATGTTAAATACAGATATATTTTTTCTCTGGAAGAAAGTATCCTGTGTTCAATATCTGTAAAACATTTAATGATCAAACCTTAATAATAACATTAACGTTATTTTCAATTATTTTCAATTTTTATTACTTTATATACGGAAGTTAAAAATGCTAAACTATTTCAGGTAAGTATACATTTAAGGCTTTCTGCGAGAAATACAACTTTTTTGTAACGTGATTTTCTGTTACCTTTCTCTTTATTATGTGGTAAGATAGGCTTTGGTGTTGAAAGATGACTATGGAAATAACTATCAAATCTTCTTCTAAATTTTTTCACAATGTAAACGTAACTCCGAATCCCGGAAAAACGAAAAAACTTTCCTAAATGTGCCCGTTATCTTTTTTCTTACAGAAATTCAAAGAAAGATTTGCGTATGTTTTAGATACATTTAAGTATATATGGATAAATATTTCAAATGGCAGCCTTCTTTACAGACATCTGCTCTGATTTTTTTTAGGGAACACACTTTCATGCGAATATGAGCGAAAATTTCTTGAAAATCTCCAGCCTCTATTATTTCTTAAGCAAATGTCCCAGTAAATTTATAAAACAAGCAGTTACATGAAAATATGGTTATAGTTCCTTAAAATTTCACGAAGAAAGATTCCCTAAGAAAATGCCCCATTAATTTTAATATATACTTTTTAGTAGAAATATGATCCAAACTCCTTTAAAAACGACAACAGTCAATTCTAATAGATGATTCCATAGCTTTAGTAGAGAATATAGGACAAAGATCCCCCCCAAAAATCTCTGTTTATTCTATGACTGGAAATACAACATTATGTATTCAAATTTGTTAATGTATGCTAAAAAAATTGGGGCTAGTTTCAAAATGTTTCTGCAATATTTCACTTGACAATAAAATTTCGCGGCAAGCATTTTTAGAGCTTGGACATACATTAATAAATATGTCATCATTTAAAAATTTATATGATAACATTTGGAAGATGCATCTTTTCATTACACCATCAAAATATATGCAGCTGTCAAAATTATGCGGGAACAAATCTCAAAAATGAACCGGCGGAGTCCTGAATATTTTTTTTCGCTAAAAAAAAGTTTAAACATTTTATTAATATCAGTTTTATTGATGAACTGACAAAAATTCTTTAAATTTAACTCTCCGCTAAATGAAAAAAAAGGTAGATTGTATTACATTGTTCCACGTATCCGTTACATCTGTGTCACATTATATTTATAAATGCTGACATTGTTCATGGACAGCCAAATATCCATGAACATTGCTTGTGTCTATATCAATATCATTGTAATTGCATGACTTTGACATTGCTAACTAGGCGTAAAACCAAGAAAAAGTGTCCAAGCTGCAACTCGATGCCAAGTCATTGGCATAGCTCACAAATGCTCTACCAACTGGGTTACTCGGACGATACCTAGTTTGGCACCCCTCATTCTTATGTGTTGCAAAGGCTGCATATGCGGCACAAGATACAATATCTTCATGGTCAAACAAACCTGTGTCAAACATGAGACAAAATTAACCCAACATCGGTGAAATGATACGCAGAAATAATTTTATAGTTCTGAAATGTACCCGGAATATTGAATTTTTTAAATTGCATGAATTTTTGCATTGCTAACTAGGCGTAAAATAAACAGAGTGAAAAAGTGTTTAGGCCGGTACTCGAACGAGGGTCATTGGTATAGCGCATCAATGCTCTACCAACCCTACTCCGCTAAAGTGAGGGTCGCCAGGCTGGGTATCGTCCAAGTATGCTATTTGGTAGAGCTTTAGTGCGATATGCAAAAAAGTGTTTAGGCCGGTACTCGAACGAGGGTCATTGGTATAGCGCATCAATGCTCTACCAACCCTACTCCGCTAGAGTGAGGGGCGGCAGGCTGGGTATCGTCCAAGTATGCTATTTGGTAGAGCTTTAGTGCGATATGCTCGTGATTTGGGTTTGAATCCCAGCTTGGAAATTTTTTTACTTTGTTGATTTTACTCTAACAATTTCAAAATTAATGCAATAAAAAAAATTCAATATTTCGGGCGCATTTCATAACTTCAAAATTATATCTGTATATCATTGTTAGTTTGAAAATAATTACAGCATGTCAGAATGAATTTCATTTATTTGTATGTAGTAAGCAATAACCTCTTGACATTCCTGAAGTATGCTGTGTAGCCATGGTGCTAGGAAAAAATCCTGATGTGCAACGGGTACATCATATGATTTTTCTTAACCCTTAACAGGTGAGGTGGAGTGTTTTGCATCCCAGAGAAATTTAAATTCTGAAATATTGCCATCTTAGATTACTAGATGGACTGTACACTTACATATGTATGTACACTTTTAGTACTTTTTCAATTGTTTTTATACAAGTAAATAATGCAAAATTCACGGGAAATTTTCTTAATTTAATTCGCTAAATTTTGTGGACTGCACTAGAAATAAAATTTGGGGTTACATACACCCCACCTCATCACTCACGTTATAAAAAAAATCTCCTAACCACTTAGCTGAGCTATCTAATTTTGTTATCAACTTTTATCACAGGAACTTGAACGTTGGCCATCATGATTCAACACGTATAAATTTCACAAGCTTGTGAAAATACTATCAAATGACAGAATGAACTTCTACAAGTCCGATTTTTATGTTAGTCAATAGATAAAAGGAAAGTTACTTGCCTGATGTATTCTTGCTGTATGGAGTTTTCTAGAATGTATTCCGCAGATCATTTTAATAAATACAACGGCAGTTTTTAACTCTCCGCATACAGCTCTTACGATTTCCGTGGGTTATCAAGTTTCCACACTACTACGGGTTAAGTGAAAATCGCGGCGGAATAGTTGGCAGAGGCGACATTTTTAAATTTTTAGTCTATCACTATTTTCAAACAAAAATCTTTATGGTAGATTACTAGCGCTGGAAATTTTGTTTGGAGATAGTGGTAGACAGAATAATAATAAAAAATATATATTCGGACTGGTGATTATTATATCTGGTAAAAACATATGAGCCATATTATATGTCTTTTGGAAAGGCAAAACAATATGAATTCCTTGTATCTCTCTATTCTAAAAAAAAGTAACTACCGCTGTCACCGCCGCCGCCGGTTTTGAATTTTTTGTGACCGGAGGTCTTTCATCGTTAATATTAAGAAAAATAATGCATACAAAAATATGAAAACCGGTAGTATTATACAGAAATGTTTGATAAACACGCTGATGCAGGCAGTTTTCAAATCGAAGAATTATTTCAAGAGATATTTAATACTAAAGTTGGACAAAATCGTTCCACTAAAAAAGTTTTATAGGAGCAAAAACTATTCATGGGAATTTAACCATTTTTAGATCATTTTATACGTTTGAAGTTCCCAGTGTGCAGACTGTATTTCTGTTTTTAATTTAACTCATTTTTTGAGGTTTTATTAATATTTTAAATTCAAATTTTCAGCATTTCTAGAGATATATTTACTTATTTTAGAAAATTGTATTAATTTAACCTGTTGCCAGCTGTATAAAAAGCGCAAACAATAATGTTTGCTTCAAATTAAAAATTTATTTACACGTGACTATTATAATCAGGAAAAAAACATTTGGAATTAGAATTAAATAATTATGTACAAAAAGCAGGAACTTACTAAAAATAACGTCATAAAAACTATAGTTACACGTGAATTGTAAGAGAGAAAGGAAATTGTAAAATAATAAATTCATTAACAAGCGTTAGAAGTCTTAAATAGGAGAAATTACGTCATATTTACGTCACATTACAGTTATTACATAAAATGAACAGAAAATAATATTGCAAAACAGTTTAAATTTAGAAATTGCACTAGACAATTATTTGATATTTTGAGAGGATACTTTTCAATTATTTTTGTTAGGAAAGCGCAAATAATATTTCATTTCTAACACAAGTATTTTCACGTGAATATTTAAAAGAGAAAGAATAGCTTGGTAAAAATTACGTCTGATTAAAAACGATTAATTTAAAATGTCTCATTTAAAAGAACTTTCTTTTCGCTTTGTTAAAAAATACCGGGAGACAAAGATTCTGTTTACTTAATTCCTTTTATATTAGCTTATTTTGAAATTTTGTTACACGTGTCTACGTCATCAAGTTATTTTTATTTCGACGTTTTATTTGTATTTTTATTAATGTTGTACTAATTTATTTGTTCTTTCGTTATTTAAAATAAAAATTATGTCAATTTGTATAATTTGGCGATTTATATAATTTGGCGAATTTGGTCGACGGGATAATCAAGTAGTACCGCAGCGGATTTGGCGTTAAAATTCCCCAATCAAAGAGAAATGAATAGAAATTCGTTTATAGGGAGATCGCCACTGTTTTTTGAATTACTAGGGGGCTCAGCCCCCTTTCAGACACCGCAGACTCTAAAAGCACGCTAATTTGATTGGCTTTAAAAAGATTTCGAAAGATTGAATTATAACTTAAAAAACAGTGGCGATCCCCCTATAAACGGCTTTCTATTCATTTCTCTTTGATTGGGGAATTTGGCCAAATCAGCTACTGTTAAAAGATGCAATGGCTGCTTCCGTCTTTGATTAAATAATTTTAGTTAAACATTTCAAAATATAAAATGGATTAAGTAAACAGCCTTTGTCTCCCGGTATTTTTTAACAAAGCGAAAAGAAAGTTTTTTTTTTAAATAAGACATTTTAAATATATCGTTTATAATCTGACGTAATTTTCACCAAACTTTTTTTTCTTTTTTTAATATTCCCGTGAAAATACTTTTGTTATGAAATGAAATATTTAAGCTGTCCTAACAAAAATAGTTCAAAAATATCAAATAAATGTCTCGCGCAATTTTTTAAATTTAAACTGTTTTGCGATATTATTTTTTGTTTATTTTACGTAATAAGTGTAATGTGACATAATTTCTCCTATTTAAGACTTCCAACGTTCTAATGCATGTTAATGAATTTATTATTTTACAATATCCATTCTCTGTTAAACTTCACGTGTAAATAAAGTTCTTATGCAGTAATTTTCAATAAGTTCCTGCTTTTTATACGCAATTATTTAATTTTAATTTGAAAGTATCTTTTCTATTAAATTATAAACAGAAGTTCTCTTAAACAAACATCTATCATCAAAAAACAAGTATCTTTTCTATTTATAATAGTCACGTGTAAATAAATTTTTAATTTGAAGCAAACATTATTGTTTCCGTTGTTTATACAGTTGGCAACAGGTTAAATTAGTACAACTTTCTAAAATAAGTAAAAAATATCTCTCGAAATGCTGAAAATTTGAATTTAAAACAGAAATAAAACCTCGAAAAATGAGTCAAAATAAAAAAAATTAATGCAATCTGCACTCCGGCAAATTCTAACGCATAAAATGATCTAAAAATGATTACACTGCCATGTATAGTTTTTGCTCCTATAAAACTTTTTTAATGGAACGATTTTGTCCAACTTTAGCATTAAATATCTCTTAAAATAATTATTCGATTTGAAAACTGTCTGCATCAGCGTGTTTATCAAACATCTCTCTATAATACCACCGATTTTCATATTTTTGTATGCAATATTTTTCTTAATATTAATGAAGATAGACCTCCGGTCACAAAAAATTCAAAACCGGCGGCGGTGACAGCGGTAGTTACTTTTTTTTAGAATAGAGAGATAATTCAATCTTTCGAAACCTTTTTAAAGCCGATCAAATTAGCGTGCATTTAGAGTCTGTGGTGACTGGACGGGGGTTGGCGAACGTAGCTCGTAGGGGGCCGAGCCCCCTAGTTATGTAAAATTCTTGATAAATATGTGAATAGTAATATATATATAGGCAGAGGAAAAAAAAATACCGCATTTTAGGATTGGAAAATTTCAAAATTCAGACATACGTAGAGGATTTAGCTTTCAGTAATTAGTAAAATCTTTTTCTGTTTTATATTTCTTTCTTTATTTTCATTTTTCTTTTGTTTCTCTCTATTCTAAAAAAAAGTAACTACCGCTGTCACCGCCGCCGCCGCCGCCGGTTTTGAATTTTTTGTGACCGGAGCTCTTTCTTCGTTAATATTAAGAAAAATAATGCATACAAAAATATGAAAATCGGTAGTATTATACAGAAATGTTTGATAAACACGCTGATGCAGACAGTTTTCAAATCGAAGAATTATTTTAAGAGATATTTAATGCTAAAGTTGGACAAAATCGTTCCACTAAAAAAGTTTTATAGGAGCAAAAACTATACATCGGAATTTAATAATTTTTAGATCATTTTATACGTTATAATTTCTCGGTGTGCAGAATTCATTTATTTTTTTAATTTGACTCATTTTTCGAGGTTTTATTTCTATTTTAAATTCATATTTTCAGCATTTCGAGAGATATTTTTTACTTATTTTAGAAAATTGTACTAATTTAACCTGTTGCCAACTGTATAAACAACGGAAACAACGAAAACAATAGTGTTTGCTTCAAATTAAAAATTTATTTACACGTGACTATTATAAATAGAAAAGATACTTTCAAATTAAAGTTAAATAATTGCGTATAAAAAGCAGGAACTTATTGAAAATTACATCATAAAAAGTATACACGTGAATTTTAAAAGAGAAAGGATATTGTAAAATAATAAATTCATTAACATGCGTTAGATGTCTCAAATAGGAGAAATTACGTCATATTTACGTCACATTACAGTTATTACATAAAATGAACGCAAAATAATATTGCAAAACAGTTTAAATTTAGAAATTGTGCTAGACATTTATTTGATATTTTGAGAGGATCTTTTCAACTATTTTTGTTTTGGAAAGCGCAAATAATATTTCATTTCTAACAAAAGTATTTTCACGTGAATATTTAAAAGAGAAAGAATAGCTTGGTCAAAATTACGTCAGATTAAAAACGATTAATTTAAAATGTCTCATTTAAAAGAACTTTCTTTTTGCTTTGTTAAAAAATATCAGAAGACAAAGACTCTGTTTACTTAATTCCTTTTATATTAGCTTACTTTGAAATGTTGTTACACGTGTCTACGTCATCAAGTTATTTTGATTTCGACGTTTTATTTGTATTTTTATTAATGTTGTACTAATTTATTTGTTCTTTCGTTATTTAAAATAAAAATTATGTCAATTTGTATAATTTGGCGAAATTGGTCGACTGGATAATCAAGTAGTACCGCAGCAGATTTGGCGTTAAAATTCAACAATCAAAGAGAAATGAATAGAAATCCGTTTGGAGGGAGATCGCCACTGTTTTTTAAATTATAATTCAATCTTTCGAAATCTTTTATTAGCGTGCATTTAGAGGCTGCGGTGTCTGGATGGGGGTTGGCAAGCATAGCTCGTAGGGGGCCGAGCCCCCTAGTGATTATAAATAAATAGCAAAAGAATGGTCAATTTTCCCAATTCACATTATATGGAATAAAACATTTCCGTTTGTCAGGTGAAGATCTCGTCACCTCATCGTCATATCAACTCGAGTAGCGATGGCCGCCCTTCGGGTGTTCCTAAACAAATGGCTTTTCTTCCGGCTTTTTTTTTTTTTTTTTTTTTTTTTTTTTTTTGCGAATGGCTTATTTGCTTTGATTTTCAAATTAATTTTAAATATATGTTGAATTTTTGCTATTATTTTTATCGATTCAAATTCTGTTACCATTGAAAATTGCAGTGACATTGCCTAATAAAAGTAGCCGTAGGTTTCACTTGATATTGACAATAATGACACCAATAAAAACAAAATTAGGAGAATTTAACATTATTTTAAACAAATTCATTAAATACTTTATGATTATAATTATAATTATTTTTTTTTTTGCATTAATGGATTAAGACGTACAGTATATTTTTCATAAAAAATTGCCGTAACTTTATGATAAAATTATTTAATTTTTATTTTAAATACGGAATTTATTAATTGTAAAATTACATTTTCTGTGAAATCTACATGAACTTTCTTAGAATAAAAAAAGAAAAGAAACGAAAACACAAGTTATTTAAGTATAATAAAGTGCTCATTTACATGGTTATGAACATATGCCTATAATTGGCGTAGCCAGGAGGGGGGGAGGGGGATTTGGTACGCTCGCTGCTATATAATAACAATCTAAGGCATGCGCTTTAAATTAAATAATTTTCAACTATTTTCTCTTACATTAATAACTTCAATAAACAAGTATAAAAAAATATTGTAAAATGAAACTTTTTCATAGAGTGTTTTTCTGTAGGAATTAAAAGAAGACATCAGCTTCTTATCAAGAAAGATATTATTAGGTTGAAAAGCTAAAAAGTCATAATATAGAGGAGTCAAAAAACCTTTCAGCGTATAATTACAGAAAACTCTGTCTAAGGCGGAATCGGTCGGGACCGAGAAAATTTTCCGTGATAGACAATATTCCGGCTTATGCAAAAGATCGTGATTTATTGGAATGAAGCATACGTCAGTCGAATAGCGTTTTATGTTTCCGATAAAAAGATTGGATCTTGAGTTATAATGAATTGCTCGCGATCTTTCATCACGATCTTTCATTGATTGTCCTGGCTCGAAAATCTGTCGAAAACTGAAATTCTGAAGATCCTTTGTCTTTATAAATAAATGAGAAATGCTATTTAATTTCTTAGTACCGCTGTAATACCTACAAATTTGAAGTTTACACAAAATAATAATAATAATAATAATAACTTCGGGAATGAGACATAAAGCCATCACTTTGAATTTGAGTACAACGTTAAAGCACAATATATTGCACACAATACATATTTTCATAAACGTGTACTGAACTAGTAATAATAACTTTTAAATGCATATTTATAAAGGAAAAAATGGCATAAGCAAGAATTCCTTAAAATTTAAACAGTTTCTGTTCCTTTGAATTAACTTTTTAAAAGTATTACGGAATTTAATTTTTATGCTCGACATTGAGTATTTGATGTATATATATCAGTTTTAAAGTTTCATAAACGAAATGCCCTTCCTTTTTAAAATATCCTATTTTCCGCCTTATGCAAAATTTTGTTTTCGGAGGGACCTTAAAACTCTTTCCGTTTCCGCGTCAGGCAGATTACGGCTTATGCAGAAATAATTAATGTTATTTTCTATGGGTTCGCCGGGACTTTAAAAATTTTCCGCGGTAGACAGATTTCCGGCTTACATAGAGTCCGCCTTAGACATAATTTACTGTAATATGGAGGAAATAACTGAATTTTGTCGCCTGCTCATGAAAAGTAGATGTACTCGTATTGTCAGTCTCACTTCTTCTAGATGATAGAAGTACTTTTTAATCATTTGGAAAAATAGTTATATCTCTATAATTAGGAAATCAAAAACATATCTGAAGCGTTTTATTAGTTGAATCCCGCATTTTATTCGTTTTCTGATTGGTCTATACAGTAATCTGTATTTTCCCTTTACTTTCAACAGAGATGGATACTTCTGTTGCCACTATGACAAAAAAGTAATAAAAACTACAAAAAAAAATCAATTACTCAGAAACAAATTAAGATACAGCTTTCAAACAAATTGCAATTAAAAATACATTATTTTCTCTATACGACGATATAAAAAGTAATATTGTGGGATGTTTAGAAGTTTAAAAATGAAATTTCATTTAAAATTGGTCCAGGAATATTAATGTTTAATCCATGGCGTACGTAATGTATGACCAGCTCCGTACAAGCTTAAAAATTTACAGTACCGAAAATTGTAAAACTGAAATTTCTTTTAAAATTTGTTCATGATGGGTCCAGGAATGTTATTATTTAATCCATGGCTTACGTAATGTATGATCAACTCCGTGCGATTTTTTATGTCTTAAATTTTAGTCTTTGAAAAAATAATTTTCCAAATGGTCGTTGTAATTTATTAAATTGCTTTTTTTATGCGCTGCAACCAGTTTTTTTGAAAATTTAAATTCGACTACAGTTGTGTTTTTTTTTTCTTGATGAAGCAAATAAAGCACGCTGATAATACTCACAATATGTTTGAAAAAGGTTATCACAGAATATTTGAAAAAGTTTCCTAGATATAACATTACATTAGTAAAGAAAATGTTTTTTAAATAATGTATATTAGAACCAAAAATGCATTATTAAAGACTCTCTTCTAATTTAGATTTCTAACATACAAAACAGCATATTTAATACAAAATAGTATAAAGCATGAGACTCTTAAAACAACCTCTTTTTGAGGCATTTATCACTTTATTATTTTTGTATTTCTTTATTTTTTTTTTTCAGAATTAAACATCGTAAATTAACAAAACTCTATAACTTTAAACCTGTCGTGGCTTTACAGAAAGATCTTTCCAATTAAAAACTAGTATGTTGTGGCCATCACAAAACTTTCTTCTACATAAATCACGTCAATTAAATCATTTAAATAGTACAAGAAATTAAATCAATTTATTGATATAAAAGTATACCTGAATTTGAAGTTTGATGAAAATTCGTACATTAGTTATTGAGATAGAGCTGTAGGGGAAATTCTGAAAAATGCAGCATAGCAGCGCCACCTGTTGAGCGATTTGCACCAAAACACAAACAGCACTAATTCATATTAAGGTATACCGGAATCTGAAGTTTGATGAAAATCCGTGTATTAGTTCTGGAGCTAGAGCTACTGTGGAAATCACAAAAAATGCAGCACAGCAGCGCCACCTGTCGAGCGATTTACACAAAAAAGTACAAAACATCAATTCATGTTAAGGATTAGCTGAATCTGAAGTTTGATAAAAATCCGTGCATTAGTTCTGGACATTGAGCTATTGTGGAAATCGAGAAAAATGCTGCATAGCAGCGCCACCTGTTGAGCGATTTACAGCAAAACATAAACAGCACTAATTCATATACTGGTATACCTGAATCTGAAGTTTGTTGAAAAGCCAAGCATTAGTTTTTGAGATAGAGCTATTGCGGAAATCACAAAAAATGCAGCATAGCAGCGCCACCTGTTGAGCGATTTACATCACAAGGTGCAAAACGTCAACGCATGTCAAGCACTAACAGAATCTTAAGTTTGATGAAAATCCGTGTATTATTTCTTGAGATAGAGCTATTACGAAAATCGTGTAAATGCTACAAAATGCAGCATAGCAGCGCCATCTTTTGGGCGATTTGCACCAAAACGTTACCAGCACCAATTCATATCAAGGATTAACTGAATCTGAAGTTTGATGAAAATCCGTGCATTAGTTCTTGAGATAGAGCTAGTGCAGAAATCGCGAAAAATGCAGCATAGCAGCGCCACCTGTTGGGCGATTTACACCAAAAACTAATCAGCACCAATCTATATTAGGGAGTACTTGAATATAAATTTTTTTAAAATTCCGTGCATTAGTTCTTGAGATAGAGCGCCCACAAAATTTGTGTCACATACACACAGACAGACAGACAGACAGACAGACAGACAGACAGACAGACAGACAGACTCACAGAGTCACAGACAGAAATTTTGTAAAAACATGTTTTTTGGAATATCTGACCTCTAAAACGTGTAAATCCGTCGAAAACCGGAAGTCGAAAATTTTTACGAATCCAATACTTTCTTCTTGTAAAGATAGAAGAAAGTAAAAAATTTTTACGAATCCAATACTTTCTTCTTGTAAAGATAGAAGAAAGTAAAAAACATTGCAATGTATCTCAATTTTCTCTATTATCTAATAGAATATGCACTGATCTTCCATAAAATAAATTTCTACTCATGGCTGGAATATTTTACTAAACATATTGCATTTTATGGGTCTTTTTATTTTCATGAATTTCTTTTTATTTTCATGAATGAATGTGGGGTAAACAAGTAATATTTCATTTAATGATATGATAAATTAGTCACAAAAAAATTTTACTCCAAATATTAATTCCGTTCACAAACTTGGAAACTGATTGTTAATTTATCTACCTCTGCATATGTGTGTGCAATTTCTATCTCAAAGCAACGCTAATTCCCATACATTAGAACGAAAACTACACTGGTTATCAAAAATTACGGAAAACTCACAAAAGGCTAATTTTCAAATACGCGAACACATAAAAGGAAATAATATAATCCGAGTAATTACTATCTCTACAGCACAGCTAGTCCATATATCATCTCATTCATGTCACACATGGTCTCAAGTGTCACAGTCACTACGGTGAAGCAAAAAAATAGGAAATTCCATACATCGCATTATGAGTCTCAAATGATCACCATATGTGACTCCACTGAGACGTCACTGTGACTGCTGCTTTGTGACGAGTCCGCATGTGACGTCACTGTGAGTGCTGCTTTGTGACGAGTCCGCATGTGACTTTACAATGTAGTTACATTGTGACTCTTATGTGACTGTCATTTGTAGACTCAATTTCAAAGTCATCGTGAACGCTGCATTGTGATAAGTTACCAAATAATGCCACATTAAAGTCACATGATGACTTTCAGGTGACAGAGAGACTACTGTGAAGTCACCATTGTGCTCTTTTGGGAAAAGTCTCCATGTGACTATAATATGATATTATTTGGTGACTTATCATAATGCAACGTTCATGATGACTACGAAATTGAGTCTCAAAATGACAGTCACACGAGAGTCACAATTTAACTACATTGTAAAGTCACCTGGTGTCTCGTCACAAAGCAGCAGTCACATTGAAGTCACAGTGGAGTCACATATAGTGATCATTTGAGACTCATAATGAGATGTATGGAATTTCCTATTTTTTTGCTTCACCGTAGTGACTGTGACATTTGTGACCATGTGTGACATGAATGATATGTTATATGGGCTAGCTGTGTTGTAGAGATAGTAATTACTCGAATTATATAATTTCCTTTTGAGTGGTCGCGTATTTGAAAATTAGCATTTTGTGACTTTTCCTTAATTTTTGATAACCAGCGTATTTTTGTGTATTATCTTAGGGCCCTCCCTGACCACGTGATTAAGACACCACTACACTAATTCTTCACCACACTAATAATTCACCACACTTGCGAGCGTAGAAGAGATGCCGGGTTCCACTCCCAGTGACCAGTGGTGTAGTCGTAAAAAAAAAGTAAAATAAACGCCAGGGTTGTCCGACCTTTCATTAAGCGCCGGCGCACCTCATCTAGTAGTAAACATTGAAGTTCGTTAATATTCACATGCCTGGAAACATAGAACAATATTACCTCACTGTATTAGGGAACAGGGTTGCCCTTTTGGCGTCCGCTATTTATTCAGAAATTCCGACTTCATACAGGAAATTCCAAAAGAATTTTTGCTTTAAGTAATCCATAAATGTCAGTCATTAATTAAAGTGAAAATTACTATTCGTAATTTCTGGTATGAATTCTGATTTTCTGAATAAAAAAAAGAGGCCGTACTAGCATCCGTGGTAGAGAGAAACGATATGCACACGTCTTATAAGACGCACAAACGCTTCATAATGGGAGCCATAAACCACCTGCTATGCAGAGCTCGATGTGAAAAATAATTGTAGAAAGAAAGGATAAATCATAATAAATTTAGAATGACATTTTCCTGAGAGAGAGGCCTATCAAAATAATTTGTAGAGAAAGGAGCCGAAAATTTAACGTCTTCTATAATAAAAAAAGAAGCATCTTTTTAAATGGATTTTCCTTCTATATAAAAAAAAAAAAGTTTTGATTTGGAAATGGACCAATGAAAATCTGCGTAGATATTCCCGGCAGATCGGTATCCAATTTGAATGCTTAAGCATGGCCTTTCTTCGTTAATATTAAAAAAACTGTTGCATACAAAAATATGAAAATCGGTAGTATTATAGAGAAATGTTTGATAAACACGCTGATGCAAGCAGTTTTCAAATCGAAGAATTATTTAAAGCGATATTTAATGCCAAAGTTGGACAAAATCGTTCCATTAAAAAAGTTTTATAGGAGCAAAAACTGTACATAGGAATTTAATCATTTTTAGATCATTTTATGCGTCAGAATTTTCCGGTGTGCAGACTGCATTTAGTATTTTAATTTGACTCATTTTTTGAGGTTTTATTTCTATTTTAAATTCAAATTTTTAGCATTTCGAGAGATATTTTTTACTTATTTTAGAAAATTGTATTAATTTAAACTGTTGCCAACTGTATAAACAGAGCAAACAATAATGTTTGCTTCAAGTTAAAAAATTATTTTACACGTGACTATTATAAACAGAAAATATAAAAAGCTGGAACTCATTGAAAATTATGTCATAAAAACTATACTTACACGTGAATTTTAAAAGAGAAAGAATATTGTAAAATAATAAATTCATTAACATGCGTTAGAAGTCTTATATAGGAGAATTTACCTCACATTACACTTATTACGTAAAATGAACAAAAAATAATATTGAAAAACAGTTTAAATTTAAAAATTGCGCGAGACATTTACTTGATATTTTAAGATGATCATAATATTTCATTTCTAACAAAAGTATTTTTACGTGAATATTAAAAAGAGAAAAAAAGGTTTGGTGAAAATTACGTCAGATTATAATTGTCAGATTCAAATTATAATTCAATCTTCCGAAATCTTTTTAAAGCCGATCAGATTAGCGTGCTGTTAGAGTCTGCGGTGTCTGGACGGGGGTTGACGAGCGTAACTCGTAGGGGGCTGAGCCCCCAGTTTTTTAAAGAAAAAACTTTTAATAACAGGAGTCATTCAGTAGGCCGCCATGAAAACATGCAAAAGGCGCAGCGTTGGACAGCCCTGGTTATACACTATAGGCAGAGGGTAAAATCAAGATAATATACACTACAGCTTATTTAAGAAACAGGGGTACACAGAATTCCTTAGAAAAATACGGAAAATATGCGGCGTATACCATCGTATACCCTCCACTACATTCCTGCTGGTGACTCCGTTGCAGACTCTTTATGGAGTTCCCGGAGGTAATCTTCAGGTATGGTTTAATATTTCCTTGTGTCTATACCGTCTTAATATGTCGACGACGGCTTATAAGCGGGCGTTTGGTGCCAATCTCACAAGTCGGATGTATGTGCTAAATAAACAAACTAGCTTATAGTAAGCGGCAACTTTAGAAATAAAGAAGAACGAATACATGATTAGAAAATTTTCCAAAGGAGATTTTTTTTCTTAGAATAGGCGGGATGAAATGTGAACAATGATAAATTTTTGTTTGAATCGTAATAAAAAAAGAGCAGAGAGATCTACAGGTCTCTGCTGAAATGTCCGGATCTTTGCCATTGGGTATAGAGGTCAAGGTCTTTGTAAATTGTTCAGGTTTTTATAATTGGCATAGGGGTCGATTTTTAGGTGTGTTCATAATTATATAAATACGTAACACCTATAGTCGTCGTTCAGTCCATCCGTCTGTTCGTCTGTCTGTCCGTCCGCATATAACAGAGCAAAAATTACCCTACCGAATGGTCTGAAATTTTAAATATATAATTGTTACAAAATTTTGTCGAGTCATTTCAAATTTTATGAAAATCGGATGTATAGTTTTATTACAGGGACAGTCAAAATTATTCCGTTACATTGCGGCCAATGGGAAAAACTTATTGCAAGTGCATTTTACTGATGTTACAGCCTTCCGAATGGTCTGAAATTTTAAATATATAATTGTTGCAAAATTTTGTCGTGTCACTTCAAATTTTATGAAAATCGGATGCATAGTTTAATTACAGGGACAGTCAAAAGTTTTCCGTTACATTAAGGGCAATGGGAAAAAACATTTTATGTGCATTTTAATGATGTTACAGCCTTTCGAACAGAATGAAATTGATGTGCACTTATGGAGTGCATTAAAATATACATTCAGTACACTGTGCGGTGCAAAAAATATTTATAAAACTAGTTACAGTACGAACGCACCTCATTTGCCACGTTTGATGAGCAATTTCCCACTTGTTAATCTCGTGATGACCAAGAAAACCTGTATTCTGCCCAGTATGAAAAAAAGGGCGCCTTGCATATATTGCGTTTATAATGTTCCAAAACTGTTTAAGCCCACGGACGCGTTTCGCTAAAGCACTAAATAACTACGAAAGGACTTAGAATTAGGTCAAATCGTTTTACAGTGATAATCTACAGACTGTAGGGAATGAAAACAAAAATAGATTTTTTCAACCGAAAAAAAGCAAATGTCCCCTTATTATTCAGAAATTTGCATGAACTGTGGATCGGAACAGACGTTTCGAAGCGAAATTCAAATGGTTTCTTTAGTTAACATTCCATCTACCATTTTTCTTTTTCTTCTATACTTTTTTCAGTTCTAAACTATTTTATTGTTCTTATATTTATTTTCGCTACTTATTTATCTCAACGTATATTAAAACATGTGTTCTAATGTATCTAGTTCAGTGCTATCAACGCAAGATTGAATTTATTATCAGGGGTGTTCCGGAATTTGAATACTATTATTTCTGAAGAGTAACCTTCGAACTATCGTGATATTAAGACATATCATCATATTAATATTTACTCAACAAACGGGAAAACGGTTGATAAAAAATGTGTAATGAAAGATATATAAATGCAAACTTTGTGGCTACAAATTTTCTACCAAGCATTTATAGTCAGTTGATTTACCGATATGAATAATCACAATAAATCTTCAGTATGTGAATCGATAACTAAAGGAGGATACTGCGTGTATTTTAATTTCAAATATGAAAAAAGTCGATTCATGTTTATTTATTTCTCAAATAACGATAAAGGTATTTCTCATAGCATTTGAGAGGTACGAGAATGAATATGATTGTCTGGTTTCACATATAGCTAGCCCGCAAGAAAAGTAATACAAAAAAAAAAAAAAATCCAGTTTGCGTATTATTTCGCTAATACGTCTGATTAAGGTGTGTTTTGCTACAAGTGTCAGAAGTGCAGTTATCCAGAAAACCGCTAGATTCCTCTGTGTCATTTTGCCAACACAGAAGGAGGCAAAGGACGGGGAAGGGGATAAATTTGTTCAATCCTCCATATCTATTCTACGTCTTGATTCTTAAGGATTTTACTCTTTTAAGGATTGCACGCTTTCAGCTGCATTCAGATCTAAGTGCTATAATTTTATTTTACAGTTAAAAAGAATACCAATCTTACTTTGCTTTTGTTGTGAAATGTGGTATTTTTGAGTAGTGTCATACTTTTCTTGCGGTTGAGCAATATCTTCCATTTATTTTGAGTTTATTTTTCTCTTGTTTTACACGTTCGACATATCAGTTAGTAAGTGTAGTTCTTCGCGATGAACCAAAATAGCTCAACGATTCGTTCTTTTCCTTGGTTTATGGACACGAGTATATGTGAAGATAAATCAGTAGAGAAAGGGAAGAATAAAATGAATTAATTTAAGATTAAATTATTTAGCATTCAAAAATAGCAGAGTAGAAAATAATGAAAACTGGCAAAGGTTGTTCCTAATTTATTTCTTTTTATAAAAAATAATATTTATTTTATTTTTGTTTTTTTGCGCTTAACAACTTACATTTTTAAGACACACGAATTTACTTTTTATGTAGCAAAACACAGATAAACTATATTAAATTTGTACGCATTACTACTTAAGTACAATAAATAAATAAATAAAACTACTTATTTAATTTTCCTGTAAGTCTGATACGTTCTAAGTAATAATAGATTGGCATCAAATGACAACTTTTCGTAGATTTGATGCCCGGGAAATCCAGTGGAAACGTAAATTTGACATCGTTTTCTGAGAAGGTCCTTTGCTTTTGTAGGAAAATAAAAAAATTCTATCCAATTTCTTGGTATTAGAATAAAAGTTCGTGTAATTGGCTTCTTCGTGAATGCGTCAAAAATATTGCCAGTTTGAATTTACGAACCTCCTTAAATAAAGAAACTATTTAAACCTCCCTTCAAAACGTTGATTGTTTTATGACTAATGTAGTTAAAATTTATTTACATATATGACAGATACTTATAAAGCAAATGCTGCTTTCGAAAATTCCATAATTGAATAGTCCACATAATAAAGGTGGTAAGTGACGCAATCATCATTTTGAAAAAATGAGTTGTAAAGTTCCAAATATCTATTTGCGTTTATTGCCAAATGCCTCCTTTATCAATTAAGATCTCTGAGTATTTTTTTTTTCAAATACTAATTTAACAGATGGTAGAGGACCATTGATTATCTCGAATCATATGATTAAATCAATTTATTTAAATTTTGTCACATACCATATTTATCACCTGAACTCTTCAACTACTAAATACTGAGTGTAAAGCACTCCACTGTCTCATAAATATGCTAAACTCGATATTCCTTGTGAAAAGAATCCTTTTTAACATCACAACTGTACCACGAAAATAACCCTGCCTTCAACATTTCCACGTATGCTATAATTGCAGTCTTTTTTTCAACGGTTGGATGAATCTAGCAATTCCATTAAAAAGTAATGCACATTTACTGATCTGAATCATCAACGAGTTCAGGTTATTTCGAGTATAACCTGAAATGGCAATCATCCGGGTGACGCGACGTCTGACTTTTCTGGTTGTTAGGTGGTAGTACTTCTGAAAATTCGTTAAGGATGTTGTTTGCTTCAGAAATTCTTAGGTTTAAAGGAGTTTAAGTTTAATGAGTCTAGTCCAGACATACTCAATCTTTTTCTTACGGGACGAAAACATATACGCTATATGGCCAAAGGTGAGCGGTCACTTGTGATTTTAGATGTTTTGTTAAATATCTGGAAAAATACATCAGGAATTAACCTGAAACTGCAGGTGTGTAAACATTATACAGCTCAGATTCAAAATATTAGAATAATTACTTTTTTTTTCACAAACTGGAAATATCCTTTGGTAATTTAACATCTTTTAATGCAAATATGCAAACGATATTTTTATTAAGAACTTATTGTTGATTAAACTTATTTATTATCTTAAAATTAATATCATTTCTGAAAAGAATAATTGAAAAAAAAAATTATTTTGAAAAGTGAAAATATTAGAATATTTATTCAAGCGGTTCAAAATATTAGAATATTTCGCATTAATTCTCCTTTAATTATCACCAATTCATAACTGGTGGCATCATTGATTAAATTCAAACGATTTTATTTAAAATCGGTGTTCTTTTTACAGTTTGTTTGCTTTTTCGTCTTAAAATGGGTCGTGTGGGTGATATTCCTGAATCTATTAAACTTCGTATGTTTGATTTGTATCGGCACGGTAAAAATCAATGTTATATAGGGAATTATTTACATTGTTTGCAATCAAGCGTTAGTAAAATACTAACACAATATTCAAAAAATGGAAAATTTCAGAATAATCGCCGAAATGGCGGCCGAAAACCAAACGCATCTGCTAGAGCTGACAGGAAACTGAAGCGTATAGTTAAGAAAAACCGATTTAAAAGCGTGCAATTCTTGCACCGAAAATGGAAAGAAGAAGGAGTTGAAGTTTCTACATCGAGAACATTAAGACGTCTCCATAAATTTAAGTTTGAATCTCGTATACCGAAAACAAAATCTCTCATGACTGTAAAAAAAGAAAAAACGTATAAGATTCAATTGGTGTAAATCAAAACGTTTATGGAGCGAAGAAGATTGGGAAAATATATTATTTAGCGATGAAAGTATGTTTAGTATCTATACAAGATAATTTCATCCCTAACTAATATGTTTTTCCAATCTTCTTTACTCCATAAACGTCTTGATTTACACCAATTGAATCTTATACGTTTTTGTTTTACAGTCATGAGAGATTTTGTTTTCGGTATACGAGATTGAAACTTAAATTTATGGAGACGTCTTAATGTTCTCGATGTAGAAACTTCAACTCCTTCTTCTTTCCATTTTCGGTGCAAGAATTGCACGCTTTTAAATCGGTTTTTCTTAACTATACGCTTCAGTTTCCTGTCAGCTCTAGCAGATGCGTTTGGTTTTTGGCCGCCATTTCGGCGATTATTCTGACATTTTCCATTTTTTGAATATTGTGTTAGTATTTTACTAACGCTTGATTGCGAAAAATGTAAATAATTTCCTATATAAAATTGATTTTTACCGTGCCGATACAAATCAAACATGCGAAGTTTAATAGATTCAGGAATATCACCCACACGACCCATTTTAAGACGAAAAAGCAAACAAACTATAAAAAGAGCCCCGATTTTAAATAAAATCGTCTGAATTTAATCAATGATGCCACCAGTTATGAATTGGGGATTAAAGGAGAATTAATGCGAAATATTCTAATATTTTGAACCACTTGAATAAATATTCTAATATTTTGACTTTTCAAAATAATTTTTTTTTCAATTATTCTTTTCAGAAATGATATTAATTTTAAGATAATAAATAAGTTTAATCAACAATAAGTTCTTAATAAAAATATCGTTTGCATATTTGCATTAAAAGATGTTAAATTACCAAAGGATATTTCCAGTTTGTGAAAAAAAAGTAATTATTCTAATATTTTGAATCTGAGTTGTAGTATAGGTCATATATTCCGTGAAGATTTTTTTCCCGAAACCCCATAGGGGATCATCAACAAATTGAAAAAAGAACGAATATCTTTTGGATAACCCTGTAAAAACTAATGTAGCAAAAGCGTTCAAACTCGAGATTATTATTAGTAAGTTTCTTATTGTAATATGATGTGCTCATTTTTATGAGGATAGCATGTATACTCGTAGAGAAATTAAGGTTTTTATAAAAACAGTCCCAAATTTCGCAAGTTTTTTGCTTATAATTTGCAGAGTTCTTAATATAAAAAAAAGTTAGTTTCAGAAAATATGACAAACAACATTGTACACAATACTCTGTAATCAGAATTAAAAAATAATAAAAATTGAATGAAAAATGAGCAGGTTTACTAAAAATGTTTCACTGCGCATGCGCAATTGAAATCAAAATATAATGTGCATAATGTATAGAGCAACTTTTGGGAAAGTCTCAAAATCATAGCTTGAAAATTCTAAAAATTATCGTCGATAGAATAACCTCGAAATCCGTTGTTCCTAAAATGAAGCAAAAAGATGAGGAATTGTATCCAAATATAGTAGTACGTGCAATATTGTGTACGCTATCTTGGCACTAAGCAACAGATATTTGATACAACCCCTCATATTTTTGCTTCTTTTGGGGAACAACAGATTTCGAGCTTATTCTATTGACGATAATTTTCAGAATTTGCAAGCTATGATTTTGAGACTTTCACAAAAGTTGCTCTATATACATAGCTAATAATACATTATGCATATTATATTTTGATTGCATTCGCGCCTGCGCAGTGAAACATTTTTTAGTAATCCTGCTCATTTTTCATCCAATTTTTATTATTTTTTAATTCTGATTGCAGAGCATTGTATACAATGTTGTTTGTTATATTTTCTGAAAAGAACTTTTTTTTTATATTAAGAACTCTGCAAATTAGAAGCAAAACACATGGCGAAATTTGGGACTGTTTTTATAAAAACCTTAATTTCTCTACTAGTATACATGCTATCCTCATAAAAATGAACACAGTGTATTACAATAAGCCTCTTATTAATAATCTCGAGTTTGAAAGCTTTTGCTACATTAGTTTTTACATGGTTATCCAAAAGGTATTCGTTCTTTTTCAATTTGTTGACGGTCCCCTATGGGGTTTTGGCAAAGAAATCTTCGCTGAAATATATGACCTATACTGTACTGTTTACACGCCTGCAGTTTCAGGTTAATTCCTCATTTATTTTTCTAGATATTTAACAAAACGTCTAAAATCGCAAGTGACCGGTCACCTTTGGCCATATAGTGTATTTGCTACTCTACACTGTAAGAAAAAAAAATCTGTAATTCTACAGATGTAAAGCTACTGAAATTTCTATGCTTTCTAAAATTTTTTCTGTATACTGACAAACAACATTGTACACAATACTCTGTAATCAGAATTAAAAAATAATAAAAATTGAATGAAAAATGAGCAGGTTTACTAAAAATGTTTCACTGCGCATGCGCAGTTGAAATCAAAATATAATGTGCATAATGTATAGAGCAACTTTTGGGAAAGTCTCAAAATCATAGCTTGAAAATTCTAAAAATTATCGTCGATAGAATAACCTCGAAATCCGTTGTTCCTAAAATGAAGCAAAAAGATGAGGAATTGTATCCAAATATAGTAGTACGTGCAATATTGTGTACGCTATCTTGGCACTAAGCAACAGATATTTGATACAACCCCTCATATTTTTGCTTCTTTTGGGGAACAACAGATTTCGAGCTTATTCTATTGACGATAATTTTCAGAATTTGCGAGCTATGATTTTGAGACTTTCACAAAAGTTGCTCTATATACATAGCTAATAATACATTATGCATATTATATTTTGATTGCATTCGCGCCTGCGCAGTGAAACATTTTTTAGTAATCCTGCTCATTTTTCATCCAATTTTTATTATTTTTTAATTCTGATTGCAGAGCATTGTATACAATGTTGTTTGTTATATTTTCTGAAAAGAACTTTTTTTTTTATATTAAGAACTCTGCAAATTAGAAGCAAAACACTTGGCGAAATTTGGGACTGTTTTTATAAAAACCTTAATTTCTCTACTAGTATACATGCTATCCTCATAAAAATGAACACAGTGTATTACAATAAGCCTCTTATTAATAATCTCGAGTTTGAAAGCTTTTGCTACATTAGTTTTTACATGGTTATCCAAAAGATATTCGTTCTTTTTCAATTTGTTGACGGTCCCCTATGGGGTTTTGGCAAAGAAATCTTCGCTGAAATATATGACCTATACTGTACTGTTTACACGCCTGCAGTTTCAGGTTAATTCCTCATTTATTTTTCTAGATATTTAACAAAACGTCTAAAATCGCAAGTGACCGGTCACCTTTGGCCATATAGTGTATTTGCTACTCTACACTGTAAGAAAAAAAAATCTGTAATTCTACAGATGTAAAGCTACTGAAATTTCTATGCTTTCTAAAATTTTTTCTGTATACTGCACAGAAAAAGATGTAAATCTACAAAATCTAGTTTTTGGGGTTGAAGATTAAGAAATATATATGTTATACGGTCAATTTGATAAATTCGGTTATTATTAATAATAACAGCGTCTTTTGGTAAATTTGATAAATATTATATATTAACCATATTTACCGGTTATTGTTAATAGTTACCAATGAAGTTCGGTCAGTATGATTAATTTAGCTTAGTAACGAATATTTCCTTTACTGGAACATGCGCTACTATAACTGTGAAGCTAATAAGAAAAACAAGTAATATTAAAAATTTTGTTTTTAAAGTCAATTCCTACTTAGGTCATCAAAGAAAAATTTAATATAATCCCTTAAGCTAATATTAGTTTTTGTTGCATTAAAATATATCTCAATTTGTTGATTTTCTATAAGCAAGTAGGTTTACAATGGAACTCTATGGGAATTTGGCGAAATATTAGAGATATCGCCAAGTTGGCGTCACTTTTGGCGACTCACTTTGGACGCCAAATTTGGCGATATATCGCCAAGTTGGCGACAAACTTGGCGGTATTTGGCGACAGAACAGGGTCCCCCCCCTATGGTAACCCCTTATTGAAAATACTTTAATTGATCTTCAACAACCAATGGCCGCCATTTTGTTTCCCATGCAAAACTAAAATTAATTAATTAAAATTTAATTAATTAATTAATATTTGAAAAAACTGTATTAACATCAATTGTCATACAGTACAAGTTTAAAAAAATTTATTTCAACTTGATAGGATGAATAATGAGTATTTTATTAACGATTGAAAAATTTGAAAAAGATAAATATATAAATAAATAAATAAATAAATATAGGGAGAGTGTGAGCTAATAGTAGGAATTGAATAATTGTTAAGAGACAATAATACTCATTCAAAAAATGTAGGCCGAATACCAAGGGGATAAAAATAATTATTTTAATAATTACTGAATGAATTAGGTAAAGATCTTAAACCCTGAAATAATGGAAAAATAAATAATTCAGTTTTAAAGTGCATATTTTTACCAATGAATATTAAGAAAAATGTAGACGAGTAGAAAGTTTGAAATGTAGACTTCTATTGAATTAATTTTTACATATAGCAAATATTTTAAGAGAAGTTACTGACGGAATAAAACAATTTTTACACATAATAGAATAAAAAAAAAAGAAGAAAAAGAGGTTGGTCATATGTTCCTCACCAGATTAGAAGTGCTAAATTAGACGGCCATCGAAGAGTTGAAGAAAATATATCTTGTCAATATGAAAGATGGACCGAGTGTTCCAAATACAATATTATTATTTTCACAAGAAATAGTAAATTGCAAACAAATTACATTAGAAATTCAATATTAGTACATTTATAACATTTTTTTTGGCAGGAAGGGATATTGTGGCATTTGGAATTACAAGAGGTTATTGATTTTTCAGTGAATTTTTAAAAAAAATTATTTATGTTGGCAGGAAAAGCTATTGGATTATTTGGAGTTACAAAGGGCTTTTGATTTTAATTATATTTTTAATTTTATTACAATTTTAACAAATTATTTATCTTGACAGGAAGAGCTATTGTGGCATTTAGAGTTACAAAGGGTTTTCAGATTTTTTACATTTGCAGGAACTTTAGTTACAATTGCCTTTACAATTGTAATATTGAAGCCCTTTACAACATAGGTTGGAATTCTTACGAGCACATTCTTTTAGATTTATTTCATTCACTGGCACTTGATTAACTAAATTAAAGCTTCCTTGCAGACAGTAAAATCTTTCATTGTGTACAGTTGTTTTAAAATGCCATGTTTTGTATTGAGTTTATATAAGTTTTCCTTTTCCTTAGAAATTATAGCAGCTATAATATTTCGGCTATCAGCCTCACCCATATCTACCTCTGGTATTCTTATTCGAATAATTTCTCCTACATTTGCACTTGGAAACTTTAACTTCGAAAGTCGTAACATTTCTTCTGCTTGCTTATTTAGTGACTGTTTAGCAGAGCGTCGAGCTTTTTGAATATTTTTCGAGACTTCATCTAGTGAAAAAGAAGAGTCGATCTTGTTTTCTTCAAAATCGTCCATTTCAATTTCATTGAAACTTTTTTTTTCTCTTTGCTATTTCATAATTACCTTTTCTCCCTTCAATTCGGCGAGCATTCTTATTACCGTTTTTGACTGAACCTAGAACAGTTCCCGCCAAATCTTCGTTCGAATTATCCAGTTCGATATCAATTTTATAGTAATTCGTTGTGCTTATATATTCATCCTCGGTTGAGATTGCTGCCTGAAGTTGGATATCGTTACTAGAGTGCTTTCTTATACAACAATATCTTCTTCACTTGTAATTATAGAGAAAGTATCGGCGGGCAAATAATTATTAAACCTACATTCGATTCATAGCCAAACAAACTTACATAGGGACTGCGATCTATTTGGGAATAACGTTCTCTATTTTTCATAAATTGGATGAATTTTATTTCTTCACAACACTTTGTTATATTGTTAGCTTCAAGCCAAGTGGATAACGTCTTTTCAATCTCTTGGTTTGCTCTTTTAACTGAGCCTTGTGATTGGCTGTGTCTTGATCTTCCATGAAAAAGTTTCAGTAGATTCTACATTAGACAAACTTCTTCAATTTTAATTTTAAATTCTCGCCCATTCTCACTCTTCAAGATGCACGGTGCACCAAATACAAGGCTACCACAGGCGACTATTTTTCCATTCTATTCGCACCACTATTTAAAAAAAAACTGATTTTGTAGTATATTTCTCTTGCAAATGTACTCGAACAGTATGTCAATAATTTTTGTTTTGAGCAATTGGTGTGTAGTAAAATTAAAAAATAGTCGCTTGTGGCAGCCCTGCAAAGATTGCGAACACATATATTAGGTGATAAGAAACTTCCTCGGCTCGTCTTGCTTTTAACGCTCTTGATTGAATGAATTTCGAATTCACAACAAAAATAACATCAAATCAACACTACTTAGCACGCAAAACATTCGAAACTGAAAAAAACAAAAAACAAATATTAGTGAGTGAACTTCCCGAAAGATTCGGCTGCCTACATCTAAAATAAACTATCAACTGATATTGTCAATTTGTTGACAACAGATGAAAAGAAAGTTGCGTGCTCACAAAAGCTTTCATACGATTGCACAATAATGAGTCGCAGAAACGAAATAAATATACGTATACGTTATGAAAATCTCAAGCTAAACGAGTGAAATTGATTATATTGTCCGAACTTGATTGGTATTTATTAATAATAACCTGTTAATTTGATAAATTCTCATAAATTAATCCTATTAACCGGTTTGTTTTGATATTATTCGGTAATTATTAATAATAACCGGTTTAATAACCCGGTCGAGGCCACAGGTTCAGTATGACTGGCCGAAACTGGTCAGTCAAAGATATCGGATAGAAGAAAATATAGCTTTGAAAAATAATTCGAATGTTTTCGTTAGTCTGATAATTTTAAGGAAATGCAATCCATAATATAAAGCAAAAGCATGTCCGTGAAAAACGCTGATGGCATATTGACGGTAGTATCCTAGACCTACAATTATCCTTCGTGCTGCAGTTATTTAACTTTGCAATTAACAATTTTGCTTTCATCGAAAATTTTCTAAATTTTAAACACTGTACAAATTCAATTTTTACACTATCGAATAGTAAAATAGATGTTCTTTCAAATGGAATTTGTTTGAAAACTATCGCAGTTTACTGATTTTTTTATGGCTTTTTAAATAATTTTCAGGTTTGCATTTTTTTTTTTTTTTTTTAATTATCTCCATCGGTCAGATTACGACGATTAATCCGTTTAAACTTAAAAACAATATAAATAATTTAGTACTTGCTTCCAGCTAATATCCCACAACGAAATTAAAACGTCATCTATAAATAACTGAACTGACCTCTTACAAGGAGAGGGTCCGAGGTTGGTCTCACCGAATGCGACGAACATTTGTGTATCGATAGAGTATAGTTAGTATATAAATATATGAGCGTCATAAAGCGCAACTCCTAGGGGGTCTTGAGGAAACAAGTCGCAAAGTTTAAACTACAGTTCATAATCGGATAAATTTCCGCCCTTACCAAGCGGTTCAGTAGCGCGATCGGCAGCACGCTGGATTTGAGTTTTTTCGGCCCGGGTTCAAATCCGGCTCGGACTTGTTTTTCGGAATGGAAATTTTTATCAATCATTTTCGAACCGCAATTGAAAAAATATGTATGATAATTTAAATTTACGAAAAAATATGAATTAAATGTATGTTTTGTAGCATATAAGTGCTTTTTTAACTACGAAATTTTGCATGTTTAAATATATAATGAAAAGTACCAAAAGAAAAACTGCATATTTATGTTTATAGACTAGAAATTTTTTGTTATTATTTAAAATTATTTACAGTTATTTCAATGAATAATCTACAAAATTTCACAGAGAAATAAATTAAAACACGTGATGTAAATGCGTGAACAATTATACTATTTTAATTTTGTTTCTATATGAAAGTATTTCGAATATTTGATGATTTTTAAATACCCTTTTTAAAATTCTTAATATGACTTTTTTTTCTGATTTTTGGTTTTGTAATTATTACCTACGTGATAACTATTTTCAGCAATTCAATATCTTTTTAGAACTTATTTTTAAGCACAAAGACAGCTATTCTAACTACAATCGTAAGAATACAAGATTAAAAAAATTAAAAAGTTAAAAAGCGAGTTGGTAGAAAACGATGTATTTATTTATCTGTGAAAATAGTAGTTTATTTATGTAAATAACTGTAAATAAATTTTAAAATTAGCTTAATTTTATGGTTTATAAAAGTTCCAATTGACTTTCTTTTAGTTTGTTATTATTACTATTTATTTATTTTATCTTTACTTTTCATTAAATATATAAACATGAAAGATTCGCACTTAAAATTGTATTTATATAATTAAACTGCATTATATAAAAATATTAAACAAGAAAAAAAATTGATTTCCGAAAGAAATTACTACGTATACACTTATTCTAATTTAAAATCAAGAATCCCAGACTTTAAAAATCATATTAAAAATATAAAAGCATATTTTTAATAAACCATGAAATATTTGAAGTATTTGAATGAGGAAATAAAATGAAAATAATATATTTGTTCACTTATTACCCAACTGAAAAGAAGGGTTATGTGTTTCACGCGTATCTGTGTATGTGAATTTCTTTATACCCTCGAAACATCCCAACGGCTGGATGGATTTTAATGAATGAGGTCTCTATCAATTCCTCTTAACGACCCGATGGTTATAGCTAGGTTTTGTTTTTATAAATTCAAAATGGCGGCCTTAAAATACAAAATGGTGGTAGAGACGAAAAAAATTTTACGCAACCTATTGAGTGGCATATCATTGGATAGGTCTTTCAAATTGAAGACGATGTTTCATTGACTATTTTACAATCAGAAGCTCCGTTAAAATATTATACAACCTGGAATTTGTGTTTGTAGGATCTCTAGCTTTACTGAAACTCTAATCATCATAGACATATATAGACCGCATCAAAACAGTGTTTATAGATAGGAACTAACAATTAAACACAACTTAAAAGTCATCAATACAAATAATAATAAAAAAAATAGGTAAGTAATATAAAAAAAATATTTTAAGTCAATTCCTACTTAGGTCAATAAGAGAATTTTTTTTCTCCCATTCTTCTTTCCACTTGAGTGGTGCTTAAAATGCCTTGATCAAGAAGAGGGCTCCCTCGGTCTTAAAATACCTTGATCAAGAAGAGGGCTCTCTCGATTACTGAAAATTATTAATTTAATTTAATTAATGAATTAATATTTAAAAAAACTGTATTAACATCAAGCGTCACCCACTACAAGTTTAAAAAAATTTATTTGAGCTTGATTGGATGAATAATAAGCATTTTATTAACGATTGAAATTTTGAACAAGATATATATAGCGAGAGTGTGAGCTAATAGTAGGAATTGAAACAAAAAATAGTTTCACATTGATGAGAAATAATTAATTAATTTGCTTTTTACGCAGTCGACTTTTTTGATTTTTTAAATTTAATTGTTTATTTAAATTTATTTCTCTGTTAAAAATTGTTGCTATTCATTGAAATAACTGTAAATAATTTTAAATAACAACAAAAAATGTCTGGTCTATAAACATATAAATATGCGTTTTTTTTTTTTTTAATTTTTATTATATATTTAAACATGCAAAATGTCGTAGTTAAAAAAACACTTATATGCTGCAAAAGATACATTTAATTCATATTTTTCGTAAATTTCAATTATTATACATATTTTTTCAATTGCGGTTCGAAAATGATTGATAAAAATTTTCGTTCTGAAAAACAAGTCCGACCCGGATTTGAACCTGGGCCGAAAATACTCAAATCCAGCGTGCTGCCGATCGCGCTACTCAACCGCCTGCCAAGGAAAGAAATTTATTCGATTATGAACTGTAGCTTAAACTTTGCGACTTATTTTCTCAACACCCCCTGGAGGTTTCGCTTTATGAAGCTCATATATTTATATACTAACTATACTCTATCGATACACAAATGTTCATGGTATTTGGTAAGACCAACCTCGGACCCTCTCCTTCTTAACTGCGGAAATTATCAGGATCAAAAAGTCTGCTGTAAATAGCGAAATCTTTGGTGATTTCTTCAAATATTAACTCTTGGCATATATATGACTAATACGAAAGAATCACTTTTGTTAAATTTCAAAACTGTATTTGATTTCAATATTGCTAAATTTAATTAAAAAAGCTTTTTGGTCTTTTAGTGAGCAATCTGAAAAACATACATTAAATGTAAAAAAATTCAATTAGAGTGTTCAATTTAAAAAATTGGTTTACGCTTAAATTCGGTAACTCGGGAAGCGTGCATTGGATTCTCTAATACAGTGGTTCCCAAGGTGGGGTGCAATTTGACTGTTTTGGGGGGCAATCATGATGACATATACATTTTAAATTTTAAAATCAGCTGATACATGGAAGACAATTAACGATATTGGGAAAGAAAAAACAGAGAAAAGGTGTTGTGATGCGGAATAATGCCTACTTAAAATTGATAAAGATGAGAATCTTGAAATGCTTCTTGTGTATTGTGTTATCCATAGAAAGAAAGTTTAGTGTCCAAAGCTTTTCCACCATTTCTTAATACGTTAAAAAAGGAATTATAAAATCTGATAGTATTAGCAATTTTAACGCTAAATGAAAGTCTCTCTTCAAGTTATTTCGTAAAGATAAAAATGCAGACCATGTAACACTTTTCTTTAATATCGAGTTAAGTTCGAAAAGTACAACAAAACTCTTTTTACTACAAAGGCGAAGATGTATAGTCTCATTTCATTAATAGAATTATGTTAAAAACTTATTTGTGACAGAAGATTTACCTCTTTGATAAGTTACAAAATGTAAAATAAATATTATTAAGGCTCTATCGTACATCCGCCGTCTGAACAGAGTTCACTTTTTAAGTAATAACAAACATAGTTTATAGAGTGTGTGCGTATGTGTGTGGAGGGGGGGGGGGCATAGAGACTTTAGAGATGCTTGGGTGGGTGTGACCAACAAAAGGTTGCGAACCACTGCTCTAGTGTCTATAAGTTAGATAATAGTAGAAGATTTTAGTCGAGATTATTGTAAGATATTTCTGAAAAATACTTGATAAATTGATGTTCTACAAAAAAGAAAGATGAATGCAGCATTTTTAACCCTCTAAATCAAATTTTCATCAACCGGTGTGCCACGTTACACTAATTCACAGTGATAAGATTTCAAGTGTGCCGCGAAAATTTTCAGTGCAGTTCTATCAGGATGGTATGACTTAACAAAATGATTAAAATATATTGAATAAAATTTACAAAAAATTAGATTTACGGTACTAAAATGAAGAACAGATCCACCCAAAAGCACTTGGCTTATCCTCTTTAGTTAAGTAGAGAAATTCTCTGTAAGGTAAGGTAGTTCAAGAGGGCGCGGTGTATAAAAGTACACAGAGCATTTATCTAATACCAAAACAGAGTTTTGCATTTAGCTACAATTGTAAACAATGAAAAAAGGCGATTTTGGCCTTCTCGTTATAAAATTTATGGTTTTTGAAAACAGGATCATAATAAAGATTGCAAAGCTAATTTACTATAATTTACAAAGCTAAGTAACGCTTCTACGACCTTTCAAAAATTACCTCCTTTTTATATACCGATTTTTTAGCAAGCAGCGTTACTGGGAGACCATTAGAATCTAAACTTGTTAAAGACTGAAAAGGAGGAAAAAGGATTGCTTTCAATAGAAAATGATATTTCAGAAAAGGCAGAAAAGCTATGTAAAGAAAACACGCACGCTCAATGTGAAATAAACCCAACTTCGGTTTCGCAACTTCATCTTTTCATCGCATCCAGAATCATCTGTGCTGTGATACTATAATATAAGAGAAGTTGAAGTCTAAAATTATAAGCAGTTCACCACACAAAAGGCAAATTGAAGATGACGCTGCGGAAAAAGCCAAAAATCTTCCAAAAAAGATTAAAAGTAAATCCAAGAAACCAAACCTGCAACAAAGAAAAAAATTGTCAATATGTCCAGGTGCTCAGAAATCTATAGAGATCCAATTGTAGAGGGATGGATCTAGTGCATTTCTCGCAGACTAGTGGCACGAAGAGTGCACAGACTACGCAGGTCATGGTCACTACAATTGTGATGTTTGTAAGTGAAACGTTTCCTTTTTAAATTGCGCACTCTTGCACAGTTGACTGTGCACTTTTGCCCTCAACGGTTGTACAAGAGTGCGTATTCAGGAGGATAATCTTTTTTAAAATAACACCGAAATTGTTTCTTATAAGTTGATGAAAGCAATTTTTTTGGTTAATAATCTAAGATTATAAATAGAGTATAACATCACCCCTCAACCCTGTCAGGGGCACCATTTGCAGTCTGCAAACGGTTAATTTTAATGCCCCAAATGCCATTTGGCACCAGCAATATTTTAGTACAATTTCAATCGCATAACTTACGTGAAGAAAAGCTTTTGATTATTTTCATATAAATTTTTTTGTAAATTGCGGTGTGATTTAATTAATTGAATATTTTTGAAGCAGAAATGCCTTGCTGAAATAATGCATAAAGGCCTTGCAGAAATAATGCATAAATGCATAAATCTCTTCATTAATTGTTATTTAATGAAATAGCTAAAGTGTGCACTGATGCACCACCTTACCCTACTACTGCTTGCATCTGTTTCAGTAAATTTAAATTTTATAAAATAACTAGCTGAGTACACGCGCTTCGCTACGGTAAATTCTCTCTCTTTCATAACTTCCTATTTTGGTCGATTGCCTGTCTTTTTTACTATTTCTCCATCAGTAATTCTAATTTCGCACCTTTTTTTATTTAAGTCAACCTACTTTTTATATGTAAAGATGGATTTTTGCAATCACTAATTCATTTTTAACTCACTTCTTGGTATGTTAGAATTATAAACATTATATTTACAGGTGTGTTTATAATTCAATAATGACAATGCAACTCTTTAATATTAGAAAAAATTAATTATAAATTAATACAATAATTTTAAGGCATTTTACTGTTAGCCTATATCAGGTGATAACTCACCAAATATTTTCTGTGCCTCTTACAATTTTATGCGAGTTGGAACAACAATACATTTAATTATGCGCCAATGAACACTCGCCAAAATATGCCAAATGATTAAAACTGCAACAATGAAACATTTTAAAATAAAAAATACTGAAAATAAATTAAAAATGAAGATTGTAAAATTTTAAAAATGTATATTGTTATCAATTATTAATTAATTAATTTAGGATTATATGCTAAGTAATACATTTAGAAATCCTAAAAAAAGATTACATAATGTTTCATTTTTTTTTCTTTCCTGCTGTCCTTACTTTAAAAACAAACAAAGTAAAAATTATATATCATTTAATAAATTCATTTGCTTGCGTTTTTTACCAAGCATAAGAAAAAGCAGTGAATTAGTCATAATCGTGTTCTAAGCCCACGCTAGATTAATGTACCGTAACGGAAATAAATAATTAAAAAAAAAAAAAACATCAATTTCGGTCAAAAAATTGTGTGTGATTTTTAATATTAACATTGAATAGTTATAAAACAGTTTTAAAACAACCATTGTTTTCTTATTATTTTGACTTCTATGTTTATCTCTTTTTGTATCTTAATTTTCTAGTCATTGAACAGCATTTAATGCATCTCCATACCTATAGGGGAGGGGGGTTACCATAAGGGATCCCTGTTCTGTCGCCAAATGCCGCCAAGTTTGTCGCTACATTGGAGATATATCGCCAAAAGTGACACCAACTTAACGGTATCTCTACTATTTCGTCAAATTCCCATAGACTTCGATTGTAAACCAATAGGGTTTACTTGTTTACAGAAAATCGACAAATTGAGATATTTTAATGCGACAAAAACTAATATTAGCTTAAGGGATTATATTAATTATATTTAAGGAAGTTCAACGTTCAGGTAAATTAAATTATGAATAAAAGTAACACGATACAATGCTTAGCATTATTTCCCAAACATAAATTTTAAGGGAGACCAAACTGGTCGCCAAGGGCGGCTAGTTTCCAAGATTACAATTGTTAATTTATTAAAATATGTACGTTACTATAGCAAGGGATAGTCCGTGCGGAAAAAACTGCTTGCGGGTGTACATTTCGTCACACTATATTACCATTATAAATACCATGGGAAAAAAAAAAACCTCTTGTTTTATCGACATCATTAATTCATACATGCCTTTTGCTCATTTCATTTAAAATACACACATTTAAAATATAAGTCTAACTAATTTCATTTAAAATCTCTCTATTCTAAAAAAAAAGTAACTACCGCTGTCACCGCCGCCGCCAGTTTTGATTTTTTTGTGACCGGAGGCCCTTCTTCGTTAATATTAACAAAAATAATGCATACAAAAATATGAAAATCGGTGGTTTTATACAGAAATGTTTGATAAAGACGCTGATGCAGACAGTTTTCAAATCGAAGAATTATTTTAAGAGTTATTTAATGCTAAAGTTGGACAAAATCGTTCCACTAAAAAAGTTTTATAGCAGCAAAAACTATACATGGCAGTGTAATCATTTTTAGATCATTTTATGCGTTAAAATTTGCCGGAGTGCAGATTGCATTATTTTTTTTTATTTTGACTCATTTTTTCAGGTTTTATTTCTATTTTAAATTCAAATTTTCAGCATTTCTAGAGATATTTTTTACAGATTTCAGAAAATTGTACTAATTTAAACTGTTGCCAACTGTATAAAAAGCGCAAGCAATAATGTTTGCTTCAAATTAAAAATTCATTTACACGTGACTATTATAAACAGGAAAAAAACTTTCAAATTAGAATTAAATAATTACGTATAAAAAGCAGGAACTTATTAAAAATTACGTCATAAAAAGTATACACGTGAATTTTAAAAGAGAAAGGATATTGTAAAATAATAAATTCATTAACATGCGTTAGAAGTCTTATGAGAAATTACATCATATTTACGTCACTTTATAGTTATTACATAAAATGAAGACAAAATAATATTGCAAAAAAGTTTAAATTTAGAAATTGCGCTAGACATTTATTTGATATTTTGAGAATTAATTTAAAATGTCTCATTTAAAAGAACTTTCTTTTCGCTTTGTTAAAAAATACCAGGAGACAAAGACTCTCTTTACTTAATTCCTTTTATATTAGCCTATTTTGAAATGTTGTTACACGTGTATACGTCATCAAGTTATTTTTATTTCGACGTTTTATTTGTGTTTTTATTAATGTTGTACGAATTTATTTCTTCTTTCGTTATTTAAAATAAAAATTATATCAATTTGTATAATTTGGTGAGTGGTTTGGCGATTTATATAATTTGGCGAAATTGGTCGACAGGATAATCAAGTAGTATCGCAGCGGATTTGGCATTAAAATTCCCCAATCAAAGAGAAATGAATAGAAATTCGTTTATAAGGAGATCGCCACTGTTTTTTAAATTATAATTCAATCTTTCGAAAATTTTTTAAAGCCGATCAAATTAGAGTCTGCGGTGTCTGGACGGGGGTTGGCGAGCGTAGCTCGTAGGGGGCCGAGCCCCCTAGTGATGAAAAGAAAAGTAATAATAAGAAAAAATACCTTAAACCAAAAAATTTTATTTCAACATCAAAGAGTATCTTGTACTTTGCGCAGGCGAAATATAAATAATGTCATTGTCTATAAAATGAAATGAAACATTTGAAAAAAAATAATTTTGTTGATAAAAAAATGAGCATTTAAAAAATATAACTTTTGAAAATTACATGCTTTAACCCACCAGTTTTTTAAATCAATAAAAATAAGTACTTAAAATAAAAGCATAAATAAATATTTTGCAAGTAATAGAATATAGTCAATTTATACTGCAGTCTTCAAATTGTAAATATTTTTACTACTACAGCATGGCGTACGTAATACGTATTTTTCACACTACAGTAAACATTTCATTCTTTGAATGAAGCCATTCATGGTTTTTTGAACAAACATTTTTATATGTATAATTCCTAACTTCTAAAATAATTTATTGTAGCTTCCTCCTCATCAGATAACTGCCAAATAATAAAATCTATGTCAGTAATCACTAATAAATAAGTTATAATTAATAATAAATGTTTTCTATTGAAAAAATAACAAATTAAAAAGTTTTACGGGATTACGATGGAATAATACTCATAAAAAAATATTCACGTTCAATAAATAGCAAGTGTTAATATTTGGCACAGTTTGCACTAAAAATCGTTTGCACAGTTAATGTTGAAATAAATGGCGCGATATCATACATCTTGGTATGTTGGTAGAACGAAAAAGTACAACAATTTTTTTTTCTCTTTTTTAGTTTTAGTTTTTGAGGCGTTTGTATTTTTTTTCCTAACTGACATAGTTGTTTTAATTATTAAACCAAGAGAATTGATTAAGGAAATGTTCAATTTGAATTTATTCCCTTGCTATAGTAACAGAATAAAGAAAATGAGTTTTTAGAAATTATAACTTGAAAATTTGAGGTTTTGGCGCCAAAGATAGCGCCAAATTAGAAAAATATGAAATATCTCATGAACTATTATACTTAAAAGAATTTGGTTAGTGCCATTCGATTCAGCATACAAAAACACACCAAAATATGTTATCAGTTGAAAAATAACAATAAAATCAGATTTTTAAGGAATTTTTTTAAAGTTCGTTCTTTTTTTTACCCCCCTTAGGGGTGGAATTTTAGAAAATCCTTTCTTAGCGGCACTCTATGTCATAAGGAGTATTTTTACCCCAATTTTCAAAATTTTAGGTTCAGTAGTTTTGGCTGCGCGTTGATTAATACGAAATCCAGACTTTCTTTTATATATATAGATAGGAGTTATCAGAAATAAGAAATGGCAGCAAAATGCAATTAAAATAATAATAATAACAATAATAATAATAATAAACACCGGATGTTTGATCGTTTTGTTTTTCTTTCAATTGTAAATTTACAAATACAGTAGAACCTCGATTATCCGAAGTAATTGGGACTCACCATCTTTCGGAAAATCGAATTTTTCGGATAATCGAGAATGCTTCAATTTTAAGATTAAGGAGAAATTGATGCAATACGGTAACTCTAGGTTAGATGGCCATAGTTTTTAAAGATTGAAATAAAAATTCTTAGAATGCAAATACAAGAAATTTTTATGCATATTTAAAATTCTTATACATATACTCATGATATTTTATACAAAAAATAATTAAATATCGAAAACAAAAAGTGTTAAACAAAATTGAAATTAAAATGGCAGATGGCCATATCTCCTTCAAGCCGAGGAGAGATGACCATCCAATACAAGAAAGAAAAAGTGAAGTTAAATAGCAAAAAAATAACACATTTCATATATTTAATCATGAAAATCATTTAGCAATTTGTAAAGATGCAGTTATATGATGGAAATGAGTGAATAAAACTCGAATAAACAAAATTTGAAGTGTAATTTCAATGCTTCACCTATCGTAAAATCTTACCACATGTTTGGCAAAGGTCTTAATAATTTGTGCACGTTTCATGGAACCACTTCAGGTACCTTATGCATTGTATCCAGACATTCTTTTAAGAAGTTATATTATATTGTTTTGCACGACCAACACAGTGATCCTAATCCAATTCTATTTACTCGGAATCTGTAGAATCTGATAATTTAAATGTATTTCGTTTTTATCGCTACTGGAAGTGTCGTGTTTTTTTTTTCACGTTAATTGTAGGTTTTTTACGTTAATTTAGTTCATTTATCAACATTATCAGTTTCTGTTATGAAAATTTCCGACGTTTTTCAGTATTTTCTTAAACAAATAAATCGTTGGGTCTTATTATATTATTATTATTATTATTATTAAAATATTTATACTAGTTAAAGTTTAAATAATTATATCAATTAATATATTTATAAATGTAAACGTTATATATTTATTTTAAATTTAATTATATTTAGTTAAAATCATCACTCCGTATAATTTTGAAATGTTGATTAAAGGTGGCCATCTCTCTTCGATTTCATGTAGCCATCTCTCCTGAAATTGAAGGACTGGCGGTCGCCCAATTTAAAGCATCAATAGCCATTGTACGTCTTTGTTTTAGTCTTAGAAGTAAAGATTAGATTATATAAGTGCCTTAAAAGCCCATATAGTAAAATATATATAACATACGTACTGCAAAACATTCAGATACCCAAGTCAAAAAAAAAAAAAAAAAAAAAAATTCAACCACCTAATTAAATAAACATTAAAATTACACTTACTTTTTATAATCGAAAAACATAACTGCACGCCGCAATAAATAAACTCATTGAATTATTTCATAGGAATAAAGTTTATGTTGCAATCTATGATCAAGTTTTGGAGATATTTAGATTGCCCGTCTCTCCTCTATGGCCATCTATCCCAGAGTTACCCTATTTCTTATTATGGTAACAAGTGCTTAATAAAAATAAAAGCAATAGCAAAATAGAAACAAGAATAAATTACCTGAATTTTAATTTTGAAATTAAGTACCTTTTACGCATATAAAAAGGGTTTGAAAAAATGTTTTGTTTGTCGCATTTGCGATTGCCTTGAAGCTCTGTCACGGAGTTTTTAATATTATTAGTTTACCAGTGTCACAGTATTTCTGCTGCTTCAGCCATGCCAAACCTTTTTCAAAACATTCAAAAGCTTCATAATTGCTAATTTGTTCGTTTTCTTCGTTCCACTCCCCAGCTTACGGGAGCTCAAGTTAAATTCAAGGGAATTCTAAAAAAGGGGGATCGAAAATATCTATATGTACTCGTAGTTCGGAAAGGACTGCTTGCACACAAGGAATATGATAGTTAAAAAAGAAAAAAAACAGAAAAGCTTTCAAAATGGATTTTGCACACAGTGAATGTGATAAAAAAAAAAAAAAAAAAAAAAAAAAAAACCTTTAAAAATGGATTTCGGTTAACCGAGAGTTTCGGATAAAAGAGGTTCTACTGTATTAGAAAGAAATATTCTGCATTATATTTATCAAGAATAATTTTTTCTCTAACGAATCTATATTATAAAGCAAAAGCATGTCTGTTAGTCACGCTGACGTCATATTTATAGGGACAAAACCTGACCAATTCATTTCGATTTTACATACTTCCCTTTAACTTTTAAACATCGCACAACTTCAATTTTTACATCTACGGATAGGAATTTTTTTTTTAAATATAATTCGTTGGAAAACTGTATCCCAATATACTGATTTTTTAAGGTTTTAAAATATTTTTCAAGCACTATTTTTTAAAAATCTATCTATCGCGTGCACTTAAAACAATATAAATAGTTCAGTATTTGTTTCTTCCTAACAATTCATAATGAAATTAAAACATCATAAAATAATAATAAAATAAAATAAAATAAAAATAAATAAAACATAAATTTAACAGACATGTAAGCAAACTACGCTCTTGAACTACTGAAATGATCAAAACCAAACATTCTGCAGTGGCGATACCTTCAGCTGTTAACCCCTGGCATGCGACAAATACGAAAGTAACGCTTTTAATAAATTTCAAAACTTTATTTGAATACGTTATTGATATTTTTCAAATGAAAATGCTTTTTGGTGTTATTGGCAGACATTCTAAAAAATATAATAAATGTAAAAAAGCCATTACAGTTTTTAATAATAATTAAATTTTTTTTCACCTGTGTTCTGTAACACGAGAAGTCCGGTTGAGATTCTCTAGTATTATTTAAACAAAAATAAAATTTGGCTATACCTCTGGAAGAAATTTTACTAATTAATATAGAACTATCCGAAAATTTTTATCTAGATTAAATATTAACAAAAACGAAAAATCATGCGTACGGCATAGATTATGAAACATTTTCCAACAAATTCAGAATACTATATCAAAACTTCACATTTTATATAGAAAACGCATAATGCATTTGAAAATCCAATTTCTGCTATTACCATGAATAGTCGGGAAAATATTCAACCTTTTTGTACAGTCCTGTATATGATCTATTGATATATATGTATACTACATTGTATGCTAAAAGTTAGTTCATTTAAAAGCATAGCATAGTTGAAAATTTCCATTCAGCAATTTCCGCCAATAAATGGATGTTGTTGAAAACTTTTGTGTAGCCCTGCATATAATCTACAGAATTTATACACACCAAGTAACATTTTAAAAATAATTACATTTAAAAATGCATACCACAGCTGAAAACGTAATTTCAGCAATTATTTTTTGTAGGCTTCAATAGTTCAATTAATGCTCATTTTCTTCTGTAGCCAAATTCTTTTGGGTGTTCCTGTTCCTGTAAATGAACGAAAATTTCTATGCTCAACATGTTCTATAGTAAGAACCTTGTAGTACACTTCAGTGATAAATATTCATTTCAACGTGTTAAATTAGTGTATCTATAGTCGTGTATATATAATTAAAATACATCGAAAATGACTCTTTCCCCATAGACAGTTATGTAATGGAATTCTTTTGAGTGTACCTGTAAATGAGCTGTAAATGCTATACACTTCATTTTCAATATCGAACATGCCATAGTGATACCAAATAACTTATATCCATTTAATGGCAATCGTACTATATTTACGTGAGTTACAGCACAGACAAACGGGCAGACAAACCGAATTCATAAACACTTTTCAACTATGCTGGAAAGCGTTAAAAAATAAAAAATAAATATAATAATAAAATAATAAATTATATATTTATACCAAATTGTTACAAACTATTCTACATTTTTGGCTATGACATTTAGTTTATTATATTAAGTAAATTTAAAAAATGCATATATTTCTTTCTTGTATTTTCATCATAACACATTTCGTGTGCCGCGGAAGTTAAATAAGTGATTCATGTGTCGTCTGAAATGAAATAGTTTGGGAAACACTGCTCTAAATATTTGAATAATCTTTTTCTCTCATGTACCATAATTTGGGGTTATTTTGACTCAAAAAGTGACAATTTTTATACTTTTCTTACAAACTATATAGCCTTTATAAAACAAATTATGCTGATAACAGAATTCTTACTGCTACTTTTGTTATATATTTTTAAGAACTTTCAGCCTATTCCAAATCGCAATTTAATTTTTTACCCGACTGCCAAGGAGGGTTATGTGTTTCACGCGTATCTGGGTATGTGGATTTCTTTATACCCTCGAAACATCCCAACGGCTGGATGGATGGATGGATTTTTATGAATGAGGTCTCTATCAATTTGTCTTAATCGCCCGATGGTTATAGGCTAGGTTTTGTTTTTATAAATTCAAAATGGCGTCCGTAAATTAAAAAATGGCGGTAGAGACGAAATTTCTTTTTTTACGCACCATATTGAGTGGCATATCGTTGGATAGGTCTTTCAAAATGAAGACGATGTTTCATTAACTATTTTACAGTCAGTATCTCCGTTTAAATATTACACAGCCTTGAAGTTGTGTAGGTAGGATCTCTAGCTTTACTGCAACTCTAACCTTCATAGACATCTATAGGCCTCATCAAAACAGTGTTCATAGATAGGAACTAACAATTAAACACAACTTAAAAGTCATCAATACAAGTAAATTAAAAAAATAGGTAAGTAATATAAAAAATAGTTTCATATTGCTGAGAAATAATTATTTAATTCACTGTTTACGCTGTCGGGTTTTTCGATTTTTAAAATTTAATATATTTTTTATATATGCAGTGAATAATAGAAATTTGGGTTCAAGTAACCTCCGGGTTTGGGTTATTTGGATAAAAAAATCATTTTCATAAAATAAGACGTTTAAATAAACGAAAGGCTCATGCAGGACCTAGGACCGGATATGACATATGTAAAATTGTTTTAGTTATAAGAAAACTCATTTCAACTTGAAAGTAAATTGGAAAATACATTGAAAATACACTGTAAATTGTGTAATGTCGAATGAGATATTTTAGCAGCCTTTTATACATTCATTGTTAATTAGTACTAAAAAGAGAGAATAATACATATTACTTACCCATTATACGTAGTATAGGGTAAGTGTTGTAATCGTTTTAAAAAACGAAATTTTTTTTGATGGATTTAAACGTTTCAGATACTGGAGATTCCGAAAAACATATTTTTAGAAAAAAAAATTGCCGTCCGTCTGTCTGTATGTGTCTGTAAACGCTCTATCTCCCGAACAAATTGAGATAGAGACTTGAAATTTGGGGTGCACTTAGTATGTAGTAATGAGAAGAAGCCTATTGAATTTCAGTAACCTTGATTATCCGGAACTATTTTTTTCTCGAAATATTCGTTCTGATAAAAGGTATGTAAACATATTCGAAATTGTTTATTTTAAGGAGTGAATATAAAAGACAATAAAAAAACATAAATTTTGCATAAAGAATGAAGTCGATCCGATAATGAGTTGCCGAGATATTTGTAATCATATTTTTCCCACTCTTCAATTTTTCATGACACTATATTTCATTCAAATTTCAATTAAAATATATATTTTAATTGGAAATGAGATGCTTAATTCGACGCAGTAAACCATTAGTTAATATGATTATCATTTTAGGAGTTATAAGGATGTTTCTTTTACGCAATTGACTAATAGAGCATTTAAAGTTTATGACGTCATCAAGCCATGATTTTAAACACTCTATCTACAGAACAAATTGACAACAAATAAGCTTAAATTTTATTTTGGAATTACAATGCATTTTATAAATAGTTTACACATGTTTTATTTTCATATTTTATATTAGACTAGAAAGATAGCCCGTCAAAAATGACGGAAAATGTAATATATAGATCTATTATATACAACACATCTGCAAGAATATGAGTTTTTCTCGCTTGTTCTGCAGTGATAAATGAAAATAACATTTTTTAAAAGAAACACATTTATGAAAAACTATGTATAATAAATACATAAAAAATGCAATTTAAGTGTAAATTAACATTTGGTCGGAAAACTTCAGGATATACGACGTTTTTTGTAAAAACTTTTTTATTATTTAAAAGCTGACCTTGCTGTTCAGTATCTTCGACATATATTTTTAAATGTCCTTCCTCTTTGCATCTTGAAATAATTACGTATAGTTGGCCATGGAAAAAAACCAGTTCTTTTAAATACAGTCCGACTGTATAAAATGTTTATCTTTCTAACTTGTTTATCATATTTGTAAATGACAGTATAAATGAAAATTTTATTCATATCAATTCATTTTATTCATTACTCATTCATTTCAAATGAAAAATACAATAAATTATTGAAAAAAGGTATTTCTTTGTTGAAAAACATATTCTATATTACATCTCTACTTCATTATTAATTTTCCAATCAAAAAACAGAACAAACCTAACAAAAAAAAAAAACGTTGCCGCTTTGAGTTGCCATTATCGTCTGCATGCGAAAAAAAAATAAACACTATAAAAACCATAGAGGTAATTCAGTGTTGGATGAATGCCAACATCGGTTCCCTTTTCTCATGTAGACTTTTTCATGGGGCTGCGGCCGGCGGTGACGTTATTAACAATGTATTAAAAGAGAGGCGAAATAGTAACTCAATGAGCAAAATTTTTTATGTGAACGATTCTAAAATGTGAATGACTCACCATAACAGCTCTGTGCTTGTTTACATTAGGAAAATTAAACACGGTTTCTGAAATGGTTTAACGATAACGCAACACATTAAGCTTTTCTAATAGAAAAATATGCTGAACTTATGCTGTTTTTATAGAAAAATGCGCTGAACAGACGTGATTCCAGATAGAAGAAATAAATGTAAAAAAATTTTGAAAGACATACTTTCATTAACATTCACGAAGATGTATTTTTTTAATGCTCTAAAAAGTGGGAAATTTTTGGTATTGAAATGAAATTGTTTTACTTTCTCATGTCCAAGAAAAAAAAATGAAAGCTTGGGCGCCAATTCAATTTAACTTTTGTTTAAGTTTTTTTTATGATATTATACGTACGTTACCTATGCATATATATGTACATAAAGTTGGCGCCCGCGCTTTCATTTATTTCCCCTTGGTCATGGGAAAATAAAACAATTTATTTTCAAGCCCAAATATTATTTGCTACTTTTTAGTGTATTTAAATATATATATACTAGAAAGGTAGCCCGTCAAAAATGACGGAAAATTAGATGTAAAGATATATACAACTCATATGCAAGAATATGAGTTTTCTCGCTTGTTCCGCAGTGATAGATGAAAATAACACATTTTAAGAAGGATACACATTTATGAAAATCTGTGTACAGTAGAAGACCACTAATCTGCAGAGTTTAGTTTCAAATGTTGTCCGGATTTGAGGCTTTTTGCGGTCATGTCTATTCTATCTTTGTTTACATTTTTTAAAATTCATATATTGGAAAATTTAGACTGTTAATTCTTAAAAATAAATAAATTACACACTTGAAGTAAGGTAAAAACTATTAAACTATCGTATACGATTTAATGAAATGATATTATACCTGTGTGCTTAACGATCTTGGTTAAGACGTTGGCGAAATTGGCTACAACTTGTCATAATCATAATTGTGGGGGCCGCTATAACAAATACGTGACCAGTTTTTAATAACATTTCTGATATAAAGTAGTTTTCAAAAACTTGTGTAAAATTGCCGACAGTTCTGATGTTATGTCAGTCCTAGAAATAATATTTTAACACTGAAGAGATTCCATGTATATGTGGAATTTAGAAAAGCTTCTCCAAAAGAAAGGTCCTGTAATGACATTGTAATTCCTCTAACTTCAAAGTTTAATCGGGCCCTGATGTTGCCTACTGAAATCTAATAAATACAGTTATTTTGAATATTACATCAGAATTAAACAGTTACACTTATTTAACTTAAACGCGCTGTTATGCCAATGTTACTTTTAGTATTAACAAAGAAAATTATTTAAATTTTTCAAATCATACATTTATATTTTTTTATTATTTAATAACTAAATAATGAAAAAATATGCTTTTGTTCGAGCTCATAAATATGACAATAAAGTAATGTAACTGAGACACTGCAAAATAAAATCTTTCTGAATTCAAACCATAATCAAACAATACCGCCACCATTTTACCTACTATGACGTCATAAGAATATTGTCCATTGATTGTAGGAGAATTTACTTTATGAATGATTACCTCAATGGTTTAATATTTTTCACGGTTCACGAAGAATGAATCACTTGTGTTTGTTTAGGTTTATGGAATGAGATATTAAGCTGTAAACCTAATTTCAACTGAAATTATCCTAGGATACGTACTTTTTAATCGAAATTAAAACAATGCTTTGATCTCGAAATAAAATGTTTTAGTTTATATGATTTGTTATTTCTATTAATTATTTATTTAGGTACTTTTCCATTATAGCTCATTTTTAAAAAAAAGCTTGACGCAATTCGGGCTTCAGAAAGTGAAATATGTTGCCAAAATATATAAACAGCTATGAAAACAAACTTGATGAATTTTTATTTTTGTTTATACATGTATTTGGCACAGATGTCATATTCGCCCCATATTGGCGCGATTTGTTTTCGGTTGCCAATTTGGCGGAAACATCAACATCATAAACAACATAATCCGGGTTACCACATCAAGCAAAATAACGACACTTTGGCGCCAGTTAAGTACCCGCTGCGTATATGACATTGGCGTCAGAAAAAAATCGCGCCAATATGGGGCGAATATGACATCTGGGCCATGTATTTATTATTATTAATTATTTATGTAGGTACTTTTCCACTATAGGGCACTTTGCATTAAAAAAAAAAAGCTTGGCGCAGTTCGGGCATCTGAAAGTGAGATATGTTGCCAAAATATGTAAACAGCTATGAAAACAAATCTAATGATCTTTTATTTTTGTTTATATGTGTACTTATATACATAAAAAATAAGGTACAGATGTCATATTCGCCCCATATTGGCGCGATTTTTTTCTGTCGCCAATATCATATAGGCAACAGGTACTTAACTTGCGCCAAAGTGTCGTTATTTTACTTGATGTGGTAACTCGGGTTATGTTGTTTAGGCTGTTGATGTTTTCGCCAAATTGGCAACCGAAAAAAATTGCGCCAATATGGGGCGAATATGACATCTGTTCCAAAAATAATTTCGAAATATATATAATATATTTTATATATATGCAAATTACGGCATAGATGTCATATATGCACCGGGTACCTAACTGGCGCCAAAATGGTATTATATTGCCTGATATGAACCCGGCTATTGTTTTCTATTTATTAATAAACTGTTTATTTACTTTTTTCTTTCTTTCTTTTTTTTTTTTTTTTTTTTTTTTTGGCAGAGATGTCATATAAATATTGACCCATACTGACGCGAATTTTTTCCGACGCTAATTTGGTGAAAACCTCGTTATCATATCATCTATACCCGGGTTACCCTATCAAGCAAAATAACGACACTTTGGTGCGAATTAAGTACCCGGTGCGTATATGGCATTGGCGTAAAAAAAAAATCGGGCAAATATGCGGCGTATATGACATATGTGCCGAAATTAATATTCGAAAAAAATATGCACTGCATCGTACGATTTTTTTGATAGATTTATATTTATTATGTCCTGCTTTATGCAAATTAACAATTTCAAATTTTTCTTCCACGTAGATTTCGCATTATGCGTAAGAAACGTCAAAATGGGGGCCGCCATTTAAGGGGCCGCCTATGATGTCCAGACGGCACATCATAGTACAAAACAGTTTATATAATTAAAAAGAAAAGGCTATAGTTATTAATAAAACTTTGGTACAGATGTCATATACGCCTAATAATGCCGCGATATTTTTCCGACGCCGATTTGGCAAAAACATCAACAGCATAACCAACAACATCCGGGTTATCATATCAAGCAAAATAACGACACTTTGGCACCAGTTAATTATCCGCTGCGCATAAGAAAATTGGCGTCAGAAAAAAATCGCGCCAATATGGGGCGTATACCATATCTGTGCCTAAACTTTTATTTATTTATTGTTATTTGCTTTTCAAAATAATAGCAAATAATTTAAAAATATATATGTAACTGGTATTCGAAAGCGAGATTTTTGCAAAATTGGCGACAGAAAAAAAATCACGCCAAACCCGATGCCTATATGACATCTCTGCAAAAATTACTTCTGTTTCTTTATAAAAATGGATAAATAGCTTTTTTTATATTAAATAAATGGTAATTAGTTATCCCGTCGACCAATTTCGCCAAATTATATAAATCGCCAAACCACTCGCTAAATTATACAAATTGACCTAATTTTTATTTTAAATGACGAAAGAACAAATAAAATAGTATAACATTAATAAAGATACAAATAAAACGTCGAAATAAAAATCCCTTGATGACGTAAACACTTGTAACTTGCTTAAACTCAAGTGAATGTGACATTTCCGATCAACCATTATTGACATTTAATCTTATAGTTTGGCGATAGATTTTTGGTCGACGGGATAGCTAAGTTGTAACAAATAAATTGTATACACATGGATAAAATTGCTTGTGAGCATAAATTAATAAATAGGAGAAAATACGTTGCCAAACTTCTTTCTCGCCAAGAAACATTTCTCCGAAGTACTGTAAATATGCGATGATTGCTGGAAATGCATTTTTAATTATGATATGCGATTTTATGTTTCACTATACTTATGCATACTATACGCTATACGGTGTGTATAAATGCTATAGTTCATATACAGGGCTACACAAAAGAATTCGCTTAAAGGTGGTTTTTAAAGGAGTGTTATGCATCTTTATGCTGAACTGCGTTTAGTTTACTAAGAAATGTTTGTATAATATAGATAACATGATATACAGGGCCACGCAAAGAATTGGATACATAACCACCTACGGATGTTAATATCTGGAAATGTGATTTCAGTAGTTTTAAGAGTGTTTTAGTTTAAATTAAATTTTAGCTAAATAGTGGAGAGTAATAACAGTATTATTGGCTATGGACGGTAACTGCTGAGATCAATTTTTAAAATAATTTATGCGTTTTCTAAAATATTTACTTAGTTATCATATTTATCTAATTTCCCCAAATAACGAAGTTTTATTAAAGAATTCAGGAAGTGTTGGAAAGTGTTTCATATTCTATGCTTAACGCACGATTTTTCTTTCTTGTTTAGTCTTATTTTGCATTTATTTTATTCTTATTTTTTTAGTCTTATACTTCTTTACAGAAACTTCAATATTTAGTTGTTTCAACTTTTCGCCCCCCCCCCTTTCATATAGTACAAACTATAGCGCAGATGGCGCAAAATAATAAGCAGTTTGATACTTTTCCACTATTGGGGCTTTGGCTTTTTTTTTTAAAAGCTTTGTGTAATTCGGGCATCAAAAAGAGAGATTTGTTGTCAAATCCTATAAACAGCTATGAAAACAAACTTGATGAGCTTTTTTGTTTGCTTATAAATTCATTTGGCACTACTTAGTTATCCCGTCGACCAATTTCGCCAAATTATATAAATTGTCGGTACTTCTTAGTTATCCCGTCGACCAAATTACTGTCGCCAAATTGTAAGATTAAATGCCAATAATGGTTGCCATTAATTAACTAATTGTAAGATTAAATGCCAATAATGGCCAATAAAACATTAATTCGACCTTTTATTTGTATTTTTATTAATGTTTTACTAATTTATCTCTTCTTTCGTTATTTAAAATAAAAATTATATCAATGTGTATAATTTGGCGAGTGGTTTGGCGATTTATATAATTTAGCGAAATTAGTCGACGGGATTACTAAGAAGTACCAAATTGCCAAACCACTCGCCAAATTATACAAATTGACGTAATTTTTATTTTAAATAACGAAAGAATAAAGGAATTAGTATAACATTAATAAAAATACAAATAAACGTTGAAATAAAAATCACTTTATGATGTAAACGCGTGTAACTTGCTTAAAGTCAAATGAATGTGGCATTTACTATCAACCATTATTGGCATTTAATCTTATAGTTTGGTGATAGATTTTGGTCGACGGGATAACTAAGTAGTACCATGTATTTTATATGTATATTATTGATGTTTTTTATGTCCAAATTACTTCTGTTCCTGTATAAAATTAGATAAATGACTTTTATATGTTAAATAAATCGTATAAATTATCAAAAAAAAAAAATACGTGTTAGTGGATAGTTTCCCGGAAAATACGTTGCCAAATTTCCTTCTTCGCCAATGCACCTATACTGGAAAAGCATATAAAGCACATTAAAATCGCGTAGTTAGGAGCTCAGCGTCGTCTATTGGCGATTATTTTATTAGTAGCACCGGGAGGAAGATGTAAAGATGTACATTTTCGTATATTAAACTTTAAATTCTCACCCGTGGATTAAAAAAAAAAAAAAAAAAATACCCTTAAAAGAGCGACGTTTAAATTAAATTGCGGTGACCTCCTTTATGAAAGATTAATGATTTTAAATGGGAATTTCGCCAAATTAGTCAGCTATCGCCAAGTTAGCTTCATGTATTACAACTTATTTTTGTCGCCAACATTTGCTACTGTGGTAACCCTACATTAGTATTTTTCAACAATTACTCATTTCAATGAGGCGGTCCTACCGGAATCGTGAGGGACACACAGAGACTCTGATTTTATATAAATAGAGATATATGGTACTTCTTAGTTATCCCGTCGACCAATTTCGCCAAATTATACACATTGACATAATTTTTTATTTTAAATAACGAAAGAACAAATAAATTAGTAAAACATTAATAAAAATACAAATAAAACGTCGAATTAATGGTTTTATTGGCCATTATTGGCATTTAATCTTACAATTAATTAATTAATGGCAACCATTATTGACAATTAATCTTACAATTTGGCGACAGTAATTTGGCGACGGGATAACTAAGAAGTACCATATATTTTTTATACATTTTTGAAGAATTTTAATAAAAGCATGTCTTTCAAAAAAAAAAATATATATATATATAAATAAATAAATAAAAATTTAGATGGAACAGATGTCATATTCGCCCCATATTGGCGCGATTTTTTTCTCTCGCCAATATCATATAGGCAACAGGTACTTAACTTGCGCCAAAGTGTCGTTATTTTGCTTGATATGGTTACCCGGATATTGATGATATGGTTACGAGGTTTTCGCCTAACTGGCGTCGGAAAAAAATCGCGCCAATGTGGGGCGTATATGACATCTCTGCCTAAAATAAATGTAAAATAAGACTAAAAAAGAGCTGTTTGACTAAAATATTAAAAACAAAATATATGTATTTTTCTAAATTTTTATTTATTTATTTATATATATATATATTTTTTTGGTACAGATATCATATTCGCCCCATATTGGCGCGATTTTTTTCGGTTGCCAATTTGGCGAAAACATCAACAGCATAAACAACATAATCCGGGTTACCACATCAAGCAAAATAACGACACTTTGGCGCCAGTTAAGTACCTGTTGCCTATATGATATTGGCGACAGAAAAAAATCGCGCCAATATCGGGCGAATATGACATCTGTACCAAAATAGTTAATATAGTTGCTTCTGTGTATTAAATAAATTGTGTAAATATTGAAAAATTACTTCTGTAGTATATGAAACAGTGAATAAGTTGCTAGAAAATATGTTGCCAAATTACATTTTCTGGTACTTTTCCGTTATACGGAAACCACTGCCGCCAAGCGTAATAGTTGGCGCAAAATGAAAATCATGTGAATTGAAACATTTGAAAAATAAAAGAAAAAACATGAAGATAAAGTGAGCATTTAAAAAATAGGTACTTCTTAGTTATCCCGTCGACCAAATTACTGTCGCCAAATTGTAAGATTAATTGTCAATAATGGTTGCCATTAATTAATTAATTGTAAGATTAAATGCCAATAATGGCCAGTAAAACCATTAATTCGACGTTTTATTTGTATTATTATTAATGTTTTACTAATTTATTTGTTCTTTCGTTATTTAAAATAAAAAATTATGTCAATGTGTATAATTTGGCGAGTGGTTTGGCGATTTATATAATTTGGCGAAATTGGTCGACGGGATAACTAAGAAGTACCAAAAAATATAACATTTGAAAATTACAGACTTTTACGAACTATTTTATTAAATCACAAATATATACTTAAAATAAGTGAACAAATAACTGTTATACAATAGAGTAATAAATTAAAACTCGTACTAAACGGAACATATGTCATATATTCCCGAGGCCGCCATCTTGGATTTTTTCTTAGCATGAAAACCCTTTTTCCGCCAAGTAGTAAATGTCGTCACGCAGCGATTTATGCGTTTGTTAGGATTAACGAAAATAAAATGTAAAACATCGCCAAGAAATCTCAAAATATCAAAGATGGTGGCCGCGGGAATATACAGCATCTGGCACAGATGTCATTGTAATAGAATAATAACATTGCATAAACACCTAAAGTAGGTTTTAATCAGCTAGAATACGAGGCATACATTAACTCTCGAATATCAACTATCAACAACATAAGCGTTGCCAAACTCAGTTACAAAAACAAGTGTTGCCACAGTAAAGATAATACATTATAATAAATACTACATTCACCCCCCACCAAAAGTTAATTTAGTAAGTAACATAGTCATTAAGGTATTTTGGTGGTCGTCTCTGGCGACCAGATAGGGAATTGTTCAGGGTAGACGATTTTCCAGAATCTACATTTGGAAGGTCAGGATTGTTTAACTCAGGCATGGCGGTATCTTGGTCTTCGTCTGGTGTAACTGTTACATTTTCTACGGGGTCTGAAGAATATTTAGTTGTCACTGATCCAGAGTCTACATGGGGTGGGTGCATGGGTTGCATGTCAGGCCTGACTGTGGAGTCTCCTTTCGGTGCCAAATGTCTAATGGAGACGCTTGACTCACGCCCATCAGGAAGTTTGATATATGCATATTCTGGATTGGCTTCTATTAATTCAACTTCTTGAACAACTGGATCATATTTGGTATGCCGCACATGATTTTTCATCCAAACAGGACCTGGTTGAGTTAACCATGTGGGCAAGGAACGGCCATTAAATGACCTCCTAGGATGAGTGAACATGCGTTCATGAGGCGTGGCATTTGTAGCGGTGCACAGAAGTGATCTGATAGAGTGAAGTGCTGGCTGAAGCACCTCTCCCCAATGTTCTGTCCCAGCGCCTTTTGATTTCAAGGCTAAAAGTACTGTCTTCCATATAATTCCATTGTACCGCTCAACCTGTCCATTTCCTTGCGGATTATAAGCAGTTGTTCTACTAGTAGCAACACCTAAGGAGGTGAGGAATGATTTCAGTTCATGTGACATAAATGAAGCACCTCTATCTGAATGGACATAAGCTGGTGTCCCAAAGAGGGAGAACACATTGGTCAATACTTTTACTATGGTGGAAGCAGCAATATCTGCACAAGGGAATGCAAAAGGGAATCTTGAGTACTCGTCAACTATTGTCAGAAGAAAACGATTCTTCGATGGAGTAGGTAAAGGGCCCTTGAAGTCTAAGTTTAGTCTCTCAAAAGGTGAAGTTGCCTTTATAAGTTTCCCTTCATTCCTATGGAAACGAGGTTTCAGCTCATTGCAGCAGGGACAAGAATTAGTCACTTTTTTAATGTCATCTAAAGTGAATGGCAAATTTTTAACTCTAACCCAGTGGTGCATTCGGGTTATGCCAGGGTGACATAAGGCATTGTGTAATTCTTTGAGGTTTGTTTCTGTTTCCGGATAAACCGTTGCTGTAATCCTGGACATTGTGTCTGCAGTTGTGTTCCTGTTACCTGGACGATAAATTATATCAAATTTGAAGTTTGCTAATTCAAGTCGCCATCTCATTATCTTTTCATTTTTTATTTTGCTTGAATGATGCTGATCGAACATAAAAGACACAGATCTCTGGTCGGTGAGGACATCAAAATGTCTTCCTATTAGGTAGTGCCTCCAATGTCTCAGCGCTTCAACAATCGCATAAGCTTCTTTCTCGACAGAGGAGTGTCTCTGCTCAGCTGCATTAAGTGTTCTTGAAAAGAAAGCAATGGGACGTTCTGCTTGACTGAGAGTTGCCCCAATGGCAAACTCTGAAGCATCAGTTTCCACTCTAAAGGGAATATCATTTTCGATTGCAGAGAATGAGGCTTGTGCAACATCTTCCTTAATTGAATTGAATGTTTTCACAGCATCTTCAGAGAGTGGGAATGTTCCTTTAGTCAGAAGAGGTCGAATTTTTTCTGAAAATTTGGGAATCCAGCGGCAGTAGTGAGCAAACATACCCAGAGTTCTTTGTAGGGCTGCCATGTCATTTGGGATAGGTAAGTTCATTAGTGGTGCAAGCCTGTCAGGATCAGGTTTAATAATTTTATTTTCAATAAGATATCCTAATATTTTCACACGTCTTGTTGAGTATTGACATTTATCTGGGTTTAGTGTCAGGTTATACTTTTTTACAGCGTTCAAGAATCTCTCTAGATTTTGGTCATGCTCTTGTTGGTTCCGACCACAAACTGTCACATCATCCAGATAAGGAAAAGTTCCTTCGAGTTTTTCTTCCTTGATTATATTGTCAATATTTCTTTGGAAAGCTGGAACACCGTTAGTAACACCGAAAGGAATTCGCCGGAACTGATAAAGTTTACCTGCGGCTTCAAAGGCAGTATATTGCTTATCAGATTCTAAGATAGGTACCTGGTGGTAGGCACTCTTCAAGTCAATGGTGCTAAACACTTTGAATTGAGATATGTTGTGTATCAACTCTTCTATCTTTGGGAGTGGGTAGGCATCAAGCATTGTAAATTTATTAATAGTTTGTGAATAATCGACTACCATTCTGTGCTTGTGATTTTCTCCCTTTACAACAAAAACCTGGCCACGCCATGGTGAATTACAAGGCTCAATCACCGCTTCCTTGAGCAATCTATCCACTTCCGCAGCAATGAATATTTTATCTGCTTCTGTCTGACGTCTAGATTTAGTGATGACTGGTTTGCAATCTGGTGTGAGATTAGCAAACAGAGATGCAGCTGGAACTAGGGCAGTGGCCAATGAACATATTTTAAGAGGCAATCTTTCACCACAGAATTCGATTTCTACTGAAGAGTGGCTCTTTAGAAGATCGTGTCCAATCAGGAAGTCAGCACATAGGTTTTTCATGATTAGTACCTCAATATCAGGATACGTATGAGTCTGCATTTTTAGGGTTAGTGAACCACACCCAGTAACATCTGAACTCAAAGAGGAGTTAGCCATGGTTATTTTACCGGAATATGGCTTTACAAGTATTTTACATTTTTCTACAAAACGCTCATTCAGAAAACTGAGAGAACTACCAGTATCAATTAAAGCATTTAGTTCCACTCCATTAACTAACACTTTGGATATGGATTTTTGGAGACATAGAGGAGTTGATGAGGCAGAAGCCAAAAGCAATGTAGAAGCTGTAGCGTTTGGAGAGGAGCGTTTAGATCTAGATTTGCAAACTCGTTGGTAATGCCCTTTCTTGCCACACCCTCTACAAATAACTTCTTTGGCTGGACAAGAGTTCCTTGGATGGCGTTCATTACCACAGAAAAAGCATTTTTCAGAGTGTGCCAAATCGACTGAAGTTGATGGAGTTTCTTCTAGGTTTCCTTCCCTATGCTCAACAGCAGCAACTGGAGTGGAATTTGTCGTGTTCAGATACGATGCAGAGTGCATCTCAGCTAGTTCAAGTGACCTGGCCTGGTCAAACGCCTTCTCCAGTGTAATGGTGACGTTCTCTAAGAGTCTTTCTCGTATCCGCGAGCTTTTAAGGCCTCGTATAAAGGCATCCCTAATGTACTCATCCTTATATTGGTCTGCTGTTACAGCTTTAAATTCACAATCTTTGCTCATTTGTTTCAATACCTGTAAGTATTCGTTGATAGATTCCCCAGTTTGCTGAGCTCTAGATGCTAGGCAGTGTCTTGCGAAGATTTCATTTCGCTTTGTCACGTATAATGAATCGAGTACTTTGATGGCGTCAGAGTAGTTTTCAGAATCGCTAATATATCGGAAAACATTAGCGGAGACAAAATTACACAGTAATTGAAGTTTACTGTCTTCTGTAATTGTAGTTACTTGTCCCAGGAAATTTACAAATGTTCTTTTCCAGTGCTTCCACTTCGATTCAGCACCCGTGCATGAAGGATCGGTGTCAAACCTTTCGGGTTTTAAAAGTTGTTCCATCTTACTAAATCAAGCGATATGGTAGAGTAGAAAAAAATAGCTGATTAAATTGTAATAGAATAATAACATTGCATAAACACCTAAAGTAGGTTTTAATCAGCTAGAATACGAGGCATACATTAACTCTCGAATATCAACTATCAACAACATAAGCGTTGCCAAACTCAGTTACAAAAACAAGTGTTGCCACAGTAAAGATAATACATTATAATAAATACTACAGTCATATCATATTGGTGCAATGTTTTTCTGACGCCAATGTCATATACGTACAAAGTACTTAACTTGCGCCAAAGTGTCGTTATTTTTCTTGATATGGTAACCCGGATATAGATGATATGGTAAAGAGGTTTTTGCCAAAATGGCGTCGGTAAAAAGTCGCTCCAATAAGGGATGTATATGACATCTGTGCCCAGCATCTAAGCCTTGTTTTCCATTGCCGCCATTAAAGTTTCAGCTGTACGATCGGGAATAGGAGTAAGAAAACATCCCCGTGTTTCACGACATAAACTACCTAACACCCACTGAGGAGGAAGAAAACAACCTACGTTGCTTTTTTTTTCTGGTAAAAAGACTTTCATCTGCTTCTATAATTTTATTATTAGGTCCACCGATTTTTCTGTTTGGTCTTAAACACAAAGCATTTGCCCAAACTTCTCTCAAATAACTATTCCAGTTAGCTGTTGTGTTGTGATTCATATCAAGTTGCAGCTCACAAAACTCAATCGATGTCAACTCTTGGCACCATAAATATATAAACCTTAAAGCATTATGAAAAGACAACCGCGATCCTTTTCAAACCAATGTTTTCTGTCGTATTCCTACGCTTTCTCGGCATGATCGTAAACTACATCTCCATTTCGGATTTTCAGAATTCATCCATAATTCCATTTCATGGTTTTTTGAATACAACATTTTATTATGCAGAATTCCAAATTCGTGAAACAGTTTAATCGCAATTTTCTCACCATCTGGTAATTGCCAAATGGTAAAATCCATCTCAGCGTCAGCAGTAAAAGTAAATTATAACTTCATAAAAAAAAATATTTTCAATTCGAATAGTAAATTAAATAGTTTTTAAGGTTAAATAATAACAATTCACGCGATTCACGTTTCATACATAGCATATCACAATGTTCCGCATGGTTTACAATAAAAATCCTTTTCACGATCAGGGTTGAAATAATTGGCGCATTAGCATACATTTTGGCATAGTGTCCGTATAACGGAAAAGTACTCATTTTCTCTATCTCGCCCAGGTCCTATACTGGAAAAGTACCTAAAGCACATTAAAATCGGGTAGTTAAGAGCTCGGACAGTACAGCGCCGTCTATTGGCGGTTATGTTATTAGTAGCATCGGGATGAAGATGTAAAGACGTACATTTTCGTATATTACACTTTTAAATTCTCATCCATAGATTCTGGAAAAAAAAAAAAAAAACCCCTTAAAAGTACGGAGTTAAAATTATATTGCGGTGACCTCGATTATAAAAGCTTAATGGTTTTAAATGGGAATTTCGCCAAAAAAGCCAGCTATCGCGAAGTTGGCTTCATATATGACAACTTATTTCTGTCACCAGATTTGGCGACATTTTTTTTTTAATTTGGCGATATTTCGCCAAGTTGGTCAACCTTTGGCGCTACTGTGGTAACCCCGCATTAGTATTTTTCAACAATTACTCATTACGTCATTACAATGAGGCGGTTCTACCGGAATCGTGAGGGACACACAGAGACTTGGATTTTATATAAATAGATATGCATATCCATGATGAGTAAGTATTACGGTGGACTCCAACGAGTAGTTTTACATTGGAGTTAAAAAAAATAGATTTTCATCCATGACGGTTGAGTATTTTTATATTACACCAATTATAGTATAACATATATATCCATGGACCCACATTAGAAAAAAAAAAAACATAGAAAACAGGAGTTCTGCTTTTCAGAATTTAGTGTCGCCCCCGATAAAAAAAATATATATGCATATAAATATACAAAACCTATTTTAGTTTTAAGACTTAAAACACACACTTTTATTATATAAAAGGACGTCATTCGCATCCGCTGAAGAATTCCACATTTACAATCCAGTCTTGAACAACATCTACAGAAAAGTATGCATAGGACGTCACTACTGAAGAATAATGCACAGTTCCAGCAAACAGCGATGTTTTTATGCATGAAACTGACCAAATAAAATTGGCTATATAATGATTCATATGCCTTTATATATAGATACTTAAAATTAAATATAGTTTATAATAGCTCCATGTTTTATCAGAAATCATTCATTTAGAGTTTTTCAAAATAGCACGTATTTTAATTACATTTTTTTCAGTTTTTATGAGAAAATGGCAACAAAAAGATATAATTGCTATTTTTCAACTATTTTCCATTTACTTTCTACAGAAATGGAGTACTTCTGTTGCCAACATTAAAAAAATTCATTAAAAACTACAAGAAAATTAATATCTCAAAAATAAATTGAGATGCAGTTTTCAAACAAATTGCATTTAAAAGTATACCCCCCTCCCCCCCATAGGACGGTATAAAAATTGAAGATGTGCGTTGCTTAGAAGTTTAAAAAATTGCAATAGAGATTATCCCGTACAATGATACATCTGCTTTGTTTTACGACTGGCTTCTGTAATGGAACGTTATTTTTAAGAGACAAAACTTTAATTGCTGGCCAATAGAAATAACATATCGGGTGTTAAAAAGGCTGATGCGTCTCTTTAAGAAATTTCTCCTGACTTTGTAGCATTTAAACTATCTTTTAAATTTTTAGCCGTAAAATCTATGTACAGTCTTAGAGAAAAAGATAAATAACCCCTATTAACTCTCTAACAAATTATTGTAGAATAAAATTACCCATACCAAACGATTGGAAATAAAGTCTACTTTTTAAAGATGTATATAAAATTTGATTAGGGGCCATCTACATATCAAAACGAACCAAAACTGTCTTTTTTTCAATACCAATACCCAAGTTTGACACCATAAATAAATTCTACATCTTTTAATTAATCTAAAACCAAATTTTCATGAAATGCGAACGATTAGTTTCAGAGTAATTTATTATTATTAAATGATCATATTTTAGGGGTTGCATCCAAATTGAAGTTTGGTACTCGATTGTTGAAAAGCTACAGAATGACTATGTCACTTCTAATAATGTATTATTTCTTGTCAATATGATCATTGTAGTCACTTAAAATGAGTTTCGACTATTGCCAGCACAAATGTTTCAATAAAATGAGTAAAATATGTTTTTTTTTTTTCAAATTATGCTCTTCTACGTATCATAGACGGCCTCTTAAACCATCATTTTGATGTTTTTAAAGCATAATGGGAAAACTACTTAGAAGAAAAATTTTAAATTGAGAATTCGGATAAAGCAGGGCATATTAAATATAAATCTATATCTATCTATCTATATATATATATAAACTGTAAGTTGCAATTTATACTTTTTTCGAATATTAATTTCATAATTCGTAATTCATATTATAAAATGTTTAAAATTACAAATTCAATGTATTTATCTTTGGGTTTTTTAGTTTTATAATCACACACACAATTATCACATTAGGATTATAATTTCAGAAGTTATTAATCTACCCTATATATATAAAATCCTAATAAAACGAATTTATGAAACGGATATATGAAACGAATTTATGAAACGGATATATGAATCGACTGATTAAATAACTGATTATGTTTCAAGCGATTTGTCCTAAAATATGAAATACTTTGCGATGAAATTAACATAAAAAATCAGCATTGATCCGCAGATCTCAAAACTGGTATAATAGAATTTTTAAATTCGAATTAGTTTTCGAAATATTAATTTTTTTTCTAATTTTATATACATGTTTCTAATGATGGCAACTCAAATTTTAATCAAAATCAAACCGATATTTTTTTTTCATATTTCAGAAAAGGTTGACTTGGTAACACGGCTATTGTTGTTTATTTACTTTTATTTCTTTTTATAAATTATATAAATTGTTTTATTCTGTAATTATTAATTATTTTAAAAATTTTTTATTTTAAATAACGAAAGAACAAATAAATTAGTATAACATTAATAAATATACGAATAAAAAGTCGAAAAAAAAATCACTGGATGACGTAAACACGTGTAACTTGCTTAAAGTCAAGTGAATGTAACATTTACGATCAACCATTATTGGCATTTAATCTTATAGTTTGGCGATAGATTTTTGGTCGACTAAGCAATACCAAAAATGCATATGTAACTGGTATTTGAAAACGAGGTTTTCGCCAAATTTTCAAAAAAAAAAAAAAATCACGCCAAACCTGCAGTGCGTATATGACATCTGGCCAAATATTACCACTCAAAAAAAAAAAAAAAAAGCTAACTGGCGAATTGAAAACAAGCTATTGGCGAGATTTGCATCCGGCTAAGCGTAACAGTACCAATAATTCTTTTCAACCATGGCAAATTTTATGTAGTTTTATTCGAAAATTTTTTTTTGATTTTTTAATCAAAATGGAAAACTTACGGTCCCATATTGCCGCGATTTTTTTCTGACGCCAATGTCATGTACGGAACGGGCACTTAACTGGCGCCAAAGTATCGTTATTTTGCTTGATATGGTAATCCGGATGTTGTTGTTTATGCTGTTGATGCGTTCCCCAAATTGGCGTCGTTAAAAAATCGCGCCAATATGGGACGTATATGACATCTGTGCCAAATTTTCATATGAACGGCGAAGGGATCAGACCGTATTTGTTTATGGCAGTTGATGACTTGAACTATTATAATATAAATGAAATGATGGCGATAGAATAATATTTGGTGACTTATCACCTGTGCCTGGCTAACATTAAAGTACCAAAATGGCACCTAGAGTATAAAAAGCGAAGTGGTCCGCCTGGAACTGTTGATGATAGTCACATGACTTAGGCTATTGTTATAGAGATTGTTTTAAAATACCGGGAGACAGAGACTCTGTATACTTAATTTATTTTATTTTAGCTTCTTTACAAATGTTTAACTGATCCTCTTTAATCAAAAACGAAAACAACCGTTGGATGTCTTACCAGCAACTGATTCGCCCTTAAATTTTTGCAATAAAAGGGAATTGAATGGAAACCCGTTTACAGGGAGATCTACACAGCTTTTTTCAGTATAATTCAATCTTCTCTAATATTTTAAAAACCCATTAGATTAGCGTGTTTTTAGATTCTGCAGTGTCTGAACGGGGGTTGGCGAGCGTAGCTTGCAGGAGGCAGAGCCCCCTAGTAAAAATATAAAAATGTAATTTAACGTTAGAAGCTCTGATTTTGAATGTTTATAATTCAAAAACTTATCATCCAAATGACTTGAATTTTTGTTTCTAGGCATAGTTTGAACCAAACATTTAAAATATATTGTCAGAATTGGGTGCTGCCATTGAAAAAAAACAAAGTTTGGCCCGGTTTTTATTTGTAGATGGCCCCCTAAGCAAATTTTACGTACATCATTTAAAAGTAGATTTTATTTCCGATCATTTGGTACCACCAACTCTCTTCTATTATAAATAGTTGCAGAGTTAGTAGGGGTGTTTTCTTTTTTTTTTTCACGACTGTACCTCATACTCCTAAAAGACAATTTGAAATTGTGGGTCGTTTTAGGTTAATTTTTTTAGAAATCGATCTATTGCAATCGTTTCGAGAAGTATTTGAAGAATTCTTCTGGCACTTGGGAATATAAACAAAATGTTTAACTTCATATTTTTCACCAATGAATGGTTTGATCACGATGGCGATAAGGGGAACAACAGCAAATTGAAGAAAAAAAATAATTGGTATAATCCTGTAAAATAAAATCCTCGAAATGGACTGTAGCTGCAGCACATGACTATGTCGATATTGTAAAGAATTTGTGTTTATTTGTATAATAATCGTACATATGTTTATGAAAATATAAAGGTTTCTTTAATTAGTCACTTAATTAAAGAATTAAGTTTTAAAAATATCGCAATTTTGTTTAATGCATGCAGAGTTTTAAACCAAATTTAACGCCACTCTCAGAAACTTGATAGATACAGTAGAAACTACAAGTATAAAATACATTATTTCCTGAAATATGAGCATTTTTTCCGAAGTAATTTTTAACAGAGCTTGCGCGAACGATATCAAAGATTTTTTGTTTTCATCATTTTGCAATCAACTCTATAAACATAGAGTAACTCATATAAAAGACAAATTGGCTAACGTGAAAATTTAGAAATATATCGACTGGATTTCAGTTGTTTCCTAAAAGTAGTTGGATGACAAGGGATTTTCCGCAAATTGTAATTTTTAATTTATATTTTTGTTCCAACTTTATTTTTTTTTATGATTTAGTTCTTCTTGAAAAATACCAGAACAGTCTATAATAAATAAATAAATAAATAAATAAATAGAAAAAAAATAATATAAAAAATAAAAATAAAAATTGACACATTCATTCTAAAGCTACTCGTTGACATTAATTAAATACAAACTCCTTCGTTTGAAGTCAGTTATTGAAAAAGGACTATTGGGTAGAAAATCCTTTATCTGGCTACTTTTCGAAGACATCTGACATTAAGCTCACTGTATCGTCGATTTATTTATGATTTTTCAAGATATTCGAATGGTAATTTTAGATTAGTTATTTTATAGAGTTGTCTTCCAAATCACGAAAGAAAAAAAAATCTTTCGTATAGCTCGCACATGCACATTTGAAAATTATTTCATACACCTGCCCATATGTCGTCCAGTATTTTTTGTATTTATATTCTAATCGTACTATGTTTGCAAAACTTTCTTGAATATCTTACAGAAATTGTTACATCTCTATTTATGTAAGTGCTATTATTAACAAATGAACACAAATGTTCATGAACATGTGCTACAACGACATACCATTTTGTGCATTTTATTTTACAGGGTGATTCGAGATATCATTATTATTATTTTCAATTTGCTGTCGGTCTCTTTTAATTGCTTTGTGATCAAATCTTCGTTGAAAGATGTGAGGTCAAACATGTTCTTTGTATTACCGAAGTTCTAAAAGAATTTGTCAAGTATAGATATTTGATAAAATGTCTAAAATCGAAAGTGTCATGTGATTTTTGGCCATATAGTGCATCTATCTATAATGGAAAACTTTTCATATTTGATTGAAAAACATCTTGGATGGGTTCAATTACCAAGTTTGTTGCTCCCATAATTCATTTCTTTATAGGGTCACACAAAAGAGAACATTACTGCCAATAGGGAAAAATTGTTTGCAGTGTATTTTAATGATGTTTGACTTTTTCAAACATAATGAAATTGTATTATATTCAAGGCTGGAGTAACACAGTTGACGTGCTACTCCAGCCTTGAATATGATTTAATCCAGTTGGAAAAAATATTTCGTTTATGGCATAATGAAATTGATCTGCATTACTTAGGTGTACTACTACATGCTTTCTGTAAAATATAGATTACGTATCATTTATCGCTCATTTGCAAGGACACACAAAATAACTCGGGTACATAGAGTCTATGAGAGATAATTGCTGGAAGTATGTTTTTAGTTGTTGTGTGCCTTTATAAGTTTAACTAAATTTCATTTTGTTACACGATGTGTGCAAACTCTATGAGTAACATACAAGCTTTCACAAAAGAGTTTTAAAGCATTACCGTCTATAGGTATGAATTATTACAAATTGCTTTTCTCGCCAAAACAACAAACTTTGACGGAATAAAACCTATTTTTTAGTTTATATTAAATCTGATGTATGTACCTTAAAAAAAAAAAAAAGAGGAAAGACAGAAAAAGAAAACACTCATTCTTTCGACTGAACCGGAAGGATTTGTTTTGGTTTCAGATCCCCAAACAAATTCGCATGGATAATGACTAAACTGTTTAATAAAATAAAATTAACAACAAGAACGAAAACTCATGCGTACAGCATAGATTATAAAACATTTTCCAACATCCATTCTCAATACTATAACAAAACTTCTCAGTTTGCTAAGGTGAAAGATGATGTCTAAATGAATGATTTGGAAAACGCATAACCATAATGTATTTGAAAACCAAACTTATGCTATTACCATGAATAGCCGAGAAAATATACGATTTTTTTTGTGCAGCCCTGTATATGATCTATGGATATGTATGTATACTCCATAGTATACTATTAGTTGGCTCAATTAAACGCATAGCGCAGTTGAAAATTTCCACTCAGGAATTTCCGCTAATAAACAGATCTTGTTGAGAAATTTTGTGCGGTGTTGTATATGATCTATAGAACTTATAAACACCAAGTGATATTTAAATAATAGCTAAATTCAAAAACGCATACCACAACTGAAAACACACTTCCAACAATTATTGTTCGCAGGTTTCAAAAGTTCAATTATTGTTTATTTTCTTCTGTAGCCAAATTCTTTTGTGTGTCCCTGTAAATGAGCGATAAATTATATGCACACCCTATTCTATGTAGAGCCTTGTAGTACACATAAGTTATATATGTCAATTTCAATGCTTTTAAAATAGTGTAATATCATTAAAATACACCGTAAACGATTTTCCCCCATACACTGCAATGTAACGGAATTCTTTTGAGTGTTCCTGTAGATGAACCGTAAATGCTACGCATTTCATTTTTAATACCGAGCATGTCATAATAAAACTCAATAACATATATCAATTTCATGGCAATCGGAATATAATATATTTACGTCAGTTAGAGCACGGACAGACAGACAGATGGACAGACAAACCGAAATCATAAACTCTTTTCAATTATGTTGGAAAGTGTTAAAAAGTAATGATTTAAAACTACCTTTAAAGAAAAATTATTGTAGTAATAAAAAAAAGGTTATTCGGAAACAGCCCAGAAGTGGCACCAAGTAACCCTATTTTGAGGTTATCAGCCCACTGTTCATTACTTATAAATTTTACTGTGTTAAGTGATCCTATATTTACCTAATACTGCTGTTTCTTAAAAACTAAATATGAAATGTTAATTTCCTTTTACCTTGTGAGGCACTGCAGCGTGTACAAATCTGGAGGTAGAACTTATCAAGCCACAAAAATTCCTGTTTTTATACAGAGCAACAACTAGGAGAAAGAGGGAAAGAGATAGGGGAGACCGGGGCAAGATGACGAATGTCTTAGTTTTTACGTTTTCCACTAGGTGGCAGCATCAACCAGACACTACTGGCTCTCCTATCGGCCGTTCGTTAAACAATAGTATAGAGACACTGAAATCGCCATTTTTGTGTTTTTTGTGAAGCTTTGATTGTTTACCGCTGCCACGTTATAACTTTTAGGCATGTGTAAATAAGCTCTGCTACAGATACAGGTAAGATATATCGTTTCTCTTTAATATTTATAAGTAACTTAGTTTAAATACTACCTATTACCATGAATATTTGTCAATTAATCGCCTTCCTTCATGGCAATGAAAGCGAATATTTTTAAACAGGCAGTTCGGGGCAAGATGACGGCTCTTCATCCTCAGACCCTGGTAGTAGAAAAACAACGTATAAACCCTCCAGAAGAACCAGAACTTATGGCAACTCCTGATTCCGATGCACCAAAGAAGCCTGTTAGTGATTTTGATTTCCTAAAGCAACCATTGCCTAAAGCAACGCAATGTGAGAAAAAAAGCAAAAGCAAAACACTGAGCTAAAGCATTCTTACAAGCACACTCATCAAAGAAATGTTAAAACAAAGGGTAAAGCAGAAGGAAGAACAGGAACGTTTTAAAAAAACAGAGAAAAGAAGCTCGTGAAGCTAAAAAGGGAGTAAAAAAACTCAAACTTAGTTCCTGTAGGCCTAAGTATATTAAATCCAGGCCAAACAGTCCAGTTGCATCAACTTCAAAGGATGGTGTTTTCAGATGTCCTACTTGTGACGAGGAATATTGTGACCCACCAACAGAAGAATGGACCCAGTGCTGTAAATGCCAAGAGTGGTGGCATGAGGAATGTTCTAATTATGAAAATGGCATTTTTATTTGTGGCTATTGTTAGCTGCACAACTAAACACTTCGACATTACGTTACAATGCATTATGCTTAGTTTGATACTTTGTAAGATGTAAAAACACAGTTATCATTTGTTAAACCATGTAACATATTCAAAAGATAAAATATGCTCAACCTTTTTCTGTATTGTCATCTTGCCCCAAGCCCAAATTCATCTTGCCCCAGTACTGGGGCAAGATGACGATTTATTAATGTTATGAAAAAATAAAATTATCCTTTATTTTTTTAATTTGTAAAATTAAATGGTAATATCTTTAATACTACAAAGGAATACTGTAACAGTTCATGTAAAATTAATTTTACTATACTTAAAAATAAATTAATAAACAACAAAAAATTGTTAACATAGTTATCTTGCCCCGGTCTCCCCTATAACGTCATTGAATAACTCAAATGCTATCTAGGGATACAAACTGTTATAATCTGCCAAAAATTTATAGGAAATTTGGTTCAATTCTATGCATAACTTCATACATTTTTCGATGATATAATAATGAAAATGGCACAAAAATCGTATCTACAGCGCTCCCTTCCGGTGGAATATTCCCAATTCAAGGACGACCTGCTTGCCAAAGCAAAAAAAAAAAAAAAAAAACCACACATTTGGTTCAATTCCATGCATAACTTCATACATTTTTCGATTCATACACGGCGACACACGGACAGACATTTTGCATAAACATGTTTTTTGGGATCTCTGACCCCTAAAACATATAAATCCGCCGAAAAAAAATTCAATTACAATAGTTTCTTCAGAAAGAAAGAAAAAATAACACTGGAATATCAGATCATTTACTGGTATTATTTGATCAGATGATTCAGAAACTTGCACTGATCTCCTTCACCAGTGCGTGTCTGCGGCTTACTCTCAACTCACTTCATTGTGTACTACAATGTACAGTCGTGGAAAAAAAAAAGTAAACACCCCCTACTAACTCTTCAACAAATTATCGTAGAAGAAAGTTACTGGTACCGAACGATTGGAAATAAAGTCTACTTTCAAATGATGTATATAAAATTTGCTTAAGAGGCCATCTACATATTAAAACGAATCACAACTTCATTTTTTTCAATAGCAATACCCAATTGTGATAGCATAAATGAACTCTACACCCTTCAATTAGCCTAAAAACAAATTTTTATGCAATTTGTACCATAAGTTTCCGATAAATTAATTATTTTAAAACGAGCGTATTTTAAGGGCTGTATCCAAATTGAAGTTCGTTACTCGATTGTTAACCCAGAGAGCCCCCTTCTTGATCAAGGCACCTTATGAAGCCTGTTAGATAACAGGGCAGCAGAAGGAATTTCAAAATATCTACTCACTTTTATCACAGACGGCCCCTTAAACCATCATCTTGCTGTTTTTTAAGCATAATTTGAAAACTATTTGGAAGAAAAATGTGAAATTTCGGATTTTCATAAAGCTGCACTTAATAAATCTAAATCCATCAAAAAATTGTAGGTTACAATTCATAATTTTTTCGAATATTAATTTCATAATTCATATCATAAAATTATAAAAATTGCAAATTCAGCATATTTATGTTTGGGCACATTAGCATTATTGCTACACAAAAAATTAGCACATGAGGAGCATAATTTCAGGAGATATAAATAAAAATATGAAAATGTAATTTAACATTAGAAGCACTCAATTTTGAATGTTTATAATTCAAAAACTTATCATTCAAATGACTTGAAATTTGGTGTCTAGGCATAGTTTGAACCGAAGATTTGAAATACCTCGTTAAAATTGGGTATTCCTATTGAAAAAAACGAGGTTTGGGTTCGTTTTAATATGTAGATGGCCCCCCAAGCAAACTTTATATACATCATTTAAAAGTAGTCTTTATTTCCAATCGTTCGGTACCAGTAACTTCCGTTTACGATAATTTGTTGAAGAGTTAGTAGGGGTGTTTACTTTTTTTCCCCACGACTATACATTGTCCTCTGCTTACCATGTTAAGGGGCTCAACTGGTCCAAATTTTATTTTCTTCATTTATAAACTATTTTAATGATTTTTTCCAGCAATGAATGCATCTTTATATAAAGATTACTTTTCAGACAAAAGTTTTTCGAAAACTTTGAAATTCTGTAACTGAAAATTCAAAATGTTAAACATTTTAAAATTTTAGTACAATTTATCGACTTGTTCGATTTCATTACTTTTTTCATTATTGTGTGCAGAAAAGGTTACTTGATATTTTCTTTTCAATATTTTATAAAAAAATTATTCATAAAATTTATAATAAATTAAAAAAAAAAAGATTTTTAACAGCTTTTACTTTGAGGAATATATTTTCAAAAATTTCGCATGAAATTAAAATTCCTCAGCGCAATTTATTAGAAAGATAATATAAAATCTCTATACAAAATTTTATCCATATGTTTTGCAAGAAAGTTTAGATATTTCCTTTTAAAAATGACAAAATCCATTCTAAGGTACTAAATGGGCTTAGAGTTTCAGTTACGGGTAAGACAGAACTGTTAGTAAGACATAGAAATTGTTATATCTTCCGATGTAACCATCGTAGAAAAACGCGGTTTGCTTTAATTTCTTTAGCATATTTCTTTCTAGTATTTTATTAGCTGGAAAAATAAAAAATGCATTTTTTGAGAATTTTGACCCCCAAACTCCCTTAAAAGGCATGATCAGATGTCTGTCCACGATTGGTTGAAATACATCTTACATCGTCCAGTCTTATCCAACCATGTTATTAAATATAAGCATCTAATTAAAAAGAATCAATTTCCTTTTCCAGATCATAATCCCTATTTTGATGATCCAGCATAGACATAGTCTCCGATGAAGACTATATACGTTGTTGACAACCCTTTATTTTGGTTTATTATTATTAATTTTTTTATGTAACACCTATCGTTAATTATGTAAATTTTATTTGTTAAAAACGGGAGGTTCCTCCGACTGGGTTTTTCTAGGCACTGCCAGTTGGCAGGATTTGCAGTAGTAGCTTCGTCCAACCAAGATATTCACCCCATAAAGCTTAATGGACTTTACGCACATGACGTCACATCTCAGATCTGGCGGTATTTTGATCCATATTTCTAGTCACTGTACAGTAGGGTGGGCCGAAAAAAACTTTTTTTCGATTTTCGATGATGGGTAGTGCGGAAAAGTTGCCACTGGTGGCACTAAATTTACACAAAAAATTTGAGATTTTCGGACAATTCCTTCATTTGCCGCAAATGACTTGAAGTTTCGCTCAAATGCTGATTTTTGAAGTTATTTAGCAAAAATTTTAAAAATGTTAAATTAAATTTATTTTCGCTGAATTTACTTGAAATGTCATGTTTAGTGTACGAAATATTTAAATAAGCTCTGATTATTTATATTTATTAGTTATGTGCATGTTGAACTAGGCGATTTTTATAGCCTTTTCGCGTATAACTGAGCAAAAATTGTAAGTATTGTTTGGTTCGTTCGTCGGTTTCTCTCTTTTGTCTTTGATATGTTCCTCGATCTTCCTTTGGTTTTTCGATGCGTTCAGAATCAGATATTTGAATGCCGGACCACAGCACGTCTTGATAGCAATTCTAGAAGGAGAGGATAATGTGGAGTAGAAACCAATGAAAACGCAATGAGTCATCATGACGATAAGGGAGGAAATAGGAGATGAGAGTAACTGCGAGGTGAGATGTTAATTATTTTTCTGCTCTAAAATGCAGCTGTTATCAGAAGATTAAAAAAGTGGGAACTTTGAAGCAGGCAGTTCGTCTGAATCAGAATTTGAACCAGGGCCTTCAAAAGCAGACTCTCCCAAACGCATATCCCTTTCTCACACAGCGTTCGCCGGATTTAGAACTGATGTATCGTATATGTAAATTGCGTTAAGAGCTTCATCTGTGCTTCAGGATACAGGAATTGTGACAACCAGGAATAAGTATCTCGTCATCGATAAAGACTTGTTCAGGAGACAGAAAAATAAACTTGAAAAGAAGATACAGGAGGAGGAATATCTTTGAGAATGACAAATTACAACCACATTTTTTGATAGTAGAAATAATAACACAATTGTCATAAAAAAGGGGGGAACAAGTGGCACCGTCGAGAGAAATACGGTAATAATAATATATACCTGGTTATTTTAAGCCTGGTTATACATAAAAGTCTATTTATTTGTTATAAAAAGCACAAATTTAAGATATAAACTGTCCAATGGAATACACATAAAGCCAATTTTGCAATTTTCCGTTTTCTAAATTCCACTATAGCTGTAAAACTAGAGCTGATACAATTAATCTACTGAAATGTTCTGAATCAATGCTCTAAACAACCCCGAGCGTCTAAAAACAAATTGACAGAGGTTGGTTGTATTTATGTCGGCCAATTATCAGCACGTGGGATATAGGCCCTAAGGGGGGGAGTGCCTTCCGTGGAGGTCTTTCTAAGGGAACCTAACCCGTATTAACGCTTGGAGAACCAAGGTTCGAAGAAAACCACGAAAACTCCGAACGATTAGGCCGACGGGCGCGATTGGGATCGAACCCAGCACCTCCCGTCTACCAGCTTCGAGAGCAGAACCTCTCGGCCACTCAAATTGACAGAGAGAATCTTCTGTTTTGTTATTGGTCAGTGTAATGTTTTAAAATAAGAATTCAGATTTCAAGTTCCTCTGGTGAAATCGGCTTTTCTAAAAGATCTTTTCAAGAGATTTATTCAAAATAAAGTATACTATTTTAACGAAGGACGAGAACACTATAAAAATAATAACTTTAAAATAGAACACAACTCATTTAATAAAGTATATGAAACTTTTTGTGGTCTTTTGGACCCCCTTTGGTGAAAAACAATAGGTTTTGTTTAGAAACTTTATTCAAACTTCCATAGTTATGGAAGTTCCAAAAATGAATTTCAACAAGTTCCCGAATCTTGGTAACTATATTTAAAACAACCACCTTAGCAATGACAATGCTGTGAAATAAAAATTTTGGTTTAATGTTTTGCATGATTTAATGTGCTTATCTGGTAAGATAAATATGAAATACATGCAAGACAAACTTGCTTAAAACCTTTAGAGTTATTCAAAAAATTTATTCGGAATAAAGTAAAGAATTTTAATGAATTCCGAGAATATATTATAAAAGCGGGAAAAAATGGTAAAGGAAAACCTTTCTTTGAACTTGAAAACCGGAGACATTCAGCTCGTTTACTATAAAACTGAAAATAGATTTTTTTAAAGCACACTTTTATAAACATTTAACGTTTAGCTTAAATATCACGCTCTAATTTCATGACTACAACTGATATAGTTACACAAAATTTTCGATACAATACTTTAATTTGGCATAGACCACAATTATTGAAAATTCACCGCTTGATTTACGTTTGATAGAAAGCACGAACTAGGATTTATTAACAAAATTATAATTTTTACTGTATTTTTTTTATTAATCTAAAGCAACAGGAAAGAAAAAAGAATAAACCAAGACCACTGTTTCATAATAACATGACAAGGGGTTATTATGATAAGTGGATCTTGATTTAAACTAACTATTCGGGATTTTTAAATTGCTTTCTAAGCATGTAATTATTATTTAATTAATAATAAACTATTAAATGATAAAAGAGTATTCTCTTTAAAAAATATTATTCTTTATTTTATTTATATTTCCAACTCTTTAGTGTTTAAAATATTTCATTGTTTCAGTTTCATAGCCAGTTAACAAATTTTGGCGAATGTGGTTTGGTTCACAATAAACTAGATTGTTTTTTGCAACTCATATACAACTGTAACCATAAAAAAAATATTTGGCGATTTGTCACCTGCGGCTAGCTAATGAAAAAATACCTTAAAATTAATTTATTAATTTAAAAATAAGTTCTAAATGTATTAAAAGGTTGTATTGTAATCGGAAACACACTTGTGTGTATAATTTTCCTAATTCTGGCATACGAGGAAGTAAAAGAAAAATCAGTTACAAAAGTTCATCTTTACTGAAATTAACAAAGTTAAATTAAATAAAACAGTGTAAAAATATATAGATCTTTTAACGACCATTCGAACTTAAGGTATCCCTTAATGGAAAACAATAAGCTTTCTATTAGACGTTAAGTCTAATCTTTACTATTTTCTGCGCATTATTAGGATGAGCGAAACGAATCCTCTACTAGGCTACACAAATTACCTTTTGTCGTACACTTTACAAAAAAACTATTCAGTATTTTAACTTGAAATTAAGCATAAAAATAAATTATGATCTGCAGATTTGCACAATATTATTATTATTATTATTATTATTATTATTATTATTTTACAGAGTAACATTAAAAAGTTTATTATTTTATTTAATTTATTTTACATGTTTTTCCATTACGGACGCATTTTTACAAATAAAAAATGAAACACGTATATTTTCAGAAGAAAAAATAAATCATGGAGTTAGTCATTATAGATAGAATCATGATTAATGAAATAGTTTCACGATTTCTTTTATGGAAATTTTAAAATATCCCTTTTTATGAAAATTATAGCATATTTTTAATGAATTAAAATGTGTGATAATTCAATAATTTATTTTCAATTATAAAAGTTATTTTCAATTAGTATATTTCAATTATTTTCATTATTCAGTGTGGAGAATATACAATTTATTCTTATTATGTGAAATCATTTACGCAGACGATACTTACGCATTTTAAAAGAATTATATTATGAGTTTTTTTGTAAAGTGGCAACAAAAGAATTGTAAACAAATAAAATTTCTTGTTAAATTCGTTATATCATAAATAAAAAATTCTGTGAAAATTCTTAGTTATTTGGCTGAATTTAGATTTCTAAAATTAAAATGCGCCAAAACATAAAATAACTTTTTTGCTTAATCAAGATGCAAAAATAATATGAAAAATATTGTTACTTTCAAATATTTATCTTATTAAATAATGCTTCGCGAATCCAAACAAAGCATGGATTTTGTTAGTTAAAATAAATTCCAATAAGTTCCTTTGCCTAGATATACGCTTTTAAATATACAATATTCTTTTACTGCGTATTTTATTAAAAAATTTCATCCTGGTCAGGTGCACTCAGAATACAGATGACCTTACGCCAATAAAAAACAATCTATTAAATAACCTTAGCCAAGAAAAATGTATTTAAAAGAAGCAACTTTTGTTATCTGGTGAAATCTGCATGCTTAAATTCTGAAAAATGCAGTATAGCAGCGTCACCTGTTGAGCGATTTACACCAAAATGTATAAAATGTCAATTCATGTCAAGGGCTAACTGATTCTGAAGTTTGATGAAAATTCGTGCTTTAGTTCTTGAGATAGAGCTATAGTAGAAATTCTAAAAAATGCAGCGTAGCAGCGCCACCTATTGAGCGATTTGCACCAAAACATAAACAGCTCTAATTTATATCAAGGTATACGTGAATATAAAGTTTGTTGAAAATTTAAGCATCAGTTCTTGAGATAGAGCTATTGCGGAAATCGTACAAAATGCAGTATAGTAGCGCCACGTGTTGAGCGATTTACACCAAAATGTATAAAACTTCAATTCATGTCAAGGACTAACTGAATCTGAAGTTTGATGAAAATCCGTGCGTTAGTTCTGGAGATTGAGCTATTGCGGAAATCGTGAAAAATGCTGCATAGCAGCGCCACCTGTTGAGCGATTTACACCAAAAACTAATCAGCACCAATTTATATCAGGGACTAACGGAATATAAATTTTTATTAAATTCCGTGCATGAGTCTTGAGATAGAGCGCCCACAAAATTTGTGTCACATACATATAGACAGAGTCACAGACTCACAGACTCACAGGCAGACATTTAGTAAAAACATGATTTTCGGTATCTCTGACACCTAAAACGCGTAAATCCGTTGAAAACCGAAAGTCGAAAATTTTCACGAATCCAATACTTTCTTCTTGTAAAGATAGAAGAAAGTAAAAATGGAAAAAGAAAACGTTATACCTTAAAACTTGAAAACTGATATTAGTTTACGACACTTATGGAAGAACAATTTAAAGTGAAGGCTGACACAATTTTGTGGTGCCTATGAATTTATGATGAAAAAAATGTCTTACAAGGAGAGAGCCAACCTTGTTAATCACAGATTTTGATTATTTAAATATATGTTGTAGGGTAGAGACCCCTTAGTATCGGGTTCAACGGAATTTATCCAACGCTCCTTAGTACTTGAGAAACCGGGGGGGGGGTCTAATAATAGTACACAACTTAAATACTTACTTTGCAACCGCAATGATAGGTTGGTCGTAGCTCAGTTGGTATGGCGTTTGCCGGCTGATCTTCGGGCCCAGGTTCGATACCTGAACGCGCTACATTTGTTTTTCTCATTTTTTGTTTTATAAACATACTTGTAATTATAATTTAATAATTTCAATTACAAATTTTAATATCATACATTAATTATAATGTTAACAAACTTAAATTTATGATTTTTTATTTTTAAACTATTATTTCTCATCCTTTAAAGAGGTTTAAAAAGAAATTGGATCTATTATTGAATGATAAAAATTCCTTTTTAATATAATTATGCTTGTTACTTTAAAAACAGATTAATAGTATTATCGCATTGACTTCCTTTGTTAAAGCAATGCGTAAATGATGTTTCTTTAAAATCGCGAATTGACACAATTGCTCAATATCATTGTATCGATAAAGAATATATGAAATACATTTTAAAAGTGATTTTTAAAAGATTAACAGTTTTATGATGTTTTATACAACTATTTAGTTAAAAGTAAAAAATTAAATAGGTTAAAATTATAATTGATATACAATATTATAAAATGTAATTGACAATGTGATTAATTATACTTACAAGTATATTTATAAAACAAAAAATGAGAAAAACAAACGAACCGCATTCAGGTACCGAACCTGGGCCCGCAGATCAGCCGGCAAACGGCATACCAACTGAGCTACGACCAACCTATCATTGCGGTTGCAAAGTAAGTATTTAAGTTGTGTACGATTATTAGACCCCCCCCCCCCCGGTTTCTCAAGTACTAAGGAGCGTTGGATAAATTCCGTTGAACCCGATACTAAGGTGTCTCTACCCTACAACATATATTAAAATAATCAAAATCTGTGATTAACAAGGTTGGCCCTCTCCTTGTTAGATAAATTTAAGGCATATATTTGTATTTAGAATGGGACAAACAATTAAAGTTTGTTTTCATATTCTCTATTCCTCCCGCAAAACTCTGAAACAAAACAAAATAATTTGCATATTCGCGCTTCACAATCTTTTCAGGTGTACCCTATAAAAATGTTATACATTCCAGGATGAATGTTTTGAGGATGCCTGTAAGTATTGTAAGTTTATATTCTATTTTTTCTTGCTATCTACAAGCTAATAAAATATAATTTCCATTTCTTGATTTCTTTCGAATCAAACACAAATATTTAAAAAATAAATTAAAGAGTTAAATTCATGTACCATCTCTATCATAGGACAGAATTATCTTGGAACGTTTCATCTTATTTAAAATCTGATCTTAAAATAGGGTGAATGCACCAGTGTCCGACAGTGTATAACTGTTTGACAGTTCGAGAATCATTCTACCTCTCTATTCTAAAATAAAGTAACTAACGCTGTCACCGCCGCCCGCTGTTTATGAATTTTTTGTGACCAGGGATCTTTATTCGTTAATATCAAGAAAACTACTGTATACAAAAATATGAAATCGGTGGTACTATAGAGAAACGTTCGATGAACACGCTGATAGAGACAGTTTTTAAATCGAATGATTATTTTAAGAGATATTTAATGTTAAATTTGGTCAAAATCGTTCCATTAAAAAAGTTTTATAGGAGCAAAAACTATACATAGAAATTTAATCATTTTTTTCTGAGGATATACATTAGAAGTTTCCAATGTGCAGACTGCATTTATTTTTTCAATCTGACTCAATTTTGAGGATTTATTTCCATTTTAAATTCAAATTTTCAGCATTTTGAGAGATATTTTTTACATCTTTTAGAAAATGGTATCATTTTAAATTGTTGGCAGTTTTAAAAACAGCGCAAAGAATATTTCCTTCAAATTAAAAATTTATTTACACGTGACTATTATAGGATGAAAAAAACTTTAAAATTAGAATTACATGATTACGTATTAAAAGCAGGAAAATATTGAAAATTACGTCACAAAAACTATATTTTCACGTGAATATTAAAAGAGATTTCTCTCTATTCTAAAAAAAGTAACTTACGCTGTCACCGCCGCCGCCGGTTTTGAAATTTTTGTGACTGGAGGTTTTTCTCCGTTAATATTAAGAAAAATATTGCATACAAAAATATGAAAACCGGTGGAATTATAGAGAAATGTCTGATGCAGGCAGTTTTCAAATCGAATAATTATTTTAAGAGATATTTAATGCTAAAGGTGGACAAAATCGTTCCATTAAAAAAGTTTTGTAGGAGCAAAAACTATACATGGGAATTAATTCATTTTTAGATCATTTTATACATTAGAATTTTCCGGTGTGCGGGCTGTATTTATTTTTTTAATTTGACTCATTTTTTGAGGTTTTATTTCTATTTTGAATTCAAATTTTTAGCCTTTCGAGAGATATTTTTTACTTATTTTAGAAAATGGTATTAATTTAAACTGTTGCCAACTGTATAAACAGCGCAAACAATAATGTTTGCTTCAAATTAAAAATTTATTTACACGTGACTATTATAAACAGAAAAAAAATCTTTCAAATTAGAATTAAATAATTACGTATAAAAAGCAGGAACTTATTGAAAATTACTTCATAAAAACTATATTTACACATGAATTTTAAAATAGAAAGGATATTGTAAATTAATAAATTCATTAACATGCGTTAGAAATCTTAAATAGGAGAAATTACGTCACATTTACGTCACATTACACTTATTACGTAAAAGGAACAAAACATAATATTGCAAAACAGTTTAAATTTAAAAATTGTGCGAGACATTTATTTGATATTTCGAGATGATCTTTTCACGTGAATATTAAAAAGAGAAAGAAATGTTTGGTGAAAATTACGTGAGATTAAAATCGATACATTTAAAATGTCTTTTATTTATTTATTGAACAACAAACATACGACTTGTGTGCTTGACATGAGAGCCCGCTTAAAAAAATCTTATTTAAAAGACCTTTCTTTTCCCTTTGTTAAAAAATACCGGGAGACAAAGACTTTGTTTACTTAATTCATTTTATATTAGCATATTTTGAAATGTTTAACTGATTTTATTTAATCAAAGAGGAAAACAGCCATTGTATCTTTTAACAGCAGCTGATTTTTCCTTAAAATTCCCCAATCAAAGAGAAATGAATAGAAACCCGTTTATAGGGAGATCGCCACTGTTTTTTAAATTATAATTCAGTCTTTCAAAATCTTTTTAAAGCCGATCAAATTAGCGTGCTTTTAGGAACTGCGGTGTCTGAACGGGGTTGACGAGCGTAGCTCGGAGAGGGCCGAACCCCCAGTATTTCAAAAAATAGTTACAGATGTTAATACTGCAAAGAGATTGTTAATACTGGTTTTATTTAATCAAAGACAAAAACAGCCTTTGTATCTTTTAACAGTAGCTGATTTTTCCTTAAAATTCCCCAATCAAAGAGAAATGAATAGAAACCCGTTTATAGGGAGATCGCCACTTTCACTGTTTCAAAATCTTTTTAAAGCCGATCAAATTAGCGAGCTTTTAGAGACTGCGGTGTCTAAACGGGGGTTGGCAGGCGTAGCTTGTAGGGGGCCGAGACTCCTAGTTAAAAAAAATAAATAAATTCATTAACATGCGTTAAAAGCCGTATGAATGGAGGAAATTACGTCATATTTAAAATGGCCAAATAGTGATATTGCCAAACAGTTTAAATTAAAAAATATATGAACACGAGGCATTTATTTCACATTTCTAGACGATCTTTTAACTATTATTGCCAATTCTAAGGCAGCGCAAATAAAAATATTCCTTTCTAGCAATTAAGGGATTTCCACGTCAATATTAAAAAGAGAAAGTACACTTTAAAATTTGCAAAACAGTTTAAATTAAAAAATATATTTACACGAGACATTTATTTCATATTTTGAGATGATCTTTTTAACTATTGTTATGAATTCTAAGATAGCGCGAATAATATTTTCTATCTACCAACACAAATATTTCCACGTGAATATTAAAAATTAAAATTTGGTGAAAATTAAATCAGATTTAAAACGTCTTATTTAAAACAATTTTCTTATAGCGTTGTTATAAAAATATCAGGAGGCAAAGAATCTGCGTACTTGAAACGTGTAACTGACCTTATTTAATCAAACATGAAAACATAAAGTAGATATTTAACAGCAGCTGATCAGGCCTTAAAATTCTCCAATCAATGGAAACCCGTTTATAAGGTGCTCGCCACTGTTTTTTTTTTAATTATAGTTTAATCTTACGCAATCTTTTTAAAGCCGATCAAATTAGTGCGTTTTTAGAGTTTGCGATGTCTCAATAGGGGTTGGCGAGCGTAGCTCTTAGGGGACAGGTCCCCTAGATAAAAAAATAAAAATAAATAAATAGGGTATTTTTTCGAACATATTGAAGATTTGGTAATAACTTCTATTCAATATGCATAAAAATGAATGATAAATTATATTAGTGTTTGTAGAAAATTACTTGGTAAGAGAATGATAGTGTCAGAGAGATGGCTGACAACAATTCTTGTCAGGCTTTAAAGGATTTGCTACAATGGGTCTAAGCAAGCTGAGTTGAGTTTTAGTTTTTCCGGTGGAAAAATGTATCCTTAACTTCTGTGGAAGAAATTGCCCCATAACTACTCTGAGCGGTCAATGAGACGCTTGATCAAAAGATGAATAAAAAGCTCGATTAACTTATTGAATACTGTTTCTGTGCTACTAAATTTTATACAAAGGGCGAATGTCTCCAAACGAAAAAAACTTTTAACAGAATCTGTAGTTATACTGTAAGTATAACGCACACCACAATTGCAAACGCACTTTCAGCAATTGTTGCTTATAGACAGTATTGTAGCCGAATTCTTTCACGTGTCCCTGTAAATGAACGATAAATTCTATGCACACCCTATTCTATAGTAAGCATCTTGTAGTTCTACTCAGTGATGTATATTAATTTCAATATGTTTGAAATAGTTTAATATCATTAAAATACACAGCAAACGATTTCCCCCACATGCAATTCTGCAAAAATATTCCTTTTGAATACCTCTATAAATGATCCTCTACAAATGAATGATATAAAAATTTTAATACTAAACATGCCATGCTATAACTTAATAACATATATCATTTAGGGAAGTCTGGGGAGGGTTGAACCAATTTTTATAAAATGATTGTTTATTTTTTAAATATTGAACCTAGAATAAAGGGTCATATATCATTTTATCCGTTATACAATCAGTTATGAAAAAAATAGCGACGTAAGTGTAATATATAAGAAACTTCAGAAATGATTAATTTTAATCATGAGAAAATCATGGGTTAAGGCTCCCCACATATAGGAGACTTGACCCACTTTATTTTATATTGAAATCTTTGTCAAGGGAAATAAAATCAGTTTAAAGAGCTTTGTGCTACACTGTAAAAAAAAAAATCTGTAAAGTTACTAAAGTTTTTCTAGGAAACTGGGATTCCTAGAACTTCTTATGTAACAGCAACAACAAAAATTCATATAACAGACACACTTTTGTGCTGAAAATAAAAAAAATCTGTAAGGTTAGTAAGAATTTTTTTTTAGGAAACTGGGATGCCTAGAACTTTTCGTGTAACTGGAACCAGGGTTACAGATAAAATTTTAGTAAGTTTACTGTAATTTTAGCAGATTAATTTGTAAAGTTATAGATTTCTGTAGCTTTACAAAAACTAGTTTTGTAGATTTGCAGCTTTTTTTCTACAGTTACAGATGAAAGTTTAGTAAGCATGTAACTTTACATCTGTAGAACTACAGATTTTTTTTTACAGTGTAGAGTAGGTGGGGGCAAAGGTACTCACTAGCTGATTTAATATGAAGAAACATTTCTAGAATCATGACCGCTAGGTGGCAGTTTGGTCTCAAGTGTAGTAGTTGTGTGTTCAAACCATGTGTAAAAATCAGAAAATGAGGTAAGTTTAAATTTTCGAATTCTGATCTAATATTTTTAAAATTTCACTTTATTGTTTAACTGATAATACCTCGAATTTTTACAAATCCGAAAATTCGGTGGAGAGCGGATGCTCTTTAGCTTCTAAATTTCCCCTAGTTCACGTCGATCGCATTTGTTTAAATTTGTAGGTAGCCGGTTATGTAAAATACTGCAGAATGGGGTAAAAGTACGCACCCATCTTGGGGCAAAGATACGCACAAGTTTAAGATGCAGGGTTTTGCCCTATTGTTTTAGTAGGGTGCAAAGCTTTCCACAATTACGTTGTGGAAAGCTTTATTTTTTAAAAGTTTGTATTGTATAAAATATAATAGCTACTTAACTATTATGAGCTAGTTAACTACCTTTTCCTTTTTCTAGTTAAGTGTTTTTTTTTTTTTTAATATAGAACGTAGAAATTTACGTACCTACTTATAAAAATCAATATTTTTGTTTCATAAAACGGTTTTGTTTTAAGTTTTAACCCTTAACTTTTGTTAAAGGTCTCACGGACCCCTGTTATATTCAGTTTTCACAGCTTAACTTCTAATTTTCAGTTTAACTATTGATGTTAGTTTAATTTTCATTCGTTTGGAAACTTAGTAATATTGCCAAAGACTTCTAAATGAGGAGAATTTTTATTATCACAGGTCTTTACATTAAGTTTAGCGCAGAAACATCTGATGAGTCAGTTTACCGGTTTATTCACTCTACGATCAAGCGGTCTCGAAGACCGCTCACGGTATTTATGGAACAATTTTTGTTACTGCACATAAGGGTTAATTTCTGTTTGCGGTCATACAGACCGCTGATTTTTTTCTTTATTCGCGGTTTAACTTGTAATTTTCAGTTAACTATAGATGCTAGTGGAATTTACTATATTATTCTAGTTTAACCATTGTATTAATTTCTTCAGGTGTCTAGCATTGACGCTAGAGACTTCTGAATACAAGAGTTTTTATTATAGTAGTGCTGTACGTAAAGTTTAGTACAGAAATAATATCTTATAAGACAGTTGACTCTGTTATTCATTCTACGGACAAGGGGTCTCTGAGACCGCTCACAGTATTTATGCAACAATTTTTGTCACAGCAGTTAACTGCTGTCACTTAGGTTAACTGCAATTTGCGATCTCACAGACCGCTGTTTTTTTTTCTTTTTTTTTAATTGTTTAACTTGTAATTTTTAGTTTAACTATAAATACTAGGGAAATTTAATAATACTTTTACATAGCTCATTTGTTTAATTGGAAATGGGACAAAACCCCGCAGTAATGGGGCAAAAATACGCACTGCGTATCTTTGCCCCACGACTGCGTACTTTTGCCCCAACCGATGGGGCAAAGATACGCAGAGCAATGTTTTTTAAAAATTGCAATTTCTCTCGAACTTTTAATTTGACAGAAATGCGATTGATGGTGGTATGTGCCGAAGGTTCTAATCTAACATTTTATCCACTCCTTACGTAAGTTTAGACCAATTTGTTCGTTAAAAATAAAAATGTATGGAAGGTGCGTATCTTTGCCCCCACCTACTCTACATGGTTTAATTAGTATTATAAATTATTTGGGAAAATCTGATGTGCAAACAAACTTGCTTAGACGGAATTGAAGGTACAGGACAAAAATTCCGTTTTAAACACCTAACTTTCGTGACACTCGACCTAGCAACACCAGTTGCCCCATACTTTGGTTTCATCTCATTGTGTACATCTTGGTGAAATTTGTTTACGTGCTTTCCTAAAGTGATTTCATCAATATTATGTTCTTTTGCAGAAGAATGAACACTTAACATTTCTTAAGGCTGCTGCTTTCGTTCCATTCTAGTCTTTTCCAAACTTTCTATTTACCTACTATGGGTACCATTTAAATGAAATAAAAGTTCCCATCAACTTTCCAATTTATATTTCAGTAATTTTTTTCTTGCTTCTATAACAGTTTTTGACATATTCCTTTAATCAATTTTAAATATTTTCCTTTCTATCATTCCATTTTACTGTAGCTTTAGAGAGTAAATTTACATTATTTTAGAAATTTAACCATTAAACATTCATTGTGTACTGTACAGTCTATAATAAAAAGATTTCAATGCTTATTTTCTGACTCATTTTTAAATTCATTTTTGTTCTCAAACGCATCGAATTGGAAGATTCTCTTATTCAGAAACTATATAACGTGCTGTGCTTGTCGAGTTTTTGACAAAGGCAGAATACATTGCAAAAAATCCTGTTAAAGTTGGGGTTTTGAACCGAATTTCCCGAAGCGATAAATCTGGGAACGAAAAAAAGGGTTATACTGAGAAAATAATTGTTTATAAATCAAGTTCTTATTAATTGAGCGAAAAAGGAGAACACACCTCAGCTTATACCCCTCTTCAAAAAATCACGTCAACAAGTTTCATGATTTCACCTTTAAAATTAAGTGTGAAAATGTGTCCAAAAATTTTGAGTTGTTGAACGTGGGAAAATATTTTCTTGAGTACACCCTTAAGTGAGCTATAACCATCTGGTCAACCCTCCACCATATTGATTGGATCAAGCCTCCCCACATAGCCACTTTTTAAATTATAGTACAAAGTTATGTTTAGCTTAATTTACTGTACAATCTTTATGCATGGAATGAAAGCTCAGTATTTCTGCGTTACTTAAAACCTACTTACTTAAATTTTGTATGATTTATTTTATCTGATAAAATCTCACGATATGTTTATAAAAAAAACATTTTTTAAGCTGAAAACACTTCATAATTGATTTTTCCACACCTGTTTCAATTATATGCATGAAACTAATGGCCCTTTTTTTTTGGAATTTCAATAGCTTTGGTTGCGACCAATTGGCAAAATTCTGGAATTCTTTTAAACATGAAAACTGAAGGATGGGAAAAGACTCTCCTATGGTCAACCCTCGCCAGTCTCCCCCAGGCCCGTAGCTAGGTGGGGGCCAGGTCGGGCGTTGCCCGACCTGGAAAAATATTTGCCCGACCTAGCACAATTGACAGAACTCTCTGATTGACACATTAAATTTCCAAATTTTTCTTTGCCTCAGCAAGAGAAAAAAAAACTTTTTTTTAGAATAGACGGTAACTTAACTAACAGACACCCACCCCTAAAACTTCTCAATTCAAACAAAACAATTTAAACAACAAATTCATTTGCGAAGACTTTTTTTCTTCTTTCATTACAAGAGCTGTAGGTCATTTTTCGTTTCGTTGCTTTGTAGAAATTTACCTTACCGCCTCCCCAAAGTGTCAAACTACAGATTTTAGAGAATAATCGTGTTTAGAGATTCTCTCTTAACTCCTTTCCTCAAACTGATTAACTGGTGTCCGCAAAAATAGCTTTCTTTATACAACTGTCATACAGGAAATTTATTGTAATCGGGTACGGATAACCAATGACAGGGATTTTTAGCTGCAGTTGGTTACCTATTTTATGTCTTGACAGGATAGATTGCACAAAATAGGCAACTATCATGTGTTACAATCGTGTGGTTTTGTGATTGTTAACTTCACTATCTTACTTTTGGGGCTTTTCAACAAAAGGGGAAAATGTTCTTTAAAAAAGCTTTCCTGACACTGTTGTGAATTATAAAAGTTTGTAAAATCAGTGTCACACAGAATCGTAATATCTAGAAAGTGCTTTTCAGAGTAAAGGGGTTTTATAATTACATTGTTAATATCATCTATGACTATTTGAATTTAATATTTTATTATTTGAATATTTTATGTTAATTAAATGATAGAAATTTAATTTAGAAATGAGAATGTAACAGAAATTAATTTTATCCTTTTTATAAGTACAAAAAGTGTTTGTTTCTTCTGGTGCTTCCCCGCCCCTACGTTATTTATTCTACTTTTACTTGTTTTGTTACTTTCTTCCTACAAATATCCAAATCAGTCACATAGTTTCTGTATGAAAAATGGGAAATAAATGTAAGATTGTGAAATGGAAATATAAATCGAAAAATTAACAAAAATACCAAACGAGCATTAATATTTTAAAGCTATGAAATACTCATTTTTATTTTGTATTTCCTTAATTTATAGCTACAATTTACAAACAATAATCACTTAAGGCTGTTTGTAAAATATATTTTTATTCGCTCGGCTTTGCGAAACTTTATAATGTATTCGCAGACTTGTTTTTAAATGTAAAAGCAAGACATTTACAGACAAAATTACTGAAGTAATTTAGAATCGAACATCATTTTTCATTTTTTGACAATGTGTCGAATCTTGAGCTTTAAACGATTGTGTCTCAGATTAAAGTTCTACACGGGATGGAATTTCCAGGCCCGGCCCAAACGAAAGCTATCTTGGCCCGATCCGGTGTAAAAATTTAAAATTCGGCCCAATCCCTGTCCGACCCGTACAAAAATAAATGAAAACAGGCATGGCCCGTGGCCTATTAAATCCGGCCCGACTCAATTTCAACAAAAAATTCATTTTTTTCTTAACATACAGTACACAGTTGAGATTCTTTTAAAGAATACTACATACGTATTTATGGGATACTTTTACAGTATATTTTAAAATTACGATGTGTTCGCAAGACAGGATGTACACAATAACGACATTAATGATTACTCAAGAGTCCTAGACATTTCAACATTCAAATAAGGATGCAGTAAAAAATTAATGAAGTTTAGAATAATAGAAAAAATGAGGGTTAAAACGGACCGTTTATTTCGCTTATATCGGCCCGGCCGGCGGCCCGTTGAAAAAACTGTCCTAATTCTGCCGGCCCGGCCCTTTTAACATTTTGCCTTCATTTTGCCAGGCCTGTGCAAACCACTATCTCAGATGATCTTTCCTAGCCATAAAAAATGATTTTAACACATATTTTTCACTTTTTTCTGAAATATAATTTTTCTTTATAGAAAACAGAAAACGCTATTTGCTATTGTGGGGTCAGAATTAAAATAATTGCAACTTTATGGCATTTAAGCATAAAAATGATTTTGTGATTGTGTTAGAGAATAGAGAGTTCGAATGGAGGCCATAATAGTGAATTATTTTGACCAGTATTTTCATGATGGTTTTTATTTGTTTCATATTTGCTGACCAGCCCGGTATCGCAAGTGATGCGATGATATTAACCTTAAATTTGTATTAGTTTATATCTTTAATCTGATTTTTTTTATGTAATAGTTTTTTTAAGGCTTAGTTTGCCTTTCAAAGCCTGACAAGAATTTCCGGAATTAAGAAATAATCGGAATTTCTTCTCTTTTTCAGACTTCTGGGAAGAATTAATGGAAAAAGTATGTTTTCTAGGAGTACGGAAATTATTTATTTAAAAATGGCGGATAGTGTTCAATGAAATTAAAAAAAAAATTAATTTTATTCAAAAAAGCAACCATTTCTTCTCGAATTTAATTAAAAATATAATATTCATATTTTACATCCAACAAATGTGTTTTATTAAAAATATGTCTAGCTCCCTTTTTTTAGATTGTGGAAATTTTCTGTCCCAAAATGGGGGAAAAAAAAAAGAACGGAAATTTCTTTAATTCTCGGATATATACCGGCAGCAGTGCTGCCAAGAATACTTCCGTGAATTGAAGAAAGTATTTTTGAGAGTGTACATTTTTCTGTATTTCAACAAATAAAAAGCCGATTCGGAATTTCAAAGAGGGCAGATTTTTTTTTTTCTCATCAGACTTTTAATATATATATATTTTTTAATTCTTATTGTCCAGACTCTGAAATTTTCACGTATCATATATATAATGGTTTCAAAGCCTGTACACAAGATTCGTGGGAAACTACTGATATTTACTGGTAAAAAGACTTTTATTCTATTGTCCAAACTGTTTGAAATTTTTATCAGTTATAAACAGATACATTATGGTTTTGAAGTATGCGTAAAAAATTGGTGAAAATATATTCATATTTACCTGTGAGAGGGTTACCTGTTTTGTAAATAAATAACGTAATTAACAGGGCCTTCTTTATATTAAATTTTAAATCATCTAAAATTTCATAAATTCTGAAAAACCTGCGTAAATTGAACCTGTCTATAACAAAATACTGTTTTACATGAGAGCATTTCATGGTCCAGTTGAAAGGAATATCATACAATAAATAACAAATTCAGGGGGTAACCCGGGAAGAGGGTTCTTCCCTGAGCATCGAAATGTCACTCCCGGAAGCTTTGTAATTTTTTGCTTTTTAAAGTTGTAGAAGTGCAATTCCCATCCACTGCATACTGTTCTATCACTCCGGGAGCATCTGTAATCCCTCCCGAAAAAAGTGGCTAAATTCAACACTTCAGTTATCCCTGCTAAACGGATTTTTTATTTATTATTATTTTTTTTTTATCCCTTCAAATTCCATTGTTACAGGTTTTACTATAAATGAATTCTTGGAATATTGTAGTATTAGTTTGCTATTATTAAAATATAAAAATGCAATTGTCCAGACTTTTCTGCGAACAACAAGTGGGGGGGGGGGGGGGGGGGGCGATCCACAGTGTAGCAATCTTCAATAACATCTAATATTTTTGTGGAAATCCATATTTACAAAAAATAATTTATGGATAGACAGCGAGATGAAAGAATATCATTTTTTAACTACATTGGGAAGCGCTATAAACTTATGCTGAAAACCATATAACCAAGACCATATAAACCAAGACTAAAAAAAATGAAGAAAACATTTCGCCCCTCTTGGGAAAACATTTGCCCGACCTGGAAGCATTGTCTAGCTACGGGCCTGGTCCCCCCTACATGGCAATCCGAGTATATTTAATTGATTAGAGCATGGACAGGAGGCCAGACAAACCGAATTCATAAACACTTTTAAACTATGCTGGATGTGTTAACAACTATGTTGAAAAATGTTAAAAAAACTTTGAAAAATCTATTTTTTTCGGTTCTGAATGAATATTTTAGGCCTTTTTTTTTTTATAACTCTTAAGAGATTCTGGTTGAAAAGAAGAATGTTAGCAGGAACTTCTACTTCAAAGAATTAGAACAAGTAAAAATTAAATAAAAAAAAAAAAAAAAAAAACCGACTGCAATTATTTCTCATCAATGTGAAACTATTTTTTATATTACTTACTTTTTTTATGTACTTGTATTGATGACTTTTAAGTTGTGTTTAATTGTTAGTTCCTATCTATAAACATTGTTTTGATGAGACCTTTAGATGTCTATGAAGGTTAGAGTTGCAGTAAACTAGAGATACAACCTACACAATTTCCAGGTTGTGTAATATTTAAATGGAACTTCTGACTGTGAAATAGTCAATGAAACATCGATGATGATGATGCAGCCTGTCTTTATTGCAATGATTTATTCAGTCTCTCAAAACCTAAGAGGAAGTCGATAAAATGTATTAAGAGTTTAAAGTGGGCACGTAGTGAATGTGCCGGTGTTTCGTGGTGTGCAAAATAAACTATTTGTGATGTATGAAAGCAAACTTAATAGCAACTTATGGGTGTGTCTTTTTAGGGCAGTACTGTAGATAAAATAAAACAGCGCAGAATTTTATATAAATCGTTATTATGACGTTGTGACCCTATTTATTACTTTTTAAAAGGCACCATTACATTTTGTTTACTTCGCAAAGTTAGTTTGTAAAAAATAAAGGTCATGAGAAAAGATTTGTATGAATAGAAGAATTTTTCCTTAGGGTATGTCATTTTAGGACAGTTTCCCCTAGATATGAATGACCAAGTTTTACATTTTTAAAAGTGCTGATTACAAGGATTACAATTTATAAATCTATCAAAGATTTTAAATTCACTTTTCAAAGGAATATTTAAAATTAAGAAAAACGATCTAGGATGCGATATCTATAAATAAACATTTTATAAAAATAACAAACAAAGAAATTAATTCCTGTTTTGAAATATAACATAATCCCGATAAAAACCAAGATACAATCACTCTGGCGAATTGTCAACTTATTCACTTAAAAAAAAACTCACTAAAGACCTTTTATAACACCCTACATCAGGGATTGCAAACCTTTTCACATCGTCATTCCAAATGTTTCGTAAATTTATTTTACTTGACCATAAGGTGCTAATTAAAAAAAAAAAAAAAAAAAAAAAAAAAAAAAAAAGAGAATATAAATGAATCAAAATTACTACTTGGAATTTCGTCATTACAGTTAAACACAATGCTAGTATATGGGGCATTCTCATTCTCACAATTTTTTGACTTTCGGGAATAAAAATCTGGTGAAATTAAACTTGCTAAAATAACATTTTAATCTGATAGACGAATGCCTTAATGATTCAAAATAAAGAAAAAATGGTCACCAGCGAATTTTTTTTTTTATTTAACTGAGGTTTAAGTTAAACTTACGAGTTTAATTAACCTTACCATTTTACCACTATAACTTTCTATTTTCTTCTTAATTTTTACTTATAATGAATTTGCATAGTACCCACAGGACATTTAAATAAGAAATAATAACAATGTAGTATTTTTAGTACAAAAGTTTGGTATAACATTGTCTTAAAGGGGTGTTAAAGAAGGAACGGTAAGGTAAAAAAAAGGGGACGGTATAGGAAAAAAGGGTCGAAATGGGGAAAAAAAAGGGGACGGTAAGGATGGAACGGTAAGGAAAATTACCACCTATTTTAGGCAAATCATGTTAAGACTAAGTGGTAGTCACAAATTGATGTTTAGAAACAGTTATTTACATTGGATAAAAAAAAAAAAAAAAAAAAAAAAAAACCCTCGAAAAGTGCAGGAATAAACCTTGGGGACGGTAAGACTACCAATAAAGCCCCGATGCTTGAAATTGATATTTAAATGCTGATTTAAATTCTGCAGTAAATTTCCTGTCAAAGAATTTTAGACATTCTTTCTCTAGCATGTCTAAAATTGTTCTGCATGAGAAAAAACTTGAAAAAAATTCTGTGGCTGCATCTGAAGTGATTTTCTGTATAAGTTTAGCAAGAGTGGTGGTAAGGATAAAAAAACCCAGGGACAGAGTTCAAAAAATAATATCAACCATAAAAATGTGTGTAGGTTAATTTTTTGCTACATATTTATATAAAACAATTGTCCCAGTTTCGGAAAAAAATATGACATCGAATTACTTTTATTGAAACAATTTTATACAGACAGCTCCAAACTTAAAAATCAGCATCAGGGACACGGGACGGTATAGAAGTTTTCCTGGTATTTGGACCACCAACATCGTCCAAAACTTATTTATCTCGTTAACATTGTTATGCAATCATGCAATGGGATGTTTTCCAGTATATGAAATGAAAAAAAAAAAAAACACAAGAAAATGTACTAAAATAAAAATTATTATTCAGGTCATAAAAGTCAAAAGATTGTAAGAATGCCCCATATATGCAGAAGTTATATTTATATTTAAAAAAAATGATAAAATTAATACAATTTCTGTTATTGCATCTTGAATGCCAAATAATTGATATCATGTTCACACTTTTTAACAGAATGGAAGCTTTGCTGGGATTAACTGACCAGCGGTTTCTACTTAAAATTTTGCTATTATTCATTTCTGAAAATAATGTCTCGCAGGCATTAGGCAGAGAGAAAAATTGTCAGAATTACAAATACCAACTTCCTTAAACAGCTGTGAATGTCTGGAATTAAATTCCAAGTTACTATAATTTTATTAGCGAAATTTTAAATTATAATGCTTGATAAACTTCTGTTTTAGATAGTCACCAAATTTTCTCTTAATTTTATAAATTTTTCAGTTCTTATTAAAATAGCTTTCATTTAAATTTCAATTTTTAATCAATATTTAAACAAGCTCAGCTAGTTTTAAATTGGTGTAATTTGCTTAGTTTTACAGTATTTTAATTTAGAACTTCAATTAACACTGTACCGAAAACATTTGATCGCGTGTCATGCAGTTGTCATTCCTGCCCTACATTTTATTGCAGCTAGCTTATCAGAATTGAATGAAAATAATTCTATACTATTGGTTATTCATTACCACAGCACACAATCCGCATTTATTATGTTTACTATTTTAAAATTGAAACTATATATATTGTGATGAAATCTCATGTTCATTTAATTATTTTTTTCTTTCAAAGAAAAATTTGTAAACTTTCCTTGGCTGTTTTAGGAAAAAAAAGATAATCTCCAAATCAGGTTGCTTTTCCTCACCTGGAAGGTTTATCGAACTATGTGTATGATAGTGCTTTGCTTAATATTTCCCTAACGTATGAGTATTGATAGTTGCATTCACAAAATACATTCTATCATATTTATTGTTGTCAATGGAACTACTCCTATACCGTCTTTCTTACAAACGCCTAACTGCAGAAGTGTGTTAAAATTTGCATAACAATTTTCACCTCTGCCTTTTTGAATATAGGGAACTTTTTACCGTTTGCCTCGTTAAATATAATTTCTTCTCGTTAAATTGAATTGGTCATTTTGAAAATGATCGTTTCATATAAGGTGAAACCAATTTACTCCAGTGGCGGATAATTCACAAAATACATTCTATCATATTTATTGTAGTCAATGGAATTACTCCTATACCGTCTTTCTTAGAAACGCCTAACTGCAGAAGTGTGTTAAAATTTGCATAACAATTTTCACCTCTCCCTTTTTGAATATAGAGAACTTTTTACCGTTTGCCTCGTTAAATATAATTTCTTCTCGTTAAATTGAGTTGGCCATTTTGAAAATGATAGTTTTATATAAGGTGAAACCAATTTACTCCAGTGGCGGCTAATAGATAAAATTGAATGGGGCTGTTGTTTCAGAAAAAAAGGTCATTATTTTTGTTTTGGGTAAAAAATTCGAATATTTCTTTAGGAAAGTTCAATAACTGGGTTCTATATACAGGGTGTCCCCGAATTCATGGGCCAAACTGCAAGGGAAGGTAACGTCCACATAAAGAAGCAATTTTGGTATAGAATTATGGGGTTGGAAATGAAAAGTTTTGGCGAAAAACAAAAAATGCGGAGGAAAAAGAAGCGTTTTATTGACATAACAATTACAGTAAGTGCTCAAATGTGCCATCACCAATATCGTTACATACCTGGCAGCGTCTAGCAAGCAAGTGGCGTCTCCTTTCACAGGTTTCAGATGTCCAATCTATGAGACGCTAAATGACTCTGATGAAGTGAATTGAAAACTCATTGAAAGACTTTCAGTCGTTGCTGCAAATGTTCACGAAACACTTGGAATCTGCGAAAAGATACGCCAGTCACTTGCTAGACGCTGCCAGTGGCACATTTGAGCACTTACTGCAATTGTTATGTCAATAAAATGCTCGTTTTCATTTCCTCCGCATATCTTATTTTTCGCCAAAACTTTACATTTCCGACCCCACATTGCTATACCGAAATTGCTTCTTTATGTGTATGTAACGATTTCCTTTTAAATGAAAAAAATTCTCTGTGCGTGGGAATAACCATGACGAAAACCCTGCATAATGAAACCAACATTACTGGAATATTTTCTCATGTGGGTAACTTTTTAAGTGATCTGAATAGAACTGCTTTTTCTTGTGTTGAGAAGAATCCTGAACAAAAGAATTCCAAATATTCACCTTGGTAGGAAAAAGACCTCGGTTACAAATGACCGCTGTGGGGGAAAATATCACCTTGGTGAGAGGTGCACTACGATTTCGTGTTTCTTAGGTAGAGATCCAGGAACGGGTCTGATTATGGGTGACCTCACCTTTTGGCTACAATTTGGGTGGACGATATAAACGCCTCCCGTTGAGGGGTTGAGAAGAGAGTTAAGGGAGTTGAGAAAAAGTCTCGGGAGAGAGTGGCAGCAACCTCTCTTGGAGCGAGAGAAAGATTTTGTGGATGAAAAATGATGTCGACGTGATAAGGAAAAAAGGTGCTAAAGTGGAGAATTACCAGGGCTCAACACGAGCGTGCTTTGAACTATAATTAATGATGACAAATATCTGTCCTAGAATAATCGGAATGAGTTAGACAGTGTCAACGTTTAAAAACTGTTATTTTATATTATTAGACTATGAACTTCAGCGTGTGTGCACTTCTATATTTATAGACTTTAAGTACTTCGAAGATATTAATCCAGACTCCGTTTTATAACTGGAGATATAATTGTCACGAATCCAACATTTAACAATAATGTGTAATTAGTTTTTCTTCGTCTTTTAATTAATAAAGATTAATTCAAGATTTGAAAGAAAGGTGTGTCATACGCTACCATCAAACTTACAATTTGATTGACATACTCAGAACTTTTTACAGTGTACTTTACCTTCATTACAGTTTGGCTCATGAATTCGGAAACACCCTTATATATAACGCTAAAGTACGTGGTGGCGAAAAAACGGTTATTTCTCTTTTGCCAATGGCAACAAATTGTTTGTTTAGAAAATCAAACCTGCTGAATCTAACTTTAGCGGGCTTCGTTATTTGTTGTGGTTCGAAATATTTTGCCTATTTTTCTCAGAAAATGAGATACTTATGATTAAAATAACTTTATACGATAAAACGCCAAGGTGCGTGTCTGCGAAAAAGCAGTTATTTCTATTTCTATTATATTTTAAAAATAATATGTACACACTTTTTTAATTTTAAAGAGTATTGAGTAACTATTGTGGGAATGTAAAGTTTTTTATATGCACGATGCTGAAAAAATATAGCGCAATAATAGCGCAATACTTATTTATTTACAGTGTCACTTCTCAATGTTAATTTAACATGGAAAAGCCAATGGAGATCATAACTTTTTCATTTTTTCTTCCCACCTTTTTGTCCCTGATGCCACTCATTTTTTATTCTTTACTAATTCTAATGATATTATAAATTTAAAGTGTAAAAACGTTTGCCTGACGCCAGGGTCAAAACGAATTGTAAAATGCCTTTGCATATGAGTGAATTATAACCCAGAGAGAAACATGGGCCAATTTTTGTTTACATTATTCAAATATTTTTCTTAATAATTCCAATTTTCGCATTTTTCATTGAAAATCAACGGACATTTTTCATAGAAAATGTAACATTTTTGCCTCATTGTTGCAAAAATTTCAAAAGCCGTAATACTAATTTACTTCTTTTTAGTTGAAAGATTTTCACGTGAAATATTAAATTGAGCTAGTTTTTTTTTTTTCAAAAATTAATAAGGTGAATATGGCGTCATAGGGGAAATAAAAAGGATATTCTCAGAATAAGTTTTTGCTTTGGTCAAGTTTATATTTTAGTAAAAAGTTTCTAATGGATAGCTATTTTTATGCAGGTAGCCAACTTAGTGGGGAATTACATAACTTAAATTTTAAAATGTATTTTTGTTCCGAGATGAGAACTATTTATACCCCAAGTTAAACTTAGGTAATAATTTTCTGATGTGTTTACATCACCCCTTGGGAGAGAATAAGGTTTAAAAAGTCCTTCCGGCCAGTGCCGGGAGGAAGAGGTAGCTTTCATATTCCTTATTTTAAAAAAGCCAACTTATATTATTCAAACACACGAAGCTCAATTAAGTGGAAACCGAATGTAGGAGATTCAATACTAATTTTTATCAATACTAAATCATTATGAATGAGAATTTCGCGAAATTAGTCAGCTTTATCCAAGTTGCTTTTAATTAAAGTAACTTATATTTGGCTGCCAAATTCGGCGATTTCTTAAAGTGCCTGCCATTTTAAGACAACATGGTGGATGAGGCTAACCAGTGAACTTGGTCGAGACCTTAGTAATTGCTGTGCACATGCTCACTCACATCGGAATCGGTTGATATATACGAGTGCTGTCGCAGGCAAAAAATCAGATTTTTCAAAATGTCACCCACGTTAGGAATTGAAACTACTATATCTGAGCCATTTTTTAAGATAAAGGCAAACAAAAAATGCCCCTGAATCCTTATATCAAGGTCAAATACTTAAGAAAGAAACCTTTTTCAATTTCTAATTTTTTTGCACCTCACTTTAAATATAATTTTTTTTTTAATTTAATGGCCGCCATTTTGAAACAAGATGGCTGATGAAGCTGGCCAGCGAACTTGGTCGAGATATTGATGTATACTATCCACATGCCTTCTTCCATCGAAATAGGCGAATACGTGTGGTATCGCGTGACAAATGCGCGATCGTTTCAAAGTGTTAGCCATGATAGAAATTCAAAGTGCTATAATTCAAGCACTTTTTAAGATATAAACAAAAGAACAAATTTTCAGAAACAAAAACTGCTCCGAATCTTTGTATCAAGGCCAAACACATAAAAAAAATCTTTTTCATTTTCCAATTTTTCAATACCTCATTTTAAATTTTAAAATACATTAAAAAAAAAATCGCAAACCTTTTGAAACAAGATGGCGAATGAAGGTAGCCAACGAACTCGGTCGAGACATTGGTATACACTATGTACAGACCAAGTAATATCCAAATCGGTTCATAAATACGCCTGTTATCGAAAGACAAAAATCAGGTCGTTTTAAAATGTCAGCCACAATAGAAATTCAAAATGTTAGAACTCAGCCATTTTTTTAGATATAGACGAAACAAAACCTGTTCCGGAATCTTTGTATTAAGGTCAAACACATACGAAAAAATCTTTTTCATTTTCCAATTTTTTGGCATCTCATTTTTAAATTTATTTTTTTTAAATTTGTTTAAATGGCCGCCATTTTGAAACAAGATGGCGGATGAAGCTGGCCAACGAACTCGGTTGAGTTATTTGTATGTACTATGTGCACACCAAGGTACATCCAAATCGGTTCATAAATACGTCTGTTATCACGTGGCAAAAATCAGGGCGTTTCAAAATGTCAGCCACGCTAGAAATTCAAAATGCTATAACTCAGCCATTTTTTAAGATATAAACGAAACAAAAACTGCTCCCGAATCTTTTTATCAAGGTCAAACACATAAGAAAAAATATTTTTTCAATTTTCAATTTTTTGGTACCACATTTCCAATTTAAATTTTTCTTAAAATTTTAAATGGCCGCCATTTTTAAACAAAATGGCGGATGAAGCTGGCCAACGAACTCGGTCGAGACATTGGTCTGTACTATATATAAACGAAGTTACATCCAAATCGGTTCATAAATACACCTTTTATCGCGTGACAAAATTCAGGACGTTTCAAAATGTCAGCTTCGCTAGAAATTCAAAATGCTATAACTCAGCCATTTTTTAAGATATAGACGAAACAAAAACTGCTACGGAGTCTTTGTATAAAGGTTAAATACATAAGAAAAAAATATTTTTCCATTTTTAATTTTTTGGTACCACATTTCAAATTTTAATTTTTTTAAAAAATTTTAAATGGCCGCCATTTTGAAACAAAATGGCGGATAAATCTGGCCAACGAACTCGGTCGAGACATTGGTATGTACTATGTACACACCGAATTACATCCAAATCGGTTCATAAATACGAGAGTTACAGTATGACATAGGTCAGATATATATATATATATATATATATTGATATATATATATATATATTGATATATATATATATATATATATATCAATTTTGAACGGACGGTGGTTTCGGGGTCTGGGGGTCATGATCGATGAAAATATACCAAAATTTTTTGAAATCGCTTTCCTCCGAACGGCTGCAATTGGTAGCTTTTTGTAAAGAAAGCTACCTAAAATTTAAGTAAAACTTTTATTTTTTATTTTCTACTGTATCACAGTTAAATATTAGCAGTAAAGATTCAACACAATTTACATTTACATTCATAGCGTTCCTGAGTGGGAAATAGGGTATCTAAATTTAAGTGAAGTTAATTTTTTATGTTTTGATTATAGATTTTTTGCGTTCAGATTAGAAGCTTTTATCCAAACTACCGCAACCTGCATTACTACAGCGGTGAAACATTTTGAATTACACATTGGTAAACTGCATCCCACATTGTGATGCAATACCGCATACATCAATGCCTGATGATGATACTCTCTATTAATTTTGAAATGCGTTCGTCTGAGTGCAGTACTTATTAAAAAACTTTACATGTTAAACAAAAACATAATTTGAAGAACAAATTAAAAAAAAAACAAAATTTATTTCCTATATTGTTTAAGCACGAGATGGGACAGATATTAAGATATTACATTCAATTAGTTCTACATTTAATGTTAAATTTTTGTAACAAATTAGTTAAGCCAATTGAAGATTAAAAAATGAAAATAAAATTCATATAGTATGATACTTAAAACACCCTAAAAAATTAGATTCCGTTCAAATGAAATCGAAATAAATCTTAGACTTTTTTTTAAGTTTTGTATTTTGCATGCATCTTATAATTTTATGCACAATTGTCATAAACATAATACAAAATCTGCAATACAAATATTTTCAATTAAAAATGGAAGAAGTCTAAGATTTATTTCGATTTCATTTGAACGGAATCTAATTTTTTAGGGTGTTTTAAGTATCATATTGTATGAATTTTATTTTCATTTTTTAATCTTCAATCGGCTTAACTAATTTGTTAAAAAAATTTAACATTAAATGTAGAACTAATTGCATGAAATATCTTAATATCTGTCCCTTTTCAGGCCTAAACAATGTAGGAAATAAATTTTGTTTTTTTTAATTTGTTCTTCAAATTATGTTTTTGTTTAATCTCTGTTTTCATATTTCTAAATGGTGTCCAAATCTTAGTATTTTTATTTCAAAGTACCCAGTTCTACATAGTAGTGGCGTTATCTATGACGGCCGATTGTCTGCACGAGGGATATAGGCCCAATGGGGAGTGCCTTCTTTGGGGGGGGAGGGGATTCTTTCTAAGGGAATCTAACCCGTACTTACGCATGGAAATTCAAGGTTCGAAGGAAATCAGGGAAAACTCCGAACGATTAGGCCGACGGGCGTGATTGGGTTCGAACCCAAAACCTCCCGTCTACCGGCAGAACCTGTCGGCCACTGGTGGTGCCCCAGTCCTACATGGAGAAGTTTTTATGTATAGTATTTATACATATAATGCTGAAATTTGTGTATTCTTATATGCATATATTTCAAAGAGTAGACACTAGAGCGCAGACGCTCAGTGCGGCCAGCTAGTTAGGAAGGAATTCCTCTGGATTTTTTGATGGCCTAAAAAAAATATAAAATTTTACAACCTGTGGTTAAATAAATATGATCGTAAATATTCAACTTTTTTGAAAAACAGCGGCTGAAACATAAAATAAATGAAAATAGATGTTTTGAAATCAATTTTAAACATTAGCAATTAAAGCAATATGAAAATATTAGACCGAAATATTTCTACATCTGTTTTTACACCATTTTAACACAATCATACTTATTGGTAAATAAATCATGCGAGTAATAATTTTTCCGAATAAAAATGTGTCCAGGACGGGATTCGAAGCCAGAATTTTTGGATTTAATTGCCAATGCTATTTCAATTGAGCTCCCTGGGTGGCATCCCAACCAATACAATTCACTCAGACAACCATTTGGTAATGACATTTGGTGTGTTATTTGGAACAACTCTATACTGAATAAACCGCAGGTAAAGGAACTCCAATAAACGTTAGACACGTAATCACACCATTTTAAAAATTATTTTAACACAATTATACCGATGGATAAATAAACCATGGAATTAGTATTTTTTACAATTGATTGAAAAACCAAAGGTTCTGGGTACGATTCCCGGCATGTACGCATTTTCACTCAACTGGAAAAATTACTACTCGCATTTCTGCATCTAGCTTGATATATCTTTACTCTGGGCTGCCTTTTAAAAAGAAGAATTCAACGCTTTTTTTTAGAAATGTTTTAAAACGAGATTCTTTATAAACAAAAAGAAAAAAAGAACGCAAAATTTATTAAAACATAGTCTGATAAAGAAATGAGCAAAATTTTAATGCATTTTTCTCTACGCCATTAAAATGATCACAATATTTTAACTTTATCCGTAACTCTAGTTGAAAAATAAGGCCATTCATTGGATTTGTCAAAACCTCAACGCCCATTTCTCCCTTAATAAGCTATTTTAGGTAGCTTTCATTACAAAAAGCTACCTATTGCAGCCGTTCGGAGGAAAGAGATTTCAAAAAATTTTGGTATATTTTCATCGATCATGACCCCCCCCCAGACCCCGAAACCACCCTCCGTTCAAAAGTTGATATATATATATATATATATACTAGGGGGCTCTGCCCCCTACGAGCTACGCTCGCCAACCCCCCGTTCAGGCACACCAAAATCCAAAAAGCACGCTAATTTGATCGGCTTTAAAAATATTGTTTATATATAAAAATATATGTTAAATTATATAGTAAAATTTAAAAAAACAGTAGCGATCTCTCTGTAAACGGGTTTCAATTCTTTTTCCTTGGATTGGGGATTTTTAAGAAAAATCTGCTGCTGTTAACAGATACAATGGCGGTTTTCGTATTTAATTAAAAAATTAGTTAAACATTTGAAAATAAGCTAATGTAAAATGAATTAAGTAAACAGTGTCATTGTCTCCCGGTATTTTTTAACAGCGCTATAAGATAGTTCTTTTAAATAATTCATTTAAAATGTATCGTTTTAAATCTCACGTAATTTACACCAAAGTTTTATTTCTCTTATTAATATTCACGTGAAAATACTTTTGTTGTTAGAAGGAAATATTATTTGCGCTGTCTTCGAATTCACGATAATAGTTGAAAAGATTATCTCAAAATATCTCGCACAAATATATTTTTCAATTTAAATTGTTTTGCTATATTTTTTGCCATTTTAAATATGACGTAATTTCCTCAAATTACAAGTTTTAACGCATAATAATGATTTTTTTATTTTAAGATTTTGTTTCACTTTTAAAATTCAAGTGCAAATATGGTTCGTCGCAGATGTCATATTGCCGCAAATTTTTTCTGACGCCAATTTCATATACGCAACGGATACTTAACTGGTGCTAAAGTGTTGTTATTTTGCTTGATATGGTAACCCGGATGGGTACAGATGTCATATTCGCCCCATATTGGCGCGATTTGTTTCGGTTGCCAATTTGGCGAAAACATCACCAGCATGAACAACATAATCCGGGTTACCACATCAAGCAAAATAACGACACTTTGGCGCGGAAAGAAATTGCGCCAAAATGCGCGTATATGACATCTGTGCCTATGGTTCTTATGACGTAATTTTCCTGCTTTTAACATGTAAACATTTAATTCTAATTTTAAAGTTTTTTTTCTGTTTGTAATAGTCACGTGTAAATAAATGTTTAATTTGAAGTAAACATTATTGTTTGCGCTGTTTATGCAACTGGCAACAGTTTAAATTAATAACTTTTTCTAAAATTTGTAAAAAATATCTCTCGAAATGCTGAAAATTTGAATTTAAAATTGAAATAAAACATCAACAAATGGGTCAAATAAGAAAACTAAATGCAATCTGCACATCGGGAACTTATAACGTATAAAATGATCTAAAAATGATTAAATTCTCATGTATAGTTTTTGCTCCAATAAAACCTTTATAATGGAACGATTTTGTCCAACTTTAGCATTAAATATCTCTTAAAATAATTCTTCGATTTGAAAACTGTCTACATCAGCATATTTATCAAACATTTCTCTATAATACCACCGATTTTCATATTTTTGTATGCAACAGTTTTTTTAATATTAACGATGAAAGGCCATGCTTAAGCATTCAGATTGGATGTGATCTACCCGGAATATCTACGCAGATGTTCATTGGTCCATTTCCAAATCAAAACTTTTTTTTATATATAGAAGGATATATATATATATATATATATATATCTGATCTTTGTCATACTGTAACTCTCGTATTTATGAACCGATTTGAATGAAACTCGGTGTGTACATAGTACATACCAATGTCTTGACCGAGTTCGTTGGCCAGCTTCATCAGCCATCTTGTTTCAAAATGGCGGCCATTTAAAATTTAAAAAAAAAATTAAAATTTGAAATGTGGTAATAAAAAGTTGAAAATTGAAAAATATTATTTTCTTATGTGTTTGAACTTGATACAAAGATTCTGGAGCAGTTTTTGTTTTGTGTATATCTTAAAAAATGGCTGAGTTATAGTATTTTCAATTTCTAGCGTGGCTGACATTTTGTAACGGCCTGATATTTGTCACGCGATAACAGGCGTATTTATGAACCGATTTATATGAAACTCGGTGTGTACATAATGCATGCTAATGTAGCGACCGAGTTCGTTGGCCAGCTTCATCCGCCATCTTGAATCAAAATGGCGGCCATTAAATTAAAAAAATTATATTTAAAGTGAAGTGCAAAAAATTTAGAAATTGAAAAAGGTTTCTTTCTTAAGTATTTGACTTTGATATAAGGATTCCGGAGCATTTTTTGTTTTGTCTTTATCTTAAAAAATGGCTCAGATACAGCAGTTTGAATTTCATTATGTGGGTGACATTTTGAAAAATCTGATTTTTGCCTGCACAGCACTCATATATATAAGCCGATTCCGATGTGAGCGAGCGTGTGCACAGGAATTACTAAGGTCTCGACCAAGTTCACTGGTTAGCCTCATCCACCATGTTCTCTTGAAATGGCAGGCACTTCACATATCGCCGAATTTGGAAACCAAATATAACTTTAAATAAAATCAGCTTGGATAAAGCTGACTAATTTCGCGAAATTCTCATTCATAAGGATTTAGTATTGATAAAAATTAGTATTGAATCTTCCATAATCGGTTTCCACTAAATTGAGCTTCGTGTGTTTGAATAACATAAGCTAGCTTTTTAAAAATAAGGAATTTGAAAGCTACCTCTTCCTCCCGGCACTGGCTGGAAGGACTTTTTTCGAATGGTATATGTACAGGTGCACCAACGCGCAATAATCAAACATAGCATTGCTGGAACTGTAAAATGTACAGTTTCATGCAAAGATTTTTGTAATTTTTCATGAACTAATTATAATGATGTAGTGCTATATATGATATAGATCCAATTCGAGACCGGGTTCGATTAATCTTTCAGTTTTCTGGCTCGGACACAAAATAAGAACTTTATTTTTCACAAATTGAAAAAAGGAAAAGGAAATTTCCTATTTGTGAAACAACTATGTAGTCTAAGTTTTATAATGTGCTTTACAACAATTTAAAAAACAGTTTGATATAGAACTGAATTGTTATTGATGGGATATGAGGAAAAATGTCTGATTTAGAAGAGTTGGCACGGTTAATGTTAGTAAGATAAAGAAGCCGAAGGATATCCCTTGTCGACTGGTTAAAGTCTTTTTTTTTTTTTTTTAAATTATTGGAAAATAGAACTCATATCTTTCTGCCATATTTGTACAATGATATTTTAATAAAGTAAGAATTATGATTTTTGTGAATTTCTGCCAATGGTTGTTTATAAATAACAAATTTGGTATTTTAAACAGATTTTCAGAGACATAAAAACCAGAAAATGTTTCCACGAATCGGGATCTGATAACACAATTCATCTCTAGAGTCATGAAAAATCTAGAGGGTATACGCCAGAGGCTAGAGCTATCTACACCTTTCTTTGAGAAAAAGAGATTAAACGGAGTTCCTAAATAATAAATCCAGAAGATAGTATAACTACCTTATAATACCCTCCATTTCTCCTACTGGGTAGCTACCAGAGGCGTTGCCATAAGCTTTGCGAGCGTTGCTGTATTGGAGGAGCCCCCCCCCCCTCCTCCTCCAATATATGTGAACTTGGGAAATTTGAGCTTAAAGTTGGAAAATTCTAGATTTTTGAAAGACATTTTCTTTTTAAAAAATGATAGTAATAAAAATACAAATTTTTTATTGTTTTAGTGAATAGGGTTCTGGGTATTGTAACAGTAAAGAAGTTAAATTATCAAAAGAAATACAAAAAGAAATCGGCCACACTCAATCTATCATTGCGTTTTTCGGTTCTACAAAAATATTACACATCTGCCAGACCTGAATTTCTCTACTCCTGCCCATCAAGATCTGACTCTAATCCAACTCCTTTATTTCTTCCAAAAATTTGTTCCTCCCCTTCTTCTCCCAAAAGAGAATCCAGCTATTCCTATCCAAAGCGTTTGCACCTTCTTTTGAAAATTAGAGGCCACGTGTAGCACAGTTCAAAAGAATGTAGTCACCGACCTGCTTTGAAAAACAGTTCGGCAAGAAGATCTGGTGTGTTTTCTCCGACTGGACTAATCTTTTAACTAATTTTGCGACTTTTGCACAATTTTTACCGATTTCCATGTTTTTCACCAGAAAAATTGGTTAACTCTTTGCCTTCAAGGAAAAAGGGTTATATGAGCAAATGTGAATACCAAAAGTCGTTGGTTCTGATAAATTTGCTAGGATACGTCGGGGTAAATTGGTGATGGGGTAATTTCGCGCCTTGTTTTCAATTATTATTATCATTATCTTATTGTACGGTATGAATCTTCAAAAACTTTTTACAAGTACTTACACATGTGTACTGTGCATTAAACATATCCCTGTTATGTAAGTAGCACATTTTCAGGAAGAAAAAAATATTTTCTGGAATCTGTCAAAAACTGTGCAAAATGGCGCCCTTCCGAAGTTTCAATATCTACTTAAATTAAGCCACAGGAAAAGCGAGTTGATGTACGTATGAATAAAAATTGTCCTGGCATGTTGAAAGCACAATCTAATAAGTATTGCCTTCCTTTCTTCTGCATCTTTGAAAATGATCCAGAAAAAAAAATATTGGAGCAAGCACCAAATTGCCCCGCGTAAAAAAAAGCGGGGTAATTTTGTACAGCTGTATTATATTTATAAATTGATTTATTTTTACAGTAGTTTTATTATGTTTGCTATTTGTCACTAATATTTTTGTGGGAACGTGTGAATAATTACATGACAATTAACATTGACATTTTGGCAAAGGTAAAATCACCAGTACCTGTGTCTTCACGGTTTCATAATTTGGAGGGAGATGACTTCAAAACTACTGAGACTATAATGAAGATACAAAAACATACGAATTAGGCTACTGAAATGTATAAGACCTGAGGCATAACTTGTGTTTAAAAATCTTTACGCTATGGCATAGCTTTTATTAAAAAATTGTTTGTGAAAGTTATTTTTTTTTATATAGGTCCATTATTCAGACGACTGTGTAATGTCTAAAATATCATTATTTTCACTATAAAATGTTTCGCTCTAGCCTATATCATTGAGTGGGGTTCATTTATCACCTTTTGTAATTTTTAACATGAATAGGTACAAAAATGTTGATGGCTATTTCTTAAAAATTGTATAAAAAAGTTATTATTATTATTATTATTATTATTATTATTATTATTATTTGTTATCTAACTCACCATAACATCTATTCTAAAATGTTTCCCTCTATGTTTTGAGTTATTGTATTAAAACCTTTTAATTATCATTTATGCTTTCACCGATGTATAAAAAACGTGGGTATTAAAACTTTTGCTTCAAACAACCATGTTATATGAATGTTTTTATGGTTAATTTATTTTGAGAAAGCATCTGTTAAAGAACATAAAACATTATGAATTTCAACGGAGCCTTTAAAATTCTTTAAGTAATTGCTATTTAAAACTGTCCCTTTAAAAAGCATATGCTCTAAAAGAAAAATTCGCATTGCTCTGAAATATTACTATCCGATCAAAAAAAAAAAAAAAATATCAGTGTTCAAAATAGCACATTAAAAATATGATTTTTACCTTATTACCCAAAATTCTACGTTTGTGGTGTGGCAGTGGTTACAAACGTAGTTTTTTTTAATATATATATATAGCTCTAACTTACTAAATACCGATCAAAATTCCTTCCTTCTTTTATGAATTTGTCACTGAAAAAGGTATGTTTGCCTTGTACATTTCACTCTTTTTAAAAACCAATTTTTTTTTTTTTTAGTTTTTATAAATTAAGCACCAAATTACACCGCCTTACCCTATATTTTACTTTTATTTGTATACGGAAATATATATCAGCCCTGTTCATTTCTATTTATACGTGCTTATGAAATTTGAAACCAAAACTCCAGTGTTGGGCTTTTAAAGCTCAATTAAAAAAAATATAAATTTCAGCACGAAAGAACCTTTCATAATGGGAATAGAGTTTTTGCACAAGAATGTGGGGCATCTAAAAATCCATCTGAGGTTGAAAAAGGAAAAAGATGGACAATGTGAAATTGAAACAGATATATGACCATGAAACCAGTCCATCAATGAAGAAAAATCGACATGAACTGTGGTACTGATAAGTTGCACTTGAATAAAATTTTGAAGAAAAAAAAATTCCGTATAGACAATTTCACAAGCACTGATGAATATTTGGATATGACTGAGGAAACACATTAGGAACAGGGTTCCACCATAGAGAAAGATAAAAATAATTGCACTGTATTGGACATTGATATACATACGTTTTACAGTGTAAGAATTTTAAGAAATGTTTTCGGCAATTTAATAATGGGCTTAAATGTCAATGCTTCCTATATCCAGAAGAATATTGAACCAATACATACCATATTTAAACTGCAATTCAGCACGGTATATTTGACTACCACTAATTTAGAAAAGTTATTAATGTTCAAGGCTGTAGCCAATGGGGGGATAATTAAGATTTGATCACCCTCCGAAATTTATTTCAGGATGACAAGAAATACGCCATTAACTATCTGTCAAGTCAATCAAGATTCGAAAATAAGCTGCAGTCAAGATTCACAAATCAAAATTCTATGCTAGCATATCTTTATTATTTGATTCCGTTACTATTTTGAAAATATAAATGGAATTTCTAAAAATTTTTTCAATTTTTTGTGGAATTGAACTCTGTAAAAGAAGAACGTTAACACTGTTAAAATAAAATGACTACAAAAAACAACCAAATAGAGATCGCCAGACTTGTTAAGTCCAAATTTTTGAAGAAAGCATTGGCAGATATTCAAAATATCCACAAACTTAGCTGTTCTAACGTATACGACTGGGAAGATATTTTTGGCTATAAAACATTTAAAGATATAATGTACAAAATATCAAACAGTAATTCGGTTGACATTAATGTCTATAAGTCACCGAATATGCATACAAATGAGATTATACTTTCATTTGTAATGGAAAAGGCTTACATTTTTCATTGTAATTTTATTAAATTAAATTATTTGAATACACAATAAAGACTAATAAGACTCTTAACACTCGGCTCTATTCAATTAATAATAATTAAAAAAAATTCTAAAAGACATCAATAAAATTCATGGCCCCAAATCCCCCTCCGAAATATTTTTCTGGCTGTGGTCTTGTTAATGTTTCCTCCTGAATTTGAGAAACCTGATGTACAAGACTTGCGGAGTCAAATGGAAATAATATTTGATTTGTGTTCAATACAAATGCTAACTCACTTAACAAACTTATCACTCATGCCATGCAATTAAAAGCCTATATGGGTCAACCTTTCAAACTATATATCTTAACATTCATAGTAGCTTATCCTTGTGATGTTGCATTTAATGAAAGAACCTCTAGTCAATTAAATTTTTAGGTAGATTTCGTAAGAAATACTACCTATTGCAGTCATTACCATGGTGCGACTTTTGAAAAATTCCTTCATAACTTTTCATTATAGGACCCCAGGAACCCAAAACCACCCCCACCTAAAAAGTTTATATATATATATATATATATATATATATGTATGTATGTATGTATGTATGTACTAAATTTTGTCCGCACGATAAAAGTCGTAATTATGCACGGATCTTCTTCAAACTCGCCAACAACTTTGAGATGACTAATATCTCGGCGGGGATTGCAAATGGAAAAAATTGGCCGAAGGGAATGGAAATGGGGAGGGTTCAAAATTTTGAATACCCTCTTAACATGATTCTGATAAAACCAGCTCTTACACAACAATGGCAGGAAAAATAAATATTTTTTGTTATAGCAGTTGCCAACAATTAAAAAAAAGAAATAAAATTCTCACCACAACAAATGCTTTTCTATTGCAAGGTTTCACGTGAAAAATTAAATTAAATAAATAGCTTGAATAATTGAAACAAATTGAATATTACGTCATAAGTTTCCTAGAGCAAGATTTCCGCATGAAAACACAAAATGAAATAAATAGTTTGACGAATAAAAAAATATATATATTGCATCATATTGGAAATAAAACTGACCTCAGCAGGTGAATATGTAACGTCATGTGAGTTTGAAGAAACGTATTAAAACATGACGAAAATCCGACAATGGAAATATTAACTTATTTTAACACTTTGAGGTTCTCTGAATTTGCTTTAGCTATTTTTTAAACCTATTCCATATACATTCGTGTGTGTATTCGTGTATATTAGAATTTTCCCAAAATGTTTAGCTCTCTGGAGCTCATTCTTATTGAAGGAACTGGGTCTATCTCTAATCTTGATTTAAGTTTTGTTGGTGAATTTAGTACTTCGAAATCTACCTCCGCCTGAAGGCCCGAGCCGTCAGGGATTTTTTTTTTAAATGTATTGCGAAGTACTATGAGCGATGACAGACTTGACACCCTAATGCTTTTAAAATGTGAAAGTGAAATAGAGGATTTTATTAAACTGGACGATGTTACCATTAGGTGGACTTCTTCGAAGAAATAATGTTAAGTGAAAAAAAGTGTATTTAATTATTTGTTAAACAAACCAACTGAAATTTTTATGTTTTTAGTTTCGAAATTTTTCTTTGGAAAGGAATTTTTTTACGCATACGTATCGTTATCATTATATACACGTTGCACACATCATTTCAGTTGGAAATTAGAGCAATTGGTTTCAAATTGGGAAACTTTCGAATTCCCCCTCCCCCCCCCCCTCAAAAAAATGCAGCTACGCCCTTGATGGCTACTGACATTAGGCTCAAAGATTATGTAATATACATGTATAAAAAATAATTAAAGGTAAAGACTCATTACATTGAATGTTATTGATAATATGAAATAAACATAAGGGGTACTACAGTTCCACAGTGCCTACCCCACGAACGTGTTAACCTTTCATTTCCTTACTGAATGCATACACTTTTCAATGTCGATTACACTCTGCAAGAAAAATCGATGAATTTAATATTTCCGATATAAAATACTTAATTTTTTATAAATTCGGTATGTTAACATGAAAATGACTTTACAAAAGCTGAATTGGTTACGGTTTTTCGTAATATACAGCTAATTCAACCAGAAACTGTAAATGCCAAGTAATATATCAAAAACAGTAACTGTGATCATCATATAATTAAAATTACATAATGTTATACATTTTTTACATCGTTATTAAATTTATTTTTTAGATGTGCAAAGTTTCACCAAGAAAGAAAAAAAAAGAAGGAGAGAGAGGACCCCCAGACTTTTCAATAACAAAATTTTCGCAGTGAAAAGCGGAAATAGATTGGGAATTATGCCTGCTTTCAGTTTATGTTAAAAAAATGAAATAAATCTTTGTCACAGGGATTTGTCTCCGATTTGAAATTGTAACAGACTTTGAAAATTTCTGTTTTAACAGCCAATTTTGACATATTTGGATTCTTCGGTAAATTTTACTGTCCAAAAACTGTACAGACACCTGATGGGAAGTCATTCGGAGAAGCTGTTTAGGTATTATGCAGATGTAACGTTTAGAACTCCCAACTGTTAAATTTCCTTTAATGTCGTTGCGAAAAAAATGCGATATGGATAATGTTTTAAGCGGAACTCAAAAAATATATGTGTTCGGTTCGAATGAGCTGTAATTTTGGATTCGCATTTTTCAAACTTCTAGAAATCGATTTTTGTTAAAACATTTATAGGTTACATTTCATATTTTTTTTCGAATATTTATTTCAAATAATATACTACATTTAAAAAAATCTTAACTTTGCACATCTGTATTTCCAAAACAAGAGCCAATAAAGTATTTTCATGGTGAAGTACAAGTTCAGTGAGTTAATTTAATATACAGAATATATCACACAGAATACACACTTTCACTTCAGAAGCAATTTTACAATGTCATTAGACTTTATGTTAGCTTAATGACTATCAAAAGAATTTTTCTCTTTTTCTTTGCATTGACTTGTTTAACATTCATGTTGAAGTCTGGATGGAGATTTATGGAATTTTTTGCAGAAACACATTATCCCTGTCAGAAGAAGTCCAGCAATACGCTATCTTTAAACAGGCCCGACTTCACGCGGGCAAAAGAAGCAATCAGGCATAATCAAAACACAAATTTTGAAAAGTTTTTTTTGTCCTAATTAGTCACTGTGATTCATTACGAGAAAAACAAAATTTTAAAGTAAGAGATGGAAGGTTATTTGACGTGGTAAAAGTCTGACCCGTCGTCTCCCCGTTAAGTCGGCTTTTATGTATCTTCGCACAATCTCCTAACTCTGACAGGCGAAATCCTTTCTTTCAGAGATAACTGACAAACCTGACAAGCCCAGGTGTAGTCACTCAGGCAGCAATCAAGTCCGATTTCCTTTCCTTTATATGGCCTTATTAAATGTGTAAAATGTAATTGTTATTGCGGAATTCGAATTTAGTTGTGGCGAATTGTAGATGGTATTTTGGCTCACTGTAACTGAAGTGAAATTTCATTATCTTTGCATTATGTTTCATTTCTTAACATGAAGCTTTTTAAATAAATGGTTCAAATGGTTGCAAATCCTTATTTTTTGTTAAAAACTAGTATACTGTTGTCTGCCATGCTGGCCTTCTAATTTACCAAAGAAGAAAAAACATCTCTGTATTTCTTTTTACTGATTTCCAACAAATTAGACTTTACAGATAAATTAGTAAAATATACCAAGGAAATTTTTATCAGTAATCAATTAATGGCGAATGGTCATAAGGACAAAATTCTCATATTTGGATTAAAAAAACATATGACGAGAAATTTTAGAAATGAAAATAATTCAACTGCATATTTGACTTATTTATCAAGAAAATATATGAAGATTATTTAAAATTCAGCTTTCAGCTGAGCTTTTAACAGCAGTCGTTAGTGATCGAGTCGGCCGTACTCAGGCTTTATCTCTTTCTCGTTTCTTTTTGTGACGTCAATTTCTCGAAACACTGTTCATATGTGATGCATGCTTAAGGGGTTTGAGGACTCTTAAAGCTTCTACAGTTTCGAAATTTTAATTTTTTTTAGATGTTAAACTCCTGTCTTTTCTAAACATTTTGATATAATTGTTTCCTTGAAATTCCTATTAGAACAGACGTTATGGCTTTTAGAATTATACCCGCTCAACAGCTGAAACGGCGGTTCCGAAATTTTGAAGTCATTTTTCTCCAAATGACGTTTCTGGCATAACACGCAGGATATCTCAAAAACTTCTGAATAGTCTTTCATGAAATTTTCAAAACATATGTTTTATGTTAGTCTGCATAAACTGAACCTAAAATTTCCTTTTCATCGTTCAAAAAAATATTTTTTTTTAGTTGACTATACTGTTGAAATTTTCAAAATTTTGTATTAGCTAAATATAACTTTGTATTAAAAATATAAAAATTCTTTAAATAAAAACTTATTTAGGTTCAGGGTAATTATTACAATCTCAAGTATAAATAGGCATCAAAATTTTCATTCTAATTGCAAAATTTATTTCGTAATCCTGCGCGTAAGATACCAATTTTCTGCGCGTCAAATGTCTGAAAGTTTGGAGGCCCCTATAAATGCTAATTCTGCATCTTGCAATTTTTTAAATACATGAAATGAAAAAAACATGCTTACATCTTTTATCCCAATAAAAATTGTGTTTTAAAATCATATACATTTTAAGATATTAAATGTTGAAAATGTTTTTGCATTTTTTCCAATTATAAGAGTTTCGAGACTCCTTAAGAACAATTGCGATTTCAGAGACCTCCTTTTTCGTTCTTTACTTTTTTCTTTTAAACTCTTTCTAGCATAATCGAAAAATATTTAAGAGACCAAAGTATCTTTTATAAATGCCGAAAACATGTTTTCTGTTTTTAATTTATTTTCATTCTTTAATTATTTACGAACTTTAGGCAAACACACAAGCCGCATTTAAATATTTACAATATGTTACTCCAGTTATAACCCAATTAAACAAAACTCTACCAATTAGTCACTCACAACTTCAGATTTTAAAGTAATTTTTTTTAAATGATATATCACAGTCTACATGACAAAGAAAAAAAAATAGCAACAAAAAAAGGTATTTGAAATATATCTATTTTTTTTTAGATGTTTTAATTCTTAATTTAATGTGTTTACCAGTAATTGTCAAGTGAAACATAAAAACTACAGAAAACAAGAATTAATGGGTACATATTCTGACTTTGATTACTAGAAAACAATTTAACATCCAAAGAAATTTTTACAAGTTATAGTTGCAATTAAAGATGTGCTTGAATGTTAGCAAAAATTAGAAACAATTGGAAATATTTTTACTTTTCTAATTTCATTACTTTGTGGATTATTGTGTTTTAAAATGGTCCATGAATTTTGGATAGCCGCAGTTTTTAATTCCAAGATAAATATTTTGAATTTTACAAAGAAAAAGAAGTGGTTAAACACTTGTGAAATCTCATTTTTCAACTAATACTGTAAATAATATAAATTCTAGAAAGAAAAAGGGGAAAATGATTCCTGATTATTAGTCCTTATACTTAATTAGTATTTAGGGAAATCTGCTGAAAAAGATGCCAATAATTTCGTAGAAAAAATTTTGAAGAAATTTCCACTAAATGGTCAATCACAGGTACACTCATCTTATGCTAATTTTTAAATTAAATTGAAGCCTCCCCCCATACATATATAGATTTAATACAGTTTATAATGTTGATTCGATGCTTTTATATGTATATTTGTGTAGTTATATTTATATATTTATTAATTCAAATTAAATTTATTTATATTCCTTAATCACTAATTTATAAAGTTAACGTTTAACTTGTATTTAAATTATTAGCCTAATCAGGACAATATCATATTAATTTCTAATACATAGTAAATTATATTAAATGCGAATAAAGTGCATGTTTTAATTATAAATTTTATTTTTGTTCTACCCTCTACCCTTAATCTGGTTTATTTAATTTTTAAGAAAGTTTGTGGACACATTAAATGTAACTAATTAATTACAAAATTTAATTATTATTATTACTATTATTAATATTAATTCCTTAGCATCATAATTTTAATAATTTATTTATTTATATTTAATTATATATCTATCTAAGTGTTGATGCACTGTAGTCAATGGAATTTAAATAGTCATATGTTATAGCTAGGCACATTGATTTATGTGAAACATTAATTAATGAATCAGTATCACCAATTTACATATTAATTTTATTTAATGTATTATTTACTTATTTTTTCTAACATAATGGCATAAATTTATTCACATATTTTAAATTATTATTTTATTATCATATATTTGTCTCTAGGCAGTATTTGCTTTAAAGCTTAAATAGCCATCCTTTAAATCCATTAATAGATATAAATAGTTTTTATTCCAAAACAATATATTTTACTCAATTCTTAAGTTTTCAGCACTTCACTGATTCATTGGAAATATATGGTGGAATTAATTTTTAAATTAGCTATAGAAGGCGCTGGTCACATATATTGAGGAATATGCTTGACCATATTGTACATTATTACTCCTTGGTCCACCAACATTTAAAAACGTTTTTTGGCAACATGTGCATATAATCTAGTTTACTTGTATTTAATCCTGCCTCATTCTTAGTCTGCAATGCTTTCAATATGGTAATGTGTATTTTATTTCTTAATCCTTTTTAATCATGTTTTATTTAAAACTTATTTGTTTTTCGCAATTTATTTCTCTATTTTTTATGTGTTGGTAGTCCCAAATTCATATTCTTTAGCTTTTTTATGGCTAATATGAAGCTGAAACCACAGATTTTATTTGTGGAACTTTAGGCATTTGAGACCTGAAGATTCTGTCTAGGTTCTACAAATATCCATTATTATTTTTCTGCTCATTTGTTTTATGTTTGTTGGCAATTTGTAATGTTTTTTTAATGGTCATATGTATGTATGTATATATATATATATATATATATATATATATATTGCCTTCTAGCAACATTGGATTGGCTTTATCGTTGAAAATGCCGTACTGGCTGTCACGATAGTAGCTGTGGATCACATGCAGCGACAATGGCGTAAAAGAAGTGGTCAGAACAGATAATTCGAATCTGTTATGTTAGTAGAACCAATTGCTGAAATGCAGTTGTCGAGTGAAAAAAAGGGAATGCATCGTTCCGTGAAGTTTCCCCAGAAGAAATTGAAACAACTCATAATATCAGTTAAGCACTTTATTAGAATATCTTGCAAAAAGTGCAGTTTCTACCAAGATAATTAGCCATCGCTCAGTAGTAGTAATTAGGTTTAAACAAAGTTCCAGATAATCGAATAACAGGACGGTGACCAGGGGATGGATGAAAACTGGAAATACGACTCAAATCTGCTGAAACTCAGCGAGTATCAACTTTTTGTTCCTTCAATGTATGAATACAAATATGGCGTAGGTCGCGCTCTCAACCAATAAAGAATTAAGAATGTCACGTGATATAAAGAGTGTGGTCAGAACTAGCGAATGAATTTGGAGGGAAAAACGATAACATCAGAAATGCGCGGGTAAGTAAAAATGAAAGCTAAAAGAATAATCTCGAAAGAAAAAAGCGCGGGAATGGAACATTTAATTTAAGAATACTAAAAGCGTAATATTAAAGCGATTAAGACAAGTGAGACATTAAATTAAATGGAATTTAACAGAGTTAACGATAGAGATTATTTAAGGATAAGGATTTAGTGAATATAAAGTAGTAATTTAGAATAAGATAAGGAAATCGCGGAATTAGATCTAATAATGTAACAAAATCCCTCCGCTCTAAAAATGAATGAACTAGTAGGTCCCGATGACCTGCGAGTGCATTGAGAGAAAGCAGATACTCGTTTTACAAATTTTTGTTTCTTTGTTTTACAATCATCTTTAAAACGATACCGTCACTTGGTCACCAAATCGCGTTGCTTAAAGCTTTAATTTCATTTTGAAAGGAAGAAAAAAAAATTATAATTAAAAATTTATAAAAAATTCGCGTCTTAGTGGAAACTGCTGTAATAAGTACATATCCTATAATAAAAACAATTATAATAATATTTGGTTAAAATTCAAAATTAGCAACAGTTTTGCTTTCTGTGAATTAATACAGCAATATTAATATCAGTTTATTAGTTAGCAACAGTGACACAATTTTCAAAACCATACCATATTTATTCAGTATATATACTCAATTATATGTCCTCTAGTGATTTTTAGCCCGCACTGAAATATGGATTTGTAGAGTTCATAAGAGTTTTTGGTCGCTTAAATTTTATATCACAGACTTTGTTGCACTAATAATATTAAATACTAATAACAATAAATAATAAATTATAACAATAATAAATAAATAAATAATCTTATAATAACCTTGTATAATAATAATATATCAAAACAATTAATAAACAATAGTAAATAAAATTTTTGTCAACTATAATGTAATTTATAACTGTACAATCTTTGATAGTTTTTGCCATGGTCTTTTCATTATTACAGATCTGTATTCTCTCAGTATAATAACAGTATCAATCACAACTGCTGTTAAATCTTACGTAATTTTATTCCTCGTATTATTTTAAATCTGAGATAAGTTTTCGAAAAAAGTAATGATTTGTGACCGGAGGTGAAGACATTATGAGGTGCATCGCCTCATAGGTCCTTCCAAGGGTTAAACCATCATCACTGTTTTCAGTAACTTATATCTTTTGTTTTAGTATAGTCATCATAAAAAATTATTTAAATCTCTATATAAATAATTCAATAACATTCTTAATTCTAGTATTTTCTTCTTTTTATAAATAATAATAATGTAATGTTAATCCTGTATCACATAATAATTCGTGTCTATAAATATCTCGTATCATTCATTCGTATGTGAGTCGTAAAATTTAATTCCCTTTTACTTGTTACAGATAAAAGTTACAGACATGTTAGACAGATAAAAAAGGAATTACATGTACACTCCTCAAATAATGAAATAAAAAAAAAAAATCATAAATTAAAAAAAATTGGGAAAGGAAACTTATAATATGTCGAAGACAGAAAAAGAATCCTAAATATTTTCTCAATTCCCATCTGCAATTACATTTACCTTAAATAAAAAGAATAGAAATAAATCAAATCATTAACAACAACAAAAAAATAAAATAAAAAATGACTTTTGATTTTCGTGGTAAGGAAAGAAAGAAAAAAATATCGCAGACGAAAATTATCATTAAGTCTTGCAACTCGAATAAGCTAGCGGTTTCGCAATACCCTTGTCGGGAATGAAAATCAAATCTTGAAAATATCTTTCTCTCTCTCTTTCTCCTTCTCTCTCTCTTTTTTTTTTGTAAAAACTGATAAAATGCAATCCAAGATAATCCTTTTATTTTAGGAGTAATATTTTAATTATTTGAAAGAATATCAATTAGGTTTTTATCAAATTTTTATAGCAAGTAAGATTAAGTTTTTAATTACTAGTAATAAATTAAGTAAAGTTAAGTTTTTTGGTTTAAGTTTATAATCCAACATTAATTAGAACTCTAGATAAATGAACCAACTTATGCCCGCATAACTCAGTTAATCTAAATAAACTCCTAAACAGATAAACTCTTGGGACGTCTCCCAAAACTCATCCGTAATGTTGAATAATAAATTTACTTAAGCTTTAAATTTTAATATTAATTTACAAACTCATCATTGTTAGAAAATTAAGTTTAAGTTAGTGATTTAACCTGCGTCTGCTGCTGTTGTTGTGGTAATTCCTCATGAGACAATTTTAAGTTATTAGGATGATAGTACAAACGCAATTTTGAAACATGAATGATTTCGGTATCTTTAAATGGAGTTTTTCTATCGATCTCAAAATTTACATCGGATACTTTTCGAAGAATTTGGTATGGTCCAGAAAATACATGAGAAAGCTTTCTAGTATTTGGGCAATGAAATTCTTCATAAATAACGAGATCGCCTACTTCAAATTTTGGCTCAACATAATTTTGATCATAATATTTCTTACCTTTTAAATGGAATTCATCAGTTCGCGCTTTTGCGATTTTAAGTGCTTCTTTAACTGGAGGGTAATAATCTTGTTGAAGGTGGGATTTATAGGGTAATTGGCCAAAGAGTAAATAAGCAGGGGAAAATTTAGTTATTGAATGGGGGGTATTATTGTATTCATTTACAACTTCAGCAAGGAGTTTAGTCCAAGGAACTTTAGAGATAGTAGAGTTAACTTTACATTTTAGCCTAGTTACTATCGTTTGATTGGCTCTCTCGCATTTACCGTTCGTTTGAGGACGGTGAGACGAGGTTAAACGCTGCTTAATATTATGGTTCCGCAAAAATTTTTTAAATCTGGAAGAAGTAAAGGCGGCGTTCCTATCGCTTAAGATTTTTTGAGGTGTCCTAATGTTAGCAATTTGATTAAAACAGAATAATTGTTGTGGTGTTCGAATATTAAAAATTTGTTTTAAACAATTCGTATAGGTTTCGGTGGTGACACTCTTCGAGGGAAATGCCCACACATAACGGGTTGCATGATCGATGACTATATGAAGATATTTTTTAGTTGAATTATAATAGTTGAATCCTCCCACAGTATCATCAGAAAGACATTCAAAAGGTTGATCTGTGGTAGGCATAGCTTGTAATAAGTCAAATTTTTTCTGTCTAGGCCTTTTATGTTTTGACAAATATCGCAATGCTTTACAAAGTTAGTTATATCTTAAGTCATATCAGGCCAATAATAATTGGGATTTTTGCATTTTTTGAATTCCAAGGTGACCAAAATTTTCATGAGCAATTCCAAGTAATTTTCTTCTCAAGGACATGGGGACTACTATTTTCCTAAAGCCCTTTCTTTTAACTATCATTAATCCATTGTCATTAAAGTAATTTTTTCCGCACATATTATCCCTTTCCTGCATTTCAAGTACCTCTTTAACATCTAACAAAAGCCTGAGTGGTCGATTAAAATGAGAAATAGGGTTTCTGGACAACATGTCGGCTTCGACATTTGTAGATCCCTTTAAATACTCTATCTTATATTCAAACATACTCAGTTTTAAAGACCATCTAAAGAGTCTACCTTGTAGGTGTTTTACATTCTTAAGCCACACAAGAGATGCATGGTCTGTATGGATAGTGAACTTTACACCATGGAAATAATGGTAAAATTTGTCTAAGGTGTCAATGATGGCAAGACACTCTAATTCCGTAATAAAGTAGTTTCGTTCATAGCTTCTCAATCCTCTGGAGTAATAAGCAATTGGATGTAAAAATCCATTATCATCCGGTTGTTTAAGTACGGCACATATCGCTACCTGTGAGGCATCAACAAACATATGGAGGGGTAATTTAGGGTAATAAATTTTTAAGATGGGTTTTGCTATTAGTGCATTTTTCAACTTTTGGAAAGAATTTTGACATTCAGTACTCCATTCCCACAAAGCATTTTTCTTAAGTAGTTTATTGAGTGGGTTCCCAATTTCGGCATTTTTGTTTATAAACTTATGGTACACATTAACTGATCCCAAAAATCTTTGGAGTTCTTTAACATTCGTAGGGGGTTTTAATTTTTTAATTGCATCAATATTGGCATTAGAGGGGGTTAGGGCTCCATTTTTAATTTCATATCCTAAAAAGTTAATTTTATTTTGAGCAAATTTGCATTTAGAAAGTTTAAGTTTTATATTCTCAAGCCTACACAAATCAAAAATTTTGTTTAGATGTTGGATATGTTCAGTTAGGGAGGAAGAAAAAATAATTATATCATCATAATAATAACATGCGAAATCAATTTTATATTTTGTATGGATTCTTCTAAGATTTCTATTGAATATGGAGGGCCCAACTTTTACACCAAAGGGGAGAACATTCCACTCAAATAAACCAGAATTGGTAGTAAAAGCGAGTTTTTCTGTATCTGAAGGGTGAATGGGAATATGCCAGTAGCCAGAGGCTAAATCCAATGTGGAAAAAGACTGGGCATTACACAATTTATCTAAAATATCACCAATACGGGGAAGGGGTCTGCATTGTTTTTCATTATAGAGTTCAATTTTCGGTAATCTACACATAATCTTGTCTTTTTGCCTTCATCGCGTTTCATTACTAGGGTGACAGCAGAAGAATAAGGACTAGTACTTTCTTTTATTAGGCCAGCATTTAACAAAGATTGAATTTGAGTTGTAATCTCCTTTCCATCAACTATCGATGTACGATAAGGTCTCATAGATACTGGTAGGTCAGAGTTTAAAAAAATTCGCTGTGGCTCAATATTTATCTTTCCTACATCATACTTGTTTCTAGAAAAAATATCCAAGTAATCCCTTAGCATTTCCCTTAAGTTATCATTATCTATAGCATTTATTTCCCCCAATTAATTTAGAGTTATCATTAGATCGCGCGAAGGATTGAGGAGCCATGGTTTTTCCATAATCGGGTTGCATATGATATTCATTCCTAACATTGAAATGAAGAGATCTTATTTTGTTTCTGGTTATACATGAATTTAAAACAGTATCTCCCTGAGTGACACTACAACTGGTACAATTAATTTCCAAATCAAATTTTGCACAGTCTGGTAATCCTAAAATTACATACTCTAAATCGGTATCACACACAAGAAAATTAACATATTGTTCAATATTACCAATTATAATAAATAAATCACAAGTTTTTTTAATTTGGACAAAACCTTTGGCTTGACCAACATTAATAGGAAAAATATTCTTATGTTTAGCATTCAATAAATGTACAAAATGAAGTGGCAAAATTGAAATTGTAGAACCTGTATCCACAACACAAGGTAATTGTTGTTTTCTCGTATAACCAGACACAATTAATTGTCAAACATTATCAGTATTTTGTGGTGGGGGAGTGGAAGTAGTTTCAGATTGTAAAGGGTTAACATTAAAAACACAACTATTCTCCCAGTGAAATGCATTAAGTATTCCTTGATTCAAACAAATTCTACAAGGTCTGGATGGATAATTTCTTTGGAAATGATTGCTCTGCATTCTATGATTCGAAAATCTAGAACCATGTGCATTGGAATTAAAGTTAATATTAGGGGGGTTGAAATTTGGTGTACGAACCCAATTTCTGGGAGCATCATATCGTGGTTGACTAGGTCGAGCATGTTGCTAAAAAGTTCTGTCATTGGGTTGAAAAGATCTAGCATTCTGCTGAAAAGATCTATCATTTGAAAAGTTATTTCTTGTAGTATTTGGATTAGGGGTAGGAGTGACTACAAGTTGTCTGACTAATTTATACCAATCTGTGGCATTATTTGGGGAACTTACAATCAAAAGATTTTGATACTGTGGTGCTAAGCCATCAGTAAGACCCTGCACAATAATTGTCTCACATAATTTTAGTTTCCTACCAATCTCTACTTTTTTATGGAAGTAATCTTCCAAATCTTTTAGATCGTTTAATTTAAGTGAAGAAAAATCAGAAAATCTAGGTACTTCAATTTTGATAAATTTTTCTACGAAAATCTCTGAAATTTGTGCATAACTATCACGATTTTGGCAATCATTGATATAAATTTTCAAGGCCTCTGCCTTTAAAATTTTGAAATATTTTCAAATTTCCAAGTATCATTTTGTTTAATGCTAGAATTATTAAAGTATGTTAACCATTGTTGAATGTTCATTCCCAAATCGGGGTCAAAAGATACAATACTAGTTTCAGTCATTTTTCTTTTTTGTTTCCACGTAATAAAACTAGCGTATCTAACTTTACTTCCAGATTGTAAAAGCATTACAAATATACCTCAAAATCTCTATCATATTGCTTAACAGAAATATAAAACTTATAATAAAAATCTCATAATAAATAATAAATTAACACATTAATAAATCTCAAAATATTAAAATATTCTATCTTTTAAATACTCGTAACCTTTGAAAATATGTATAAATAAACATAGTTGGTTACGATTACGTAAGTAAAATGAAACACCTGTCACTTTAATGTTCATATACTTTGTCAGTTAAAATAAACACAACTTATTTCGAATAAATAATCAAATAAGATAAAATAAAAAGAGTTATGCAATAACAAAGAATAAACATAAAATTTTTTCATCACAAACAGAGATCATTTTTTAAAATGACTTACGTAATGCTGCATGCTGTCGTTATTGGGGCAGGAACAACTTTTTGTTGTTCTTTTTTATTTTAATGATGTTAAAAGATATCTGAACTTTGTTTCTTCCTGGAGACCGTCGAGTGAAGTAAGGCTTTTTTGGACTTTTTAGTTGACATTCGACGATTCGAATTTGCGCTGGCTAGATGTTTAATATGGCGTTCATGCTGCATAAATTCTGGAGTGGCGTTGAAGTCTCAAATCCTTGCTGGCTAAATGTTGCATTCTAGCAACATTGGATTGGCTTTATCGTTGAAAATGCCGTACTGGCTGTCACGATAGTAGCTGTGGATCACATGCAGCGATAATGGCGTAAAGGAAGTAGTCAGAACAGATAATTCGAATCTGTTATGTTAGTAGAACCAATTGCTGAAATGCAGTTGTCGAGTGAAAACAATGGAATGCATCGTTCCGTGAAGTTTCCCCAGAAGAAATTGAAACAACTCATAATATCAGTTAAGCACTTTATTAGAATATCTTGCAAAAAGTGCAGTTTCTACCAAGATAATTAGCCATCGCTCAGTAGTAGTAATTAGGTTTAAACAAAGTTCCAGATAATCGAATAACAGGACGGTGACCAGGGGATGGATGAAAACTGGAAATACGACTCAAATCTGCTGAAACTCAGCGAGTATCAACTTTTTGTTCCTTCAATGTATGGATACAAATATGACGTAGGTCGCGCTCTCAACCAATGAATAATTAAGAATGTCACGTGATATAAAGAGTGCGGTCAGAACTAGTGGATGAATTTGAAGGGAAAAAGGATAACATCAGAAATGCGCGGGAAAGTAAAAATGGAAGCTAAAAGAATAATCTCGAAAGAAAAAAGCGCGGGAATGGAACATTTAATTTAAGAATACTAAAAGCGTAATATTAAAGCGATTAAGACAAGTGAGACATTAAATTAAAGGGAATTTAACAGAGTTAGATTATTTAAGGATAAGGATTTAGTGAATATAAAGTAGTAATTTAGAATAGGGTAAGGAAATCGCGGAATTAGACTTAATAATGTAACATATATACAGTACCGGACCTCAAATCCGGAATGGTCGGGACCGTGGCCGTTCCGGATTTCAGAATTTTCCGGATTTTAGGTCCTCAACCAAAACAATAAATAAACAGATACAGTAGATGCCCTTGGCAAAATTTTACATGCCACGAAGCAATCTATACCGCAAATTACCATGTTAGGCTTAGTGTAAATAAAGCCAAAAATACAAATTACAAAAAGTAATTCAAAATAAAAATAAGTTTTTTTTTAATACTATTACTACATATTCTTAGAAATATTAAAGCATTTTTTAGAAAATGAAAATGCGTTGTTGCTCGCGAGTTAGGCCTAGGAATCTATATCGCGGATTGCCGTATGAGGGATAAGTAAACAAACATAAACATAAATTTAAAAAATATAATTTAAAATAAAGATAAGAATTTTTTTACTCCTGCACATCACATTATTAGGAACATAAAAACATTTTTTAGAAAATAAAAATACATCGTTGTTTGCGAGAGCCGAATTAGGCTTAGGAATTTGTATAACGAATTGTGATGTCACTCAGTGAACATAAACAGAGAAACATAAAAAAAGTAATTTGTAAGAAATATGGGATAAAGATAACACTAAAATAGATAAATAGAAAATAAAAATAAGCATTTATGACAAAATAATAAAAACCTCTAAAAAAAGGCCACGAGATGAAAAGAAAGTAAAGAAAAACGATATATCTATCCGCTGTTTGTTTTGCTTATTCAACATGTTTATTTGTACTGCGTGAAGTGGAAAGTCAATGTTATCAAACTGAGATCATTAGCTTTCGATGGACAGTTTGTTTTGTTATGGAGAAAGGAACTTTGCATAGATTTTTTTTTTCTCTTTGAGTTAAAGAACAGAATTTTTTCGAAAAATGAAATTTGTTGAACATATTAAAAGTGGGGGGAGGGCGTTATAAACTATTTTTACATATAAATATTATAAATATATTCTACGAACCTTTTTAAAAATAATTCTTTCTTGTGGTTATTTATTTATTCTTTTTACATTTTCTATATAAATGAAGAAAAGGGTTTCTTTTTAAAATAAATTTAAAATGTGTGCACACACTAACTACTATAATTCTGTTAGAAAATTTGGATTAAAACTAATGAACGAAAAACATTGCTATAAAATAAAATTGCTGACAAGGGAACCACTTTTGGTGTTGCTCGCACCCAGCATTGAGACCTGGTGCATTTTAAAGCCCTATATTATGAAGTTTGAGAATCAATAAAATTTTTCTGTTAAAATAATATTTCTTCATTATACAGCAGTACAACTTTCTGAAAATGCCATTTTCGAGACCACTTATCGGACTATTAACATTGAATTTTTTTAAAGAAAAGGATTTAAAAATAAAAATCAGTTAATAATAAGTATAAAATATTGAAAAAATTTTGAAAATTCCTTCAAAAACCCACGAATTTGATTTTGAAAAATTGCAACTTTATATTCATATTTTTGGCGGGGAAATAGTTGGCGTTTATTTTCAAAAGTAGAACTTTCCGGCAACCCTAGCCAAATGTCATAGCTGAATTTGTAATAGCTATGAATTGCAATGTCCGACCTATTTCGCCGCAGTAATTTTTCTAAATCGTGTAAAAATATCAATTTACTTTATGATTACTTTTAGCGAAGGACCATTTAATACAGCTACATTTCATTTTAAACATTCAAAACTTTATTTCATTCGATTTCAAAAGAAAAGAGTTTGCTTATTTTGTATTTCACTAAAACATAGTTTTCAATGATCTTCGAAGCTTTTATAGAATTATATTTATTACTTATGTATTTATCGTCTGCATAGAAAAAAAAAATAAAAACCTAATATTTATTTCTTATGCTATCAATTATAAAAAAGAAATCTCATGTAATTCTAGAAATATGTTCTGTGCATTTTCTCTTTGGATAAAGCGGGCGAAAAAATTGTAGCGCTCTATTTGGCAACTTAACTCACTTTTGCGTGAAATAAACAAATATGTAATAATAAAAAATTAAAAGTATAAAAAGTATATAAAATATTATTTTAACCGAGAAATTTTTTCGGTTATCTAACTTTTATGTATAGGGCTACAAAACGCACCAGGTCTCGATGCTAGGGGCGAGCAACACCAAAAGTGGTTCCTTTGTGAGTCGAGTTTGGCTCGGCACTGTATCACGCGCGCACGTAGCGCCATCTATAGACGTTTTTACAAAATATTTATTCGAGATCATCGCGGAATTTTAGTTTTCTGTTTTCCATTCCGGATTTTGGGTCGTCCGGGTTTTAGGATTCCGGATTTGAGGTCCGGTACTGTATTGCAAATATTTTGGTTTTAACTTGTAGCTTGTCAAAAAATGCATATATCGTTGCTATTTCACTAAATTATCTTAAACAGTTTCAGAGTAATAATACACGCAAACTCAGGATTTAAAGTTTTAAGTAATAATGTGTCTCAATAATAGGGTTTGATTTACAACAAGGACAGTAATGCGAATTTTATTGTACAGTTTTCGGAAATGATTATAAAATGAGAACAAGTTTGAAAGAGAGAATCTACTATTATTGGCGTGTTTAATTAGATTTGCGTAGAAGTATATTAAGACAACATTTTGCTTGTCCGCTGTAACACATAAAGCTGTTATGCAATACTTTTACATTTGTTATTATTTAATATATTTATATATTTTTTTGAGAATATTTTTAAATATGCTTCCTGTTCTATCATTGTTCATAAATGAAAAGAAGTTTCACATTGTAATATTTTTGGAAATTTGTGTTCGCAATTTAATTTTTTTTTTGATATATTGGAATCTTTAAATTCTTACTTTCCACTTTTTTTTATATTTAAATTGTTCTTTCGTTGAATAGAGAGAGAAAGAGAACAGTTGTGGAAATCATTTGAGCCGGCTTTAATTAGTGTTTGGGTTGCATTTAAGAAATGAATTTCATAAGTATTTTCGTAATATTTAACTCGGAGAAATGTGAGAACTGAAGTGTCAAATACCATATTGTCTCTTAATGCTTAAATATGATAAGGATTAGGGTAATTTCTTATTTTTTTAGCATTTTTTATTTGAACGCAGGTAGAAATTAGTAAGTTTTGCAAAAATATGTTATAAAATGAGCACAAACTGTTAAAAAAGACAAACAAACAAACAAATAAACAAACAACAACAACCAGCAACAACAACAAAAATCCTGGAAGCTAGAATTGAAAACACCGATGGAACGAGAGAATTCAGTGACAAAATTTGCAAATGTAATCTTGTCTTACACCGACTATATAACAGTGGTTTTGAAAGTTGTGGCGCATCTACCTCAAGAAGGTACGAGAATTTTTCAGCTTGCTTTGAATTAAGTTAAACCATGATAAAGCTGGTAATTTTAGTTTTAAATTCTTATAATTAAAACTGAGCAATGAAAATGTTTTTTATTTTAATTAAAGTATGTTCCATGTCTTTAAATTTGCATATTATGTTTTTATTTTTTGTAAATCTTTGTACTTCGAAAACGCTTTATCTCTCACCTTTCTTTTTGCTCCTGATTCTGGAGTTTTGAGCAAATTTATTCACACATGCAATGGCTATTTATATCGAGTATCCATAAATTCTTGTCTGGGTTTCTTTACCCCATAACGTTTGATTTAAAAACATGGTGAAAAACATTGTTAAATTATTATTCATAAAGTATAAAAGTTCAATGTTTTTTTAATAATATAAACAAAGATCCCTACATATGTGTAAAGTTGTTACTCAAAACATTCTTAATCAACTAGCGATTGTAATAAAATAATAATTAATATTAAAATTTATATAAGTTATCAATAAGTTAATAATTAATTATGAGCACAAATAGTTAGACAGATATACAGGGTTCGCAGCGTTCCTAAAATTTTCGCACTTTGCTACCACTAAATTAAAACGATAATCTTTGTTGCATAATTATGTTATAGATGTTAAAGGAACCCAATAAGAATAATTCTTATTTAAAATACTGGTAGCAAAGTGCGAAAATTTTAGGAACGGTGCGAGCCCTGGATATACATAATTCATTAATAACTTTTTCATTACAATTTGATGAAATTTTAATATTAATTATTATTCGTTCATAATCGTTATTTGGTCATAACGTTTTGAATTGCAACTTGACGCATATGTAACTTTGTTCCTGTTATTAAAAAAAACTTTTCAGTTGTAATTTATGAATATCTAGTAATATTTTTTGTCATGTTCTTAAATAAAAAGTTACGAGGCAAGGAAACGGCGACATTAATTTATGGATATCCTAATAACTGCAATAAAAAATAGATATATGAAACACGTTTAATGTTCTTTAAGGGGTCTCAGGACTCTTAAAATTGGAAAAAATGAAAAAAAAAGACCAGTTTCAACATTTAATATCTTAAAATGTATATGATTTTAAAACACAATTTTTATTGGAATGAAAGATATAAGTATGTTCTTTCATTCCATGCATTAAAAAAATTGCTAGAGTGCAAATGGAGTTAGTTTTTATAGGGTGTTCCAAACTGTCAGACATTTGTCAAGCAGAAAATTGGGATAACATCTTACACGCAGGATTACAAAATAAATTTTGCAACTAGAATGAAATTTTTCATGCCTAATTATACTTCAGGCTGTAGTAATTAACCCGAACCTAAATAAATTCGTATTTAAAACATTCTTATATTTTTAATACAAAGTTGTAATTAGCTAATACAAAATTTTGAAAATTTCAACAGCATAATCACACACACACACACACACACACAAAAAAAAAAAAAAAAAAAAAAAAAAAAAAATTAAATTTTAGGTTTAGTTTATACTGAATAACATGAAATATATGTTTTGAAAATTTCATGAAAAAATATTCAGAAGTTTTCGAGATATGCTGCACGTTATGCCCAAAAACGTCATTTGGAGAAAAATGACTTTAAAGTTTCGGAAACGTCGCACAGTGGTCCCAAATCGCAATCAAGTGGCCAAAAATCATTTCTGGCTTTCCTGGTGGTTGTATATCCTTCATTTTTAATTTTATAACATTCTAAATGACATTACATAGCGAATATAAACTAAATGTAATTGGGGTTCTAGGGGAGAGGATTTGGGGGAGGGCAATAGAGGGGCCAAGTTTTTATGAAATTTAAATTTTCTTTTTACGGGACTTTTTTTACAGGAATGAGAATTTTTCACTTTTGGTTATGGGGAATATTTTCCCTTTGTCAAAAGAAATCATCTAATTCAATAGATGATGAAAATGTGAAATTTTACACCCCCCCCCCCCTTGTACCTCCCTCCCTGAAAATGTACAGGTTAAAATCTTATTGATTTTTTCTCTTTTTAATGTTATTGCAAATTAACAATAAATAGTATAAGCAATCAGTAAAATACATAAAGAATCAATTAGCTGAATTTTGCCCCCCCCCCCCCCCCCAACACACCCAATATACACACACACACGTGAAATCTCCCCTTTTTCCATTTGTTTCTATACCAAGGAAATTTTAAAAATATCATTGCTATTTTTTAAGTTTTCAACATCTATTTACTATGAATTAATAATAAAATCATAAAATTCATTAATTAGATTACTTTCAAAATTTTCGCCCCCCCGCCACCCTTTCTTTTGTTTCTCTCTATTACACAGAGAATAATACCTTTGAAATTCCAATAAAAATGAAGAATCTGCCTTTGTTACTTTATTTTGGTAATATTAAATAAATAATTACCTCGCTAATTTTCTAATATATTTGAAATTTCCGCTTCTCCCCTCCCCCTGTCCTCTCCGGTATAAAATTCTATCGTCTCTAACAGTTTTAAAATTTTTACAAAAAAAAAAAAAAAAAAAAAAAATCAAAACTATGTTTTAATATAAAACAATTTTATATCTTTTTATTGAAAAACAAAATAAAATCTGTTTTTTAAATAAACCTTCAGAAAAGTAGATTTACACATTTCAAGTAACTGCAACATTCCATCCCAAGGGTTGAGCGAATTTTTCATATATTTTTAAATTTGTTAAAGTATTCATTAAAATTTAAATGTGCATACAAATTCATACAATTAAATTAACATTCATATAATAAACTGAAAAAATTAAACGCAATAAAAAAAAATTACAATACATTTATGTGACGATACGTGAAAATTAAAGTAAGACTTAATAATACTGCTTAATAATAAAATTTATTTGTAAGTAGGTAAAATATACTTTTTAAATAATCAGGAAATTTAAAACATTAAATGATGTTTCCCAGTTGATTGAATTTCCCAGACATGCATGTTACTAGAATTTAACATATATATATAAACTGAACTTTCAATATGTACTTTTCAAAATAAGGTCAAGTTTTAATATTATTTTTTATGTAAGCGAAAAAGACAAGGGAAAAATTGTAAAAACAAATAAAAAAATATATAAAAATAAAAAAGTATCCCCAACTCTTAACCCTCCCCCTCCCTCCGCGAATAAAAAAAATGAAATTGACAGTGTTATGTTAATTAGAATGTTGCATTATATAAACACTGATAATTTTGGGTCAGTGCGGAAATTAGATTGAATTTAAACCCCATTACTCTTGTCTAATACTGGAAATATCCAATGTCCAACTTCAAACTGCTAGTTCTCAAAAAGTCGCAATAAATCTCTTGGGATATGATTTTAGAAGGCTCATTCTACATTTTGCACTATAAAAGTCCGAGGAACTAGGAAGGACTTTTTTTATATATCACTTTTTATGTACAAAAATGCCTTAAAACTATGTATTTTTTAAAAAAATCCTCTTTTTTTAATTTTTGAGATTTTTGCAATCGAAAAATCAAATTAAATATTTAATTTAATGTTGTTTCAGAGAAGTGCAAAGAAAAAAACGAGAAACTATCTGAAATGGTCTTAGTTAGGGCGTGAATGCAGCGAATTTGCCTGAAATTCACGCAACAGCAGAAAACGCTAAAAACTCCTAACTTCACATAAGCAATGCTAATTCATGTGAGCTGATAAAAGCAAAATATAACAGAATATAAATCTACAGATATTTCTGAATACTGTATAATAGATTTCATTTCGAAATACGAAACTTCGATTTTCTGATTTTTGGCCACATAATCGCGATTTGGGACCACTGTGCGCCGCTTCAGTTATTGAGCGGGTATAAATCTAAAAATCATAACTACTGTTCTAATAGGAATTTCAAGGAAACAATTCTATCAAAATGTTCAGAAAAGATAGGTGTTTAACATTTAAAAATTAAAAAATTCGAAAATATTTAAGCTTTAAGAGTCCTGAGACCCCTGAATGGTTACATTTTAACTTAATTCACGGTTTAAAGGGCAAACGCACGCAGATTTTGATATCTCAGTGAAGCCACGACAGCTTTGAAAATACCTAGACTAAGATATTACACCCGATGCTGCTTTCACTTATTCAGGGCTGAGGTGAGGGAGACTGGGTGATCGCCCCAGGTGCCGAAAATAACAAGAACTACCTTCATATGCAATCTTTCGGAGGATCATCGAAAAAAAAAAAATCTCCCTCTGAAAAGGGGATTATACGGGGTGAGGTGTAAGTTGAATTGCTGAATAAGATTCGGTCCATAGTAAGTACGCAGATAGTCGAATCCAAAAACTCCGAAAAGTCCGTTTTGGCTAATGTACCGAAATAAATGTAATCGGACTCCCTAATGTTGTCTATCCGAGATGTACTCTGTGTGTTATATTTAGTGATGTGCCAGTAACTGTTTTTGAGTAAATAAATGAATATTGTGTCCATGATTGTAATAATTAGCTATACACGTTCAAGTATGGTATAGGTAAGGAACATACGCCATTCATGACGCTTATGCTATACTGTTTTAGTTGCACTGTTGATAAATATCACACTTGTGGTACGCTTACTTTTATGCGATGTGCGATTTGCAATATGCAAATTTGAATGTTACCAGCATGCTGCAATTGATTTATACTATTGCAAGCTGTAATGTATGAGCCAGGATATATCATGCATAGTTCCTATATATATACGACAATGAAGCTGTATGTGGCTTTTGAAGCCTCATAACTCTTTCGTGCATGAAAGACAGCTGAAATAGATTTCAGTTTTGAAGAGGCCTACTTTCTGTGAGACAACTCTAATTTTAGAACCACTTTCATATCCGTCACTTCCCTTTGTTGCTCTACCACTTCTAAAGGTGTCTGTGAGGATATTGAATTAATAATCAAAACTATATAGTAATAGTTAGAAATTCAGATAATACTATCAAAAACAGATATTTACGACTGCGCAAATCTTTTTAGAAAAGTGATTGAAAATACAATAAATATGTTCTCATTGTTGAAATAAGAAAGATTGGATTCTTAAAGTTTTTTATAACCTTATTTCCTCAACGAGGTATAAAAAAAAAAAAAAAAAAAAAAAAAAAAAAAAAAAAAAAAAATGGAGAAATCCATACAAAATTTGAGAAATACATAAAATGTCCTACATCAAAATCTCAAAATTGTGAAAAAGAAAAAAAAAGATGAGTCAATGCCAGAACAGTTATTCAATATTTTAGTATCAGTATCCTTATTCAATATTTATATCATATTGCTGTACTCAATATTTATATCGGTACTAAACACATTAGGTTTTGAAATTCACAATATCTGTCACATGATACATCTGGACTTTATGAATCTGTTTTTGTTGAGCATTAAGGATTTTTTTTATTAAGTTCTTAAGTTATATAATTCAGTGATGGAACAGCGGTGCAGCAGTTGAACGTTTGTCACCACTAAATTGTAATAGTATTCTTCGCCTTGAAAAGTCTCAGAAATTCTATCCTGAAATAAGACGAAGAATACCAATAAAATTTAGCGGTGTGAATTAAATCTCTGGTGCTTCACTGATAGTTTCATAAAAGATTGCTTTAAAAATTATCACAAAATAGCTCCGGACTACTCAAATGTTCTTTATGGAGTACTTTTTCAATACTCTTATTTTCCGTGCACGTAAAATTTGTTCAAATTCTGATTTATTTAATAGTGAAATTAACTATATAAAAGAAGTTGCCGTCGATCGTGGATTTAGTTTGAATATCATTAATCGCATTTTATCTAAGCCTCAGATAATCACCGATTCTGTTCCAGTAAATAAAGAAATTAAAAATGTTGTTGTCTTACCTTATTTTCCTAAAATCAGTACACAAATTTCTCGTATTCTCAATAGGTTTAGTTTTAAAGTTGTTTTCTCTCCAACCAATAAAATTTCATTCTCCAATCTTAAAGATCCTATTGACGATCATAATACCTGGGGCATTTACAGAATTTTTTGTGAGTGCGGCCTCTCTTACATTGGGCAGACGAAACGTGTACTTATAATTAGGCTGAAAGAACACCAGAATTATATTAGAAAGCAGGAGATTGAGAAATCTACAATAGCGAAACATTGTTGGAATTCCAACCACAAGTTCTATTATCCAGAGGCAAAAATTATTCAAAAATGTAACTCAAGTTTTGATCTAGACTTTTATGAAGCTCACTATCTTCATAAACATACTTCCACCTTAGTAAATGATATGACCAGCACCCCCTTTCTTTCACCAGTGTGGAGAGATCCTGCGCAGTGACTCTTTTCCAGTTGGTTTCTGTTTAATTACGTCATTTTTTTGGGATATATAAACTCTTGCTTCTGCCTTTTTCAATCAATCCATAAGCCAGTTCTAAGGGCTATAGCCTTTTCTTTTTTTTTTTTTTCACTGAGGAAGGGGATCTTGGAATTCTTGAAACGATCGTATGAGTATTTTTATCGTTCTGTACGTTATTTGTGCGTAAAAATCGTTGTTTAAGATTTTAGCTTTTTATTACAATTCGAACAAAGTTTATTCTATGCTTACTCAAATGCATAGATTTGTCTCTAATTCCACTTCCAAAACCTGACATTTTATAATTTTTCTCTCTAATATTTATTATTTTTCCAAACATCTTCGAAGTATAACTTAGCTCATTTCATTATTTTTTCTGAAAATGCATCTTTTGGATGTTAAATAAATATCACCATGATAGACACGCTAATTTTTCCATTATAAAATGTAATGCAGTAGAGCACACTTTATATGTTCCACACTATGTGACTTTTACATTTAACTGTCCTTTCATTGAAATTCCTGTTCTTTCCCAATTCATTTTAATAGGAAAGTATTTCATTTATACGTTGTTTTCATTCAGATTTATAAACGAAAGCTATATAGTTTACCCATTTTTCCTTCTCATTTTAAATATTAACAGACCAAATATTATTTTAACATTAACAATTTATTTATTGAAAACGTACATACATGAAAGATTTAGAAAGAGATAAACAGCAAATAGAAAAAAAGCAATATGAATTTATAGTAGGAGAGCTGTTGAACATTTTTGAGTAAGGTATTTGAGGCACCCTGAAAATTTGTGCAGCACTTCTTTTGTAATGCCTGAATACAAAATCGAATGTCTGGTTGAAGGATCGTGGCCCAAAACCTGTGCCAGACACGTGTCAAGTGCCATTTTTTGACACTACTCCAAAAAAGGTATTTGAGGCACGCTGAGATTGAGGCACAATAACATTTATGCTTAGAAAAAAATATTTTGAAAATGACAGACACTTTAGTCGGCACAAAAACTGTGCCAGACACGTGTCAAGTGTCATTTTTTGTCTGGCACAGGTTTTGGGCCACGATCCTTCAGCCAGACATTCGATTTTGTATTCAGGCATTACAAAAGAAGTGTTGCACAAATTTTCAGGGTGCCTCAAATACCTTCCCTAAAATGTTTAACAGCTCTTGGACTATTACCAGTTCCGTCGCTGTGAACAAGCTTCTAACCCTTCTAACAGAACCATTGAAAGCTTATTCTGAAAATTCACTCGCTCATAAAGTGTAGAGTACTCTTATTAAAATACAAAATGGAAACTTAAGAATCCCATTAAAACAAATGGATATTTGCAAAAAAAAAAAAAAAAAAGAATAAGTAACTATGTAGCAAATTAACACCTTGTAATAATATACTAATTTCAAATGCTAAAAGGTGTAAATGAAAACTTTAAAACCAGTAAAAATACATTTATTTAGACTGTTGACACGTCTCAACATTATAAGATTTTATCAAAAAGAAACCATCCAAATAAATTTCAATAAAAGTAAAAAAAATTTTTTCCCTCAGTCTATACTATCCATCCATTATAAGAGAAACCATAGAGATTGTAATGCGAAAAAAATCAATATGTAACGATGCAGCATCATTTCACGTACCAAAAATATGGCTCGAACTCAATGGTTATGAAAATAAAAATAAAATAAACATCCAAGTAAAATAAAAAATAACGTGCATAATATGAAAGAATACGTGGAATGATGGCTGAAACTGAATGATGGCGTTTTATAGACCATGCAAATTTAGAATAGTTTTATTCATTTGTTTTGAAAATGACTCGGAGTGAGTCGAAACATGTCAACAGTCGAAATAAACATATTTTTACTTGTTTTAAAGTTTTAATTTGCTCCTTTTAGCATTTTAAATTAGTATAGAATAAATAAAGATTATAAGTTTTAAGATTATTTTTGTAATGTATAATAAGTATTGATTCCGACCACGTCCCGCCTGACGCAGTTTAAGAAAATGGCGCTAGGCAAGTGGAACCATAAATCTAGCATGCCAAGTTTGAAATGAAAGAAAGTTATAGAGGCTCAGTAATGGTTAAAGGTTATTATTGTCTGTTTTTTGAGCCTTTATATTTGTAAAAAGCATCATTTGCATCACAGAGTATATGTGGATATTGATCTGTGCGACAACTTTCACGACAACTGCTCCTGTCAAGTTTCCGATGTCAATCAGTCATCTGGTTCGAGGAGAATTTCAATTCCACTGAAGGAGAATTCTACTTGCTGAAACAACCATCTAGAAGTCCGGACTTAAAGCTGCGAATGGACAACCCTTCTAACTATTATCAGTAACGGCGTCGTTTCTTTTGGCCACGCGGTGTTTTTGATCTGTAATGACTTTAAAAGGAAAGGAACTGATGTCCTGCAAAAGAGGAACCTTCCTTCAAGTAGAGTTGAGCTCCTTATCTCCTGACCCATTGTTGATTTCCCTCATTCTTTTGTGAATAAACCGCAGAAGAGTCCAGAACAAAAGATTTCCACGAAAACAGTAGATGGATGGCAAAACAAGCGTGTGTATGCAGCCTTAATCCCTTTCAACACCATTCATATATTCTGGGAAATAGCGTGCAAGCACATCATCCCGCACCATCCTCTTTAACTGATTTATGGTGATTTTAGCAAACATTTGCCATGCTATTTACCCGGAACACTTTTACATACAAGATGAATCCATTCCTCATCATGTGATATTCGTTATCAAGGCCAGAGAAGCAACAACTCATTTCCAATAAAGCATTTATAATTCAGTGGTACTTCAGTGTATAATTCTAAAGCTTTAACATAGATTTAATACATTAAGTAATGGTTAACACACACATATTTTAATTTCGTATGCAGATTGTTCCAAAAAGGTTGAGAACCGGTTTAATTTTTTTACCTATTAAAGACAAAGAAGCAATATAAAATGCAGACGTGTTAAAAATAAGGTAGAAATAATAATACGTCAATAAAATAGTCCTGTCATTAGTTTTCAAAAAGTTATCCATTTGAAATTTTATTCGACACCTAGACAAATTTGTTTAGTTTCCTTCTGCTGCAACAATATCATTGAAAAAAACTGCATTCTTGTATCGTAAAAATAGTTATGAAAAAGGAAAAACAAAAAGAAACTCTCTTGCATCCCTTTCCCCTAACATTTAGCACTTTAGGCTGTTCTCAAATCCAAAAGGGTAACTTTATGACATGAGTTTTAATTTATTTTTGTTCGGAAATGCATGAAATTAGCAGGTGTTGTTGTTCAGAAACTATGTAACCGAACTGTTTTTTCCATTATTTTGCAAACGCAATAAATCTTTCAAAAAATAGTGTCAAAGTAGGCGTTTTGAACCGAATTTCCGCGCGAAAGAAGAATAACCACTCAAGGGAGGGTTAAAAATGTCTTTGTCACATGATCAAAATCGATTATAACTCAATAGGTAATTTATTTATCAAAAATGGAAACGCAGTTCAATTTCAAATCGCTTGCATAGTCAGATCTTCATATTTTATACCTTTCCGTTAAAAAAATGAATTTGAAAATGTGTCAAAACGTTTTGCGCTTGTTGAGCAGAGCAGTTGAGAACAGCCTTAAATGTTGCAACAGAAATTGTTGCATAACTACATGAGCGATCTCTGACACCGCTTGAATGTAAGATAAATAAAAGGCCCGATTAGTATACTATACTGTATATGTACTAAATTTAATGCACTAACCTATTATTATTAAAATTCAGCTATTTAGAAATCAATAGCCACAGTACTAGAGTTTCAAAACAAACAAATTTCATTAGTATCCATAGTTAAACTGAAAAATTGTAATTTAAACAGTAAAAATTGAAAAACGTAGTAGTCTGTGAGACCACTGAAAAGAAGTTAAGGCCACTGCTTTAAGGGGCCACTGCACTGAAACTCCCCGATGGCGAAATCCCATGTTAATCTATGGAGAAAATTTGAAGCGCGATTACTCATTACCTAATATAATTATTAAAATACCATTTTCACCATCAGAAAGTAGACTTCAGATGCCGCTGATGAGCGTTTTTGAAAATTGTCTAAGTAAATTTTAACTATTTTTAAGAAGCTGATAACATTTAGTCAAATGGAAATTTCAAAATTTATAAGGATTTTTTATGTACTTAAAATTTATGGAGATAATTTTTAAAAACGTACATCATCGGCATCTGACGTCTACTTTCTGATGGCCGAAACGGTATTTTGATAATTATATTAGGCAATGAATAATTGTGCTTCAAAGTTTTCCCATAGGCTAACATGGGATTTCGCAATCGGGGAGTTTCAGTTCAGAGCTCTGATGGATGAATTTCTTTCCACTTACATTTAATCTCCAAATGTCACATTGAAACCGGAATATTCAACTAAATTTATTTGAAAATAGATTAATGCATTTTATCGTGTATATTATAAGGCGAATCTTTTGTTTGCAAAATATCGGTGCCAATGTAACATTTGGGCATTTTGAGGAAATTCACCCCCAGAGCTCAAAAGGTTAACTGCTTTTAACGGTTGTAGAACGGATACTTTAACGACTGCTTTTCTGCTGCAGGCTCCTTGAAGGGCGGTGGGATATAATATATTCCACTTAATTTTAATTGCGAAATGCCACATTGACACCATAATTTTGGAATGAACATTTTAATTGTATTAAGTCCGTGAAGAAAAGCTTTTACCCATTTTGAAATAAATTTGTTTTTAAATTCTGGTGTCATTCAATCATTTCGGAATTTTACGAATAGAAGTGCTTTGCCCTGAAAGGGTTAACGGCTAACTGCTGTAAGTTTTTCAAAGAGTTTAACACAACGTTATCAGAGACGATAAAGGCCATGTATAAATTTGTGATGACTTTCTTTAATACGTTCACGCCGGCGCGGTGGGTCACACTCGACTGTCTCAGAGCTGTCGAGTCTCCGGCTTTTTGGATACCAGTATTTTAATACAGAAAATGTTTTATTTAATTAGAACAATTTGGCGATTTAAAGGAACAACATTATCTCTAAAATAACAGTAGTGTGCAAAAAGCCTGAGACTTGTCAACTCTGAGACAGTCGAGTGTGACCCATCGCGCCGGCGTCAACGCGTTCGTGTTAAATCAAAAATATATTAACAAATGTGAAAAAATTACATTACAAATGCATCTAAATAAAGCATTACTCAAAAAAAGATCATTTATATTTTAGGTCCTAAAAACATAAATAAAACACCATTTCACAGAACATTGTCAAACTTTTCTCTCAACTCCCATGCATAATTAAGCTCTTTTAATAATGCTTCTATAAATATTTGGCAAGACTTCGCTATTAATATTGTTTCAAGTATCGTTATCTTTTGTTCAATTTCAACTGCATATGCATTCTTTTCCATGTTTCTTCTTTCTTGCAATGTCTTACATATTTACATTTCTACATTGATGTATGGTTCACAAGTACAACGATCAATTTTCTATTAATTTTCAGTTATTCAATTTTAAAGATATATGTATGTGGAATTTTGCAATAATCTTGTTGCAATAAAAAAAAAAAAAAAAAAAAAAAAAAAAAAATACAAATTGATCAATTTTGTCTAGCGAGTCTTATGAAGAATTGAAAAGTGTAACCTTTAAAAAATTAACGACAGAACTATTTATTTAACTCGTTCGGGACCGACATCTGTTACACAAATTTAATTCGATTCGCACCACTATTTTTTTTTAAAGTTACCTTTTTAGGGGAAAGTAGGGTAGTATCGCTCACTTAAAGGAAACATGAATAGCTATTCAATGTTACACAAAAAATCAATATTTTATTAACGCAGTATAAGTCCAGAACATAATGAACAGTTTTCAATCAACTAATTTGCATAAAAGTTTTAGGAATTTTTTTATCATTTTATTTAATTAACAAATGATTGAGCGGTAATGCCCGACATGGTAGGGTAATGGCGCTCAAAAATTTGAATACATTTAAGTACGAGAAATGTCACATATGTAGTGGCGTGGGCTATTCACACCACTGCAGACTTTATGCGATCACTTTCCACATATTGTGCAGCGAAACTACGGCCCACCATGCCGGGAAAGTTTAAAGAGCAAAGCATTTGTTCGTGTTTTTTAACTTGTAGCACTTCTGGAAAGTGTTGCCAGTGGGTAACTTTTTTTAAATTCTGGTTTTTTGATTGTCACCACTTTTTTGAAATCGTAAAATTCGCCTTGTTTAATGACATATTAATTAAGGCGAAAACAAGGGGAATTTTGCCATTTAAAAAAAGAGGTGTTAATCAAGGAATTTCAATTTCAAAAAAGTAGCACACTGGAAAAACTGCTTCTGGAATTCCACGTGAGCGCCATTACCCTTCATAGCCATGTTGGATTTTAATGCATTATATTTGGAGTAACAACGCGCTACAAAAATAAATAAAAGCATGAATGTACAGCTAAATGTATATATTTTGTCGACATAATGTGTGAATTAACATTTGAAAATAAGAATGTACACTCAAGTTAGATGTTGTAGAATTTTATAATAAAACAACTGCAAACTAATAACGTGAGGACACAAAAATACTTTCCTTCCAACGGTTACAATATCATTAATGTGAACTTGCAATGAAGTTCGCTAGGTGCTGGTACCGATCGCACGTTTTCAATTCTATTCTATTTAGAGATATTTCAGTGAGCGGGATTACCCGCTGAGCGTCATTACCCTACTTTCCCCTACTTTTGTAGTCCCGAAAATCCTCTAATTAAATAAGGTAAATATTACTTTTTTATATTACTGGTAGCAAAAACATATTTTGTATGCACCTTTTGAAGGTGCATATAATCACCCATGGTCCCGAATGGGTTAAATTAATCTTCTTAGCCCCCGATATACTATTTCTTTCGGGCAACAATTAACCCTTTCAGAAGCAAGGTATTTCTATTCGTAAAATGCTGAAATCATTGACTGACAACAGAATTTAAAAACAAATTTATTTCAAAATAGGTAAAAGCTTGATAAATTAAAATTTTTATTCCAAAATTCTGGTGTCAGTGTGGCATTTCACAATTAAAAGTAAGTGAAATATATTATATCCCAACGCCCTTCAAGGGGATAAAGCGTCGTCCAAAAAAAATAACGTTACGTTACATAAGCTAGCTGTAAAACAAAGCAGATGTATCAATGTACGGTGAAATACTGATAATCTCTGCTGCAATTTTTTAAACTTCTAAGAATCGCGCATTTTCAATTTTTACACCTTTGTACGGGGAAAAAAAGAACTTTTATCTGCTATTTGTTTAAAAACTGCATCTCAATTTATTTTTAAAATATTAATTTTTTTGTTGTTTTCAATCCCATTTCTGTAATGGTGACAACTAAAGTACCTATTTCTGTAGAAAGTAAATGGAAAATAGTTGGAATATAGTAGATTACTATATCTTTTTGTTGTCATTATCTCATAACTCAGAAAAAATTTGTAATTAAAATACGTGCTATTTTGAAAAAAATATAACTGAATGATTTCTGATAAAACATGGAACTATTATAAACTATATTTAATTTTAAGTAGCCATATTAACGTCACAAACAAATGAAGGCATATGAATAATTAAATAGCCGATTTTATTTTTTATTTTTTTTCTTTTCTTTTTTTTTTTGTCGAGTTTACGTCGTCGCTTTTTGCTGGGTTTATGTATTATTCGGGGATAGTGACGCCATATGCATACTTTTTTACAGATGTTGTTTAAGGTTCGTAAATGTGGACTTTTTCAGCGGATACAAATGACGTCATTTTATATAAAATAAGAGCGTGTTATTTTAAGTCTTAAAACTTAAATAAATTTTGTAGAATTTCATCACTTTCACTCCAGTGGCTTTGAAATTCATCACAGGTGGAAAAGCTTCACGTTTGAAAATAACGCAATTGAAATCACACACTGAAAAAACGCAAAATTTTACAAAAATTTAGAGTGTCTTTATAGAAGAAAAGTGACCTTTAGGCATAGCTGCCGAATCTTCCGCTTTTTTTCACCACAAAAATTTAATAGAAAATTTTGCCTTATTTAATCCACAGATTACAGCGATTTAAAAAGGTAAAATTTACTATAAAATTTTTGTGGTACAAAAAAGCGTAAGATGTTGGCAGCTAGGCCTTTAGGTTTAAATAATATTTATTTGAGAGTTAGACTAGCCAATATAAGATGTATTTTTTATTTTAACTAATTTTGTACGTTTATTATAAATTAATGAAATAGTTCCTTTTTGAACATTTTCTTTCATCGAAATTCGACTTGTTCCACCTCGTAATAATAATAATATTTTTTTTTCTGATCGGGGGCGATACTAAATTCTGAAAAATCAGAATTCCTGCATCCTGCTTGCTTCTTATATTATTTTGAAAACTCTTGCATTTTATACAGCTTACTTATTTCTAAAACGCAAAAAATTAAAGCTCGTTTCTATCGTTTAGGGGCACAATGTATATGATTAAGATTTTTAGGTAGATTTCGTGTGAAATACTACCTATTACATTCTCCCCTATGTTGGAATTTCTGAAAAAGCTTTGCAGATCTACACCGATCATGACCCCTAGAACCCAAAACCATCCCCAGTAAAAAGGTTTATCTATCTATCTATCTATCTGTATATATACACTGCTCAAAACAATTAAAGGATATTGCAGTTTTAGGTGGATTTTGTATCTGGTAAACTGTTTAGCTGATTGATACATGGTCGACAGACATAGTAGGTTATATGAGAATAAATTACACATGTTTGGCAGAAAAAAATGCATTTTATTGCGCATTTGTGTACTAAAGGAAAAAAAACACAATTTGTGCATATGAGAAAAAAAGAATAAGAAAAGGTGCTTTCTTCAAAGAGAATCATTTTCAGTAGGGGGTATGGTTTCCACGGGCGGCCAGCAACGTTGAACACCTTTGAGGCATGGACTCAATGAGGCTATTAATGACGAGTTGGGGTATTCTGCCCCACTCTTCCAGAAGAGCTCTTTCCAGTTCTTGGAGAGTTTGTGGGGGTTGTTGGAGGCCAGAAACTCGTCTTCCTAGAGCGTCCCAAACGTGCTCGATTGGATTCATGTCGGGAGAACACGCTGGCCATTCCATTCGAACGATTCCTTCCTCGAAAAGGAAATCCTCCACCAGGTTTGCACGATGTGGCCTGCAGTTATCGTCCATTAAAATGAAGTTATCTCCGATTGCTGCAGCGTAAGGGACTACAATAGGTCTGAGGATCTCATCCCTATATCGGCGACCAGTCAGAGCTCCATCTCGAATGATGTAGAGGTCAGTGCGCCCGTCAATGGAGATGCCACCATACACCAACACTCCTCCACCGCCAAATCTGACACTTTCGTACACGAACGCAGGATTATTCCTACTGCCACGGTCCCTCCAGATGAAAATACGCCTATTATCCGGATGCACAGAAAAACGGGACTCGTCAGAAAACAGAATATTGCTCCATTCATTTCTCCTCCAGTTGACATGCTCGGTTGCCCACTCCCTGCGGTCGAGACGATGCCTTGATGTTAATCTAACACATACCATCGGTCGGCGAGCATACAGACCTACAGCATGGAGCCGGTTTCGGACAGTCTGAGTTGAAATCGTGGTGCCTGTAGCCGAGCGAATGTGTTGTTGGAGAAGAGTAGCGTTCATGGTTCGGTGTCTCCGAGCTGTTAACGCTAAATACCGATCTTCATTGGGCGTTGTTGCCCGTCTACGACCTTGCACTGGTCTTCGGCCTGCACATCCACTCTCCAAAAAACGGTTCCAGATCCTGGAAGTGACACTTTGTGACACTCCAATGGCTTGCGCTACTTGAGTTTGGCCCCCTTCTAACCTACCAACAATTCTCAAAGCTTCTGAATCTGTCAAATGACTTCGCTGAGACATCGTACTCATCGAAACAAAGCAATCACTGAATGCCGATCATCCTTGTCTTCATTCTCTTTTATCCAGTTGAAAGTCAAATTTCATTCGCTGCCGCTGAAGCGACGTTTTTGACGTCGAACTCAAAATTTGCATACCCCACAGTTTGAAAACCAGAAAAATTTGCATTTGTGATTCTCTTCTTCTATTTTCGGCAAAAAAAATTTCGTTTATATCTTTATTTTATATAAAACTTCAAATATCCTTTAATTGTTTTGAGCAGTGTATATATATATATATTTATTACCTTTTTCTGGACACGATAACTTCCACAATTCTGCACAAATCTCTTCCAAACTGATACATAAAATCAAGGGTCATAAAATCTCGGTCAAGTTCGTTAATGGGCAAAATCGGACCAAGGGGATGGAAATAGGGAGGGGTTTTGTGAAAACAGAAAAAAACCCATAACTTCTTAATTTTTATTCATATCAAATCAGTTTAAAGTTTTTATTACTTCTAAAAATAGGGCCAAAAATTTATGTATCACAGATTTTTGATAAAATTAAAAATGGGCTCAAGGGGCGCAAAAATAGGGTTTTTGGGAGAAAAAAATTCATAACTTCGTCAATTCTCCAGATATCAAATCCAATTAATTTTATTATAAATCTCCTTAATATTATCTACAACTTTTATACTCACAAGTTTTTGATAAGACCAATTCGTACCGCAAAAATAAAAATAAAAATAAAAATAAAAATGAAAATAAAATGAAAACAAAAAAAAGGGGTGGGGGGGGGGGTTGAAGAAGAAAAAAAATCCATAACTCCGTCAATTCACAAGATATGAAATTCCCATAAGTTGGTCACTTCTTAATATTGTCTACAACATTTATATAGAGAAGTTTTAGATAGGACCAATTCTTACAACAAAAGCAAATTAAAAATACATAGCAGTTGAAGAAAAAAATCATCTTATTAAGGTTAAAATCATCTTATTAATCATTCAAATCCAAACTGCTTATTTTCTGACTCATTTTTAAATTCATTTTTCTCTCAAACGTATCCAATTGGTAGATTCTGTTATTTAGAAACCATATAATGTACCATAATGATCGATTTTTTGATAGAGGGAGAATACATTTAAAAAAATGATGTCAAAGTGGGCATTTTGAACAGAATTTCCCGAAGCGATTGTATTAGAAACGAAAAATATTGTCCTACTGAGAAAATAATTGTTTATAAAACAAGTTTTATTTAATTGAGCGAAAAATAAAAACACAGGTCGCTTATAAATCTCTTCAAAAATCACGTCAGCAAGTTTCATATTTGTTCTATTAAAAATTAATCTGAAAATGTGCCAGAAAATTTCGAGTTGTTGAGCATGTAAAAGTATTTTTTTTAATACCGCCTTAACATGATTCTGATAGAACCAGCTATTATATAAAAATGAAATAAAAACTCGTCAAAAGCGGACAGATAAAATTGTTAAACTGGGTTTAATCATGATTTAGTTTTTGTTGGTGAAATTAGCATATTTAACTTCGAAATCTACCTCCGCCTGTAGGCCGGGCCGCCAGGGATTTTTTTGAAAATAACATTGGAATAACCTTCTTTTTAAACTAAAAACATTTTAAAAGTAAAAATAACATTACAGTTTTGTCAGTTTGCTAGATAGTGATAGGATTAACTCTCCCATGGCAAACTTATAAACAGTGCTTTAGGTTATAACTAAAAATGCCTTGTACTCGATCCTAATTTAGCATAATATAATATGCAAGGACAAAATGTGTGTTTAATCATCCAGATTCTAGTAATGGTGGAATAACCTTGATGGAATCAATATTTTATGATTAGTTTTTTCTCTTAATGACAAAGGTAATTTTCATAAAATTTGCTTTGAGAAAATTATTTTTTTTATGCAGTAATATTAAATAATTTTTCTAACTAGCATAACACGAAATCCTAACTAAAGAAGGCTTTTTTCATTTGCCGCAAATCTGCGTAAGAGAACAACAAGGGTAGGACTTGGGATACAATTAGGACTCAATTAGGACTTGCTTATTTAATTCATAATTGTGAAATAGCATTACTGTTTTCTAAGCTTAAATTATAGAAGTATTGATTGCATCAGGATTTGCTGCGGCAACAACTATAACTTCAACTGTATATTTAACAGTTGTATCTAATAATCCTTAAAAGAAAAAAGTAAACACTCTACACTAAAGCTGTTGTAAATGATCGCGAAGAAAGATACCGGTACGAATCAATTAAGAATGTTGTTTGTTATTAAATCGTATATATGAATACAATTTTGGCGGTCGTTTACATTTTAAAATATAAACTAACATTTAAATTCTTGCGAAATATTTTTTTATATGTTTAATTTTATTTAGCAGAGATATTAAATCATTTGGACAAAATATTTTGGAATTAAAATTGTTTAAAGTTTTGATTCTCTAATGTAATTATCTTACGTGTAGAAATATTAAAAACCGTATTTTCCACACATTTTTAACACTTTCCAACAAAGTTCAAAGTAAATAAAGACACACTACCTTGCTTAATAGTACACAAAACACGAATTTTAATAAGTTAAAAGTTAAATTCTACGTTTCGAGTTGTTTCTACAGCCGTCTTCAGGAAAATATGATGGTTAAATGGCTAAAAGCACAGAGATGGAGGCTTCCTGCGCGAGAGATAATTTCGAGATTATCAAATTATATATTAAGATATTTAGAAATTATTTCTCGCACAGGAAGCCTTCATCTCTGAGCTTTTAGCCATTTAACCCTCATATTTTCCTGAACACGGCTGTAGAAACTGCTCGAAACGTAGAATTTAACTTTTAACTTATTAAAATTCGTGTTTTGTGTATCATAAAGCAAGGTGTTGTGTCTTTATTCATTATATTTTATGCTGCAATTTTCCAGTATGTATTAATGTTAAAGTTAAAAGTGTTTATGAATTTGGTTTGTCTGTCTGTCTGTCAGTGTCATAAACCCACGTAAAAATAGTTCGATTGCCATGGAATTCATAGATGTTATAGGGTATCCCTATGGCATGAAGTGTATAGCATTTACGGTTCATTTACAGAGACACTCAAAAGAATTCCGTTACATTCTAGCCCCACCAGTGGCCGAAAGGTTCTGCTCTCGAAGCTGGTTGACAGGAGGTGCTGGGTTCGATCCCAATCGCGGCAGTCGGCCTAATCGTTCGGTGTTTTCGTGATTTTCTTCGAACCTTGGTTTTCCAAGCGTAAATACGGGTTAGGTTCCTTAGAAAGATTCCCACGTAGGGCACTCCCCCCTTAGGGCCTATATCCCTCGTGCTGATAATTGGCCGTCATAAAATACAACCAACTAACCGTTACATTCTATGGGGTTACATTCCACCTATAGGGAAAATAATTTGCGGTTGTATTTCAATGATATTGCACTATTTTAAACATGTTGAAATTTATATATATCATTGAAGGGTACTACACGGCGCTTACTGTAGAATATGATGTGCATAGGATATATGGTTCATTTACAGGGACACACAAAGAATTTGGTTTCAGAAGAAATTGAACTATTGAAGCCTATGAACAATAATTGATGGAAATGCATTTTCAGTTTTAGTACGCGTTTCTAAATTGAACTTTTTTTTTTTAAATATTAGTTGGTGTGGGTAAATTGTATAGAACATATACAGGGCAGCACAAAAGTTCACAAGTATTTCGGTTTATTCAAGGAAATTGCTGAATGAAAAATTTCAACGGTACTATTCGTTTCACTGAACTATTTTTTTAGCATACTATAGTAAACATATAAATCATATACAGGACTCATATAGGGAATCATATATAAGGCTCACAAAAAAACCCGGATATTTTTCCGACTTTTGATTGTTACAGCAGAAATTGTGTTTTCAAATCCGTTATGGGTTTTCGAAATTGTTTATTTAGACTTCATATTTCACCTTAATATACTGTGAAGTTTTGTTACAGTATTCTCATGTGTTGGAAAGTATTATATAATCTATGCTGGGCGCATGATCTTCCGTATTTGTTTTAATAATCGTATAAGAGTATTTCTTTTCGTAAACCGCAAATACATAGCCTTTTGATACGTTGTTTATTTTCCAACGACATTTTAAAGCAATGGATATTTTTAATGATGCAGACATTAATCGCCCTATCCCGAAATGATACAACATTGTAAAACACACACACACTACAATATATAATAAAACACACATAAATAACGCCTGCATTCTACGGTTAACAGTATATATAAATATTAAACAGACATACATACAATAAGTACAATAATCCCAACTGGGGTGAAAAATTAGCCAGATCCAGGGATCGAACCCGGGACCACAGCATTCCAAGCTGTCGCTCTAACCACTGAGCTACTCCGGCCGATACCTGGGTCTGCAATTTTTCACTAATAAACCACGTTGGGGAAGTCACCAGCCATCTATACGATAGCCTTGGATGACCGGATACAACATTGATTCTTTTTTTTTTCATTTTTTAAACCATAGAGAAAGTTAAAATTGTAACAGAAATGTGTGAACACCCTTTGTATATGAATGATTTTTTAAAAATATGGAGATCAAAAAGTATTTTAAGCATACATCTTTAAAAATTACATTATCCTTCTATTTCCCTTCGTTCATTAAAAAGGATCGTTTAACCCCTTAACGGTCGCATTAAATTACGGTTTAAAAATTCAAATTCCTTATTGGCACCAGTTTTTTGAAAAATAAATCTTCACCTTATTTAATGGCAGGTAAAATGATACCATATTAAAGCGAATTATACTATTTTGTAAAACTGGTGGGAATCAAACAATCTGAATAAAAGACACAGCCCGTGAATATCACGGGAGCGAGAATTAAGGGGTTAATAAAAGTTATTTCATTTTTTTTTTCAATGTTTTTCGCCAATTATGCACAAAACAACCTCAAACGATTTTATTAAAACAATTATTTTTATTCAGTAGCTGAAATAAAACGGTGACAATGACTAATGTAATAGCAACAAACAAACGACAAAGCAGCTATTTAGGGTTTGATAACCGACTCTTATCATTCGGTTTATCTATCTACTGACGCAAAATTTCTGTAATCTTTTAGATTTTAGCTTTGAAATTTTTGTGCAACTACTTTATAATCATCATAATTAGTCATTGTAAATATTAATTAATTTCCCTTCCTACCATTATTCGACATGTTTTAAGTAATTTTGATTGCTCCGAGGTATTACCAATAGAGATCGTCCAAAATTTCGGTTTCGCTTTTGTATTCGGCCCAAAATCAGAGTTGCTGAAAGAGCTGCTTGAGAGAAAATGTTGTCGAAAATTCGGCTGGACCAAATTTTTTACCGAAATTATCTGTATTCCAAAAATCTTGTTTTTTCCTTCGGAAATTTTCATCATTGCTCATTGATTTGAGCTGTATCGGCTCAAATGAGACACTTTTTATACTTATCAGTCATGACTGACTTCTAGATGTGAGGGCAAATTATACAGCCAGCAATGCATATATGACAAACCTTTGAAGACCCTTTTCACGAGCTCATTAAAAGTTGCAAACTTAACAGTAATAGAAAATTTTTAGTTTTAAATCACAGAAGTGTTTCGAATAAGCTTTGAGAAAGTTGTAGTATAATAGATGATCATTTACAAAAATCATTATAAAAGATAAATTCAGGTATGTATACCTAAAACATTTTTTAATTAGATGAAATTCGTATAATTTGAAAATTCTTCTGTGTCGTTCATGAATTAATTATATTTTATTTTACATAAAAATGAAAAGATTTGGACAGAGCCACAAACACCCAACTTGGGACACACGTATAGTTAATTAATAATTACGTATATTTAATAAAGAGGTATAACCAATTAATAATTATGTATATTTATGTATGTATTAATTACTTTTAAAAAAATTTTGGGACATTTTTGTTTTCGTTTCGGCCGAAAATAGGAAGATTACCTAAATTCGGTTTAGGTCTTAAATACCTGTTTTGGCCGATCCTTAATTATCAAAGACATAATTTTCAAATTCTTCGTTTAAAACTGTTGAGTTTTTCTGAAAGATATGAACATTTTTTGAAGATACAAATTTCAACTACGCGTGGTTGTGATTGTCACTTGAAAATGAATATTTTGGAAAAGAAAAAAGAAAAAATAATTATTGAAATGTTTAGTCTAGTAGTTATCACGATATGTGTAGATGAATTATATTTATTGGATATCCCTTATTGACTATCAAAACTGTATTTCTGATATTTGAAAGTTATTATAATAAGAAAAAGTGGAAATAATAATGCTGTTGGAAATTTCAGAAACTTTTGTGTAATCAATAGAGATTAGGCATGTGATGGACCAATAGTTTAACAATATTTTCACAGTGTTTAAACCAATAAATTTCAGTCTTCAAGATTAAAATTGGCATTTGTAATCTGTGACAGCTGATATAAATGTAGGAAAAGGGGGAAAATAAAAAATTGACCACCCAAGAATCAGAATTTATAAAGCTGCGCAAAAGTTTAGATCATTGACTTTTAATAAAATTATTATGTGTTGATACATGATGCTTGTGTACCACATTATTTGACGAAGAAAAGCTACGATTCAATGTGCGCTGAAACAATATGAAACATACAAATTAAAAATATATATTTTAGGAAATGAAAAGTACCCTGTCAAAATTTTTGTGGTGCATTGAACCAACTTTTGGTGAAGCAGTATTTGCAACCATAAGATAGTACAATCTCGTTTCAATATTTGGAACTATGTTGGTTCATGTTTCAACGGGAGCTCCAAATGTTAAAAGGAGATCTTACCATCTTCTGGATGCAACTGCTGCAACAACACCAAAAGTTAGCTCAAAACACAGCAAAAATTTAAATAGTATAGAAATAGATTAAAAAAGACAGTATGGTGCGAAAGAGATCGCGTAATTAACCCTCTCGCTTAAATAAGAAACAAAGTCTAATATCCACGCACAAGAAACTATGCTGTATGTCAGGTTAAAGTACAAAGTTTCTTTTGCTTACAAAATTCGTTTATCATATAAGATTATAAACTCTATTTTCTACTGATTACTCCTTAAAAAATGACGAAGAACAGAAAAATAGATTTTTACAGATAAGTAGAGAATATCCAAAGAGCAAAGGAATGATGTTTCACCACGACACTGTGATGAAGCTTTTTTCAACCCTCCCTCTCCCTCAAAAAAACATTAAGTTAGATAAGATGGTTTGAAACATGCAGCATACTAGATATTACATCATATCACCTTGATTTGTTTAGTTTTCTCCGAAATTCTTTAAGTGGAAAATCGAATGTTGATGACGATACTCTTATCCAAGAAGCACAGATAGTTGGCCCCTCGTTGGTAGTTTGTGGAAACTGTTGGAAAATGATAGAGTTGGGAATGACAGCGTTGGGAAATGATAAGGTACAGAAACCGCTCTAATCTGGACCACATCTGAGCAGGAATCTGAACTTCTAAAGGCTGTACCACGGTTGGGCTCTTTTTTGGAAATAATTCGTTGTCCAATTGTACGTCAACGCAAAGAATTATTACTGAAGATGATCGATAAACCACAATTAGCCAACTTTCCCCTCCAAATTAGTTCAGTTCTACAGGAGCGGAATTTCGAAACAGATTCAGATTCAGTCAGGTGGAGAGGCCTACCAATTGGTTTGAGCTCAACTAGCCCCATAATTTCGAAACTGTCAGGAAGGTTGATTAAGTTTAAGGGGGCGGGGCAGACAAGATGTACTTTAAAAAATAACCGTAAAATCGTACTTATTCGTATTGCTCTCCCTCCCTCCCCCACTTTTTTAAAATTTCATAAAAAAATTTTGAGATTTTTTTCGAAAACGTAGTAGTTTATAGTAACCTAAAGTATCTTAAGGTACAAATGTTTTTTGTGCTCAGCTTCTACAAAAAAATCACATGGGTGTTCCAAGATTCGACCGACATATCAAGAGGGCTGATTGATAGAAGGCATCAAGGGGATGAAAAATTACCATAGAAAATGAGATCGCAAACCACGTATTTAATAAAAATGCAGGGTGTTCTGCCCTAATTGAATTTGTGTTGACGGAAATAATTTTCAGAAAACTGAAGTATATAATAATAAAACTTTTAATGGACATGCTCACCTTTGTTGTAAATGTGATAATATCGAAAAAAGTAGTAGAAGTTTCCATTATGCGCGCCAGCAGTATGCAATTGACGCTCCACATTTTGGACTACGATTGCCAGTTCATACGGTATCATCAATTGCTTGAGAACCCTGTTTTTCCAGAACTTTTCGTGATTTTATAACATTTCTTACAAAATAAATTGCATATCGTTGCATTTTCATAGTATTGTTTTGATTTTTCTCAAAATTATTACCGTCAGTGCAAGTTCAGTTAGGATGAAACAATCCTTATTTGTGACTAAATACGTAATTTGCAATCCCATGTTCTATGGTAATTTTTCATCGTCTTGATGCCTTCTGTCACCCCTCTTAATTTGTCGGTCGAATTTTGGAAGACCCTGTATGTTTGGAAATTAGGAACTCAATATTCCATATACCTTTTATACTCGCATGTAAGTCGAGGAATATCTGACAATATTTGGTCAGCAAATTTTTGGGGGTCGACTTATACGTGAGTCAGTTAAAAAAGCAAAAACAAAAACTTCGAATACTGGAAAATTATGGCTTTTTATGTGTATGAATAAAAAATAATATATAAAATATACAAATAATAATAATTTATCATTTAAAAAATTTTCAATGATTTGTTTTTGTTTACTTACTACCTTTTCGCATCGGCAAGTGAAATCTCTGGTTTGATTTAGTGCAAAATTGAAATATTAAATAGTTAGGGGGACGACTTATACGCGGGTTTTCGATTTTTTTTTTTACAGAATTTGTATTCGAAAGTTAGGGGGTCGACGTATACGCGTGTGTATACGGTATGTATATATCTGTCGAAATGTCAGTTGAAACTGTATGTTTGGAAATTAGGAAATCTATAATCCATATATGTATATATTTGTCGAAACATCAGTTGAGACTTCACTGTTGAGAGACGAAAAGTTTTTGGTGTCAGTCTGTATGTCTGTCTTGCGATAGCTGCTATAAAAATCAGTTGCCCAGTAACTATTTGTCAAGCGGGTATCAAAGACGACAAAATACATTAAAATCTATGAAGTTTCTTTGTAATTTGAAATGTATGTAAAATGAATTAATTATCTAAAAATAATGATATAAAAATCTTTCAGTTTATTTTCCAATTTTAATAATTTGCATGAAAATTTTCTCCATTATCAATAGATAATGTGCATGTGACGTCACGCACCCCCCCCCCCCCAAAAAAAAAAAAAAACGATGTACAGTCGTGAAAAAAAAAAGTAAACACCACCTACTAACTCTGCAGCAAATTATTGTAGGTTAAAGTTACTGGTACCAAGCGATTGAAGATAAAGTCTACTTTTAAATTATGTATACGAAATTTGCTTTGGGGTCATCTACTTATCAAAACGGAATCCAAATTTCGTTTTTTTCAATAGCAATACCCAAGTTTGACATCATAAATAAATTCAACACCCTTCAATTATCTTAAATCCAACTTTTTATGAAATTTGTAAGATTAATTTCCGAGTAATTAATTATTTTAAAATGAGCCTATTCTAGGGGCTGTATCCAAATTGAGGTTTGTACTCGATTGTTGAAATGCTACAGAATGACAATGTCACTTCTATTAATGTATAGAAACATTTCACTCGTTTAATATGTTTCGACTATTGCCAGCCCAAATGTTTCAATAAAATGACTAAAATATATTTTTTCAAATTATAATTTTTTGGATATCATAGAAGGTCCCTTAGACCATTATTTTGACGTTTTATACTCATATTTAAAAAACTACTTGGGAAAAAAATTGTAATTAGGAATTTGTATAAAGCAGGACATAATAAATATAAATCTATCAAAAAATTGTAGGCTGCAATTCATATTTTTTTCGAATATTAATTTCATAATTCATATCATAAAATTTTTAAAATATCAAATTCAATGTATTAATGTTTGGGTTTTTTAGTATTATAACCGAACAATAAAAATATCACATTAGTATTATAATTTCAGGAGATATTAGTAAAAATATAAAAATGGAATTTGACATTAGAAATTCTAAATTTTAAATGTTTATAATTAAAGAAATTATCATCCAAATCACTTGAAATTTGGTTTCTAGGTATAACTTGAGCCGAAAATTTAAAATAAATTGTCAAAATTAGGTGTTGCCATTGAAAAAAAACAAGACTTGGTCTGGTTTTGATATGTAGATGCCGTCATAAGCAAATTTTATATACATCATTTAAAAGTAGACTTTATTTTCAATCGTTGGGTATCAGTAACTTTCTTCTATTATAGTTAGTTGCATTGTTAGTAGGGGGTGTTTACTTTTTTCCTACGACTATACTTCTTAACTTGTTGTAGGCAGAAAGTAACAATTATAGCAGAGTTGGTGATTTATAACGCATTCTTCCTACATGTAATGCAATATACTATAACTACGTGAAAATTACGAGCATTTTAGTTTAATTTGAAGCAGTTTAGTTCAAATTTTCGTCTACAACGAGTTGAGTAGTCACGCAACAAGCCAGTTTGTTGACAAACATGCACATTATCTATAGACACACAATATCTAAATGAAAGAAAGAAAATTAATGCGTTACCATAGCAGCAGAAAATAAAAATTCAAAAAATAAATTGCTCATTAAATGAATAATTGAGTTCTCATGATTAATCTAATATTTATAATAAAAAAATATATCACAAAAATTTTTATTCGTTTATTATGTAAATTACAGGTAAAAATTCAATGAAATGGTAATGTTTATTTATAATATAAATGTAGAGATTTTTAAATAATAATAAAAACAATGACATTTTAACCAAAAAAAAGTAAAATTATCACCTTTCATTAAAAAAAGTATATTACAGAGCGATTTCGGTATACTACTGCTATGAAAATACGTTAGGATTTATTTAAAAAACTCTTCTTTTTTTTTTTTTTTTTTTTTTTTTTTTTTTTTTTTAAGTACAGTAGCCTCCCGCTTAACCGGCCTAAACGGGACCGAGGGTTATCCGGTTAAGAAAAAAGCCGGTTAAAGCGGAGAAGTAAAAAAAATATTAAATAAGTATCTGCGTAATTTAATTAATTAAACACGTACGATGCATTTAGTTTTTCAATTCGTGTAGTTTTAAAAAAGTACATATTTTCTATTTTTGGTGAAAAGAATACTAGTTATAATTAATTGAATTGAAAGGAAAATTATCACTGATAAAAAATAATGAAAAATATTTAACACAAATTAAATTGCTGAACATTGTGTCACACACCTTTATAAAAAGTTAAAATTGTTCTACATTATGTATATTTAAGTTAATCAAACATAAAGAAATGAGTGACCTTCTTCTGTTGAAAGCTGTTATCCGCTGCTCAACATAGCGTGGCGGCAACTCTAATGATTTACCCTGCCGTAGGAGGAATTTTAACCCGGGAGAACTCGCTAGTGAGAATTTCTCTCACGGTGCCCAATTGCTTTTCTTTTACTTTACATTCGCTTAATATAATTTTTTTTTTTTTTTTTTTTTTTTGTTGTTGCTTGGCTTAGTACTTTTACTCACAAATAGGTAAAATAATTGAAATAACATTTTTAAATTTTAATTAAAATGAAAAATGGTTTAAATAAGAGTCTTAAAAAACTACGACAGTGAGAGAAAATCTCATATAGCAAGTTCTCCCGGGTTAACAAACTCAAGTTCAAATGGATCACCATCAGGATCGTCTTTGTATTGAACACCATCAGTTACAGTCCTAATTATATCCTTATCAAATAATGTTTCATACTTCAGATCTTTATCAGACTCAAACAACTCTTATACGTCTTCTACGGTGATCTTTTCGCATCCCTAAAGCTTTTTAAATGTTTGTACAAAAGAGTTTGCAGGTTGATCAGATATTATCAACCTGCAGGTTGATCAGAGTTCCGGGGGGGGGGGGGGAAGATTCCACTTTTGACCATTAAAAACACAAAGTCTCAAATCTTCCGGGTAGACGCCTCATTGTTCCTGGGAGAAATGCTCCCCCCCCCCCGTGCCACACCCTGAATTCAACACTGGTGAAGGTCGACGCGTATCCATTTAGAACTGACGTTCTCCTTTCTGAAATTCGCCTCCAATCCCTTGTTGTTGCACTTCAACTTGAAAGCGTAAGCTGAGTTTCCGAGACCGTCATCTCTGAATTTTGCCTGCTATTGGGGAAAAATGTCGCCTGGTTAAAGCGGAGTTCCAGTTAAGAGGAGACCGGTTAAGAGGGATGCTACTGTATTATAAAACTATTATATAAAAGTATTATAAAAGTAAAATATATGGTCCCCAAAGACTGTTTTTTTAAACAAAAATTGCAAAAGTATTTAATTTATTAAATTAATATTTAAAAAATGTAATACAGATTTAACTCTTCTAGGAGCAGTTTACACTGTGTTTTCCTTTACATATGGATCTTTGTTACACGATATTTTATTCAATTTTTAGATGTTTCTAGATGTTTTTTATTTGCTACGTAAGTAAGTATTATAGAAGATTTAAAGTTTCTTGAACAAAGAGATGCTTATGCTAATAAAACCACTGAGTAAAATGCACCCAAATTCTGAAATACCAGAAATACGTAAATTACAAATGTAAAATTAATGAGACAATGAGAGATTCAGAAGGGAAGAGCAAGCGTTTTCAGGTGTTCCAAGATCCGTCCTGTGAAACCACTGCCCGGTATACCAAGATTCTCGATGCTTCTTGGTGCAAAATTATCTTAATTGACTCTTTCCAACAAAGTTGAAAAGTGTTTATGCATTCGGTTTGTCTGTCCGTCTGTCCGTCTGTCCACGCTCTAACACCCTTAAATATACTCTGATTTTCGTGCAATTGATGAACCTTATTTAGGGCCACCAAAGCATGTTTGGTATTGTATATGAAATATGTGGGATTAATAGTTCATTTACAGGGGCGCTCAAAAGAAATAGGTTATAGTACTGTTTTTTAAGTAAAAATTGCTGGAAGTGCGTTTAAAAACCCTCTGACAGTCATAAAAAGGGCAAAATTGTAATGTTGTTTTCTCTGCATTTGGTTTTAAATGCTAAAAAAAGATGATTCTTTCAACATTATAAAAAAAAAAACTTAATTAAAAATATGAATGTAACCCTTGAGAGTATTAATCATTGTTCAATACATTAAAAATCCATTAAATCAACAGAATTATATTATTTTAAATATTGCTGATATTGCCATGAAACCTGGAGCTTAGTAAACGTATTAACACGGGCTTGTCAGTGAGAGTGTTAAAAATCGGTATGCTCTTTAAAATTTAAATAATGTTTTCCGTGTTACTCGTCGTATATAAATTCTATACCTCATATACAGGGGTGCACAAAAGAATTCACGTGACAATCTCCTTATTAGTGGAAATTGCTGAAGGGGAATATTCAACAGAAGTATATGTGACTTAACTGAACTAAGTTTTGGCATACATGGAGTTAATCGATGCAAATATATATATATATATATATCATATCCAGGACTGCTCAAAGAATTCGGATATATTTCCAATCGTAGATAGGAACAGCTGAAATTGGATTTGCAAATGTGTTATGCGTTTCCATATGGCTGAATTTGATATAATATTTTAACTTATTAAACGGTGCAGTTTTGTTACATTATTTTGATTGTGTTGGAAAGTGTTTCATAATCTATGCTTGACGCGTGATTTTTTTTTTTTTTTTTTAGTGACACGCTGTCTGTTAGTCTGCATCCAGTAGAACTTAATACAGTAAAACTTTTCATAACAGAACCTGCCTACAACCGAAACTTTTTATGATTCCACCGAAAGAAATACCATATAAATCTAACTTTTTAGAACAGAATCTATCTAAGAAGAATTTTTTTCGGTCTCTAGAAATTCTGTTTTTACAGGTTCTACTGTAATTTGTTTTGTAGAACCAGTGCTCAATTTGCGCAGCAGCTCACAAGAGCTAGCTCCGGGACTTCTTTGTTTAAATGCAATTTGTTTGATAACTGGTTCTCAATTTTCTGATCTGTTATGGTGTTTAGAATAATTTTCAAGCATGCATTTAAAGGCTATCTCTAGCGTGCAGGCCAATTGCAGATGATTAACCAATTTGCACTTAAAACAAAATAAATAGTTCAGAATTTGTTTGCGGCTAAAAATCCCTATAGAAATTAAAACTTTATCAAAAGATAAATAAATAAGTAAAATAACATAAATAAAACACAAATTTAAAAGATATGTAACCGAATTACGCATTTAAACACTGACATAATCAAAATCAAAAGACTGCTGTAAGTAGCAAAATCGTTGAATACGAAAGTATAGCTTTTAATAAATTTTAAAACTTTTTTTGAATACGTAATTGATATTTTTCATATGTTTTTTGGCGTTGTTAATGGGTAACCTAAATTAACGTAAAAAAAAGCATTAAATGTAAAAAACCTATCCGGGTAAAATAGTTGGATAGAACTCTGGTAATCCTTAGGAGCAATAAAAAAAGAATAATATCTTCTAGTGCAGAAACAATTTCATAATTCCATTATTTTTTTGTACTGAAAATAATAATTATAAGAAACTTTAATTAGAATTAATTTCGCTCCAACCAGAAAAACAACTCAAGAAAATATATCAGATAAAAATAAAAATTATAGTTACTTCATGATAAATCTTAATACATTTCAATCATACTGAAAGAATTTTCCAAAATAATAGAATCCATTATCATTTACCCGGACAAAATGTATCCGGATAGAATCCTTAACCCGTCCGGGTTTTCAATAAAAAAATGTTTTACGTCTATGTTCTGCAACACAGGTAGACCAAGTTTACCCACCATTAATACTGATAAGGAAAAACTGCATGAATAAATCAAAGGCTTTTTTTCAAGTTTTAGTTTTATAAGATGTATACATCTGATGGACAGTAAATGAAAAAAAAAAAGTCAATATATAGAACGTTGTTTATAAAAGAATAATTTACACATAATCGTATAAATGATTTTCTAAGTTCACTGAATTTGTTCAGCATTATATAAAAATAAAGACTAAGGACACATGTGCTAAGGGTAAAAAGATAAACATAAAAAAAAAAGCCAGAAAAGAAATCAGACTCACCATGTTTCTCTCCAAAACATCATGCTATCGGTACATCTTTGGTAATAGTTATACAAGAGTTGGTGTTCATATATTGAAGAAAACATGTCTACAAAATTTTCTGCAACTAAAGTTTAATTAAAAGCTGACAACCATTGATTTTATTGTTTCTATGGGGGACCTAATAGAACTCACTTTAATAAAGTATTCATTCGATCGGATTTTCTTTCTAAATATATATATTTTAAGTAGATTATATAAGATGCTTTGAAAAGTGCTCAAGTGAACATATCTTTAACGGAAAGTTGTTGAGCAAAGCATTTCTATTTTGCATATACTGACGAAACGATGTCTAGAAAATTTTATGCAACTAAAATTGATTTAAAAGCATTCAGGCATTGGCTTTGATGTTTCTATGGGGACTATAATTGAACTCACCTTAGTAGGAAAAATTATTCAATTCTTTTTTTTTAAATATATATTGTTTAAACAGGTTATATAACAAAAGTGCTCAAGGTGCATATCTTTAACGGAAAGTTGTTTAGCAAAACATTTCTGCTTTGCACATATTGGCGAAAATATGTCTACAAAATTTTACGCGACTACAGTTTATTTAAAACCATTTAAGCATCGATTTTGATGTTTCTATGGGGTAATACTAATAATATAACTAATCTTAGGAGAAAAAAGGATCACTCAAAACGGATTTTTTCTAAATATGTATATTTTAAATAGATTATATAAGAAGTTTTGAAAAAGTACTTAAGGAAGCATTTTTAAAGGAAAGTTGTTGAATAGATTATTTCTGCGTTGCACATATTGAAAGAAACATCTCTACAAAGTCTTTCACAACCAAAATATGTTCGAAAACATTTAACTATCGATTTTCGTGTTTCTATGGGGACATAATCGAACTAATTCCAGTTTCATAAAAAAATTCATACGTGATTCTTTTCAAACAATTGTTTAATGGTTCATATTGGATGTATTGACAAAATACTCAAGCCAACATACAGAATCAGGGTATGCATAAATTATACAATAAATGAAACTAGTGAAGAGTATGAGGGGCTTGCACGAAATTGAGCTGAGCTGGTTAATTTATAAAGGTTCATTCGATACCGTCAAGCAGGTATTGATAATTTCTAATTTTTAAACGAACATTAAGATTTCTAATTTTTAAACGAACATTAAGATTTCTTTAGTTGTTGAAAGAAAGTTTTTCTCGAGTGTTATATTCGAAAACATTTAACTATTGATTTTTGTTTCTATGGGGAAATAATAGAACTAATCCGAGTTTCATAAAATAATTCACACATGATTATTTTCAAACATTTTTTTAATGGCTCACATTTTGTGTAGTGAAAAATTTTGTCTAGCCAACAAACAGGATCAAGGTGTGCATAAATTACGCAATAAATGGAACTAGGAAAGAGTATGCGAGGCTTGCACAAAATTGACCTGAGCTGTTTAATTTACAAAAGTTCATTCAGTGTTGTCAAGCAGACATTGATAATTTCTAATTTTTAAACCAACATTAAGATTTCTTTAGTTGCCGAAAGAAAATTTGTTTTCAAATATTATGTTCCAAAACATTTAACTATTTATTGTTGTGTTTCTATGGTAACATAATCGGAGTAATCCCAGTTTCATGAAAAAAATCATACATGATTTTTTTTAAACATTTGTTTAATGGTTCATATTGGATGTATTGAAAAATTGATCAAACCAACAAACATGACCAGGATGTACGTAAATTATACAGCAAATGAAACTAGGGCAGAGTATGCGGAATTGCACAAAATTGAGCTGAGTTGGTAGATTTACAAAAGTTCATTCGATGTCATCAAGCAGACATTGATAATTTCTAATTTTTAGACGAACTTTAAGTTTTCTTTATTTGCCGAAAGGAAGTTTGGTTTGGAGTTTGAAAACATTTACTATTGATTTTCGTGTTTCTATAGGGTCATAATCGAACTAATTCCAGTTTCATAAAGTAATTCATACATGATTCTTTTCAAACAATGTTTTAATGGTTCATATTGTGTGTATTGAAAAATGGCTCAAACCAACATACAGGATCAGTGCGTGAAAAAATTATACAATAAATTAAACTAAGGAAGGGTATGCAAGGCTTGCTCAAAACTGAGCTGAGCTAGTTAATTTACAAAAGTTTATTCGATGTCGTCAAGCAAACATTGATAATTTCTAATTTTTAAATGAACATTAAGATTAGTTGCGAAAGAAAGTTTGTTCTCGAGTGTTATATTCGAAAACAATTAACTATTGATTTTCGTGTTTCTATGGTTACATAATCGAACTGAACTGATCCCAGTTTCATAAAATAATTCATACATTATTCTTTTCAAACTCTTTTTAATGGTTCAAATTGGGTGTATTGAAATATTATTCAAGCTAACAAACAGGATCAGTGTGTGCAAAAATTATACAATAAGTAGAACTAGGGAAGAGTATGCGAGGCTTGCACAAAATTGAGCTGAGTTGGTTAATTTATGAAAGTTCATTTTATGTTGTCAAGCAGACATTGATAATTTCTAATTTTTAAAAGAAACATTACGATTTCTTTAGTTGCATAAAAAAGTTTGTTTTCCAGTAGATTTTTCGCATTTTCACTACGACTATGAAATTATGAAGCGTTTCAAACTCTATGTTTAACATCTACCATTTTTTATTCAAATTTGTGCTCTATTTCCTGTGTTTGATCATCTAATTCTTCTATAGTTGGCGCAAGAGTTGTAATTTCATTTCTTATATTTTCGAATCATTCTGTTATCGATTGATCAGGTTCCTTGGTGAACTTAAATTTTATGGAATAGCGACACCTTAAGGGAATTTAAATTTTTTCACCTCAAAAAAATGTTTATTTTTTTAATATTAAAAATTCTAAAGCTGAATCATGATCTTTAGTATCTGTATAAATTTAATTGCAATCATAACTGTAAAGTGAGCACGCATACATTTTTTTTCAACCTCTTTATAGTGGCGGGGTTACCCAGGATACTAGGGTAATTCCGCCACTGTATCGGGGTAATGACGGAACTCTTTAATGAACTAGTAAATAGATAAAAGGTATACTGGGAAACACATAACCTACTGAAAAAATTTAGAAAGCAATAATTTAGCAGAATAATGAATAATTACAATGTTCTTTAAGCTAGATTTATTAATGTGCTAAGCTTACAATTTAACTCAAATTGGAAAAGTCACCCTTTGACATGGTGGCGGCATTACCCCGTGAGGACAATATAGCGGAAATCCTCCCAGCAAAGTCGAAAGAAGAAACGAACTTGTTCAACAAATTGCATCAAAATGTCGGCGAATGCATGTAGATTACGGGTAATACTACGTTAAGTACCTAATGTTACAATAAAAGGTGTTTACCTCTACTCATTTGAAGCTCCAAAATAGGAATTAACTAGATGAAAACTAAATTTTTCACTAGAACAAACGAACGACGTACAACAAAATCACTCTCACTCTTGGCACTGTTTCTATTGTTAGCCGCTATACAGCAGGCGCATTCACTATCTCAAACTGCCGGTCGTTTTTAAACTAGCCGGGGTGGTGGCATAACCCCGAGTGGCAACATTCCTTCGGTCTCCCCTAGCCTAAGAAGTAGATGACAGGTGTGGATTTTGCCATACTATAATTTTTTGATTTTCTTCATGACAACATTATAGTTGTAATGGAAGCTTAGATATCATTACAATATTTGTATCTTCAAAATTGTTTTCATTTGGTTTTTTCTTATATCTACCGGGTGTCCCAAAAAGGACTGACTGATTTTAAAATTCAATAACTTGTAAACGGTGACAGATATTTAAAAAATTCTTGCAGGAGGTTTATGCATAAGGTCAAAAGTTTTATTACAGTGATTTTCGATTTTAGTTCGAATTACAAACAATAGATGGCGCTGTAAACAATAGTCGCTAAATACAGGCTCGATTTTTGGTCCTTTCTCTTGTTCTATGCGGAAAAAGGAGATGGAAATGTATTATCCGGGCCACGAAGTACCAAAAATCGAGCCTGAATTTAGCGTCTATTGATCGCAGCGCCATCTATTGTTTGTACTTCGAACTAAAATTGAAAATCACTGTAAAAAAACTTTTAAACCTTATGCATAACCCTCCTGCAAGAATTTTTTAAATATCTGTCACCGTTTACAAGTTATTGAATTTTAAAATCAGTCAGTCCTTTTTAGGACACCCGGTATTTGGCACAGCTGCCATTGACCGTCCAATTAAAAATTCAAAGTTATTTTTTTTTCTTGTATGTATTTGGCACGGTTGCCATTGACCGTCCAATTAAAAATCCAATGTTAATTTTTTTTAACACAACCTCTTTTACTTTTTTAATAATATTTAATATCTGTTTTGGTATAATATAAAGTAATTTTAATCGTTTAATCTACAATATAGTGTAATTTAACTTCTGCAGATGATTAAAAAAATATGCGGTCTTCTTGGGGTAGATAGCACAGTTGTTTCGCATCTTTTATCTGTTCAAGGATGGATATATGTTTAAATCTTTTTGTAACGCGGAGTTTCTCACTATCTCGTATTTTCGGCAACTTAATTTCACAACAGTTATCAAAGCCAAAGGTTTTACAAGATAATATTTAAATGTCAGCCATCCAGCTTTTTAAACTATTTTTTTTTTTATTTTAGTTGCTCTTTTACGGTTTTCAGATATTTTCTTTAACATGCCCACAGCATCTTTTCGTCCAGATTGTCTCAGTTGGCATACATGTGGCAAACATGTGGTATACGTTAGTTCACTTAATGACCGTTCTGAGAATAGAAATTGCATTTTCTTCTTTTTTAATTTCGGTCCGCACCTGAGCAAACATTTTTCTTTTGGCATCTAACTTTTTCTCGTGTACATTATGCTTATTTCTTAATTATTTCTTCTGCCTGGTAAATAGATATTATTTACTGTTTTATTCGAATGTGGCTAACTATTATTATTTTTTCGAAAAAGATCTTTATACGATGGCAGTTCTCCATCGTCGATTACTGCCAATCATAAATGAATGGACGCTTAATACAATCTAACATAACATATGAGCAATATCGAAGACTGTATTTGTATAATAGATAGTCTTTCAGAGTATTTTCCGAATTTAGAGGAAATGTTTCATGTTTAGTATCATCATTCTTCAATATCTTTTTGTAATTAACATTACCGTACTTGTAAAAAAAAAAATACTTGTATTGAAAAGTTGCAAATAGTTACAACTAATACTCATTTATTTAATATCTATATGCATATATATTTACAAAATAAATTGAGTTACAATGTATCACCATGTACAAAATTTTTGTCATTTTTAAAATTTATCCCATGCTATTAATTTTTCAAATAATTTAAATATTAACTTACAAGTTTATTTTAAAATTGTGTCACCTTTAAATAAACATCTTTGTTGAAAAAATAAAGTATAAACATTGTAGAAAAGAGTTCATACTATTATAAAAATAATTGAAAAATAATTATGTTTCTATGCATAAATATCTATCACCATTATACCTATAACAATCGGCGTTCTAAAATGACTTAAAAAAAACGCGGTTTTTGAGTCGATTTTTGATGTGTTGTGGCTTCTTTCACTTCTTTGTTTTCTCATGATTTATATTGTAAACTTTTTAGATCAATGTTTCTTAAACTTTTTAAAAAAGTAGGACCACTTTTATTCTTTGCGTATTCTGGGAGCTTTTTTAATGCAAATTTTATGCTTTTTTATTACTTTAAGATTTTCAGCTATACTGTGTGATGCGCTATGTATTTGAATGTGACTTTTCCTGCTACTTTTGGAAATTTAAGCGGACCATAAAGGCAGACTTCGAAGACCATTAGTAGTTCGCAGACCACGATTTGAGAAATGCTGCTTTCTATAAAATATTTTTATTTAAACACTTGACAACAACATTAAACTTGTCATTATTTTCCTTTTCTAACCATTTATATCAATATATTCTTTAGATCAATGATTCTAAAACTTTTTAAAAAGTAGGACCACTTTATTCTTTGCGTATTCTGGAAACCACTTTTATACAAATTTTATGCTTTTTTATTACTTTAAGATTTTCAGCTCTACTGTCTGATGCGCCATGTATTTGAATGTGACTTTTCCTGCTACTTTTGGAAATCTGAGCAGACTACAAAGGCAGACTTCGAAGACCATTATTAGTTCGCAGCCCATGATTTGAGAAACGCTGCTTTCTATGAAATATTTTTATTTAAACAATTGGCAACAGCAGAAACTTATCATTTTACCTTTTATAACCATTTATCTACCCTATATATATAAAATCCTAATGAAACGAATTTATGAAACGGAAGTATTAAACAATTGATTATGTTTCACGGCGATTTCTCCTAAAATATGGAATACTTTGCGATGAAATTAACACCAAAAATCAATATTGATCCGCAGACTTCAAAACTGGTATTAGAATTTTAAATTTCGAATTAGTTTTCGAAATATTAATTTTTTTCTAATTTTATATACATTTTTCTAATGATGGCAACTCAAATTTTAATCAAACAGATATATATATATATATTTTATATTTCAGAAAAGGTTGACATGGTAACCCGGCTTTGTTGTTTATTTGATAATAAATGTTTATTTACTTTTATTTCTTTTTACAAATTATATAAATTATTTTGTTCTATGATTATTAATTACTTTTTTCATATTTCCTTTAGAAAATAATAGAAAATAATTAAGAAATACAATACCACTTAGTTATTCCGTCGACCAATTTCGCCAAATTATATAAATCGCCAGAACACTCGCCAAATTATACAAATTGACATAATTTTTATTTTAAATAACGAAAGAGCAAATAAATTAATATAACATTAATAAATATACGAATAAAACGTCAAAATAAAAATCACTTGATGACGTAAACACGTGTAACTTGTTTAAAGTCAAGTGAATGTGACATTTACGATCAATCATTATTGGCATTTAATCTTATAGTTTGGCGATAGATTTTCGGTCGACGGGATATCTAAGGAATACCAAAAATGCATATGTAACTGGTATTTGAAAACGAGGTTTTTGCCAAATTTTCGTAAAAAAATAAAAGTCACGCCAAACCTGCGGTGCGTATCTGGCCAAATATTACCACTCGGAAAAAAAAGTAAATGCTAACTGGCGAGTTGAAAAAAAGCTATTGGCGAGATTTGCATCCTGCTAGCGTAACAGTACCTAGAATTCTTTGCGACCATGGCAACTTTTATGTAGTTTTATTCGAAAAAAAAAATGATTTTTTAATAAAAATGGAAAATTTACAGTCCCATATTGGCGCGATTTTTTTCAGACGCCAATGCCATATACGGAACGGGGACATAACTGGCGCCAAAGTATCGTTATTTTGCTTGATATGGTAAGCCGGATGCTGCTGTTCAGAGCATAAAATAACATTTAAAATAGGCGACACTAATAGTGTCGCCTATAGGTATACCGGAATCTGAAGTTTGATGAAAATCGGTGCATTAGTTCTGGAGCTAGAGCTATTGTGCAAATCACAAAAAATGCAGCACAGCAGCGCTACCTGCTGAGCGATTTACACGAAAAGGTACAAAACATCAATTCATGTCAAGGACTAACTGAATCTGAAGTTTGATGAAAATCCGTGCATTAGTTCTGGACATTGAGCTATTGTGGAAATCGTGAAAAATGCTGCATAGCAGCGCCACCTGTTCAGCGATTTACACCAAAACATAAACAACACTAATTCATGTCCAGGTATACCTGAATCTGAAGTTTGTTGAAAACCCAAGCATTAGTTCTTGAGATAGAGCTATTGCGGAAATCACAAAAAATGCAGCACAGCAGCGCCACCTGTTGAGCGATTTACACCACAAGGGACAAAACGTCAATTCATGTCAAGCACTAACTGAATCTGAAGTTCGATGAAAATCCGTGCATTATTTCTTGAGATTGAGCTATTACGAAAATCGTGTAAATGCTGTGAAATGCAGCATAGCAGCGCCATAAAATAAAAGTTCCCTCACTAAAAATATCTGTAAACAAAATCGGAAAGGCAAAAAAGGCCATTAGAGCTATTGCGGAAATCATGACAAATGCAGCACAACAGCGCCACCTACTGGGCGATTCACACCAACACATAATCAGCATCATTTCATATCAAGGACTAACTGAATCTGAGTTTTTTGATGAATTAATTCTTGAAATAGAGCTATTGCGGAAATCGTGTAAATCCTGCAAAATGCAGCATATCAGCGCTATCTGTTGGGCGATTTACACCAAAACGTTACCAGCACCAATTCATATCAAGGATTAACGGAATTTGAAGTTTTATGAAAATTCGTGCATTAGTTCTTGAGATAGAGCTTATGCGGAAATCCTGCAAAATGCTACATAGCAGCGCCACCTGCAGGGCGATTTACACCAAAAACTAATCAGTACCAATCTATATCAGGGACTAAATGAATATAAATTTTTATTAAATTCCGTGCATTAGTTCTTGAGATAGAGCGCCCACAAAATTTGTGTCACATACAGACAGACAGACATTTTGTAAAAACATGTTTTTTGGAATCTCTGACCCATAAAAAGTGTAAATGCATCGAAAACTGGAATTCGAAAATTTTCATGAAACCAATACTTTCTTCTTGTCAAGATAGAAGAAAGTAAAAATCCATCTTACACTTGTTAGTTTAACTCTCCAAAGACATATTTTAACCTAAGATTAACAAAATACTTTTTTCATAAACTTCAACTGTTAAAATTAGTGAAAAAAGACTTTATTCATATACGTAATCAGTTATCAATTAATGCTTGGTATTACGGAATGAAAAATCAGCAAAAATGATTTCATCTTCACATAATCATAGAATTCCACCCCCCCCCCCTCTTTAAATCTAAACCGAATCAAGTCATTTTCCACATTTCACATCCATATTAACCATTTAAAAACATTTTATTGCGCAATAGGTTATTAATAAATATATTTTCAAGCTTGAAGTCACGTTTGTCAACTATTATTACAACTTTCCATGGGAAAATTCCCAATCGCGATTTGAAGTCTTAGTATAATCTCTGTACTTGCGCGCAAAAATTCAGAATTTAATAACTTTTAGACGTATTAAAGTTGAAATAGCTCGTTTTATCAAATAAAATTATCATTTTTTTAAAAATATGACGTCATTTTCAGTGGCTGAAATATTTTGCCAATTGCCTCAAACTCAATATCAGTGGAATGAAAAAATAGTGAAATATAATAGCAGAATCAGGGAAATTGTGTCTTTTTTAAGCGTAACATCATTTTCTGTTCAAATTTTTAAAAACTATATTTTAAATTATAATGAGAAATGGCATCAGTAAGAATATAATCAATAAAGATAACTAAACCACTTTTAATAGAAATGAAGCACTTCAGTTGCCACAATTAGAAAATTGGTATTACAAACTATAAAAAAATTTGATATCTCAAAAATAAATTGAGATACAGCTTTCAAACAAATTGCATTTAAAAGTACATTTTTTTCTGTATAAGACGGTGTAAAAATTTAAAATGTAGTATGTTTAGAAGTTTAAAAATTTGCAGTAGCGAAAATTGCAAAACCGAAATTTCATTTCAAATTTCAAAGTGTTGCCATTTTTTTAATTATAATGAGAAAATGGTATCAGTAAGAATATAATCAATAAAGATAACTAAACCACTTTTAATAGAAATGAAGTACTCCAGTTGCCACAATTAGAAAATTGGTATTAAAAACTATAAAAAAATTAATATCTCAAAAATAAATTGAGATACAGCTTTCAAACAAATTGCATTTAAAAGTACACTTTTTTCTGTATAACACGGTGTAAACATTTAAAATGTGAGATGTTTAGAAGTTTAAAAATTTGCGGTAGCGAAAATTGCAAAACCAAAATTACATTTCAAATTTCAAAGTGTTGCCATTCGCAGAATGACGTATGCGTTACGCACAGATATGTTTGTCCTTTATAATATAGATGGATAACAATTAAAAATTTGTATGAAACGAGAATGTAGTCTCTTTAATTTTACCTAACTATAAATAAGGCGGTGTACATATTTCAATGACGATTTTCTAGTTTACTAACCAGCAACAGTAAAAGTATAATAGACATAACTAATAAGATATAAAAGTTTGTCAGCCAGTCGATATTCTTATTATTTGGTTTGCTGTTATCAGGAGTAGGGGTTGATTTATGAACATTTATTTGGGACAACAGACTAAACCGTTTGTCGCCGAGTGAAAATTCCTTAAAATATGCTCTGCTGCTGTTTATGCTGTTGATGCGTTTCCCAAATTGGCGTCGTTAAAAAATCACGCCAATATGGGACGTATATGACATCTTTGCCAAACTTTCATATGAACGGCGAAGGGATCAGACCGTATTTGTTTATGGCAGTTGATGACTTGAACTATTATAATATAGATGAAATGATGGCGATAGAATAATATTTGGCGACTTATCACGTGTGCCTGGCTAACATTAAAGTACCAAAATGGCACCTAAAGTATAAAAAGCGAAATGGTCCACCTGGAACTGTTGATGATAGTTACATGACTTAGGCTATTGTTATAGAGATTGTTTTGAAATACCGGGAGACAAAGACACTTATACTTAATTTATTTTAGTTTAGCTTCTTTTCAAATGTTTAACTGATCCTCTTTAATCAAAAACGAAAACAACCATTGGATGTCTTAACAGCAACTGATTCGCCCTTAAATTTTTGCAATCAAAGGGAATTGAATGGAAACCCGTTTACAGGGAATTTTTTCAGTATAATTCAATCTTCTCTAATATTTTTAAAACCCATCAGATTAGTGTGTTTTTAAGATTCTGCGGTGTCTGAACGAAGGTTGGCGAACGTAGCTTGCAGGGGGCAGAGCTTCCTAGTATCAATATATTTTTTAATATCAATGTTTCTTAAACTATTTAAAAAGTAGGATTACTTTTATTCTTTGCGTATTCTGGGAGCGTCTTTTATACAAATTTTATGCTTTTTTAATACTTTAAGATTTTCATCTATAGTGTGTGATGCGCTATGTATTTGAATGTGATTTTTCTTGCTACTTTTGGAAATCTGAGAGGACCACAAACGCGGACTTCGAAAACCATTAGTAGTTCGCAGACCACGATTTGAGAAACGCTACTTTCTATGAAATATTGTTATTTAAACACTTGGCAACAGCATAAAGTTGTTATTATTTTCCTTTCCTAACCATTTATATCAATGTATTCTTTAGATCAATGTTTCTTAAACTTTTTTCAAAGTAGGACCACTTTTATTCTTTGCGTATTCTGGAAGCCACTTTTATACAAATTTATGCTTTTTTATTACTTTAAGATTTTCAGCTCTACTGTCTCATGCGCTATGTATTTGAAGGTTAATTTTCTCGCTAATTTTGGAAATCTGAGCGGACCACAGAGGTAGACTTCGAAGACCATTAGCAGTTCGCAGACCACGATTTGAGAAACGCTGCTTTCTATGAAATATTTTTATTTACGCGCTTGGCAGCAGCAGAAACTTGTTATTATTTCAGGCCTATGGGCAAATGGTTCCGTCTAAGGAAAATTCAATGAAAGTCAACGAACATTCTTTGGAAAACACAATCCGCTAAGACTTCACGGGTGATCCATGCTTGAATTTCATAAAGATGATTGAGCTACATATTTGCATGATATCCCCAGGGAAAAATTCTCAAATGGGTGGATTCGTAGAGATGGACCAGTAGGATCTCAACAGTTTGTCGAATGCACACCGTCGAATGCACATTGAAGTTATTTGAAAAACAGAGTTTATGCTGTAGAGATTATTGACGAAGCAGAATTATCTAATATACATTATATAGCCATTAATCACCGGACACTTTTAATTTTACACATTTTGCCGAATATTTCAAGATATACTTGTCGGATTTTTCTGTGATTTCAGGATTATGAAGAATATGTTTGGCTTCATATTCATCATTGGCGATTTGATCAGAAGGACAATTAAGGGGCTAACAAGCAATTAAAGAAAAATAATAATGTTTTGGGATCATCCTGTAAAATAAAATGCACGAAATAATCTATCGCTATATCTTACTAATATGTGAATATGCTATAATATATGTACTCATTTGTGTAAGATATATTCATGGAGGTATATCGATTTTTTTAAAAGTTCAAAAAAAATCTTGCAAGTTTTTTGTTTATATCTTGCAGGGCTTTCTACCAAGTTTAATGCCAGTTTAATAAAATTTGACAAAATGTAGTAGAAATAGTATAGTGCAATTGCAATGTTAATATATTAAACATCTGATGAAATATGAGCAATTGAATGAAATGTTTTTTATCTGCGCATGCGCGAATGATAACAAAGATTTTTTTTTTAATGATTTAACAGTCAACTCTATGGATCAACTCATAAAGAAAAGCCAGTCAAATATCATGAAAATTCAAAACATAAATACCGGCAATAGAGTAAGCTGATTTTTAGTTGTTCTCTAAAAACAGCTAAATGATAAGGGGTTTTCCATAAATTATCGTTTTCAATTTTTATTTTTTATTGATGCATTAGTTCTTCTTGGAAAACCGCCAGAACGAGCCTATTCAATGAAAAAAAGAAGTATCAAAATTTAAGCATTTCTTCTAAATCTACTCCTTGACGTTAATCAAATAGAAACTCCTTTGCTGAAAGCCAGGTAATAAAAAATGACAATTTGAGGAAAATTCTTTTTATCATTCAGCAACTTTTAGAGAGCAACTAAAAATCGGCTCACTCTATCGAGGATTTTATCTTTCAGAATTTTCATGATATTTGACTGGCTTTTTTTATGAGTTGCTCCATAGAGTTGGCTATTAAATCATGCAAAAAAAAAGCTTTGTTATCATTCGCGCATGCGCAGATTTCATACAAATATTCATATTTCATCAAATGTTCAATATAGTTACATTCCATTTACACTATATTACGAGTATTTCTACTACATTTTGTCAAATTTGCTGAAACTGGTATTAAATTTGGTAGAAAACCCTGCATGATATAAACAAAAAACATGCAAGAAATTTTTGATCTAAAAATAATTGATATACCTCCATGAACATACGTCCTATTCTTACACAATTGAGTACACATATTGTAGAATATCAACATATTCGTAAGCTATCGCGACAGATCATTTCGTGCATTTTATTTTACAGGGTCAACCCAAGTATTATTATTTTTCTTTGATTTTTTTTTTGTTAGCCCCCTAACTGTTCTTCTGATCAAATCGCCACTGATAAATATGAAGTCAAACATATTCTTTATAATCATGAAATCCCAGAAAAATTCGACAAGTATACCTTTAAATATTCAACAAAATGCCTGAAATTGAAAGTATCCGGAATTAATGGCTATCAAGTGTATTTTCCACAACAATAAATTATTAAATGTTTTCTATGAAATAACAAATGATCTACTACTAAACCTTTATCTTAAAGCTTATGTAAATTTAAAGAAAAAAAGAAAGCTGAGATTTTCTTGAAAAACGGAGTAACTAATTTGTAAATTTACATCAATAAATATACACACAGCCATCTAAATTTAGATGCATAAAAATGCTCAAGGCATTGTAATTTTACATAAAAAACTGATAACAGTTGTTCGCTTTCAATGCTATTTCTTCGTTATTTTTTCTGATGTTTGCCTGCACCTGTTTTATTCATGGTTGGGAAGGTTACTCGCACATGAGATTCGTGGAGTAAGTTGTCTCTTATTGTATTATTGAGTTAAAAAAAAAATATTTTAACACGGAGAATAGTCATAGATTCAAAAACAAGGCACTATCTGTGTCAGGAAAATTAGAAATTACACAAAAATATAGTAAATAAAAAAAATATCCGTAAAATCAATATATATTTCGGAATCAATGTTTTGTATCCTTCTAAAAATCCAGACACTATCGTCAAATTTCAAGCTGCTGATTTATCTAAGAGAATTAAATTAGAAACCAAGAAATATGATGTCGTGTAAAGAATATTTTTTGTTTTGTATACCTGAGCTTGATCTTTGAACATATCTTCATTAGACTAGTAGTTAAACAGACGGCTTCACGGATAGCAAGGATTCTGAACAAAAAATTTTAAGCGTCAAGTGGATGGTTGGATCGATTTAAATATCGGTATGGAATCGTATACAGAATGCTTCTTGCATACGATGGAATGTAAGCGGTAGCAGTTAATATCAGAAATGTAGAATGTTGGAAAACCATTCTTGGGATTCTTGAAATTGCCAAAGAACATATTCTTAAGATATCATCAATGTGGTCAAATTTTTACTATTATTCAAAGCAATAAATTAATGTATTGTAAAAAATTCACTGTGAAAGGGTCAAACAAGCCGAAGGGAAGTTCCGTAAAGGTCAAGTATTTGTCGGAAGAAATGCAGAACAACAAAGAAAAAATCAAGCTCTTCTTGATCGGTAAATCACAAAACCCCAACTGCTTCAAAAATAACAAGAGTTTTTCCTGTGAATACGTAAACCAAAAGTATACTGGGATTTTTTCGTGATGCGCAACTTCCATTTATAAATACAAGAAAAATATGGGAGGTAATGTTATTTGTGTAGCCCTTCCCAGCCATCACGAAAATCATTCTGGGTTTTAAAAAACACCCACGTCGAATTTTTGTCACCAGAGTTTGCCCTAGCAGAAAGAACAGGGTGTAACAAAGGTCCTAACACAAAAATAACATACATAGTAAGTGTCTAGTTATCGGTTTACCGTAGAACGATAACGATAAAGAAGACTGTCATTTGCAAATTTTCTGGATATAATACAGTCTCATTACAGTCAGACAGTGAGAAAGCGTCAAACTAAAAACAACGCAAATTGTTTCTGGAAGGCCAGTTTTACATCAAACAAAATATATGCTTAGCGCGAAGATTTCTATCACTACCGCTTGTCTGAATATTGAGGTGCTGTGAGACATTGTTAAATCTGAATAAAGTTAAATTTTAATCGAAATATGCACAAAAGATATCATTTTTGACCGTAAACATATAAACAAAAGCTCTAATTTTATTAAGATGATTAGATGTGTATGTAAACATAGTTCTTGCAACATTATGCAAATCACGGTTAATATATGATACTGCTTAATACGCGACTTTTGTGAAGTCCCTTGAAAAGCGTGTGAACTGGGTTTGACTGTACTTGATTCAGCCTAGATCTAATGTAAAGGTCGCTATAACGGACAGTTGTTATACGGAGCCTCTACCGTAATCTTTAAGAGTTATGTAAATGTTGAATTAAACCATTAAACGAAAATAAATATGAATTTAAAATATAGAAAGAACAGTTTTCGTTTATCTTTTTCACAGCGATCTACTCTTGTTATCTTTTTCGGCAATTTTATCTTTCTTAAATCGAGGTTATAAAACACAAGCATAAAAATAGCTTCAGAATGGTGACGCTGCATTGAAAGAGAACAATTCTTAATCTATAGTGTTTATTGTTATTTTAAATTAATATAATTTTTAATAAAATGCAGGATAGCTAGTTAAGAGGATAGAAAGAAGATGGCTAAAATAAAAAAATAACAGATAAAAACTCCAAATTAATTGAATTCCGTTAATAGACAGTTGATGGTTAATGTACAATGTTTTAGAAATTTTTGCTATTTGCATCTACAGTAATATACATTTACTTTCGAAATTGTATCAATTACTCGATGGAAATGAGTTGGAATCAAATGCGTTAATCTAAAATTTAATGGCTGATGTGAGGTTTGTAAGTGAACTAAGGTTATTTTTATAAATTCTGTTTTTAATATAGCCTAAAAAAAAGTTGACTCGAATTGGGTCTGGACTCGAAGAGGTCTTCAGAATGGTAACGCTGCATTGAGAGAGAACAATTCTTAATCTGAAAGTATTTACTTCTATTTGAAATGAATATAATTTTTAATAAAATGAAGGGTAGCCAGTTAACAGGATAGAAAGAAAAATGACTATTATAGAAAAAAAATAATAACAGTTAGGTAAATACTCCAAATTAATCAAATTCAGTTAACAGAGAGTTGACGTTTAATGTACAATCGTGGTAAAAAAAGGAAACACCTCTTATTAACTCTTCAAAACATTATCGTAGAAGAAAGTTACTGGTACCACACGATTGGTAATAAAGTCTACTTTTAAATGATGTATATAAAATTTGCTTAGGGGGGCATCTATATATTAAAACGAATCATAACTTTTTTTTTTTTTCAATAGCAGTACACATTTTTGACAGCATAAATGAACTATGCACCCTTCAATTAGCCTAAAATCAAATTTTTATGCAATTCGTACGATATGCTTACGAGAAATTAATTATTTTAAAACGAGCGTATTATAGGGACTGTATCCAAATTGAAGTTCGGTACTCGATTGTTGACCGAGAGAGCCCCCTTCTTGATCAAGGCATCTTAAGCACCTCTCAAGCATTCATGAAGGATGCTAGATTACAAATAGCATAAGAAATTTCAAAATATCTAGTCACTTCTATTATAGATGCCCCATTAAACCATCATTTTGCCGTTTTTAAGCATAATTTGAAAACTACTCGGAAGAAAAATGTGAAATTTTGGATTTCCATAAAGCAGGACTTAATAAATCTAAATGCATAAAAAAATTTGTAGGTCACAATTCATAATTTTTTCGAATATTCATTTCATAATTCCTAATTCATATAATAAAATTATAAAAATTGCAAATTCAACGTATTTCTGTTTCGAAATTTTAGTATTATTGCTACACAAAAAATTAGCACATTAGGAGTATAATTTCAGGAGATATTAATGAAAATATGAAAATGTAATTTAATATTAGAAGCACAAAATTTTTAATGTTTACCATTCAAATGTCTCGAAATTTAGTGTCCAGGCATAGTTTGAACCGAAGATTTGAAATATCTTGTTAAAATTGGGTATTGCTATTGAAAAAAAAACAAAGTTTGGGTTCGTTTTAATATGTAGATGGCCCCCTAAGCAAATTTTATATACATCATTTAAAAGTACAATTTATTTCCAAGCGTTCGGTAGCAGTAACTTTCTTACGATAATTTGTTGAGGAGTTAGTAGCGGGTGTTTACTTTTTTTCTTCTCCACGACTGTACAGTGTTTTCGAATTTTTTGCTGTTTGCATCTACAGGGATATTTATTTGTTTTCGAGACCCTATCATTACTCGATGAATATGTGTTAGAATCAAGTGCATTAATCTAAAATTCTATAGCTGATTTGAGGTTTATAGGTGAACTGAGAATGATTTTATAAATTCTGTTTAATACAGCCTAGAAGAAAAAAGTTAACTGGATTTAGGTATGGGCTTCAAGAGGGATAATCTATTCCATTACCAAAGAACTTGATTCATTTAGTCTGATTATACATTCACTGAAAAAAGATTTTAGCCTGGAAAAAACATCAGTGGATGTGTGTTTACCACGCTTTCTCTTACATAAAACAGTATTTTTTAATTACGTTGCGGCGGCGAGCTTTTTATCATGTTACTTGCAGGCTTTGTCCGCTACGCTGGTCTTTTTCTCGAAACGAATCTTGAATCAAAAGAAGGTGAATTTGACTTTGTGTTTTAAAGCAATATGGTACTTCACTTGGAATGCCCTTCTACACACTGTTTTCACATTTAAAGGAATTTCAGAGGTTTATCAATAGGAGTCAACCAAAGCTACTGGAACGCTCAAACAACAGTCTTTGTTTAATACAGATAATCGAAATAGGTGTGGAAAAAGTCAAATGTGAGGCGTTTTCAACCTCAAAGTTGTGTTTTTAAAAATATTTTGTAAGCTTTTATATAAAATATATCATAGAAATTTAAGTAAGTAGGTTTTAAGTAATGCAGAAATATCGAGCTTTCATTCCAGGCATAAAGATTGTACAGTAAGTCAGGCTTAACATAACAATGCGCTATTCTGTAGAAAAGAGCTATGTAGGGAGGCTTGACATAGTCAATGTGAGGGAGGGTTGACCAGATGGTCATGGCTCCCTTAATTAGGTGGTTTTGGAAACCTTTTTATTATACACTGTGCATAATGAAAGGTTAAAGGTTATATATGAAAAATAATGTAAATTTATTCTGTAAAGCTACAGTTAAATGTGGTGATGGAAATGTATAAAACTGTTTAAAGAAAGATGTGAAAATTTGCTATAGTATCTACTGGAAGAAAAAATTTAACGAAATATAAATGGGAAAGTTGAAAGGAACTTTTTTCCATTTAAATATTACTTACCATAAGTAAATAGAAACAGTGGAAAATACTACAAAGGACTAGAAAGTATGAAAGCAGCAGCCTTAACCCTTTCAGGAGCAGTGGTATGTTTATCAAACCACTTAATTTTAATTCAAAAACGCCAAAGTGGCACTAGAATTTTGCTAAAATCTTTTCCATTTAATATGTAAGTGAAATATAGCCTTTTTCTTTTTCAAAATAAATTTGTTCCTAAATTCCGGTGCTAGTCATTTATTTCTACATTTTAGTTCTGAAAGTACTAATTAAACCATGAAAGGGTTAAAAAATGTTAATTTAAGTGCTCATGCGACTGCAAAAGAACATAGTCTTGATTGAAAAACTTTAAGGAAGGTATCTAGACAAATTTCACCAGGATGAATACAGTGAGATGAAGCCAAACTATGTGACAATTAGACTTGTAAAGTCTAGTGTCAGAAAAATTAGGACAAGGAGGCAAAAAAGGGGGAAAATGGTTCCTAAATTGGGACATAATAATACACGAAACCCTATGAAAACGGAACCTGTCTCTAACGGAATACTGTCTTAAATGTTAAAATTTCATTTTCCCTGATGTACAATTATATCTGCTAAAACAAAATCCTGTTTAAAACAAAATTTTTCTCCTCTGACTTGAGATTGCGTTTAAAGAGGTTTGTTTAAGCATCATATTTTCGAAAATATTTTTTAAATAATAATTAAAGCATGTAGCATAAAGTTATTTTCCTTTTTTTTAAACTGATTTTATTTCTCTTCACAAATATTTCAATATAAAACAAAGTGGGTCAAGCCTCCCATATAGTGGGTCAACCCTCCTATATGTGGGGAGCGTTGACCCATTATTTTCTCATGTTTAAAATCAATAATTTTTCAAATTTATTATATATTACACTTATGTAGCAATTTTATTTTGATAACTAATTGTATAAGGAATAAAATGATATATAAAACTTTATTCTACGTTCAATATTTGAAAAATAAAAAATCATTTTGTAAAAAGTGGGTCAATCCTCCCTAGTCTCCCCTACTAATTAACTAATCCAGTGTTGAAAAATATTCCGGCCTATTTCAAGCGCAAAAATAGGGCAAAAGTTGAAAACTACGTTTCCTTTTCTGTTCTATTTAAAAATTAAAACTCGCAATTTTATTATTAACTAATCCAGTAAAAGAGAATCTTCTGACTTCTCTAGGTCAGAAAAAAATTGAAAACTATGTTTATTATTTACTAGATTTTAAAAATCTGAAAAGTACTAAATCTAATCAAATTTTGGAAAATCTTCATACCTAATTTATATAGGAAAAACTGCGTAAAGAATGAAAATCACGTTTTATTTTCTGCTCTATTTAGAAATTATCCCCAACCCACAACCATTATTTTAGTAATTACCTCATCAGATATTAAAAAATCTTCCAACTTTTTTTAAATCGAAAAAAAGACAAAAAGAAAAAAAATTACTTTTCTGTCAGTTAGATTTCGAAAATCAGTTATTTAGTAATTAGTATTCTAACGTTTAAAATTTTTCCAAGCTATTTAGAAAAATAAAGGCTTAAAGTATAAAACCTAAATTTTTTCCCCAGCTGGATTTTGAAATTAAAGTCCACCCGCAAATTAGTAATTACCTAATACAACGTTGAGAAATCTTTAGCCTTTTTTAAATCAGAAAAAGGACTAAAAGAATAAAAACAACGTTTATTTGCAGCTAATTTCTAAAATCGGTTATTCAGTTAATTAGTTAATCTAAAATTAAAAGTTCTTCTGAATTATTTAAATAAAGAAAAGGTAAAAAGCTTGGTAATTTATTTTCTTCTTTAAATTATCAGTTATTAATACTTTTGTTTAAAAATGCTAGTTTCGAATATGAGAGTTCATTCAAGGGTATAAACAATTTTTATATATAAAACTGTTTAGTAAAGCATTTCATATGCAGTATGCTGTACAAAGGGTGTCTTCAAAAAGTTTAAACTCGCACTAATTTTTTGCCTGTTAAAGGTAAGTAATATAAAATGGAAAAAGTGTAAAAAAAGAAAAAATAGGATTATGTTAATGAAATAGTCCTCCCCTCCCATTCATTTTGAAAAAGTTTTACTTTTTAAATTTTTAAACGACCCCAACCTAGACAAAATTGGTGAGTTCGAAAATTTATCCGTTTGCTGCAAAACGTCATTACAAAAAACTGCGGTCATGATTTGATGATTTGATGACAAAAAGTGATTGAATAAAATGATTTGATGACAAAAAGTGTAAAAAAAAGTAAAAATAGGATTATGTTAATGAAATAGTCCTCCCCTCCCATTTATTTTGAAAAAGTTTCACTTTTTAATTTTTTAAACGAACCCAATCTAGACAAAATTGGTCAATTAGAAAATTTATCCCTTTGTTGCAAAAACATCATTGCAAAAAACTGCGAACAGATGTCGCAGACGCATCGGGATTGGCACGATTTTTGAAGTGAAAACTTCTTTAGGCGCGTTGAGCTTTTTTTTGAGATGGGGAAAAACCACTGATTTCCAGACACTGTAACGTAACCGACATGCTAGCATTTTGACACATAGACACTAGCGCGCCAAGCGGTGAATGACAGGAACTTTTCCCTCTTCAGCTCAATCCGCAAAAGAAGAAGGAAGCTAAAACTCACTTTTTCTCCCGGCGTATTGCTAAAACAAATTATTATTTTGTTTTTCGTTAGTTAAAATGAATTATACCGTATTCGTGACCTACTTATTTCGTGTAACTAAAAACCGATAACGCTGTATTTTATCGTGTTGATGGTCTGGTCAATGACCAACAGTATTGGCGGGAATTTCGATTACGGGAGATAAAATACGGGGCACAGATGTCAGATACGCACTTGGGTACCTAATTGACAGCAAAATGGCGTTACTTTATTTTACAAGGTAACCCGGCTACTGTTGCTTATTGATTAATAAATTGTTCATTTACTTTTATTTTATTTTTTTTAATTGTACAATTGTTTTGTTCTATAGTTATTAATGAAATTACCGTTTATTTATTGTTGTTTACTTTTTAAAACAATAGAAAATAATTTAAAAATATATATTGTAACTGGTATTGGAAAACGGGCTTTCGCCAAACTGACGTTAAAAAATCGCGCCAAACCTAGTTCGTATATCACATCTCTGCCAAATTCTCGGTTTTTTGATTTTTCGACTTTTTATCCAAATTTTCCGAATTTTTTAAATTTTCCCTTTCTTTGTATCCCAAACACTACCTTCATACCAAATTTTAAGATTCTAGGGATACAGGACGTAGCTCTGAGTTTTGATGATCGGTGAATCAGTGTCGAAAAGGCGAAAGTTTAAGTTCATATATCTTCTGAAATAAAAAAGATAGAATCGTGAAATTTCAGCATTTAGTTCCATTTCCACATTACTTTAGATTTACGAAGTTTCAAGTTTCTGGGAATCACCAACACAAAGATATTGGGGGGGGGGGGTCAAAAGTACCCTGAGTTGCTTCCAGAAAAAGATGCTTACGGCTGTGCTTTTAAGACTTGGCAGGGGCACTGCCGTGTCCCCAGATGCTTTCATTAGTGCTGCTACACAATTCAACGCATAAAACATTTCCTGACGATTAAAAAAACACACACGTAATTGTTGAAGTTTTCACTTCTATTGGCACTCCCGGAGTGCCACTGTTTTTTTTTGTTTTTTTTGCCCCATTTTTGCGAGAAAGTATGGTTAGAGTAGAAAGTATGGCGAAAAAGTATGTTAGGCTTAACGTACGTTAATAGCATGTTAGTTTTATTTTATTGTAAAACAGTTTATTTTATTACAAAGGCACAATTTTTATTGTAGACACACAAATTATTTTATTATAAAACACATATATAGTTTAATTTATTATGAAACACACACAATCACAACGTCAAGAATACAACTGGCTCAGCTATTAACACCGGTAGGCTTTGTACACATCACGATTCAATATACATGATTTTATGCCACGCCAGGCAATAATCGCTATTTTGCCACCAAAAATAAACCCCGTTGTATCTGCTACGTCTGTATCAAAACAGCATACATGCATCTTTAAAATTATGTGAAGTATAATGAAGGAAAAGAAGCTGATTTATATCACTTTTCACTATCATTTAAAATTATATTTCATCAGTTGAAATTAGAATTTGATGATGTCGCGTTTTACATCAAAAATATTTCAGTAACTGTGAAAACATTCCATCTCAAACACATCCCAATAAAGCATTACACAGACAGAAATAATTTAAACAGACAAATGTAGCTTTAAAAACTACAAAAAAAAAAATAAAATAAAATAAATAAAATAAAATAAATAAATAAATAAAAAAATTCACAAAGCATTTTTTAAGCGTTTTCCTCTCAACTCTAATATATAACTGAGTTTTTCTGATAATGCTTCTTTAAATATTTCGCCACTATTATTATTATGAAACTTTTGCTTAAGGTAAGCTAGATGCGTATTATCAACCATGTTTAGTCTTTCTTGTAATATCTCTAAGATTAACATTCCTAATTTGATACATGGTCCCCATTCACAATTGTCAATTTCGAATTAAGCAAATCATTCAGTTTTAATCTCTTCAGTTCGGAAGCTAAAATAATAATACAAATGCTTATTCATTGTTTTTTTCCAAACAAAATGACATCGTAAATGACAGAAAAAATCTCTTTTGTAATTTAGGTTCAAAAATATGGATCTAAAACTACAAACCCCTTAAAAACTTCAATTTAATAACCATTAATCCAAATTAACGCACTCACACATTTAAGAGCTTTAAGTAAGTAAGTAATCTACAAATCCTCAAAATTTTTTTTGAAAAAGATTTAAATTAAATACTTATAAAAATTTCTCACTTTCTTAGTCAGACTGTCTTTCGGGCATTTTTAGACATTTTGCAAACTCAGGTGAAAATAACATTTATTTTATGTGGGAATAAGCTTAGATGCTGCCATTTATTCGTTTCCTTTGAACGCAAAAAAACACTCAGCTGTTACGAAGTGATGTGAAAATGTAAAAAAAATCGAACATTTTTGTTTTTATACGGAAAAGAACATAGATCCCCGTATGGGGACCCAGGGACCGAAGAGGTTAAAGATACAGATATGCAAATGTTATGTGTTGCATGTGGATATCTTGAAGAAAAGCCCGCGACTTTCCAGAATCCAGATGATTATTTTTTTCGTAAGTAATGGAACCAAAAGTCATGAATGTGGAAAAGTTCATTTTATAATTTGCGGATGGTGTAAAAATTCCTTGTGTTTTACTCATTTGTATACTAATTATCATTCCTGTGACGATATGTTCTTTGAAATTATTGGAATATTTTTGAACAGAATATTTGGCGATTTTAATTAGTTGCATCATATAGATACTTTACAAATATTTAAAAAAATACTAAACCTTGCCGATCACCGACAAAATTGATGGAAAAAGGATGGCAGATAAAATTTTTCGTCGTATTATAAATGCTCTCTAAAATAAAAATTCCATCGAAATCGGGTGTACTTTGGGTAGGGTCAGTTGTCAGATACTGTTTTTGTTGTATTCAACACGTACTCCAAGTACTCCTCAATGCTGAAGAAACTGTGATCAACATTGTTATGTGATAACAAAATGTTTCAGGATTTTTCAGAAATAAAAGTCATAGATAAGAATAGCTTGTTTCCTTTAAAGGCGGAAATGATATTTTTCGCAACCAGCAAAACTGCGGCCTACATTTGAACCCAGGATTTGCGCTGAGAAACTCTACTATATTTCTATTTCCATCCGTTGTTATGCTCACAAGGCGAAAAGGAGATATGGGCAGGTTATCTTGCATCTACAAACATATTCACGGATGTGTAGGCATGAAGATATTGTCGGTGTTGATATTCCACCTAGATGGACAAATATCCGAAAAAATAAAATACATGCTATTTATAATATAATCAATGTATTGTAAAAATCATTAATTCTTTATGCCCCAACGACAGTTTAAAGTACGATATGAAAACTTTTTATAAATTTTTTAAGGGGCCTTCTGCGCCTTTCTCGAGTCAATCACGGGAGCAATAAGTGCTTTGTGTTCTTACGGCAATTGTGCATTTTGCTTACTTTTTTATTGTAATTGTATTTCATTTTTGATAATACACCAACACACATTGAAACCATCACTCATCTCTCTATTCTAAAAAAAAAGTAACTAACGCTGTCACCGCCACCGGTTTTGAATTTTTTGTGACCGGAGGTCTTTCTCCGTTAATATTAAGGAAAATATTGCATACAAAAATATGAAAATTTGCGGTATTATAGAGAAATGTTTGATAAACACACTGATGCAGACAGTTTTCAAATCGAAGAATTATTTTAAGAGATATTTAATGCTAAAGTTGGACTTAATCGTTCCATTAAAAAAGTTTTATAGGAGCAAATACTATACATGAGAATTTAATCATTTTTAGATCATTTTTTGCGTTAGAATTTTCCGGTGTACAGACTGCACTTATTTTTTTAATTTGACTCATTTTTTGAGGTTTTATTTCTATTTTAAATTCAAATTTTCAGCATTTCGAGCGATAATTTTTACATATTTTAGAAAATGGTATTAATTTAAACTGTTGCCAACTGTACACTGCAAATAGAAGCATCTTAAATTTAGACACATATGTGACTGAAAAAGAAATTTAGACACTTAAGTGTCTTAATCTGAAAATTCAGACATTATAGATGTCTTAATTTAAGATACATAAGTGTCTTACTATGACCATGGTGTAAACGAACTGAGAATAATGTCTAAAATATCCGCAAACGTCTTATTCTAAGACACTTCATTGCTTTAAACGTGTCTTAATTTAAGACGTTTTGATTCTTCCGACGCAATAACCACCAGGGGGCACTAGCACTCCCAGTTGCGCATGCGTTTTAGATGTCTTCGTTCGAAGTGGTATACGTTGTAATTCAAACAAAGTTTGTTTTTATGTACGCATGTATTTTAATTCGTTTTTTGCGAAATGTGAAGTACTGCGATTTTAATTCGTATTAACTTGGATTATTTATTTATTGAATACACACATCTGACGTGTGTGCTCGACATCAAATGTCTCTTAGAAGCTGTCGTCGATATAAGGGCGGGATAGACACAGAACAGAAGTAAACGACGGTTGAAGATTACACCCGGAAATTCTACAAAGCGTGTGCAATGGTTTAGTGTTAACTCGTATTAATTTATATCAATAATATTGTGTTATTCATCTTCGTTCTGTCGAACCTGGCAAAAAAAAAGAAACTTTTGTCTGGCGGGTCCTGTTTTGAGGATGAAACATCTCATTCTTTAAATATGGCTAGTCGGATGTATTATGGGATTACATTTTAAACTGATGAAAATCTTTCTCCCTAACTGTGGTTGTGGTAGTTTTTTAAATTTCAAATCGAGGAATATTTCTTACCTCTTGCAAACAGCGATTGAAGTAAGTGTTATAATTTCTTTATAGTACTAAAATTAGTGTCTTTTATGATTTTATTTATTGTACTAAACAAAATCTTACATGAAATTTAATTAGTTTTGAATCTTTTTGCAAAAAAAAAACACTAATTCTAGAAGTATATATTTTTAAATTTATGACGTTGTCTTTTATTACAAATTATGTATTATTTATTCTCATCTTTTTTCTCAAATTTAAAGTAATAACATCACTAAAAAACAGACATATTTAAAAGTTAAGTTCATTCTCTTGTTTTGTTTTGTTTTCAATATGTCAGTTCTTAGTTTCAATGAATCCGGATTGAGATCCCGGGATCCCGCTTTAATTTTAACCCCGAAAATCCCGGAATTTTTACTGGAAAATTCCGGGATTTTTGGGATTGCCTTTTTTTTCCCCATTGAACAATATTCAGCTGAAATTAAAAAATATATTTATAAACTTTCGCTTTTGGAAAAGAAAATCAATTGCTTTTCATGAAATTTATATATAATTGAAAATGAATGTTTATCTCAAGTATGTCTTAGATATATTTCTAAAGCTATTAAATCTTTTAATGTGTGAAAACTTTTGAATTGGAAACATAGAAGTAAGCCAGTCAGGAAAAAGGAAATCATTTGTTTATTTAGATTTCGCTGCATGTGTGGATTCGAAGGTCATTTTCCAATTAGACTTTACTGATAAGCATCGCAAGTTTGTATCATAGTGATATCATGTGCTAACTTTTTTTTTTTTTTACTTTAAAGATGTCTTGTTTAGTAGCTCATAGGAATGATAACAATAAGCCCATGTGGCAATATAAATTTTTAAAAAATCTAATTTTTAAATGATAAGGATTTTTATTTTTTTTTCGGTGAGGGGGGGGGGGGGATTTTGTATGAAATTTTCGTAAAGTTGATACCTTAAATCTTGCACTGATTATAATGAAAGTTTTGAACTTGTAGAGTAGGACAAGATTAAAAAACACAAAATATAAATAAACAAAATACTGAAGTAATTTTTTTCTGAATATTAACCCTTTGCAATCGAGGGCTCCGTGGCGGAGCCATTTAAAATTTGTCTTCAAACTCGAGGTCTCCGCTGCGGAGACAATGCAAATAATTTTGTGATATAATGTAATCTTGGCTTTTCTAGACAGGTATCACAAAATTATTTGCATTGTCTCCGTAGCGGAGCCCTCGAGTTTGAAGACAAATTTTAAATGGCTCCGCTCCGGAGCCCTCGAGTGCAAAGGGTAAAGTAGAATATTTATTTATTTATTCATAGTTAAATAGCTGTTGTGATTATCATCTGATATATATATGTAAAATTGCCTATGTGGCAATATAATTTTTTAAAATATCTATTTTTAAATTATATGAAGTAGAGTAGGACAAGATTATAAGAAATATATTTATTTATCCATGTACTTTAAAAGCCCTAAATAGCCCTTGCCGCTGAATTTGTACGATAATCGGAGATGTCTGTTTTTGTGAGGTAAAAATATACAAATATGTATGCCATGCGGATTAAAAAAGTATTCGCTAAATAGATGTTTCAGAATAGCTATTCGGGAATGTCCATTAACCTCCACAACGGATACTCCCGAATACCGGACATCTCAATTGAGATAACAATAATGCAGGTTTGCATTTTTTGCAAAAGAACTTCTTGATTAAAGAATGGGCATACTGGGCCGTGCCCCGCCCCCCTACGAATTTAGAGCCCACAAATTTGATGTGCAATATTTGTAAAGCTTATATTTTAAATCTGTTTCGAAATTGTATTGATTATAATCAATATTTTGAACTTTTAAAGTAAAATAAGATTAAAAATAAAACAAATTTTAAAAATCTAATATTTAGATAAATATTTTTTGTTTTAATCTTGTTCTACTCCTGAATTTCAAAATATTGATTATAATCAGTAAAATGTCGTAAAAGATTTAAATTATCAGCTTAACAAAAACTGCGTACCAAAATTGGGAGCACCAAAAAAATCAGGTTGTAAGGGGGGGGGGGGGGGGCAGGACCCCTGCCAAATATTTTTCCAGGATTCAACGTGGTCAAACATGGCTACGTATGATGCTTACAAAAAAAATGGATGCTATTAAGACGTTTGAAGTGTCTGAAATTCAGACACGAAAAGTGTCTGAAAAAATTCAGACATTTTAAATTGTCTGAAAACTGAACACTCCGTTTCAGACACTTAAGTGTTTGAATTTCAGACATTTTAATTTACAGTGTATAAACAGCGCTAACAATAATGTTTGCTTCAAATAAAAAATTTATTTACACGTGTCTGTTATAAACAGAAAATATAAAAAGCAGGAACTCATTGAAAATTACATCATAAAAACTATATTTACACGTGAATTTTAAAAGAGAAAGAATATTGTAAATAATAAATTTATTAACATGCGTTAGAAGTATTAAATAGGAGAAATTACGTCATATTTACGTCACATTACACTTATCACGTAAAATAAACAAAAAAATAATATTGCAAAACAGTTTAAATTTAAAAATTGCACGAGACATTTATTTGATATTTTAAGATGAACTTTTCAACTATTTTTGTTAGGACAGCGCAAATAATATTTATTTTCTAACAAAACTATTTTCACGTGAATATTAAAAAGAGAATTTTGGTGAGAGAGATTTGGTGAAGAAAGTTGTTGATTGAAAAGAGAGATTTGGTGAAAATTACGTCAGATTAAAAACGATACATTTAAAATGTCTTATTTTAAAAAACTTTCTTTTCGCTTTGTTAAAAAATACCGGGAGACAAAGACTGTGTTTACTTAATTCATTTTATATTAGCTTATTTTGAAACGTTTAACTGATTTTATTTAATCAAAGACGGAAACAGCCATTGTATCTTTTCAGAGCAGCTGATTTGGCTTTAAAATTTCCCAATCAAAGATAAATAAATAGAAATTTATAGGGAAATCGCCACTGTTTTTTAAATTAGAATTCCATATTCCGAAATCCTTTTAAAGCCGATCAAATTAGCGTGCTTTTAGAGTCTGCGGTGTCTGAACTCGGGTTGGCGAGCGTAGCTCGTAGGGGGCAGCGCCCCCTAGTTAAAAAAATATATACTACCAACACATCTTTCCAAACAACATTTATAATAGCCCCAGAGTATTGAATTTTTATGCCTTTACAAATCCAACTTCTATTGGTAAACAGGGGACTCACATTTTAAGGCAAAATAAAATATAGTATTAAAAAAAAATCTATCTTGCATTAATGCAATCTTAGTTTTCTGTTTTAAAAAATGCTGTTAAATATTGCACTATTTTCTCCTGCGGTAATCTTTTTTATTTACCAATATTCGATCTCCACATATCACCTCAAAAGTATTTTACTGTAAAATAAACCAGTTTCAGCTGACATCACCTCTAGTATATCTCTACTGTGACGCCTACGATGATGTATTGGCATGGATCCAAAGGTTGCCTAATAACTCTTAAAATTTCTAAAGATAAAAAATTAAAATAGAAACATTATTGACTTATTAATTTGTTTTAAATTTTAATGACATTTTTATAACAGCAGTAACAAAATTTTTTTCATTGCTGTGGATGAAATAGAAAAATTGGACCATGTTCTCAATTTCTCATTATTTATGTCATTATCTCATTGAAATTGTAGGAAAACCAAGGAGGAAATAGTAACCTCATTGCATTCAAATGTTGAAGAATTATTACTTCATATATTCGTTTCATATATCAGAATTAGTCGTTTCATAAATTCGTTTAGTTAAAATTCAGATATATAGGATAGATTTAACACATCGGCAGTAATGAAATTTAGTATGGGTTCTACAGTGCAAAAAATATCTATTGATGTTACAGCAAAAAAAAGTTATCCAGGACCTCAATATTTAAAATATAATTAAATATTAAACGTTAAGAAATATTTAGTTGAAATCTTTCATGTTTTTCCGTCTGCTAGATTTTGCTTTAAAACCACTATTTACAGATTTTCTTCACAGGACAAAATAAAGTAAATAAATGGTCTGTTTCACAGAATACAATACAAAAACCTGTTAATTTTACAGAAAAAGACTGGAGGACAAGACGCCAGTAAAAAACTGTTTATTTGGCTGAAAAATAATCTGTATTTATTACGACATTTTATGTTTTTAAAACGCATTTTGTCCATAAAAAAAAAACAGTTTACAGATTTCCTCCAAAATAAAATCTACATTTATTACGAACTTTTCGTTATTTTAACAGATTTTACAGTAAAATAACCGGTTTGTTGATTATTATTTTTTTTTGTAAAATATACAGTCTCTTTTAATGGTGGACAGTTTTTTCTTCTAAAATGAACGGTTCATTTTTTACAGTGTAGATACTTTACTTTATCATGTTCCAAAAGCATTATTCACTATACAAAACAAAAATAGTAGTTTTAAATAGATAATAGATAGGCCCAATTACTTTTCCAGCTATAATTCTACATTTTTATGTATGACCATTGTAATTGAACATCTTCTAATTCCATAAGATGCTAAAAAATAATATTTTAAAAAAGTGATCTCAGTGGAGTTGTAAATTTCCACAAAATCCCTATAATTACTGATTTAGATTATTAATTTTAATAGACAAAAACTTTCTAAATTTATTTAATAGTTACACAAATTTTGTAACATAGTTTCATAAATTCAGGAAAATGTTTTGAAATGTGAATTTTTCATTAATTTATAATTTGGGACACAAAATGTTAAAACATTCTTTTACAATGTTAAAACATTCTTTTACAGATTATGGTGGAAACAAATTTATCTACCCTATATATATAAAATCCTAATGAAACGAATTTATGAAACGGCTGAAATGAAACGAATTTATGAAACGATTCTATGAAACGACTGATTAAACAACTGATTATGTTTCACTGCGAATTCTCCTAAAATATGGACTACTTTGCGATGAAATTAACTCCAAAAATCCGCATTGATCCGCAGATCTCAAAACTGGTATTAGAATTTTTAAATTCGATTTAGTTTTCGAAATATTAATTTTTTTCCAATTTTAAATAATGTTCTCTAATGATGGCAACTCAAATTTTAATCATAACAGATATATTTTTTTAATATTTTAGAAAAGGTTATTATTTAAAACTAATTTGGCGACCAGCTCAGCCTCCCTTAAATGTATACTAAGAAATGTATCATATTACTTTTATTCATAATTCAATTTGTATTTCATTATCATTTTATTTAATATAAAACTTTCATTTAAAACTGAAACATTTAAAATAAATGGCTTTCACTTCTTTCTTTTTTTTTAAACGAAACTAAAAGAAAAATATCAGACACAGATGTCATATACGCAACAGGGAACCTAATTGGCGCCAAAATGGCGTTATTTTGCCTGGCATGTTAACCCAGCTATTGTTGCTTATATTTATTAATAAATGTTTATTTGAATTTATTTTCTTTTTATTGACAAAAAAAGGTTCTAAATTGTTTTGTTCTATAGTTATTAATTAAACTTTTTTTTAATTCATTGTTATTTCATTTCAAAAATAATATAAAATAATTTAAAAATACATATGTAACTGGTATTCAAAAACGAGGTTTTCGCCAAATTGTCTTAAAAAAAATTACGCCAAACTCGGTGCGTATATGACAATGCAACAAATCATGACATTTATATTCAACGTCAAAGCAATGTTTTAATGGTACTACTTCTCCCCTCGACCAATTTCGTCAAATTATATAATTCGCCAATCCACTTGCCAAATTATACAAATTGACATAATATTTTATTTTAAATAACGAAAAAACAAACAAATTAGTATAATATTAATAAAAATACAAATAAAACGTCGAAATAAAAAACACTTGTTGGCCTAAACACGTGTAACTTCCTTCAAGTCAGGTGAATGTGGCATTTACGATCAACCACTATTGGCATTTAATAAAGTATCTATAAAGTTATCTATAAATTATGTATAAAATTTGGCGACAGATTTTTGGTCGATGAGATAATCAAGTAGCACCGTTTTAATTTACCACTCGAAAAATAAAAAAAATGCTAACTGGCGAATTAAAAAAAAACTATTGGCGAGATTTGCACGCGGTAAATAACAAAAGTACCAGGAATTCTTTGCGATTATTGCAACTTTTATGTATAATTTTGTTTCTTTAATCAAAATGGAAACCTTTCTTATGGAAAGCGAAGTGATGAGCCCATAATTATTTATGGCAGTTATATGACTTGGACTATTATAATATAAATGAAATAATGGTAACAGAATAATATTGGGCGACTTATCACACCTGTGGCTGGCTAAAATTAAAGTACCAAAATGGCCGCTTGGAATATAAAAAGCGAAGGGATCCGCCTGAAACTGTTGATGATAGTCATATGACTTGGGCTATTATTATAGAGATTGTTTTCAATTCTAAAAACAGTGCAAAGAATAATATTTCCTACAGATTAAAAATTTATTTACACGTGACTATTAAAAACAGATAAAAAAACTTTAAAATTACTATTAAATGAGTGCGTGTTAAAAGCAGGAAAATATTGAAAATTATGTCTTGAAAATTGTATGTACACGTGAATATTAAAAGAGAAAGGAAACTTTAAAATAATTAAATACATTAATATCCGTTTAATCCTTTCAGGGGCAAGGTACTTATATTCGTAAAATTTTGAAATCACTGAATGGCACCAGAATTTACAAGCAAATTTCGAAATAGAAAAATGCTTTTGTTCACTTACTTAATAAAAGGAAAATTTTCATCCTAATATTCTGGTGCCAGTGTGGCATTTAAGAATTAAATTAAGTGGTCACAAAATGAACCACCGCTTTTAAAGTGATTAAAGCAGTAACTTTTAGTAGTTGTAGTAAATTGTATTATGTCAATCGTTTTATAACGCTGTTAAAAATTACCGGCAGGCAAAGACTCTGTTTACTTAATTCATTTTATTTCAGGTTCTTTTCAAATGTTTAACTGATCTTCTTTAACCAAACACGAAAACAATCATTGGATGTCTTCAGGAAACCAGACATGCTGTGCAGTTGAAAGCATGGAACTATGAATATAGAGGAGATGACATAACCTTAAAATAGTGAAGCTTCAACTGTAACCGTTTTCGAAAGGGTTGATTGCCGCACAGACAAAATTTCACCAGTAAATTTAAATAAAATTCTCTCCTTATTTAACGTCTTATTCATGCAGAATTTTAGTCATAAATTATGGAAAAAAAAGATATTCATTTTTAGTAGTTGAAGTTTACGGTAATAGCGGTAGAACGGTAGTACGGAAGTAGCGGTAGTCAGGCCCTGCGTTTCCGCCATATTGTGACAACCTAAATAACCTCCTGTCAGTATCAGCTAAAAAGATTATAATACCTGGGCAAACTACCACCAGAAACAACCGCCATTTTGTAACAACTTTCTCAGTTACTTCATTTGCAACTGGTTGACAATGTCCAAATATGTCTTCTCTTCTTTATTTATAGCTCCATTGTTGAAAGTTATACGGAACACCTTCTCCAGCTTCCGATTATCATCTTCTATTGCAGTACAGCGTCTTCTATTGAAATATAGCGTCTTCTATTGCAATATAGCGTGTCTTCTATTACAATACCGACAATAACGCCCTAATCCATATAGACGGCTTAAAGTCCGTCTTAAGGATATACTATCATATCAAACTCCAGCGAGGCTTCTACTGGGAATCCTATTAGAGCTCAGAAAACCTTAAATTATAAATTTATACGGGGTGTCCATTCTCAAGGGTGTCCAATGGCAAATTCCTAAACCGTTAATCAAAGACATATAGTTCCAATTACAAAATTGTTTTAAATGAGGTAAAGAAATATTTAAAAAGTGATTTTGGTCAATAAAAACATTTCTTAAAAAATTACGAAATTTAAATTTTTATACGGTCCCCCCGACCTATAAGTTATATTTAATAAAATTTCGCTGTTACACTGACAAGTAAAACAAAAAAAGTCCTATTACTCTACGATTAAAATTAACCGAGTAATAGCTGTTTAAAGTTGGAGCATATTTTTTGCTTCAAATTAGGGGTCATTCACAAATTTAGTAGAAATATAATTTCATCAGATATATTAAAAAAAAAAAATGGTTGAGAGTAAAATTAACATTGCTATATAAATTTGAAATCTTCAATCATTCCGACATATTAATGCAAACTATACAATTTGTAAAAACCCTATAAAGAAAAAACAATTTTTATTAAATAAAATGATGAAAATTAGCAGCCTCAATTCTTTAAAAAAGGATGCATATTTTTAAATGTTATTAGATTACACTAGCGTGCAAAAGTTGTGTTATGTCATGTTTTTTAGTTTTGAATAATTGATTCTTATGTATTCTGTACCGCTGAAACCGAAATTGACCTTCATTTTTTACTACCATGTAAAGATTTTTTGCAAATCTTAAATTTTAGAGTTAAAAAAGAAAAAATAGAGAAAATTTGATACTGTAAAATAGATCTAATTGTTGTGTTTTTAACTTTTGATGATTGATTTTTATGTATTTTTTACCACTGAATCCGAAAATGACCTTCATTTTCAGCTATCACGTCAAGATCTTTCGCAAATTGTAAATTTCAAAGTTCAAAAGTTCAAAGTTAAAATTGAACCTCCTCCCCCACCTCATCGGATCCCTCAGCTGTTTAGCTGAAGAATCCCAGTATAAACCAAAAAATGAATAAATTATTGAATTAAATAAAGTAAATTAAATAAGTTTTACATGTGTTTTATAGAATGAGATTTTCGCTACATTTTAACTTCGACGTTTACGATTTGCAAAAAAATTCTAGCGTGATGGTTAAAAATGAAGGTCATTTTCAGATTCAGAGCTAAAAAGTACATAAAAATCGATTATCAAAAGTTAAAAAACACAGCTACCTCCTCTATTTTAAAGTATCCGATTTTTGTTATTTTTTTAACTTTGACAAGTTTTGATTTGCGAAAAATTCTCACATGATGGTTAAAAATTAAGATAATTTTCGGATGCAGTACTAATAAATACATAAAAGTTAAAAAACAATACCATCGCAGTCTTGTGTTATCTAACCTAAAACTTTTTCTTAAACTTCTTGGCGGTAATCTATCTGAAATTTTTTGTGTTATCCTATAAAATAAGTATAAATGGTAACCACGGAAAATCATAATAATATTAGATTGTCGTCGGATTTACGTCAGTAAGTAAAATTTAATTTCGATCGGATATTTGAAAGTGAGTTAAAGTTCGAGTACAAATTTTGAACTGGAAAAACATGCATACGATCGTTGAAGTTAAATAAAAACTTATAAAAAGAACATAATTTTTGTTAAAAGAAAGCATGAAAAGAAACAGTCTCAAATCCTTATAAAATAAAACATATTTTAAAATACAATTATTTTAGACAATTTGAAACTTAATAAAAGTAAACTCAATCGTAATACTTGTACTATTTCAAAGCGCCAATACACATGAAATAAGTTCTTGGAATACTTTAAGCACTTGGTATATGACCCCTCAAAACATGACCGAACTCATTTGTGTTCAAGTGTAGAAAAGTGGTATAAGTCATGAATTTTTAAAGTTTCATAACTCGGTCAATTTTAGTGTTATATGAACGGGACTTTTTTGTCTTACTTATCAGTGTAATAGGAAAATTTTACTAAATATAACTTATAGGACCGGGGGACCATATAAAAATTTAAATTTGTACTTTAAAAAAATGTTTTTAATGAACAAATTGCTTTTAAAATGTTTCTTTATCGCATTTAAAACATTTTTGTAATTGAAACTATATGCCTATGACTGACGGTTTAGGAATTAGCCATTGGACAACGTTGAGATTGGAGACCCCGTATATTAAATATATATAAAAATCTATTTGTAAAAGAACGTCATATTCACCTCAAAATGTTAATTAAAAACAGGAATACATTAAATGATTCATAGTTTTATTACTAAAATAGTTGTACAAAAGCAATTAAAAGGCTTTAAGACATTAAAACTAATTTACAGATGTGAAATATAAAAGAATTCGCCGGAGTCCCGAGCGCCTTCGACCAAACCCAGGTTATTATCAAGGGGTGAAGTGAAAAGAAATCAGCAAACTTCCAGAATGCACACTGGTTTAAATATTGCAGGGCGAAACCAAAATGAAAATGAATGAACGTAGAAATGACCATCAGGAAATTGCAGGAAAGGTTGAAAAAATATATGACGGACATAGCAAGAGGAAAACATTATACAGCTTCATATCGTTTAACCCCCCAGGGGGATACCTTCTTTAGGTATTCACGGGCTTCGCAACCCCGGGTTCCTGAGCGATCTTTCTCTATTCTTTTTCCTCTTATTCCTCTTGTCTTTCTTTCCTCTTTGTTTCACTCTCATTGTGGTTTCCTTTTCGGAGGTGAGGGCAATTCTGCATGAGCCGATATCATCCTGCATATCGACTCATGGGGAATTGTAAACCACCCACGTGTTTGCCGTGCGTGGCAACCCGTGTCCCTGGAAAGGGGGATCCTGGCAGTTGAGGGAAACCAACACACTGCTTTGGCCTCTGCTTCAGGTAGACGGGGGGTGCATATTGGTCCCGTATGCATCAATCGGCTTGTCAGCTGACTTGTCACTGGCTGGGGATCAAGTGAGCGAGTACTTACTAGCCATCTCGTTAAGGGTGGAGACTGGCATAGGAGTGTCTTGTGACCGTATGGGCCCTGGTTAGCACTGGTGCACGAATGTGCATCCCCTTGTTGGGCTCGGTAGTGGGTGGTGCGGCCGGGGTCTGAATTGAATTTTTTCCCAATATGGATGGAAATACTTCACTTCCTTCAAATCCTCTCCCATGTGGAGAGCAGCAAAATGTACAGAGCAATCTTTTCACTCGCTTCTTTGTAATCAAACGTACTGATAGCCTGTCCGATAGTTCATTTAAGAAAACTTCACCTTTCCTTATTGCAAAAACATTTCAGTCTGTTTTCGGTGATGGTCATAATCTCAAAAAACTGCAGTCTGGGGATTTATTGGTTGAGGTTACTTCAGCCAGCCAATCTGAACTTCTATCAAATTGTAATACAATAGGTCCATTCTCTGTTTCTGTTAAAGCACATCAAACCCTAAATACAAGCCGTGGTGTAATATCCGAAACAGATCTTTTATTTTCTACCAAGGATGAACTTTTACAAAATTTAAATGATCAAAATGTCATAGATGCACGACGTATTACACTCCGTCGGAATGGACAAGTGCTTCCCACAAAGCACATCATTCTGACTTTCAATAGCCCTACCTTACCAAAAAGAATTAAAGCTGGTTACCTTAATTGTCCTGTCCGTCCCTACATTCCTAATCCTCTACGTTGCTTTAATTGCCAGCGTTATGGCCACACTACTGCTAACTGCCGGGGTTCCACCACCTGTGCACGTTGTGCAGAAGTTGGCCATGACAATAAATCATGTGAAAATCCTGAACGCTGCATAAATTGCAAGAGTAATCATACTGCATACTCCCGTTCTTGTATTACCTGGATACGTGAAAAAGAAATCATTTCTGTTAAAGTAACTCAAAATCTCTCCTATCCTGAAGCCCGCAAAGTTGTTGAATCCAGGACTCCGTCAGTCGGAGTCTCCTACTCTAGTCTACTCAAACAACAACCAAAATCTGTAAGGCACATAAGCACCCAGACCGAACCTTCCGTTCCACTAAATGACTCACCTATGACAGTACCACTCAGCACCACAAAGATACAAACTCGTGATGTCTGCTGTGGTTCTAAATGTTATGCAACCCCATTATTAGAACGTTGGCTACCATCCTCAGTACCTGTTACTATAGTATATCAAACTAGTCAATCACAAAAACCTGCAGTTCAATCCAAAAAGTCATCCGACCCAGTTCAATCCAAAAAGTCATCCGACCCAGTTCAATCCAAAAAGTCATCCGAACCAGTTTAATCAAAAAAGTCATCTGAACTCCAGACTGATACTAAGGCTGTTAAATCTAAAAAAACATCACAGAAACCTGATACTACTTAAACAGTGAAACCAAGCAAAAAAATTTGCCTTCAAAAAGAGAGAAAAACAATCGGGGGCTCTTCACAGTGGAACACTGTGAAGAAAAAGAACAAGAACAGCTGTTTAAATCCGTCTGTCTCTAACATGAAGGATCCAAAACAACTGCAGCATTATGTCGATGAAGCAATGGAATCCGACTCTTATGAATCAAGTGGTGATGAAGGAAATACAGTTTTAGAGGAATTTTTACCTGATTGATTTTACATTGTTTTTTACTCATGTGATTTTAACCTTGTTTTCATGTAGTATTTGTACATCCTTTTAAACTTTGTGTATTTTAACAGTTATTAATTTAATAACTCCACAGTTTTTAATTATAATACGCTTGACTTTTAACTATGAACCTTTGATTCTTTTAAACGGTTTTAGATATACATATTACTGTTTTCATTAATTTTTTTGTTTATATCACCGTTTTGTTAATTCTTCTTTTAATCGTTTTTTTTTGGATATATACATTTTTACATTTTGACTTTGTCCTGGCGCAGCATGTCCCTACTGGGACTTTGCGCCATAAAACCCCATACAACCAACCAACCAACCATCATATCGTTTAAATTTAAAAGCGGATATTAACATCTTTTTCAGCAATACAAAGATCATCGCGCAAATAAATGACTAGTACATACATTTTGCGGGAGTCTATAGAGATATTGGCTAGAGGAAAGAACTCATGTAATAATACATTATCATGCATTATTCCTCACATTTGGTTTAGTCTACTTGATGTTAATGGTGTATTTGACTTAGAATGATCTACTTGCTTTCATGGAGTCACCGATTTCCCCTCTCCCCAATCCCCCTTTTTCAATTTTGTTTTCGCCCTGCAATATTTAAACCAGTGTGCATTCTGGAAGTTTGCTGATTTCTTCTCACTTCACCCCTTGATGATGACCACGGTTTGGTCGAAAGCGTTCGGGACTCCGGCGAATTCTTTTATATTTAACATCTGTAAATTAGTTTTGATGTCTTAAAGTCTTTTAATTTTTTTACACCTATTTTTGTAATAAAACTATGAATCATTTCATGTATTCGTGTTTTTAATTATTCATTAAAGTTATATATTTTGAAATTTTTACTCTCGAAGATGCAAAAAGAAGGTCCCCCCCATTTTTTATATTTTTGAGATACCCAAATTCATGTTAAAAAATGTCGCTCAGAACAGGTATTTATTATTATTAGCAGTAGTGGCAAACCAAGCTGTGCATGGGTTGATTCATAAGTAAAAATATTACTTTTGACGAAACTGTAAAATTTAAATATTAAATGTTTTTTCTAACTCCCAAAAATTGCAAAAATGGAATTACCTCCTTTATCCAGCAAACCCTTCAATTATATTTATTAGGCTTCCGTACATAATTTTTTGTTTAAGATATTCATACAATAAATCATCCATTATTTCATTTCATTCATTTATCCCATTCAGTCAGCATCCACGTATTACATACGATTTAATAACAAAATGAACAAGACACAGGGGTCAATAAGGCTGTTAAAATTTCATAAGATTAAGATTACGTTTATAATGAGAGTTGTGAGAGGTAATTATATTATAATCATAGTAAATGCAGTATCAATATTCAATATTAAGTAAAGCCCAGTGGATTAGTGTTCAGCGCATTGCGCTACGTCCAGAGTTCGACTCCGGACTCACTCATCCCCACTCATCCTCTGGTTCACTCATCCTTACATCCCTTTGGGGTCAATAAAATGAGTACCAAGCTTGCTTGGGAACTAAACCCGCGTTAGGTTGATCACCTGACCGGGACATGTGCTGTATAGCATCCCGGAGCATATGGTAAAAAAAAAAGAGAGAAAACAGCACTGCACTGTAATAAACACTTATGTAACGTTACGCCATGAAATTGGTGGCAGCCTTGCTACCTCAATTTTATTGAGTAATTTAACCGATATAACTGGAGTTACGTTACGCTAATATGTAATATTAAACCAGTTATATCAGTTTAAATTACACCATAAGTTAAATTACTCCATAAAAATGGAGACAACATGTTGCCCCCAATTTTATGGAGTAACGCTACATAATTACATTTTATTCCAGTTTATACTACATTATTTATACTACATTTTATTCCAGTGTGTAGGCCACGATCCCCAGGGATTGTAGTGCCACAGAGTTTAGTTTATTTAGTAATTAAGTAATTAAAAGGTTTTCTTTAACTAACAGACATGATATATTTTACAGTTGAAACCATTTCATAGTAGCTGATTTCATTTCATAGTAGTGCCCACCAATGACCGAGAGGTTCTGCTCTCAAAGCTGGTAGATGGGAGGTGCTGGGTTCAAACCCAATCGCGCCCGTCGGCCTAATCGTTCGGAGATTTCCGTGGTTTTCTTCGAACCTTGGATTTCTTTGCGTAAATACAGGTTAGGTTCCCTTAGAAAGAGCCCCACGGAGGGCAGCACACCTTAGGGCCCATATCCCTCCTGTGGATAGTTGGCCGTCATAAAACCACACAACACCATTTCATAGTAGTTGATTTCATTTCACAATTCATACCGTTTCATAATAGTTGATATAATTTTATTTTTTTTCATAGTAGGTTATACCATATTTTGGTTACTTTATAAAATATTAGCACCTATTTAGTATCTTGTAATTTTCTTTTGAATTTTAAAAATAACTTTGCTTCAGTAAGTAGAATGCGAAAATTTTTTCCTCGAGTTAGTGATACATTATATTTAAATTATTTCGGCATTAATAAACAATTTTGATAAACGCAGTATAATGGATAATAATTGAACCACGATAGCATTCGTCCGTGACCTGTATATTTATTTTATATAAAAATGTAGGAAAAGTTCCGTCTACACTTAAAAAATATAAAGCTATTGTATGTGTTTTAGATAAGGAATGACCGAAACAGGTTTTTAAGATTGAAACCAAAACCGAATTTTGGAAATCTTCCTATTTTCAGCCGAAAACGAAAACGAAAATGTCCAAAAACTTTTAAGTAATTAATACATACATGTAGTACAAAATTATTAATTAATTATAGGTGTGTTAAAAAAGGGATGGGCAAGTTTAATTTCACCAGATTTTTATTCCTGAAAGTCAACAGATTGTGAGAATGCCCCATAAACAATGTAGTTCATAGTAAAAAATAAAGAGTGTCTCTTTTGAGCCGATACAGCTCAAACCAATGAATAATGTTGAAAATTTACGAAGGAAGAAACGAGATTTTTTTAAATACAGATAGTTTTGGTCCGTCCGAACTTTCGGCAGCATTTTCGCCGAAACTCCTGATTTTGGTCATAAAGCAAATACGAAATAGAATTTTCTGTCAATCACCAGTTTTAGAGTTATGTAGTTACTTTATTGACGAAATTGTAAGTAAGTGAAATAGTAAGTATTTAGTGTGGGTCAAGACGATGTTTTTGCCATTTAGAAAAACTTAGAAATTTCATTCACATGCTGTAGAAATTTCATTCACATGCTGTAGAAATTTCATTCACAATGTTCGCCTTCCATTAGAAATTCCTTGATCAAAGGTACATAAAGTCGTTCATGAATAGTAGAAACCCACTGCATATACATTAAATTTTTTTTCAACAGATTAAATCGAGCAACCAGACGAGATAACAACTACTGAAAGCGCTAAAAATCTGAACTTGGTTTATTAAGCTGATTGATAAAGATCTAATATTTGATTATTTAACACTTAATATTATATTTACACTTACATATCTTTTTAACTTGTATAAACGAAAAATATTCTGAAAATACGCAAGATGATTTCAAAAGAAACTAGTCGGATGTGCCAATCCCAAAACTTTCTTCTATCTTATACATCTTAATATTTCAAAAACTAGTTACACATGTTAATACTTCAATATCATTAGTTCAATACTATACCAACTTTGATTTTCATCTTAAATTTCTGCTTCAGTCAATTAAACAAACTAAAAACGAGTTAATCTATATCATGATATTTGTTAAAATTAAGAGTTTTTCATTATTCTGTTGTTATCAGATGTTTGCGAATAGCCGGCTTAGCTGCAAGCGACTTCACGCCTTTGCACGAGCCGCCGATGGACAATAGAACTACGAAAAAATCAAGAAAAGTATACAAAAATCGCTATCACAGAGCCCCTTTACCGCACAATATTTCCAAATTCAAGAGGACCTGTTGGCCAAAGCCAAAAATATGCACAAAAAATTTGGTTCAATTGTATGCATAATTTTATACACTTTTCGATTGTACAATAAAGAAACTGGCACAAATACCGCTATTACAACGCCCCCCTTCCGGCAGAATTTTTTTCAAATTCAGGGAGGACTTGTTTGCCATAGCCAGAAACATATACAAAAAAATTGGTTCAATTCTATGCATAAATTCATACAATTTTCGATGGTACAATAATGAAAGTGGTACAGACATCGCAATCATAGCGCCCTCTTCCGGTAGAATTTTTCCAAATTCAGGGAAGACCTTCGTGCCATGACCAAAAACAAACACAAAAAATTTGGCTCAATTCTATGCATAACTTCATACACTTTTCGATTGTACAATATTCAAAATGGTACAAAAATCGCTATTACAGCGCCCATACAAGCGAATTTTTTACAAATTAAGGAAGGGCCTTCTTGCAATAGCCAAGAACTTAAAATAAAAATTTGGCTCAATTTTATGCATAACTTCATACACTTTTCGATGATACAATTTTCAAAATCGCCCAAAAATCGCTATTACAGCCCCCCCCTAGCAGCGAGTTTTTTCCAAATTTAGGGAGGACCTGCTTGCCATAACTAAAAACTTAAAATAAAATAAATTTGGTTCAATTCTATGCATTACTTCATACACTTTTGGATGGTACAATATTCAAAATCGCACAAAAATCGCTATTACAGCGCCCCCTACCGTCGAATGTTTTCCAAATTAAGGAAGGATCTGCTTGTTATAGCCAAAAACTCAAAATAAAAATTTAGTTCAATTCTATGCATAACTTCATACACTTTTGGATGGTACAATATTCAAAATCGCGCAAAAATCGCTGTTACAGCGCCCCCTACCGGCGAATTTCTTCCAAATTCAGGGAGGACCTACTTGTCATATCCAGAAACATAAAAGAAAAATTTGGTTCAATTCTATGCATAACTTCATATACATTTGAATGGTACATTATTCAAAATCGCACAAAAATCGCAATAACAGCGCCCGCTACCGGCGAATTTTTTCCAAATTCAGGCAGGACCTGTTTGCCATAGCTAAAAACTTAATATAAAAATTTGATTCAATTCTATGCATTACTTCATGCACTTTTGGATAGTACAATATTCAAAATCGCACAAAAATCGCTATTACAGCGCCCCCTACCGGCGAATGTTTTCAAAATTCAGGAAGGATCTGCTTGCCATAGCCAAAAACTTGAAATAAAAATTTGGTTCAATTCTATGCATAACTTCATACGATTTTCGATGGTACAATTTTCAAAATCGCCCAAAAATCGCTATTACAACGCCCCCTAGCGGCGAATATTTTCTAAATTTAGGGAGGGCCTACTTGTCATATCCAAAAACTTAAAAGAAAAATTTGGTTCATTTCTATGCATAACTTCATACACTTTTGGATGGTACAATATTCAAAATTGCACAAAAATCGCTATTACAGCGCCCCCTACTGGCGAATGTTTTCAAAATTCCGGAAGGATCTGCTTGCCATAGCCAAAAACTTAAAATAAAAATTTGGTTCAATTCTATGCATAACTTCATACACTTTTTGATGGTAGAATGGCGACAGACAGACGGACAAACGGACAGACAGGTATTTTCTATAAACATGTTTTTTGGGATCTCTGACCCCTAAAACGTGTAAATCCGTCGAAAAACGGAAGTCGAAAAAAATTTCGATTACAATACTCTCTTCTATTGAAGATAGAAGAAAGTAAAAAGTGTTTGTTTAGTCGCATTGTACGTACAGTCGTGGAAAAAAAAAAAAAGTAAACATCCCCTACTAACTTTTCAACAAATTATTGTAGACGAAAATTACTAGTACCGAACAATTGGAAATAACGTCTGCTTTTAAATGACACATATAAAATTTGCTTAGGGGGCCATCTACATATTAAAACGAATCCAAACTTCATTTTTTTCAATAACAATACCCAATTTTAACGAGATTTTCAAATCTTTGGTTCAAACTATGCCTAGACGCCAAATTTCAAGTCATTTGAATGATAAGCTTTTGAATTCTAATCATTCAAAATTTAGTGCTTCTAATGTTAAATTACATTTTCATATTTTTATTTATAACTTCTAAAATTATGATCCTAATGTTCTAATTTTTTGTGTAGCAATAATACTAACATACCCAAACATAAATACGTTGAATTTGCAATTTTTATAATTTTATGATATGAATTATGAATTATGAAATTAATTTTCGAAAAAATTATGAATTGCAACCTACAATTTTTTTGATGGATTTAGATTTATTAAGTCCTGCTTTATGGAAGTCCAAAATTCCACATTTTTCAAATTATGATTATAAAACGGCAAAATGATGGTTTAAGGGGCCGTCTATGATAGAAGTGACTAGATATTTTGAAATTTCTTAAGCTATCCTGTAATCTAACAGGCTGAATTGACTGCTAAAGGTGCCTTGATCAAGAAGGCAGCTCTCTCGGTTAACATTAGAGTACCAAACTTCAATTTGGATACAGCCCTTAAAATACGCTCGTTTTAAAATAATTAATTCCTCGGAAACTTATGGTACGAATTGCATAAAAATTTGTTTTTAGACTAATTGAAGGGTGTAGAGTTCATTTATGCTGTCACAATTGTGTACTACTATTGAAAAAAACAAAGTTATGGTTCGTTTTAATATGTAGATGGCCCCCTAAGAAAATTTTATATACATTATTTAAAAGTAGACTTTATTTCTAATCGTTCGGTACCAGTAACTTTCTTCTACGATAATTTGTTGAGGAGTTAGTAGGGGGTGTTTACTTTTTTTCCACGACTGTACAATTTTGTAAAAATAATTAAAAAATTAGATAATCTCATTTTATGATTCATTTTGTATCTGGAGTTGTATATATTTCTACTTTCTTCTATCTTTACAAGAAGAAAGTATTGGATTCGTGAAAATTTTCGACTTCCGGTTTTCGACGGATTTATAAGTTTTAGAATGTCCTGAACACGATTTGATGGTTTTTGAAAATGTCTGTCAGTGAGTCTGTCTGTCACTCTGTCACCATGTCACTCTGTCACTCTGTCTCAGTTTAGGTTTCAAATAATGTATATGTGACAAATAATGTAGCCAGATTATTATTTCTTGTTTTTTATCATGTTTAAACACTAAGAGTGTCTTTTATCTTGTGAATTTTTAAAATCAAGAATTTTGTCAAAAATAATTTGTTAATCTAAAATTTATTATTAACCGAAGGCAGGGTGTTATTGCTTTTTTTAATTGTACGTAAAAATATCTTTTAAATGGTTATAAAATAAAAATAGTGAAAATATGAGAAAAAATTATCAAAGTTTTGGAAAAATGCCACGAGTTGCCATTAATGATTGTTCAATTTTCAAAGGCCTCATTTTATATATAAAATCATATTTCAATAACTAATAAAGAAATCTTCTTCGAATAATTTAAGCAAGGTAAATAAAGTATGTAGATTATGAAAAAAATATTGCTGTAATGTTAAAAAATATTTAAATGTGTCTAAAAAATTGTATAATCTTTGAAATCAAAAATATTTTACAAAAAATAATGAAATTATTAAAAAATCTTTATCAATCTGAGGCGGAGTTTCTATGACTAATTTTTTAATTTTAAATTGTACATAATACTGCATTATAACTGGATCTGAAATAAAAATAGTGGGATTTTGGTAGGTTTTAGTAGTATTTAAATCATATTTAAAATTATCAATATTTTCAGATGTAAAATCTATCTAATGTATCATCCCTGAAAATATTTTTATTTATACATTTATTTTATTTTTCAAATTATCTTTTATGTTCGTTTCTAAAGGAAAAAAATAAACAATATTGTTTTTTAGTAAAACTTCTAGGGCGAAGAGCAATTATGCCTTTCCAAAAAAAGAGAAAAATCACTAGCTCCTCACCGCCCAATAGAAATTTTCAAAATGACAGTCCTAATCTTTAAACTCATATTTGGCTGTTAATATTGAAAATTTACCATTGAGCTGCTAATATTGAAAAAAATACCAAATTTCACTCTTTTGAAGAAAATTTTGACATATTGTGTTTTAAATATATGCAAAAAATGCATAATCCATTATATTTATATCTTTCAAATACCTATATCTAAAGAATTATTTAAAACTTAATGAGTTGCACTTTTGTAACTTTATTCAGTTTCTAATGATATGTACCGTAATTTCGGGTGTATCGCAGATCAAACAATTCAGTTTGGACCCAGAAATTTTATTCAGTATTTGAAGACCAATATTTACTGTGATCTAAAAAGTTACATTTTATTTTTAAAAATTTCTGGGTCGAAACACGATTGTTTGATCCGCGGGCTATACACCGGAAATTACAGTAATTTGATTTATTTCATCACAATATTGCTGTAAGATGGATTTTCAACATATATATGTGTGTGTATATATCCCTGTTCTCAAACAAATTATTCAAAAATTATTCATTTATGTTTAATAAAGCATATATATATTGTTTATACACTTATAGAAAATACATATAGTAAATTTTATGATATTATGTCAATAATGTCTAAAAGTAAAGAACTTATCTAATAGTATGTAACGAAAAATTTAAAATCTGGTGTAATGACAACAAAATTTTATAATTGTTTTACTTAATTTGGAGGAATGAAAAAAAGCTTACATGTTTATATTTTATTGAAGTACAGGTGAAAATGTCACAAAGACATTCCTATCTCAACAACCACTGAGTATGTCACATTCACACTACAGATGATTTTTTTTTCTTTTTGATCTTTCGGGTTTGATTTCAGATGGTAATGAATTAATTAGTTTTGTTAGAAGTGCCATTGCAGTCAGCATATTAGGTTCACTATTTTTTTTTTTATAATTTGTTTCGATTGACTCGATGAACAACAATATTTAAAGGGACCATTTCATGAATTTTCAATTAAAAGCTGATTTATAAATTCATTATGTTGTTTAGTTATTATTATCGTCTTAAGATAATAAGTTGATATTCAGATTTTTAAATGCAGTTTATTTATTATTTGAACAGTTGAAAGTATTTTTCAATAAGAGTGGGCTGTTGATTTTATGTCGGCTGTTGAGCAATGTAGTGTTGGTAAAGGAACTGGTACTATTTAATTTAATTTTTATTGCTGTAAATAATATTTGTTATTTTATTATTGTATGTATTATATTTAAGCAAGAGTAGCAATACATGATATCGTAGTCATTATAGTACATCTTAGCATGAAAAGCTTCAATATTTATCATTAAACATTCATATTTTATGAAAATTTTGTTAAAATTGCTCATATTTTCACTATTTTTATTTTATAACTATTGAAAATATATTTTTACGTACAATTAAAAAAGTAATAACAGCCTGCCTTCGGTTAATAATAAATTTTTGATTAACACATTATTTTTCACAAAATTCTTGATTTTAAGAATTCACAAGATTAAGCACACTCTTAGCATTTAAACATGACAGACAACAATAAATAATAATCTGCCTACATTATTTGTCACATATACATTATTTGAAACTTATTTAGTGATTTTATATTGAAATGACTTTTTTTTATGCAGTCTTTGAATATAGATCTGTCATTAAAAACATTTTTTAAAAAATTTCAAAATTTAGATATTTTTTTAATCTTAAAAAATATTTTATTTGTAATCACCTTTAATTTCCTTGATCCTGTCTTAAAATGAGCTATAAACATACCCAGTTTCATTGAAATTTGTGACAGTGAATTAAATGTCTTAGGCGAACTGACATGGAATGACTCTGCTTGATTTGATTTGAAATACGCCTCAAAATATTTTTAAATAGGAAATACTACTAAAAACACCCAAAATCCCACTATTTTTATTTCAGAATCAGATAAAGGACACCTTTAAGTATATCCCCCACAAAAAATAAATTTAATAAAAATACCGCCTTTTGTTGATAATGCTATTTTAGTTAATGCATTATTTTTCATAAAAAAATCACGGCTTCAAAGATTAAACATTTTTTTAGACACACTTAAAATGTTATAAGCGTAACAGTATTTGTTTTTTTTCATAAACTGCGTACCCCATATATTATGCATAAATTATTTGAAGATGATTTGTTGAATAGATATTGAAATATAATCATATTTATGTCATGCTACATTTGAAAATCGAGCAGTCAAGAATGCCAACTGACGGCAGTTTTTCAAAATTTTGACAATTTTTTTCTCAGAAACTATTTGACCAAGGAGTAAAAAAAAAAAAAAATACTGGGAATCATATCTTAATAAAAAGAACAAACACACACAGTTTCATCAAAATCTGTGATGGTGGGTTACATGCCTGCCTGAACTGACATGGAATGACCCTTTCATCAAACTTCAGATTCAGTAAGTTCCTGATATAAATTAGTGCTGTTTAATTTTTGGTGCAAATCGCCCAACAGGTGGCGCTGCTGTGTTGCATTTTTCACGATTTCCGCAATAGCTGTATCGCAAGAACTAATGCATGAATTTTCATCAAGCTTTAGATTCAGTTACTTCCTGGTATAAATTGGTCCTAATTAGTTTTTGGGGTAAATCGCTCAACAGGTGGCGTTGCTATGCAGAATTTTTTACAATTTCCGCAATAGCTCTATCTAAAAAACTAATGCACGGATTTTCATCAAACTTCAGATTCAGTTAGAAGTTGTCAAAGTTGTTGATAATTAGATTTTGGTGTAAATTCTCTAACAGGTGGTGCTGATATGCTGCATTTTTCAGGTAGTAATAAAATGTATGAGATAGAAGAAAGTTTTGGGATTGCCACGTCTGACTAGGTTATTTAATACTTACGCATTGACGCATGTAATAATTTCAAGAAATTCAGGTAGTGGGTGAATAAATGGAATAAACTGAATCTAAAAGAAGAAACTTTTTAAAACAAAGACAACATAAGCCAGAAGAAAGCTGCGAGAGAGTTTAATTGTACTTATGCTTATATGAAAAATTATTCTCAACAATGTTTATAAATTTGTATTAAACACTATAAGAAGAAAAGGTGCCAACATGTGCAGAAGTTTAATTAAAGTTCATCAAATCAATTCGCTTTTGGGTGGTAAGAAATTTAAGGCGAAAATAATTCGTGTCAGTTGATGAAAGTTATTTTACCCTTTCTAAATCACAAATGTCTGGACATTATATTCTGCTCAAAACGAAATATATCCTTCTTAATATAAAATGTAAGCTTAAAAAGAAATATGAAAGCATACGTCTTGGAATAAAAATATTTTCAAACTTTATTTCAATCTGGATTAGCAATTAATCAAAAATTTTACATTGTTAAAAATCTGCAGTGAACTAACTACCCAGTCATTCCACCGTTTTTGTAAATAGCGGTTAATTGACATTTTATGAAGCGTTGTTATTGGTCAGAATAGAGATCAATTACGGTTATGTAACCGTTTTTTTTTTTTTTTTTTAAACAAAATAGTTCAATGACCTGGCAGTTTGCTGTAGATTTTTAACAGTGTACATAGAAGAAATGCTTTGAAAATATTTTCAAAGGTAAATGAAATCATAAGACGATATATGAAGCACTACTTCCGACAACACCCGATGAATAATAGAACCCCCCCCCCCCCCCACCTCAAACGAAGAAGTGCTGTTGGAGGGATAGAATGGTAGATTGAAGAAAGTTTTTCTTTGATGAAGATTGCGGATGCAAACCGAAAGTGTTTATTTTAAACTGTTAACATATTTTATGTATATTTTTATGATTATCTTTTAAGTAAATGATGAACTTTTGAAGTTCATGCTATATTTTTCGATTTTCAAAGAGTATGTATCAATTCACAGTTTCTTTTATATAAAATATATAATTTGTGACAATATTATTTTTTTGGCTTGATAAATATTTTTTAACTACGCAAAAAATACTCAAGAGTATCTCAGTTAAAAAAAGATACCCTTTGTACATAAAGACAAAACTTCAATAAAATTTCTCAAAGGTGGCCACCTAAGGATTCTTTTGGAACACTAAGTAATGTGCAAAAAAGCCAAAATCTATCCCAAAAAAAGGTTCAAGAATATCTCAGTTTTAAAAAAAATGATACCTGTTGTAGATAAAGACAAAAATCCAATAAATTTTATGAGTGGCGGCCAGAGAAGGACTGTTTTTGAAGACTAAATTCTGTGCCAAAAAAGGCAAAATCTATTCTAAAAAGGATTCAAGATAATCTCAGTTAAAAAAAGGATACCCTTTGTACATAAAGACAAAAATATAATAAATTTTCTCAATGGTAGCCAATGGAGGATTTTTATGAAACACTAAATTCTGTGCCAAAAAAGCCAAAATCTATCCCAAAAAAGATTAAAGAGTATCTGAGTTACAAAAAGATACCCTTTGTAGAAAATAGAAAAAATCCAATAAATTTTCTCAGTGGTGGCCAATGAAGGATTAATTTGGAACATTAAATTCTTTGCCAAAAAAGTCAAAATCTATTCCAAAAAAGATTCAAGAGTATCTGAGTTGCAAAAAAGATACCCTTTGTACATAAAGACAAAAATCCAATAAATTTTCTCAGAGGTGGCCAATGAAGATTTGTTTTGGAATGTTAAGTTCTCTGCCAAAAAAGCCAAAATCTATTTTTAAAAAAAGATTCAAGAGTATCTGAGTTACAAAAAGATATCCTTTACACATAAAGAAAAAAATTCAATAAATTTTCTTAGTGATGGTTGTGGATTATTTCACAATTCCCATCTCTTCGCGGTGTCTTACCTCGCCTGCAAGGCGCCGTGGTCGCGTGTCATGTAGTGGTGAAATGAAAATGATTTAAAATATTTATTCTTTTAATTTTAATGTAGATGTAAGATTTGAACACGGTAGTTTGAATGCTGCAGTTTTCTTGGCCTTCCAAAATCGAAGAAATAAATGTTATTTCATTTGAAATAATTTCATCGTGAGCATGAAAATATGCTATTTTTTTGCCACGGCTTCTTAAATAGGAGAAATGAACTGTTGAATTTTTTATTTTGTTAAATACATGAGTTCAAAAAAAAATAATAATGTGATTTCGAATTTTGTTTTGAAAAGCTATTGGGTTCGAATAAGAAACAAAGAAACAGTATACTGATATTCTCAAAATCCCGTGTATATGTGTATATATAAAAAGTGTAAATATTAATTTTGCAGAATAATCAAGAAAATATTCTCATACTGGAGTATTTATTCTTGCTTGATCAACACTTATTAGCCTTTATCTTGAAATAATGTGAACAGTCATGAGTATTAGTGTAATCGTGATATCTTGAATATTTGTTCTCCCAAATATTCAAAATACACAAGATAATATTCTTCAATATTTGTTCTCCCAAACTCAATTTCAAACTTTCTGATCCATCTATTTTGAATTTCCTGAAATAATATTGGATTAATATTATTCCACAGTGGCCAATGAAGGATTTTTTTGGAACATTAAATTCTGTGCCATAAAAGCTAAAAGCTATTGCAAGAAAGATTCAAGAGTATCTTGGTTAAAAAAAGATACCCTTTGGACATAAAGACGAAAATTGAATAAATTTTCTCAGTGGTGGCCAATAAAGGATTTTTTTGGAAGATTGAATTCTCCGCAAAAAAGAGCCAAAATCTATTCCAAAAAAGTCCTTCCGGCCAGTGCCGGGAGGAAGAGGTAGCTTTCATATTCCTTATTTTAAAAAAGCCAACTTATATTATTCAAACACACGAAGCTCAATTTAGTGGAAACCGAATATAGGAGATTCAATACTAATTTTTATCAATACTAAACCATTATGAATGAGAATTTCGCGAAATTATCCAAGCTGCTTTTATTTAAAGTAACGTATATTTGGCTGCCAAATTCGGCGATTTCTTAAAGTGCCTGCCATTTTAAGACAACATGGTGGATGAGGCTAACCAGTGAACTTGGCCGAGACATTAGTAATTCCTGTGCACATGCTCACTCACATCGGAATCGGTTGATATATACGAGTGCTACCGCATGCAAAAAATCAGATTTTTCAAAATGTCACCCATAATAGAAATTGAAACTGCTATATCTGAGCCATTTTTTAAGGTAAAGACAAACAAAAAATGCTCCTGAACCGTTATATCAAGGTCAAATACTTAAGAAAGAAACCTTTTTCAATTTCTAATTTTTTTGCACCTCACTTTCAATAATTTTTTTTTATTTGATGGCCGCCATTTTGAAACAAGATGGCTGATGAAGCTGGCCAGCGAACTTGGTCGAGATATTGATGTATACTATCCACATGCCTTCTTACATCGAAACAGGCGAATACGTGTGTTATCGCGTGACAAATACAATATCGTTTCAAAGTGTTAGCCATGCTAGAAATTCAAAATGCTATAATTCAACAATTTTTTAAGATATAAACAAAAGAACAAATTTTCAGAAACAAAAACTGCTCCAGAATCTTTGTATCAAGGCCAAACACATAAAAAAAAATCCTTTTCATTTTCCAATTTTTTAATACCTTAAATTAATTTTTTTTTTAAATGGCAACAATTTTGAAACAAGATGGCGAATGAAGCTGGCCAACGAACTCGGTCGAGACATTGGTATGTACTATGTACAGAGACAGACCAAGTTACATCCAAATCGATTCCTAAATACGCCTGTTATCGCGTGACAAAAATCAGGTCGTTTTAAAATGTCAGCCACAATAGAAATTCAAAATGCTATAACTCAGCCATTTTTTTAGATATAGACGAAACAAAACCTGTTCCGGAATCTTTGTATTAAGGTAAAACACATACGAAAAAAATCTTTTTCATTTTCTAATTTTTTGGTATCTCATTTTAAATTTTAAATTTTTTTAAATGGCCGCCATCTTGAAACTAGATGGCGGGTGAAGCTGGCCAACGAACTCGGTCGAGATATTTGTATGTACTATGTACACGCCAAGGTACATCCAAATCGGTTCATAAATGCGCCTGTTATCACGTGACAAAAATCAGGACGTTTCAAAATGTCAGCCACGCTAGAAATTCAAAATGCTATAACTCAGCCATTTTTTAAGATATAGACGAAACAAAAAATGCTCCCGAATCTTTTTATTAAGGTCAAACACATAAGGAAAAAATATTTTTTCAATTTTCAGTTTTTTGGTACCACATTTCAAATTTAAATTTTTCTTAAAAATTTAAATGGCCGCCATTTTTAAACAAGATGGCGGATGAAGCTGGTCAACGAACTCGGTCGAGACATTGGTATGTACTATGTATAAACGAAGTCACATCCAAATCGGTTCATAAATACGCTTTTTATCGCGTGACAAAATTCAGGACGTTTCAAAATGTCAGCCATGCTAGAAATTCAAAATGCTATAACTGAGCCATTTTTTAAGATATAGACGAAACAAAAACTACCTCGAAGTCTTTGTATAAAGGTCAAATACATAAGAAAAAAATATTTTTCCGGTACCACATTTCAAATTTTAAATTTTTTTAAAAATTTTAAATGGCCACCATTTTGAAACAAAATGGCGGATGAAGCTGGCCAACGAACTCGGTCTAGACATTGGTATGTACTATATACACACTGAATTACATCCAAATCGGTTCATAAATACGAGAGTTACAGTATGACAAAGGTCAGATATATATATATATATATATATATATAATCAATAATCTTCATATATCAAAAACCTTTAAATATCCGAATACAATTGGGAGAAAGATTTTTAACTACAATACATTTTCAAAAAATACATCTGCTGCAAGTAATTTTCCTTGTAACTGCAAAGACCCCACTCTAAAAAAATACATAAACAATGATCATGGACATATAATCACTGGAAATCTTGATATTGTTCATGATTTTAAATTGAAACAACTAATGGGTTATGGTACTAAATATAGACTTCCATCTAAATTTAATGTTAAATATATTATCAAACAGTTTACATATGATATTGATATTTTTATTTATAAAATTTCTATCTCTTATAATAAGCCTATTGAATATTTTAATCAATGGAAGATATTAGTAATTGAAAAATTAACTATGGCTTTAAAACATAATATTGCTGATTTGGTTTCTATTAATACAAAGCATTATTTCCAACAAATTACTAAATTACAAAAAAACTACGTTATTACATATGTAGACAAATCTCCTAACAATTATGCTATTATATGTAAATCATATTATCACCAACTTCTTACAAATTCTATTTCTTCTAATAAGTCATTTCAAAAAACGAATGAAACTGTAATTGTAAATAATCGTAAAATTCGAAGTTATTATAAACTATTAAATATTTTATCTACTAATTTTAATTATCCATATTTAGTTCTTATTCCCAAATTTCATAAAATTCCTATTAAATTTAGGACTGTTACTATTGGTTGTAATACATATAATAATAAAGCCAATACACTTCTCTTAAAAATTCTTAATCAATTATATGTACTTACTACAAATAATGATAATACACATTGTATAAAAAATAGCTATCAACTTGTTAATATTTTAAAAAATCTTCATTGTGTTTATAATATAACGACATATGACTTCAAAGATCTTTTTAATAATATAGACCTATTAGATTTACATAAAATTATAAATGCATTATTTAAAAAATATTATAAAAAACTGGAATTACCATCTAATATAGATATTGCATATTTTAAATCTTTAACTAACTTCATTATCTATAATAATTATATATTGCAAGATAATACTTTATATTTACAGCATGTCGGTATACCACAAGGCGGTTGTACTTCCAGTTTACTCTCTGACTTATACTTATATCATTATGAACGTAATTTTACTAATAATAATTACATTTATATCGTTATATTGATGACATCATTTTAATTGATACTGATCAATCTGCAATTACTCGATTTCCAGTTGATTATCCCACTAATTTGGAATTAACGGAAAACCTTTTATCTAACAATACAATTAACTTCTTAGATCTTAAAATTACAATCAAAGACAATAAAACAATCACAGATTTATATGACAAACGTAAAGAATTTAAATTCAAAGTTAATACATTTACAAATTTTAAATCTTGTCTACATCATTCTGTATTAACAATAATATTAATTATAATAATATATAATTAATAATGTAATTAACAATAATATTAAAAAACTAATTTATGATGCATTAAATCATGGTTTTCCAAAAAAATTCATATATTCATTAATATACAATTAGTACTTTTCTTACATGATCTATTAAAACAAATTAACACATGCGTAAACAAAATTAAAAAATTATAAAAAAAAATATCTATAAAAAATTAAAAATTGTAAAATAATATAAAAAAAATATATTATAGGTTGGTTTGGTGGGTAGATGTTAGAGTACGGAGGAGGGTGGAGTTGTCTGGATAATACGCAATGGTTAATTATATATATATATAAAAAAAAGGGGGCTCTTGTATTATTACTATATTTTTGTTACGTATTTTATATGGATTTTGATTTGATATTTTATATGTAATTGGAGAATTTCATTAATATTATAATTAGCCTAATTATTGATTAATCTAATTTACAATTATTTGTTATTAAATTTTAAATTTACTAAGGACAATATCATATTAATTACTAATAGTATGCCATTCTTATAGTGAATAATATACATATAAGTATGTATAATATAAATATAGTTATACTGTATGCATTAAAATTGGGTAATTATTTTTATTATTATTACTCTATTCTTTTTAATATTTATTATCGGTTTAATGTTTTTGAATGTCCCACATTCATACTTTATGGATTTTTATGGATGTCTGAAGATAATCCACACTCTATATTTGTGCTTTTTAAGTAATGGGTATTTAAGTATCATTTAACCTTCTATTTACTTCCACATGTTTTTTATTTCCTGTTCATTTTATAAATATCTGATATATAATTCATAAAAAATAATTTTTATATTTAATAATTATTTATATTAAATATTACTCAATTTTATTTTGTTTTATAGCATATAGCTATATGCTATATATTATCAATGTTCTAGAATTATTTATTTCTTAGTTTAGTTTAAATAAGTTAGCTAATAGAATATATTGTATGCTTTTAAATTTTATTTACAATAGTTTTTAAATACATTGTGTGGTTTATATTCGGTTTATAATTCTCTATATATAAGGATATGTTTGGTTTTGCTGTTTATACAGTTATTTACATTCAAATGCTTACAATTATTTATACAGTTATTTACATTCAAATGCTTACAAATATTTTTCTTGCATTAGTTGTTTAATATAAATAATACTAGATGGCAGCACTAAATTTGTCTCTTTAAGATAGCTCTAATTGTTAATTTTTCTAGCTCCATTTCAGTTATAATTTAATACACCAGGGGGTATTTTTAGCTAAATTTTGACGATATTGTTAAACTGTTATTAATTAATTTAATAGTGTATTTTAAATAATGTAATTAATATCTATTTATTTTATATTAGATTAAATGTGTTTAACAAGGTTTTTCAAATTTTATTTCAAAATGTATTAACTGCATCCTTTGGTATCATTTACTGTGATTTCTTAACTGTTTTATTCACCTTAATCTTTTTGATATACTGGCAGCCATGTGCGCGTGGATTTTTGTAAAATACTGAAATATTAATCGGTATGGTGTTTATTATTTATATTTTATATCCTATAAATATTTAAATACGTTTTATTGATTCTTCCATTTCATATTATTTGTTTCTATTCTGCTTTCATTTTTAATCAATTCACTTGATTTTATGGTTGTTTGGGCACAGGTGAAAATAACTTTTAGCCTTAGCTTATTTTTCCCACAGAAAACAACCATTTTGCTTATATCATTGAATTCTGTGCCCTTGATAACGTAATTCAATGTATAAGCTTTTCAATTTTTGTCGGTGTCCACTTTTTTCTTTTTCTTCCATAATAATTCTTATATTAATTTTTTTTTTTTTTTTTTTTAATACTTACAGCTTTAATTCATAATATTTGACGGTGGAAGGTTATGTTTAATTAATGGTTATATATATTGATATATATATATATATATATGTATATATCAATTTTGCACGGAGGGTGGTTTCGGGGTCTGGGTGTCATGATCGATGAAAATATACCAAAATTTTTTGAAATCGCTTTCCTCCGAACGACTGCAATACTTAGCTTTTTGTAATGAAAGCTACCTAAAATATTCAAGAGTATCCCAGTTAAAAAAAAATACCCTTTGGACATAAAGTCAAAAATCCAATAATTTTTCTCAATGGTGGACAATCAAGGATTTTTCTGAAACCTTTAGTGAAATAATCTAGTAAAATAACTGAAAATGATTGATGCAAAATGTGTCCAAATAGTTCGTGCATTAGTGGCAACAAAATTGCTAATGGATCAATGGTTTATGCCTGAAAAAGGATAATTTGCAATGTGTCATTGATATTTATAGAATTAATTGCTCGTGTACAAATAACATCTCAGTTTAGTTTCAGTGTGTATTTGTGTGCTTTTACCTCTCCACAATTCCGGGCAGATTTTTAGTTGCAAACTCTTACTATGCATGCAACTAATGATGCTCTTGTTGAAGTTCCGTTAACACTTTTTACATTGTGAATCATTTCATGTAAAATCACTACGCTACTACTAAATGAATCCGAGTATTTTTTTTTCTATCATTTATTCCACTTGCTGTGTAAAACAATTTTTTCACTGATCAATTTATTTAGTATATGGGAATTGAAATACTGACGAGTAAATGCGTAAAAATTTAATATACCTTAAGGTTTTAGTGTTCATAGAAAACTGTAAATTCAAAAGAATTTTTTTTCTTAGAAAGCACGTAGCATACATCAAACAAATAGCGCAAAATAAAAATAATCGTTAACATTTATAAATTATCTCAAAATTAAATGTAAATTTAAAATATTGGTTTAAATATCAGTTTAAATAAGGGATATCAAAGTGTGGTCCGCGGGATCTGAATAGCAGCAATATTATCAACTAGCAATCTTGCGTTTATTTATTCACCTAAATTGTGTGATGAAATAAATAGAAGAAACCAATTTGTGAATAATGTAGATGCGGCCATCGAGACCGTATGGGCCACAATTTGGATCCCGCCTCCTTCTTATTTAAAATTTGCTTGACCAGTATCTTTCTTGCCCTAATAAATCTAATCATCATCCATCAATCAGTTTCAGATCTGATAAATCACATTAAAAAATGAACGAAGTTTTGTTTTGATTGCAATGTTTTAGAAAATAGTCCTGTAATTAACTTCTGACTATATGCTTTGGATATTGAGCTTATAAGAAGTATTGCAACCAACTACAATAAAATTCATAATGAGAACTAAAAAACTATGCAATGATTAAAGAAAAACGCATTAAAATATAATTTTTACAAAGTATGTGAAAACGACATACATAAATAACTACATTGTTTAATTCAAAGCTTTTTACTTTCATCTTTCACGTGTGGCAACAACGGAAACCTTTCCTGTTTGTTTACCAGAAAAATGTGTCACAAGGCAAAAAGCAGAGTGCATTCTTCAGTTATGGTGAACAAAAAACCCAGTTAGCAAAATAGGGTGTTCGTATAGAATAGGGGAAATTTGTAAATGAGTTAAAACTGAAAGTGATTTCCGCAGTAAAAAATTCGCAGATCAATAGTTTGGTAAAAAGGGATTATGTAAGCTTCAAGTTCTTTTCATACTGTGTATCTTGGGCTTCTTTTTTTTTACAATATTTGATAAACATAATTCATGTTGCGGAGGTTCCCGAAAATGAAAAAAAAAAAAAAAAAAAAAAAACAAGTAATTAAATCACCACAACAGTAGCTACTGTTGCGATTCATTAAATTCTCGTGAATGTCTGGAAAGAAATTGCGAACGTGATTAATATTTTCCGGACGTTCCCGACAATGAAAAAGCATGTAATTAAATCACCACAACAGTTGCTACTGTTGCAATTCATTAAATTCTCGTGAATGTCTGGAAAGAAATTGCGATCGTGATTAATATTTTCCAAGCAAGTAATGGTGCTTATGTTGAACTATACTGAACCTTTTCTATGTTGCAAACCATTTCCTATTCCTCTCCCCTGAAGAATGCTGCAAGAATTATTTTTTTTTTTTGGAACAACTCTTTGTTAAATGCTTAATTTATAAGCACCTTATATTATTTTTAATATGTATATAAAATACTCATGTGTACGACTGATTTATAATTAGTCCCGAACTCGAAAATTCTGATTAAAGCAACCCAAAACCACCAACACACTTCAACCCCATCCGATCATCCGAACCTGAAGTGGAAGAAATTCCACATTTTAATACAATTAAGAAAATGTAGTCTTCAATTATGCCTCTAATATCCATTTTACCCCTTTTGCATAAAAAGGAAAAACCATGACACTAATCAATATTCAGATATATGCTTTTTTTTTTTTGAAAAATATTTAGGACTTTTGCAATATACATACGTTTAACGCCGATATTGAATGAAGCCTGTTCCATTCCTGGTGAATATTCTTTGTTTCTGAAAAAGTAACTTTAACTTTAACTGTATTTGACTTGTTCTGTTGTTTGTTTTAAAACGGTTAAATTGTACTGATGCGGCCTTGGTGTTGCTTGGCGAAACGTCTACTAAATGTATTTTTGATGTTTTTAGTTTTTTAAACTTTTTATAAATTTTATTTTAAAGTGTATCCAAGTCTGTCTTACTTTATTTCTTTTATTTAGGATTTTTTTTGAAAAATTGGGTGAGATCGAATCCAACCCGAAAGAATTAAAAATCAACCCGAAATCTGCCCGAACCAGACCGCAGTGACAAAATAAGCTTCAATCTGGTCTGACGCGAAGAGCGGCTTAGGCCGGTTTTGGGTAAACCTGGGTTACCCGACCCGATGCAAGACCCTATTTCCAATATGTATTAAAATTCCAGCTCAAAAGACACCCATGTGTATTTTCAATAATAACTGTAGCGGAACTTGATTATTCGGTTATTGATTCAAAGAATATCGTGAGCTTACGTTCTTCGAACTGTTACATTCCCAGGTGTAAAGGCAATATGAATTGAAAAAAAAGGGAGGTATTAATGTTTTCTTAACAAAGTAAAATTTTACGAATTGAAAAAAGGGAGTATGAATGTTTTCTTAACAAAGTAACATTTTAAAATGCAAGATAAAGATAAAAAAAAATGTTTGCCCTAGCGAAAAAGTATGAACTCAATAAAAACTTTACGAAACAAATTTACAAACTTTAGCTTCATTGTGCACAAATTTTGAACAGAATTTTTCTTCTTGATATAACGTCACTGGTTTGAAGAGAAACCCTATTTTTAAGCGTATATATATCACAAAGTTTAAATATTATAAAAGAGGAAGAGTTAACATAAATTAGTAGTGACTGATTACTGCAGTAAAAAGATTCAATATCTAACATTTTACCTATCTCTTAGTCGTGATTTTATGAATGCATTTTTTGAAGATTATTATTAAATTAGTAAAAACAAAATCGATCCACAAAATCTCAGAAAAGATTTTAAATTATTCAACCAGAATTCAAAAATTCTGTCTGGTAAAGGGGTCATTCCATGTAAAAGCATCAGATTTCGGAAAATCTCGCCGCACCATATGGGAATTTCATGAAATTTGTTAATAGTTAATATGTACAGTCAGCTCAAGAAAAAAAAGAGAGAGAAAGAGAGAGAGAGAGAGAGAAAGGACACGTCATATATTTTAACCCTTTGAGGGGCGGTGGGATACATTATGTTCCACCTAATTTTAGTCAAGATTTGCACCAGAAAGTTTTAATAAAATTTTACTTTTATGACTTTGGTAGAAAAAGTTGTAAAAGTGATTTTCGTTACTTTAAAATAAATTTTTTTTGAAAATTTCGGTGTGAATTCAACATTACAGAAATACAATTAGTTGCCCCTGAAAGGGTTAATCACCAAACTGTACCAGAAAAAAACCCTCCGAAAATGACCATTCGCCTGGAAGTTATGTCTTATTTCACTCTATGTTAAAAAAACAAACTAAGGTATTCATCTTTATACTGAAATCGTACGAAAGGGGCTGTGCATACATAACGTTATCAACTTTTTGGAAATTTTGTACCCCCTCCCCCCCTTACGATATCATACGTTATCATCCCTTGAACCCCCCCCCCCCCCCCCCGGTAATGATATCGTTATCAATGTATAAAAATTCTTTAAATTTTAGGAATTTTTTCCTTTTGTTTGGAATGATAATACGGTTACATTTGTTTTTTGCATACTTTATTAAATCAGATAAAGAGAAGTCAATAAAATATCAGTTTATATATTAAATATCATTTAAAAGAAATAATTACTATTTAAAAGTATTTAATAATAGATTTTTGTTACATAATGCATTCAACAGTAATAATATCTTTTTGAACTTCCTTCCTACACGGTGTGGGGCAGACAGAACTTCTTTTCAAGAAAACAGGTGGACAATATTCTTTCTCTTTTATTTACTATTAAACACAAGTATCATTTCAAACATACTTCGCATATGGTTTGTCAAACAGCGGATTATATATGCATACACGTATGGCAAAAGAATAGGAATGCCAAACGTTGGGATGTTCCATATTTTGGAGTTGAATAATTTTATAATCATTTAATGATTTTAATAATAACTTTATACTTTCATAAAAATAGATAACACACTACTTTGATGTAAATACCAAGTTACAAATAAAAATAGATAAAAAATGATAACGATATCAAAAGACAAACCCCCCCCCTCCCCCTAGAGATATCTTACGATATCATGTGCCAGACCCCCCCCCTCCCCCCTAAAATGATAACGTTATATATGCATAGCCCCAAACACTAAAATTGTCAATACGGAACTACTTTTAACATCATGTTTGGTTATTGCAGTAAATTTTAACGTAGTATACCAAACAAGATGTTATTCGGTTATCGTTGCAAAACAGATTGCACTGCGGGAAGTTTTTTATGCATAAGTCAAGAGCTACTTGCTGGAATGAGCTGTAAATTTGAATTAGCATATTTGAAGCTTCTAGAGATCGATTTTTGCTAAAAGATTCATAGGTTACATCTCATATTTATTTCGAAAATTAATTTAAAAATATATTTTTTGAAAATATTTGAAAAATACCGCTTGGCGCCCTTTATTTTAAGGTAGTAAAATTAATTTGCTAATTTAAAGGAAAAAAGCTATATCTCTCTCTGCCACAATCTGAGCATAAATTCTAAAATCCACAGTCAAAATTATTTATAAATTCTAGTCATTTATAAAAAAATTGTCTAACTTAATCCATATTATCAAAAAGATCCGCTTTACTGTCAATATTTTCAGGATTCGTACCACTAAATTTTAAATGCAATATTTGGCTTATGTAATGACAGAAATTTGTGGTTAAATATCACAAATAATATTATATAAATATAGTAGTATACAAAAGTTAAAACCATACGAATCATGCTTCTTGTATATAGGTCAGCTTCCGGTCAGGTACGTAGAATTTGAAAGCAGCAGCAATTCATTATTTGTAATTACCCATTTTTATAAGGTTTTTTTATGCATAAAGTATAATCAGGTGTTGTCTCACGAATTTTCCTTTTATTTGATATTTCCCAATGGCAAGTTTATTACCTGCCACTTAAGAATTAATCATTAATCCAGCATTAAATGGCAAAAATATACTCAGGCGTTAATAATACTGTTGGACAAAAAAAAAAAAAAAAAAAAAAAAAAGAAAAGAAAAGAAAAGAAAATATGTGAATTGCACAAAAAGAATATTCCTAAATCTAAATATGACATCCAAATTGCCACAACACGTACGATTTTTCCGAGAAACAGTCTGTATAATAATAACAAAAAGTGACGGATTATAATATTAATTTGCAATTCTAGATAAAATTTAAGCCATGAAAAAAGTGTTTTCACTGTCTAAGAGAACAAATTCATATAATATAACATGAAAATCTAGTTTACTGACACTTGTACCATGTATTTTTTTTTGTTATGTCTTTCCCTCTCGTCCTTTTTCATGTCCAGCAACATCCAATGTATTTTCATTTCTTTTGTCGCTGTAACTCGGTAATGTTTTACATAGATTTATTTATAGGTAATTTATGTATTAATGCATACTATAATTCATATATCACTATTCATATTCACTATAATGCATACAATAATTATTAATAATGCATTTTATTATTTACCCAATTTCCACTTATGTTTTCGCAAGATGTACAGTCGTGAAAAAAAAAAAAAAAAAAAGTAAACACCCCCTGCTAACTCCTCAACAAATTATCATAGAAGAAAGTTGCTGGTACCGAACGATTGGAAATAAAGTCTACGTTTAAATGATGTATATAAAATTTGCTTAAGAGGCCATCTACATATTAAAACGAACCATAACTTTGTTTTTTTTTCAACCGCAATGCACTAATTCTGACAGCATAAATGGATTCTACATCCTTCAATTAGCCTAAAAACAAATTTTTTTGCAATTCGTACCATAAGTTTCCGAGAAATCAATTATTTTAAAGCGAGCGTATTTTAAGGGCTATATCCAAATTGAACTTCGGTACTCGATTGTTAACCGAGAGAGCCCCCTTCTTCATCAAGGCACCTTAAGCACCACTCAAGAAGTCAATGAAGCCGGTTAGATAACAGAACAGCAGAAGAAATTTCAAAATATCTACTCACTTCTATCATAGACGGCCCCTTAAACCATCATTTTACCGTTTTTTAAGCATAATTTGAAAACTATTTGGAAGAAAAATGTGAAATTTTGGATTTTCATAAAGCAGGACTTAATAAATCTAAATCCATCAAAAAAATTGTAGGTTGCAATTCATAATTTTTTCGAAAATTAATTTCATAATTCTTAATCCATATCATAAAATTATAAAAATTGCAAATTCAGCGTACTTATGTTTGGGCACATTAGTATTATTGCTGCACAAAAAATTAGCACATTAGGAACATAACTTCAGGAGATATAAATACAAATATGAAAATGTAATTTAACATTAGAAGCACTAAATTTTGAATGGTTATAATTCAAACACTTATCATTCAAATGACTTGAAATTTGGTGTCTAGGCATTGTTTAAACCGCAGATTTGAAATATCTCGTTTAAATCGGGTATTGCTATTGAAAAAAAATGAGGTTTGAATTCGTTTTAGTATGTAGATGGCCTCTAAGCCAATTTCATATACATCATTTAAAAGTAGACTTTATTTCCAATCGTTCGGTACCAGTAACTTCCGTCTGCGATAATTTGTTGAAGAGTTAGTAGGGGTGTTTCCTTTTTTTTTTTACCACGACTGTACTTTAATTTTAAAAGTAAGCCCTTCCATATAAAAACAGTGCGTGATAGAGTGATTTCCTTGCTATATTGTGATTTAGCGTGAAATCTATAAGAATTAATTATTATTTTTACAAGGAGGGTTTTGGTAACTTAAAAATTAGTCAGCAAGTTTCCTGAACACAACTGTGATTGGAAGAGATGTCTATCTAATTTGAAGAAATTTCCACCTTTTGATTGGAGAAGCTTTGGAAATTTCGGGCTAAGGTTCATGAATTTTAGTGTTCTTAGAAAAAAGGGACATGTGTAAAAATTTTATTTTTAATACGAAAAAATATTAGACAGCACAATTGCCGGAACACGCCAGCGATTTGAAGAAGATACAGATTTAGATTGGAGTATTTTTGGTAATTTTATATGCTAGATTGGTGATGTTCTACAGCGTGTCCACAAATTGTCTTTACAACTACAACTTCAAATCTAAGTAACTAAAGAATGGAACAAGACATCTCCGTTCTGTTTGCTTCGTTTAAAAGAAGATCTCTGAAAGTTTTGTTTGCTTTGTTTTTCAGGTTCACTGAGTAAGTGATGAAGAGGTCACGTCACATTTCCACAAAACGAGCACACCGCAGGAGAAGGCGCAGTGTGTTTCATGGTTTCCAGAAACAAGATCAGATACACAGGTCCAACGACATTTCGGGACTTAATATGGTCTTGATGGTGGTTCTTTTCCATATTTAGTCCTGAAAATGTCGTTGGACCTGTGTATCCGAACTTGTTTCTACGAACCATGAAACACATCATGCGTCATCTCCTGTGAAGTACTCATTTTGTGGAAATGTGACGTCACCCCTTCACCGCTCACTCAGTACACCTGAAAACAAAGCAAACAAAACTTTTAAAGACGTTCTTCTAACACTAAAACGACCACAAATTTTACTCAAGTTTTATAAAAATATTTTACACCGGAATTTTTATTTAATTCTGTTTAACATATTTATTTAACATTTCCCTTCTTTCTATATTTTAAACTTATTTTACAAAGAAATTTCTGATTCTAACGGAAATATATTCATATGGTAGGGGTCATAATGACCCCTCACGGTCTTTTTTGGGGACAGTTCCCCCTCAGATGTAAAAAATGCTAGAAAACTTATTCAATTTCCATTCCTTTTAACAAACTAACTAATAAAGCAAATTCAATGAAATTTTTTGAATTGTTAAGTATAGGATTACTTGTTACAATAAACAAAACATACGGATGAAAAATATTTAAATTAATTAGGAAAACTTAATTAAGTAACCTACTGTTTTTTGTTTCCGTAATTATTATATATCACTGCGCACATAATTTCTCAAAAACTATTAAAGATAATGGTTTGAAAATTTCTGAGTGCATTAATATTATCCTTCTGCATAAAATGAACTAAAATATTAGAATTATCTTATATAATAAAAGTTTTCTTTGAGAAATTATACGAGAAATTTTACAGATTTTCTTTTTTTAATTTTTATTGTTAATTATAAATAGTATACTAAATGAAGATAATTAAAAGATTTTAATTCATTATGTTAAGCGAAGTGTTATCTTTAAATTAAAATCTATTTAAAGTTATTAAATTTAAATAAACACGATATATCATGAGCTCAGTTATATATAGTAATTACGAAAACAAAAAAACAGTAGGTTACTTAATTAAGTTAGCTTAATTAATTTAAATGTTATTGATTAATCTGTTTTGTTTATTGTAACAAGTAATGCTATACTTAACGATTAAAAAAAATTCACTGAATTTGCTTTATTAGTTAGTTTGTGAAAAGGTATGGAAATCGAATCAGTTTTCTAGCATTTTTGACAGGTTGAAGGGGAACTGTCCAATTTAGTGTTAAATAACGAAAACAGAACTCAGATATCTTGTTCCATTCTTTTGTTATCTAGATTTGAAGTTATAAAGGTAATTTGTGGACACGCTGTATATTTTTGAGAAAAATGGGCAAATCAAAGAAGAATTTTTACTGTTTGAACGCCATATAATCAACGGAAAAAATAGTTCAATTTTCATATTTTCTTGAAAGTATGGGTTAAAATTTTAGTTAAGTCTTCTAGTCAGATACAGTCTAATCTTTGGAGCATCTTGCCACATATAAAAGCTTACTAATTTCAGAAAGCGCAAATTAAAATTTAAAATTCCCATTAATTTAAAGGAATTTAACTTCCTTTAAACAAATTCGTTAATTCTTTATTTGTAATTTAATAAATAACTAGAAAGATAGCCCGTCAAAAATGACGGAAAATGAGATAGAAAGATATATATACCTTTAAGACCTGAAGAGTTTTAGTAGAAATTAAAAGTCTTGCCTTTTAACTTAAATTAATAAGATCACATTTAATTGAAAAAAAGATATTTAAAAATTTTTTCGATCTCAGGTGACGTGAAGGGAGGATCCACACAATTGTTTGGTGCAGGCTCTGCTTTAGTGCCAGAAACAGAGGAAATTGTTTTTCCCTTTGCCTTAGGATCACCTACACAGTTGTGTAGGTCAGGTCTTAAAGGGATAAAAGACATGTGCAAGAATATGAGTTTTCCTTTCTTGTTACGCAGTAATAGATGAAAATATCACAATTTAAAAACAAAACGAATTTATGAAAAACTATGTAATAATGAATACAGAAAAAATGAAATTAAAATTTGTTCACAAAACTTCAGGATATACGATGTTTTTTGTAAAAACTCTTTCATTATTTAAAAGCCGGCCTTGCTCTTCAGTATCTTCTACATAAATTTTTAACTGCTCTTCCTCTTTACATCTTGAAATACTTACATATAGTTGTCCATGAGAAAAAACCGGTTCTTTTAAATACAGTCCAACTGTAGAAAATGTTTGTCCTTGTGACTTATTTATCGTCATTGCAAATGACAGTATAACTGGAAATTGGCGGCGTTTAAGAATGAAAGGTAGAGAAGTTTCACTTGGTATCAAATCAATTCTTGGTATGTGAACTCTATCATTTTGATTTGTTCCGGTTAAAATGAAAGCATCAATAAAATGGTTGTGGAGAGAGTGCACAATTAATCTGGTTCCATTGCACAAACCTTTTCTTGGATTCATGTTTCTGAGAAGCATGATGATACTTCCTTTTTTCAGAGTAAGCTTATGAGGAGGCATCCCTGATGCAGTTTGTTCATGCAAGAACTGAGGTGAATAATTATTAACATTTTCTTGGTTGTCAGACACGACTGAATCTGCACTATAGTAAGTTCTTCCATCTTCAGGCAGCAAATTCAAAATTTTGTTATTTAATGATAATGCATGTTTGTTTTTTGTTGTCAAAATTACTTTTTTTTCAAGTTGTTCAAAATCGGTGTAGTTTATATGATCTCCATATACACTTGCAATAATTGAATCTTTGCAAACCATTGATGGTGGAATTTCTATTGTACCTGCAGGTAAATTTGATATATCGGGTGTTTTTCCTTCACCAATTTTAAGCTGCCACTCATTAAAGGAATTTTGCCCTTCAGATCTCATATTTTCAGATAGTCTAAGTTGTATAAATTCTTGCCAAAGTGTGCTTGATTTCAAGCATGTTTCAATAATTTCTGTTCTGTTTCCTCTTATAACAACTGGCAATGTCTGGCGAAAGTCTCCACCTAATAACATAACCTTGCCTCCAAAAGGCATGTCATTCAACATTATTTCCCGCAGTAAGACATCTATACAACGAAGAGCATGGCATGACATCATTGTCACTTCATCAATTATAATTAATTTAGTTTCACGTAATATTTGAGCTTCACTTGAAGACGTTCGAATGGCAGATGTGGAAGTTTCTAAAATCGGCACTGGTAATTTGAAGCCAGAATGAACAGTTTTACCACCCTCTAACAAAATTGATGCAATTCCTGTTGTTGCATGTGGAAGTACTACTTGGCATTTACCTCTAATAAAATGCATAATTACGTTGTACAAATATGTTTTACCAGATCCTCCAGGACCATCTAAGTAAAAACAACGTCTCGTAACAGAATCACTTTCAAGTGCTGATTTTATTTGGTTGAAAGCTTCTCGTTGTAAGAAATTTAAAGTTGCTATTTGGTCAACAGCTACTTCAGCTTCATTAAAATAATCGAATTCTTCATTTTGAATTTCCTGCAGTATATTGGGAGTAGGAAGATTAAATGATGTACAGTTTAATCCATGAGATTCCAACATGCAATTAATATCTTGCAAAGCTCGGTTCTGAGCAGCTGATTCATTATAAGTTCTTGAGTAATCTTCGCTCATTGAATTTTTATATTTTTCCCACAAATTAGCTGCATTTGTTGGATTACAAAATATACAAATAAATGCAAAAGTTTGACGCATTTGTAATGGCATTGCAGTTAAAGTAGCCTCTTCTAAGCATTGATCCCATTCATTATCTTCAGCAAGAAGACAACGTGCACGTGCAGCTTCTTGAAATGTGTTGTACAGATCTCCATCAAATGTTCGTAAATCTTCAAAGCATGTAGCACCAGGAACATAAAGGAGAAGTAACCGAAGACAGAAACGTTCAATGTCTTTTGGATTAACATAATATAATCTTGTAACAATTTTATCGTCTCCTCTTTTTCGTTTTTTCCAAGCATTTTTCTCGTATACATAATGATATGGTATATCAACATAAAGATATTGTTTTGCTTCATTATTTGTTCTATTCAACTTAAACAAAGCAGTCAGCATCGTTTCGCGGTTGGCAGCTTGTTCCAGAGCAGCATTTTCACCACCAGCATGAAAATAAACCTGTTGTCTTAAAGGCAAATGAATGGCAACACGAATTATTGCATGAGAACGATCATGCATTTCATTTTCCAGTAACCGCCACATTGCCTCTGGTGCACTCACATCACTCACATATCGAGAATCAACATGTGACGACAGTTCATCATACACAAACTCGTTACTTTCATTATTTCCAGCATGAATTACTACATTTGCTGCATCATAACCTTTGTATATGTACTTGTAAATGTATTTAATAGATTTGATAGATGTGCAGGCTTCAATGTTGAAGTGCGCGTCATATTTAAGTAGTAAATATGCATTATATGGTACGACGTAGCGATTATCTATCTGTTTGCCGCGAACTATAGCAGTTGGGCCTTGTCGTCTTTGATAGAGTGGATAACCATTCAGATTAACTTTAGTTGTTTCTTGAAACTCTTTTGGAAACTCTTTTGTGCATTTATTACCATCCATGCATGGAGAATTCGGATTCAAAGTTCCGCATGGCCCGTGGACCATAGTACGAAGAACAATTTCTGATAATCGTGGATAAGTTTCTGGATCTGGTAACTCCGAAGAAATACAACGGTTAACTTGAGCAGCATTACGAAATTTATAGGGCTCTGATAGAATTAAAAGAATATGAGCATGTGGAAGACCTCTTTTTTGAAATTCAATAGTATATACAAAGGCCACAGCTTTACCAAATAGTTCCCCATTTGTTATATCATTCATTAATGCTGATAGTTTGATTTTAAACACTCTCGCTACAAAGTCAGGTCTATCTGATGACGTTTGTCCGTGCAGTAGATTTTTGACTATTCCTGGCCATTGTGGATTGCACGTGAATGTACAAAACACATCTGGTTTTCCAAACTTTGTAACAATGGACATAGCATCATTGTATCTCTCTCTCATATTTCTAGGAGACCCTTGAAATGAAGAAGGTAGAATTATGGTTTTTCCAGCAGTAATACCTGCATCAGCTGCTCCTTGGGCTACAAAGTCCCTGAGGCCAGAATAATCGTCTGCACGAAGTTTTTTTTGCTTCTGTCTTATGAAATTGAGATTATTAGCTTCCACTTGTAAGTGAGAGTCTATTATCCACTGTTGAGCAAGTTTTCCACCATGCAATATTGGATTAAACTCATTATCCCGAATCGCTGTTTGAGCAACTTTGAACTGAAGCATTGATATATTACTTCGAACACCAGGTGAAAATCCTGGATAAGGTGATAGTGATAAATTTGTTGTCCAGCCAGGCTCTCCGTTTGGGTAGAATATAGGATAAGTCATTGGATCTAAATTAGGACTTAAAATATTCAAGTTTACAAAAGGTTGGTCATTATTTCTTGGATAAATTCTGATATCGCGTTGAAAGGGTGGTTCACCATCGTCATTTAAAAAAACCATAGCTACTTCGTTTGATGTCGGCAAATTATATCGCCTGTTGTCTGAATGGCGATCTCGACGCAATACCATATTAACTCTTGGCATTTTTAAATTGTATCTTTGTGCATGTTGTTGCTGCTCAGTCTCCACCTCACTCAATTTTTTGAAAACTTGAGCATAAGGATTTTGCCGCATAAGTAAATCAAGTTCAAGCAAAACATTTGGTAAACAGTTGTCATTTTCGGGAATAGACGCTCTTCTACAGCTTGTGTTGTATCCAAAACATACAGTTGAGCAAATTTTCTTTGTTGGTCATTAGGAGGATGCAAGTAGGAAGTTCGGTGATAAATTTGGCCTTGAACTTTAAAACAATAAAGGCCGTGTCCCGAAGCATTTCCAGCAAGTTTAGCACCCATGGAAGCAAATTAAATGGCACTATTGTATGAGCGAATATTTTCTTTGAAATTACGATAATTAAGTGCATTTGAATTGCTCATCAAGTCTTGGAGGTATGGTGGAAACCGATGACGTTGTGGAAGCCTAATTTTACCTTTATGGCAACAAATGTTAAATTTTCCATCTCTGGGTTTCTCAGCTTGAAAATGGCGCGCTTTGCAAAATTGGCAGAGAATGCTTAATTGTCCACACGTATGAGGCTCAATAACGTGAGACTGAGAGGCTTCAGAAATTAATTGTTGCTGATTTTCGTAGTAGTTTTGTCGTTGAGTCAAAAACCGCCGAGAATGCCGTTCAGCATCATGACTAAGTCTGATTAACCTTTGTTCTTCATTTTCACTTGAACGTTGTGTAGAAGTACGCAAAGAGTTATGAGATAATCTCACAGATCGATCACTATGGCTTTCATTAACTCTTTGATTTGAATGCCGTAATCTATTTTCTTCTCTGATAGAATTTAATGTTTCTTGCGACTGCCGAGCTAGCCATCGGGCTCTACGTTCTCTGTCTGAACGCCGTTTACGTTCGGATGCAGTTTCATTCATTTCAAATGAAAAATACAATAAATTGATGAATAAAATATTCTATATTACATTCCTACTTCATTATTCTTTTTTCACTCAAAAAACAAAATAAACGTAAAAAAAACAGTTGCCGCTTTGATTTGCCATTATCGTACACATAATTTTAATTTAACACGCACATTTAATTTTATTATAAAACACCAAGTTTTCATTCAAAGCAAAAATTTACAGGTTACCACGCCAGGCAAAAAATCGCCCTTTTGGTGCTAAAAAGAAACCCCGGTGCGTCTGTGACATCTGTACCTATTTTTATTTAATACACATTTAATGCAACGTTAAAAGATTTAAAAAAATGCAAATAAAACTATAAAAACAATTGAGGTAATTCACTGTTGGATGAATGCTAACATCGGTTCACTTTTTCTCATGCAGGCTATTTCGTGGCGCTGGGATAGATATTCAAAGCGTGATTTTTTGCCAAACTATTCCCCAAATTATACAAATCGACATAATTTTTCTTTGAAATAACGAAAGAACAAATAAATTAGAAAAACAGTAATATTAATACAAATAAAAAGTTGAAGCAAAAATTACTTGATCACGTAACAAACACGTGCACCGTGTTTAATGTCAAGTGAAAGTAACATTTACGATCATCCATCTTATAATTTGGCGATAGTTTTTTGGTCAACGGCATAATCAAGTAGTACCGCAAAATTAAACACGGTTTCTGAAATAGTTTTAACGATAGCGCAAAACATTAAACTTTTCCAATTTTGAATATTTTATAGACGGGATTTCAGACAGAAGAAATTGTATATTGAATTTTTGGGTATTACTTAGTTAACCCGTCGACCAATTTTGCCATATTATATAAATCTCCAAACCACTCGCCAAGTTATACAAATTGACATAATTTTTATTATAAATAACGAAAAAACAAATAAATTAGTATAAAATTAATAAAAATATAAATAAAACGTCGAAATAAAAACCACTTGATGACGTAAACACGTGTAACTTGCATAAAGTCAAGTGAATGTGACATTTACGATCAACCAGTATTGGCATTTAATCTTATAGTTTGGCGATAGATTTTTGGTCGACGGGATAGCTAAGTAGTACCGATTTTTGTAAGTTGAACGAAGCCTAACATTGCTGCGATCAATGAGGCAGCCCAATCGAAATTGTGAGGGAAACACAGACTTAGATTTTATATAAATATATTTAAAATTTAATATTTAAACTTTTCGCTCTCACCGCCTTGCATAAATTACAAACTATGGTGCAGATAGTGCAAAATAGGAGAGAATTTAATACTTTTCCACTATAGGGGCCTTGGCGGTTTTTTAAAAAACTTGATGGAATTCAGGCATCAGAAAGTAAGATTTGTTGCCAAATGTTAAAAACAGCTACGAAAACAAACTTGATGAATTTTTTTGTTTGTTTCTATAAATTTGTTTATATTTTAATTAAATGTATATATTATTGTTGTTTTTTATACACAAATAACTTATGTTTCTGAATAAAATTAGACAAATGGCTTCTTTATGTTAAATACGTTGTATAAATGTTGAAAAAAAAATCCGTGTGCATATGAAATAAAATAGTGAATAGGTTGCCAGAAAATATGTTGCCAAATTCCCTTCTTCGCGAAGGCAGATTTCGCTATTTCGCCAAGGCCCCTATACTGGAAAACTACCGACAATTTAATTTCTGTATCCAGCTATGTAAAGCCCATTAAAATCGGGCAGTTAGGAGCTCAGATAGTACAGCGCGTCATATTTTATTTGTAGCATAGGGATGACGATATAAAAAAGTATATTTTCGTATATTACACTTTAAATTCTCACCCATATATTTTGAAAAAAAAACCCTTAGAAGCCGGAGTTTAAATTAAATTGCGGTGACCTCGTATGGAATATTAATGGTTTTTAATGGGGATTTCGCGAAATTAGCTAGCTAACGCTAAGTTGGCTAAGAAGCTAGCTAACGCTAAGCTTCATATATGACAACTTATTTTTGTCAACAAATTTGGCGATATTTCATAAAATGTGGCGATAATCCGCCAAGTTGTTCAGTTTTTGGCACTACTGTGGTAACCCTACATTAGTATTTTTCAACAATTTTTCATTACAATGAGGCGGTCCTACCGGAATCGTGAGGGACACACAGAGACTTGGATTTTATATAAATAGATAACACACAAACATATTTTCAGAAGAAAAATATTTCTGTTTTCAAAAATTTATTTATGATTCGACTCGAACCTCGGATCGAGTCAGTTTCGGATAACATAGGATTAGTCAACTCGATGTAGTACTCTAGTTTCGCTTTAATAACTCTGTCTAAATTAGGTTCAAGGCATCTTTCATTCAGAGCTTTAACGATAACGAAGATATAACAATGATGATATAACAAAGTTTTCTTTGCTTTGTGCGAAATACTGTGAGGCTGAGTTAATGCTGGAAGATCACATTAATTCGGTAAGTGGTACCGTGCATATTGTCAGCTACATTACGAAGTATGGAGCTCGGTTTTTCATATACAGGAAGAAATCGTGGCCACTTCTAGCCCTAATCGTGGTGTAATCAGATTTTGAACGAAGCAAGGTAAGTCTACTAAAAAATTAATTAACCCTTTGTATCATCGCGTTGCATATCTGCAACATACCAAAAATCAATATTACTTTATACAGGGGGTGGGGGGAGGGTTAAATTTTTTTTTTCTTTATTGCTGTTATCTCCGAACTCAGTACTTAATATAGATTGCTCATAGAATTCTGAACAGACGGTGAAACCGAGTTAATTTTACATGATAAAGTTTATTTTATCATTTGAGCAGTTCCACGTCGTTACTGCTAAAACAAACTTCGTAAACTGTGTATAATTAAAAAGACTGTAGACGTCCAAAAATAGATTTTTTACAAAAATAAGTTCATGTACTTGACAATTTTGTATTAGAAAATTGACAATATATTTGAGAAGTATGTAATTTTCTGTTTATTGCAGATGAGAAAAAAGTACTTTTTATTCAATAATTTTTTATTTTTATGTTCTAAATTTTTTTATATTATTTTTTACATGCTTAAAATGATGTATTCTAACATCTGAGTAAATATTTGTCAAATCCGAGTTGTTGAGTCAGAAAGAGTTTAAATATAACTGTATGTAATAATAAATGAGTGAATTATTACCCCATGTTTCTGTATGATTTTTGTTTGTTTACCTACGAGTTATTGGCCCTTCCATTTTTCACAAGTATTGTAGAAATAACTGCTAGATTTCTACTTGGATAACTTTTATAATAAAGTTTCACTTCGTAGAATATCTTGCAATATTAATTGTATTCAAACCACAGAATTCTTCAGGATTGTGACTATCAGAAAATGAAATCATTTCTTTTGAAAATGTATTTTATCCACATCATGATACTAGATTGCAACATACCTGCTCAAGTGGGAATTCTCGGAAAGAAGAATTTCCCGGATGTGGTTAGATCCATTCATTCCGATAATGTGTAATCTTTGATATACAATGGATAGTTGAGAAGATTGCACGTTAAAAACCCTTTGCAGAGGAAATTTCACCTTTCAAATAAGAATTTTGACTGGTCTGCGTTGAATCTGTTTTCTTTTAAATGAAGAGTGTTTCCTACATATTATTTTATGTTGATTTAGGGAAAAAATAATCAAACAGTTCTATCACCGAGAGTTTCATCAGAAATCGAGAATTTCTGTCTGATAGGTAAATTATAAATTTGGTCATAATGACAGCAGAATTTCAATTTCATATGTTATAAATTTAGTCATGAAAATATCAGACACGTAAAAAATATAACAGAGGCTATTGTTGATTGCTGCATAGGGGAGCAACAGCAAGAATTGCACCAGAAAAAAAAGTCTAAATGGCGCTTAGTTGTAAATAAAAATATTTTGGTAGATATAACAAAATTTAGATTTTTTGGTACCTTTTTGGTTTCGACTTTATGGTACCTATAACAAAATGTTGACCTTTTTGGCACTTTGTGGCTATTTTGGCACCTATTTTGTTTTTATTTTTTGCTACCTATAACAAAATAATAAAATAAAAAATACTACCGATTTTTAAATTTTTTTTAATAACATTTTTGATTCTGATAAATCTTAATTCTGATTTAACTTTATCTTTACTCAAGGGCGAAAAAATGTTGAAAAGTGAAAAGCGCAGTATTTCGGAATTAAGAGTATCGAAAAATATAAAAAACAGCTAAAACAGTTCAGAAAAGTAAATTATTATTTAGCAAACCCAGACATTTGTTATTTTGCTTACCATTTGAAAACCGGATAAAACAATAATTTCTTTTATTTTGCTTACCATTTGAAAACCGGATAAAACAATAATTTCTTTCAGATGTTATTTTTGGTATCTAACACTGGGATATAAAAGCAACAGTACTTTTTTGAAAGATGTAATATATACATTTTATAAACAGAAATTACAATAATATAAACACTCCATCATATTATTCTATTTATGAACATTCCATTATATCATAGATTCCCGACAGGGGCGGTACCGCCCCACAGTGGGCGCTGGAGTCTTCCAGTGGGGCGGTAGCGGCTACAGAGAAAAATGGGGCTTTAACAGTCAGTCACGGGGGGGGGGGCGGCCATGGCGTACTTACCTATTTAGAAAATTGATATAATAAAACTAGCTCACCTTCCCCACCCCCCCTCCTCTAGTCCTGCATTGACCAGTGATAAAAACTTTAAATATACCTGTATTAAATGCAAATCTATGTAAACGAACGCAAAGCTGGGGATCCCAAATTGAATTTCTTTTACGCAAAAAATCGCCACTAAAACTCGCCGAAAACAAACTTTTATTATATCGGGTAAAAAAATATGGCCACAATTCTTTCATGAATCTCAAAAATCGCTATAATTGGCATTAAAAATAGTTATAAATTCAAAAATCACGGAGTACAAAATTAGCTATATTTGGAACTAAGAAGAACTAAAAGTGAAATTCAGAAATGAATACTAGCAATTTTGGCTTCAAAATCTATATTAACTCTCTACCCAGGACTGCGGTCAAGACTACAGGTATTTTTAATTGTTTTTCGTTCATCGGATTTGGCTAAGCTTGGGTTCATTGCAATAGCTAATATACAGTTTAAGAAAAGGAGCGACTGCGCATCACTAAACGACGTACCGTCAACCGGGGCTACTTTGGGCCACTTTTTCTTGGTTCCACTCACATTTCCATTATTAAAAAATATTATATGTGATTTTTCAACGTCGAAATGGAGTTGTAAACAATTTACATGAAACAATGAAGCAAACTGTATGGTTTTAAAGAGGAAATGTTTTATTTTTATATTTTTTAACTATTTTTAAAGTTTTCGAACAAAGTAGCCCCTGCTGGGGGCTTCTTTGGTCGATTCACTTAGTTTTATATAAAATTAATACATTTCATATGTAAATGAATACATTTTTATTGAAACTCCCTTTCAATAACATTTGCTAAAATATTAACACTGTAAACTCGATAAACAAATGTTTTTCTTTTTTTTTTTTACATTTAAACACAATAAATCATTTGTTAATATTAAAGAAACAAGAACCAGTTTTCGTCATGTTATCCTCAGCAACTGGAACAAAAACAATTAATGTAACATTTTGATACAGTAACATTTGAAAAAAATGTTACTTAAAACATGTTTTAACCCGGGAGAACTCGCTAGTGAGAATGCCCAATTGCTTTTCTTTTACTTTACATTCATATAATGTAAAGTTTTTTTGGTTGGATTAGTACTTTTATTCACAAAATAGGTAAAATAATTATAAAACATTTTGAAATTTTAATTAAAATGAAAAATGATTTAAATAAGAGTCTTAAAAAAGTACGACTGTGAGAGAAAATCTCATGCAGCGAGTTCTCCCGGGTTAGAGATTTGGTTGTACAAAAGGAATTTCTAAGTAATTTGGTTAAGTAATATTTTCGGACCAAAAAAGGCCTGGCACAAAGTGGCCCCGAAATACTAGTTTTCATGTTAGCTTTATGAAAACGCGAACATTTCCTCTCAAAATAAAAAATTAAAGGAAAATCTATGATCACACATGGGTTACAGGTTACTAAAGATAATATTTTGACACTTACCCTATTTGTAGCTCTTATCCAGATTGTTTCACTATAGAAAGTTTGGAGAGTTAAAATTTACACACGAAAACAGTTGTTTACGAACACATCCAGTATTGCCACTAAAAAAATTAAAATACCCCAAACAATTCATATACCCTATAGTAGGGTATAAAATATTTTTCAAGGGCAAAAACTCCAAATTATCTTGTATTGTTTCTTCAATACAAAGAATAAAAAAGTTTTTTATGGGATGTACCAAAGTAACCCCGCAAGGACCAAAGCAGCCGGTACTTTCTGGGTTGATGATAGCAAAATTGGAACTCTACTTTAACCAATTTTTAAAACTTCACCAGCCTCAACCGTCAGATTAATTTTTTTTTTCATTTCTTGTTGAATTTTTGCTTAATTTTAAATTTTTAATAAACAATTTGTTACTACTTTTGATGGTAAATTTAATTAATTCCTGCTTTGTGATTCTTAACAGATAAATAAATAGATAAAATAGATATACTAGGTAATATGCAACAATATTTTAATATTTGGTATAATTAACTATTATGGAAGAGGGGGCGTTGGAATTTTTTTTCTTGCAAAGGGAGCGGTGGTCTAGAAAAGGTTGGGAACCTATACACTATATGAATATCAAGAAAATAAAATCACAGCTTATTTTACTTATGAGCATATTTCGAAAAATTTCTATAAATCTTTTGTTACTGTTTGAAGATTGGGATTATTTTTGATTTGAAGACCATTATTTTCTTTCTTACTTTCTTTCTTTTCTTTCATATATCAAAGCAAAAGTATTTTTTGGAATATGCAAAAGATGTCGTTTACATATAGTAATAATATTTAAAAAAAAAATAGATTATGTTTTGTAATTTATGAAATTCCACCTGGCTGAATTTTATTAAACTGATTTAAGATTTAAGAACTTTAAAAATACATTTCCAGTGAAAACTTCCGTTAAAAATTATTTTGGCTTCAATAACAGGAGATTTTCTCTTATCAATTGAAAAATTGATGAAACATTAATTATTTTTTATTATTTCTTTCTTTTACGTTTTTATGAATACTCCAAATTGGTTTGTGAATATGTCAGTTATCTAAATATCCCCCAAAACTGTAAAGAGAAAGTTTTAAATATTGTTGCAGTTCTAAGTAGAAATTATTTCTTATCAATTAAAAAACTGGATAAACCATTTTTTTAATATAGTCTATCTCAGATTTGGATATTAAAGCAAAAATACTTTTTCGATGCCTTAAAATTTGCCATTTACAAATATTAGACACAATAATCCAAACATGCGATTATGATTTTCAGTTAATGAACATTCCATTTATTTGAATACCAAGAAAATGATAAAATGAGCATGCTTAATTTATGAACATATTTCCAAATTTCTAGAATTTGATTTCTTTCTTTAGCGCTTTTTTGAGTATGTTAGCTGTCTGAATACAAAGAAAATTCGAAAAAAAAAAATGTCTTAAACATTATTTCATTTAGAAAGCTGAAGTTATTTTCTTACCATTAGAGAAACATATAAAGTGGTAATTTTGGTTTTTCTTTCTCGTCTTTGGATATTAAATCCTTCTACACGTGACGTGGATGCATAAAATTCTCAAATTTTTTAACAATATTTTTTAATAGAACATTTAACGACAGTATTTCTACGGTTAAACAAACGAATTTTGCAACGTGTGCGTGACCTAGCAAAATTGGTCATCATACGGTGCGTTAACACCGACGCCGGACGCTGCGATAGAATGCAACTCAACAAATGGAGAGGGGCCGGAATATATCCGATTCTACAGCTAAGCCGATTCATCATCAACTCCTTATCGTGGAATCTCATAAGAATGAACCACTCCTGGGTAGAGTTGCAAAGGGTGGAAAAAACCGTGCTTTTTGAAAATTTCCGGGATTTTTCAGAAAGTTTTAAGCATGGAATTTTTTTAATTTATTATTTTCAGTTATTTTTAATGATTTCAGTTTTTGTAAATGTAAACAAAACTAATAATATAAAATATAAAAAAATTGCACGGTTTACATTAAAATTAACGAAGTAAGCTGTAGAAATATTAAGTAAGAAAAATTAAAATACAATAAGAAATTTGGAATTTTAATCGTCGATAAGTAAAAAGTGAAAGAGGCAGACGAGAGATTCATCTTCTCTGGCATGAATGTAAACTTCACCTCTGTTCTTCTAATCAACGGACGTAAACAAAAAGAAAGTGAACAAAATTAAAAGCAAACGATGCAAAAATACAAAGCAACTCGTTAGAAAATTAATATAAAGTATACTTGAATAAGAGATATGCGAGCCAACAGAAACTAAAAAAAAAAATTACTTTTTAAAGAAACATTTATATCTTCACCTATTTACAGCCGCCATTGTTGTAAAGTTAATAAATTATAAAGACTCAGACTGAAAAATCATAAGTTTTGTGAATTTACACTGTAAAATCTATCGTTTTGGAACATTCTTCCCTGAAATTTCTTTAAAACAAAAATTTCAAATAGAAAAATAACTGGTTTTGTTTATCTTCAAAACTCCTTCAAAATTTCCAATATTCCCCAAAATTCCCGGGTTTATTCCTGTCCCTCAAAATCTGCGATTTTTTTGCAACTCTACTCCTGGGGACTACGGAGGGTCCCCTAACATAGAATTACTCTACCGCCAGCCGGAATTGAGGATCCTCTATGAAAAGCTACCTCTGCGATTCATTACAGCGGACAAAACAACACATAAACATGAAATATTAGTAAAATAAATAAAAAAGATGGATTAAAAGAAAGGAAAATTAATGCCCCCCACCCCATCGTGCGTACCCCGGGTAACTACTGTGAGGATGTCAGGGCTAAGGGGCAGAAGTTGAAATCAAACAAGTAATATAAAAATTTTGTTTTTAAAGTCAATTCCAACTTAGGCCATCAAAGAAAAATTTAATATAATCCCTTAAGCTAATATTAGTTTTTGTTGCATTAAAATATCTCAATTTGTTGATTTTCTATAAGCAACTAGGTTTACAATGGAACTCTATGGGAATTTGGCGAAATATTAGAGATACCGCAATGTTGGCGTCACTTTTGGCGACTCATTTTGACCGCCAAATTTGGCGATATATCGCCAAGTTGGCGACAAACTTGGCGGTATTTGGCGACAGAACAGGGTCCCCCCTATGGTAACCCCTTAATGAAAATACTTTCATTGACCTTCAATGACCAATGGCCGCCATTTTGTTTCCCATGCAAAACTAAAATTAATTAATTAAAAATTAATTAATTAATTAATATTTGAAAAAACTGTATTAACATCAATTGTCATCCAGTACAAGTTAAAAAAAAATTATTTCAACTTGATAGGATGAATAATGAGTATTTTATTAACGATTGAAAATTTGAACAAGATAAATATATAAATAAATAAATATAGGGAGAGTGTGAGCTAATAGTAGGAATTGAAAAAAATGGGGATCAGGCCGGACCTTGTGGTACCGTCTGCTCATCTGTCATCAGAGCAGCCACCTGGTTTCATCCATATGAGGGAAACTGCGGATCACAGCTTCCCAAGTCCCGAGTGGGTAATGGATGTCCACACGGTGCTACTCCAAATGATAGAATTTCCAGACAAAAATTTCTATTTGGCGCTAAAAGATTAAAAATTGTGTACGGCTTGCTCGTGTCGAAGGAGTTAAAACAAAAACAGTTTTTGGAAAATGTGAAAAGTACTATTCACAAATGGTGATCATGCAAATTAAAACACTCGATTATGGTATTCAGAGAATAGTAATAAATTAATAAAAGCATTGCTCTTTTTTTTTACCATTTAAGAAGACATTTTCAGATTTCTTTTTTTCCTTTTGTGCTTTTCTTCCAGCACGCTTCATGAATACACCAGCTGTCTGAATACCAAGAAAATTATAAACAAACTGATATCATAAAATTTGTTTTCAGTTGCAATTCAGAAGTTAATTCCTTACCATTTAAAAACTGGCATTCCATATTATACATGCATATGCATTTTTTCTCGCATTCCATTATTAATTCAAAAGCACTTTTTGGAAGATGTAAAACAGGCCTTTTGCAAATAGTAATTATAATAATGTAATCATGTTTCTGTAAATTATAAGCTTGTATAAATACAGTGGAGTTTTATGAATGATCCAGTGAAGTATTGACTTATTACTCATTGAGTACGTACTTAGGTACAGTCGTGGAAAAAAAAAGTAAACACCCCCTACTAACTCTTCATTAAATTATCGTAGAAGAATGTTATTGGTACCGAACGATTGGAAATAAAGTCTACTTTTAAATGATGTATATAAAATTTGCTTAGGGGGCCATCTACATATTAAAACGAACCCAAACTTTGTTTTTTTTTTCAATAGCAGTACACAATTTTGACAGCATAAATGAACTCTACACCCTTCAATAAGCCTAAAAACGAATTTTTATGCAATTCGTACCATAAGTTTCCGAGAAATTAATTATTTTAAAACGAGCGTATTTTAAGGGCTGTATCCAAATTGAAGTTCCGTACTCGATTGTTAACCGAGAGAGCCTCTTTCTTGATCAAGGCACCTTAAGCTCCACTCAAGGAGTCAATGAAGCCTGTTAGATTACAGTACAGCAGAATAAATTTCAAAATGTCTGCTAACTTCCATCATAGACGGCCCCTTAAACCATCATTTTGCCGTTTTTTAAGCATAATTTGAAAACTACTTGGAAGAAAAATATGAAATTTTGGTTTTCCATAAAGCAAGACTTAATAAATCTAAATCCATCAAAAAAATTGTAGGTTTCAATTCATAATTTTTTGGAATATTAATTTCATAATTCATAATTCATATCATAAAATTATAAAAATTGCAAATTCAGCGTATTTATGTTTGGGTATATTAGTATTATTGCTACAAAAAAAATTAGCACATTCGGAGCATAATTTCAGGAGATATAAATAAAAATATGAAAATGTAATTTAACATTAGAAGCACTAAATTTTGAATGCTTATAATTCAAAAACTTATCATTCAAATGACTTGAAATTTGGTGTCTAGGCATAGTTTGAACCGAAGATTTGAAATATCTCGTTAAAATTGGGTATTGCCATTGAAAAAAATGAAGTTAGGATTCGTTTTAATATGTAGATGACCCCCTAAGAAAATTTTATATACATCATTTAAAAGTAGACTTTATTTCCAATCATTCGGTACCTGTAACTTTCGTCTACGATGATTTGTTGAGGAGTTAGTAGGGGGTGTTTACTTTTTTTTTTTTCCACAACTGTACATCCGCAGATCAACTCAAATTACATTTAAGCATTAGTAGACATATAAATTTTTTTTCGTAGAATTTAGAGAAATTCATTTACTATTTTAAATATATTCCTTAACGTTTTTGTTGTCTGCTGGATTGTTTCTGCATGGCGTAAGATGCCCAAAACGCTGTAGATCATCTAATTAGGATGAACTCATCAAATGTTTTGTTTTAGGTAGCTTTCATTACAAAAAGCTACCTATTGCAGCCGTTCGGAGGAAAGCGATTTCAAAAAATTTTGGTATGTATTTTCATCGATCATGACCCCCAGACCCCGAAACCACCCTCCGTTCAAAATTGATATATATATATATATATCTGACCTTTGTCACACTGTAACTCTCGTATTTATGAACCGATTTCGATGAAACTCGGTGTGTACATAGTACATACCAATGTCTCAACCGAGTTCGTTGGCCAACTTCTTCCGCCGTTTTGTTTCAAAATGGCGGCCATTTAAATTTTTTTTAAAAATTTAAATCTTGAAATGTGGTACCAAAAATTTGGAAATGGAAAAATATTTTTTTTCTTATGTATTTGACCATACAAAGATTCCGGAGCAGTTTTTGTTTCGTTTATATCTTAAAAAATGGCTGAGTTATAGCATTTTGAATTTCTAGCGTGGCTGACATTTTGAAACGTCCTGAATTTTGTCACGCGATAAAAGGCGTATTTATGAACCGATTTGGATGTAACGTCGTTTATACATAGGACATACCAATGTCTCGACCGAGTTCGTTGGCCAGCTTCATCCGTCATCTTGTTTAAAAATGGCGGCCATTTACATTTTTAAGAAAAATTTAAATTTGAAATGTGGTACCAAAAAATTGAAAATTGAAAAAATAATTTTTTCTTATGTGTTTGACCTTGATAAAAAGATTCGGGAGCAGTTTTCGTTTCGTCTATATCTTAAAAAATGGCTGAGTTATAGCATTTTGAATTTCTAACGCGGCTGACATTTTGAAACGTCCTGAAATTTGTCACGTGATAACAGGCGTATCTATGAACCGATTTGGATGTACCTTGGTGTGTACATAGTACGGACAAATATCTCGACCGAGTTCGTTGGCCAGCTTCATCCGCCATATTGTTTCAAAATGGCGACCATTTAAAAAATTTAAAAAAATTAAAATTTAAAATAAGATACCAAATTTGGAAAATGAAAAAAATTTGTTTTGTATGTGTTTGACCTTAATACAAAGATTCCGGAACAGTTTTTGTTTCTTCTATATCTAAAAAAATGGCTGAGTTATAGCATTTCGAATTTCTATTGTGGCTGACACTTTAAAACGACCTGATTTTTGTCACGCGATAAAAGGCGTATTTATGAACCGATTTGGATGTAACTTGGTCTGTACATAGTACATACCATTGTCTCGACCGAGTTCGTTGGCCAGCTTCATTCCCCATCTTGTTTTAAAAGGGTTGCCATTTAAAAAAAAATTAATTTAAAATTTAAAATGAGGTATTAAAAAATTGGAAAATGAAAGAGATTTTTTTTTTATGTGTTTGGCCTTGATACAAAGATTCCGGAGCAGTTTTTGTTTCTGAAAATTTGTTCCTTTGTTTATATGTTAAAAAATGGTTGAATTATAGCACTTTGAATTTCTAGCATGGCTAACATTTTGAAACGATCTTGTATTTGTCACGCGATAACACACATATTCGCCTATTTCGATGTAAGAAGGCATGTGGATAGTATACATCAATATCTCGACCAAGTTCGCTGGCCTGATTCATCAGCCATCTTGTTTCAAAATGGCGGCCATTAAATTAAAAAATATACATATTTAAAGTGAGTTGCAAAAAAATTAGAAATTGAAAAAGGTTTCTTTCTTAAGTATTTGACTTTGATATAAGGTTTCAGGAGCATTTTTTGTTTGTCTTTATCTTAAAAAAAGGCTCAGATATAGCAGTTTCAATTTCTAATGTGGGTGACATTTTGAAAAATCTGATTTTTTGCTTGCAACAGCACTCGTATATATCAACCGATTTCCGATGTGAGTGAGCATTTGCACAGCAATTACTAAAGTCTCTACCAAGTTCACTGGTTAGCCTCATCCACCATGTTGTCTTAAAATGGCAGGCACTTTAAGAAATCGCCGAATTTGGCAGCCAAATATAAGTTACTTTAAAGAAAAGCAGCTTGGATAAAGCTGACTAATTTCGCGAAATTCTCATTCATTATATTGATAAAAATTAGTATTGAATCTCCTATATTCGGTTTCCACTAAATTGAGCTTCGTGTGTTTGAATAATATAAGTTGGTTTTTTTAAAATAAGGAATATGAAAGATACCTCTTCCTCCCGGCACTGGCCGGAAGGACTTTTTGGTATCTTGTCTATAAGAATCCTTAATTTAGAAATGTATATCAAGGACAATGGAATTGGATTTCATTTTAACAAAATATCTATTTTTATAATTCTCTAAAATTTTCTAAAACTGCTCTAGTGTCACTTAATAAGTGAGGTATCGCAATGCAGCTACGATCTGTTGTCCGTTCCGGATTCAGCAAGTAATTTTTACTTATAAGTATCGAAAAACACTCAAGCCTCTTTTTAGAAATTAAATTTTCTAATAGGAATAAAAAATTCGCATTATCGTAATCGAAAGCTCCGATTATTTAACATTTCCAATTGCTATGTAATGAACACATTTCTTAACTAAACATATTTTAGCAGTGTTTTTCAAGCTTTTTTGTCTCGTGGCACATTTTTACGCGCAATTAAAATTCCGGGCATATTTACATTATATTTAAAAATAACAATAAATAAATATAAAAAAATTGCTTTACTTACTTATTTCTTAACAATAACACAATACATATCACTATAATGAAAGAATTTTTTTTTTATATTAGAGCTCAGTGGTATCACTACCCACAGAAGAAAAAAAAGTTCTAAAATTTAGATTTTTGTGATACAGCTGGAGCTACAAACTTGAAATTTAGTGTGGAGTTTAATTTTAGAATATAGATAATGGCTAAGAACGGTTTCTGAAAAATTCGAAATTTAAAAGTGTCAAAGAAGCGGAAAACATTAAAAAAAAAAAATCTAAATTACGATTTATTTTAAATTGCTAGGGCTAGACATTTCAAACTTGTTATGACTGTTACTTTACAGACGCAAATGCTCGCACAGAACATTTTTTTAAGATTCGAAATTTAAAAGGGTGCAAGATAAAAAAACGTTCTAAAATTGTGGTTTCTGGGACACAGTTGGTACAGACGATTGGAATTTGATACGGTGATTACTTTTAACATGTAAATACTAGCTGAGAGCCGTTTCTAATAAAAATCAAAATTTGAAAGGGTGAAGTGAGTGGAAAACATTCTAAACACATTCTAAATTACGATTTATATATGAATTGATAGGGATAGAAACTTAAAATTTGACACGTCTGTTACTTTTAAGACTTAAATGCTCACACAGAACAGTTTTACAAAATTAAAAGTGTGCAATAGTAAAAAGCGTTCTAAAATTGAGATTTTTGTGAAAATTCTGGATCTAGATATTTGAAATTTGGCCTTGAGGTTACTTTAAAGATATTAACCCTCCATTAGGCGCGTGGACTACGATCATAGGCTAGATATATTTTAAGTAACATAAGAACAAATTTTCATTGTTCCTAACAACTGCTAGATAAGTAATTAAATTTTCTTAAATTCTATTATTACTCCCTAAAATACTTAAAAGAAAGTAATGCAACAGTTTTTATTGATTTTATTTTTTATTTTTGTTAATTTTAAATAGTACTAATTCTTGGTCTATGAATGTAGACCACGTGTCTAAACATGTTAGTAAATGTCACGTGCCATACCGAGCGTTAAAGCTCACCAAGAACAGTTTCTGTTAAAGTTGAAATATGAATGTGTGAATTTAGCGAAAAACGTTTTACAAAAGTTCTAAATTACAATTTATTTTGAATTGTTAGAGATAACAACTTAAAATTTGAAATGCCTTACATTCAAGATGTAAATACTTGCACAGAACAGTTTTTGCAAAAAATTTAAAAATGGTGCAGCAGCAAAAAACGTTCTAAAATTGCGATTTCTGCGGTACTGTTGGGACTAAAAGATTGAAATTTGGCATGTGGTTATTTTTAATGCTAGTTAAGAAGGGCTTCTAAAAAAATCTAAATTTAAAAGTGTAAAATTAGCAAAAACAAATGTTCTAAATACGTTCTAAAATACGATTTATCTGAACTTGTTAGGAAAAGAACTTGAAATTTGACTTAGCTGTTAATTTAGAGTTTAGAAGATATAAATGCGCGCACGGGACAGTTTTTTAAAAATTCGAAATTTTTGATGAAGGAGCAAAAAACGTTCTAAAATTTCGACTTCTGTGATACTGTTGACACAGAAGCTTTGAATTTTGCTGGTTACTTTTAAGATGTAAATGATCGCTATGAATGGTTTCTAAAAAATTCGAAATTTCAAATGAAAAATGAAATGAGCGGTAAACATTAAAAAATACATCCTAAATTATGATTTATTTGGAATCAATTTTAGATTTTTTCATTAAGTTAGGTCTCATGTTAGCATAATGATGTATAAGAATTATGTTTACTCAAAATGTGACTTAATTAGTGGTTTTTGAATTATTCACAGCCGTATAATTTCCTCTAATGCAAACAGCCACACAAATACCACTTGACTTATTTCACCAAATACGAGTGCAAAGCTGTGAGTTTTGCTAGCTTGTAATAAAGAACATAATAGTTAAATTTTTAAAACTTAACTACATTTAATTATTTTTCTATTTATTAAAAATTTCAATCGAATAGATGAGCACGTTTTTAACACTTTTCAACATAGTTGAAAAGTTAAGAACAAATGAAGAATTCGGTTTGTCTGTTTGTCTGTTATTCTGCCGCACTCTGATCCCACACTGAATCACGTAAATGTATTCGGATTGCCGTGTAATTGAGATATGTATTGAGGTTTAAGCCTTTAGTGCGCAGCTTTGCATATATGCAAACAGCAGTGTTTTGAATTTAAAAGATTTTTTTTTATTCGTACATACCTAATTCACACCAGAAAAATAAAATAGCAATATTTGCTTTAATTAATAACAGACATTCCGTATTTAAATAAAGCGAAATTAACCATTGAAACTTTCTGGTGTCAAGTCAGATTCTCTGAACTACGTAATTTCTAGAACGTATTCTATCATGGGAATTAAAGGGTTAAAGGTTAAGTTTTATAAAATAAATAATTATATTAAATAAGGTATTGCGAGACATACTTATTAAAATATTTACTAATTTGCAATATTTTAGCGAGAAACAGCCACAGGACATTAGTTTTTACTTGTATTGCAGATGTGCAACAGAAGAAAAGATTGACGTATTATATGAAAAATGTGTCTGTGATTTTTTTCATTATTTTTCCTGCGTATAAACCTTTCAGGGAATCATATATAATTTTTTCGAAACAAAATAAAAAATCGCGCATTTAAGGGACATAGCATGTTTTGATTTGAAAAGAGAATGCATAGCATGTATAGTTCATATACTCAAAACAATTCCTTATGGTGGGAAAACTCTACTGTTTGCAGCGCATTTTAATAATTTTGCACTATTTTGAAACATATTAAAATTGATAAACAGCAGTGAGGTGTACTACAAGATTCTATGGTGTGCGTAACATTTATCGTCCTTTTACTGGAACACGCAAAAGAATTCAGTTACACAATTAATTCCATGAGCTGTAATTGCTGGAAATTAATTGTGGTATGCGTTTTTAAATTTAATCAATTTTTGTCTCATTACTTGTTGTATATAAGCTCTATAGATCATATACAGTTGTACAAAAGAATTTAAGTATATTTCCGCATAACGACGGAAATTGCTAAAGATAAACTTTCCATGTTGATGAACCGAATTAAATTTTTGCATACAATGCAGCATATATACAATTCTATAGATCATATATTCGTATAGTGCTTCACAAAAGAAGTCGGATATTTTTCCGACTATAGATTATAACTGTTGAAATTGGGTTTTGAAATGTGTTATGCGTTTTCCAAATTGTTTACTTAGGCATCATCTTTAACCACATTAAGCATTGAAATTTCATTACACTACTCTGAACGTGTGTGAAAATTTTTCATTAAGTATGTTCGGCTCATGATGTTTCTTTATTTCTTAACTTGAGCTTGCCATTTTAAATCACTTTTATTAGGCTGATATGTATACTGACATACTCTTAATCTCCTTTCAAGGATTCAATGAACGTTTATTATTATTTTTTTATTTCATTAGTGCAAAATTCTGTAATAATGAAGTAGAGGTACTCACGGGCCGGAATTTACAGGCCCGGGCACGGCCCGGCCCGAACGATAGCTATCTTGGCCCGATGTAAAAATTAAATGTTCGGTCCGAGCCCGGCTCGTCCAGTACAAAAATCAGTGAAAACAGGTGCGGTTCAACTCAATTTCTTCAAAAAATTTCGTTTTTTCTCGACATACGATTAAGATTCTTTTAATGAATACTACATGCATATTTATGGGAACATTTTACAGTATATTTTAGATTACTATGTGTTCGTAAAATAGAAAACACTCAACAGTAACATTAATGATTACTTACAGTCTCAGACGTTTCAAAATTCAAATAAGGATTCATTAAAAAATTAATGTAGTTTATAATAAAGGGTTAAAAACATGATGACTCTTGAAGCTATATAACAAAAAGTAGATTTGTGGACAAATTTCTCTGCCATTTTTTAAGGCTTTTCTCAAATCCAAAAGAGCTACATTCTGACACATTTCTGAATTCATTTCTTTTCGGAAACGCGTAAGATTGGCAGGTATTCTTATTCAGAAACTATGTAAATGGCATTTTTTCCCCATAAAAGCAGTATATCTGAGAAATTACTGCCAAACTTAGTGTTTTGAATCGAATTCCCGGAAGCAATAGCACGGAAAAGGAGAAAAACGTACAGTCAGGTGACAAGAATCTCTTATATCTCTGTAATTTATCAAAAATGTGAAACGCTATTCGATTCCAAATCACGTCAATAGTCAGGCCTTACAATTTACAATTACCAAAGATATTGTTAACAGAAGTTTATTATCGCTATTAATACTTTTACAAAACATAATATCTGCCCTACACATTCTGAGAAGGATTAAGACCAGTTCCGTTCCGGCACGACTATGTTGAAAAAAAAAATGCAAGACTGATCTCGGTCTGGCCATTTTCTTGCCTGCATTTATCAGGAAATAATTGTCTTTTGTGTGTTCGCCTTAGAACTAATTTTCATTGAACTTTATTCTCCTATACCGAAACGCTTTTTAAACTTTAACGTTTAGTCAGTAATCTTAAAGGTTTGCTTAGAAATCTTTCATTTCGTTTTACTCAACAACGCCGTCCAATTTTTCTAAAATGTCATTTCATCCTAATGTGCGTGAAATTTCCAGATTTTTTCATGTTCTAAACAATGAAAGAGATCCCTTCCCTCTCCCTGAAGATGTGATACATCTTCTTAACAGTTGAATGATTAGAAAAAGGCAGATTTTTGTGACTCTGTAGTTTTAAATATGAATTTGGACAGAAATTTTGGAAAGATGCATAAGAAATAAATGAGAGAAAAAATGTTGAAACTTTAATGAGAGATCTGAAATTTTTTTACGTGTAACAATGAAAATTATTATTATGTCAATAAGTAGAAATTTTAGATTTGATAATTGTGTTAAAGGAGAAGAAAAGCAGCATATTTATGAAGAATAATAACGAAAATGTTTATTTTCTCTCTTTTATTTTACTGAAGGTATTACTTGCTTTTATTATTCCCATTTTACAAGCCCATTAAAGATTATTCTAGGGATAATTAGGAATTTTGAGTACTTTAGGAGCTTAAAAAGAAGCATTATTAAGAGTACTTGGAACATAAATTGGTTCAAATTGTCCAGTTTTGAATTGAGTTATAAATAGAAAAAACAGAAACAAAAGTTGATGATGAAATGTTAAATCAATATGATTATGATGCTGGAAGGTTTTTAAATAATATATTTAAGCACTGTGGGTGTGTATATAGGTTTTTTGACTTTTCGAAAAAAGTGTTTTTTTTATATTTCGGTACACTTTTCTAAAAATCTATTTTAGGTAAACAGTTGAAACTTTCCAAAATTGTGTAACTAACTCTATTTGAGAATAATAAGAAGCGATTTTCATTTTAGCTTAAAAGAAATAAAATTAAAAATATTTCACTAAACAATTTCGAAAAGGATTTAGTTTAAAAAAAGTTTTTCAGTAAAATATTTTAAAAACTCAAAAATTTGAACCATTTTATGCTCCATGTGCCCTTAAAAACATTAAAACACTCTTTAGTCTGATAAGAGGGACAAATTTTGAAATTTTCAATGCGGATGGACATTTTCGATATATGCCTTAATCAAATATATAATTATTTGTAGATTATTATTTTGGCATCTTCGTTTAAGCCTTGATTTAAAGGTGTCAGCATTGCATGGTTATAGCAAGGGCATGTTGAGCAGACCCCGATTACCCAAAAGGAATGAGTAGCACGTGCTTCCCCTCTAAAGTTTATGAGAGACTCCAAAATGACTGTAAAATGCCCTCAAATTTCCATTATTATGTTTTACACTGCAAATATGGGGCATTCTCACAATCTTTTGACTTTCATGTCCCTGAATAATAATTTTTATTTTAATACGCATTTTTGTGTTTTTTTTTTATTTCATATACTGAGGAACATTCCATTGCATGATTGCCCAACAATGATAACGAGATAAATAAGTTTTGGACGATGTTGGGGGTCCAAACACCTGGAAAACTCCTGTACTGTCCCTTGTCCCTGATGCTGATTTTTAAGTTTGGAGCTGTCTGGATAAAATTGTTTCAATAAAAATAATTCGATGTAATTTTTTTCTGAAACTGGAATATTGTTTTATATAAATGTGTAGCTAAAAATTAACCTGCACACATTTTTAGAGTTGTTATTATTTTTTAAACTCTGTCCCTGGGTTTTAGATTCCTTACCATCCCTCTTCTAAAATTATACAGACAATCATTTCAGATGCAGCCACAGAATTTTTTAGTATGCTAGAGAGATAATGTCTAAAATTCTTTGGCAGGAAATTTACTGTAGAATTTAAATCAGCATTTAAATATCAATTTCAAGCATCGTGGCTTTATTGGTAGTCTCACCGTCCCGCAGGTTTATTCCTGCACTTTTCGAGGTAGATTAAAAAAAAAAAAAAAAAATTAATCCAATGTTAACAACTGTTTCTAAAAATCAATGAAAATTGTGGCTATCACTTAGTCTTAACATGATTTTCCTAAAAATAAGTGGTAATTTTCCTTACCGTTCCATCCTTACCGTCCCTTTTTATACCATTTTGTCCCTTTTTTCCTATACCATCCCCCTTTTTTACCTTACCGTCCCTTCTTTAACACCCCTTTAAGACAATGTTATACAAAAATTCTGTATTAAAAGTACTACATTGTTATTATTTCTTATTTGAATGTCCTGTAGGTACTATGCAAATTCATTACATGTAAAAATTTAGAAGAAAATAAAAAGTTATAGGGGTAAAATGGTAAGGAAAATTAAACTCGCAAGTTTAACTTAAACCTCAGTTAAATTAAAAAAAAATTCGCTGACGACCATTTTTTCTTTATTTTGAATCATTAAGGCATCTGTCTATCAGATTAAAATGTTGTTTTAGCAAGTTTAATTTTGTCAGATTTTTTTCCCCAAAAGTCAAAAGATTGTGAGAATGCCCCATATATATTTTTTAGAAATTTAGCGTAATGCAAGAAAAAAGGAATCACTCTACATAGGAAACTTATACCGGGAAATCTGTACGGAATTAATAAGTTGTTAATCAATCATATGGAATCCAGAAGTAATGGTTAGAAATCACCCGGGTAACCGAACGTACATCAACTAAACGTTTTAAAAATATTCTCTATCTATAGTACAGACTTTCCAATTTCTGAAAGTCAAAAATCAGGAGATTTTTCAGTGAAAACTTATACTAAACATGTTTACATTTAAAAATTAATAAGTTTATTTTTAAACAGAGCTTTGTTATTATTGAAGATTAAAAAGAAGTATATCACTCTTAGTCTAATAAGAAAAATATATGTACAGTCGTGGAAAAAAAAGTACTCCTACTAACTCTTCAACAAATTATAGTAGAAGAAAGTTACTGGCACCAATCTGTTGGAAATAAAGTCTACTTTTAAATGATGTATACAAAATTTGCTTAGGGGCAATCTACAAATCAAAACTAGACCAAACTTTGTTTTTTTCAATGGCAAGACCCAATTTTGACTATATTTTAAATTTTCGGTTCAAACTATGCCTGGAAACGAAATTTCTAGTCATTTGGATGATAAGTTTTTGAATTATAAGCATTAAAAATTTAGAGCTTCCAATGTTAAATTACATTTCCATATTTTTATTAATATCTCCCGAGATTATAATCTTAATGCGATAATTTTGTGTGTGGTTATAATACTAAAAAATCAAACATAAATACATTGAATTTGTAATTTTAAAAATTGTACAATATGAATTAGGAAATTAATATTCGAAAAAAAGGAAATATGAATTTCAACCTACAATTTTATAGATTTATATTTATTAGGTCATACTTTATGCGAATTCTCAATTTAAAATTTTTCTTTCAAGTAGTTTTCGAATTATCATTAACAAACGGGAAAATGATGATATAACCCTTTCAAGGGTGGTGGTATGTTTATGAAACCACTTAATTTATATTCCCAAAAGCTACAATGGCACCAGAATTGTGGGAAAATAGTTTCCATTTAATAAGTATGTGAAGTATAGCTTTTTTCTTATTTACAAATATTTTTTTTGGCAAATTTCGGTGCAAATAATTTATTTCAGTACTTTAGCAATGAAAATGCTTTGGCCCTAAAAGGGTTAAGGGGCCTGTCTGTGACGTGCAGAAAAACATAATTTGAAAAAACATATTTTAATAATTTTATTGAAATATTTGGGCTAGCAATAGTCGACATATATTAAGAGAGTGAAATGGTCATATTGGCAAGAAAAAATACATGAATAGAAGAGACATAGTCATTCTGTAGCATTTCAACAATCGAGTACCGAACTTCAATTTGGATACAACCCCTAAAATATACTCATTTTAAAATAATTAATTTCTTGGAAACTAATCGTACGAATTTCAAATTTGGATTTAGGCTGTTTGAAGGGTGTAAAATTTATTTATGAAGTTAAACTTGGATATTGCTATTAAAAGAAAAAACAAAGTTTGAGTTCGCTTTAATATGTAGATGGCCCCCTAAGCAAATTTTATGTAGATCATTTAAAGGTAGACTTTATTTCCAATCGTTTAGTACCTGTAACTTTATTCTACGATAATTTGTTGCAGAGTTTGCAGGGTGTGTTTACTTTTCTTTTTCCTACGACTATACTTCTCACATGTAGAATGGACAAACATGTAAATGTTTAGAATGTTTTAACACAATTTTAAATTGATTACACATACAGCGGGCAATTTTGTTTCCCATAACACATATAAAGCCATAGTGAAAATTTTAAATAACTCTTAATCAAGACAAATTATTGATAATGAAAAACAATATATACATAGTAACAGTCGCAGAGTTTTGAAGATTCATCATTTGTAATGAATCTGGGTGTGATTTGATAGAAAAAAAAACACTGGTGATCAACTATACTAAAAAGCAAATATGCTTGTATTGCAGTTTTCATCCCTGAATCGAAGTACATTTGGGGGGGTAATATAATGGAATATTGAAAAATATGTGAGAAATCAGAAGAAATATGCCAAAAATTAGGAGTGTGGAAAAACATGTAAGATCAGTAGTCTCGTGCCAAAAGAAGGAGACTTGGCAAGTCTGGTAGTATATACAGGGGTTATAAGAAAAGCTGCTAAATAGATTCGGCTTAAGTATCTATGGCATCCCTGGGCTGCATTTTTGACAACGTACCTACAATAAGCTTCTAATAAACTATTATATGTGAATCAAGTATTTTGCGTCCCTTCTTTCTGAGCGTCCCGGGTGGTAGCCCAAACTTTCACCCCTTTTTCAAACTGACCCTGCTGTTCAATGAAATATGTGAATTTGGCAGAATAAAAAAAAATAATCACTTTGGAGATTATTATTTGTAATATTGATGAATTTCCGTGTAAATAGAAATTAAAAAACATTTCCCGAATAAAAGGGGTCCCCAAAATAGATACCGTGCTTCCCCTAGCTTCAGAGCCCCGATGTTGGTCTAACACCGTGGGCATTAAATATGGTGAAGATAAAAAAATAGTTATTCTGTAATTTTTTGAAAATACTAAAAAAAAAAATATATTAAAATTTTCACGCAGCATGCGTTTTTATGAGGAGAAACCAACTAAATCGTCTCTAAAAACAGAAAAGCCTGTGAAATTTGCATTTGCAACAACACCCAAAAACTTTCAAGACAACCTAATAAATTCAGACGATTTTTCTCAGCCAACAACAACAGCCCCTTACTTTGAGCGGGGAAAACAGCCTTGTTCCTGAAGCGTTAAAAGTACTTTCAGGTAGACGTAGTTGAATCCGCGAGGTGCACCTGCTAGTCAAACGAGGTTTGTGGCCTTCATTCCACGAAGCACAAAGGAAATAGGACAACTGTTTCTCTTTACTTGCTTTCAGTTCGTGCATCGATCAAATGACATCTTTGAAAAGGAAAGAAATCAAGTCGACCATAGCAAACTGAAAACAACTTAGATTCAAAAGCATACTTATATAAATCCTTGCAACTATTTGAAATTAGATCTATTTAATAATTTGCTTAAAAAATTACATTCGAAAGTTATTTTACGTCGTTTTAATATTATGGTGCATGAATAATAATGTACTTTAAAGTGGTTTTTAAGTTCCCTGCTCAACAAAGCGAAATTTTCAGGCGCATTTTCCGACTCATTTTTAAACGTAAAGACATAAAATTGGCAGGCCTGACAATTAAAGCGACTTGGAATCGAATAGCGTTTTCCATTTTTAAAAAATAAATAAATTACTTATCGATTTATAAGCTATTCTTGTCACGTGACAAGTTTTTTCCTTTTCTTCGACTGCCACGTTGGGAATTTGCTAACTTTGACATTATTTTCTGAAGGATCTTCTGCCTTTACCGAAAAATACAAAACGCCATCCGATTATATAGTTTCTGAATAAAAACAGCTGCCAATTTCATGCATTTCCGAACAAAAATGAATTCAGAAATGTGTCAGAAAACAGCTTCTTTCGATTTGAGAACAGCTTTAAACACTTCAAGGTAATTCAAAAATTGGCAATACTTTGTGATTGCTAAATTAATACTACAATAATTGACTAAAAATATGAAGAAAAAAAATCATCCGGTAAGCGGTCTGTTTGCACAAGACTATTCTTCTAAAACAAATTACATTTAAAAGTATATAAACAATTTAGGCAAAAATTATTTGTCTTTACAAAATGGTACAATAAAAAATTATACATTACTTTTTTTTATATTTAAGATGACTTCTTTTACATTTAGAAAATGGTAAAATTAATTCAAGATTAATCAATTAAGTACAGCGACAGCACTTTGAGCGTTAATAGATTCATTCCCCATTCTTACTTGCTGCATGTGGTATATACTTTGGTATTTTGGACATCTTTCGTGAAAGAAATAATCGTCCCGTTTTCCGTAAAAACAATATGAATTATTTGAAGGAACTTTAAATTCCTGCTTGGGTAGGTAATAAGCAAACAATCGAAAAAATGTCAATACATTGTGATGCTAAAATAATACTGCTATGATTGATTAAAAATATGAAAAAAAAAATCATTTGATCAGCAATCTGTTTGCACAAAGCTTTTCTTTTAAAACAAATTATATTTAAAAGTATATAAACAATTCAGGCAATAATTATTTGTTTGTACAAAATGATATAATTGTAATAAAAAATGAAACATTACATTTTTTTAAATATAAAATGACTTGTTTTACATTTAGAAAACGCTAAAATTAATAAATTTTTAAATTTTCGACATCCGTAACTTACTTTGATTAAAAAAATAATTTTTAGGAAGATTAATCAATTAAGCACATTGACAGCACTTGGGCGTTAATAGATTCATTCCCAATTCTTACTTGGTAAGCTGCGTGTGGTAGATTCTGTGGTATTTTGGACATATTTCGTGAAAGAAATAATCGTCCCGTTTTCCGTAAAAACAAAACGAATTATTTGAAGGAACTTTAAATTCCTGCTTGGGTAGGTAATAAGCAAACAATCGAAAAAATAGCAATACATTGGGATTGCTAAAATACTAATACTGCAGTGATTGATTACAAATATGAAAAAAATCATTCGATCAGCAATCTGTTTGCACAAAGCTTTTCTTTTAAAACAAATTATATTTAAAAATATATAAACAGTTTAGGCAATAATTATTTGTTTTTACAAAATTATATAATTATATTAAAAAATGAAACATTATTTTTTTAAATATAAGATTACTTGTTTTACTTAGAAAAAGCTAAAATTAATACATTTTTAAATTTTTGACATCTGTAACTTACTTTGATTAAAAAATTAATTGTTAGGAAGATTAACCAATAAAGCACAGCGCACGAGTTTTAATGGGTCATTCCATGTCGCGTGTGGGATAGCTTTTCTACATATTACTGCTGTTTTAACAATGTTATTATATCCTCAAGTTAAAACAACTATGCTAATATGAAGATCTAAGGTTTTTGTTATTTTTAATGCATAGTTTATATTTTAGCAACATGTTATTTAATAGATATAGGCATTTATGTAAATGTCACGCTCAAACATTTTGTCCGTTTTTTATGGAATGGTCCTGAAACAAGCAGATTATTTCGGTCTAGGAATAAAAATGTGAAGATTTTTAAAAATATAAAAACGAGCAGCTTACTTTGGTCTAGGGTATAAAATGAGGAGATTTTTAAACATATTAAATAGCGATTCCATATCACGTATGGGACAGATTTTCTACTTTAACAATGCTATTGTGTCCTCAAATTAAAACAACTATGCTAATATGAAAATCTAAGTGGTTTTGTTATTTTTAATTTATAGATTAAACTTATACATTATAAGCTAATAGATGTAGTATTTAAGTAAGTCTCACGTGCAGCTCATTTTATCCGTTTTCATGGAATGACCCTAATAAATTCTTCCCCGATTCTAACTTGGTAAGCTGCAGTTGTAGATTCTTTGGCATTTTGGACATCTTTCCTGAAAGAAATAGTCGTCCGGTTTCCCGTAAAACAAAACAAAACATTTGAAGGAACTTTAAATTCCTGGTAGGGTAGATAATAACAAACCAATCATGTCAGAATAATTTGTAATGAAGACATTACCAGTGTGGAGACTCTATGTCATGGAATCGGCATATGAATTTTTAATTCAATGATGTTGTCAGAAATTCATGGGAGTTCCGGCACCCTTTAAGGGGACTTATCTGGTGAAGAAGAAAAAAGTTGGATCCCATGTTAACCTATGGGAAAATTACTTATACTTCTTGATCATTCAAATTTGGAAATTTCAACAATACTTTTTTTTCAGCTCGTAGATAGGAAGGTTCTTTATCCCTCTGTAAGCTCCAAATTTTTATATCTCTTTCCAGTCATAAGTTACAAACGAGTAAAGAGTACTTTTTATACTTTTCGGAATTTTTGAAATTTTAGCACACATTTTAAAATACTCATAATTATCTTTAAAATACTTTAAGCTTATAGAGTGATAAAGAACCTTCCTATCTACGTACTGAAAAAAATATTGTTGAAATTTCTAAATTTGAATAAACAAGAAGGATAAATAATTTTCCCATAGGTTAACATGGGATTCAACTTTTTTCTTCCCCACCAGATAAGTCCCCTTAAATTTAAAAGAAAATAAAAGTGCCCTTTTATGGAATTTTTCGAAAAAACATTTTTTTTAGCTCTAACTTGGTATAGAAAGAGTTAGGATTTCGCGCTTTTGAGAAAAGTTGATTTAAAGTTTTTAACTAAAGTTATAACATGCTAAAAGTGAAAGAGTACCCTTAACCCTATATGCTCTGACGGCACTTTAAAGTACCATTAAAATACCTTTTTATAAAATTAATTTAATACATCGATTAGTAGTAATACAGTTTAGAATGACTCATAGACACTTTACTTTATCTTGTTCCAAAAGCATTATGGATTGCACAAAACAACAACAACAACAAAAAAAAAATTAAAAGGATGATTTCTTTTTCATTTGCATCTTTTCAGATTTCTTGACGTTGAAGTAGCATTGATTGTGGAGGAAAATTTTCAGTTAGTAGGGGAAAGTAGGGGAATGGCGCTCACTTAAGGAAAAACATGAATAGCTAGTCAAATTTACACAAAAAATCAATATTTTATTAACGAAGTATAACTCCAAAGCATAAGGAACAGTTTGCAATCAACTAATTTACATAAAAATTTAAGGAATTTTTTTATCGTTTTATTTAAATAACCATCGATTGAGCGGTAATGCCCGACATGGTAGGGTAGTTGCGCTCAGAGTTTGAATACAACATTTAAGTAAGACAAAAGTCATATATGTAGTTGTGTAGGCTGTTCACACCACTGCAGACTTTTTGCGACCACTTTACACATATTGTGCACATATATTGTGTTACACATATAGTGGGATACTTTTTTGAAATTTAGGCTTTTTGATTTTCACCACTCTTTTGAAATCGTAAAATTCTCCTTGTTTAATGACATATTAATTAAGGCGAAAAACAAGGGAATTTTACCATTTAAAAAAAAATGGTGTTAATCAATAAATTTGAATTTTAAAAAAGTTGCTCACTGGCAACACTTCTTCTGGAATTCCACGCGTTATTACCCGTTATCGCAATGTTGGGTTTTAATGCATTATAATTGCCGTAAGAACGCACTACAAAAATAAATAAAAGCATGAAAGTACAGCTAAATGCATATATTTTGTAGACATAATGAGTAAATTAATATTTGAAAAGAAGAGTGTGCACTTACCTTCAATTTAGATGTTGTAGAATTTTACAATAAAACAACTGCAAACTAATAACGTGAGGACACAAAAATACTTTCCTTCCGACGGTCGCTATATCCTTACTGGGAACTTACGATGAAGTTCGCTAGGTGCCAGTACCAATCGCTCGTTTTCAATTCTATTCTGTTTAGAGATATTGGGTGAGCGGGACTACCCTTCTGAGCGTCATTACCCTACTTTCCCCTAAATATTTCTATATTTCTATAGTAACAGCATTATATTTCTACATCTCCTAATTTTATAAAATGCTATAAAAAAGTATTTTAAATAAAAGATTTGAGTAGAATTATATAAATATTGCACAAAATTCCTATAAATCCAAATTCAATTAATTAATTTTAATTGGCAAAATCCTTCTAAAATTTATTAAATGATTGTGTAAATCTTCTAATGCAGTTTCAAAAATTTACGAAAAATGCTTTAGGAGAGGAAAATTTCATGAATTCATAATTTGGGGTAAAAAGGGTTAAAGACCTATAAATATTTTTTTAATAAACAGATCTACATGTTTCGTACGCTCAATGGGTGACTTTTTCAAGACCAATATTGATAAACAAACTATTTCCTCGAAAATTTTAAAATGAACTTGGTAAAAAAAGCCGCAGGTTTAATGAAAACAGGTGCTCTGATAAAATGATCTTTTGTGAACATTTGTTTATCAATATTCATCTTGATAAAGTCGCCGATTGTACGTACGAAACATGTAGACCCGTTTATTAACCCTTTAGTACGCAGCTTTGCATATATGATGACTTTGAATTTAATAGATTTTTTCATTCGTATATACCTAACTCACACCAGAAATTAAAATACAGTCGGACCTTTATTTAACGAACCTCTATTTTGCGAACTTTTACTTGGAACCAAGAACATTTTGCAAATTTCTTTGTAAAATAACTTCCAAATAGCGAAGTGTATTCTCTATTTAACGAAATTTTCCCTGGGATCTAAATTTTTTTTCTCCTTATTTCTTAAAATATTATTGACATTTGAAACTTATTCTTTCTTTTAACACATTTTATGACGATCAATGACCATGAACAGGTCTTACCATCACCTAACTCACCGAGAGCAGTAAAATCGTTGTGATTCTTTGCTTTCAATCCAAGAAGAGCAAACTTTCAATATCCCCTTTTAAACCTCAATGGAGCTGCCCCTTGTCCTTAAACTATAGTTTTCCGTTTTCTAGATTGTTGATCATGATCAATCGTGTTGGTAATTTCGGTTTTTGTAGCTCGAAAATGTCAAAGCGAAAGTGCTTGAGCATCAAAGAAAAAAAAATATTATTGATGAGGTGGATAAAGGTATGAAGAAAAATAATACTGTTTTAAAATTTGATATTCCTCCAAACAGCTTATTAACCATAATAAAAAATCGTGATTTTAATGTAAAATAATTTTTTAAACTGAAAATACAATGTATTTCTAGTCAATGTTTTGTTTCATTCTTATTTCCCTTGCAGATTTCTTTTTGATGGGTAAAATCAGTAAAACAAATAGATATAATTTATAAAAAAAGTGTAACTAATTACTTTTTAAAATTATATTAAGTATTTATGGACTTAAAATATGTGTTACGTTGTTTAAAGTATTTTAAAAGGTGACTCTCTATTTAACGAATTTTCCATATAACGAACTTTTTTTCGGGATTTAGCGACTTCGTTAAATAGAGGTCCAGATGTATCAATATTTGCTTTAATTAATAACAGACATTCCGTATTTAAATAAAGCTAAATTAACCATTGAAACTTTCTGGTGAAAAGTCATTTTCTCTGAACTACGTAATTTCTAGAACGTATTCCATCATAGGAATTAAAGGATTAAAGGTTAAGTTTTATAAAATAAATAATTATACAAAATAAGGTATTTGGATACATACTTATTAAAATATTTACTAATTTGCAATATTTTAGCGTAAAACAGCCACACGACAGTAGTTTTTACTTATATTGCAGATGTGCGACAGGCGAAAAGATTGACGTACACTGTTCTCCAAAAGTTAAGGTACAGGGACTAGACGATTTCGATTGTACACGGTTTGTCGAATATCTACCAACATTATTGGCGAATTGTTCTTGAACTTCTAGGATGTAAAGAACATGTTTCATTTTATATTTCTCAGTGAAGATTTATCGGGGGGTACAATTAGGGGGCTAATAATAAATTTAATAATAAAATAATATTTGTGATCACCTATGTAACAGAAAAGGCTGGAAATGGTTTGTCACTGTGATAAATGATTTATGACTATGGTCCTGTTCAACGTTTGTATGCATTTGTGTAAGCATAGCACTCATATTCGTGAAGATGTTAACGTTTTTGTAAAAAATTCAAAAGTTTTTTGTTCATACAGAGTTTTCAACCAAATTTGACACAACTTTCCAAAAACCTGACAAAGAACAGTAGCAACAGTATACTGCAATAAAACATGAATATGTTGAATATTTGATGAGATATGGGCACTTGTATGAAATAATTTTGAACTGCGCATGCTTGTAAGATTTCAAAATTTTTATTTCATAATTTGGTAGCCAGCTATTTTGAGTAACTTCTGTAAAAAGTCCAGTCAAATATTGTGATAACTCAGAAAGACATAGTGAGTTGATTGAAAAGTTGTGGGAAAACCCTTATAATAAAGCTATTTTTAGAAAGCATCTCACTATATCTCCCCTATCTTTGTGAAATTTCTCGATATTTGACTGGACATTTTAGATAAGTTGCCATAAATAGCTGGCTACCAAATTATGAAATAAAAATTTTGAAATCTTCTACGCAAGCGCAGTTAAAAATTATTTCATACAAGTGCCCATATCTCATCAGATATTCAATATATTCATGTTTTAATTGAAGTGTACTGTTGCTACTGTTCTTTGTCAGGTTTTTGGAAAGTTGTGTTAAATTTAGTTGAAAACTCTGTATGCTATAAACAAAAAAAACTTTGAATTTTTCACAAAAACGTTAACATCTTTACGATTATGAGTGATATGCTTACACAAATGCACACAAACGTTGAACAGGACCCAAATAATCATTTAACGCAGTGACAAACCATTTCCAGCATTTTCTGTTGCATAGCTGATCGCAAATATTGTTTTATTATTAAATTTATTATTACCCCCCTAATTGTCGGCCCGACTAAAATATTCATCGAGAAATATGACATCAAACATGTTCTTTACATCCCAGATGTTCAAGAACAATTCGTCAATAATGTTGGTAGATATTCGACAAACCGTGTGCAATTAAAAGCATCCTGTCCCTATACCTTAACTTTTGGAGGAGTGTATTATATGAAATATGTATCTGTGATTTTTTTCATTATTTTTCTTGCGTAATAAACCTTTCAGAGAATCATATATAATTTTTTCGAAACAAAATAAAAAATCGCGCATTTAAGGGTTAAAATCATTTATAAGCTTTTAAATGTATTTTTTCCCTTTTAGCTTGTTATAAGTTTAGTTTAATGGTAATAAGTGATTTTCATACATAATTTTAAAGTTTTTCATTAATTTTGTTCATTGTCATTAAAGCTTATTGGAAAAATAATTTCTTTACGGAATATATTAAAGAAAGGACACTGGTTTTGAGAGGGCAGATCTAATATTGTCAGGTGTCCAGATTTTCAAGAAAATGAAGACTCCACCCATGGAACCACTACACGGGGCGCTAAAAGTTCCAATGTTACACGATGCACAAATTCTTTAAAATTTTTTTAGTTCCAAGCCATGCGTTAGTCAGCTCCGAGTGAAACATAATGCAGTAAATATTATGGCCAAGCGGAAAGAAATATCCTACAATATTACCTGTTAAGATTTTGTTTAAACTCTGAAAACGGAATCTGTCCGTTATGTAATCTTGTCTTCAAAGTAGAAATTCCGTAGTCTTTATGGAGGAGACACTCTACAATTATAACTGTTCAATCGAAAATCTTTCCTAAACGGAATTTTATTTCAGTCCTTACTGAACTCCGCTTTCAATATTTTTACTGTATAATACTATTGTACTTATTTAGTGCAATAAAACCTGCTAAGATGAAATTTCAAGTCAACAGAGAATATTTCCGTTTTAAACAGGTTTTCGTCTTATCAGGTATAATCATTTATTAATTGGTATAGTGTAAATCCAGGTCAGATGCCACATCGTTGTAGTTGCCCCTGTCACTGTATTTCAGCTATTGCACATATGACGGAGCTAGTGAGTTTCTTCTACTCAGGCGTTATAAAAAAGCGTAGTAGACGAAGTTACAGCGATTTATTTCTTCAAACAAAAATTACATAGATGAAAAAATATAAGTTACACTTTTGTTGTATGTTCTCATAAGATAGAGCTTGTAGCAGATGAAATATATTGTATTTACCACAGATTTTTAATAAAATATTTAGTGAATGTTGTTGAAATAGGTATAGGATAATGAGTTTATAGGTATTGCAGCCATATTTCTTCCTACTTCCAGAACTACTGGCTGGAGTATCTATTCGATCAAGTGAGGTGTCTAACACTGAGGTCCCGGATTTAGGTGGTTAAAACCATTGATTAAGTTTTTGATAAAAATCCTGTTTTCTCTGGTGTTCATAGTGCAGTAATATTTTTTATTAAGTTCTACATAAATATTGGAGTAGCAGTAGATAGGTTAAAAGTGTACTACAAAAATCATTACTATAAAAAAGAAAAATTATGAGGGGCTTAAGGGGTAAAAGACCCCTGACTTACCCTAAATTGTTTACTATAATTCATTCCTTTGTGACCATGAACTTTTCATGTTTAAGACATGATTCCTTTATTGTCGGCTGGGGAATCTTCCTTCCCCGGTTGCTTCCTGGGTCCGTTTCTGACCGTGGTCCGGAGGTTGAGGAAAATGTTTTTTTTTTTTCTCTCGTGGACTTTTTACTCCTATACCTCACTGTTGGCTGTCTGCAAGTGGGCAATTTCTGAAATTTCTGTCCTCATTTTTACTTTAAGTTCTTCGCTATTTATCATTTTTTAACCGACTGTTCGGGCGTATGACACATGTATAGAATTTACTTTAAAAGTTCATCACCTTCATTAACAAACTCCACTGGGGTAACACCTTATGGGCACTCTTTACTTTTTTAAGGGGTCTCAGGACTCTTAAAGTTACAAAAATTTCCACATTTTTATTTTTTTAGATGTTAAACTCATATCTTTTCTGTACATTTTGATATAATTATTTCCTTGAAATTCCCATTAGGACAGAAGTTATGGCTTTTAGAATTATACCTGCTCAATGACTGAAGCGACATTTCCGAAACTTTGAAGTCATTTTTCTCCAAATGATGTTTTTGGGTATAACGCGCAGGATATTTCAAAAACTTCTGAATATTTTTTCATGAAATTTTCAAAATATATGTTTTCTGTTAGCCTGTATAAACTGAAATTAAAATATCCTTCTTATTGTTAAAAAAAAATATATATATTTTTTATGTGATTATATTGTTGAAATTTTTAAAATTTTGTATTAGCTAAAAACAAATTTGCACTAAAAATATAAAAATGCTTTAAATACAAATTTATTTAGGTTCAAGGTAATTATTACAATCTGAAGTATAAGTAGGCACAAAAAATTTCAGTCCAGTTGCAAAATTTATTTTGTAATCCTGCGCGTAAGCTGTTATATTAATTTTCTGCTCGACAAATGTCTGACAGTTTGGAGCCCTCTATAAATACTAATTCTGCATCTTGCAATTTTTAAATACATGAAATGAAAGAACATACTTATATCTTTCATCCCAATTACAATTGTGTTTTTATATCATATACATTTTAAGATATTGAATGTTGAAAATGGTCTTTATATATATTTTTTTCAATTTTAAAAGTCCTGAGATTCCTTAAAACAAGCAGGCTTTTACTTTGTTACTGAACGTCTAAGTTACTTAACGTCTTAATACCACAATTTTATAAACTCTACTGTTTTTACAATTGACAATTTTCGCTTTACACTCGTATGACTACATCTGGTTTGCGTGCTCTATTGAGGTGTGGTTTGCAAATAGGACTTGACAAGTACGCTAAAATTTTGCAGTAAAAAATCTCTCTATTCTAAAAAAAAGTAACTACCGCCGCCGCCGCCGCCGGTTTTGAATTTTTTGTGACCGGAGGTCTTTCTTCGTTAATATTAAGAAAAATAATGCATACAAAAATATGAAAATCGGTAGTATTATACAGAAATGTTTGATAAACACGCTGATGCAGACAGTTTTGAGATCTAAGAATTATTTTAAGAGATATTTAATGCTAAATTTGGACAAATTCGTTCCACTAAAAAAGTTTTATAGGAGCAAAAACTGTTCATAAGAATTTAGTCATTTTTAGATCATTTTATGCGTTAGAATTTGTCGGAGTGCAGATTGCATTAATTTTTTTATTTTGACTCATTTTTTGAGGTTTTATTTCTATTTTAAATTCAGATTTTCAGCATTTCTAGAGATATTTTTAACAGATTTTAGAAAGTGATATTAATTTAAACTGTTGCCAACTGTATAAAGAGCGGAAACAATAATGTTTGCTTCAAAAAAAAAATATATTTATACGTGTAAATAAATTAAAAATTTATTTACACGTGACTATTATAAACAGAAAAAAGCATTTGGAATTAGAATTAAATAATTATGTACAAAAAGCAGGAACTTATTAAAAATTACGTCATAAAAACTATAATTACACGTGAATTTTAAGAGAGAAAGGAATTTGTAAAACAATAAATTTATTAACATGCGTTAGAAGTCTTAAATAGAAGAAATTACGTCATATTTACGTCACATTAGATATTACATAAAATGAACACAAAATAATATTGCAAAACGGTTTAAATTTAGAAATTGCGCTAGGCATTTATTTGATATTTTAAGAGTATACTTTTCAACTATTTTTGTTAGGAAAGCGCAAATAATATTTCATTTCTAACACAAGTACATTCACGTGAATATTAAAAAGAGAAAGAATAGTTTGGTCAAAATTACGTCAGATTAAAAACGATTAATTTAAAATGTCTCATTTAAAAGATCTTTATTTTCACTTTGTTAAAAAATACCAGGAGATATCTGATTTGACTCTGTTTACTTAATTCCTTTTATATTAGCTTATTTTGAAATGTTGTTACACGTGTCTACGTCATCAAGTTATTTTTATTTCGACGTTTTATTTGTATTTTTATTTTTTTGTAAATACCAGGAGATATCTGATTTTGACTCTGTTTACTTAATTCCTTTTAAATTAGCTTATTTTGAAATGTTGTTACACGTGTCTACGTCATCAAGTTATTTTTATTTCGACGTTTTCTTTGTATTTTTATTAATGTTGTACTAATTTATTTGTTTTTCGTTATTTAAAATAAAAATTATGTCAATTTGTATAATTTGGCGAGTGGTTTGGCGATTTTTATAATTTGGCGAAATTGGTCGACGGGATAATCAAGTAGTACCGCAACGGATTTGGCGTTAAAATTCCCCAATCAAAGAGAAATGAATAGAAATCCGTTTATAGAGAGATCGCCACTGTTTTTTAAATTATAATTCAATCTTTCGAAATCTTTTTAAAGCCGATCAAATTAGCGTGCATTTAGAGTCTACAGTGTCTGGACGGGGGTTGGCGAGCGTAGCTCGTAGGGGGCCGAGCGCCCTAGTAGTTAAAAAAAAATATTGAACTATTTTTTTACTACAAAAACCGCAGCATTGTGAAAAGTCTTATGAGGTAAATCGTACTATGATACGGCCATTTGTTATTTTTTTTAATGATTTTTTGAAAAGTGAGAGGATATATGGATACTCTGTTTTTCTATACAGAACTCAAAATTGTTTCAAAAATTATAAATAATGATTTATTAGTAATAAGTTTCTATTTTATTCCCTTCGAGTTTTTTTTTTTTCAAGCAAAATTTTGTTCATTTATATTCTTAAGGTAATAAAATGAAAAAAAAAACTTTAATTTAAATGACTCCTAATTTGGAAATAATAAATGACTTTAATTTAATTAACTCCTATCCCCCCCCCCCCCAAAAAAAAAAGAAAAAACAGAAAAAGAAAACGAAAAAGGGAACTGTCTATGTCAGCTGTTCACTTTATAAAACAAATTTCGTACAAAGGTTTATAGAGTATGTTAGTTTTTGAGTTCTGCACCGAATATTCTGCGTAAATTGAACAAGAAACACGTTCCGAACTTGTCAAAAATCGATCTGGAACCCGAAATCCAACCCGAATTCAAGACACTTCAACACGAATCCGAACAAAAAGCGAAAGAAAACTAATCAATATTTGAATCCAATTAAGGAAAAGTGGCCTACAATTATATCTCTAATACCAATTTTATCTTTTTAATGTAAAAAGGAACACATATCTACTCATTAATATTCAAATAAATAGTTTTTTGAATAAAAAAAATTCAGGACTTCCTTTTGAAGTGTAGGGTCAAACCTACTTCGGCCGAAAGAATCAAAATTCAACCCGAAATTGACCCAAATCCGCAACGTTTAATGTCAACCTGAACCGCGCCGAAAAAAATTAGTGTCAACCCTATCCATATCCAACCCAAGAGTTCGGGTAAAATCAGGTAACCCGATCCGATGCAGGACTCTACTTGGTTCTATTAAAACAACAAGACGTAGAAAGGCCACTGACTGGATTTTGATTATGAATAATATTAATTGGTGTAAATAATGATAAAAAACTTTCTCAATGATTTCTAATTAAATTTCTGCTTTCAAAACTTGCTTTACAAATTTCAAAATTTCTTTAAAGAAAGATTATAACACTTCCAAAGAACAGCATAGTATTTACATAATTATTTTTTTTTTATAGTTTAATAATTGCAATATGATAAATGAAATTTTATTCTTTTTACAATTGTTTAATAATATTGATTTTCGTAAGTATAAATATCATCGCACTTTCTTTTCCTTCATGTGAAATCATTTGCATCTTTTTTTTATATCGAAACTGAATTTGTTTTTCCTAAAAAAATCCGTATGTTTATTTTAAGTTTATTTCAAATTCTCTTTATTTTCTGTTTTCTTTCAATATCAGAAAAATACAATTCAATTTAAAATCGAAATGAGAGAATGACATAAAAATATTGTGACATAAGATGAAGAAAACAATGAATGTTCTTATAAAAGGCTGTCATATGTCGTTTTTCGGATTTTTGTAATACGACTTACCATGCATATTTCTCTGTGTGATGTCATACTCATACAAGTATCTGATGAATTACCTAATTTCCGATCTCTCAGGTGGTCTTAATTTCTTCACTACATGATTTTACGATTTGATTTTCGTAGTTTTTGTACAGGAAAAATATAAATATGTAGTGGAGGAAATTTTTTATTTCAATCAGTATGTTAAAAGATACCAGAGAAACCAAAATTTCAGAGTTTGTATAATTTCAGTATGATGTCAACTCTTAAGCTTTAATAGAAAAAAAAAAGAGAAGGAAATTGAAAAAAAATAAATTGAAAGAAGACTTAATTCCTTGTCCGCACCATGATCATTATTAGTATTAACTCTTCCGTGTTTTAAAAACTATAATATTAAATGTACTTCAAATAAAAATCTATCCGCTTTTCTACAAGATTTCGGAATTGCTATTTTTGCCGTCTAATCTTTAGCCAATATGTAAAATGCATTGCAAAGAATCTTATCGATTCAAGTGTAATATTAATAGGCCTCATAAATCTTCGAAAGAAATCATTAATATGTTTGGATGTTACAAATTGTTTAAAAAATCATATGTAAAACTGAACTAAACCTGTGGCTTTACTATCCATTTAGGATCAGCACCTACAGCGCCCAACCCTGTTTTCTTGACCCTGGGTCTTGAGATGCTATACAGGAGGCCTGTTCAACCTTTCACAAAGCAGGGGCGTATTTTAGCTCTTGGCAAACAGTGAAAGGCACTAGCCATTATTAACAGGTCTCAAAATATGCAACAAAATTATCTCACAGTATTAATAGCTATACAAATATGCAAATGCATATCGCAGTAGAAGATATAAGGCTCCTTTGGATCTGGAGCTCCTTGTAAAATAGAAAAAAAAAATCAAAATAACTATAAACCATAGTAAATTTGGAATTATACATTTTCCTGCGAGGGGCTATCTCAAAAAGTTTTGTAGTAGAAAGAGCCAGAAACTTTGATCTGGCTTATAATGAAAACAAGCTGGAAATTGCACGTCAGACGTGGCAAATGAGATGTATTCGTACTATAACTAGTTTTATAAATATCTTTTTCACCGCATATTATACTGAATATATATTTTAGTCCACTTCATAAGTGCATATCAATTTCATTCTGTTCTAAAGGCTGTAACATCAATAAAATGCACTCGAAATCATTTTTCCCCATTGACCGTAATGTAACGGAAAACTTTTGACTGTCCCTGTAATTAAACTATACATCCGATTTTTATAAAATTTGAAATGACTCGATAAAATTTTGCAACAATCATACATTTAAAATTTAAGACAATTTGGTTGGGTAGTTTTTGCTCTGTTATATGCGGACGGACAGACAGACAGACAGACAGACAGACAGAGAGACAGACGGACGGAATTAACGAGGACTAGTATAGGTGCTACGTATTTATACTAGTAAATCTGCAGATCAGGAGCCTCAACGTCAGCTCTACAATTCATTGTGTTTAGCACCCTTTGAGTAATATTAATCTTTCTACAAAAAACGAAATTTAAAGTTTTGAAATTACATAAACATTTATAAAACGAAACAATATTTCGAAGGTTTCTGACATTAGAAGCGTTAAATTAAACCCCTTGTTATGTAATGGTATTCTGAAAATCTCATGAGCTATTTATTCTGGTAATTTTTAGATAATAAAGTAGATAATAAAGTCAGCTCTACAATTCATTGTGTTTAGCACCCTTTGAGTAATATTAATCTTTCTACAAAAAACGAAATTTAAAGTTTTGAAATTACATAAACATTTATAAAACGAAAAAATATTTCGAAGGTTTCTGACATTAGAAGCGTTAAATTAAACCCCTTGTTATGTAATGGTATTCTGAAAATCTCATGAGCTATTTATTCTGGTAATTTTTAGATAATAAAGTAGATTTCTTCAGGGGGCTCTGCCCCCCTGAACCCCTTCGTAGTGTAATTTAATTTACATTTGTAATTATCAATTAATTGTGTTAATGTCCTTTAGTAAATTCTACCAATAGACGGAAACGTACATGAATTCTTTTCTACAGCCCTGTATATTACGTGAAGATTTTTACGCGTCGTCTATAACATTTAAATTTAATGCAGACAAAAAACCGTCTTAAAACTGCTCATATCACATTTCCGGGGATTAGTATGCATAGTGTGCACCATATATCCAGTTTCTGCGGAGTCCTGTATATGGTTCTATTTAAATTCTGCAAACATTTGTTAGTATACTAAATGTAATTGGGCTGGGAAATACATAACTCAAAAAAAAAAAAAAGCAACACTGAAGCAATTCGCGCTCATTTTCATTTATACTTACGAATTCATTTGTGTATCCCTGTACATGGTCTATACAATATTTAAGCACTTCTTATTAAGCACAAATTTACTTAACGTTAAAGCGCACACCATAATCGAAAATGCTCTTCAGCAATCATCCCTAATAGACCAGAACTGTATCCGAAATTTTTTATGTGACCCTATAAATGAACGATAAATACGATACAAATCATATTCAAGCTTCTTGTAGTCAACCACAGTAATGTAATTTAATTTCATAATGTTTGAATTAGTGCAACACAAATTAACACACTGACGACAGGCAATTTAATTAAATCTGGGTTTAAAAACAGTAGAAGCTCCTCCCTCTTCTGAAAGTGTCTCGGAAATTGGTTTCTGAGATATGTTTTTCATGTTTATGCAGCAGTAAATATCTTTCAATGTACGGATGTAATATAGAATGTCTTACAATCTATAAAAAATATGGACAACACAATATAAATGTCTTTTCTGTAAGGTAGAAGTCACTCCCTTAGCCAATGATGTATTCTGAATAAAAACGAGAATTCTCGTTTCCCGTCGCTAATGTGTTAAAATAAGCTGTGAAGAGTTTTTTTTCCCCCGTAGACCACATTTTAATCGACCACTTTTGTGTGACCCTGAAAAAAACATATGCTTTGCACCCCATATACTACAAAAATGTTTCAAAATACATATCAATTTTATTATTTTGTAACAGAGTAACATCATTAAAAAACGCCACAAAAGAATTTTCTTCGAAGATTGTAACATTATGAATACTTTTGAGTTCCTTGTACGCATGCTGTAAGTGCTACACATAACATATTTTATAGTAACCAGGTTCTAGTGCACCTTAATAAAGTATATAAATTTCATTACGTTTAAAATTGTGTAACATTATTAAAATACACCGCAGACGATTTTTCCCAAAGGCTATAATGTAACGGAATAGTTTTGAGTGCCCCTGTAATTAAGCTATGAATGCTACACTCTTCATTTTTAATACCAAACATACTTTGGCAAACCTCAATAACGTATATCAATTACATGTAATCCCGACTATATTTACGCGAGTTAGAGCACGTTGAGAAACACGGCAGGCGACAGATAGAAAAACTGAAGTCATAAATACTTTTCATCCATGTTGGAAAGTGTTAAAAAGGATTTACATGCCTTTAACTATACTTTTTTCACTTATAGCATGGTTAAACATTAGTTTAAACATCCTAATCCATGCGATAGCAATAACATATTAAAAGCCCCCCAAAATATGCATATCTGGAGATCTATAAATCTATGGGAAAATAATTCATTATCGTGCCCACTGTTAATTGCATAAATTGCATCGATTTGGCGCGATAAAATATTTTTTGTGATAGCCTTTTAATTGTACCTGCAACAAAATTAACGTAATTTACTAACTTCATTCATATTTGACGCAATGATAGGCTACGAATAACAGTCGCTAGGCAACGAAGAAAAGGAAAAAAAAGAAATATGTATCATGTAAAACAAGAAAATTAATTTAAAAATTCTTTATATTATTGGAATACATGTATAAATGTCCTCAAAACATTATACACGTAAATACAAAAATCTGATAGTTATATTGATAAAACTTCAATATAATAGGAATAATTTAAAACCCTTATTTGGAATTTTAGTATCCATAATTTGACATTTAAATCCATTAATCAAACGTGCCATTTTCTTTCAACAAATGGAAATTTGAAAATCGTCTGACTTGCCGTAGAAAAGCATTATAAAGAAAAATAAAATCTTCCATATTTTCCGAACGAATGAACCAAATTTAACCAAAAACTATACAGCTACGTCCGGGTATCTCACGAATATGCCCAATTAATTTCAAGCTTATCGGGTGCTTTTTGCGGCAGTTATCGCGGAACAGACAGACAGACGGACAGACAGATAGACAGACAGACAGACAAACGGAAATCAAAACTTTTCGTGTCTCCACAGTAAGCCTTCACTGACGTTTCGGCAATAATTACGAACGCACCTAATAAAATGGTAACCATAGATATTGTTGGGTTTTTTAGGACGCAAAAGTACTCCTTGATTTATTTTGGAGGAAGAAATATGCCGTTATAAAAAAAATATATAAAAACAAGGACAGACATATTAATGACCAATCCATGGATGGTTCCAAAGAGATATCCTGGAAGAGCTTTCATCAATGAAAATCATTTAGTAAGATTCAGACAGACAGACAGAGAGACAGACGGACGGAATTAACGAGGACTAGTATAGGTGCTACGTATTTATATAACTAGTAAATCTGCAGATCAGGAGCCTCAACGTCAGCTCTACAATTCATTGTGTTTAGCACCCTTTGAGTAATATTAATCTTTCTACAAAAAACGAAATTTAAAGTTTTGAAATTACATAAACATTTATAAAACGAAAAAATATTTCGAAGGTTTCTGACATTAGAAACGTTAAATTAAACCCCTTGTTATGTAATGGTATTCTGAAAATCACATGAGCTACTTATTCTGGTAATTTTTAGATAATAAAGTAGATTTCTTCAGGGGGGCTCTGCCCCCCTGAACCCCTTCGTAGTGTAATTTAATTTACATTTGTAATTATCAATTAATTGTGTTAATGTCCTTTAGTAAATTCTACCAATAGACGGAAACGTACATGAATTCTTTTCTACAGCCCTGTATATTACGTGAAGATTTGTACGCGTCGTCTATAACATTTAAATTTAATGCAGACAAAAAACCCTCTTAAAACTGCTCATATCACATTTCCGGGGATTAGTATGCATAGTGTGCACCATATATCCAGTTTCTGCGGAGTCCTGTATATGGTTCTATTTAAATTCTGCAAACATTTGTTAGTATACTAAATGTAATTGGGCTGGGAAATACATAACTCAAAAAAAAAAAAAAATCCTACTGAAGCAATTCGCGCTCATTTTCATTTATACATACGAATTCATTTGTGTATCCCTGTACATGGTCTATACAATATTTAAGCACTACTTATTAAGCACAAATTTACTTAACGTTAAAACGCACACCATAATCGAAAAAGCTCTTCAGCAATCATCCCTAATAGACCAGAACTGTATCCGAAATTTTTTATGTGACCCTATAAATGAACGATAAATACGATTACAAATCATATTCAAGCTTCTTGTAGTCAACCACAGTAATGTAATTTAATTTCATAATGTTTGAATTAGTGAAACACAATTAACGCACTGACGACAGGCAATTTAATTAAATCTGGGTTTAGAAACAGTAGAAGCTCCTCCCTCTTCTGAAAGTGTCTCGGAAATTTGTTTCTGAGATATGCTTTTCATGTTTATGCAGCAGTAAATATCTTTCAATGTACGGATGTAATATATAATGTCTTACAATCTATAAAAAATATGGACAACACAATATAAATGTCTTTTCTGTAAGGTAGAAGTCACTCCCTTAGTCAATGATGTATTCTGAATAAAAACGAGAATTCTCGTTTCCCGTCGCTAATGTGTTAAAATAAGCTGTGAAGATTTTTTTTTCCCCGTAGACCACATTTTAATTGACCACTTTTGTATGACCCTGAAAAAAACATATGCTTTGCACCCCATATACTACAAAAATGTTTCAAAAATACATATCAATTTTATTATTTTGTAACAGAGTAACATCATTAAAAAACGCCACAAAAGGATTTTCTTCAAAGATTGTAATATTATGAATACTTTTGAGTTCCCTGTACGCATGCTGTAAGTGCTACACATAACATATTTTATAGTAACCAGGTTCTAGTGCACCTTAATAAAGTATATAAATTTCATTACGTTTAAAATTGTGTAACATTATTAAAATACACCGCAGACGATTTTTCCCAAACACTATAATGTAACGGAATAGTTTTGAGTGCCCCTGTAATTAAGCTATGATTTTTAAGCTATCATTTTTAATACCAAACATACTTTGGCAAACCTCGATAACGTATATCAATTACATGTAATCCCGACTATATTTACGCGAGTTAGAGCACGTAGAGAAAGACAGATAGAAAAACTGAAGTCATAAATACTTTTCATCCATGTTGGAAAGTGTTAAAAAGGATTTACATGCCTTTAACTGTACTTTTTTTTTCAGCATGGTTAAACATTAGTTTAAGCATCCTAATCCATGCGATAGCAATAACATATTAAAAGACCCCCAAAATATGCATATCTGGAGATCTATAAATCTACTGGAAATAATTCATTATCGTGTCCACTGTTAATTGCATAAATTGCATCGATTTGGCGCGATAAAATATTTTTTGTGATAGCCTTTTAATAGTACCTGCAACAAAATTAACGTAATTTACTAATTTCATTCATATTTGACGCAATGATAGGCTACGAATAACAGTCGCTAGGCAACGAAGAAAAGGAAAAAAAAAAGAAATATGTATCATGTAAAACAAGAAAATTAATTTAAAAATTCTTTATATTATTGGAATACATGTATAAATGTCCTCAAAACATTATACACGTAAATAAAAAAATCTGATAGCTATATTGATAAAACTTCAATATAATAGGAATAATTTAAAACCCTTATTTGGAATTTTAGTATCCATAATTTGACATTTAAATCCATTAATCAAACGTGCCATTTTCTTTCAACTAATCGAAATTTGAAAATCGTCTGACTTGCCGTAGAAAAGCATTATAAAGAAAAATAAAATCTTCCATATTTTCCGAACGAATGAACGAAATTTAACCAAAAACTATACAGCTACGTCCGGGTATCTCACGAATATGCCCAATTAATTTCAAGCTGATCGGATGCTTTTTGCGGCAGTTATCGCGGAACAGACAGACAGACAGACAGACAGACAGACAGACGGACAGACAGACAAACGGAAATCAAAACTTTTCGTGTCTCCACAGTAAGCCTTCACTGACGTTTCGGCAATTACGAACGCACCTAATAAAATGGTAACCATAGATATTGGTGGGTTTTTTAGGACGCAAAAGTGCTCCTTGATTTATTTTGGAGGAAGAAATATGCCGTTATAAAAAAATATAAAAACAAGGACAGACATATTAATGACCAATCCATGGATGGTTCCAAAGAGATATCCTGGAAGAGCTTTCATCAATGAAAATCATTTAGTAAGATTCAGACAGACAGACAGACAGAGAGACAGACGGACGGAATTAACGAGGACTAGTATAGGTGCTACGTATTTATATAATTACGAACGCACCTAATAAAATGGTAACCATAGATATTGGTGGTTTTTTAGGACGCAAAAGTGCTCCTTGATTTATTTTGGAGGAAGAAATATGCCGTTATAAAAAAAAATATAAAAACAAGGACAGACATATTAATGACCAATCCATGGATGGTTCCAAAGAGATATCCTGGAAGAGCTTTCATCAATGAAAATCATTTAGTAAGATTCTAAAGATTTTTTGAAAAGCAAAATGAGAACAAATATCTAAAACTTTAAAGGTCTGGGAGAGAAAATGACACCCCCCTACCCGTATAAAACCGCAATGGGCTTGTGTAACAACAACAACAACAACAACAATAACAACAAAAATGCTGTACTTTCATGACCGAAGGAGGGAGGGAGGACAGGAACGTTTATTTTTATACATTTCACGTCCTGACATAGTCAAAAAGTTATTGCCAACTTTTGCTAATTTCCATCGTAATAATTTCCATAACATTTTTTATAAAGAATAACTATAAATTAGGGAAGAAACGCAATAACACATGATAAAATTTTTAAAGTACGTTTTCATTTTTGATGCGTGAAATACACTTACAGAGGTTTTAAAAATATCTCTTAAGCAAATAAATAGGGTTTAAAAAAAAAGCATCCTTTTAAATGGAATTTTATTTGTTTTAAATGCTAGTAACAGAAAACTTTCAAACGGACGCCAAAAAAACTTTCAAAGGGCGCCATGGTGTCCGCGGGATCAGCGTTGGGCAACTCTGCTATATACAGCATATGTACAGGTCAGACGGTCAGGAATAACGCAATACCTTCTGTGTTTAGTTCCCAAGAAAGCTTGGTACTCATTTCACGACCCCGGAGGACTAAAATGCTGAGTGAACATTGCTCATTTCGGTGTCAAACTCTGGACTTAGCGCAACATGCTAACCTCTAAGCGACTGGATTTCACTTAATTACTTAATACTAAATTAAAAATCATACCCTTTCGGACAAAATTTGCAAACGAAGCATTTCTGAGTTTGGTCAACGAGTTCTTTCAAAGATTTTTTCTTTCCTTCCAGAATTTGGCATCACAGAATTTCTTATTTTTGCCAACAAGTATTACAATTTTATAATCGAAGTGATTCTTAGTTTTGCCAACGAGTCATTTCAATGATTTTTTTTATTTCTTCCAGAATATAAGAATGACAGGATGTCTTATTTTTGTCATCGAACCTTTTGAAAAATCTTATCACAAGTTTTCACAACGTGTCCTTTCAAAGATTTTTTTCATGTTTTCCAGAATTTGGAATTACAGGAATTTTTAATTTTGTCAGCCAGTGTTTTCAAAAATCTTATAACTTCGTTCAAAAATTGTAAACAAGGCATTATTTAGTTTTGCCAACGAGTCCTCTCAAAGATTTTTTTCACTGCGTCTAGAATTCGCAAAATTTCTTGTTTTTGTCACCAAGTCCTTTCAAAGATTTTTTCATTCCTTCCAGAATTTGGAATCAAAGGGTTTCTTAGTTTTGTCAACACGTCTTTTCAAAAATCGAGTCTTATAATTTCAACAAAATTTATAATAGAAGTGTTTCTTACTTTTGCTAGCATTTCAAATATATTTTTTGGATTCATCCAGACTTTTGAATAACATTATTTATTAGTTTTGTCAACGAGTTTCTTAAAAATACCATTTCGAACAATGTTTCTAATCAAAGCATTTCTTAGTTTTGCCAATGAGTCCTTTCAAAGATATTTTTAATTTCTTCCAGAATTTGCAAAATTTCTTGATTTTGTCAATGAGTCCTTTTAAAAACTTTTTTTTTTCATTCCTTCTAGAATTTGAAATTATATGGTTTCTTAATTTTGCGAACGAGTCCTATAATTTCGGATGAAATTTAGTAGCAAATGGATTATTAGTTTTGCCAACGGGTTATTTCAATGATTTTTTTTCATTTCTTCCAGAATGTGTTCCAGAGGATAACTTATTTTTGTCGATGAATCTTTTGAAAAATCTTATCATTTCGAACAAAATTTGTAATCGAAGCATTTCCTAGTTTTATCAACGACTCTTTTAAAAGATTTCTTCTTTTCATTTCTTGCAGAATTTAAGATCACTCGATCTTTGAGTTTCGTCAATGAGTCTCATTATTACATTAGTGAGTCAAATCTTCGTCAAAAAATCTTATTATTTCTAACAAAATTTGCAGTCGGAACATTTCTTGGTTTGTCAACGAGTTCTTTCAAAGATTTTTCCTTTTCATTTGCTTTTGAATATAGAATTGCAGGATTTTTTAATTTTGTCAACGAATCATTTCAAAAGTCGAGTCTTATCGTTCGGATGAAATTTATAATTCAAGCGATTCTTAGTTTTTCAGACAGGTCCTTTCAAAGATTTTTCCATATCTTCCAGAATATCTAATCACAGGATTTCTTAGTTTTGTCATCGATTCTTCAAAAATCTTATAATTTCGGGCGATAATCAAGGAATTTCTTAGTTTTCCAGTGAGTTCGTTCAAAGATTTTTTTACATTTCTTCCAGAATTTGGAATAACAGGATTTCTTAGTTTGCCAACGAATCTTTTCAAAAATCATCATTTCGGAAAAGATTTGTAATCAGACTCATTTGGTTTGTCAACAAGTCCTTTCAAAGTTTTTTATTTTTTCATTTCTTCCAGAATTTTGAATTACAGGATTTCTTAGTTTTGTGAACGAGTTATTTCAAAAGTTAGGATTAGGGATAACTTCCCTATATCCATGTTTTATTTTCCCAATGTTTTCCGGATCTAAAAATTAACTTCCACTTTCACTCCTTTCGTCACCATCTACGTGAATTTTGAAAATTAGACGTCAATAACAATTGCATTTCTTATATTTCTCTGACGAAGACTATGTTTTTTATAGCTGAAAGTACTAAGGTATTAAAATGATTTAACATCTTTTTAATATTGTCTCATCATTTAAGTAGGTTTGCACATAGTGTAAGTTTAAGTTTAATCTTTTTATACATTATTTTTGATAAGATGTGGATTTACAGAGGTTTTAAATTTTCCAATTTTTTTTTTTTAAAGAATTTATTATGTACGGAAAATTGTGAAATCACAGGATTTTTTATAATGCGAACGTGTAATGTGAACACATTTTATTTTTTTGGATGGAATTTGGAAAAATAGAAATTGTTAGTTTATTGAACGAGTCTTTTCAAACATTTCATCATTTCATATCATTCCAGACAGAACTTGGAATCACAAGATAGTTTTGTCAAAGAATCTTTTCAAACATTTCATCATAAAAAAAAAGCAATTTAACAAATTACAACGACCATTTGGAAAATGATTTTTTCAAAGACTAAAATTTAAGACATAAAAAATCGCACGGAGTTGATCCTACATTACGTACGCCATGGATTAAACGATAACATTCCTGGACCCAACATGAACAAATTTTAAAAGAAATTTCAGTTTTACAATTTTCGGTACTGTAAATTTTTAAACTTCTACGGAGCTGGTCATACATTACGTACGCCATGAATTAAAGATTAATAGTGTTATTACACATAAAAATTGCAAGCAAGAAAAATCGCCTGCGACTCGTCAGATTTCCTATGAAACTTACATAATAGCCAAGCATTTCATTGGTTGTTCGGGAAAAGGCTTTTCTATCATCAGATTTCCAAAAAATCTCACGACCAATTTTAAATAAAATTTCATTCTTAAACTTCTAAACATCCGACAATATTACTTTTTATACCGCCGGATAGAGAAAAAAATGTTCTTTTAAATGCAATTTGTTTGAAAGCTGTATCTCAATTTGTTTCTGATTTATTAATTTTTTTTGTAGTTTTTATTACTTTTTTGTCACAGTGGCAACACTCTGTTGTCCATCGTTGTTGAAACCAAAGGGAAATACAGATTATTGCATATACCAATCAGATAACGAATAAATTGCGGATTAAACCAATGAAAACGTTCATATATGCTTTTGACTTCCTACCCTGACGAGAACAATAACCATTTTTCCAAATGGTTCATAATGAAATGTTTGAAATGAGAAAGAGTTTCTTAATTTTTCCTGTCTATCTTTAAAAAAAGAATATTATGTCCGAAAAAAAATATAGAAATACGCAATCTTTGTATTTATCAGCATACTTTTTTTCAAAATTTTTCAGTAGCACTCGGAATCGCAGAAGTTTTTAGTTTTGTTAATGAAACGTCAAGGCTTTTATTATTTCCGGGTATATGAGGAATTTCATAACTCACCAGTATCGTCAATGATTTTTTTTTTCTTAAGATTTTAAAATTTTGAACAGAATTGGGAATCGTAATATTTCTTAGTTTTTGAAATCAGTAGTATTTATTGTTTAAAGTTACTTATAGTTGATACTTTAGTGAGTGGGGCTTTTTCAAGTTTTTTTTTTTCTGATGTGATTCTAATGGTAACATTCTTCAATTTATTTATTGGGCTTTACGGTTTGGGAAATAGTTGGTCATATTTATTTTTTATGGAAAGTGGTCGACTAGATAATGGAGAAGTACTAGATAATGGGGGTGTCTCTTTGAGAAAAACATCGGCAGTCAAAACGTCGCCTTCAGAAAAATATCGAAAAATGATAAATTTTCATTAAAATACCAAATTTTCCCAGTCTATTGTAAAATCAGGTGTTTATAGATGAAATATCTAATATTTACCAGGACGAAAAAAAGCGCATGGAGTAGCAGCCTTTCCGTTGATTTGCTGTTTCGTGCTGCATCACGCTTAATTTAACGACAGTACTGGAGTGTGGGGGTGGACACTTTGAGAATTTTCAGCTATAAATTACACTGAAAAGTCTGCCATTTCAGTTTTTTATTATCTAATTGGTTTCTTGGTAGAGCTCTCCACTATCAAGGTTTTTGGATTATTTTTTTAATACCATACAAAATCTATTATCACCATGAATACCCATTTTACAACCCTCCGACCCATACATTTTTTTTTTTTTTTTTTTTTTTTTTTTTTAGCGGTTTACTTTAGCTCTAGTCTTTTGAAAAATCCAGTTCATATGAACATGGTATTACTATACTGCCGTTTCAATTTTATGCAATCTTCTGCAAAAAATGCAAATCATGAGCGAAATAAAATCTTTCATGGGACCTACATGTTAAATATACAAGAGTGATAAAGAGCAGTGTTGCCAGATAGTCGAAAGTCAATTTCCCCAATATTTCTGAAATTTTCCCCAAATCAGTGATTTTTTTCCGAAAAAGTCCCCAACTCAGTTTTTACTCAAAAAAGTAATTTTTCAATTTCCAATTTACCACTTTGAAAAATATTTAACTGCTTTAAGCTCAAAAATTTTCCCCAAATCAAGCCTTTTTTTGAAAGATTTCCCATTTACAAAAAATAAACATTTAAACTCAAACAGCAGAATTTTCCATGCATATTCGGTAGCTAGATCGAGAGAATTTTGCAACGACAAATTTTTTTATGCTGGTTTTTAAAAGTACTTCCAGTGAATAATGTTGGCTTATCATTAAATTAGTAATGTAGTAAACAACAAGCACAACCACGTCCAAGAGAATAATGATCGATATTTCCGATTTCTGTATTGTATTTTCATTTTTCAAATCAAAATCGAGTTCGAAACAGATGCAGTTTTGCAAGATGACTAAAAGTAAATTTTTCGTAAAATAGGAAAAAAATTCCCCAAGTTTTTCCCCAAAAATATTGATAGTCCCCAAAAGTTTCCCCACGAACTGCTTGTCCCCAAAAAATTCCCCTAGAGGTTCAAAATTCCCCAAAATGGGGACAAATTCCCCAATCTGGCAACACTGATAAAGAGTCACGTGAATATTAAATAATTTTATTGATGAAGATTTATTGGTTATATACTGACAATTAACTCTATATTTACAGGTGATTTAAAAATAAGTAACATTATACTTGCAGCTCACTGGGTCAACCATTTAAACATGCATCAGTTACTAAACAGAGAAGTGAATGAAGAGATACTCTCTCTGCAATATCCGAACAGCATTTCACTTACATTACTATTGCATTTCAGTTCTTAACGCATCAATATGTTGAGTGTCATCTTTCTGTGTGACGTCATTATGTATGTCACTGAGACGAGACACCGTAAGTAGAACTTAACCGTAAGGAACTGCTGAGGTTGCCTGTTACCACGTGCTCTCTCTACAATGCTGTCAGCCACGCCCCCGCAATGATCCCTGCAATGGTGAAAAGGTTAATAATAAAACATTGTAAACAGTGTGATGTGACCGTTTTCCTAAGCTATTTCCAATTCAAATGCAGCTAGAAAGATTTTAAAAGTAAAGCCACTCACTGAAAGGAATTGCTTGCGCTGTCTATTTAGAGCAAAATAAAAGGCCTATTAAATACGTTGGTTTGAGATTTAGCCTGAAAGCATGACAAAAGAGTAAAATCAAGCTAAACGCGGAACAAAGCTATTTCACTAAAAATAAACTAAAAGCTGTTACACTGATTATAAGCTTTCATGCAACTTTTTCGGGTTGCTGCAGCATTTTATTTATTTATTTATTTATTTTGTACAATTTTACCTTTTAATTACCAAATAGCTCTTATAGGCCTCTTAAAAAAATGAAAAGACGAAAATGTTGATCGTTTTACATTAATACGAAGTATAAAATACTTAAAATATACTTACAAAATTTTTGGGGATACTCCGTAAGGAAAAAAAAAAAAAATTTTAATAACCTAATACAAGTGACTTATGTAATGTAGCGCGAATTATTTAACATATACTATATATATATATATATATATATATGTAATGCGAATTCGTCTGACGCTCTGTTTGTTTAAAACTTTGGTTGTGCTGATAGGATTTTGATGAGGCTTGAACTGTTGGAGGTTTATATTTGAAGATGGTCAAGTATATAAAACCTCACTCTACATTGCTCAGTTATAGAGCTAGGGGGGAAAGTTCTATAATTACGTCTGGAGCCAACTGGTGTATTTTTGCGAGCGTGATTTGGTACATAAATAAGTAAAATATTGCAACTAGGATTTTGTTGTTATTTTTCTGCGTTTTAAACATTTAATGGTATCTCAAAGGATATTTTCTTTTTTATCGTTCTTGTCAATTAATTGGTCAGCCTTGGCTGTGATTCGGATGAAAATTCTCTACACGATTTTTTACACTTACGTATAAAATGATGCCTATAAGTAATGACTGTTTTTCTTAAAGCTTTTAAAGTTCGGTCGTGGAAAAAAGTAAACAACCCCTTCTAACTCTGCAACTAATTATAACAGAAAAAAGTTACTGGTACCAATAGCTGGGAAATAAAGTCTACTTTTTAATGATGTATACAAAATTTGATTGGGGGGCCAACTACTAATCAAAAGCAGACCAAACTTTGTTTTTTTCAATGGCAACGACCAGGGCCGAAACTAAGGGGGGGGGGAAGAGGGGGCATGTTCCCCGGGCGCCAGAACTAAGAGGCGCCAAATGAAGGATTATACCTTTGGAAAGGATCATTTTCTCATTTTCTTTTTTTTTTTAAACCAGAGAATCAGAGTTCTAACTTTTTACGACTGCTCTTTCATCTTCACCTAACACTTCATTTAGAATGGCTGTTTCATAATAATGGAAGCCATCAGTCCATCAGAAGAAAATAACTCGGTGATAGCGGAAACTCGGTTAAGCGGGACTCGGATAATAGGGACTCTACAGAATATGTCATTTTAAAAATGATCTTTAGAATATTTTTGTTGATGTTCAGAGGGACCTCCCCCTTGGATCCGCCACTAAAGATTACGTAGTTCAGTATTACATATTTTATGATTACATATTTTAAATTTTAAAATAAATCGTCTATTATCAAATTAGTAAAATTCTCTTTGTAAATATACTTTGTGGAAGACGGGGGGGGGGGGGGGGGCGCCAAAATCCATGTTTGCCCCGGGTGCAAAAAAGGCTAGTTTCGGCCCTGGCAACAACCAATTTCGACAATATATTTTAAATCTTCGGTTCAAACTATGCCTAGAAATGAAATTTCAAGTCATTTGAATGATAAGTTTTTGAATTATTATAAATATTCAAAATTTAGAGCTTCTAATGTTAAATTATATTATCATGTTTTTATTAATGTCTCCTGAAATTATAATCCTAATGGAGAAATTGTCGCCTAATACTTTTCACATAAACAGATTGTTTCATCCAACGACAAACTGCTGTAACTACCTTCAAATCCTTCAGTCTCTCAAGATTTGTTCGCTATAGTCCGGGAGTCGGTGACTTCGAAAGTCCCGTCATCGCGGAATTGAAATTTTTTTATGTAAATCGATAGTAAAAAGGTCATGCGAACAAAATGAGATAGGTGTATGACTAGGTTTGACATGCCGAAAATAAGTTTAATTAAATTAATTATTATTTAAAAGCTGTAATAATTTACCGTTTTCGCGGAAAACCGACATTTGGCCAGCGCCTTGACGCAAAGTAGCCACCGGTAAAAATTCAAAGCAAAATAAATTGGAATTTTTATCACCACCAGCCTCCTTAACCTATTGAGGGGCGGTGGGATCTATTTTATCCCACCTACGATTAATGAAGATTTGCACCAGAAAATTTTTGTTAAATTTTACTTTTCTAACTTTGGTCGAAAAACGTTCTAAAATTACTTTTCCTTATTTTGCAATAAAACTTTTTGCAGATTCCGGTGTGAATTCGACATTAAAGAAAGGCAATTACTTGCCCCTCAAGGGGTTAAAATAGGTAAGATAGATTTTCCCGGCGGAATTAAGCTTGTCATACCATTTTTTTCTGCGAGCGCAGAATTTTCTGTAAAATGCTTTAAGAGGGGTTATTATCCGCGATGCCGGTAAAACATTATAAATTTTTCATAATAATTAATTTAATTACATATATTTTCGGCTTGTCAAACCTAGTCATATCTAGCTCATTTTGTTCCTATGACTTTTACTATCGATTTACATTATAAAAAATTAAATTCCGCGATGACGGGGCTTTTGATGATACCGGTTCCCGGTCTACTATGCACTTCACAAATTCGACGTTAAATTTCAGTAGCTGGCACATTCTGTCTATTCAAAAACCGTATGGCGAAGCGCTCTTTGCACGCGGCGGACATTTCGATTTTCATGAACATAACCACATTCCACTACTAAGTATCTGCTCTGCTGTCTTCTGTAACACTGGCGTTTCTAAGAGTACTAGTACTCGGCGTACATGCGCAATTTTGCGATTATAATACAGCAGCATGATAAATTGCAAAAGGGCTGTGCATATATAACATTATCACTTTAGGGGGGAGACGGGCTGGGAGGTCTGGCGTATGATATAGTAAGATATCTCTAGGAAAGGAATAGTTAGTCTTTTGATATCGTTATCATTTTTGATCCAACCAATAATTTTCTCTTTTTATTTGTAATTTGTTCTTTAAAACAAAATTTTCTCTTTTATTTGTAACTCGTTCTTTACATAAAAAAAGTCTGCAATCATTTTTAGTCTGTTATCTTTTTTTATGAAAATACAAAGTTATTATTAAAATCATTAAATGATTATAAAATAAAATAATTCCAAAATACGGAAAACCTCAACGTTTGGCATTACTATTCTTTTGTCATATGTGTATGCATATATAATCCGCTGTTCGAGAAACCAGGTGCGAAGTATGTTTGAAATGATACTTGTGTTTACCAGTAAACAAAAGAGAAAGAATGTTGGGCACCTGTTTTGTTGATAAAAAGTTCTACCTCCACCCCCCCCCCCTCCCCTTGCGGTGGCAAGTGCAAGAGGGAATTATTACTGTTGAATGCATTATGCAATACAAATGTATTATTAAATACTTTTAAATAGTACCTATTTCTTTTTTAAGTTTTCTTTGATATAGTATTATTTCATTAGTTATTTAGTTATTTAAGCTATGAGGTATTCGCTACGGCTTTTGCCGGCATGACCTCAAATGATCACAAAAATGACGTTATTTCCTTGGGACAACCACAAATTCAACCTTCCTCCACGAGGAAAAAAGGCAGAACCCTCAACTTATTTCATATACAATAGTGATATTTTATTGACTTCTCTTCATTTGAATCAATAAATGTATAACCATATCTATATATCACTGCTAACAAAAGAAAAAAATTGCATCATTCAAAAGAATTTTTAGGTATTGATAAAGATATCATTAGGGCGGGGGAGGGCGGGTTCTATGAATGATAACGTGTGATATCGTAAGGGGTTTACCAAAAAGTTGATAACGTTATATATGTATAGCCCCAAAGGAGAAATTAGTAGACCATGGACTAGACCAGAACCATGGAGTATTATGAAACAGCATCTTTTGTTTACAAAAATGAAAAAGGCTGCTTTAAAACTTAAAAATTCATAAAAAATATTATTGGCAAATTGTTGTACGGTTGTTTGTTTGCATTTTAACTTTCTCTAAATAGTCCTTGAAAATTTTAAGTCCTTTTAACTTTTAAAAGTATTAACCTAGACACTTGCGGTTTCTTGAATATTGTTGAGAAAGCAGCGTTGAATATTAATAGAGAAAAAAAGAAATTTGAATTTTACGAATTTTAAAGTCTAGCATCCCTTTAAGCACGCAATTTATTTTTCGGAAGCGGGAAGAGAGGGCAATGATATTTTATTGAATTAACAGCGCTTTTAATAATTACTTCCTTCATGCAGTCCTTTGTTTGGAATAACATTTATGTATCTTGAAATGGTTATTGATTTTCTCCATTTGCAGCTATTTTTTTCGAGTTTATGAAACAGGAATCTAGCATGTTTTTAGAGACAGCAAGTCTGAGTCAACAACTTCTTGACAACAAATAGGTATTGAATATCATGTAGGTGCTGTCTGAAGGGATATTTGCAGCGTAGTTCATAGGAAAGAGATTTAATACTTTTTTGATATTCTCATAAACTCATCGGGCTAAATTTACTGATACCTCTAACGTCACTAAGGGAAGTCCTAGTGCAACTGGACTTGTTTTCTACATTTAATTTCCCTCGCATTATAACATTTCTTCTTAACACTAGAACAGCCGTGACCGCTACCAAATAAAAATATGTCGATTATCATCGGAAATTTCTTTCTAAAATAAGTTTAAAATGTACCACGGAGAAATAAGTTAAATAAATAAGTTAAGTAGTTTCAATTAAAATTTCCGGTGTAAAATATTTTGATAATACTTCAGTAAAATTTCCGGCGGTAGTAGTGTTAAGGTGTGAATATCTGCGTGTCGTACCGAACTGTTTTATAACTTTATGGGTATTTATTACCATTTAAAGAATTAATTTATAATAAGTTAAGTATTTTACCTTGATAATTCTAAAATCTTTGTGTGCAATTATTTTATTTATATTACTTTCTTCTAGAATATTTGTACTGCTTTTTGCCAATATTAATAAAGATAAGTTCTAATTTAGCACGTGTTTGGTAACTTAATGTGAACTCTTTGTAATTTTATTATGCTTCAATACAAATATTTTTTATCAAGTATAATTTTCGGAATGCATTTTTGATCTTTTGAGTGTTTGTTATCGGTTAAACTTTTCTAGAATATTCAAATATTTTGATAGGTAAACAATAACAAACATAACATTATGTTTTCCTTTAATGGTAAAAAAATAATAATTATTAAAATAAAATATTTGCCTTACATTTATTTTTAATAAACCAGCTTTCGTCAATGCATTTTCGAATTATTAACTCATTTGTTGAGCTACCTCTTGAAGTGGTGAATTCCTGCAATCTTAACATATAAGTTTTAATATTAATTTCTAAAGAGAAGAAAATAAAGAAAAAAAGAAGAACAGTGTTTTGTCCTATGTTACAGAAACCACATGCATTATCTTTAAATATTTGTTTATACAGGGTGTCTACTCTCAACGATGTCCAATCGCTAATTCCTAAACCGTTAGTAATAGACATACATGTGCAGTTCCTATTACAAAAATCTTTTAAATAAGGCAAAGAAATATTTAAAAAGCAATTTGGGTTAATAAAAACATTTCTTACAAAATTACGAAATTTAAATTTTTACACGGTCCCCCGGTCCTATAAGTTATATTTAGTAAAATGTTTCTGTTACACTGACAAGCAAGACAAAAAATGTCCGGTTATTCTACGATTAAAATTGACTGAGTAATAACTGTTTAAAGTTGGAGCATATTTTTTGCTGCAAATTCACAAATTTAGGTGATCATTCACAAATTCACATCATTCACAATAGTGGTCATTCACAAATTTAGTAGAAATATAATTTCGTCAGATACATTTAAGAAATGGTTGAGAGTAAAATTAACATTGCAATATAAATTTGAAATCATTAATCATTCTGATATATTAACTCAAAATATAAAATTTTTAATAAACATATAAGAAGAAAAAAAAACCCCGAATTTTTGTTAAATAAAATGATGAAAATAAACAGTTTTAGCTTTTGATAATTGATTCTTATGTATTCTGCACCGCTGAATCCGAAATTGACCTTTATTTTTTTACCATCACGTAAAGATTTTTTTCAAATCGTAAATTTTAAAGTTAAAAAAAGAAAAAATAGCGAAAATGTGATACTATAAAATAGACGTCATTGTTGTGTTTTTAACTTTTGATAATTGATTTTTATGTATTTTTTACCGCTGAATCCGTAAATGATCTTCATTTTTAACCATCACGTCAGGATGTTTCGCAAATTGTAAATTTCAAAGTTAAAATTGAACCTTCTCCCCCACCTTATCGGACCCCTCAGCTGTTTAGCTATAAGAATCCCAGCATAAGACAAAAAATTGAATAAATTAATGAATAAAATAAAATAAAATAAAATAAAATAAAATAAAAAAAGGTTTCATGTCTGTTTTATAGTATCAGATTTCCGCTATATTTTAACTTTGCCATTTACGATCTGCAAAAAAAAATTCTCACGCTATGGTTAAAAATGAAGGACATTTTCAGATTCAGCGCTAAAAAGTGCATAAAAATCAATTATCAAAAGTTAAAAAATACAGTCATCTCCTCTATTTTATAGTATCGGATTTTTGTTATTTTTTAACTCCTGACATGATGGTTAAAAATTAAATTAATTTTCAGATTCAGTGCTAAAAAATAGATAAAAGTTAAAAAACACAACCATCGCAGTCTCTTGTTATCTAATCTAAAACTTGCTCTTAAACTTCTTGGCGGTAATCTATCTGAAAATTTTTGTGTTATCCTGTAAAATAAGTATAAGTGGTAACTACCGAAAATCATAATATTAGATTGTCATCGGATTTACTATAGTATGTAAAATTTAATCTCGATCGGATTTTTGAAAGTGAGTTAAAGTTCGAGTACAAATTTTGAACTGGAAAAACATACATACGACCGTTGAAGTTAAATAAAAACTTATAAAAATAACCTATGATTTCTTAAAAGAAATCATGAAAAGAAACAGTCTCAAATCCTTACAAAATAAAACATATGTTAAAATACAATTATTTTAGTCAATCTGAAACTTAATAAAAGTTAACTCAATCGTAATGCTTGTACAATTTTTTTCAAAGCCCAGATACACATGAAATAAGTTCTTTGAATACTTTAAGCGCTTGGTATATGACCCTCAAAGTATGGCAGAACTGATCTGTGTTCAGTTGCAGAAAAGTGGTATAAGTCATGCATTTTTAAAGTATCATAACTCTGTCAATTTTAGTGTTATATGAACTGGACTTTTTTACGTATTTTTTTGAAAGATATATATAAACTCAATAAATACAATATTTCCATTGTTGCAAAACAATCCGAAATATTAATAAAACGTAATATGTAAGAAAACAGGCCCAATAGAACCAAATCAATTATCAGGGATATATGAAATACCTTTCACCAAAGAAGATGGAACTGTACAGTTTTATATAGGAATGACAAATAGAAAGCTCAAAACTAGGATCAAAGAGAATATAGCAGACATCAAATACAACAAGAAAACTAGAGCTCTGGTCAGATTATATAACAGAGAACCTTTACAAATAGATTTTAAAAATAATAGAATAATTTATCTATCAAGATCTTATTTGCCATCCGTCGTTTGAGAATCAATAGAAATTTCCTTATGCAATGAGAATATTTGAAATGATTCAGCATCCATGGAGCTCAGAATAATGAAACAATAATATAAAATAATTCACATTCACAAATTTCTATTTTTAATATAGCAGTTAATTTCATTATGCTTGTGTTCGCGCGATTTTTGTTTTTTTACTTGTTTTTCATTTTGAATTTTTTCGAAAATATTTTTATCATTTTATTATCTTTAGAATGTTGCCGTCTGATGCAATGAAACATGTCGAAATGTAAACAAATAAAGGCATTTTCCCGTTTTAAAATTTATGTTTACCACTTTGATGTTTTGAAGTGCTTTTTATATATAGTTTATAATCTTCCATAGTCGAGCTCACCTCAATTTAATTTAAACTCCGCGCATTTAAGGGTTTTGTTTCGAGATCTATGGTTAAGAATTTAAAGTGTAATATACGAAAATGTATATCTTTATATCTTCATCTCGATGCTACGAATCACATAACCACCACTAAACAGCGCTGTTCTATCTGAGCTTTCAACTGCCCGATTTTAATGTTCTTTATTCATCCGGATATAGAAGTTGAATTCTCTATTATTTTACACTATCTACACTATAGTTAGTACTATATGTAGAGAGGAAGGTCGGAAATTTTAAGTATTAAATTTCAAATTTTCTATAAAGCACCATAAGTCTAAAAAAATTAAGAATAAAATAAATGTAAAATAAGAATAAAAAAGAGCTATAAGACAAACTTTTTTTAAACATGCTTTCATCAAAATTCACAAAAATGTAAAAAAAAAAAAAAAAAAAAAAAAAAAAAAAAAAAAAAATTAATCCACTGAAATGAAGTAAATAACATTTGTGCTTGTTAGAAATGCATTTCTATATACTATGTATAATAAATTAATAATTATATACACTGACGAGCCACAACATTATGACCACCTACCTAATACTGGCTGTTAAAAGCTAACACCACCCAACCAATCAGGGATCTCTTTGCCTGCTGTAAACCCCACCAGAGTAAGATCGGCAAGCTCAGAGGTCAGAATAAGATGACCAAACTACGCAGGAAGCCAAATGCTTGTTTGACTCATTTTCCAGTGTTTTGTGACCAACTTATAAAACTGCTACAGAAAGCGGTGGAGTGGCATATCTAGGGTTATCAGTTCAATGAAAGTGGGGGGGGGGGGATATAAAGAAAAACTTACTAAGACAAAATTGAAAAAAACTGGGGAATTTTCAGTTTTAAGCAGGTTTTTGTCATAACAGATAGCGCAATTCTAATACAATTCCATCTGCTAAGACGGAATCACATGGGACCAAACGAATTCCGTTTTAGACAGATTCCGGTCTTACAATAAATGTGCAGATTCCCAAAATCTCGAAGGACCCAGTGACTTCTAAACCCAAAAAGTCCAGTGGCCACATTTTGAAACAAATGCATAAAAACAATAGTGTTTATATGGAGAAAAACTAAAAAAAAAAAAAAAAAAAAAAAAAAAAAAAAAACCCAGGAATTCAAAGCGAAAAATTTTAAATTGGGTGTATGACATTTATGTACATGGGTAATGATGTTAAATGAGTCGAATGATTACTAGTTTTTGAATATTTAGCAACATGTAATGAGCTGAGCGCCTATGAAAAAAAAAAATGTAGAGTATTTTTTTTTTTTTTGTCTTAGTTCAGTTTATATATGTTTTTGCACTAAACATGTAACAATTTGTTTGCTTGACCTTAATTGATTTATATACTTGAAACTATAGTATATAATTTAATTAATATTTAAACATTAAAACAAAAATTCAATATTTTAACTTTTAATATTTGATATAAAAATGTTAATTCTAAATTAAAATCTAAAGTGTGTAATGTGACTGGATGAATTTATTATTGCTGTTGCGATTCATTACTATGAATTTTCAAATTAATACAAATGAATTAACTCATGAAATTGGCGCTTTTAGTGAGAAACTATGCAATCAAATAATTTTTTCCATTTTTTCGATAGAGGCAGAAGAAAATGAGTTTTGAGCCGAATAATAAAAATTTTGGATTTTTATTGTCATATTGAACTATTTACCAAATTCAGGAATATCATAACGCCTCTATCGAAAAAATGGAAAAAACTGTTTGATTGCATAGTTTCCGACTATAAGCAACTGCCAATTTCACGCGTTTGCGAACAAATTGAATTAAAAAATGCGTCAGAAAGTGGGCAAATTTGGATTTGAAAACATCCTTAAATGAGAATTTCAAAGTAGCTGTTCATATGAGATAAGGCATTTTAAACTAACAATGAGTAAATGTCCCATAACTAGCGTTTTACTATTGCTGCTAATGTTACGTCATCTTTTTAATCTTGAATATGTGAACACTGTATTGCATCGCATGGATTTTGAAATTTTTCATTTATTTATTCTTTTCCCGACTGAAAATTTTAATGCTTATCAAATTTATTTTGTTTTTTTATACATAAAACATCTTTTAGAACAGCATAAAAATTGCGAAGAAAAATCCTAAAAATATTTCATTTATTTCCAAAATTCGCCACAATATATATTTTATTTTATTTTTAATATGTGTTAAATGCTTATTATAATTTTATGATGAATTTTCAGGAGGCATAAAAATTTTGAAATTGATGTGTTCATTAGTTTTTTGAAAAAGGTTACCCGAAGTCTAGAATTGCAAAAGTTTTAACAATTCTTACGATTATTTAATATACAAAAATATTTTTAAATGTAATTCGCATTTTTAGGTAAACGCATACTGTAATGGGTATATTTTCACATATTCTGTAATACAAAAAAAGGGACACCCGCAAAGGGGATGTGGTAGGTGTAACGGAGCTGGGCCCCGCACTTATAGGGACATACAATGAGACTAAAGCCCCACCAGTGGCCGAGAGGTTCTGCTCTCAAAGCTGGTAGACGGGAGGTGCTCGGTTTGAACCCAATCGTGCCCGTCGGCCTAATCGTTCGGAGTTTTCCTTTTTCGAACCTTGCATTTCCTTGCGTTAATACGGGTTAGGTTCCCTTGGAAAGATCCCCCCCCCATGGAGGGCGCCCCTACCCTTGGGCCCATATCCCTCGTGTTAATAATTGGCCGTCATTAACATAAGCATAACCAATGAGACTAAAAAACATTTTTTTCTACATGAGAAACATAATAAAGAATTAAACAATTGAGGTCTTAAAAAGGTTTGCACTATGGCCGGCACCTAACGAGATCTAAATTCCTTTTTATTTTACCTTTAAGCCCTGTACAACAGTATACTTAAAAAAATACATTTAACAGTGACAAATTTTCTGATATTTGCAAACTCATACTTAAACTTAAAAATATGAAATTAGCAGATTGCAATTTGGAATCGAATGTCGTTTTTTATTGTTCGATAAATGTATTGCAATTGCATCTTGGGTTATTTGTGATGTCTCATGGGGACCTTTTTTTCGCTTCATCTGTGCTGAAAAATGTGCAGTGGCGCCAACTTATATGGGCCCGTGAGGTTCGAGCCCCACCCAATAACTTTTCCTCCGAGCGTGTCCAATTTCTGTTTTTTCTATTTCATTACATTTTTCATTATCATTTCATTATTTATTTTTCAGCCAGGAACAAAATTTATTTTACCAATGACCACCTGTTTTCATTCTCTGACTGACACCCATAAATCCCAAATGACTGAAATGTTTTGCTCCATGTTTAACTTTTTGCCTTTTCAATTTGTAGTTATATTCATAGTATGATGAAATTATTAATCTTAATCTTAATTAATTATATTAGTCTTAATCTAGAAAAACGCGCGAGAATATAACTTGATAAAATTACAACTTTATTAAAACATGATAACTTGACTTTGAGTTGTCATCTTTCACAATTTGTCCACCCGTCAAAGAAAAACAAACTGTCCGTGCCATTTTACTAAAATCGTTTAGAGCCCACTCAATATTTTTGAAAAGTTGGCGCCACTGTTATGTGTGATTCATGTCTCATGGGGACATTTTTTTTCTCTTTGTATGTGCTGAAAAATTACATCAAAACACCAATTTTGATATATATTTTTAAAAATAGCAGACAAAGAGATCCCTGATTGATTGGGTGGTGTTAGCTTTTAACAGCCAGTCCTACGTAATAACGAATGTCACGCCTTTGGTCCGCAAAAAAGCTGCACTCGCCTTAGCATGGATGACACAAGTCCTTGGTAGATGGCCGAAGACAAATTATAGCAGATATTCAAGCAACGGTCGAGCAAATCCGAAATATTACAACATGATTGTTTTTGAGCGCTGAGCTGCCGTTCCACGACATCTGAAATCTGCTCTATTGTATTAAGATTCGTTGAGTTAGACTACTAGGACATTAACTGGAATTCGGTATTATGTTCTTGGAACCACTCCATCACAATTCGAGCACCGTGACATGGAGCATTGTCGCACTCGAAGACTGCATTTCCAGTTGGAAAGACAGATAACATGTAAGGGTACAACTGTTCTGCAATGATGTTCAGATAGTTCACGGCCTTCATAGTCTGTTCTGCAACAATCAGAGGTCCCGGGGACGCCAATGAGAACGTTTCCCAAGGTAGTATAACGTCTCCACTGGGCTGTGCGTATGACTGCTGCATAAAGGGTAGCAACAGATCGCCTGAAAGAAGGCGTATCTTTACACTGCCTTCGACATGTTGAATCGTGATCCATCCGACCGGGCAACTCTCTGCCAATGATCCATCGTCGAGTCACGATGTTCCAGGGTCTAGTGTAGGAGCAGTTGGAGATGATGCTTTGTCAACAGAGGCACATGAGTGGGACGTTTGCTGAGTAGCCTCATATCCGACAGTGTCAGCTGAACTGTGTACTCATAAACTATTCTTCTTGGACCTGTATTGTATTGGGCTGCCAGCCGAGCCATTGCCTGTAGCCGATTTTGCATTACCAAGCGGGAGAGTCTCCGACGTCATTTTTTCTTGATAACACGTGGACGTCCAACGTCATGGCATCTGCTGATGATTTCACCGCTGTTCATCCATTTTTCATATGTACTCACAAACATATGTCGCGAACAATCCATGAGTCGTGCAGTTTTGGAGATACTCCTTCTGAGCCATTGGGCCATTGAATTCTCTCCTCTATCAGTGTCGCTTTGATCAGCTGCTTTTCCCATCACATGCAGAAGTAAGCATAAAAATGATTCCTCATACTCCCTAGCAATAGTCAAATACCATCCCCAGCTGATTACGTGCCCTCCACGACATCCAGGCGACTTTATTGCAAAATGCGGGGATGGTCACAATGTTTTGGCTCTTCGGTGTATATACTATGTAATGCATGTACATAGATATACATGTGTACACATGTACATCTACATAAACACACACATGTGTGTAAGTGTGTATCCGTATAAGTCACTTTAAATTTATTTTTAAGAGAGCTTCGTTTTCGTTTTCGGCCGAAACTATAAAGATAATCGAAATTCTGTTCCGGTCTTAAAAATTTGTTTCGGTCGAACACTAATTAATAGTATTGTAAAAGCATGGCTTACAATATTATCTGGTGGTTTTATCAATGTTTGAAGATTGTTTGGGCACATTATTTTTGTTATTTTAATTAAGTTATAGAATAAATACTAAAAGCAGCTTTTTTATCAAATAAGTGAATATAATTTATAATTGTAGTAAAAAAATAGTTAAAAATTTAATAAAGTTAAAAAATAAATAAGTAATTAAACATAAAATTGTAGACCATTTGATAAAGTTTCAAGTTTAGCTTCATTATTAAAATAAAAATTTACCACCGAACAAGTTATAAATTGTTAATAAAGGATTGTCTTTACAAAAAACAGCACTTACCATTGCAATATTACTATATGCTCTTATGCATTTAAAACTAACTTATGTTCAATATTATCGAAAGCAAATAAAAATATTTGAAGAAAATGTTATAAATAAAATACATAGAAAGTTTTAAGAATTAAAAACATAAAACACTAATCTTATCAGCATTTAATTAATTTTTAGAATAATAAATATTCTTATACATAATAAGAACAACACGTTGTTAGTTGTATAAATAACTGACTAAAAAAAATTTGAATGAAGAAAAGATGAAAATATAAATTATTTTCCTTTAAAAAATGAAATATATTGTCATTTAAAAAAATAGTTTTAATTATTGCTTTTAAGAAATGAATAAAAAATTACATTTAAACGTTAGTAAACAATTCTAGAAAATTAAGTAAATAAATTGAACTTTTAACAATTTTGAAAAAAAAAAGTTGAGAATACAAATTATTTTTATAAAAAGATTATTTTTGAAGGGATTTTCTCTCGGATAAATTTGCGCTAAAATTATTATTAAGAAATTTACAAATTGACTTAAATATACTTTTTTATCACTTCATTAATTATTATGTTATGTTTATGCTACGTTAAGTTCATTAATGTTTTATTCATTAAACAATTATTGTGAGTTACCAAGTCAAAATAAAAATATCTAGCAAAATATTTACATTTTTATTTATTAATATGCATAGGTTAGAATTTGAATTTATTAGATTTGAAATACATTTAAACAAATGGCTATAGATTAAAAAAGGATCGATACCTTTCTCTGTTTAAAGAGTAGGAAGAAAAATGAAAATTAAATGTTTATCTTGATTGCTATTAAAATACTCTTATATACATATAAAACGTCATAAAATAGAGAAGAGACTTTTTTTTTTTCAGATTTCTATCAAGAAAAAAGGGTATTGGATAGGGGATGACACAAATTCACCCGCGAAGCTTGATGTGAAGTAGGTATTGCGAGAGTACTCTATAAACTTAATTAATGTCAATTTCAAGTTATTTCTACCAAACAAAGAGCTATCGCACATATTATTTGATAAAAGGCTTTTTTTGCACCTTTAAGAAATGATACATTATAAATTAAATCTGTTTTTAAAAAATTACTTGTGCAAGAGAGCAGCATATGTAAAATAACGATATGGTCAACTATTCAAAGAATTATAAAAGGTTGTTGACATACAGCAGTTATGGAATTATCTAAATTAAAGGGCATACAGGGCAGACTGTGGAGGTTTGACCATAGGGGAGGCTTGACCTAATCTTCAGTTTTGATATTTAAATGAATTTCTGAGTTTTGCCAATTGGTGGCAACCAAAGGTACTGAAATTCCCAAACAAGAGTCTTTGTTTCATGCAGATAATTGGAATAAATGTGGAAAACTCAATTGTGAAGAGTTTTCAGCTTAAAAAGTGTATTTTTAGGTACGTTTTGTAAGATTTTATCAGGTAAAATATATCGTACAAATTTAAGTAAGTAGGTTTTAATTAATACAGAAATACTGAGCTTTCATTTCAGGCATAAAGATTATGAATAAGTTAGACTAAATATAATCACGTACTATAATTTAAAAAGTGGCTATGTATGGTGGATTAACCCAATCAATGTGAAGGAGGGTTGACCAGATAGTCAAAGCTCCCATAATTAAGTATTTTTGGAAATTTTTTTACTATACACTGTGCATAATGAAGGGTTAATGGTTATATTTCTAAAATAATGTAAATTTATTCTGTAAAACTACAGTAGAATGGGATGATAGGAAGTAAAATGCTTAAAATTGATTAAAGGAAGATGTGAAAAATTGCCATAGAAGCAAGAAAAAATTTAACGAAATATAAATTGGAAAGTTGATAGGGAATTTATTTCATTTGTATAATACCCATAGTAGGTAAATTGAAAGAATCGAAAAGAACACAACGGATGAAAGCAGCAGACTTAAGAAATGTTAAGTGATAATGTCTTGCAAAAGACCATAACATTGATCAAAACACTTTAGGAAGGTATGTAGACAAATTTCAAATAGCTGAACACAATGAGATGAAGTCAAATTATGTGGTAACTAGTGTTGCCAGGTCAAGTGTCATAAAAGTGGGTGTTTAAAACGGAATTTTTCTTCTGGCCCTTGAATTCCGTCTAAACAGATTTGTTTACACATCCCATTTCCCCCAAACGATTTTTAATAGTAAGTAAATTATGTAGCATAAAGTTATTCTGCCTTTTTAAAACTCATTTTATTTTCCTTAACAAATATTTCAATGTAAAATAAAGTGAGTCAAGCCTCTCATATGTGGGGAGCCTTGACCCATTATTTTCTCATGATTGAAATCAATCATTTTTCAAGTTTCTTACACATTACACTTGTGTCGCTATTTGATTTTGATAACTGATTGTCTAACGAATACAGTGATATAGGAAACTTTATACTAGGTTCAATATTTAAAAAATAAAAAATCATTTTGTAAAAAATGGGTCAACCCTCCCCAGGCTCCCTTACTATGTAAGATGTTCATAAAAATTTTTTGGCAGTATATAGGGTACGTGAAACTGGAGCATTGAAGTAAGAAGAATAATATTTGAGATGTTGATATTTCAAAGCATTACAGCGTGGTGAAAAAGAACAGTCGAACTCATACGGCTACTTTTATAGAGACAAATTTTTCAAAAAATCAAATAGAAATATCCACGTTTTTACTGAACAACGATCAACCCAATAAAAAAACATAAATGGCATTGAAACTGTATTTGAAATGCCAAAAATGGTTTTAAAATTCAACTTATTAATAAATTAATCTTGGATATTACAAATAATAAGAAGCCTGAATAGAAATTTGATTCATAAAAATATAAACTTTATACTATTCAATATTTTTCAAGTATGTTGAAGAAATTAAAATACTGTCTTAAACCAGGAAATAAATAAATAGATAGAAATGCTTAATTCATCTTTAAAAGTTAAAGTTAAATTTACACTATTTGCAAAATTACTTAAAAGATGACACAGTATTTAAAAATGTTAAATTATTTTAATACCTTAGAACTTTCAACTATAAAAAACATAGTCTTCTTCAGAGGAATATAAGAAATACAACAGCCTAATTTTCAAAATCCACGTAGATGGTGAAGAAAGGAGTGAAAGTGGAAGTTAATTTATAGATCCGGAAACATTGCGAAAATAAAACATGGATATAGGGAAGTGGAAAAATACACGTTTTATCATTCTTTAAGTAAACTGAGCCAAATTCTGGGTATGTTGTAGGATAAAACGTCATTACAAACAGTATTTTCTTTACTAATAATTTCTATTGAATCGCGGATAATTAAATCCTGATAATTCTTTGAGGGATATATAATTTTTGCGTCTTCGAAATTAACTTGTATAATCTGCTTCTGGTTAAGTCTTGATAGGGCTGTTGCAGGTCGTTTATACTTTAAATCTCTCAAATGTTCTTTAACACGAACTTTAAGTTTACGCGAAGTCATGCCTATATATTCGAGATAAATATCTTCTGTTTTCAGTGGAATTACATATACCCCAGAAACTTCATTCCTTGGGATTGGGTCCCTTTGGCAATAATCAGATCTTTCAGTTTTGCAGGGAGATTGGCGACCAAGTTTACGCCAAAGCGAAAAAGTGCATGTCTGAGTTTTTCGAAAAGTCCTGGTACGTACTTCATTTTGCAATATCTCATATTACTCCGTGGAGTTTTTTGTATTTTCATATGGTTCTTCTGCGAGTTGATTAGCTTATCAATAATGCGTATTGGGAAACCATTCTCAACTGCAAAGTTTCTAATGGTATTTAATTCATTTTCAAGGTGATTAATAGAGCAAACACTAAACGCTCGTCTTATATAAAAGTTGAACGGAGCAAGTTTGTAGTTAAAAGGTGATGTACTTTCAAAAGGAATGGTGCTGTTAGACTTATTTACTTTCCTGTAGACTGTGCGCTCAATTGTTAAGTTTGATAAATTTTTAATTAGCATTACGTCAAGAAATGACAGCTGGTTATTATTTTCTATTTCGATGGTAAATTTTATGTTAGGGTCCATATTATTTATTCTGTTAAGAAATGCATACAGTTCAGATAAACCGTGATCCCATACTATGAAAATGTCGTCCACATAACGATACCATACTGACGGAGTTAAAACGCTGTCTGTTAAAATTCTTTCTTCAAATGGACGTAATTTGAATTCGGCTAAAATACTTGAGATGGTGAACCCATTGGTGCACCTTTAGTCTGCTTATAAATCTTCTTATTGAACATGAAAATATTATTTCCAGTTACTAGGTTAAGTCCTGATTTTACGGTGGTCTTCATTTCTGAGTTTAATGATGGATCGTTATCAATAAAGTTATTAATGAGTAATTTTATTTCAGCAACGTCGATTGATGGGAAAAGTGAAATTATGTCAACTGTCTTAAACATTTCAATGTCTGCTTAGCAGCCAAACACCTCCGAATTTAAAGAATGTCATACGCACTAAAATTGATCCAATTAATTTTGAGAATTACTCAGGTGTAGATGAAATATCATTTATTAGAGCACACGAAACGAAGAATTACTGTATTGGTATGAGCAGCAGGAAATTTAAGTTTAGAAAAAGGCTGATATTAAATATAGCTGATATTAAATAGAAATTATAATAGAAAACCAAAGCCCTAGCAAGATTATATCAAGAAGATCCAAATAAATTTCAATGAAAGTAAGATAATTTTTCCCTTCAGACTATACTAACCATCCATTATAAGAGAAACTATTGAGATTGTAACGCGCAAAATTTCAATATGTAACGATGCAGCATCATTTAACTTATTAAAACTTAGGCTCGAGTTATTCAAAGATTACGAAAATAAAAATAAACATCTAAGTAAAAAAAAAAAAAATAATAATAATAATAATGAAAAAAAAAATACAATTTAACAAATTGCAACGACCATTTGGAAAATGATTTTTTCAAAGACTAAAATTTAAGACAAAAGATAGCACGGTGTTGATCATACATTACGTACGCCACGAATTAAACAATAGTGTTATTACACGTAAAAATTGCAAGCGACAGAAATCGCCTGCGACTCGTACGTATTATCCACCTGAAACTTACGTATTATCCAAGCATTTCATTGGCTGTTCGGGAAAAGGCTTTTCCATCGTCAGATTTCCAAGAAATCTGACGGCCAATTTTAAATGAAATTTATTTCTTAAACTTCTAAACATCCCACAATATTACTTTTTATATCGTCGTATAGGGAAAAAAATGTACTTTTAAATGCAATTTGTTTGAAAGCTGTATCTCAATTTGTTTCTGAGTTATTAATTTTTTTTGTAGTTTTGATTACTTTTTTGTCATAGTGGCAACACTCTGTCGAAATTAAAGGGAAATACAGATTACTGTATAGACCAATCAGAAAACGAATAAAATGATGATTAAACCAATAAAAACCTCCAGATATGCTTTTGATTTCCTTGACGAGGACAATAACCATTTTTCCAAATGGTTAATAAAATAAAATAACGTGCATAATATGAAAGAGTACGTGAAAATTTGAATGATGGCGTTTTATAGATCGTGAAATTTTAGAATACTTTTATTTATTTGTTTTGAAAATGATTCGGGTAGAGTCGAAACATGTAAACAGTTGAATAAACCTATTTTTACTGTTTTTAAAGTTTTCATTTACGCCTTTTAGAAATTAAAATGAGTATATTTTTACAAGGTGTTAATTTGTTATATATTTACAAAAACGACGTTTTAAATTATAAACAGTGAAGTTTGCAGCAATAAACAAGTTGGAAATTACTCGTCAAACGTGGCAAATGAGGTGCGTTCGTACTATAACTAGTTTTATAATTATTTTTTGCACCCCATATTGTACTGAATGTATATTTTTTTGCGCTTCATAAGTGCATAGTCTGTAACATCATTAAAATGCACTTACAATAATTTTTTCCCCATTCCCCGTAATGTAACGGAAAACTTTTGACTGTCCCTGTAATTAAACTATACATTCGATTTTCATAAAATTTGAAATGGCTCGACAAAATTTTGCAGCAATTATATATTTAAAATTTCAGACCATTCGGAAGGCTGTAAAATCATTAAAATGCATTTGCTATAATTTTTTCCCATTGGCCGTAATGTAATGGAAAACTTTTGGGTGTCCCTGTAATTAAACTATACATCCGATTTTCATAAAATTGGAAATGGCTCGACAAAATTTTGCAGCAATTATATATTAAAAATTTCAGATCATTCGGAAGTCTGTAACATCATTAAAATTCACTTGCAATAATTTTTCCCATTGGTCGTAATGTAAAGAAAAACTTTTGACTGTCCCTGTAATTAAACTATACATCCGATTTTCATAAAATTGAAAATGGCTCGACAAAATTTTGCAGCAATTATATATTAAAAATTTCAGATCATTCGGTCGGGTAGTTTTTGCTCTGTTATATGCGGACGGACAGACAGACGGACGGACAGACGGACAGACAGACGGACTGAACGACGACTATAGGTGCTACGTATTTATATAATTACGAACGCACCTAAAAAAGAATATCTCCTTTTAACCGATACAGCTCAAATCAATAAGTAATGTTGAAAATCACCGAAGGAAGAAAGGAGATTTTTGGAATACAGACAGTTTCAGTCCGGCCGAATTTTCGACAGCATTTTCGCTGAAAACGAATTTTTGGCGAAACTCAGCTTTTGGGCCGAAAACGAAAACGAAACTGAATTTTCGATCGATCTCTAATTCAAAGGTTTAAAAAATGTTGTTGACATACAGCTGTTACAAAGTTGTCTAAAATAAAGGACATCCAGTGTATAAGATGTTCATAGAAAAAAAAAAACTTTGCTAATATATGGGGTATTGGCAACTGGAGCATTGAAGTAAAAGGAATGCTATTTGAGATGTAGATATTTGAAATTATTACAGCGTGGTGAAGAGCAACAATCGAACTCATACGGTTACTTTTATCGAAACAAAATTTTGAAAAAAAAAATCTAATAGAAATACCCATTTTTTTACTGAGCAGTGATAGACACACTAAAAAGTCCTAAATGCCATTGAAACTGTACTTGTAACGCCAAAAACGGCGATTTAAAACAAGCACAAATAACATCAGTAAGAACAGGAATTGAGTATAGGCAAGTGATAAGAAAAGAAGATACTTTATTCAAATTGGAAGATTTTCAAATGGCCATATTGTATAGATAACATATTATATGCAGGAAAATGCGGAATTCAAAAAAGTATGTATCATGACATGAAGAAGCTGTAGAATCTAGTGTTAAATGGCATTTTTCATGTCAGAAGCACATAATGGTTTTGATGAATATATCTTGGACTTTAATCCTTTTTATGGACTTTAATCCTTTATAAAGTTGCACTGATGCAACTTTTAAGTACCATTAAGCAGTCTCAGGACTCTTAAAGCTTCAAAATTTTAGAAATTGTATTCCCATTAGAATAGAAGTAATACGTTTTAGAATTATACCCGCTCAATAGCTGAAGTTGCGTTTCCGAAACTTTGAAGTAATTTTTCTCCAAATGACGTTTTTGGGTATAAATCCACAGCCATCTCTACACCGGCCCAATCGCTAAACTAACTCCGGCGGGCAGGGGCGCGCCAGCAGTATCCGGCGCCTGTGTGCAGAACTTCAATTGGCGCCCCATATTCCTACCCCCCCCCCCCAAAAAAAAAAAAGAAAGAAAAAAACAAACTTTATATATTATTTTTTTTAATGAGTACATATGCATAGCCAACCTTCCGGGGGGTGGGGGGGGGGGTCTCCAAATCAAATAAACGAATTTGGAACCAGAAAATTTATTTAATGAAATGTGTCTTGTTTCTACAGGGTTCTTTTTTATTTCATTTATTAAATTAAATTTCTGGTTAAAAATATATTTGTTTGAATTAAAAACAAAGAATATTGGCAGCTATGCAAATAACGGACATCCCTGAAAGATGGGTGCTTCAGCTGTTTGCTCCCTCTCCCCGTCCCCACAATGGCATACCTCCTAAGTAAATCAGCTTCATTTACCTCCATCACTCCCGGAATTTTTAAGATCTGATCTTTATTTATATTTATACTTAAAACAGTTCAAATAAATTTTAATTTGAAAATATAGCTGCGTTGAATTAATCAATGATAGGACTATGACACAAAGAAAGGTAATATGGCAAATACACATAAAAAAGTAGAAAAATATTTTCTCAAATTTATGATGTTTGTAATACACTGGAGCGCACATCAATTAAGATGCGCCTTAAACAATTACCACGCGTAGATCATAATTAGGGATGCATTCGAAAATTTTCCAGTCCCGGAATATTTGATTTTATATTAGCAAATATAGAACCCCTATGCTGGCTATATAACAATTGCTGTGAAAAATACACATACAGTGCGTGTAAAAACTTTAAGGGCAGCAAAAAATTGTAAAAATTTTGATAAATTGAAAATGCGACAAGTGAAATGGTAATTTAATGTTGATCATAAAGTAGAAATACTAATATAAAAGTCAACAGAATGTATCTGTGTCCTTTTTATTGAGAAAAAATCATAATTATGCAAAAAAAAATGCTAATTTTGACTGTGTAAAAACTTTAAGGACACCAGTATTTTTTTTTTATATAGAAATGTTATATATAATTATTATTAAGGATCGACCGAAACAGGTTTTTAATGCCGAAACCGAAACCGAATTTTGGAGATCTTCCTATTTTCGGCCGAAAACGAAAACGAATACGTCCAAAAACTTTTTTAAAGTAATTAAATTGTATGTATTAAAGTAATTAATACATACATAAATATATTACTAATTAAATATACGTATTTATTAAATATGCATAATAAATTAATTATGCGTATTTATTAATTATACATAATTATTAATTAATTATACGTGTGGCCCAAATTGTCTCTCTATGCCTTAGATCCAAAACATTTTTTTTTTCATATAAAATAAAACGTAATTAATTCATCAACGACACAGAAAGATTTTCTAATAATACGAATTTCATTTAATTAAAAAATATTTTAGCTTTATGTATACACACACCTCGATTTATCTTTTATAATGATTTCTGTAAATGATCATCTGTTATACTAGAACTTTCTCGAAGAGTATTCGAAACTCTTCTGCGGTTACAAACTGAAAATTTTATGTTACTTTTATGTCTGCAGCTTTTAATGAGCACGTGAAAAAGTTTAGCTATATATGCATTGCTTGCTTTATGATTTGCATTCACGTCTTCAGTCAGTCATGACTGATAATTACAAACAATGAAGTTCGTAGCAATAAATAGTTTCATTTGAGCCGGCTGATAACGCTCAAATCGATGAGAAATGTTAAAAATTTCCGAAGGAAGAAACGAGATTTTTGAAATACTGATAGTTTCGGTTGAGTTTCGGTCTAAAATCTGAGTTTCGCCGAAAATTCGTTTTCGGCGAAACTCAGATTTTGGACCGATACTATCAGTATTCCAAAAATCTCGTTTCTTCCTTCGGAAATTTTCACCATCTCTCATCGATTTGAGCTTTATCGGCCAGCTCAAATGATATTATGTATTGCTACGAATTTCGTTGTTTGTAAATATCAGTCATGACTGACTCAAGACGTGAATGCAAATCATAAAGCAAGCAATGCATATATAGCTAAACTTTTTCACGTACTCATTAAAAGCTGCAGACATAAAAGTAACAGAAAATTTTCAGTCGGAAACCGCAGAAGAGTTTCGAATACTCTTCGAGAAAGTTCTAGTATAACAGATGATCATTTACAGAAATCATTATAACAGATAAATCGAGGTGTGTATACATAAAGCTAAACTATTTTTTTATTAAATGAAATTGGTATAATTAGAAAGTCTTTCTGTGTCGTTGAGGAATTAATTACGTTTTTTTTTAATATGAAAAAAAAGTTTTGAATCTAAGGCACAGAGAGACAATTTGGGCCACACGTATAATTAATTAATATTTATGTATATTTCATAAATACGCATAATTTGTTAATTATTATGCATATTTAATAAATACGCATAATTAATTAATAATATATTTATGTATGCGTTAATTATTTTAATACATAAAATTTAAGTACTTTAAAAAGTTTTTGGACATTTTTGTTTTCGTTTTCGGCTGAAAATAGGAAGATCGTCAAAATTCGGTTTCGGTTTCGGCCTTAAATCCTATTTCGGTCGATCCTTAATAATAATTATGTATAACATTTCTATAAAAAAAATACTGGTGTCCTTAAAGTTTTTACACAGCCAAAAATGCCGTTTTTTTCCTTTTTTGCATAATTATGATTTTTTTCGCAATAAAAAGGACTCAGATACATTCCGTTGGCTTTTATATTAATATTTCCACTTTATGATCACATTAAATTACCATTTCACTTGTCGCATTTTCTTTTATCAAAATGTTGCTGTCCTTAAAGTTTTTACACGCACTGTACATTTCGACGTTTACATTGTTAAGAAGCTAAGCGTATCTTTACCTTGTCACACTGTTAACCCTTCCTTCTCTGTCAGATTTTTTTATTTTTCGAATTTCTAATTTTCGTGCAATGAATCGAAGTTCTAAATTACAAATATCTATATACTAATAAAACGAAGTTTCGCTCTGTCTGTGTACGATGGCTAGAAGAATCTACGGCACATATGAGGCTCAAAATTTTTGTGAGAATAGTCTCCTGGTGCTCCGTGCACCTAAGTTTCAGAATTTTAAATCTCTAATAATTAGTTGAGAAATTAATTAAAAAGCCCAAATTAAAAGAATGGGAAGATATTCATAATTCAACAAGAATATAGATTTTTTTCAAACCGTAGACAACTTCTTCGAAAACTCGAAGAGAGGGGGGGGTGGGGGTAATAGAATTACAGAGCTGCTAGCGAGATAAATATACTGGGTCTTTTTAAAAAGGACTGTATCTTAAATTCTACTGGGTTTAACCACTCAAAAATTGCACAGCCAGACGCAAAAAAAAAAAAAAAAAAAAAAAAAAAAAAAAAAAAAAAAATCCCCCTTTCGGAAATTCTAAAAATTATTCCATTACGATTTCAGGAAGTCAAAAAAGCCACGAAAATCGATTTATAAAAAATCTTTTTATTTCCTTCAAAGAAAGGTCTCACATGGATGCCAGGTGTTCATTGCAGACAACCGACATCTTCCAATAGTGGACATTTTCAAACTAATATAAAATTTTCAAAATATAAATTGATAGATTTAATTTTTATGCATCCAGATGTAGAATTTTTTGTTGATTTCAGATAGGTAAATTTATTCATGGTCGTTCAATTACAACCTTAGATATTGATTATTATTTCATTAATTGCATGATTCCTTTCAAACTCTCAATTTAAAAACCAGTCTTTCGAAACCAAAAAGGATTTTTTTACTAGGATTCTTTGGAACGCCGTCAATTTTTTTAAAATACACCATTTAGAGATTTTAAAGTTATGCATCTAGCCCTATCTTTAAACGCTGTTTAATAATATCTAAATTTTATAAAAATCTATCTGCAACTTTTTGTTTTAGAAAAAATTCGATTTTAAAAAAAGAAAAGAAATGCTTTGTTGAAACGCTGTTTGTTAAAATTAAGAAAACTGACGAACCAATCGATTTGGAACTTTCTGATAGTTTATAACACATAATAAAGACACTAGATTAATTTTCACACAATTATTCTAAATTGGTAAACAAATCACAGGTTCGAATCCTGGTCCGGACATTTTTCGCCCAGTTGGAAAATTTACATCTACATAATAAAGATTTTAAAAAGTAAGGGGCATCAAATTTCAGGTGGTGAGGGGGGAGGGAGGACGCAGCACCATCATGTGACCCTCACTAAACCCTCATGTGATATATCATCGGAAAACCCTCGAATCACTCTTTCATATTATGAACCTTTCTACCCCCTCACTGAGATTCCCCTTCTGGGGGGTGAATTTTCTAACTGAGCTCCTAATTAAGCTGCAACAAGATTCGACCTCATTTGAAGGCTTAACCGAAGGTGAAACTCTTCACGTTCCTTCGATTGGTGAGGACTATGTTTGACCCCAGATTATTAGAGGGCATTCCCCGTGTGTGTGTGGGTGGGAATTAATTTTTTCATGCGACATATCGTTTCAAAGCTTTTGGCCTGTACTTTACTAAGCACTCACCCCTCTCCTCTTAACACTTTTTTTTTTCATCAGTAAGTACAAGCCATTTTAAAGTTTTAATTTGTTCATTACTACCCCATACAATTTTACAAAAATCATGAAAAAAATTTACATAACAAATCTGAACAATTAGCAGCTTCTCCCACATTTTCACACTGTAAACGGGTGCGTATTTCAGACAAAATCGAGTTAAAGATATAAAATCATGCAAATTTAAGGTTCATTTAAAAATCATAAAAGTGGGCTAGAGTCCTAAGCGGGTCGGGTTCTACCCGACCGAACCCGCAAATTCCATTTTAAGTCAACCCGCAATCCGACCCGAACCCGAGGTATATCAACCCGCACCCGACCCGAACCCGCAATATTTCAACCCGCAACCCGAACCGAACCCGCAATGTAAGGATAGCAAATCATGTTTTAATGCCATTATGAAAAATAATCTACAATTGTATTTTTAATAGAGGTCTGCATTGCTCCGGCCCGCGGGCCGCGGCTGGGCGGCAAAATTTCAAACTGGCCAAGCCGCTTTATTGGGACAGTTTTTTCAACGGGCCAAACCGGCAAAAAAATTGAACGGCCCGGCAGCGGGTTTACCGGCCCGATATAAATATTTAGACGAAGCCGATAAAATTATAAACGGGCCTTGCCGGGCTAGGGCCGAAATTTTAAGTTTTATACGGTACGGGGCGGGCCGTTCCCGGGCCTGGAAATTCCGGCCCGTGCAGACCTCTAATTTTCTATTACCATTTTAATGTTTTACATAGACGAATGAACAAATCTATATTCTTCGATATTCAACAATAGAAAAAAATCTGACCCGACCCGATGCAGGACTCTAAATGGTATAAAACTAAAAATCTAGTCTTTAAATATTCTTTAAAATGAGTTGCGGTTTCAAAAGTTCCACTAAGAACGATACACCTTGTTTTACACAAGTGACCATCTGTCTTTAGTTTATGAGGAGTTATTATATTGAAAAATTCCCCGTCTAACATAGTGCATCGCGTATCACCACAATTAAATTATTCACTGGATACATTAGACAGGAAAGACCATTTAGCTTTTTGCTGCGTATTGTATTTTTAAAATACGGTAAAAATATAATGCAGTTTGTTATTTCGAAGACTCGTGAAAGGATGACTAAAGACAAAACAGACAGGAAACACATTTTGCTTTTGTGAAACTTTGATCTGCGGTTTACATAGGCTTTTAACAGGAAAAATATTTTCCACATTCTTTTAAAAAAGCGGGTCAACCCGAACCCGATCCGCAAGTGTAAAAAAACTAACCCGAAACCGACCCGAACCCGAAACAATAAAAGCCAACCCGAACCGCACCAAAAAAATTGAAGTCAACTCGACCCGACCCGAACCGCAACGAGAAAATATAGTGCCAACCCGACCCGACCCGCGGTTCGGGTCGGGTCGGGTTCGGGTAAAAGCGGGTAACCCGACCCGATGAGAGAGAGTGCTATCGTTCGAAAAGCTCTTAACACAGAACTCAAAAATATATTTGTTTTACTCTTAGAGTCTTAGATACTATTATATTTTCAGAAATTAGTCGAAATTATGTTCACCCTCCTATTTCTGAATCTATCTTCTATATAATAATAAGGAAAGAAGTTTGTGTGTGAGTGAGTGTGTCGACGGTGTTCTGAAGAGACCACTGCACGTAGAGTTACAAAATTTGGGAAAAGGTACGTCTATATATGAAGTTTTGCACCTCGAAGCCCGATTTTCGATTTTTTTATAGATTTTTTTAAATTTAATTTTTTATGCGATTTTTAACACTTTTTTAAGTTTTCGATTTTTTTATAGATTTTTTTAAATTTAATTTTTTATGCGATTTTTAACACTTTTTTAAGTTTCGAGGCAATTTTTCCATATAAGTGAGAAGAATATGGTTTCTTTCTTTTAAACCAATATAGTACATTTTGTTCTCTTTTCAAAAAAGTTTATTCGGAATTCATGCAACGATTTTTGAATTTTTAGCGAATTTTTTATGCAATTATTTAACAGCATTTAATGTATTTCCATTACTATAAGGAGGTTACCGCAGAAGGACACAGTTCTGTCGCCAAATGCCGCCAAGTTTGTCGCCCACTTGGCGTTATATCGCCAAAAGTGACGCCAACTTGGCGATATCTCTAATATTTTGCCAAATTCCCATAGACTTCCATTGTAAACCAATATGGATTACTTGCTTACAGAAAATCAACAAATTGAGATATTTTAATGCAACAAAAACTAATATTAACTTAAGGGATTATATTAATTCGATTTTTCCACATTAGGAAAAGAATACGGTTTCTTTCTTTTAACCCAATATAGTAAATTTTGTTCTCTTTTCAAAAAAATTTATCCGGAATTCGTACAGCGATTTTTGAATTTTTAGCGAATTTTTTATGCAATTATTGAACAGCATTTAATGTATTTCCATTACTATAAGGAGGTTACCGTAGAAGGACACAGTTCTGTCGCCAAATGCCGCCAAGTTTGTCGCCCACTTGGCGTTATATCGCCAAATTTGGCGGCCAAAATGAGTCGCCAGAAGTGACGCCAACTTGGCGATATCTCTAATATTTCGCCAAATTCCCATAGACTTCCATTGTAAACCAATATGGATTACTTGCTTACAGAAAATCAACAAAGTGAGATATTTTAATGCAACAAAAACTAATACTAACTTAAGGGATTATATTGATTCGATTTTTCCACATTAGGAAAAAGAATACGGTTTTTTTCTTTTAACCCAATATAGTAAATTTTGTTCTCTTTTCAAAAAAATTTATCCGGAATTCGTACAGCGATTTTTGAATTTTTAGCGAATTTTTTATGCGATTATTGAACAGCATGTAATGCATCTCTATACCTATAAGGGGGGGTTAACGTAGGGGGATCCAGTTCTGTCGCCAAATAACGCCAAGTTTATCGCCAAATTTGGCGACCAAAATTAGTCGCCAAAAGTGACGCCAACTTTGCGATATCTCTAATATTTCGCTACATTCCCATAGACTTCCACTGTAAAACAATAAGGTTTACTTGCTTACAGAAAATCAACAAATTGAGATGTTTTAATGCAACAAAAACTAATATTAACTTAAGGTATTATATTAATTATATTTAAGGGAGTCCAAGTAAATTAATTACGATTAAAAGTAACATTATCTAATGCTTAGCATGATTTCCAAAACATAAATGTTAAGGGAGCCCACAGGGTCAAAGGAATTTGACTTGAAACTTTTATCCAATTATAGTAAATTTTGACTTTCGTGATTTTTGAACTTTTTGTGATTTTTAATGCGATTTTTACGTTTCTTCGCGATCTGCTGCAATTTTTTGACATTCCATTTTTGACCTAAAGTACATTCTGCCCTCATTTCAATAAAGTTTATTCGGATTTCGTATAGCAATTTTCGAATTTTTCCGGAATTTTGTATGTGATTTTTAGTGTATTTTAGCGATTTGCTACTATTTTTCCACATTAGTGAAAGGAATCAACTTGCAATCTTCGAACACAATATACAATTTTTTTTTTCTCTTTTCAAAATTTGAGAAGCGATTTAAAATTTTTTCGCGATATCTTATTGTGATTTTCAGATCTTTTTCGTAATTCCTGGTGTTTTTTGACGTACCCGGGAAACGCCGGGCAAGTTCACTAGTTGAAAATAAAATTACGTAAAAATTGGTTGTAGTTGGAATTTATTTAAACCTTGCAGGAAAACTATAGTAATTATCTTAGGTCATACAGTTTTTCAGAAAATCACATTCCGTTATACATAAACTTTATTTGGCGGGCGCTCAGCGGGCAGTTGAGGGGAGTTCGAGGTACCTGTTGACGCGAAATCATCCAAGAACTGTCGATAATGATTTTCCAAAAGAATTGTCAATAATTAGACGAGATATAAATAAAAAACCTATCTAGAAAATGTTGCACAGACCAAAGTGCCCATGCAACTTTGCGACGTCCCACAGTGGTCCCAAATCGCGATTATGTGGCCAAAAATCAGAAAATCGAAGTTTCGTATTTCGAAATGAAATCTATTCTACAGTATTTAGAAATAGCTGAAGATTTATATTCTGTTATATTTTGCTTTTATCAGCTCCCATGAATTAGCATTGCTTATGTGAAGTTAGATGTTTTTAGCGTTTTCTGCTGTTGCGTGAATTTCAGGCAAATTCGCTGGATTCACAACCTAACTAAGACCATTTCAGATAGTTTCTCGTTTTTTTATTTGCACTTCTCTGAAACAACATTAAATTACATATTTAATTTGATTTTTCGATTGCAAAAATCTCAAAAATTAAAAAAAGAGGAATTTTTAAAAAAATACATAGTTTTAAGGCATTTTTGTACACAAAAAGTGATATATAAAAAAAGTCCTTCCGAGTTCCTCGGACTTTTATAGTACAAAATGTAGAATGAGCCTTCTAAAATCATATCCCAAGAGATTTATTGCGACTTTTTGAGAACTAGCAGTTTGAAGTTGGACATTGGATATTGCCAGTATTAGCCCTACATGAGTAATCGGGTTTGAAGTCAATCTAATTTCCGCACTGACACAAAATTGTCAGTGTTTATATAATGCAACATTCTAATTAACATAACACTGTCAATTTTATTTTTTTAATTCGCGGAGGAAGGGGGGGGGGGGTTAAGAGTTGGGGATATTTTTTTATTTTTATATATATTTTTATTTGTTTTTACAATTTTTCCCTTGCCTTTTTCGTTTACATAAAAAATAATATTAAAACATGACCTTATTTTAAAAAGTACATATTTAAAGTTCAGTTTATATATATATATATATATACTAAACTCTAGCAACATGCATGTCTGGGAAAATCAATCAACTGGGAAACATCATTTAATTATTAAATTTCCTGATTATTTGAAAAGTATATTTTACCTACTTACAAATAAATTTTATTATTAACCCCTTCGATACCGGATGCTTTTGCGCAAATTTTATTCGGTTGGCACCACTTTTTTAAAAAGAGTTACCTTTGCTTAATTAATCAAAAAAATGCTCTAATTAAATAAACTAAATATTTAATTTAACTAAATTTTAACTAAACTAAATTAACTATTTTTTTTTTCTACTGGTGCCTAAAACAAATTCTTTATGCTCTTTTTTAGGGTGCATATATGCGACCATGGTCCCGAACAGGTTAAGTAGTATTATTAAGTTTTACTTTAATTTTCACGTATCGTCACATAAATCTATTGTAAATATTTTTATTGCGTTTATTTTTTTCTGTTTATTACATGAATGTTAATTTAATTGTATTAATTTATATGCACATTTAAATTTTAATCAATACTTTAATACTTAACAAATTAAAAAAAACATATGAAAAATTTGCTCAACTCTTGGGATGAAATGTTGCAGTTACTTGAAATGTGTAAAACCACTTTTCTGAAGGTTTATTTAAAAAACAGATTTTATTTTATTTTTCAATAAAAAGATATAAAATTGTTTTAGATTAAAACATAGTTTTGATTTTTTTTTTTTTTGTAAAATTTTTAAAACTGTTAGGGGTGATAGAATTTTATACCGGAGAGGACATGGGAGGGGGGGGGGGAGAGAAGCGGAAATTTCAAATATACTAGAAAATTAGTGAGGTAATTATTTATTTAATATTACCAGAATAAAGTAAGAAAGGCAGATTCATCATTTTTATTGGAATTTCAAAGGTATTATTCTCTGTGTAATAGAGAGAAACAAAAGAAAGGGGAGGGGCAGGGCGAAAATTTTGAAAGTAATCTAATTAATGAATTTAATGATTTTATTATTAATTCATAGTAAATAGATGTTGAAAACTTAAAAAATAGCAATGATATTTTTAAAATTTCCTTGGTATAGAGACAAATGGAGAAAAGGGAGATTTCACGTGTGTGTGTGTGTGTGTGTGTGTGTTATGTGTGTTGGGGGGGGGGAAGTGGAAAAATCCAGCTGATTGATTCTTATACTCTTTATTGTTAATTTGCAATAACATAAAAAGAGAAAAAATCAATAAGATTGTAACCTGTACATTTTCAGGGAGGGCTGGACGGGGGGGGGGGGGGGGGTGTTAAAATTTCACATTTTCATCATCTATTGAATTAGATGATTTGTTTTGAAAAAGGGAAAATACTCCCCATAATCAAAAGTGAAAAATTCTCATTCCTGTAAAAAAAATCCCGTAAAAAAAGAAATTTTAATTTAATAAAAACTTGATCCCTCTATTGCGCCCCCCCCCAAATCCCCTCCCCTAGAACCCCAATTACATTTAGTTTATATTCGCTATGTAATGTCATTTAGAATGCTATAAAATTAAAAATGAAGGATATACAACCACCAGGAAAGCCAGAAATGATTTTTGGCCACTTGATCGCGATTTGGGACCACTGTGCGTCCTTTCGAAGCGCAATTGGCACAATGGCAAGATTAAACTTTATACGAGGTCTTTGTTTTAGGTAGAACGGATCACCGTGATAAATAGTCAGCTCTTTTCATTTTAATTGAATTCAATTATTAAGAAATATTAATAAAATAATTTCAAGTTATTTGCAAAGTCTTATTATTCGGTTAACAACTATATTTTGTAAGATTGCAATTAGTAATTAATGAATTTATTGTATGAATTCTCTGTACTCGAGTGAAACTCGCTCTTGACCGATTATTCTTTGTTCAAAGCAAATCTATAAAATATACAATAAAATTTCAATAAAACGTAATTCATTTTGAGATTGTTCTCAAAACCATGTTTCCCGACTGTATATGACACGGAACTTTCTTACATGCTCATGGGCTCGTTTTTATGTGTTGCATACAATGATATGCGTGACTATTAAATTTGTTTGGAATCGAATGGCGTTTTTCATTTATTTTTTTTAAAGCATTGCATTTTGAGCTACATCCTGTTTTATTTAAGTATTGCGCGGCAGCGCAATACTTATTTATTTCCAGTGTCACTTCTCAATGTTAATTTAACATAGAAAACCTATGGAGATCATAACTTTTTCATTTTTTCTTCCCACCTTTTTGTCCCTGATGCCACTCATTTTTAATTCTTTGCTAATTCTAATAATATTATAAATTCAAAGTGTAAAAACATTTGCCAGACGTCAGGATCAAAACGGATCATAAAATACCTTTGCATATAGGTGGATTATAATCTAGAGAGTAACATGGGCTAATTTTTATTTACATTATTCAAATATTTTTCTTAATAATTCCAAATTTCGCTTTTTTCATTGAGAATCAACGGGCATTTTCTAATAAAATTTAACATTTTCCTTCATTGTTGTAAATAATTCAAAAGCCGTAATAATAATTTGCCTATTTTTAGTTGAATGATTTTCACGTGAAACATGAAACTGGAGAAACTGAAATAGTTTTTTTTTTTTTTTTAAGAATTAAAAGAAGATGAATATGACGTCATAGTGGAAAAAAATGACATTTTCAAGCAGATTTTTTAAGTTCAGATTGTAATTTTTGGAACAAAGTACAACAACATGCATTACTGCACTGGTGAAACAATTTGAATTATACATAGGTAAATTGCATCACAAATTGTGATGCGATATCGCACAAATCAAAGCCTGATGATGATACCCTCCATTAATTTTGAAATGTGTTTGTCTGAATGCAGTAGTTATTAAAAAACTTGACATATTAAACAAAAACCTAATTTGCAGAACAAATTAAAAAAACAAAATTTATTTCCTAAATTGTTTAAGCCCGAGAAGGGGCAGATATTAAGATATTTCATTCAATTCGTTCTACATTCAGTGTTAAATTTTTGTAACAAATAAGCTAAACCAATTGAACATTAAAAAATAAAACAGAAATTCATGCAATATAATGCTTTAAACACCTATACAGGGTGATTCAAAAAAGATGGGAAAAATTTTAAGAGGTGACAGTACACACCCAAACAAATATTTTGTATCAAAGAATGCATGGTCGAAAACTAAACGTAAAAAAGTTAGAGGGCGCCAAAAGTTATGTTCTTATACTAGGCAAAAACACACAATGAACGATTAAGTTAAGTTACGAAAACAAATTTAATGGCATTTGATTACAATAAGTGCTCAAAACATTGACCGGCAGCTGTTATGCACGCAGTACAATGGCGAAGAACAGATTGGCGAATTTTCTGAAACACACCAGGCATATCGCGAACTTCCCCTACAGCAGCCGAAAGCTTGGCGACAAGTTCTTCTGCGGATTCAGTGGGAGTCTCATACAAAAGAGCCTTTAGCTGTCCCCACAAAAAAAAATCAAGACATGAAAGATCTGGCGAGCGCGGTGGTGCCTGGTGTGTTTCAGAAAATTCGCCAATCTGTTCTTCGCCGTTGTACTGCGTGCATAACAGCTGCCGGTCAATGTTTTGAACACTTATTGTAATCAAATGTCATTAAATTTGTTTTCGTAACTTAACTTAATCGTTCATTGTGTGTTTTTGCCTCGTATAAGAACATAACTTTTGGCGCCCTCTAACTTTTTTGCGTTTAGTTTTCGACCATGCATTCTTTGATACAAAATGTTTGTTTGGGTGTGTACTATCACCTCTTAAAATTTTTCCCATCTTTTTTGAATCACCCTGTATACTTAGATTCTGTTCAAATGAAATTGAAATAAATCTTAGACGTTTTCCATTTTTCAGTTGTAAATATTTGTACTGCAGATTTTGCATTATGTTTATGACGATTGTACATAATATGATAAGGTACATGCAAAATACAAAACTTTACAAAAAGTCGGAGATTTATTTCGATTTCATTTGAACGAAATCTAAGTATATAGGTGTTTAAAGCATTATATTGTATGAATTTCATTTTTATTTTTTAATTTTCAATTGGTTTAACTTATTTGTTAAAATTTAACATTAAATGTAGAACGAATTGAATGAAATATCTCAATATCTGCCCCTTCTCAGGCTTAAACAATTTAGGAAATAAATTTTGTTTTTTTAATTTGTTCTGCAAATTAGGTTTTTGTTTAATTTATTTATTGTTTTTGTTATAATGTAACCGACTGCTATGATTGATTTGTGCTTTTTTCGGCAATTTACTTTTACCTGGGAACCGTGCATAACCTGGAGGCTTATGTTGCTTTAATATTGTGCAATATAATATACTACTCGTTTTTGTATCGTCAGTATGTGTATCACTACCAATACTACAGTAAGATAGAAGTGTTATATATTTTCAATTATTTGAATAATGGAGCCTTCCATGTTTGCCACCAGCTGTAGTGCGCCCCTGCTTTCGAAAAAGCTGGACAGGCCTGATCTAGAGCAGGGATGTCAAAAAAGGCATTCGTGGTCGCCCTTCCGAATTTTTTATGTTTCTAGCTTTTAAAATTTTATTTTAGGCGATTGACGGCGCCCTTTAAGCTTTCCGCGGCGCCTTACGACTGTGATCTTTCGACGACAAGGCGCCTTTCGATCGTTACCATTCGACACCGTGACGCCTTTCGGTTTGAGACTCTCCCCACCCTTAAAGCTGCACCGCTGATGAGCATGTGCAAATTTCATATATCTTCTAAGTAAAAATGAACTCATAAATGTGTCAGAAATGACGCACTTTCGATTTAAATTCCGCTTTAATAAATTTAAATTGGATAAAAGTTTTTCAAGTTTGTCAGCTTCGTCTAAAACATTTGACGCTTTTACTGTTCTGGCGCCTGTGTGCGGTGCACACTTTGCACACCGGGTCGGCGCGCCCCTGCCGGCGGGTCACGTGACCAGTCGAAGGCGGTTAAATTGAAGCGAAAGTGACGGTCGCCATTTATTCTGTTGCTGAAAATTCCATCGTTGATGAATTCAAGTCGCAGTTTTCGTATAAAGTTGCACATAGTTCATGATTTTCATCTTTATACTATCTATTTTATTTAGATACTTATGTTTTATTTCACGAAAGTGTATCATGTGTTTTCCCCGCGTTTCATGTGCTTTCCTAATGTTTCATTGTTTCTCTTTCTGAAAAGAAAATATGGCTCTCAAGGATTCGTAAATATAATTTTAATTTCATCTAAAAGGCTAGAATATGCATTAAATATTCTAAAATGATGTTCAGTGGATATCACCAAGGATTAACATAACTATTGAAGTAAGTTCTGATTTAACTTTTAAAATTTATTGTCTTAATAAAACAAATTATATCAGACGCTTGGTTTGAATATTAGCAATCTAAGAAAATAAGTATAAGGTTGACATGATTGTTAAAATATATGATGAAGGTACAGTTATATGTCAGTAATTATTATATCTCTCTAGAGAAGTTGATTGAAAATGAGAAAAGACTAATAATTCAAAAGCTCTTTCATAATAAACAAAAATATTTAGATAAATATTTAGATAAGAAATGCAATTTATCCATAAATCAGGCACGAAACAATTCTTCCTAAAGGAGGAATTCCACCTATTTTAAAGCGATTTTGGACATTTTCTGGATTGATGCAAAAATGCAAAGAAAATATTGGAAGCATATATGAGAGGGGGGGGGGGGTGTCTAGGAAATTTAATAATAATTTTGTTTACTCAAATCGTCGGTATTTGTTTCTGAATTACTGTGCAAAAAAGCCATCAAATCAAAGGTGAATCAGCATCTGAAAGTGGTGTAAATTGTTTCTAAAATGTCTTTCCAGAGTGATTTTTTTAGACTTTAAAAGGTAAAGGAAGTTTCCATAAGGTTCTTTTTGGAATAGAATATTTTTTCCTAATTAACACTTTCGTGTAATTTCAGTGATGCAATTTTGGAGATGTATTTCTGGAGTAAAGATTAATTTGACTTGCTTGTATTTATGCAGCATGGAGGTTTTTTTTTTTTTTGTTTGTTTTTGAAAGGAGGGGGGAAATCTTAAACAGACAAGCCTTCTAAAATAATATTTATTTTGACAAATTAATCGCTGTAGTTCACATAAATTCATCAGATATTTATGGTTTTACATCTTAGAAAACTGTCTTCAATTTCCTGTTTTGATTCAAAAGACCTGTAAAATTGTTAGTTTAAATTTCTTTTAATAAATTTTAAATTATTAAAAGAAAATCATACATACAGTAATATTTTATTTTATTGTATAAATAAGTTAAAATGTATCCAAAAATAAATATTGTATAGATGGAAAAAATTTTACAACTTTTTTTATGTTTTCCACTTTCATGCCTGATAAATTTAGACGCATTTAAATATCTTTAAATGATATATTAAACCCAGTTTATAAAAACATTGTGCCAATCCTACTTTTCATTGCAGGTTATGCTGCTTTCTAAACTTGCTAAAACATCACTGTTGTAATTACTGCATTGATTCTAGTAATGGTGATTTTTCATATGAATTTTTTATTAAAAATTAGTTAACGTTAGGTTAAAAATGTAGTGAATGACTTTGATCATTTATGTAAATATTGTACTCACAGGGATCTGTCCAGATTTTTCTTTCTGGGTCCTGTTTTTGAAATTGTGAATAGTTTTTTTTTTTTTTTTTCACATTTATGAAAAACCTATTTTTAATTTTGGGAATTTGAAATTATCGTTATATTCAGGTTCTTGTTATACATTTTTAACAAGACCCTTTCCATATCTATATCTTGATAATAGTTTTTTTGACACGTTAGATAGTATTACTTTTAAAATTTGTGATGAAAAGTACAGTTTGGAAATGCAAAAGTTTTGTGTAAAGCTAATTGTTAAGTTGAAAAATTTTGTGAAGGGTCCTGTTTTAAAATAAAAAGGTTGTGAAAGGTCCATTAAAGGACCTAATTTTTCTCTAAACAGATCCCTGGACTAATGACAGCTTTATTTATTTAAAAATATGATGCAAGTTGTATATAAGATCTTACCAAATAATTACTCAAAAATAGTTATTAAAATTTTTAATTAAGAAATACAAGAGAAAAATTTAAAAAAAAACTGAAAAATAAATAAATCTGTATTTATTTTTAGCATTCAACCTTAGAATATCTGAATTTCTTAACAATATGTGAATAATTTTTGTCATGTGCTTTTCATAATTTAAATACCAAATTTATCCTTTCATTTATTTTTAATTTGTGTAAATGCATTTAGCCAATATAATATGTTATTCTTTTCATAACTAAGGGGCTGGCTCCACATAAAACTTTGATCATGAAGCTAAACAAACATTTTAAATTTTCTTTACTTTTCTGACAAATGTAATAGATGGGAAATATTTTTGTTAATTTTTGAATGATGGCATACTAAGTTTCTTGTTAAAAGAAATTTTTAATAGATAGAAATTTTTAATCGATTGATTGAGCTTATTTAAAAATCTTTCAGTAAAATAATATTACAAGAAAACCGGGACCTGAAGGGAGATTCACTAGGCACTCAATCACGATATAATTTTACTAGTGGGGGAAAAGTCCGCCTTCGACAGCCGCCATTTTGAATGAGCACTCAGGCCTAGTATTCAGAGGGCTGTGATAAATCGCAGGATATCTCAAAAACTTCTGAATATCTTTTCATGAAAATTTCAAAACATATGTTTTATGTTAGTCTGTATAAGCTGAATCTAAAATTTCCTTTTTATTGTTCAAAATAATATTCTTTTTTCAAGTGATTATACTCTTGAAATTTTCAAAATTTTATATTAGCTAAATACAACTTTGTATGAAAACTATAAAAATGCTCAAAGTACAAATTTATTCAGGTTCAGGATAATTATTTCAATCTGCAGTGTAAGTAGGCACAAAAAAATTTCATTCTTGTTGCAAAATTTATTTTGTAATCCTGCTCGTAAGCTGTTATACCAATTTTCTGCTCGACAAATGTCTGCCAGTTTGGAGACCCCTATTACCAGTAATTCTGCATCTTGAAATTTTTTAAATGCATGAAATGAAAGAACATACTTATATCTTTCATCTCAATAAAAATTGTTTTAAAATCATATCCATTGTAAGCTATTAAATGTTGAAAATGGTCTTTTTTCACCATTTTTTTCCAATTTTAAGAGTCCCGAGACCTTTAAAGAAAATGTAATATAAAATTTGTTTAATCCGTCAAATAATAAAAGCATATTTTACTTTTCGTACAAAATGCGTTGTTCGGTCACATTTAGAAAACACAGCCAAACAATAGAAGCTAAATATTCTAAAAAGTGGCAATTTTCTAAACCATTTATCCAAGCGTAGCTTTTGTCTTATTAAATAATATTATAGGAAAAATTTGCAACTACAAAAACCTTTCTTTTTACAGATAGGATCACAATACATTTATTTACATTGCTTTTATAAAGAATTGGGATATTTCCTTAACAGCAATTATTTGTTATTAATCTAATTATTCTTGTAAATATTTTACAAAAAAGAGTTTTAACTACGGATTTATTAGGTCAGTCTTAATGAAAAACCGTACCTAAACTTTGTATTAATCTATTCTGTACTAATAAAAGAAAGTTTCACTGTATGTGTGTATGTCAATATATCGGTGATGGCTAGCGAAATCTATTGCACGCACAAATCCGAAAATTTAGATGAGGGTAGTTCAAAGTAGGTCCTGATTCAGCTGAAGGTGAGATTTTTTTAAAAAAAATAATTAGCCGACATATTCATCCAAATCTCATCGAAAACGCACTACTTATCTGAAAATCGGCAAGCGTGCCGCGAGTGCTCAGTCCCTGCTTTTTGAAGCGAAGAAGGGAAGAACAAAATGCTGGCATTTTTTTTTTTTTTTTTTTTTTTTGCCGAATATTTTAACGCACATAACCCAACCGTTCGGTATACGGAGAAAAGAAAGTCATATTCTTAAATTTCGTTCTTTTACGTTTTGACTGCGCCGCAATTATTTTAAAAATATAATCGTTAACTTTTAGAAAAAAAAAATAATAAAGATTCTTTTTCGCTGTTGAATTTTTCAATCTTTCGGGGACGCTCCCGTAACTTTGAAAGTTACTGATTCACAAAAGATTACTTATTTAAAGCAAAGATCTTCTTCTCTTCGACGGTGCAATCGGTTTTGAAAAATACGAATTTTAACCCTTTTGAAAAAATTCTCGATTGCAGGTCACTTTGCGCCTCCCAAAGATGAAGTTTTTTCTACGCTAAAATAACTATTATAACATCTATTTCTACGGAATATTTTTAGAGTACCTCGGTAGGACGAATTTGTCTCACGTACAGAAATTTCAAAATGTTCGGTCGAGTAGAAACATTAAAATAAAAATAAAATCTGAGAAATTTTCGATGAAAACCTAAAACGCAGAAAGTTTCGGTGCGGCTTCTTTCGGCTTCGGTTGAAGTTTTCACAACTAAATATGCATATTTTTTCAAGAAAATTTTAAGAGGGCTTGTATGCAGTTTTATGTATAACTGATTGAAATTCGAGAGAGTTCGGATTACAAGAACTTTTTTTTTTATTATGTTAAAGGACCCGGCGCGTAAACAAACAAAGAAAGAAAAACGAAGAGTAAACATATTTCTTTTACAACTAGATATCAATAATTTTTCACGAAATTTTTGTATTGGCTGGAAAAACTTTATATTTATAATTTACAGAAATTTTAAAGAGTTCGGAGAACAAGAACTATTTTATAATTTATTTAATTTAAATTTAAATTTAAAATTTTAAACTATGAATCAGCCCTACATAAAAAAAAAAAAAAAAAAAAAAAAAAAAAAAAAAAAAAGAAAATACAAGACCCGAATGTTCGAGTGATTTTGTTGAAATTGGGGAAGATTTTTAACACCATTTTAATGTTTTAAATGTCATGCATATTTTAAAGTGTCATGTATAGTGTAAGTGTCATGTATGTTTTAACGTCATGTATATTTCATTTCTCAGGATACACTGATTTAGCATATTTATAAAAATCGGAGTTTTTTTTTGTTTTAGATCATTGTTTATATATTATTCAAAGTGTAAAGTCCAATTTTAAAGTTTTTAAATACAAGAAAATGTCCTTTTACGATCACTTTTATCATTAAATATATATCAATATTTTTTCGCAAATTTTTCACTAAAAAAATATAAATTCATACAAAATCGGTTTAAGCATATGAAATCATACAAATGTGAAGTTTAATAATTGGTATTAGTCGGGGAAACGCCGCCGGGTCAACTACTATAATACAAATTTTCTAACATATCTCCAGACGTCAAGAGAGATAATTATTGGGGTAGATCAATTTGTTGATTCATAACTTGGTACATAAATTAATCCCAGAGACAGAAATCATTTGCAATGTTTCAAGTGACCCTGACTGTGGCAAAGCGAAATGACAATGACGGTGGATGACAATATTAACAAAGATCCAGATAGCATATAAGGTTGCAAAAATGGTTCGTCATAGCCAGGACCTGGTTATCTAAAAGGCACACTAAGCACGCGCTTCCCCTCTAAAATTTAAAATGGCCCCCGAAATTATTGTATTGTAAACTGGGGCTTCTAATTGCCATTTTTATTTTTTCACGCTGCATTTTAAATATTTTTTTAAAAGAAAAAGTGCCAATTTTAAGAGAAAATTCCACACTATTCAGGGAAACTTATCTAACTGGGAAATTTGAACTCGATCAAAGGGCTGTTAAATGATCATAACTCATCCTCTTCCAAGGGACATACATATGCATACATATGCATATTTTTGTTATACTTCTTGGATGAAATTTGAAAAGTGCTTTTCAGCAATTTTCATCTATAATATGTTTTAATTATGCAGTCTTGTATAATATGTAGTATTTAAAATATATTTTTAGTTCTTACTGAATTAGTGTGAGTTTTTTAAACGTATTTTTTTCTAATAAATGTACAATGACATCTTTTAAAATGATTTGTTTAGCATTTGAATGTATATCTTATACATCGATAATCAATTTGTTTTATGCTATAGCAACCCTTATTAATCTGATAATTTTGAATAATTTGATTTGATATCTGTTAAATTTGTATTTTTTTTCTTTTTGTGTGTGGGATTTTAATTTTGTTTGCTGATTTTGTTATGGAATATTGCATGAAAAAAAAAAAAACAAACAAAAAAAACAAACAAAAAAACAAAAACAAATGCTGAATTAAGTACCGAGTAACAACGCGGAGTTTGAACGGCATATGTGAGTTAGTGTATTGACACCAGATATCAGACATATTATAGAGTCTCCTGTGATTTTTATCTCTCTATTCTAAAAAAAAGTAACTACCGCTGTCACCGCCGCCGCCGCCGGTTTTGAATTTTTTGTGACCAGAGGTCTTTCTTCGTTAATATTAAGAAAAATAATGCATACAAAAATATGAAAATCGGTAGTATTATACAGAAATGTATGATAAACACGCTGATGCAGACAGTTTTCAAATCGAAGAATTATTATGAGATATTTAATGCTAAAGTTGGACAAAATCGTTCCATTAAAAACGTTTTATAGGAGCAAAAACTATACATCGGAATTTAATAATTTTTAGAACATTTTATACGTTATAATTTCCCGGTGTGCAGAATGCAATTATTTTTTTAATTTGACTCATTTTTTGAGGTTTTATTGCTAATTTAAATTCAAATTTTCAGCATTTCGAGAGATATATTTTACTTACTTGGGGGCTTGGCCCCCTACGAGCTACGCTCGCCAACCCCCGTCCAGACACCGCAGTCTCTAAATGCACGCTAATGTGATCGGCTTTAAAAAGATTTCGAAAGATTGAATTATAATTTAAAAAACAGTGGCGATCTCCCTATAAACGGATTTCTATTCATTTGTCTTTGATTGTGGAAATTTTAACGCCAAATCCGCTGCGGTACTACTTGATTATCCCGTCGACTAATTTCGCCAAATTATATAAATCGCCAAACCACTCGCCAAATTATACAAATTGACATAATTTTTATTTTAAATAACGAAAGAACAAATAAATTAGTACAACATTAATAAAAATACAAATAAAACGTCGAAATAAAAATAACTTGATGGCGTAGACAGGTGTAACAACATTTCAAAATAAGCTAATATAAAAGGAATTAAGTAAACAGAATCTTTGTCTCCCGGTATTTTTTAACAATGCAAAAAGAAAGTTGTTTTAAATGAGACATTTTAAATTAATCGTTTTTAATCTGACGTAATTTTGACCAAACTATTCTTTCTCTTTTTAATATTCACGTGAAAATACGTGTGTTAGAAATGAAATATTATTTGCGCTTTCCTACGAAAAATAATTGTAAAGTATCCGCTCAAAATATCAAATAACTGTCTAGCGCAATTTCTAAATTTAAACAGTTTTGCAATATTATTTTCTGTTCATTTTATGTAATAACTGTAATGTGACGTAAATATGACGTAATTTCTCCTATTTAAGGCTTCTAACGCATGTTAATAAATTTATTATTTTACAAATTCCTTTCTCTCTTAAAATTCACGTGTAATTATAGTTTTTATGACGTAATTTTTAATAAGTTCCTGCTTTTTGTACATAATTATTTAATTCTAATTCCAAATGTTTTTTTCTGTTTATAATAGTCACGTGTAAATAAATTTTTAATTTATTACATGTATAAATATATATATATATATATATTTTTTTTTGAAGCAAACATTATTGTTTCCGCTGTTTATACAGTTGGCAACAGTTTAAATTAATATCACTTTCTAAAATCTGTAAATAATATCTCTGGCAATGCTGAAGAAATAAAACCTCAAAAAATTAGCCAAATTAAAAAAAGAAATAGAGTCTGCACACCGGGAACTTCAAACGTATAAAATGATCTAAAAATGATTAAATCCTCATGAATAGTTTTTGTTCCTATAAAACTTCTTTAGTGGAACGATTTTGTCCAACTTTAGCATTAAATATTTCTTAAAATAATTCTTCGATTTGAAAACTGCCTGCATCAGCGTGTTTATCAAACATTTCTGGATAATACTACCGATTTTCATATTTTTGTATGCATTATTTTTCTTAATATTAACGAAGAAAGACCTTCGGTAGCAAAAAATTCAAAACCAGCGGCGGCGGTGACAGCGGTAGTTACTTTTTTTTTAGAACTAGGGGGCTCGGCCCCCTACGAGCTACGCTCGCCAACCCCCGTCCAGACACCGCAGGCTCTAAATGCACACTAATTTGATCGGCTTTAAAAAGATTTCGAAAGATTGAATTATAATTTAAAAAACAGTGGCGATCTCCCTATAAACGAATTTCTATTCATTTCTCTTTGATTGGGGAATTTTAACGCCAAATCCGCTGCGGTACTACTTGATTATCCCGTCGACCAATTTCGCCAAATTATATAAATCGCCAAACCACTCGCCAAATTATACAAATTGATATAATTTTTATTTTAAATAACGAAAGAACAAATAAAGTCGTACAACATTAATAAAAATACAAATAAAACGTCGAAATAGAAATAACTTGATGACGTAGACACTTGTAACAACATTTCAAAATAAGCTAATATAAAAGGAATTAAGTAAACAGAGTCTTTGTCTCCTGGTATTTTTTAACAAAGCGAAAAGAAAGTTCTTTTAAATGAGACTTTTTAAATAATCGTTTTTAAGCTGACGTAATTTTTACCAAGCTATTCTTTCTCTTTTAAATAATCGCGTGAAAGTACTTTTGTTAGCAATGAAATATTATTTGCGCTTTCCTAACAAAAATAGTTGAAAATATCCTCTCAAAATATTAAATAAATGTCTAGCGCAATTTCTAAATTTAAACTTTTTTGCAATATTATTTTGTGTTCATTTTATGTAATAACTATAATGTGACGTAAATATGACGTAATTTCTCCTAATACTTCTAACGCATGTTAATGAATTTATTATTTTACAATATCCTTTCTCTTTTAAAATTCACGTGTGTACTTTTTATGACGTAATTTTTAATAAGTTCCTGCTTTTTATACATAATTATTTAATTCTAATTTGAAAGTTTTTTTCCTGTTTATAATAGTCACGTGTAAATAAATTTTTAATTTGAAGCAAACATTATTGCTTGCGCTTTTTATACAGTTGGCAACAGTTTAAATTAGTACAATTTTCTGAAATCTGTAAAAAATATCTCTAGAAATGCTGAAAATTTGAATTTAAAATAGAAATAAAACCTGAAAAAATGAGTCAAAATAAAAAAATTAATGCAATCTGCACTCCGGCAAATTCTAACGCATAAAATGATCTAAAAATGATTACACTGCCATGTATAGTTTTTGCTGCTATAAAACTTTTTTAAAGGAACGATTTTGTCCAACTTTAGCATTAAATATCTCTTAAAATAATTCTTCAATTTGAAAACTATCTGCATCAGCGTGTTTATCAAACATTTCTGTATAAAACCACTGATTTTCATATTTTTGTATGCATTATTTTTCTCAATATTAACGAAGAAAGACCTCCGGTCACAAAAAATTCAAAACCGGCGGCGGCGGCGGTGACAGCGGTAGTTACTTTTTTTTAGAATAGAGAGAGAGAGATAGAGAGATTTTAGAAAATTGTACTAATTTAACGTATTGCCAACAGTATAAAAAGCGCAAACAACTATGTTTGATTCAAAAAAAAAAAATAAATAAATATTTATACGTGTAAATAAATATAAAAATTATTTACACGTGACTATTATAAACAGAAAAAAAAAATTTGGAATTAGAATTAAATAATTATGTCCAAAAAGCAGGAACTTATTAAAAATTACGTCATAAAAAGTATACACGTGAATTTTAAAAGAGAAAGGATATTGTAAAATAATAAATTCATTAACATGCGTTAGAAGTCTTAAATAGGAGAAATTACGTCATATTTACGTCACATTACAGTTATTACATAAAATGAACACAAAATAATATTGCAAAACAGTTTAAATTTAGAAATTGCGCTAGACATTTATTTGAAATTTTAGAGGATCTTTTCAACTATTTTTGTTAGGAAAGCGCAAATAATATTTCATTTCTAACAAAAGTATTTTCACGTGAATATTTAAAAGAGAAAGAATAGCTTGGTCAAAATTACGTCAGATTAAAAATGACTAATTTAAAATGTCTCATTTAAAAGAACTTTCTTTTCGCTTTTTTTAAAAAATACCAGGAGACAAAGACTGTTTACTTAATTCCTTTTATATTAGCTTATTTTGAAATGTTGTTACACGTATCTACGTCATCAAGTTACTTTTATTTCGACGTTTTATTTGTATTTTTATGAATGATGCACTAATTTACTTGTTCTTTCGTTATTTAAAATAAAAATTATGTTAATTTGTATAATTTGGCGAGTGGTTTAGCGATTTATATAATTTGGCGAAATTGGTCGACGGGATAATCAAGTAGTACCGCAGCGGATTTGGCATTAAAATTCCCCAATCAAAGAGAAATGAATAGAAATCCGTTTATAGGGAGATCGCCATTGTTTTTTAAATTATAATTCAATCTTCCGAAATCTTTTTAAAGCCGATCTAATTAGCGTGCATTTAGAGTCTGCGGTATCTGTACGGAGTTTGGCGAGCGTAGCTCGTAGGGGGCTGAGCCCCCTAGTAATGGAAAAATTAATTGAACAAAGTGTTTGCCTCAAATTTTCTGTTTTAAACAAAATTTCGTTTGCTCAATCACTGAAAATGTTGCAGAAAACCTATGGTGAATCGTGCATATCCAAAACACCGGCATATGAATTCTATAAAGAATTCATAGAGTGCCGAGAAGTGGTAGGTGATTTACCTCGTTCTGGTCGGCCTCCAACGTTTACGAATGAATCGAACATCGTTAAAATCAAGAATCTGGTGCTCGAAAATCCTCGCATGAGTTTTAGAGAGTTGGCTTCAGAGGTGAACTTAGTTTTTAAGCCAGTTCATAACATTGTGAGTAATATTTTGGGCATGAGATGCGTCGCCGCCCGACAGGTTCCGAAAGAGCTCGATTTTTCCCTATCGTTTTGCAAGAGTTTTTGGCCAAAAACGCAACAAAAGTCTTCGATCAAGCACCTAATTCCCCTGATACGGCACAGTGTGAATTTTTCCTGTTAACGAAGCTAAAATTGCCCCATCTAGAAAATCGTTTTGAGTCAATTGAGAACATAAAAAAAAATCGCTGAAGGAGATAAAGGCCATATCCCAATCTGCTTACGAAAAATGTGTGGAGGATTATAGATCCTGCGCTGACATACATATATTGAACTCAATAAGGACTTCTTTAAAGGCGAAAAATAATTTTGATGAATAAATTAACTTTTTTTCTGTTTTATTTAACAATTTCAGGTACTTTTTGAACAGAATGTATAAGGAAACTGATTTACTTTTTTTCTTTATAATATCATATGTTACGTGACTACACATATCAGCAGTAATCTGCAGAAAAAAATGATAAAAGGAATAAAAAAAACCCACTAAAGTTTGAAGCCTTAACAAGTACTAGGATGTGCCAATCCCAAAACTTTCTTTTATCTAATACATGATAATTTTTCGAAATTCGGTAGCACAGTGTCAAAATTAAATGACAATCTATGCCCATCATGAGGATTCTAACGATATGAAAGTCCGTGCATTAGTTCTTGAGATATGACTATCACTAAAATCGTGTGAATCATGCAAATTGCAGCATAGCAGCGTGGCCTGTTGGGTGACTGACACCAAAACCTAATCAGCAACTACCAATTTCAATGTCCAACTGAATGTGAATTTTGATGAAAATCCGTACACTAGTTTCTGAGATAGAGCTATTGCGAAAATTGTGAAAACTTCAGCATTGCAGCGCCACCTATTAGGCGATTAACATCAAAACCTAATCAGCAACAACTTATGTTAACGTCTAATGGAATATGAAGTTAGATGAAAATTCGTGCATTAGTTCTTGAGCTAGTGCTATTGCGGAATCGTACAAATTGCAGCATAGCAGCGCCACCAATTGGGAGATTTACACAAAAACAGTATCAGCGACAATATTTATCAACGTATACCTGAATCTGAAGTATGATAAAAATTCGTGCCTTTGTTTTTGCGATAGAGCTATTGCGAAAATCATGAAAAATGCAGCATAAAAGCGCCACCTGTTGGGCGATATACGTCAAATCATAATCAGCTCCAATTTATATCAAGGACTAACTGAATGAGAAGTTTTATGAAAATCCGTGCATTAGTTCTGGAGATAGAGACAGAGTCACAGACTCACAGACAGATACTTTGTAAAGACATGCTTTTCGGGATCTCTGACCCATAAAACGTGTAAATCCGTCAAAAAACAGAAGTCGAAAATTTTCGCAAATAAAAAACTTTCTTGTTGTAAAGATGGAAGAATAATCAATACCCTAGTGAGTTTTCTACTATAAAAATTTTGTGTGCCTTTTTAATGAGAAAATGAATGCAAAACTTGTATAGAATTAACAGAAAGCTTTACTAAATTGAGGGAAAAAACTTTTTATTGCACTTATACTGTCATAATAATTTTTTAAAACAGTAAATATTGATTTTTAATAAAATTATAGTAAAATTTGACCTCTAGCATAGACTTTAAACTCATTAAAGTTTCATAAACTATATCGGGCATCTGTATATGTTCTCATAAATTAAACAGATTAAGTTTAAGAAAGGGCAAAATGTGAAATGCAGAAACACTATCCTTGTACTGCGGGAAATTTTATCGATTTATCTAAAATAACAAGCTTCTGTATATTAAACATGAAAAAAAAACCGATCCTTTATTATAATTTTATTTTATTCATTCATTGCAATTGGCGTGCATTGGAAACGCTGGGTGGATCTGTTAGTACAACAACAAAATAAAAGGCTATTTTTTTAAATCGATTTTGTGCTCTGGTACCGTTAATCTATGATTTAGCTGCGACTTTTGTATAGAATAAGAGCAAATATGTCGCATATAGAGCTAGTTCTGTAATTGCTAGAAACTCGAATAAAAATCTGACTTGCCAGATAATCAACTAAACGTATAATTTTATTTACGTGTGTAGAATAAAATATAGTAATAAATGTCATTTTCATATCGATGGTAATTCTAAGACATTTATGTTATGAAAAGTTCTGATTTACTATATGAATGAACTTTTTCATGAATCCATTTTAGGAAAGATAGTGATTTAGCTGCATGTTCAACATTAAATGATTTAGCTGCATGTTCAACATTAAATGATTCAGCTGCATGTTCAACATTAAATTGAAACAGAGTTCAATTTTATTACAGATGTTCATTTCGTGATTTCTTTCCCCTGACCAGGACCCTACCTACCTGCCTATGGCCCATTTGAACAGGTTTGAATGCCTGGCAATGGAGTGAAATTGCCTGATTGCTGCAAGGTGACGGTCTGCTGGTCAAGCAATTGAGTCACCTTGATGGCAGATCAGATTTACTTTGTGTGTGTTCTATGTTGGCCGGTTACTTAAAGTGTATTTGCTTGTTCGATTTGACGCTGCACCACACACCTATTTATCATGCCATGAGAATGGAATACCACGGTTTTAGATGTCAAATGGTTGGGGTTAAATTGTAGACAAGACATGGTTAATAGCAAGGGAGGAAGACAAAGTAATGGGTCGCCTCTGAAGTACAAATTGCACTTGGAAACAGGATTTCGTGGCCGAAATGCGAGATTTTTTTTTTTGACTGGAGATGTGTTACTTACATGCCATGAGGGTCTTTCTATTGGAACCTAACCCGTATTTACGCATGGTTTGGAATGGTTATTAAACGGTTTACCAGCTTTGAGAAAAGAACCTTACGGCCACGGATAGGGCCTTACCATGTTTTGGAGATTGTCTGGCCTTTTGGATCCTTCTTGGAGTATTGTCACTGGTCGGGTACCTACCCCTTTATATTGTTGCTTGTCTCTTTTTATTGGTTTTGAGAATTTCTTGGGTGGTTGTCTCGCTTTAAGCTATTTCCACTTAGCTTGCGGTGGTTGTCAAATTTTTGCGTGATTACCACTTTTTGTCGCAATTTTGGAAGATTATCGCTTTTTACGATATTCTTGTCACAGCCATGATAAGCTTGATGCAGAATAGGATGTGGTATGCATTCATTCCTTGGCTATTAGTCCGTCTGTTTATTTCATGATTAACATCTGACAAGGACAGCTATAGTATCTACGACATCGGGGGAGATTAATTTTTGAGCGACCCTACGAATGATCATAGTGCACGGAAATGTACAATCCAAGATAAAATTGTACGCCGTGCACTATTTACAGGAAGCAATTCGATCCATTTTCGACCTCATGTATTTCAGAAGATGATTGAAATTTACGATTTCTTTGAAGTAATATGATCTGCATTACTACTCCGCATCTTTAATATTACGTTTATCTTTTATAGGTTCTGAGGTTTCGAACTTCAAAAAGCTCAGATTATAACAGCGAATAACGATCAGAAAAACAAAGCCTCCAATCAAAGTTATAATGAGTAAGGAAAAAATCGAATTTTAATATGGAACGGTGGTATGTAATAAAATAGGATTATTGCTACGCTAAACTCTGAATTTTTGCACATTTATTATGTATAGGTTCGAAGATATAGAATTCCAAAAATCACTGTTTTTCGAACTCTCTCAAGTGCCTGATCATAAACTATGCCATAAAAATTGATCGACTACTTCTAGTGTACTTGGAAAACTGAAATGCGAAGCGTAAAGAAAGTGTTTTATGTAACCGAAAGAAAAAATCGAAAATTGAAAAAATTCTTACTACTTTATTTGCAAAATTCGAAAGTTCCAATTCATTATTTTTGTTAGCAGCATTCTATTTCAGCATTTCCAAGCGCTACTGATCAATGCCTTATAACTTAGAAAATAATGGAAAATTTAAACTGAAATTCAGCATGGAACTGAAGAGAAAAATATGAAATCAAGCGGTTTTTTACAAGTTTACTTTATAAAATTTGAAATTGTTCTATTTATTTATTATTTAAAAATTATAATATTTATATATGCAGGGTAAATAGCAAATTCCATTCATCTCCACAATACTTTGAACAGAGCAACAGGATAATTGTATGATATTTTGGTTACACCTGACTTAATGTAACCGAAAGTTACGCCTTCTAGTGATAAAATGTGAAAGTTATTGATCTTATTTAGAAAAATATCAAATATAGAGAAAAAAATATCAAATACAAAAGTACATAACGTCTTTTATTTAATATGAAATGATATTTTATGTGTAGAAAAATTTTATTGGAAATACTCAAATGTCTTTTTTATATCAAATTACCAGCTTACTCGCTCACTAATGGAATTTAGAAGTTCGGAATTATGTGGCAAATGAACATTTACTAATAAAACTAATACATGTACGCAAGGTATAGTTTATTTTAATAAGAATGTCAAGTTAACCCTTAAATGCCTGATTTTTCAAAAATCATTGTAATAATTTTTTTCGGCTTTCATTTTTTAAATAAATCATGGGAAAAATACTTAAAAAAATCATATTTTGTTTTAAGTATGGTTTACGGCTAAAAAACAGTCTGTTACTAATCGGCAATACTGGTCTTTAATTGAAAGAATAATTTTCCTTGATAAAATTCTATAATATTAAATAGACAAGAATTTAGGAACTATAATAAGAAATAAATTTTACGTGCTCACTGCAGAACAAAATAGGGTATTTCGCAAGCTTCGAAACAAAACAAAATCAACAAGTAGCAACAATTGAAAAAAATAAATCTATCTTTATTCTTAAACAGCACAAGTGTTGCCATCTACATGTTGAAAATCGATTTAATAACATTTTCAGAATGTATTTTATTGGCAACATTAGGCATTATAGCTTTAATATTATGCTAATAGTATTTTAGAGCCTAAATTGGGTATGTTGCCGAAAAGCAACACCCGGCATTTAAGGGTTAAGTAAGTTGAACGCGTCCACCAACATCAGCAATGCACCGCCTATAATGTTTTCTAGCAAAAAGCACAGCGGTATCCCCGTTGAGTGATTAAGTCAATATCGAATCAACATAGATTGTCATAAGCATTTGATATATTAAATTTGGTTAAATTCTGTCCTGATGTGTTGTAGTGCTAGGATTTTTTAAATTTTCATTGTATAAAGTATAATATTTTGAACACTGAAAATATGAATGAAGAGTACTTGCTTCTTTTTGTAAATAGATAAATACTATATTCCGGTAATTCAACAATTCCTATAATGTCGTACGTATGTGTATTTTACGTCTATAAAAACAAAACAAAAAACAGAGGAAAAAATCTCAGTGGATTCAGCTACTTTGTTGTACAGGAAATTCAAAAACTTGAAATTCTACTATTCACTGATCACGTTAGCAAAGTACAAAAGACTCTAGTAAGCCGTATAATGTTATTAAATAATGTATGGAATTCAAAATATACAATGTATTCTTGTGGAACAATGAGTTTTTAGCTCGTAAATGAGATTCTATTCTGTGCCAATATTATTTGATATTTCTATATTGTGTGGATCAAGAAAAGGGTTTAGAATTGTTATAGTTTGGAATTTAAATACTCCGTTCTTAATAATATTTTTTTGTAGCATATAAGAACTTAGACTTGAAGATTATATAGCATGCACTGGAGTATTTTTTCTGAGTGATTTTTACACATTACAATAAACAAGTTGCAAACTCATAATTTGCTTTTTTTCCTTCAAAATTGTAAAAGAAAAAAAGGACAGTTGAACATTAATTGGACATATAAAAAATTATACTTTTGTAACTTTAAAAAAATGTTATCTTTAAATTAATCTTTTAATGACTGAAAATCGCTTATAGTACGAAAATGTTTTAGTGATATGTAATTTAAATCCACCACAATCGTTCAATAAATGCAATGTTTATAATGCAATTTATTGGTGATTGCTTTTAAATTTAAGAATTTTTCTGTTTCCAAAACCCTGTTTCCATGGTTAGTACGCACAACAACAAGAAACCTTTGTACCTAATTCTTGCAGAACCATAGGATGTCAATCTCTGTACCAATTTTTAAATTATGCGTGCAACTAAAAATACGATGTATATGCATAAATAAAGAAACCTAATTTGTTGATTAACTTTTAACCGACTTTTAAAAAAGTGCTTGATTTGTTGATATACATGGTGATTATTCCATCTTACTGTTTAGCAAAAGGTAAAAAAAAATGTATCTTGTTTTTTCAGAAAAGTTTTAGTATGATAAAAAGAGAGTTTTCTGACATGATATAAAAAAGTTAATAAGCACAAGAAGACTAGCGTTGAAAGTAATTAACACAGTTAAATTATGTTTTCAAAACAACGTTAAAGCCACAGAATTATATAAGATAGGAGATTCAACCAGGGTTTCCCTGGTTACCAAACATAAATGAAAACCCTTTTTAGGTGCGTTCGTAATTATATAAATACGTAGCACATATCATCGTCTGGTCCGTCCGTCTGTCTGTCTGTCTGTCTGTCCGTATATAACAGAGTAAAAAAGGCACCCAACAGATTGATTTGAAATTTAATCTATCTATCTATCTATCTCTATATATATACGTTGCAGAATTTTATTGAGTCATTTCAATTTAATGAAAATCGAATCAAAACTTAAAAAGACATTAATAAAAGTTTTCTTCATTTAATAAATTCAATGATATCCCATGATAGGTAATGATTCCAGGTTGCCATGGTGATTACGCCCTATTTAAGATGGAGTCCTATTATTTCCGAATTACTGAATTCAATACATATAATAGTAATACATTTTGTATTCATGCAATTTTGCATAAGAGTGCAACAGCTATTGCACCAAGATTTGAATTTTTATAAAACTAGTTATAGTTCGAACGTACCTCGTTTCCCACGTTTGACGTACAATTTCCAACTTGTTTTAATTGAAAACTCTAATAGATCTTTTACATTTAATATATATATTTTTAATTGCCCAATACGAACACAAAAAGTAGTTTTTATATGAATAATATCAATAATGTACTTAAATAAAATTTTGAAATGTATTAAAAGTGATACTTTCATATTAGACGCATGCCAGAACACACTAGCCTAAGAAATCGCCAAAAATGTCACTACCCAGCAAAGAAGAAATTGCTGGCCAGCAGCAAGATGGAGAAGTGCTGGCTAATGGTCTTCCACTGCATGACAACTGCTGGGCAGCTTCAGTCAACTTTGCTGTTGGAAATCACCAGATAAAATTCTGATGGGCCTCCGTTTTATCTCTTGCGCTGGCCCACCACACCATGGAAGTGCACGAACTTTTGCAGTATTATTGCTGGGAATCCTTACGCTAGGTTGCGTAATTCATCTAAGTTTAAAAAAAAATTACTAATTCTAATTTTTATTCAAATATTTTAATCTGAAGTGTAAAAATATTTAAACAATTACGTTTCAAGTCTAACAAATAATAATTCATTAGACTTTAAAATATTTTGTCAAGTCTATATTAAAATAAGAGTTATTTTTATCACTCCGCTTTTTTTTTTTTTTTGAAACTATAAATAGTATAGCACCACTGCCACCAACAAAATAAATAAGTAAATGAATAAATAAATAAATTCGTTATTTCAACACACTTTTTTTTTCTTCTTAAATATGGTTTTACTAAGTTACAAAGGATTTCGGTTTTCGTAATTTACACAGTTGAGAATCAATCAACGTATAAAATATATAAGTTTTCTATAGAATACAATAATTTCTATACAAGTTAAATGATTGGGGACGCAAATCACAAAAGAAATAAACTTGAAATAGTGTATTGAGAGCTTGAAAACAGCGAGCATTCGTAGAGTACGCTGAAAGTACTTGTTCATATCCGATCACGAAAACCAAACAGCACCGAGCGCGGTTAGTACTTGGGTGGGTGACCACATGGAAACAGCTACAACTTCAAATGTTTCTGCAGACATTTCTGTTATAGACACTTCTATAGCTCATAGAAAAACGGGCCATTATTCAATAATAATATTTCTATAAGTTTTTTTTATAGAATTCTATAAGAAATGTTTGTAAGGGAAAGTGCTGGGCTAGCAAAGGAATAGCAGTAGGATAGGTTCTAGCACTGCAGGAAAAGTGCCGGATTGAAGTAATGTGATGGCATACCAATGCTAGACTGCTGTTGGTCATCACTGATGGACCAGCTGCATTCCGCACTGACACTTTTGTACTGGTTTAAGTAATGGCACCATTACACTTTACCGCTGATGGCAGTGTTAGCTGCCATCTTTTTTCCATTTGGTGGCCCACTATTTCTTTCTTTACTGGGTACTTATAGCAGCCTTTATGATTTTGATTCGATTACATGCCTGTTAAGTTTGTGGTTTTTTTATGTTATTGCAGTCTTTTATTTATTTTTATTGATAAAGTTCAAATTGCGTTATGCTGGAAACAAATGCTAAACTTTTTAATTTATTACAAATGGGTGCATCTTTCGTAATCGGGCTGCACGCGAAAGAGCCAGATTAAAAAATCCTTGGAATTTATTTTTAAAACCATAAAAAAATCTGTAAATAGGGATAGAGTTTTCAAACAAATCGAATTTTAAAGACCCCCCCCCCCCCCTCCACCACACACACACCATTGTAAGCGTAAAAATTGAAATTTTGTGATGTATAGAAGTTAAAAAAAAATTGCAGTGAACGCGAAATTTATTAAACAGAGGTTCTCACCGTCAATATGACATCAGCGTTACTCACGGTCTTTTTTGTGCTGTACAATATAGATTTAAAGGGTCTCAGGACTCTTAAAATTGGAAAAAAAAATTACAATTTTCAAATTTAATATCTTAAAACGTATATGATTTTAAAACATAACTTTAATTGGGATGAAAGATGTAAGTATGTTCTTTCATTTCATGTATTTAAAAAATTGCAAGATGCATAATTAGAATTTACAGGAGGCTCCAAACTGTCAGATATTTCATGAGCAGAAAATCGGCATAACAGATTACGCGCAGGATTAAAAAATAAATTTTGCAAATAGAAGGAAAATTTTGCTGTCTACTCATAATGATTATCCTAAACCTAAATAAATTTGCATTTAAAGCCTTTTTATATTTTTAATACAAAGTTGTAGTTAGCTAATGCAAAATTTATAAAATCTCAACATTATAATCACCTATAATAATATTTTTTTGAACAACAAAAAGGAAATTTTAGGTTCAGTTTATACAGACTAACATGAAACATATGTTTTGAAAATTTCATAAAAAATATCCAGAAGTTTTTGAGATATCGTGCGCGTTATGCCCAAAAACGTCATTTGGAGGAAAATGACTTCAAAGCTTCGTAAGCGCCGTTTCAGCTATTGAGCGGGTATAATTCTAAAAGCCATAACATTTGTTCTAATGGGAATTTCAAGGAAACAATTATATCAAAATGTTCAGAAAAGATAGGGGTTTAACATCTAAAAAAATTAAAAATTCGAAAATTTTAAAGCTTTAAGAGTCTTGAGACCCATTAAATAATACATGTGTTGTAGTGAAAACTGTAGTTCATTGAATAAGTATACGTGGTCTGAATAGTGCATAAAGCGGTTAACCCTTTCACTACCAGCGAACAATAATAAAATTTCCCGAATTCTTGGCCAAAATTCGAATAGCTTTCTGCTTTCCAGAGCTTTCTCAGGAAAAAACAAGTTGTCAGAATGGAGAACTTCTTTGCTAAATTACTTTTGATCAATATTTTACGAAACACAGATCTCACGAAAAACGCATGTGGATGAATTTTTATCAACTTTAGTAAAACAAAATCAAGATTTTTCGTGCCTTTGCTGAATTGTTGATAAAATTTTGAAAAATTATACGTTTTATTATTAAAATATTTTTTTTTTTTCATAAATATGGTCAATAACTCCAGTAACTGACACCAAGCCTATTTTGAAAAACCAATAATTGGCTTGGCACAAAGTAAACCAGGTTCTGACGTCAGAGTCAGTGTCTATTTGCAAAGATTTTTTAAAAGTTATATTATAATTCAAGAAATTAATGATTTAAAAATGCGTAATCTTTTTTTTATAAAACAAAATATTTTAATCTTTATCATAAAAAGTGGGATTTAAATTTTGAAAGATACACTTATAATTTCTAAAGTGCAATTTAAAGAAAAAGGAAATAAACACGTGACATCATTTAATATAGTTTTTTATTTTAACAACTATAGTATTACAAAATTAATCTTTTTCTTTTAAGCAAACACAATGCTTATATTGAAATGTTATTTAAGAAAATATGTAAATAATTGTTTTTTACTTTCTTCTATCTTCAATAGAAGAAAGTATTGTAATCGAAATTTTTTTCGACTTCCGGTTTTCGACGGATTTGCATGTTTTAGGGATCAGAGATTCCAAAAAACATGTTTATAGAAAATGTCTGTCTGTCTGTGTGTCCGTCTGTCCGTCCGTCCGTCCGTCCGTCCGTTTGTCTGTCGCCATTGTACCATCAAAAAGTGTATGAAGTTATGTATAGAATTAAACCAAAATTTTATTATAAGTTTTTGGTTATGGCAAGCAGGTCCTCCCGGAATTTGGAAAAAATTCGCCGGTAGGGGACGCTGATATAACAATTTTTGCGCGATTTTGAATATTGTACCATCCAAAAGTGTATGGTGTTATGCATAGAATTGAACCAAATTTTTAGTTTAAGTTCTTGGATATGACAAGCAGGTCCTCCCTGAATTTGGAAAAAATTCGCCGGTAGGTGGCGCTGTAAATGCGTTTTTGTGCGATTTTGAATATTGTACCATCGAAAAGTGTATGAAGTTATGCATAGAATTGAACCAAATTTTTATTTTAAGTTTTTGGCTATGGCAAGCAGGTCCTCCCTGAATTTGGAAAAAATTCGCCGGTATGGGGCGCTGTAATAGCGATTTTTGTGCGATTTTGAATATTGTACCGTCCAAAAGTGTATGAAGTTATGCATAGAATTAAACCAAATTTTTATTTTAAGTTTTTGGATATGGCAAGCAGGTCCTCCATGAATTTGCAAAAAATTCGCCGTTAGGGGGCGCTGTAATAGCGATTTTTGTGCGATTTTGAATATTGCACCATCGAAAAGTGTATGGAGTTATGCATAGAATTGAACCAAAAAAAATTTTAAGTTCTTGGCTATGGCAAGGAGGTCCTCCCTTAATTTGTAAAAAAATCGCTCGTAGAGGGCGCTGTAATAGCGATTTTTGTACAATTTTTGTGCCATTTTGAATATTGTACCGCCGAAAAGTGTATGAAGTTATGCATAGAATTGAACCAAATTTTATGTGTTTATTTTTGGTCATGTCACGAAGGTCCTCCCTGAATTTGGAAAAATTCTGCCGGAAGGGGGCACTATAATTGCGATGTCTGTACCATTTTTATTATTGTACCATCGAAAAGTGTGTGAAGTTATCCATATAATTGAACCAAATTTTTTGTGCATGTTTCTGGCTATGGCAAACAAGTCCTCCCTGAACTTGAAAAAATTCCGAAAGAAGGGGGCGCTATAATTCCGATCTCTGTGCCATTTTCATTATTGTACCATCGAACAGCGCATAAAATTATGCATACAATTGAACCAAAATGTTTGTGCTTGTTTTTGGCTTTGGCCAACAGGTTCTCCTTGAATTTGGAAATATTGCGCGGTAAAGGGGCTCCGTGCTAGCGATTTTTGTATACTTTTCTTGATTTTTCGTAGTTCTATTGTGCATCGGCGGCTCATGCAGCGGTGGGAACTCGCTTCGTGCTAAGCCGGCTATTCGCAAACAGCTGATAACGACAGAATAAGGAAAAATTAATAATTTTGACAAATATGATATAGATTAACTCTTTTTTAGTCCGTTTAATTGACTTGAGCAGAAATTTAAGATAAAAATCAAAGTTGGTATAGTATTGAACTAATAATATTGAAGTATTAACATGTGTAACTAGGTTTTGAAATATTAAGATGTATAAGATAGAAGAAAGTTTTGGGATTGGCACATCCAACTAGTTTTTATTTGGCGATAGTCTGTCTTTATCTTTCTAATTCTAGCGATTACTAAATATAATTGCTAAACTGGGTTTATCTCTAACCTTGATTTAGTTTTTGTTGTGAAATTAGTACTTAACTTCGAAATCTACCTCCACCTGTAGGTCGAGCCGGCAGGTTTTTTTTTTTTTTTTTTTTTTTTTTTTTTTACAGGAAAGTGAAAAAAATATGAACATGAGGAAAAAGTCATTTAGTTTTAATTTGTTTGGGTAATTGCGCTGAGTGTATTAACAATATTTACAATATCTCGCGATATAATTACCGTATGGATAAAAGTGAGATGTCAAAATATTCACAAGTAAGCAGGGCTGCTACAGGTGACTATTTTTTAATTCTAACTGGCACCACTTTTTGAAAACAGAAATCTTTAACACGCACTTTGACAACATTTGCAAGAAAAATTCACTTCAAAATTTATGTTATAAAATACTCGTGGGAACAGAATATAAAAATAGTCGCCTGTGGAAGCCATGATTAAACAAGCTTTCATTTAATGTTAAAGAAGAAAAATCGATTTTTTGATCCATTTACAGGTAAACTGTCCACTTAAGAGTGTCACTATTTTGTTTTAAAACTGTTCAGAAAGGATTACTCTTTAATATGTATACGCATATGTTTTTCAAAAATAGAATTGTTTGAAGATTTACGAGCCTTAAAAGGGTCCGGAAGTTTTAAAAATAAAATGCATTTTTTATTTTTTTCCCAATAAAATACTACAAAGTTAAATAAATTGAATAAATCAAACCGCGTTACTAACTACAATGCAGACAGCTACATCAGCAGAAATAACAGTTTTTGTGTTGTACTATCAGGAGAGAGTTTTATGGTATGGGGATCAAAAGTTTTATGTCATTTCGCCATGTCTCAGCTGCAGCTAGGAACATAAAATACAGATGAACCTATCTGATAAAATATAATTAGATACGTATTTCTGCGATTTTAGAGCTATTTTAGCGATTTTAGAGCTATTTTAGCGATTTTAGAGCTATTTTAGCGATTTTCGTCGCCAACATCGGCTATGAATCAGATTATGGTAGACGAATGAGAAAACAGTTGCTAATTTTTCGTTAGATATTTTAAGCTTGAGGCATTTTCCTAAGAAAAGTTCTTTTTTTAAATTTCATAAAATATATATAAATGCCATACGAAATAAAGTTTCGCTAAATGCTAGGCCATTTGGTTGAAATTTTTTTTTTCGTATTGTCAGGGAAGTCGCATATTTTTTCGTTACATGCGGCAAAGAAAATGCACATTCTCATTTATAAAGCCGATGTTTTTTCTATGATTGTGTCAAAGTAACTTCACCTCCCCCCCCCCCCCCAAAAAAAAAAAAATCCCTGGTAATTAATAGTATCCGTAGTCCATTTATCTCAGAATGGATATTTTCACAATTTGTTATGTTTAAAAGAATATATCTAACCTTTCTTCAAAAATATGTGTATGTAATTTTGTACACAGTTTTTTGTTATATTTTTGTTAACCCGTTAATAGTCGCGCGTTGGTCTTTTCCCCGCCCGAAATTCGTTATCTTCCTGTAACTCATTTCCCGTTAAAGTTACGATAGCCAAATTCCGTGTAGCTGACCTTGAGTGTTCACACTCTTGTGTAGTAAAATTGCAAGTCATTCCTGCTATTTCTTAACATTTTATCGCATTCTTAAGTTTCAATCGGTCTAAACGACCGCGTTGCGACTACTTACGTTAGTTGAATTTTTCCCCCTCGTGTTCATCCTTTCCTATTTCCGCGAAATCTGTAAGGGAAAGTTTCTTCGAAGTACGGACTCTCTGTCTGTTGTTATTTCGTTTTTCTTTCTTTCAGCTAGTTTACCCGTTCATAGAGTACTTTTTTTACTTTTAGAATGTGACTTAAAATTGTTTTATTATACTAGTTGTGAAGTCAGTTTGCACAAAACACTGATGGATGGTCACTTACATTTTTTTTTTTTCATTGTCAAATACTGCGGGAATAAATTCTCAAATTGATAATAATTTAAATATGGAAAAAAAGGGAAATTCATCATCATTATTTGAAAGAACTTACTTTTCATTTATTACCCGAACATATAAATGAAAGAAAACAGACAATAACACTGCCAAACCATTAAAAAAAAAAGAGAAGAGAATTTTGTGGGAATCGGTAAAAAAATTGCCGTATCTCCAAAATCTGAAAAGTATCGTTTTTGTACAATAAAACAAATTCGAAAGATAAAACAATTTTCTCAGAAATGTAGTGTGTGTATTTGCGAAGAACATACATATAATTTATTTGTACAATAAGAAAAATTATGAGAATTTTATAATGTAGGTTAGAAATTACGCAAATAAAAATCTCTTTTGGATAATTCAGTGAATGTTTATACTATGATTAAAAAAAAAAATATTTTAAGTATTTTTCTAAAATTTATCTATTTTTAAATTTTCATACTGTAAGTAAAAACACATTTTTTTAACAATGCCGCAAAAAATATTTTTTTTTAATTATTATTATTGAAATCCAATAGAGACTTGGGGACAGTATCTAACAGATTTAAATTTGTTGTCTTTCATCAATTGTTCAAACTATTTTTCAGAATAATGTTTTCCAGAATATGAGAGAAAATTCATTTAAATTAAATTATTGCTGCATATTTATGATTTCGGAGAAAATTTTCTTATTGTTTTGATTATTTTAATGAACGTTATTATAAAACAATAAATTATAACATTAATACCTTATTATGAAATGTACAATTGAATATTTATTTTAATTAAATAGTTTCTGTAAAATACATCCCTATTAAGATGAACCATTCAGTGATTCTATTAATTAAAATAATTTATCCATCTTAGGATTTAAATTTACAATTGCAAATGTATTTAAATTAAATATATAATTTCAATAGCTTATTTATTATTTACTTTATATAAGCGAAGTTCGTATCCAGAGTTTTTATTCAAGGGCGCTGCTCCCACCCTGAAATAAGTAGAAAAACTACAAATCATGCATTTTCATTTGAAAAATGGATTTAATCACAAAATCTCGACATCCCCCCCCCCCCCCCCACTCCCTCCTCATACACACACAGACACCCCACAAAATGAATAAATAAATAAAACGTAGTTACAACATTTACATTTATAATTTCGAAGTTAAGTATTTTTTTTACCTTTTTCTTTATTATATATATATTTATATATATATACATTTTTAATAATATTTGGTTTATGTGGTATTTGTGATTTCATAATTATTGGTCATTTTCCCTATTTTTCAATGGTATTATTGTACAGAAAGTTTATATATATATATATATATCAAATTTGATGGTTTTTCATATGTTTTAAATGAGTTAATCGTCCGCAATATGCTGGTGAATTAGTGGTATTGTATTTGATTTTCTGTTGCATGTCATAGGTTCCATTTTTATTTTCAGTTTAATTGTTCAATTTAATGCCAGTGTAATATATTGATGCTAAATTTATTAATTTTATTTTATTAAATGGATATAGAGTGCCGGAGTATAAAAAAATCTACCTGACTCTGATTCTGTCCTTCCAAAAATAAATAAATAAATAAATAAAAATACCCCTACCATGAATTTAGATTCATATTAGTAAATGTTTTCCTACCAATTATTGATTCATAGTAACATCAGAAATTCAGACAAATCATTTACTATTTACTTTTAAGTATTTATGCAAAACGAAGAAAGAGTTATTAAAAACATTTATCTAGATGCCAACTGAATATATACTTAAGCGAAATAAATAATTGCTGTAAAAGGTTGTAAAATGAATAACTGCTGTAATCGTTTAAAGTTCAGTCAATATTTTCACCCTACGTTATCCGTTTTCGATCATCTGATAACACCGGCAAGTTTCCCCTTCGTTTTCGGCCTGCTGGTAACGGCGGCAAATGGACCGAACGCGACTACTAACGTTCTAAAAAATGTCGCGACTACTCTCGGGTTAAATTGTCTTTAGGATTATTAAGTCCGTGTGACAATTCAGAAACCATATTCATCGAAATACAAATCACTTTAAAACATCCTCTCTTTATTATTTTAAATTTTTTATAAATTTTGTAAGCAATATTTTAACAAATTCTGAAGACAAATTTACAAGAAACCTTTTCAGCTCACAACAGTAAAAAAATCCCTGTCGGCCCGGCCTACAGGCGGAGGTAGATTTCGAAGTTAAGTAACTAATTTCACCAACAAAAACTAAATCGTGATTAGAGATAAACCCCCTTTAACAATTTTATCTGGCTGCTTTTGACGAATTTTTATTTCATTTTCATATAAGAGCAGGTTTTATCAGAATCATGTTAAGGCGGTATTAAAAAAAATACTTTTCCATGCTTAACAACTCGAAATTTTCTGGCACATTTTCAAATTCATTTTTAATAGAAAAAAATGTGAAATTTATAAGCAGCCTGTGTTTATATTTTTCGTTCAATTAATTAAAACTTGATTTATAAACAATCATTTTCTCAGTAGGACGATATTTTTCTTTTCTAACACAATCGCTTCGGGAAATTCGGTTCAAAATGCCCACTTTGACAGCATTTTTGAAATATATTTTGCCTCTATCACAAAATCGATCATTACGGTACGTTATATAATTTCTGAATAAGAGAATCTACCAATTGGATGCGTTTGAGAGCAAAAATGAATTTAAAAATGAATTTAAAAATGAGCAGAAAATAAACAGTTTGGATTTGAATACACCTTTAATACGATGATTTTTTTCTTCAACCGCTATGTATTTTTAATTTGTTTTTGTTGTAAGAATTGGTCCTATCAAAAACTTGTCAGTATAACTGTTGTAGACAATATTAAGAAGATATATAATAAATTCATGCGGATTTTATACCTTGTGAATTGACGAAGTTATGGATTTTTTCTTCTTCAACTCCCCCTTTTAATTTTCGTTTTTAATTTTCTTTTACGGTACGAGTTGGTCCTATCAAAAACTTGTCAATATAAAAGTTGTAGATAATATGAAGGAGATTTATAATAAATTTAATTGGATTTGATATCTTGAGAATTGACGAAGTTATGAATTTTCTTATCCCAAAAACCCTATTTTTTGCGTCCCTTGAGCTCATTTTTAATTTTATGAAAAATCTCTGATAGGTGAATTTCTGGCCCATTTTTTAGAAGTAATAAAAACTTAAACTCATTAGAAATGTATATAAATTTACAAGTTATGGGTTTTTTCTTTTTTCACAAAACCACTCCCTATTTCCACCCCTTTGGTCCGATTTTGGCCATTAACGAGCTTCTCCGAGATTTTATGCCCCCTGATTTTATGTATCAGTTTGGAAGAGATTTGTGCAGAATTATGGAAGTTATCGTGTCCAGAAGAAAATAATATTATATATATATATATATATATATATATATAAAGTTCTTTTATTGAGGGTGGTTTTGGGTTCTAGGGGTCATGATCGGTGTAGATCTGCAAAAAATTTTCAGGAATTCCAACATAGGGGAGAATGTAATAGGTAGTATTTCATACGAAATCTACCTAAAAGTAATAATAGAAAAGTCGGATAAACAGTTTATGACTTATTAAATATTATTAAATTAAAAATAAGTTTTCAAAACATTTTTATTCAAAAGTAATCGTTATAGGGAGACACAATGTTGAAAAAAAAAATCATTTTAATGATTTTTTTTACATTTGACATTTTTTAAAATGCCCATAAATAAATAAAATAAAAATTTAATTCTTAGTCCTTTTTAAGTCACCTAACTTTCCAACAATATTTTATGGAAAAATAACGAAACAATATTTAGGAATGTAAAGCAGATTCGAAAGATTTTTCCAATACTTGTAAAGCAAAATGGATAGGTTCACTTCATACATTCCTTTATGGCTGTATTCCCGGTTCTGTAAAGCATTCCAGGATCAATAAACAGCAAATCCGTCCAAGAATGCTGGCACCATACCAAGGGTGAAGACGCCATAGATGTAACCTGCAAATGATGTAAAAGTTAACTAATAAATTATATATATGAAAAAAAACCTAGTAAATTATAATGAAAGTGGTACCGCTTACATGAATATAAACTGCAAAGTAAGGGAAACATATCTAGCAGAAAGGTCTAGGATTGTGTTAATACACTAGTGCGAAAAATTAAAGGAACATGTATAAAAACTCATGTTGATTGAAAGATTTTACAGCTATAAACATGGAACTTGCAAAAGATCTTTACTTTCTCATGCCAAACACAATGAAAGGAATTTTTTTATGTTTTTTTATATATTACGTCAAAGTTAAAAAATAAATAAGTAAATAAAAGAATTGATTGTAGAACTTCATAGCAAAGTAGCTTTCGTTTAATTCTAATTAAAACAATTTGTCTTTAAGAAAAATGTGTATTTTCTAAAATTAAAAATGAATTAAAATAGAAATCCCTGTAACTTTAATATGTACGATATGTATTCAATATTAAAAATGAGAAATAAAAATAATTGTATGCACATTACTTATTTGTTACGGACATAATGAGAAATTTTACGTATGTAGCAAAGATGAGCTATCTGAAGAATATAGTTTTGTAGTCGAACGAGAAAAAGTTTTAAGGGGACCTTCTACATTAGGAGAAAAAAAAGCACTTTTTTATGATTCTTTTGTAAGAAAACTGCATGATGGATCTTTTTGAAATTTTAACAGTTTATTATACATATCGTAAGGTATGCATAAGAATTTTTTTATTAGATTTTGTTGCTTCTACTCTAAGTTATAAACAAATATGATCAACTGCTTTGGAAAATTTCGTCTGGACGGTGGGCATGATAGCGCCTTGTAGAATTATCTGAAACACAAAAATAAATTTGTTTCGTAAACTTCGTGAGTATAGCTTCTAGTTAAATTAAAGGAACTCATACATTTATTTAAAAGAAGTTATTTACTAGCTGATTAAAAAAAAATTGTTAAAAAAATTCATTCTTATTTGTTAATAATTAAAAAGAAATTGGTAAAAGCTTTAATTCATATCGAAGGCAATTAAATAAGTTTTAATTAAAAAAAATCAAGATGATCCGTTGAGTAGTTTTTTTTTTAAATCTTGCCCACCGTGTCAAAAAATGTGATTGAACATATTTGTTTATACCTTAGAGTAGAAGCAACAAAATCTAATAACAAAATTCTTGTGTATACCTTAAGATATGTACATGTACAATAAACTGTTAAAATTTCAAAATGATCAATTATGCAGTTTTCTTCCAAAAAATATCATAAAAAGTGCTTTTTTTTTGTCTTCTAATGTAGAAAGTTCCCTTAACAAATAAACAAGTGGAGATAGGGAAGCGTTTGTGTTACTTTTTATAACTTTTTGAAGATAAGTAGACGATATTTATAAGCTGTTTTGACACCCTGCCCGAAATGAAAGTTGTGCAGTTTTACAAGCTTACCTCCCTTCTTCCATTCTTCCATTTAAACGCAATTTCTCTCAATCCTTCAAATGTCTTCTGTACAACATGTTCCACCTCCCACACACAAGTTTTTACCAAATTACCATATTTATGTGTCTCGATGAAGAATACCATTGGGCAACGTGATACTGTTGACCTTGAGCTATCAACTTACTAATTTTCATTAGACTTCACTTAATAGAATGTGAAATATAATATCATTAGGTAGCAGGTGTGAGAAATTTGAAGAATACATTTTCTTTATAGTAGATCGATAACTATAAGATGCATGATATTTATTAAATAGTAAAAATTAGAGAAAAAAATAGTATAGATATTCCGTATATCTCGGCGTATAACACGCACTTTCAACTCTAAAAAATCACTTAACTTTTCCGTGTGCGTGTTACACATCGAATGTAAAATTGTTGATGTAAAATCATAAGAAGAAAACATTTCAAATTTTTAGAGGTATGTTTAAATGCATTTATATATCAATGTAAAAAAAAAAGAAACTTATAATATATATATATTCTAACAAACTTAATCTTCCTTATCAAATAACTTGAAATTTTCGTTGTATTCGTTCTCATTTATATTTTCGGAAGTGTCATCTTCTTCCCCACTGTCGCTTTCTTCTAGCCATAAATAGTCATCCTCGGTACTGCCAAGTTCATTTGATATTCCACATTTAAAAAATAATTTAACAATTATTTCCGGTTTGCTTTCATTCCATGATGTTATAATCATGATGTTATAATCACACACATTGTGTTAACGATGCATGTCGCATCCTCCTTTTGTAAAAGTTTTTTCTCTTTCTAGCATCCATGTGTTCCACTGCCGCCTTAAACTTTCTTTGAAATGTTTGTTTATGGAAACATCTAATGGTTGAACTAACGAAAGCAGTCCACCAGGAATTACTGCCAAATCTGTATTAGATTCGTTTATTCTTTTTGTAATTTCGTCTGTTTTATGGGATCTAAGGACATCCCAAACTAAGTAGTCGCATGTCGCAAACAAAAGACACATTATCTGTAAGTGGGAGAAAGCTGGTATTTTTGTTTTGTTTGCGTGATGAAAACTTGATGCGTGTTATACTGCAGTATATGCTTGAAATAACAAGTAATATAAAAATTTTGTTTTTAAAGTCAATTCCTACTTAGGTCATCAAAGAAAAATTTAATATAATCCCTTAAGCTAATATTAGTTTTTGTTGCATTAAAATATCTCAATTTGTTGATTTTCTATAAGCAAGTAGGTTTACAATGGAAGTCTATGGGAACTTGGCAAAATATTAGAAATATCGCCAAGTTGGCGTCACATTTGGCGACTTATTTTGGCCGCCAAATTTGGCGATATATCGCCAAGTTGGCAACAAACTTGGCGGTATTTGGCGACAGAACAGGGTTCCCCCTATGGTAACCCCTTATTGAAAATACTTTCATTGACCTTCAATAACCAATGGCCGCCATTTTGTTTCCCATGCAAAACTAAAATTAATTAAAATTTAATTAATTAATTAATATTTGAAAAAACTGTATTAACATCAATTGTCATCCAGTACAAGTTTTAAAAAAATTATTTCAACTTGATAGGATGAATAATATGTATTTTATTAACGATTGAAAATTTGAACAAGATAAATATATAAATATATAAATAAATATAGGGAGAGTGTGAGCTAATAGTAGGAATTGAAGAAAAATATATGTTCTCAAATTAGCGATGCGTGTAATGCGTGTAATGCGTGTAAACGTCAGGACGTATTATTCAACAGGGCGTGTTATACGCCGGGATATGGAGCATTTTCACAATCTTTTGACTTTTAAATCCCTGAATAATAATTTTTATTTTAGTACATATTCTTGTGGTTTATTTTTAAATTTCATATACCGGGGAACATCCTATTGCATGATTGCATAACAATATTAACGAGATAAATAAGTTTTGGACGATGTTGGTGGGTCCAAATACCAGGAAAACTCCTATACAGTCCCGTGTCTCTGTTGCTGATTTTTAAGTTTGGAGCTGTCTATATAAGATTGTTTCAATAAAAGTAACTCGATGTAATTTTTTTCCAAAACTGGGACAATTGTTTTATATAAATATGTGGCAAAAAATTAACCTGCAGATATTTTTACGGTTGATATTATTTTTTGAACTTTGTCACTGGGTTTTAGAATCCTCACCATCCCTCTTACTAAACTTATACAGAAAATCACTTCAGATGCAGCCACAGAATTTTTTAAAAGTTTTTTCTCATGCAGAAGTTTGCTAGAGAAAGAATATCTAAAATTCTTTGACAGGAAATTTACTGCAGAATTTAAATCAGCATTTAAATATCAGTTTCAAGCATTGTGGCTTTATTGGTAGTCTTAGTCCCCAAGGTTTATTCCTGCACTTTTCGAGGTAAATTAAAATTTTTTAATTAAATCCAATGTAAATAACTGATTCTAAAAATTAATGAATATTGTGGCTATCATTTAGTCTTAACATGATTTGCCTAAAAATAGTGGTAATTTTCCTTACCGTCCCTTACCATCCTTACCATCTCTTTTTTTTCCATTACCGTCCCTTTTTTCCTATACCATCCCCTTTTTAGGTAGATTTCGTAAGAAATGCTACCTATTGCAGTCGTTACCATGGTGCGACTTTTGAAAAATTCCTTCATAACATTTCATTATAGGACCCCAGGAACCCAAAACCACCCCCACCTAAAAAGTTTATATATATATATATATATATATATATATAAATATAGACTTCCATCTAAATTTAATGTTAAATCTATTATCAAACAGTTTACATATGATATTGATATTTTTATTTATAAAATTTCTATCTCTTATAATAAGCCTATTGAATATTTTAATCAATGGAAGATATTAGTAATTGAAAAATTAACTATGGCTTTAAAAAATAATATTGCTGATTTGGTTTCTATTAATACACAGCATTATTTCCAACAAATTACTAAATTACAAAAAAACTTCGTTATTACATATGTAGACAAATCTCCTAACAATTATGCTATTATATGTAAATCATATTATCACCAACTTCTTACAAATTCTATTTCTTCTAATAAGTCTTTTCAAAAAACTAATGAAAATGTTATTGTAAATAATCGTAAAATTCGAAGTTATTATAAACTTTTAAATATTTTATCTACTAATTTTAATTATCCATATTTAGTTCTTATTCCCAAATTTCATAAAACTCCTATTAAATTTAGGACTGTTACTATTGGTTGTAATACATATAATAATAAAGCTAATACACTTCTCTTAAAAATTCTTAATCAAATATATGAACTTACTACAAACAATGATAATACACATTGTATAAAAAATAGCTATCAACTTGTTAAGATTTTAAAAAATCTTCATTCTGTTTGTAATATAACGACATATGACTTCAAAGATCTTTTTAATAATATAGACCTATTAGATTTACATAAAATTATAAATGCATTATTTAAAAAGTATTATAAAAAACTGGAATTACCATCTTATATAGATATTGCATATTTTAAATCTTTAACTAACTTCATTATCTATAATAATTATATATTGCAAGATAATACTTTATATTTACAGCATGTCGGTATACCACAAGGCGGTTGTACTTCCAGTTTACTCTCAGACTTATACTTATCTCATTATGAACGCAATTTTACTAATAATAATCTACATTTATATCGTTATATTGATGACATCATTTTAATTGAAACTGATCAATCTGCAATTACTCGATTTCCAGTTGATTATCCCACTAATTTGGAATTAACGGAAAACCTTTTATCTAACAATACAATTAACTTCTTAGATCTTAAAATTACAATAAAAGACAATAAAACAATCACAGATTTGTTTGACAAACGTAAAGAATTTAAATTCACAGTTAATACATTTACAAATTTTAAATCTTGTCTACATCATTCTGTATTTCGTAATATAATACTTAATCATTTATATAGAATAAAATGTTTATGTTCTTCTCCTCTAATTAACAATAATATTAAAAAACTAATTTATGATGCATTAAATCATGGTTTTCCAAAAAAATTCATATATTCATTAATATACAATTAGTACTTTTCTTACATGATCTATAAACACAAATTAACACATGCGTAAACAAAATTACAAAAATATTTAAAAAAAAAAAAAAAAAAAAAAAAAATATCTATAAAAAATTAAAAATTGTAAAAGAATATAAAAAAATATTATAGGATGGTTGGGTGGGTAGATGTTAGAGTACGGAGGAGGGTGGTGTTGTCTGGATAATACGCAATGGTTAATTATTTATAAAAAAAAAAAAAAAAAAAAAAAAAAAAAAGCGGGGCTCTTGTATTATTACTATTTTTTTTGTTATGTATTTTATGTGGATGTTGATTTGATATTTTATATGTAAGTTGGAGATTTTCATTAATATTATAATTAGCTTAATTATTCATTAATCTAATTTACAATTATTTGTTATTAAATTTTAATTTACTTAGGACAATATCATATTAATTACTAATAGTATGCCACTCTTAGTTTAATGTTTTTGAATGTCCCATATTCATACTTTATGGATTTTTATGGATGTCTGAAAATAATCCACATTCTATATTTGTGCGTTTTAAGTAATGGGATTTTAAGTATTATTTAACCTTCTATATACTTCCACATGTTTGTTATTTCCTGTTCATTTTATAAATATCTTATATATAATTCATTAAAAAATAATTTTTAGATAATTTTTAATAATTATTTATATTAATTACTACTGAATTTATTTTGTTTTATAGCATATAGATATATGCTATATATTATCAATGTTCTAACATTATTTAAACTCTTAGTTTAGTTTAAATAATTTAGCTAATAGAACATATTGTATGCTTTTAAATTTTATTAACAATAGTTTTAAATACTTTGTGTGATTTATATTAGGTTTATAATTCTCTATATATAAGGATTTGTTTGGTTTTGCTGTTTAAACAGTTATTTACATTCACAAGCTGGCAAATTTTTATCTTGCGATAGATGTTTAATATAATTATTAATAGATGGCAGCACTAAAATTGTATCTTTCAGATTGCCTTAATTTTTATTTTTCTAGCTCCATTTCAGTTATAATTTATACACCAGGGTGTATTTTTAGCTAAATTTTGACGATATTGTTAAACTGTTATCTATTAATTTAATAGTGCATTTTAAATAATGTAATTAATATCTATTTATCTTATATTAGATTAAATTTGTTTTACAAGGTCTTTCAAATTTTATTTCAAAATGTATTAACTGCATCCTTTGGTATCATTTACTGTGATTTCTTAACTGTTTTATTCACCTTAATCTTTTTGATATACTGGAAGACATGTGCACATGGATTTTTGTAAAATACTGAAATATTAATCGGTATGGTATTTATTATTTCTATTTTATATCCTATAAATATTTAAATACGTTTTATTGATTCTTCCATTTCATATTATTTGTTTCTATTCTGCTTTCATTTTTAATCAATTCACTTGATTTTAGTGGTTGTTCTATAATTCTCTATGTATAAGGATTTGTTTGGTTTTGCTGTTTAAACAGTTATTTACATTCAAAAGCTTGCAAATTTTTATCTTGCGATAGATGTTTAATATAATTATTCATAGATGGCAGCACTAAAATTGTATCTTTCAGTTTGCTATATTTTTTAATTTTTCTAGCTCTATTTCAGTTACAATTTATACACCAGGGTGTATTTTTAGCTAAATTTTGACGATATTGTTAAACTGTTATCTATTAATTTAATAGTGCATTTTAAATAATGTAATTAATATCTATTTATTTTATATTAGATTTAATTTGTTTTACAAGGTATTTCAAATTTTATTTTAAAATGTATTAACTGCATCCTTTGGTATCATTTACTGTGATTTCTTAACTGTTTTATTCACCTTAATCTTTTTGATATACTGGAAGACATGTGCACATGGATTTTTGTAAAATACTGAAATATTAATCGGTATGGTGTTTATTATTTCTATTTTATATCCTATAAATATTTAAATACGTTTTATTGATTCTTCCATTTCATATTATTTGTTTCTATTCTGCTTTCATTTTTAATCAATTCACTTGCTTTTAGTGGTTGTTCGGGCACAGGGGAAAATTAATTTTAGCTTTAGCTTATTTTTCCCATAGAAAACAACCATTTTGCTTATATCATTGAATTCTGTGCCCTCGATAACGTAATTCAATGTATAAGCTTTTCAATTTTTGTCGGTGTCCACTTTTTTCTTTTTTCTTCCATAATAATTCTTATAATATTTTTTTTATTTTTTTTTTTTTATTTTTTTTTTTTATTTTTTTTTTTTTAATACTTACAGCTTTAATTCATAATAATTGACGGTGGCAGGTTATGTTTAATTAATGGTAATATATATATATATATATATATATATATATATATATATATGTATGTGTGTACTAAATTTTGTCCGCACGATAAAAGTCGCAATTATGCACGGATTGTCCTCAAACTCGCCAACAATATGGCTAATATCTCGGCGGGGATTGAAAATGGGCGAAATCGGCCCAAGAGGTTGGAAATGGGGAGGGTTCAAAATTTTGAATACTGTCTTAACATGATTATGATAAAACCAGCTCTTACACAACAATGGCAGGAAAATAATAAAAGTTTTTCGTTATAGCAGTTGCCAACAATTAAAAAAAAAAAACAATAAAATTCTCACCACAACAATTACTTTTCTAATGCAAAATTTTCACGTGTAAAATTAAATAGTTTGACAAATTGAAAACAAATTGAATATTACGTCATAAGTTTTCTAGAGCAAGATTTCAGCATGAAAACTCAAAATAAAATAAATAGTTTGACGAATTAAAAAAATATGTATATTGCGTTATATTGGAAATATAATGGACCTCAGCAGGTGAATATGTAACGCCATGTAAATTTGAAGAAACGTATTAAAACATGATAAAAGCCCGACTATGGAAATATTAACATATTTTAACACTTTAAGGTTCTCTGAATTTTTGGTCACCATTTTTTAAACCTATTCCATATACATGTGTGTGTGTATTCGTGTATATTATAATTTTCACAAAGTTTAGCTCCCTACAGCTCACTCTTTGTGAAGAAACTGGGTTTATCTCTAATCTTGATTTAAGTTTTGTTGGAGAATTTAAGTACTAACTTCGAAATCTACCTCCGCCTGTAGGCCCGAGCCGGCAGGGATTTTATTTTCCTTCCGTCCCTTCTTTAACACCCCTTTAAGACAATGTTATACCAAAAATTTTTACTGAAATTACGACATTGTTATTATTTCTTATTTGAATGTCCTGTGGATACTATGCATATTAATTATAAGTAAAAATTTAGAAGAAAATAAAAAGTTATAGTGGTAAAATGGTAAGGAAAATTAAACTCGCAAGTTTAACTTAAACCTCAGTTAAATAAACAATCTTTCGTTGCTGACCATTTTTTCTTTATTTTGAATCATTAAGGCTATCATTCATTAAGGGAATCATTCGTCTATCAGATTAAAATGTTATTTTAGCAAATTTAATTTCACCAGATTTTTATTCCTGAAAGTCAAAAGATTGTGAGAATGCCCCATATACGGTACTTATTTCTTAGGAACATCATGATAAATTTTACATGTTTAACATATCTGAAGAGTATAATTCTTATAGTTGTTCCTTCAATATTTTCCGTCAATGTAGTGGAATTAAAAAAAAGGGGAAAATGTTAAGTTGAACCCTAAAGATTTTTTTTTTTTTTTTTTTTTTTTAATAAGAAGAACAAAATTTTAGTTTTTCCAGTTACTTTACACCGTAGAATGATTCAACTTTAAATGAAAAAAAAATTAATAGTATATTCACAGGCTATTTTTTCATCATATCATATCATATCATATCATATATATTATAAAGCAGTAAGATCTAAAGTTCCACCCGAATGTTTTCAAAAACTACCCGGTGGATTTTTTTACAAATAGTGTCATTCGATAGAGAATATTCACGTGGTGGTTTATGAGTAAAATATACAGGGATAACTATGATTTTTGGTAATAAATTTCGCATTTTATTGTTATTTTGAACGAAAAGGTTGCCAGAGGTTATTTTTTGGCGACAAATGAATTGAAATCGCTGTATCCGTTAGAAAATAAATGAAAAAATAATTACTATTTAATTGTAAAAAAGAAAGAAAAATCCATTTAAATGAGAGATTATGTTAAATAACGAATATATTTAATTTAAAGCTAAAACAAATATTTGTAAGTTAATTTAAACCTGAAAGAAATATTTGTAATGCTTAAAAATTAATTTAACGAGGATTGCAATTGATACGCAATATTTGGCTCATTATCGCTTGCGTTAGATTATAGAAATGAATTTGAAAATTTGATTAGATGAATTTTTAATGACTTTTTTTTCCTTTTGTTCTTTTCTTTTTCTTTTTATCTAATTGCCCCATCACGTAACTTATAGAAGAAACAAGCAGGTGTAATTGTGAGTCACATGTGTAATTATTATTTATTTCTTTACGATTTTTTATTTTACTTTTGCCGCCAAACAATGGGATTTTAAGTAAAAAATGTGTAAGTGTGACACTAGCTTGAGGATATTCTCATAAATGGTGTTTTTTCAAGTGAATGAGATCTTTTTTTGAGTACCTTTTTATATTCAATTGTAACTTATATAGATATCAGTTAATGTTTTAAAAATGGAATCAAATACTTAAATTTTAGTGTGAATTTCTGCCACACATACATATTGTAAAATAATTTCATACTTTTTAAAATGTTTTTCATCGTAATTCCGAAAGCATGTATATTTATAAAATCGAACTCAGATCAATGAATATTATCCATTTTTTAAAGCAAATATTATCTATTGTTTATTTCATTTTCACTTAAGTCATATCGCCAATATCATTTTTAGGAAAATTCACACCTTCGAAATCTAGGAAATAAAGATAGTTTTTAAGGAAATTTATAGAATCATGCGTTATTATTATCAAAAAATTGAACATTTTGAAAAAAAAAATTGCAAGTCTTCTGTAATTCGTCATTTCTTCTTCGTCTTTCTTCGTAATTTCTCCTCTGTTATGTAAAATTTCAAATGATATTGGACTAATTTTCGATCATCGAGTCCAAATGGCATATCTATATAGTATCGCTAAGAATGGATTTTCTAAAGTAGCACCCCTAACGGCGTTTTTGCGAGAGGGAAAAAATTCCTTAAAAGTCGGATATTATAATTATGCGTCAGATGATAGCGTAATTTAATGTATTTTTGTATGCTGAATCGATTGGTGCCAAGTAAATTCTTATAAGTCCGACGGTTCATGACATTTTTCATATTTTTCTAATTTGGCGGTGTTTTTGGCGTCTAAATTTCAAAATATCTAACATTACATCCGTTACTCTAGCAACGAAAAAAATTCAAATTAACTCTTTTGGATAAAGAATAAAAAACGGCTCAATGAGTTTGAAAAAAAAAAAAACGAACATCTTAATGAAAAAAAATGGTACAACTTAGTTATCCCGTTGACCAATTTCGCCAAATTATATAAATCGCCAAACCACTCGCCAAATTACATTAATTGACATAAGTTGCATTTTAATAATGAAAGAACAAATAAATTAGTATAACATTAATAAAAATACAAATAAAACGTCGAAATAAAAATAACACGACGACGTAAGCACGTGTAACTTCCTTGAAGTCAAGTGAATGTGACATTTACGATCAACCGTTATTGGCATTTAATTTTATAATTTGGCGATAGATTTTTGGTCGACGGGATAACTAAGTAGTACCAAAAAAAAAAAAAATAGTGATTTTATGCAAAATAAAAGGAACAATTTTACTAAGAAATTAGCGTTATAGAACGAAAAGGTACTGCTTAGATATTCCGTTGACCAAAAATCTATTGCCAAACTATAAGATTAAATGCCTATAATGGTTGATTCCGTTGACCAAAAATCTATTGCCAAACTATAAGATTAAATGCCTATAATGGTTGATCGTAAATGTCAAATTCACCTGACTGTAAGCAAGTTACACAAGTTTACGTTACAATGTGATTTTTATTTCGACGTTTTATTTGTATTTTTATTAATGTTATAATAATTTATTTGTTCTTTCGTTATTTAAAATAAAAATTATGTCATTTTGTATAATTTGGCGAAATTGGTCGACGGGATAACTAAGTAGTACCAACGAAAATATTTAAATATGAAAGCAATGTTTGTAACGACTTAAAAATTATTTTCAATGAAAGAAATTGGAATTGGAAAAATATTTGGCAATTTATAATTTGCTCCTCGATAAGAAGACAAAATGGGTACATTTATAACAGCCGTGCGCAGATCTCGCCAATAGCATTTTTAAAATTGCCAGTAGCAGTAGTTACATTTTTCGTGTGTAAATTAAAATTAAAAATAATTCTTTGTTTTTAATTATGGAATTATTTCCTGTTATTGTTTGTCTTTTCAGTTTTTTAAATGAAATTAGTGTAAGGCATGCATTTTAAATGAACTGAGTGAAAGGTTTGTATTTTAAATGAAAATAATAAATACAAGAATATGGTATGAAAACAATCTTTGTTGATTTATGACCTGCGCCCGGTTAACATAAAAGTATCACAAAAGCCACATATTCACTTTTCTTTGGGCTCATAGGAATCCAAGTTAACCTTCTGTAATCGGATACTTCACATATTGGTGTATTAGCTATAATGTTGAAAGCATCGTTTATGTTTGAAGCGAAAATTTCACGATGAATTCTATTACACAAAATCGCATCATCATCATCTACTACATATTTAAAACGGAAATTTGCATTTCATTCCGATTGTTTATAATACTTTGATAGGATATACCACAAATGGTGGTACAGATGTCATATACGCCTGTATATGCCTGATATTGGCGAGATTTTTTACCGATGGTAATTTGGCGAAAACATAAACAGCATTAACAACAACTTCCAGGTTTCCATATCAAGCAAAATAACGACACTCTGGCGTCAGTTAAGCATTGTTGCGTATTGCAATGTTTCTGACATTGGCGTCAGAAAAAAATCGCGCCTATATGGGGAATGTATGACATCTGTGCCCGAGTGGTTAGGTAATAATTTTGGAAAGGTTTTAGTGTATACATATTGTTCAACGCTACTTAGTCATAGAGAAAAAAAAAAGTTAAAAAATTAAGTGAACCTGATTATGAAAGAGTTTAGCCTTTTTTAAAAAAATCTACAGAACGTATTTTGATACAAGTGACACTGTTACATGACTTTTCAGGAATGGTGTTAGTATATAACATTTCATTATATGTTGATTAGTTACAGAGCTATTAATTCCTGTTGTCATAACGGTCTCATTACCCTACCAAAAGTGCATTGTTAGTTAACAACTAAAAGAATTACTTCTTAATAGCTAAATTTTGTCCAACGCTTAAGGTAATATTATATCACAATGGCGTTCGCCTCGTTTTCAGCAATGAGTAAGGTCCAGCTGAAAGTCCATATTGTTTAAAATGAAAGTTCAAATTCACCAATGTTCATTTGGAAAAATTGACCAGCGCAGCGGGCATAGCCTGCTAGTATATTATAAAGCAGTAAGATCTAAAAGTTCCGACCGAATGTTTTCAAAAACTACCCGGTGGATTTTTTATTATGGCAATGTTTGTAACGACTTAAAAATTATTTTCAATGAAAGAAATTGGAATTAGAATAATATTTGGCGATTTATAATTTGCTCCTCGATAAGAAGAAATAAAAAAGAAAAGTGCCCAGCTAAACTGATGGCATTGAGCTCACAGACTATTCACACTAATTGTATATTATACTCTTATTTTAAAGAATAATGCCTCTCAAAAAAATAAGTGAAGGAGAATTAGCCCCCGTTTCCCCTTTATACTTAACCAGTGAACCTCCAAATCTAATCAGGGAAGCTCCTTATCATAATAAACCGGTATACCAAATTTGGAGCAAATCGAATAATCTTGCAAAAAAAAAAAAAAAAACAATTATCTAAATTAAGGGGGTGGACTAACCCCCCTTTATCCTTAACCAACGAATCGCCAAAACGAATCATGGAAGCTCCTTAACATAATAAACCGGTATACCAACTTCGGAGCAAATCGAATCATTCTGCATGAAAAACCCATTTATCTAAATTAAGAGGGGCGGGCTAACCTCCCTTTTCCCCCTTTACCCTTAACCAATGAACCCCAAAAATAATCAGGGAAGTTCCTTAACATAATAAACCGGTATACCAAATTCGGAGCAAATCGAGTCATTCTGCATGAAAAACACATTTATCTGAATTAAGGGGGGTGGGCTAACTCTGTCCCCCCCCTTTATCCTTAACCAATGAACCCCCAAAACTAATCAGGGAAGTTCCTTAACATAATAAACCGGTATACCAAATTCGGAGCAAATCGAATCATTCTGCATGAAAAACACATTTATCTGAATTAAGAGGGGTGGACTAACCCCGTTTTTCCCCTTTATCCTTAACCAATGAACCCCCAAAACTAATCAGGGAAGTTCCTTAACATAATGAACCGGTATACCGAATTCGGAGCAAATCGAATCATTCTGCATGAAAAACCCATTTATCTGAATTAAGGGGGGGGGTGGACTAACCCCGTTTTCCCCCCTTTATCCTTAACCAATGAACTCCCAAAACTAATCAGTGAAGTTCCTTAACATAATAAACCGGTATACCAAATTCGGAGCAAATCGAATGATTCTGCATGAAAAACCCATTTATCTGAATTAAGGGGTGGACTAACCCCCCTTTTCCCCCTTTATCTTAACCAATGTACCCCCAAAACTAATCAGGGAAGTTCATTAACATAATAAACCGGTATACCAAATTCAAAGCAAATTGAATGATTCTGCATGAAAAACCCATTTATCTGAATTAAAGGGGGTGGACTAACCCCGTTTTCCCCCCTTTACCCTTAACCAATGAACCCCCAAAACTGATCAGGGAAGTTCCTTAACATAATAAACCGCTATACCAAATTTGGAGCAAATCGAATCATTCTGCATGAAAAACCCATTTATCTGAATTAAGGGGGGGTGGACTAACCCCGTTTTTCCCCCTTTATCCTTAACCGATGAACTCCCAAAACTAATCAGGGAAGTTCCTTAACATAATAAACTGGTATACCAAATTCGGAGCAAATCGAATCATTCTGCATGAAAAACACATTTATCTGAATTAAGGGGGGTGGATTAACCCCGTTTTTCCCCCTTTATCCTTAACCAATGAACTCCCAAAACTAATCAGGGAAGTGCCTTATCACAGTGAACCTAGGAAAAAATTTTGAAGCAAATCGGATGTTTTTATCAAGAGTTATCGCGTTACGTACATACATACATACATACGTACGTACGTACATACATACATACATACATACATACATACATACATACATACATACATACATACGTACAGAACGGGCGGGCACATTAGCTCTCAGGCTTTGATAACCTGTGAGCTAAAAATGGGTAAATTTATAACAGCCGTGCGCATATCTCGCTAATAACGTTTTTAAAATTGCCAGTAGCAGTAGTTACATTTTGCGTATGTAAATTAAAAATAATTCTTTGTTTTTAATTATGGGATAGAATAAGGTATGAAAATAGGCACAGATGTCATATTCGCCCCATATTGGCGCGATTTTTTTCTGACGCCAATATCATATAGGCAACGGGTACTTAACTTGCTCCAAAGTGTCATTATTTTGCTTGATGTGGTAACCCGGATTATGTTGTTTATGCTGTTGATGTTTTCGCCAAAATGTCAACAGAAAAAAATCGCGCCAATATGGGCGGGGGGGGGGGGGAATATGACATCTGTGCCTGAAAATAACGTTTGTTGATTTACGAGGGTGAGTCGGAAATTAAGTTTCCCCTGGCGACTGTGGACAGAGGTGTGTATGAAAGACAAAAAATATAATAAAACATTAAAGATAAGACGCAACTTTATTTTATTCCTATATTATTATTTTACTAATTTTTCAATATATTATTTTTCATTATATTATTTTATTACGGGCGCCCGGCTTACATAAAAGTATCACAAAAGCCACATATTCACTTTTCTTTGGGTAGTTAAAACGGAAATTTGCATTTCATTCCGATTGTTTATAATATTTTGATAGGATATACCACAATTAGGTAAAATTTTGGAAATGCTATCGTGTATACATACTGTTCAACGTTAATTAGTTATAGAGCAACAGAAAAAGTTAAAAAATTAAGTGAACCTGATTATGAGAGTTTTGCCTTTTTAAAAAAATCTACAGAACATATTTTGATACAAGTGGCACTGTTACATGACTTTTCAGAAATGGTGTTAGTATAATATAACATTTCATTATATGTTGATTAGTTATAGAGCTATTAATTCCTGTTGTCATAACGGTCCCATTGCCCTACCAAAAGTGCACTGCTCATAATCAACTAAAAAAAAATACTTCTTGATAGCTAAATTTTGTGCAACGCTTAAAATAATATTATATCGCAATGGCGTTTGCATCGTTTTCAGCAATGAGCAAGGTCAAGCTGTAGGTCCATATTGTTTAAAATAAAAGTTCAAATTCACAATTTAATTTAAACCAAGGTTCATTTGAAAATATTGACCAGCGCAGCGGGCATAACCTGCTAGTATATCTATAATTCAAATGGAAATTTCATTCCCGCTGTTTATAACTCGAGTTCTACTGAATGTACACTGTTAGATAGGTAATTTTTCGGGGAATTTTTTAGTACATAACACGTCGTTCTACGTTTCTTGGTATTGAATTATGGTTTAAAGATTTTTAATGAGATGAACCTGATAATGGAAAATTAGCCTCTTTAAATGATTCTGCCCAATGTATTTCGATGGAACTTGGACTGTTAATTAGATAATTTTCCAGGGGCGTTTTCAGTATACAACTTGCCCTTCTATATTGTTCAGCCATACCGTTTTCGGGAAAATTCTGTAGTCTGGTGTACGCAATTATCACAATAGCCTTTTTAAAAATTGCCTCACCAGTGGCTGAGAGGTTCTGCTCTCGAATCTGGTAAAACGGAGGTGCTGGGTTCGATCCCAATCGCGCCCGTCGTCCTAATCGTTCGGAGTTTTCGTGGTTTTCTTCGAACCTTGGATTTCCAAGCGTTAATACGGGTTAGGTTCCCTTAGAAAGACCCCCACGAAGGGCACTCCCCCCTGGGCCTATATCCCTATTGCAGATAATTGGCCGTCATAAATACAACCAACCAACCAACCTTTTTAAAAATTAAAATAAACGGTTTTTGATAGAATTTGCATTATTAGTTTGATAATTTTTCAGAGATAGTTTTAGTATATAATATAGTGTTCGACACTGTTTAGTTATAGAGCAATGGGTTAAATTCTGTAATTTTCCAATATAGCTGCGAGTTGGAAAAAATGGGCTTGGCAAGACAAGGAAAGTTTTCATCCATATTTTCTGTTCAGTAATTAGATAATTTATTTACTATAAAGAATACATTTATCTCTTTTTTATATAAAAACAGAAGTAAATTGTATATAAATAACAAAAATATTAATTTTCATAAATAAAAATCTATATAGGAATACATATATGAATACATATTTTAAAAAGCTTAAAGTTCATTTTATTTGTTTTTATAGCTGTTCATATCATTTGGCCACAAATCTCACTTTCTTAAGCCCGAATTGCGCCAAGCTTTTTAACATCTAACAGTACCCATTGATCTTAAAAATCAGGAAAATTGGAAAGTAGATGTAGTTTGTAAAGTATGCATAAATTAAGGAGATAAATTACGTTATCGAATCCATAGACAATTGGCATATTTGGTACCGATAAGTTACATAATTGAGTCTACTGACAATTGGCGTATGTTACCTGGCGTGGTTTGGCGCATAATTAACTTAGGAAAAGGTTTAAACTGATTCTGTGTTTTTAAAGCGGAGCTATTCTATAACCGAATTAACACAGAATTGGCGTGATTTGAAAGAAAACTTTTTGGCGACCTTTTCCTATTTTTACGTTATACCAACACCATACCAAATTGTATGCTATTGCGCCATTTATTTCAATCCTAAATGTGCAAAATGTTTTGGTAATTTACAGTATAGGGATCTTGGCGAAACAGAGAAAATAGCCTTGGCGGAGAGAAAATTTGGAAACATATTTTCTGGCAACCTATTCACTGTTTCATTTCATATAAACAAGCATTTTTTTCTGTTTATACAATTTATTTAACATAAAGATGCAATTTATCTAATTTTAATTAGAAACAGAAGTAATTTGTATATAAAAAACATTTATAATATACATATATAAACAAACAAAAAATTTCATCAAGTTTGTTTTCTTAACAGTTTATATCAATTGGCAATAAATCTCACTTTCTGATGCCCGAATAGCGCCAAGCTTTTAAAAAAACGCCAAGGCGCCTGTAGTGGAAAAGTAAAATACCAAATTTTATTGCAAACGATGCCAAACTTTGGGGCTTGATATTTATTGAACGCGAATTTCTTTTGCCTTTAATTATTATTTATTCGCAACACTGCAAAAAATTTTAATTTACTATTTTTTGAAGGTGGAAGTATTTTTTATTATCAAGTAAAATTAAGTTATAACTTCATTTTTCGCTGAATAAAACATGGAAATGTTTACTGCAGTGCCAAGAGACACTTAAAATGTCATGCGCGTAGTTGGCGATTTTGAAAAAAAAAAAAAAAATTATAATATCGGAACCCACAGCAAATTGGCTCATTTTAACGACAATGTTTTGGTACAAAATGAAATACATTTGTTGTAGACATAATAGTAAATCTCAATACTCGCCGATTGAAAAGTCTTTAAAATTATTCAGCAGAGACAACAAGAAATAACTTGCAGTTTCATAAATTTTAATAATCAATATTCTTATCTATCTATCTATCTAGCTACTTCTGCTTCTACTATATATACTAGAGTAAAATGGAAATGGGAAATTCGTCCCGGTTGCATATAACTTGAGCTCACCTGAATGGATTTTGATCATAATGATAGTTAGATAATTTTCCAGGGAAGATTTTAGCATATAAAATATCGTTCTACGTTGCTTATACATACAATTATGTTTTAAAGTTATATAATCAGACGAACCCGATCATGAAAGATTAACCTTTTTAAAAGATTCAGCCGAATGGATTACGATTGAATTTTCACTGTTTGTTAAATAATTTTTCAGGCAGAGTTTTAGTATATACTATACCCTTCTGCATTGCTTAATAATTGAGGTGTGGTGGAAAGTTCTATAATCAGTTGAACCCGATTATGAAAGTTTAACATTTTTTAAAGTTCTACAGAACGGATTTTGATAGAAATTTCATTTTAGTTAGATATCTATTCAGACATGGTTTTAGTATTTTGCATATTGTTCTACGTTTCTTAGTCATAAAGTAATGGCGGAAAGTTCCATAATCATATGAAACCGATTATGAAAGATTAGACTTTTCAAAAAGTTCTAGATGGCGGATATTGATAATACTTTCTTTGTTGATAAGACAATGTTTGCGGAGGTTTTAGTTTATTGCGTATCATTCTACGTTGCTTAGTTACAGAATTATGGGGGAAATTTCTATAATCAGATGGACCCCTTTTGAAAGATCAACCTTTAAAAAAAGTTTTACTGGATGGATTTTGTCCGTTTGTTTGTTTGCATTATTACAAGTAGTTATATAATTTTTCAGGGTTTGTTTTATTGTATTGCGTATTGTACTATCTTTCTTTACCAATCCTACTGTTATTGATCAACTAAAAGGGTTAAGACATTAATAGCTGAAAATTTGTCTACACATTAGAAAATATAATAGCACATTGACGTTCTTATCGTTTTCAGCAGTGCGAAAGGACATTCCAGGTAAGGTTCCATATTGCTTTAAATTACAGTGTCAAATTCAATGATACATTTCGTTTATTTCAAGGTTCATTTGGATAAGCAGACCAGCGTAGCGGGCATAGCCTGCTAGTATATTATAAAGCAGTAAGATCTAAAAGTTCCGCCCGAATGTTTTCAAAAACTACCCGGTCGATTTTTTTGCAAATAGTGTCATTCGATAGAGAATATTCACGTGGTGGTTTATGAGTAAAATATACAGGGATAACTATGATTTTTGGTAATAAATTTCGCATTTTATTGTTATTTTGAACGAAAAGGTTGCCAGAGGTTATTTTTTGGCGATAAATGAATTGAAATCGCTGTATCCGTTAGAAAATAAATGAAAAAATAATTACTGATATTTAATTGTAAAAAAAGAAAGAAAAATACATTTAAATGAGGGATTATGTTAAAAAACGAATATATTTAATTTAAACCTAAAAGAAATATTTGTAATTTAATTTAAACCTGAAAGAAATATTTGCAATGTTTAAAAATTAATTTAATAAGAAAGATTACAATTGATACGCAATATTTGGCTCATTATCGCTTGCGTTAGATCATAGAAATGAATCTGAAAATTTGATTAGATGAATTTTTAATGACTTTTTTTTTCTTTTTGTTCTTTTTTTATTTTTATCTAATTGCCCCATCACGTAACTCATAGAAAAAAAATGCAGATGTAATTGTGAGTCACATGTGTAATTATTATTTATTTCTTTACGATTTTTTATTTTACGCTTGGTTGCCAAACAATGTGATTTTAAGTCAAAAATGCATAAGTGTGACACTAGCTTGAGGATATTCTCATAAATGGTGTTTTTTCAAGTGAATGAGATCTTTTTTTGAGTACCTTTTTATATTCAATTGTAACTTATATAGATATCAGTTAATATTTTAAAAATGGAATCAAATACTTAAATTTTAGTGTGAATTTCTACCACACATACATATTGTAAAATAATTTCATATTTTTAAAAATGTTTTTCACCGTAATTCCGAAAGCATGTGATATTTATAAACTCGAACTCAGGTCAATGACTATTATCCATTTTTTTAAGCAAATATTATCTATTGTTTATTTGATTTTTTCTTAAGACATATCGCCAATATCATTTATAGGAAAATTCACACCTTCGAAATCTAGGAAATGAAGATAGTTTTTAAGGAAATTTATACAATCATGCGTTATTATTATCGAAAATTTCAATATTTTGAAAAAAAAAAAAATGCAAGTCTTTTGTAATTTGTCATTTCTTCTTCTTCTTTCTTCATAATTTCTCCTCTGTTATGTAATATTTCAAATGATATTGGACCAATTTTCGATCATCGAGTCACCGCCAAATGGCATATCTATATAGTATCGGTAGAAAGGATTTTCTAAAGTATCACCCCTAACGGCGTTTTTGCAAGGAGAGGGACAAAAATTCCTTAAAAATCGGATATTATAATTATGCGTCAGATGATAGCATAATTTAATGTATTTTTGTATGCTGAATCGATTGGTGCCAAGTAAATTCTTATAAGTCCAACAGTTCATGACATTTTTCATATTTTTCTAATTTGGTGGTGTCTTTGGCGTCTAAACCTCAAAATATCTAACATTACATCCGTTACTTTAGCAACGAAAAAAATTCAAATTAACTCTTTTGGATAAAGAATAAAAACGGCTCTATGAGTTTGAAAAAAAAAAATACGAACATCTTAAAAAAAAAATGGTACTACTTAGGGTACAGATGTCATATTCGCCCCATATTGGCGCGATTTTTTTCGGTTGCCAATTTGGCGAAAACATCAACAGCATAAACAACATAATCCGGGTTACCACATCAAGCAAAATAACGACACTTTGGCGCAAGTTAAGTACCAGTTGCCTATATGATATTGGCGACAGAAAAAAATCGCGCCAATATGGGGCGAATATGACATCTGTACCCTACTTAGTTATCCCGTTGACCAATTTCGCCAAATTATATAAATCGCCAAACCACTCGCCAAATTACATTAATTGACATAAGTTGTATTTTAATAATGAAAGAACAAATAAATTAGTATAACATTAATAAAAATACAAATAAAACGTCGAAATAAAAATAACTTGATGACGCAAGTACGTGTAACTTCCTTGAAGTCAAGTGACATTTACGATCAACCGTTATTGGCATTTAATCTTACAATTTGGCGATATATTTTTGGTCGACGGGATAACTAAGTAGTACCAAAAAAAAAAAAATAGTGATTTTATGCAAAATAAAAGGAATAATTTTACTAAGAAATTAGCGTTATAGAACGAAAGGGTACTACTTGAATATTCCGTTGACCAAAAATCTATTGCCAAACTATAAGATTAAATGCCTATAATGGTTGATCGTAAATGTCAAATTCACCTGACTGTAAGCAAGTTACACAAGTTTACGTTACAAAGTGTTTTTTATTTCGACGTTTTATTTGCATTTTTATTAATGTTATAATAATTTATTTGTTCTTTCGTTATTTAAAATAAAAATTATGTCAAAATTAAAATAAATAATCATTGTTTAACGTCTGATATACGAGTTAAAAATAATAAATATATTACAAATTATCAGGCATACAAGTAAAATTACATAAATACATTTAATACAATTAAAAAGCAAACGTTTCAAGCTAAATTTTAGCCCCTCATCAGTGCAACAAAACATTCAAATGACAGAAAACTATATATCATGTTTACAGTTAAAAATTATTAGCAGTTAAAATTAAATAAAGTATAAAAATTTTTTTAAACAATGCTGAGTATTCAGGAGTAAGTGCACATGATTCATTTATCGGCGACGTTTGCTTACGAGTGAACACACCTTCCAGAAAAACTCTACTTTTAATATTATTGCAACCGGATCTGATAACTTTCATATTCGTGAAATCTGCGATATGGTCGGTATCCAAAGAATGCTGTACAATTTTAGACTGTAGGTTTCCAGATTTGTAAGTACGTTTATGCTCGGCAAGGCGAATGGCGCAAGTGCGACCAGTTTCGCCAATATATACTGAGTCGCAACCTTTACATGGTATACTGTAAATTGAACCGGTTCTTAGTAAGGGGGGAGTTTTAGGTTTAGATTTACAAAGTAAGTTTTTCAAAACATTTTGAGGCTTGAATGATGTACTGATGTTATGAGACTTCAAAAGGCTAAAGATTTTTTCAGAAAGATATTTGTTGTGGGGTAGAGATATGTAAATAGCGGAAGCCTTACAATTTACAGAGGATGACACGTGATGCTCAGAAAAAATCCTTTTTAAACATCTTAAAGGATATCCATTTAGAATTAGGTCACTAAATATCTTCTGTTTTTCAAATTGGAAGGCTGCATCAGTATTACAATAACTTTTAGCTCTGTGAATTAAAGTTCTAACGACTGCGATTTTATGGGAGAGTGGGTTCATAGATTCAAAATTTAGGTATTGCCCAGAATTTGTATGTATTTATGTAATTTTACTTGTATGTCTGATGATTTGTAATATATTTATTATTTTTAAAAATTATGTCAATTTGTATAATTTGGCGAAATTGGTCGACGGGATAACTAAGTAGTACCAACGAAAATATTTAAATATGAAAGCACTGTTTGTAACGACTTAAAAATTATTTTCAAAGAAAGAAATTGGAATTGGAATAATATTTGGCGATTTATAATTTGCTCCTCGATAAGAAAAAAACAATGGGTACATTTATAACAGCCGTGCTCAGATCTCGCCAATAGCATTTTTAAAATTGCCAGTAACAGTAGCTACATTTTGCGTATGTAAATTAAAAATAATTCTTTGTTTTTAATTATGGAATTATTTCCTGTTATTGTTTATCTTTTCAGTTTTTTAAATGAAATTAGTGTAAGGCATGCATTTTAAATGAAATGAGTGAAAGGTTTGTATCTTAAATGAAAACAATAAATATAAGAATATGGTATGAACACAATCTTTGTTGATTTATTACCTGCGCCCGGCTAACATAAAAGTATCACAAAAGCTACATATTCACTTGGTACAGATGTCATATTCGCCCCATATTGGTGCGATTATTTTCGGTTGCCAATTTGGCGAAAACATCAACAGCATAAACAACATAATCCGGGTTACCACATCAAGCAAAATAACGACACTTTAGCGCAAGTTAAGTACCTGTTGCCTATATGATATTAGGTGGTACAGATGTCATATACGCCCCATATTGGCGCGATTTTTTACCGACGACAATTTGGCGAAAGCATAAACAGCATTAACAACAACTTCCTGGTTATCATATCAAGCAAAATAACGACACTTTGGCGCCAGTTAAGTATTGTTGCGTATTGCAATGTTTCTGACATTGGCGTCAGAAAAAAATCGCGCCTATATGGGGCATGTATGACATCTGTGCCCAAGTGGTTAGGTAATAATTTTGGAAAGGTTTTAGTGTATACATATTGTTCAACGCTACTTAGTCATAGAGCAAAAAAAAAAAAAAAAAAAGTTAAAAAATTAAGTGAACCTGATTATGAAAGTTTAGCCTTTTTTTCTTTGAAAATCTACAGAATGTATTTTGATACAAGTGGCACTGTTAGATAACGTTTCAGGAATGGTGTTAGTATATAACATTTCATTATATGTTGATTAGTTATAGAGCTATTAATTCCTGTTGTCATAACGGTCTCATTGCCCTTCCAAAAGTGCATTGTTAGTAATCAACTGAAAGAATTACTTCTTAATAGCTAAATTTTGACCAACGCTTTAGGTAATATTATATCACAATGGCGTTCGCATCGTTTTCAGCAATGAGTAAGGTCCAGCTGAAGGTCCATATTGTTTAAAATGCAAATTCAAATTCACCAATGTTCATTTGGAAAAATTGACCAGCGCAGCGGGCATAGCCTGCTAGTATATTATAAAGCAGTAAGCTCTAAAACTTCCGCTCGAGTGTCTTCAAAAACTACCCGGTGGATTTTTTTCCAAATTGTATCATTCGATAGGAAATATTCCCGGGGTGGTTTATGAGAAAATATACAGGGATAGCTATGATTTTTGATAATAAATTTCGTATTTTACTGCTATTTTGAACGAAAAGGTTGCCAGTAGTCATTTTTGGCGGAAGAATTGAAAGACTTGAAATGGCTATTTCCAACACCAAAAATAATACCAACATCTCGCAAATAAAATAAAATAAATTAGTGATGTTTATTAAAAAAAATAAAAAAGCACCGTTTTGATGTGAGATAACATTATAAAACCAAAATATTTAATTTGAACATGATAGAAATATTTGTAATGCTTAAAAAATGATTTAATTTGATTTAACATTTGACGATTTATCGGTTGCGTTAGGTTAAAAAACGAATCTAAAAATTTGATTAAATAAATTTTGTATGACATTTTTTTTTATCTAAGTGCTGCATCATGTAACTTACAGAAGAAATAAGCAGATGTAATTGTAAAAATTACCGTGAGTTACATATTATTTGTTTTGGTAAAATTTTGTAAAAAAAAAGAAATAATTTTTGGCACTGATGTCGCCCCATATTGGCGCGATTTTTTCTGACGCCAATTTGGCGAAAACATCAACAGCATAAACAACAACATCCGGGTTACCATATCATGAAAAATAACGATACTTTGGCGCAGTTAAGTACCCGATACGTATATGACATTGGCGTCAGAAAAAATCGCGTATATGACATCTGTGCCTAATTTTTGTATAAAAAAATAATATGCATATAAATGTTTAAAAATACGGGACTTTTCCGTTATACGGACACCATGCCAAAATGTATGCTAATGCGCCAATTATTTCAACCCTGATGAAAAGGATTTTTATTGTAAACCATGCGAAACATTGTGCTTTGCTATTTATGAAATATGAATAACATAAATGATTATTATTTAACATTAACCTCGGAAAGCCTTTTTAATTTGCTGTTATTCGAATAAAAAATACTTTTTATATATAAAGTTATAATTTACTTTCACCGCTGACGCTGAGATGGATTTTACCATTTGGCAATTACCAGATGATGAGAAAATTGCGATAAAACTGTTCAGAACTGTTCGTCATCATTTAGAGTCGTATGTCATAGAGTTTATGTGGCGTCGCCTTGATATAAAAAATGAAATGTTTACTGCAATGCTAAAAGATATTTGTAATTTTGGTACTTCTTAGTTATCCCGTCGACCAAATTACTGTCGCCAAATTGTAAGATTAAATGCCAATAATAGTTGCCATTAATTAATTAATTCTAAGATTAAATGCCAATAATAATTGCCATTAATTAATTAATTCTAAGATTAAATGCCAATAAAACCATTAATTTGACGTTTTATTTGTATTTGTATTAATGTTTTACTAATTTATTTGTTCTTTCGTTATTTAAAATAAAAATTATGTCAATGTGTATAATTTGGCGAAATTGGTCGACGGGATAACTAAGATGTACCGTAATTTTATGCCAGCAGTTTAATATGAGTTTTATTTTATTACTTTATTGTATAACAGTTATTCTTTTTTTTATTTTAAGTATATATTTGTGATTTAATAAAATAGTTCATAAAAGTCTGTAATTTTCAAATGTTATATTTTTAAAACGCTCTCTTTACTATCGACAATGTTTTTTTTGTTTTTTTTCAAATGTTTCAATTCCCGTGATTTTCATTTTGCGACAACTATTATACGCTTGGCGACAATGGTGTCCGTGTAACGGAAAAGTACCAAAAATACATATATAAACAAGCATAAAAGTTCATTAGGTTTGCTTTCATAACTGTTTATATCATTTGGCAATAGATCTCATCTTCTGAATCCCTAACAGAGCCAAGTATAAAAAAAAAAAATACCAAGGCCCTAACATAAGTTTAGAATAAGTACAGAGTAATATAATCGGAACAAATGTCATATACGGACCATATTTTCGCAATTTTTTTCTGACGCCAATGTCATATCCGCAACGGATACTTAACCGGCGCCAAAGTGTTATTTTGCTTGATATGGTAACCCGGATGTTGTTGTTTATGCTGTTGACGTTTGCGTCAAATTGGCGTCGAAAAAAAATCGCGCCAATTAACAACGTATATGACATCTGTGAACGTATATGTCATCTGTGCCAGAAAATCTTCCATTTAAGTATTAATCCAGAAGAATTTACATAAACACTTCCAGGCTAACTGTATCGGTACTTATGTAATACCCGTCATGTCAGACACAACTGCGCCAAGCATCGTGCCAATTATACTAACTACAGTAAGCCTTATTTATCAACAACTTTATAGCGTATCATACATAATCTCGAAACTATAAGATTGAATGCCAATAATGGTTGATCGTAAATGTCATGTTCACTTGACTTTAAGCAAGCTACACATGTTTTCGTCATCAAGTGATTTTCATTTCGACGTTTTATTTGTATTTTGATTAATTTTTTACTAATTTATTTGTTCTTTTGTTATTTAAAATAAAAATTATGTCAATTTGTATAATTTGGCAAAATTGGTCGGTGGGATAACTACGTAGGGCACAAATGTCATTTACGCTCTATATTGGCGCGTTTTTTTTCTGACGCCAATCTCATATACGCAACGGGTACTTAACTGGCGCCAAAGTGTCGTTATTTTGCTTAAAATGGTAACCCGGATGTTGTTGTTTATGCTGTTGATGTTTTCGCCAAATTGGCGACGGAAAAAAATCGCACCAATATGGGGCGTATATGACATCTGTGCCCTACGGAGTACCATATAGTAATACGTAATACAGTTTATTTATTTATTATAGTTTATTTTTTTATTACGCATTACAGTTTGGGTACTTTTCGGTTAGCCGGGCGCCAGTGTTATATATACATATTTATATACATACATATATGTAAATATACATATAGATACATATACACACACACATATATATATATATATCTATATTATAAAGGACAAACATATCTGTGCGTAACGCATACGTCATTCTGCGAATGGCAACACTTTGAAATTTGAAATAAAATTTCGGTTTTGCAATTTTCTCTACTGCAAATTTTTAAACTTCTAAACATCGCACATTTTAAATTTTTACACCGTCGTATGAGGAAAAAAATGCTCTTTTAAATGCAATTTGTTAGAAAGCTGTATCTCAATTTATTTTTGAGATATTAATTTTTTTTGTAGTTTTTAATACATTTTTTGTAATTGTGGCAACTGAAGAACTCCATTTCTGTTGAAAGTCGTGGAGGGATGAATGTAATAGGGAAAGAAAATAATATATTACTGTACCTTTTTGTTGCCATTTTCTCATAAAAAATTGAAATTAAAATGCGTGCTATGGCAGCGATTTTTTAAATTTCTAAATATCGCACATTTTAAATTTTTAAACCGTCAAATAGAGAAAAAAAATCTACTTTCAAATGCAATTTGTTTGAAAATTGTATCTTAATTGACTGAGTTATGGTTTTTAAAATAACTAGTCGCCCGTGGCGACCACTTTGGTCTCCCTTAAATGTATGCTAGGCATTGTATCATGTTACTTTTATTCATAATTTAATTTACTTGCTCAATCCTTCGCCAAATTGGAAGATTCTGATAGAGAAATCGAGAACTCTCTACTTTTATGTTAGACGGGCACAGGTGATAAATCGCCAAATATTGTACCCGTTGCATTTTTTTTTTCATATTTCGTTAATTCAGATTAAAGTATAATACTTTCACCCATTTTATTTAGAATGGATAACTTTTAATTGAAAATGAAACCTTTAAAATTCATGACTTTCACTAAAAAAAAAAAAAAAAAAAAAAAAAAAAATCTTTAAAACAAGAAAAAGAATATAGTATAATACCATAAACCATTTAGTTTCAACTTCAAAGCATTGTTTTAATTTACCCCTGGAAAAATAAAAAAATTCTGCTGGCGAGTTAAAAAATGCTATTGGCGAGAATTGCGCCCAGCTAACATAAAAGTACGAACTCTTTGCGAATATGGCAACTTTTATGTAGTTTTATTTGAAAAAAATATTTCGATTAAATCGGTTGCCAGAAAAAAATTTCTTTTCTCGCCGTGGACCTTTTTTCTAATTCGCCAAGTACCTATATACTGGAAAAGTACCTTTATTTATTTATTGTATTTTAAATTAGATGAATATAACGCGGCACAGGTGTCATATACGCACTACGTTGGCGCGACTTTTTTCTGACGCCAATGTCATGTACGCAGCAGGGTACTTAACTGGCGCCAAAGTGCCGTTATTTTGCTTGATATGGTAACCCGGATGTTGTTTATTTATTAATAAATTCTTTATTTACTTTTATTTTATTTTTTAAAATTATATAAATTGTTTTGTTCTATAGTTATTAATTAAACTTTTTATTTATTTACTAGCGAACTTGCCCGGCGTTGCCCGGGTACGTCAAAAAACAGCAGGAATTACGAAAAATCTCTGAAAATCACAATAAGATATCGCGAAAAATTTTTAAATCGCTTCTCAAATTCTGAAAAGAGAAATAAAATATATATATTATGTTCGAAGATTGCAATTTGATTACTTCCACTAATGTGGAAAAATAGTAGCAAATCGCTAAAATACACTAAAAATCACATACGAAATTCCCGAAAAATTCGAAAATTGATATACGAAATCCGAATAAACTTTATTGAAATGAGGGAAGAATGTACTTTAGGTCAAAAATGGAATGTCAAAAAATTGCAGCAGATCGCGAAGAAACGTAAAAATCGCATTAAAAATCACAAAAAGTTCAAAAATAAGGAAAGTCAAAATTTACTATAATTGGATAAAAGTTTCAAATCTAATTCCTTTGACCTGTGAGCTCTCTTAAAATTTATGTTTTGGAAATCATGCTAAGCATTAGATCATGTTACTTTTATTTGTAATTAATTTACTTGGACTCCCTTAAATATAATTAATATAATTCCTTAAGTTAATATTAGTTTTTGTTGCATTAAAATATCTCAATATGTTGATTTTCTGTAAGCAAGTAAACCCTATTGTTTTACAGTGGAAGTCTATTAGAATTTGGCGAAATATTAGAGATATCGCCAAGTTGGCGACAAACTTAGCTTTATTCTGCGAAAGAACTGGATCCCCCCTACGGTAACCCCCTTATATGTATGGACATGCATTACATGCTGTTCAATAATCGCATAAAAAATTCTGTAAAAATTCAAAAATCGCTGCACGAATTCCGAATAAACTTTTTTGAAAAGAGAATAAAATTTACTATATTGGGTTAAAAGAAAGAAACCGCATTCTTTTTCCTAATGTGGAAAAATCGAATTAATATAATCCCTTAAGTTAATATTAGTTTTTGTTGCATTAAAATATCTCAATTTGATGATTTTCTGTAAGAAAGTAATCCATATTGGTTTACAATGGAAGTCTATGGGAATTTGGCGAAATATTAGAGATATCGCCAAGTTGGCGTCACTTTTGGCCACTCATTTGGTCGCCAAATTTGGAGATATATCGCCAAGTTGGCGACAAACTTGGCTGCATTTGGCGACAGAACTATGCCCCTCTACGGTAACCTCCTTATAGGTATTGAAATGCATTAAATGCTGTTCAATAATTGCATAAAAAATTCGCTAAAAATTCAAAAATCGCTGCATGAATTCCGAATAAACTTTTTTGAAAAGAGAACAAAATTTACTATATTGGGTTAAAAGAAAGAAACCATATTCTTCTCACTTATATGGAAAAATCGCCTCAAAACATAAAAAAGCGCTGAAAATCGCATAAAAATTAAATTAAAAAAAATCTAATCAAAAAATCGAAAATCAAGCTTCGAGGTGCAAAACTTCATATATAGACGTACCTTTTCCCCAAATTTTGTAGCTCTACGTGCAGTGGTCTCTTCAGAACACCGTCGACACACTCACTCACACACAAACTTCTTTCTTTATTATTATAAGATTGTTATTCCGTTTTTAAAAATATTACACAATAACCAATGAGATGCGTTTCATTCGGGCGTTACCATTAAACAATTAACAAATAATCGCGATTTCTGTGCAACGTACGATAGCGTAATATATATATATAAATTTTCAAGCATAAATTATTTTTAAATTTATCTCTATCACGAGTAGCTCGATTATGAAAGGTTAATACGCTTGCCCTTAAAACAATGTTAAAGCTCAGCATTTGTTTCCGTCTAATGTTCCATAACAAAATTAAAACTTCCTCTATAGAAAAATAAATAAATTAATGTAAATAAGAAACAAATTTAACAGACATGTGATTGAACCACGCGCTTATGCACCGAAATGATCGGAAAGACTGACGTAAGTCACAAAATCTTGGGTTAATAACCCCTGGCATGCGGTGACATGTGAAAGTATCGCTTTTAATAAATTTCAAAACTTTATTTGATTGCATAATTGATATTTTTCATATAAAAATTCTTTTTGGTGTCAGTGGGCAATCTAAAATATGTATTACATATAAAAAAATAATTAGAGTTAAAAAAATGGTTTTCACCTATATTCTGTAACCCGAGGAGCTCGGGTTCGATCCCCTAGTATTAATAAAAGAACAAATCGCTCTGTGTGTGTGTTGACGATGGCTAGCGAAATATACCACACGTAGATGTCTGAAAATTCAGGAGTAATTAGCCCAAGACAGGTCCTGATGCACCTGAGGCTCAGATTTTTAATTTTTTAAGGGCCCCCTTTAGGTTTTTATGCACTAAATGGTTAATAATATGTCTCTTTTCTATCCAATCTTTGTCGTTTTTGGGGTGAATTATTATTTCAGTTTCTGCCTCATTTCTACATTTCAGTTAAGACCCTGGCATCCTTGCAAGGGGCCCAGTATAAGGGTCTTGAAATTTTAGTGCACTAAATTGTTAATAACATGACTCTTTTCTATCCGATGTTCTTCTTCTTTAGGGTAAATTCTCCTTTCAATTTCTATCCTATTTCAACATTTCTGTTAATACCCTGGCTCCCTTGCAAGGGGCCCGGTACAGGGCCCCTTGAAGTTTTAGTAGACTAAATTGTTAATAACATGCCTTTTTTCTATCCGATCTTCTTCGTTTTTGAGGAGAATTCTCCTTTCAGTTTCTGCCCCATTTCTACATTTGAGTTAACACCCTGGCACCTTTGCAAGGGGCCCAGTAGAGGGCCCCTTGAAGTTTTAGTGCACTAAATTGTTAATAACATGCCTCTTATCTATCCGATCTTCTTCGTTTTTGGGGTAAATTCTCCTTTCAGTTTCTACCCCATTTCAACATTTCAGTTAAGACCCTGGCACCCTTGCAAGGGGCCCAGTACGGTGCCCCTTGAAGTTTTAGTGCAATAAATTGTTAATAGCATGCCTCTTTTCTATCCGATCTTCTTCGACTTTCGGGTGAATTCTCCTTTCAGTTTCTGCCCCCATTTCTACTTTTCAGCTAAGACCCTGGCGCCCTGTCAAGGCGCTCAATATAAGGCTCCTTGAAGTTTTAGTGCACTAAATTGTTAATAACATGCCTCTTTTTTATCCGATCTTCTTCGTTTTTTGGGTGAATTCTCCTTTCAGTCCATACCTCATATCTACATTTGACTTAAGACCCTGGCACCCTTGCAAGGGGCCCAGTATAGGGCCCCTTAAGTTTTAGTGCACGAAATTGTTTATAATAGGCATCTTTTCTATCCGATCTTCTTCGATTTTCGGTGAATTCTACTTTCAGCTTCTACACCATTGCAACATTGCAGTTAAGACCCCGGCACCCTTGCAAGGGACCCGGTACAGGGCTCCTTGAAGTTTTAGTGCACTAAATTATTAATAATATTCCTCTTTTCTATTCAATCTTCGTCGATTTTGGGGTGAATTCTCCTTTCAGTTTCTAACCAATTTCTACATTTCATTTAAGACCTTGGCATCCTTGCAAGCGGCCCGGTACAGGACCCTTTGAAGTTTTAGTGCTCTAAATTGTTTATAACATGCCTCTTTTCTATTCGATCTACTTCGTTTTTGGGGTGAATTCTTCTTTCAGTTTCTACCCCATTTCTACGTTTCAGTTAAGACAGTGGCACCCTTGCAAGGGGACCAGTACAGAGCCCCTTGAATTTTTAGTGCACTAAATTTTTAATAAATTGCTTCCCTTTTATCCGATCTTCATTTTTGGGATACTTTCTCCATTTAGTTATTCTCCCGTTTCTACATTCCTTGAAGACCATGGACCCGTTTAGGGTCCCGTAATGCCCGGTCCAGGGACCCTTAAATTTTTTGTGTGCCATGCATTTTTCACACCCTAATATTCTCACCTTCGCAGTGCGTAATTTTAAAGTTAAGTCTTGAATTCTTCTCTTTGGACCAACAATCACATATTTTCATTGGGACCCTAAGGCCCTTTTTTAAGCATTTCCCCAATTTATTGCACATTTCTTTTAAATTATATTCTAATGATTATTTCATACCCTATGCTTAATCTCGACTAATCGAAGATCTAAGACGCTAAGTACTAAAATGTTGTAACATGTTTTCATGTTAGGGTCTGACTCCCTTAAAAAAAATCCCAATTCACTAGCTTTTTTTTTCCTAACAACATCTTAGGTTCTCAAGCTATTACATGAACGACAAAAAATATTTCAGACTTTAACTACCACCAATTTTGCATATAAATCGTCTTCTTGGGCCCTTGGTGCATCTTCATTAAAAATAAACCGAATTCCTTGCAATTTTCTTTACCATAGTTCTAGCACCCTCAGATTACCTTAAACCCTTATAAAAAGTGAATTTATAACAAACTGCATGCCACTAAATTCCCACCCCCCTTGGGGCCTGGTACAAGGCATCTTAAACCTTTTGCACCATAAGTTATTCATAAATTGCCTATTTCAATCTTCATTTTTGGAACCATTTTTCTATTTAGTTATTCTCCAGTTTCTATATTCCATTTAAAATCCTGGGGCATCTTAAGGTCCTGTAGGGCTTGATCCGGGGCCCCTTGAACTTTTTGTGTGCTATGCATTTTTTACACCCTAATTTCTCACCTTTTCATTGCATAATTTTAAAATTGAGTCTTGGACTCTTCCCCCTAGATCAACACCCTTATATTTTTATTGGGGCTCTAGGGCCCCTTTTTAAGCATTTACCCCCTTTTTGCGCATTTCTTTAAAATATTATTTTAATGATTAATTCACACCTTTGACTAATTGAAGATCTAAAGTGTTAAGAACTTATACCTTTTAACATGTTTTCATGTTAGGTCCCTGCTCTCAGCTATCAGTTGGTCCCTTTTGAGCCCCCTGTTATAACTTCTTTAAAAATGTTCCGATTCACGAAATTTTTATTTCTAACAACTTCTTAGGTTCTCCAGCTACTACATGAAAGACAAAAAAAAAATTTGCAGACTTCAGCTACCACCAATTTTGAATGTTAATCTTCTTTTTAGGGCCTTTGTTGCAGCTTCTTTAAAAACTATCCTATTCTATTGCAATTTTCTTTAACATAGTTTCAGCGTGTTCTAGCTACTTTAAAACCCCTAAATTTTTTTCTTATACACAACTACATTCCAGTTAAGACCCTGGCCCCCAGGGCCCGGTCATTCTTTATACTTCAACTACCACCTTTTTCGAACATTAATCTCATATTTCAGCATCAATTTACGTCTACTCACTACAGCCGTAAATTAAAAATCGCATTACTTTAAAGGTAACTTTAGATAAGGTATTTCATCCGTTTATTAAATATCGTGTTAATGCTAGCAGTAATTCATGAAATTTACAAGGTGAGGAGGCATCTTCCACCGGTGGCGCGTTATTTCCTCGGGTTTAAGGGCCCAATTTCAACGAGATTTGCTTCCTTCAACTTAGATTAAATTCAGATACTTTCTGTATTATGAAATTTAATCTTAGACTTTAGTTACCAACATTTTCTAGCATTAATGGTGCATTCATTTTTTTTTTATTATTCTGCTGGGCTTGATTCCTACGAGGTTTGGCTCACTCAACTTGGTTTTCGATTGTCTCCGGCCCGTAAGGGCACTTCCGGTAAATGCTGCCATAGATAGTGGGGATCTAGATTACAGGTTCGTTCGGAAAAAAGAAGTTTGATGGGAACACATTAGACGCTGTGGAAGCCAATGGGGCTAAGAAATTAGTTTCATGTAAAAGAATTTCCAAAGATATAAAGTCATACAATCTTAAGTTTTGTTTAAGGTTATTATTTATAAACCCCGAGCAACGCCGGGCGGGTCTGCTAGTTTAATTATAAACCAAGGCGCAACTCTCTAACTTTTACAACGAATTAACATTCTGTTATCAGAGCCCATCTCAATGATAAATTTTACATGCGTAACATATCCGAAGAATATAATTTTTATAGTTGTTCCTTCTATATTTCCCGCCAGTGTAGTGGGCTTAAAAAAAGGAAAATGTTAAGAGGTGGTAGTACAAATAAAAAAATGTATAGGAAAACATCATTTCGAACCATTTATTCGTTTAAAAGTATAGTGTGCCTCTCCCAAGTCGGAAAAATCATACATTCATGTTGAACCCCGATTTTTTTTTTTTTTTTTTAAGTAAAAACAGCAAAATTTTATAAAATATATTATATAAACTTTAAAAAGTTCACTGTTTTACTTAAAAGGTGGCTAAAATAATAAAAGAGATGTTATACGTTAAAAATATACATTTTATTTAAAACTTCTTAGTACTGTGAAGCTTTCCCAAATTCTTCATCAGAGAATATTTTAATAACTAATTGCTGTTTATTTATACAAATACGTCACTTCGTTTTGAAAATTAGAGAGCTAATGATTATTAGAGTTGAAAGTAGAAGTAGCAGTTTCTAGGATTGAACATAATTAGAAAAAATATTTATTATAAGTAATAATAAATAATAAATATTTTCTCTAATTAAGTTCAATCCAAGAAACTGCTACTTTTACTTTCAACTGTAATAATTATTGGCTCTCTCCTTTTAAAAACGAAGCGACGTATTTGTATAAATAAACAGCAATTATTAAAATAGTCTCAGATGAAGAGCTTGGAAAAGCTTGAAAGTACTAAGAAGTTTCAAGAAAACTGACACTGAAAGAAAATTTTTAATAGCATATTTCACATATTCTTAACTCTTACAATTAATTTACATTCTCTTATGAGAGCACAACTCAGCACGTTTCGAAGCTGAAGTACAATTTCATAACTACTTTCGAATAGTAATTTATGACAGAAATTGCGTGTTTAAATAAAGCTGTTATTACTATTTGAAAATAGTAGTATTTTTTGCACTAAGCCCGTGTCCAGTGTGCCCATGCTTTAATCTGATCTTGCCTTTTACTGAGTAGTTAAATGTAATTTATTTTTCGTAGTATTCAGTCCACGTAAAAAAACAAAAAAACAATCAATGTCAAATAGTTGCCGCAATAATTATTCACACGAAAGGTCTATTAGTACATGCACAGATTCCGAAGACTTTGCAAAACTTTTCACCAATAAATGAAGAACTAATTATTAATTTTAAGTAGGAAAGGGGATTTGGAAATAATTTAAAACTTTTTCAACTCTATTGTACCCGAACAGTTACAAATAAATATTAGTAGAAAAATTGAATTGGTCGTTAAATTAGGAAGCTTGATCTAATTGGTAATTGTAGTGAATTAAAGAATAATACTGCTCGAATGCATAAGTATTTGAGATGTTTTTCTTTTTTGGTAGGTCACATTAATCTAAAAATCGGTATAATCAACGGTTATTATACCGAAAGTTTGTTCTATATATCATATCTACGTTTGAGATATGTGAAAAATAATATCAATAATTAAGAAGTATTGGACTTTTTCTTTTTTCTACGGCAGGCACTTGGCAAACTAGGTATTGGCATTCTAACTAAGTAAATAAATGAGATTCGAAAAAATCACAAAACCTTGCGTTGTTAGTGTAAAACATTTAATACAGATATAAAATATTTTAATGTTTATCCTTTTTATATCTGTATTAAACAAAAAAACAATCTATGTCAAATAGTTGCCGCAATAATTATTCACACGAAAGGTCTATTAGTACATGCACAGATTACGAAGACTTTGCAAAACTTTTCACCAATAAATAAAGAACTAATTAATAATTTTAAGTAGGAAAGGGGATTTGGAAATAATTTAAAACTTTTTCAACTCTATTGTACCCGAACAGTTCCAAATAAATATTAGTAGAAAAATTGAATTGGTCGTTAAATTAGGAAGCTTGATCTAATTGGTAATTGTAGTGAATTAAAAAATAATACTGCTCGAATGCATAAATATTTGAGATGTTTTTCTTTTTTGGTAGGTCACATTATGAAATTCATATTTGAAAAAATTATGAATTGCAACCTACAATTTTTTTGATAGATTTAGATTTATTAAGTCCTGCTTTATGGAAATCCAAAATTTCACATTTTCTTGCAAGTAGTTTTCAAATTATGCTTAAAAAGAACGGCAAAATGATGGTTTAAGGGGCCGTCTATGATAGAAGTGACTAGATATATTGAAATTTCTTATGCTATCCTGTAATCTAGCACTCTTCAACGACTGCTTGAGTGGGGCTTATGATGCCTTGATCAAGAAGCGGGCTCTCCGGTCAACAATGAAGTACCGAACTTCAATTTGGATACAGCCCCTAAAATACGCTGGTTTTAAAATAATTAATTTCTCAGAAATTTATCTACGAATTGCATAAAAATTTGTTTTTAGGCTAATTGAAGGGTGTGGAGTTCATTTATGCTGTCAAAATTGTGTATTGCTATTGAAAAAAAAAAAGAAGTTATGGTTCGTTTTAATATGTAGATGGCCCCTTAAGCAAATTTTATATACATCATTTAAAAGTAGACTTTATTACCAATCGTGTGGTACCAGTAACTTTATTTTACGATAATTTTTTGCAGAGTTAGTAAGGGGTGTTTATTTTTTTCCCACGGACTGTGTTTATATCGATATATGTATAGTGTCAAAATACAGCAAATATTTCACAAATGCGTGGGATTTGCAGCGTGGGATTAAAAATAAAGCATAAACCTTTCATGCTAATTTTTTAGAATGTGAAGGAGAAATATCAACTTAGAAGAGAAATATATTTATGACTGCTAGATGGTTTATTAGTAAAATGAATATTCCGTTTAATGTAATATTAGGTGTATAATAGGCATGTGTGCATAATGCGTTTTTTTTTTTTTTTTTTTTTTTTTTTTTTTTTTTTTTTTTTTTTTTTTTTGAAAGAGAAATATTAAATTAAAGTTTTATCTCGCACATACGACACAACAAATTAATATTATAATCAGAAAGTACCAGAATTATAAATTAAAATCTTTATAGACATCCTGACGCAGAAAAAAATTCTAACCTAAACTTCTAACTTCCCGTCCCAATTAAAATACCATAAAATAATTCAGAAATTATACAATTAATACCATAAAATAATTCAGGAATGGTACAATTATTCAAATTACGGTACGACGTTCACAGTTCTAACATTCCAGAACATTTTTTTTTCTGACTGAATGAATTTTATGCGTATGTGTGAGAACATTTTCATAATGTTTTCGCAGATTCTTATTAAAAGAGCTCAAACATCGAAACAAATGTACTAGAAATGCATATTTATTACACTAAACATCATCACAAAATTAATCACTTAATTTAAGAAAATGTATTTCTGCTATTTACTAAAATTTTAACAGAACTTAACTAAATTTTCAGGCACAGGTCCATTGTCGAAAAGCAGGAAAAAGAGTAAAAATAAGCAGGATAAACCAGAAGTTTAGGATAAACAGGATAAACAGGCAGGATAAACCGGACAGTAAAAATAAAATAAATTCTATCAAAATGCAACTGTCTATAATGGAATCCTATTTATTAAATGTAAATACTTCATGGTACCTACAGAAGGAATACATGATACCTTTAATACAAAAACATATTTAAAACGGAATTTTCCCCATTTTTTTATTCCGTCTTAGGAGGTTTTACTGTATTAAGTAAAAAAGTAAACTTATAGAGTATGAATTGCCAAAGCGGAATCGCAAGTGATCGTAACAAAATTCCCTTTTGTACAGATGTCCGTCTTATAAGATATATGATATTGCTTACTTAGGGGCTATGAAATTTCCCCGTTTAAGACGAAATTCTATTTTTACAGTTTTATTGAACAAAGTACAGTAAAACCTGTGAAAACAAAATTCCTAGGAACTGAAAAAAAATGTATTTTTTAAGCTGGTTTACGTCTTAGCACGTAGATTTGTATGGTATTCTTTCAGCAGGAAAATAAAAATTTTCTAATAGACAGATTCCGTTTTCACTGGTTTTTTGTATTAAGTTCCGCTCGATGCAGGGTAGCAAATAGTATGAAAAAATATTTAAAAGAATTTGTGAATCATATGATTGGGACTTTTGGCGTCCCGCTCAATGAATCCAAGGGGCGGGTCTTAAAATCGCTGAAAATTGGGACACCTGGTAACAGTAGTCACACCTCAGATTCTATCACAACCCACTGGTTGAAAAAAACCTAATATGGAGTCCTGCATCAATTCTGGTAACTAGAACCACCATGACCCAGAATGCGATTTTGTGCGGGTTAGATGGAGCTATTTTTTCGTTCAAAGGTCGGGTTCAGGTCGGATTGACGCTAATTGTTTCGGGTTCTGATCAGTTCCAGATTGTTCTTACCAGGCGAGTTCGGTTAACCAGATTTTAAAAAAGAAACTCTAGAATATTGTTTCAGATGAAAACCTTTATATTTAAATATGCTTGAGTCTTTATATATTTATTTTTATACATAAAAGATAAAATCGCTATCAGAGACGTGATTGTAGATTTTTTCATAATTGTATTAAATTATAGATATATTTTCTTTTTAAGTTTATTGTCCAGTTCGGGTCAAAGAAATTTTTTTGTCGGATTGCGGTTAACGATTTTTTGGGTTCGGGTTAACTTTAAGAAGAATTTTCGTGCTCGGGTCGGGTTGTACCAGACCCGCGGTGATTTTAATATGGATTTTCGTACTTTTTTTAATATTCACGTGTAAATATTATGATGTTATTTTCCCTAATTCCAGTTTTTAACAAATGATCATTTAATGCCTATTTTAAAATTTTCTTTCTGTTTTTAATAGTCACTTGTAAAAACATTTCTTATTGAAAGGAAATATTATTCTTTAAGCTGTTTTTGCAATTGGCAACAATTTAAAATATTATCATTTTCTAAATATGAAAAAGAATATTTATTATCAAAATGACGAAAATTGGAATAAAAATTTGAAATACCCCTCCCCCTTCCCCCCCCCCCCCAAAAAAAAAAAAAAATCAGTTAAATTAAAAAAATAAGTCCAGTCCGCACCCTACAAACTAGAAAAATATACCCTTAGAAAAAATGAATGAATTTCCTTTGTATATTTTTTGTCCCTTTAAAACTTTTTTAACGATAGCATTTTGACCAACTTTAACCTTGAATAGCTCTTAAAATAATTCTTCGATTTAAAAACTGCCTGCTTCAGCATGTTTATCAATCATTTCTCTATAACACCACCATTAATATCTCTCTATTCTAAAAAAATGTAACTACCGCTGTCACCACCGCCGCCGCCGGTTTTGAATTTTTTGTGACCGGAAGTCTTTCTTCGTTAATATTAAGAAAAATAATGCATACAAAAATATGAAAATCGGTAGTATTATACAGAAATGTTTGATAAACACGCTGATGCAGACAGTTTTCAAATCGAAGAATTATTTTAAGAGATATTTAATGCTAAAGTTGGACAAAATCGTTCCACTAAAAAAGTTTTATAGGAGCAAAAACTATACATCGAAATTTAATAATTTTTAGACCATTTTATACGTTATAATTTCCCGATGTGTAGAATTCATTTATTTTTTTAATTTGACTCATTTTTCGAGGTTTCATTTCTATTTTAAATTCAAATTTTCAGCATTTCGAGAGATATTTTTTACTTATTTTAGAAAATTGTACTAATTTAACCTGTTGCCAACTGTATAAACAACGGAAACAATAATGTTTGCTTCAAATTAAAAATTTATTTACACGTGACTATTATAAACAGAAAAGATACTTTCAAATTAAAATTAAATAATTGCGTATAAAAAGCAGGAACTTATTGAAAATTACGTCATAAAAAGTATATACGTGGATTTTAAAAGAGAAAGGATATTGTAAAATAATAAATTCATTAACATGCGTTAGAAGTCTTAAATAGGAGAAATTACGTCATATTTACGTCACATTACAGTTATTACATAAAATGAACACAAAATATTGCAAAACAGTTTACATTTAGAAATTGCGCTAGACATTTATTTGTTATTTTGAGCGGATACTTTACAATTATTTTTCGTAGGAAAGCGCAAATAATATTTCATTTCTAACACACGTATTTTCACGTGAATATTAAAAAGAGAAAAAATAGTTTGGTCAAAATTACGTCAGATTAAAAACGATTAATTTAAAATGTCTCATTTAAAAGAACTTTCTTTTCGCAATGTTAAAAAATACCGGGAGACAAAGATTCTGTTTACTTAATTCCTTTTATATTAGCTTATTTTGAAATGTTGTTACACCTGTCTACGTCATCAAGTTATTTTTATTTCGACATTTTATTTGTATTTTTATTAATCTTGTACTAATTTATTTGTTCTTTCGTTATTTAAAATAAAAATTATGTCAATTTGTATAATTTGGCGAGTGGTTTGGCGATTTATATAATTTGGCGAAATTGGTCGGCGGGATAATCAAGTAGTACTGCAGCGGATTTGGCGTTAAAATTCCCCAATCAAAGAGAAATGAATAGAAACTCGTTTATAGGGAGATCGCCATTGTTTTTTGAATTATAATTCAATCTTTCGGAATCTTTTTAAAGCCGATCAAATTAGCGTGCATTTAGAGTCTGCGGTGTCTGGACGGGGGTTGGCGAGCGTAGCTCGTAGGGGGCCGAGCCCCCTAGTTAGCAAAGAAAGACTTCCGTTCACAAAAAAATCATTTTCGGCGGCGGCGGTGACAGCGTTAGGAATTATTTCTCTAGTTAAGGAATAAAACGTTCGATAAGAATTTAAAATTTCATAAAACGACGCAATTTTAAAATGAAGGTTACTTAATATGTTGATTATCTTTTATCTAAATCTAAATATTGTTTTACTTTAAAATTGAGTATATAAAATAGTTTTATAATCTGAATACTAATATCATCATCATCAGCATCATCTTCAGCATGGGTTAAACGAAATTAACCTGTTCCGGCTCCATTGATCAATCCATAAGAGCGTAGGTCTTCCTCGGTCACGGTAACTCCTGGGTCTGTAATTCAGAAACTTTTTTGGCAATTGGTCATTACTCATACGCTGTACGTGATTCTTCAATTTATTCTGATAATCTACTATTTTGTGGTTGATGTATATTTTTAAGTCTGAACGTATGGAATCATTAGTAAGCCTGTCCATTCTTGTGCATCCCTTTGCAGATCTTAAAAACTTCATTTCTGAAGCCTGCATTCTAGATTGTTCTTTGGCATTAATAGTCCTCTGAATCATACAGAAGTGCTGGCGTTGCCATTACTTTATAAAATTTTAGCTTAGTTTCTGTACGTGTTTTATTTTTTATAATTCTGATCAATGATCCGCAAATATGTTGGAATTCATGCAATTTACTTTCCAAGTCTTTATTTTTGTTATATGTAGTATGACATTCCAAGTACTTGAAGTCTAAGACTTGTTCTATTATCTTATTATCCAAGACAATTTTAGTTCTTATGGGCTCTTTTCCTCTGAAAGCCATCGTCTTGGTTTTCCTTATGGATATCTTCATGTTATAAGTTTCACATAGTTTATGTAGTTCATAAATTGCTCTTTTGAGATTTTGTTCGGGTTAGATGAAGCTAATTTTTTGTTTGTCCTGAGCCTCATTGTCCTGAAAAATTGCTTCATCCGCAAATAGAATTGTATTGATAGATGCTTTAGAGTCAAGTCTGAGACCCTTGGGCATCATGATTTTATTAGGTGGTCTATATATATGTTGAAGAGTGTGGGTGATAAGCTACAACCTTGCTTCACTCTTTGGTTTATAATTATCTCTTCAGTGAGTGATTTATCGACCTCAATAAAGATTCTTGTTCCTTTATATAAGCTCTTCACAGCTTGTATCAAATGTGATGGATAGCCATTCTCTGTCAAAATACTCCACAGTCTCTCTCTATCTACTTGATCGTATGCTTTTTCATAATAAATCAATGCAATGTGTGTCCCAAGATTGAATTCTCTGCTTTTATCTATTATCTGGTTTAAGATGAAAACGCTATCTGTACATGATCGACCCATTCTAAAACCATTTTGTTCTTCTTGAAGAAGACTGCCTGAAATCTTAACAAGTCTGCTGTTGATGATGCCACTGTATAGTTTATAGGTACTGTTTAACAAACTTATGCCTCTGTAGTTTCCACAATCTTTTCTCTCTCCTTTCTTGAAGACTAATATCACTTTGCCTTCAACCAATCCATTGGTATTTTACAACTTATCCAACATCTGTTAAATAGGTTTAGAATGCGTTGATGCAAGACGTATCCTCCATATTTTATAAGTTCAGGATTGATATTATAAAGTCCAGTTGCTTTTCTATTTTTTAGCTTCTTCAATGTCTCTTGAAATTCTGACATCGTGATTAAGTCAACATTTTCATCTATAACATCAACATCATTAAGATCTTCCATCTGGGGGTTATACCATAATGATTTGTAATGCTCTATTCACTTATTCTTTGGAATAGTATTTATATTTGCTGAATCTTTTATCTTTGAGTTCATTCATTTTAGAAATTTATAAGCTATTGATTATCTGCCGTGTGCATCGTGTTCTATTTTACTAATAAAATTATCCCAAGACATTTGGTGGGCATGTCGTGTTATATTCTTAGATTTATTTCTTTTCTCCTTGTAAATCTTTTCCGTTTCGTCACTTCTACATTGGAGGAAATTCTGGTAAGCTTTTTGGTTTTCAGCTACTGCTTCCTCTATCTCTTCATTCCATTTTTTCAATCCTCTTGTCTTTTTCGCTTTATTTCTTTTTCCCAAGGCTTCATCTGCTGCATTGTATATAATACGTTTAATATTATTCCATTCCTTCTCTATATCTTCCTCCTCCTTTTGTCCTTTATCTATATTTTTTAATCTTTCTCTGTATAATGCTCATATACTCTCGTTTTCTAATAGATATAACTTGAGATATTCCTATAGATATACCTTGCATATTTGTTCTTGCTTTCGCGTCTTTTGTGTCTGATGTTTCCTCCATCTAGTCCATATTTCAGTCTTAGAGATCACCAAATAATTGCCAGTGTACACATCGTATCCTCTAAATACGTTCGTGTTTAATACCTGTGATGACAATTTTTCATTTACTATGATATAATCAATCAGTGATCTTGATCCTCTGGTATTCCATGTACATTTATTTATATCTTTTTTACGAAAAAAAGTGTTTGTTATCTTTAAACTGTTAAAGGTTGCAAAGTCTCTCAACTCTCGTCGATTTCATTCAAGCATATCTCTCCCTGCGTTCCTATAATTTTGGCAATGGGCTGTTTTCCCACTCTAGCATTTAGATCTATTGCTAAAATCAAATAATCATTTGGATATTTATCGATTGTCTTTTGAAGTTGTTCATAGAATTCGAGTTTCATTCCTCCTTCCTTCTTCTGGTGCATAAACTCCTACGATGGTTAGAAATCCTCTACTTATTTTAAATCTTAGAGAGAGAGTTCTCCTGTTTATCCACATGTATGAGTCTCTTTTCCATTTATTATTTATAATAATAGCTACTCCACATGCGGCTCTCTGATGCTGTTCCACTCCACTGTAAATCATAATGTACTTCGTTATATATTTTGATTCTTTAAGCTTTTTCTTTGTTTCTGTAATCACTGCTATATTAATCTCTTTTGCTTTTATATGTTTCATAAGTTCCGTTTCCTTTGTATTTAGACCTCTTATATTCCAAGTAGCAATTTTCAACAAATCTGTTGTTCCAAATCTCTTAGCCAATTTCGTTCCTACATCGTTTAGACCATTTTTAGTTGCCGGGTGATTGTTCCTTTGGGGCTTACGAGTAGCGAGATTTTTACATGGGGAGAGTACCAACCTTACGCAAAACCCCCAACCAGGAGGGCCAGGGTGTTTCTTTTTGTCTTCTGACCCCTATCCTTCGACCTGCCCGGCTTGCTACATTACAATCCAACAAAACTTGAAGGGTTTGGCGGCTTGGAGTTGACAGCTTTTGGCACTTTCGCTGGTGGAGAAAAACCAGTTTTTAGGGAATAGAAAGGCATTGCAGCTCTTTGTATCGTATGATAGGGTACTGTGTAAATGTATTGTGAAATGTTTTGAAAATAGAAAATTACTCTTCTACTCCTAAAACAAATGATAATTTTTACCATTTTAAAGATAATTTATAATTCTGATTTTTTTTAATGCAAATAAATTATTTCATTTATATAGATTTTTCAAATATTTTCATATTTTATTGTTTTTATTACGCATTGTTATTATTTTTTACTACACCTGTAACATATTTTGCCAAAAATTTCCTAAAAAGTTTTAATATTTTGTTTTGTTTGCACCATTTCTTTGATTTTCTAAAATAATGAAAATCTTCAAACCGAAATGTAAAGTCCGAATTTTATAAAGAAGTTCTAAAATGGGTTTGGGTAATAAAGCAGATACAATAAATAAATAAAAATAAAATAAAATAAAATAAAATGACTATTCACTAAAAAGGTTGATTATTTAGAACTTTTATTAAAAGTCAAATTACTAGGAAAGATATTGTGAACCTCATAAATTTAGTACTTACATCAAAAAATGAAATTTATTAATTGTGTTGTAAGAATTTCGGACATAAAAAAATTATATATATATGTACTGTCAGAGGTGATGGAAAATACAAAAAAAAAATTTGATTTTGAATTTGAATAACAACACATAAATAATTATGTATGCATAATACATTTTTGTTTAAGGTTTATTCTAAATTAAAATGCATAACTAAATTCCGTATTTTGTGTCCTTATTAAATTTCTAATTATTGTACATTAGCAATTGTTTAATTATATTCGGACCCAGGAATGACGGATTTCTTGGAGAAAATAAATTTTATAGTGAAATAATTTAAACAATAATGATTAATATATTATAAGTTAATACTGAAATATCACTACAAAATTAAAATCAACATTTGAGATAATCTGATAGAGTAGGGAAAATATAACTTTTCGTAACTAGAAAACATAATTCTTGCATTCACGAAAGAAAAGGTTAGCCTTTTTTTTTGCTTTATAAATGAGATTTGTAAATTCGACAACTTAAGAGACAAAAAAATAAAGTATTTTAATTATATGATGAATATATTTAATATCACTGTATTTAGAGTTTATTCTTTCATGACATAGAACGTTTAACATTTAAAGAAAATGTTATTGAAGCACTACCGTCATAACGTTTTCTGAAATATTTGTGTTTTTTTTTTAATTTACTTTTTACATTAACAGAATTCATTTTATTCAAAATATTATGATTTCTTAAAATGAAATAGCTCTAATGATTGATCACATAAGATTACGTGAGGCAACTGGGCCATGATTTTGCAATGTGACTCTGGAGATTCCGGCAATTCAGCTTCAAAAGGCTAATATTAATTTGAATTAAAGTCTGAACTTTTGTAAATCTATTCAGTTAGGTTTTCTCTATCAGGCAGAAATGTTCAAAGTTACATTTTAATATCTAAAAATAAAAAATATATTTCATCTTTCTTCCCTCATGGATCCAGTTGCCCCATAAAAAGGGGGCAAGTGGACCAGGAGGGTTTATCTTCCGCACGAGTTCGTATCTTTTTATATTGGGTATCAGGTCCTCTTTGAAAAAGTGTAAACAACTAAACAAAATTTAAACCAGGCAGATCATGTACATTATATATCAACCAAGGGGCGTTGTAAGGGAAATCTTTACTGTCAATGTGTTGAAAAAAAGCACTAAAAGTGAAAATATTAGATTTATTTATACAAAAAACATAAATATTAAGTAAGTACTTATGTATTTTAGTATAGGTAAGAAGTATAAAAGTTACATGGGTATTTTAAGGAAAAAAATAACAAGATAAATCTATGAACGAACGGCTACGTAAGTACTTAAGTATCCCATTCTCTTTTTTATTTACCACAATGGAAGTTCGATATGTCCAATAAACCTGTGGAGAATGTAACCATATTTTTATATCGAATAGAACTATTTTTTTATTCGTTTCGATAATTTTTTAATAATCTCACTTTGCCTTATGTACGCCTCTTCATCTGTATCCTAAAATTTCAAGCTATAGCTATCACACTTAAGAAATTTGGTTTGATACCCCCAACATGCTTTTTAAAAACTTTATTAAGTAATTTTAATAAGGAATTATGTAATTTTCTTTATTGCACGCAAAAAAAAAAACAATGGAGAAATTAATTTACCGTAGTAAGAGAAACTCAAAAAGATATTTATAACTTTTGGGGTAACGGGATCACATATGGTCCAGTTACCCCTGATACATGTCCCAGTTACCCCATTTTTGAAAAATTTATGGAGTAACTGAAATTCCTGCCTTACATTTGAAACATGAAGTAAATATGTATAGATACCCAATAATATTAATGTTTTTATGTGTTTAATCTTTAAATAAAAAGATTGTTTAATAAAATTACTTACCGTATTTTAATAAAAAACCGAGGAAGTTCAACCAAATGGACGTTGTTTTTAAAAAAAGAAACCTAAATTTTCGGGAACCTATCACAACAAAGGCAGAGTTATGATTGAGTTGACACACGTTGATTTTAGAAGCACAGATGGGGGTTCAATGTTGACAAAAGCCAAAACTTAAAAAACATCAACGAAAAAAAAAAAAAAAAAAAAAAAAAAAAAAAAAAAAGAAATAGTATGTGGCCCAGTTACCTCGTGGATCCACTTACCCCAACTCACCTTACTCTTTTTAAACTCGTTTTTACGTATGAATCTATAAATAAGAGAAATTTTAAAAAAATGTCTTTTTATTAATTAATTAAAAAAATGAGCTTTGAATATTCAGCAATTGAGCATTTAACAATAATTTAAATATTGTTGTCTTATGTTAGAGATTAGCTGATAAGAATAATAATAACAACATTTAGAAAAAAAAATTAATATTACTTTTAGATGCTCTCTAAATGTTATTATTTCTTTTTAAAAACAACTTTGAAAATTCGTCAGCGTTAACATACCTATTGTGGCTATTTTTTTATTTCCACTTTACTTAATAAAAGAACAAATGTGTTTTTCTATCTAAACTAAATTAGCAAAACCTTTTCTCGTAATTTTTTAACAAATGATTAATGAACATGCAGTCATAAAAACAAATGACAGCACAGCATGAAGTTTTATTGGATAATCATCTTGCCCGCCCCCCCCCCCCCTTTTTTTTAAACGTGAAATATATAGCTATAATATAGGACATATACATGTTATGCACACAGAACATGCACTTAAAAAACAATGACAAACAGGTCTCTAGCTCTTAGATAGTGTAGACAATTTTCATAAACCTAGGAAATAACTTTTATGCATTAAAATAACATATTTTACAAGTGTTTTAATTTTTAATTAAGACATTAGCGTTCATATGTTACTCGTGGAACTTAATTATTTTAACATCCCCCCCCCCCCCCCCCCCGAAAGTTAACCGCGTTTCTTTCTTCACATCACCCTCTTCCACGAACAATAAGATGGATTGAAACTGATCTTCCCCGATATAAATAAATGGGTTACTGGAGAAAGGGTAGAAAATGAAAATTTTAGCGCTCTTGGCTCATTGCGTTTTATCTCGCCAAACACTTCAAGTTTTGTTGGATTGTAATCTCGCGTCCGTCTTGGGTGACCCTACCAGTAGCTACACTACCGCCGGCATAGCTCTCCTGATCATTGGTCCACACAAGCTCCACCGCCCCGGCAAGGCAGACATACCATCGGGGAGTGAATACTAATATACTGTCAAAAAAAAAAATCTGTATTTTACAACAAAAGATGTTGGCACCCTGCCTGCCAACACATTTGCTGTAAAATTTACAAGCTGCTGTCTTTTAAGAGTGCTGTAAAATTTCTCAAGTCTGGGGAAAGTCGCGTTGCTATTGGCTGCGTGGTGCACGTGACAGGAAAAAATTCGATTTTTACTTCGATTGTAGCTTGAATTCTCTTTCACAGCATCGGTGCTAAAAAAAATGACAACATAAAGTGAAGAAATAAATCACTGTATTTTACAACAAAGAGTGTTAGCACCCCGGCTGCCAACACAGTTCATGTAAGATTTACAAACTGCTGTCTTTAAGTGTGCTGTAAAATTTCTTAACTATGGAATAAGTACCGTCAAACGTACTTTGGGACACTTTTTCTTGGTTCCACTCACATTTTCATTATTAAAAAATATTATATGTGATTTCTTAAAGTCAAAATACAGTTGAAAACAATTAACATGAAACAATGAAGCAAACTGTATGGTTTTAAAGAGGAATTGTTTTTTATTTTTTAACTATTTTTAAAGTTTTGGAACAAAGTAGCCTCTTGCGGGGGCTTCTTTGGTCCATTCACTTAGTTTCATGTAAAATGAATACATTTCATATGTAAATGAATACATTTTTATTGAAACCCCCTTGCAATAGCATTTGCTAATAAATTAACACTGCAAACTCGATAAACAAATGTGTTTTATTTTTTAACATTTAAACACAATAAACCAATTGCTACACTGTTAAAAATTTGCAGCATTCTGTCCAGTCATTTGACCGTTTTTATCGAAAACGGTTACACATTCGTAATTTAACGCTATTCTGACCATATTATTGCCCATTTTATGGTCAGAATACAGTTAAATTATGGTTATGAAACCATTTTTCAAAAAACGGTCAAGTGACTGGGCAGAATGCTGCAAATTTTTAACAGTGTAATATTAAAGAAACGAGAAACAGTTTTCGTCATGTTATCCTCAGCAACTGGAACAAAAACAATTAATGTAACATTTTGCTACAGTAACATTTGACAAAAAATATTACTTAAAACATGTTTTAAGAGATTTGGTTGTATAAAAGACATTTCTAAGTAATTAGTACTATTTTCGGACCAAAAAAGGCCTGGCACAAAGTAGCTCCGAAATACTAGTTTTCATGTTAGCTTTATGAAAACGTAAACATTTCTTGTCAATATAAAAAGTTAAAGGAAAAACTATGATCACACATAGGTTACAGGTTACTAAAAGTAATAGTTAGTCACTTACCTTATTTGTAGCTCTTATCCAGATTGTTTCACCATAGAAAGTTTGGAGAGTTAAAATTTACATACGAAAACAGTTGCTTACAAACACATTCAGTGTTGCCACTAAAAAAATTAAATTACCCCCAAAACTATTCAAATACCCTATAGTAGGGTATAAAATATTTTTTAAGGGCAAAAAGTCCAAATTATCTTGTATTGTTTGTTCAATACAAATAATAAAATCTTTTTTTTATGGGATAGACCAAAGTACCTAAGGGGGCAAGGACCGAAGTACCTAAGGTAGAGGTTGACGGTACCTGTTAAATTTTGCATTAGCGTTTTCACTGCCTGGAAGTATTTCATTCAAAGTTTATCTATGACTAATTTGGAAGATTTATGCCGCTTTTTTTTTTTTTTGCATATGTGTTTCAAACTCTAGAAAACTATTATTATTTATAAATATAAGTTGAAGATGTATGTGTAACAACCTTGGGAATAATTTTTCTAGTTAAGGGGAGGTTCCACCTCATTAGATTAAAATTTACGATTTATTTCGACGACAAAGAAAAGAGAAATCACCTTCAGACTTGTAGGTAGATTTCTTAAGAAATACTACCTATTACATTCTCCCCTATGTTGGATTTTCTGACAATTTTTTGCAGATCTTCGCCGATCATGACGCCTGGAACCCAAAACCATCCCCAGTTCAAAACTTTATTTTCCTATCTATTTATAATTCTGCACTAATGTCTTTCAAACTGATACATAAAATCAAGGGGCAGAAAATCTCGTTCAAGTTCGTTAATAGGCAAAATCGGACCAAGGGGGGTGGAAAGGGAGGATTTTTGCAAAAACTGAAAAAAAAAAACTCACAACTTCTTAATTATGATACATATCTAATCAGTTTAAATTTATTATTGCTTCTAGGAAAAGTTCCAAAAATTTATGCATGACAGATTTTGATATAATTAAAAATGAACTCAAGGGGCGCAAAAATAAGGTTTTAAAAAGAAAAAAAACATGACTTTGTCAATTTCCAAGATATCAAATCCACTTATTTTTTTAAATAAATCTTTTAATGTTATCTGCAACTTTTATATTGACAAGTTTTTGATAGAACCAACTCTTGCAAAAAAAAAGGGGGGGGGGAGGAGAGGTTAGTGAAGAAAAAAATCCATAACTTCTACAATTCACAAGATATGAAACATTTATTGTAATTTATTTTAATAATTTAAAATAATCTTAAATTTATTGTAATTTTTTAAAATATTATCAGCAACTTTTGTACTGACAAGTTTTTGGTAGCACCAACTCTTACAAAAAAAAAAAAAAAAGTATAAAAAAGGGCGGGTGTAGGAGAAAATACTTCAAAATCTACCTGTGCCTGTAGCAGGGATTTTTTGAATTATATTTATTGACATTTTAATTATATATTGATTTTTTTTTCACTTACATTAACATTATGTCCTGTGTGACTGCAGTTGCGCCGCATGGACTTCCAAACGGGCAACCATTTTTTCCGGTTACAAGCATATCAAACAAATTTAGTCACCAAATTATAAAAAGGCATTAGATTCTTTGATGCATATGCCAATATATAGTTTAAAAAGTGGATTTTTGAGAAAATGGCGTCCTTTTGACCAAAAAAGTCGCTTTTTCGCATTTTTTAACATTTTGCGAGATTTAAAATTTTTTTTATTAATAAACATTATACTTTTCGGTGGTATAAGCTCCAGAAAAACGATTAGTTTTATTTTAAATAAAAAATGAAGGAATCTGTCCAATGGTTGTCGATAAAATAGTTGCCCAGTTTGAAGAAAAGGGTCTCGAGATTTGTTAATTACAATTTTAAACCAGATTAACTTTAAATTAATAGATTTGTACTATTCATGATTTTCATTTAAAATATTCATGATTTCTATTTAAAATTGATAGTATTAGATATATAATATACACATGTAACGAACTGTATGTTTCTGCTCTGAGTTATAGATGTCATATATGATTTATACGTTTTATATGAGTTATATGCATATCACGAGATAGATTTTTAAGTTTGATAAATTCATATCCATTTTGTCGACACAGCAAGTAAACCACAAGGAATCTATTTATATAAAATCCAAGTCTCTGTGTGTCCCTCACTATTCCGGTAGGACCGCCTCATTGAAATGAGTAATTGTTGAAAAATATTAATGCAGGGTTACCACAGTAGCGCCAAATGTTAGCCAACTTGGCGATAGCTGGCTAATTTGGCGAAATTCCCATTTAAAACCATTAATCTTTCATAATGGAGATCACCGAAATTTAATTTAAACTCCACTCTTTTAAGATATTTTTTCGAAATCTATAGGTGAGAATTTAAAGCACGTCTTTACATCTTCCTCCCGATGCTACTAATAAAATAATCGCCAATAGACAATGGTGTACTGTGTGAGCTCCTAACTGCGCGATTTTAATGTGCTTTAGGTACTTTTCCAGTACAGGTGCCTTGGCGAAAAAGGAAATTTGGTAACATATTTTCCGGGAACCTATTCACTGTTTCATTTTATATACACACGCATTTTTTCGATATTTATACGATTTATTTAACATAAAAAAGCCGTTTTTCTAATTTTATACAGAAACAGATGTAATTTGTACATAAAAACATCAATAATATACATATAAAACAAACAAAAACGCTCATTAAATTTATTTTCATAGCTGTTTATATGATTTGACAACAAATCTCGATATTTTTCCGTTATACGGACACCATGCCAAAATGTATGCTAATGCGCCAATTATTTCAAAATGCTTAAAAGATATTTGTAATTTTATGCCAGCAGTTTAATATGAGTTTTATTTTATTGCTTTATTTTATAGCAGTTATTTGTTCACTTATTTTAAGTATATATATGTGATTTGATGAAATAGTTCGTAAAAGTCTGGAATTTTCAAATGTTATATTTTTTAAATGCTCACTTTAGTATCGACAATGGTTTTTCTTTTATTTTTCAAATGCTTCAATTCGCGATTTTGCGCCAACTATTACGCTTGGCGACAATGGTGTCCGCATAACGGAAAAGTACCCAAATCTCACTTTCTGATGCCCAAATTACACCAAGCTTTTTTATAAAAAAATGCCAAAGCCCCTACAGTGGAAAAGTACCAAACTGTCTATTATTTTGCTCTATCCGTGTTATAGTTTGTATTATATGCAAGGGGAGTGGAGCGAAGAGTTTAAACATTAAATATTAAAGTTTCGGCACAGATGTCATATACAGATGTGACATATTGTGCGTAACATATTGGCGCGATTTTTTTCTGACACCAATGTCATATACACAACGGGTACTTAACTGGCGCCAAAGTGTCGTAATTTTGCTTGATATGGTAATCTGGATGTTGTTGTTTATGCTGTTGATGTTTTCGCCAAATTGGCGTCGGAAAAAAATCGCGCCAATATATGATAACGTATATGACAACTGTGCCAAAGTTTCTATAAAGCAGTATAAGACTAAAAAATTAAGAATAAAATAAATGCAAAATAAAACTAAAGAAGAAAGAAAAATCATGCGTTAAGCATAGAATATGAAACACTTTCCAACACATCCTGAATGCTAAAGCATTCAGGAAACTTCGTCAAAACTTCGTTATTTAGGAAAATGAGGTAAATAAGATAACGTTACTTCTTAGATATCCCGTCGACCAATTTCGCCAAATTATATAAATCGCCAAATCAATAGTAAAACATTAATAAAAATACAAATAAAACGTCGAATTAATGGTTTTATTGGCCATTATTGGCATTTAATCTTACAATTAATTAATTAATGGCAACCATTATTGGCAATTAATCTTACAATTTGGCGACAGTAATTTGGTCGACGGGATAACTAAGAAGTACCAAAATAACTAAGTAAACATTTTAGAAAACGCATAAAAAAATTTAAAAATTGATTTCAGCAGTTACCGTCCATAGCCAATAGTACCGTTATTATATGCCACTATTTAGCTAAAATTTAATTTAAACTACTCTTAAAACTACTGAAATCACATTTCCAGATATTATCATCCATAGACGGTTATGTATCCAATTCTTTGCGTGACCCTGTATATCATTTTATCTATATTCTACAAACATTTCTTAGGAAACTAAATGCAGTTCAGCGTAAAAATGCCTAACTCCTTTAAAAACCACCTTTAAGCAATTTACTCTCATACTCAGTAACCCTTACGAATTCTTTTGTGTAGCCCTGCATATGAACTGTAGCATTTATACACACAGTATAGTATGCATAAATGTAGTGAAACATAAAAGCGCATATCATAATTAAAAATGCATTTCTAGCAATCATTGCTTATGTACAATACTTCGGAGAAAAGTTTCTTGGCGAGAAAGAAGTTTGCCAACGTATTTTCTGGCAACCTATTTACTGCTTCATACTCACAAGCAATTTTTTCCATATGTATACAGTTTGGCACAGATGTCATATATTGGCGCGATTTTTTTCCGACGCCAATTTGGCGAAAACATCAACAGCATAAACAACATTCGGGTTACCATTACAAGCAAAATAACGACACTTTGGCGCCAGTTAAGTACCCGGTGTGTATATGACATCGGCGTCAAAAAAAAAAAAAAAAAAAAAAAAAAAATCGCGCCAATATGGGCGTATATGACATCTGTGCCGACAATTTAATATAAAAAAAGATATTTACCCATTTTTATAAAGAAACAGAAGTAATTTTTGCACAGATGTCATATACGCATGGGGGTTGGCAAGATTTTTCTATGACGCCAATTTGGCAGAAATCTCGCTTTCGAATACCAGTTACTTATATATTTTTCAATTATTTGCTATCATTTTGAAAAGGAAATGACTATAAATAAATAAAAGTTTGAATAATAACTATAGAACAAAGCAGCTTATATAATTAAAAAACAGAAAATAAAAGTAAATAAACAATTTATTAATAAATAAAAAACAATAGCCGGGTTACCATAGCAGGCAAAATAACACCATTTTTGCGCCAGTTAGGTTTCCCGGTTCGGAACAGATGTCATATTCGCCCCATATTGGCGCGATTTTTTTTCTGTCGCCAATATCATATAGGCAACAGGTACTTAACTTGCGCCAAACTGTCGTTATTTTGTTTGATGTGGTAACCCGGATTATGTTGTTTATGCTGTTGATGTTTTCGCCAAATTGGCAACCGAAAAAAATCGCGCCAATATGGGGCGAATATGACATCTGTACCGCCGGTTCATATCTGAAATCTGTGCCGTAATTTGTATACAAAAAAAAAAAAAAAAATCTATTTAGAAACGATTTTTTTATGTATATAAGTGCATATATAAACAAAGATAAAAGTTCATTAGATTTGTTTTCATAGCTGTTTATATATTTTCGCAACATATCTCACTTTCTGATGCCCGAATCGCGCCAAGCTTTTTTTTAAAAATGCGCTATAATGGAAAAGTACTTAAATAAATAATTAACAGAAATAACAAATTATACAAACTAAAACTTTTTATTTCGAGATCAAAGCATTGTTTTTAATTTCGATTTAAAATACATATATCCTTGGATAACTTCAATTGAAATTAGGTTCACAGCTTAATATCTCATTCCATAAACCTAAACAAACACAAGTGATTCATTCATCGTGAAACGTCAAAAATATTAAATCATTGAGGTAATCATTCACAAAGTAAGTTCTCCAACAATCAATGGGCAATATTCTAATGACGTCATAGTAGGTAAAATGCTGGCAGTATCGTTTGTTTATGGTTTGTAATCACAAAGATTTAATTTTGCAATGTCTCTTAGTTACATTATTTTATAGTCATATTTATGAGCTCAGAACAAAAGCCTAATTTTTCATTATTTAGTTATTAAAGACGGAAACAAATCATAAATGCATGATTTGAAAATTATAAATAATTTTCTTTCTTAATACTAAAAAATAACATCGGGAAGTAACAGAGGGTTTAAGTTAAATAAGTTCAACTGTTTAATTCTGTTGTAATATTCAAAATAATTGTATTTATTAGATTTCAGTACTCAACATCAGGGCCTGATTAAACTTTGAAGTTAGAGGAATTACAATGTCATTTCAGGACCTTTCTTTTAGAAAAGCTTTTCTAAATTCCATATATACATGGAAAATCTTCAGTGTTAGAAATATTATTCCTAGGACTGACATAACACGAGAACGGCCTGCAATTTTACACAAGTTTTTGAAAGGTACTTTATATCAGAAATTTTACTAAAAACTGGTTACTTTTTTGTTATAGCGGCCCACACTATTAGGATTATGACAAGTTGCAGCCAATTTCGCGAACGTTGTAACCAAGATCGTGAAGCACACACATATAATACCATAAATACCATTTCATGAAATCGTATACGATAATTTAATAGTTTTTAACCTTACTTCAAGTGTGTTATTTATTTATTTTTAAGGCTCAACTATCTAAATTGTCCAATGTATGAATTTAAAAAAAATGTAAACAGAGATTGAATAGACATGACCGCAAAAAGCTTCAAATCTGCATAACACTTGGAACCAAACTGTGCAGATTAGTGGTCTTCTACTGTACACAGTTTTTCATAAATGTGTTTCATTCTTAAAATGTGTTATTTTCATCTATCACTGCGGAACAAGCGAGAAAACTAATATTCTTGCACATGAGTTGTACATATCTTTATATCTAAATTTCCGTCATTTTTGACGGGCTACCTTTCTAGTAAATAATAAATTATGGAATGTTCAGCAAATGCTCGACAGATTCGGTAGTGTCTGCTTGAATTTACCAGGAGATCAGGGAAAATTTTCCATAGATGAGCAGACGATTCTTTTTTTAAGACGTGCTTCAGTAAACTAGTATATAAAAAACAAACCACACTCTGTTGTAACAGTATCACCTGGGATAGATTTAAATTTTGTAATTTAAAAGTGGGAAAGTACAGACCTAGTCCACAAGGATCTGTGCTTAGGACCTGCTGTAGTCCTTACTCTGGTTCAGACCTAGTTTTATGTACTTCGATCGGTATTTCAACAAAATACCGCTGCTGGAAAAACTAAAAAAAGAAATTTGAAGGATCAGGCACAATCTAAACGGAGTGAAGGGCATACCATTTGTTAACGGCTCTTAAGAGAGGTGCGAGCATTGAGCACATCTCAGAAAATAAAATTGTAGTGGTCTGTCCAAAAACAAAAATTATTTCAAACATTTTCATTGTGGCTGATGACTATTATCTGAATAAACAACAACTTTTTTGCTTAAACTTTTATTTTTAGATATTTGCACACATAATCCCAAACTACACAATTGTGTAGATTTAGCCCAAAAACGGCTGCATTAAGCCCGAACCCGCACAATTGTGCGGGTCCTCCCTTGGCATAACCTGACATGGGGTATTTTTTTTAATTTTTTTTTTCAATCAAATACGGTCCTGTCGATAAGGGGAAGCACCCAAACTTTCAATTTCTACCAGAAAATCTCCCGGTCTTAAAGGTTATGCTAATAAAACATCACGGCGTAAAATGCTCTGAAATTCTGAAATAATAGAAATATTAGTACGAATGCAAAATAAATGAGACAAAGGGGGGATCAGAGGAAAAGAGACTCCATTGCATTTTGTTTTATCTTTAAAAAAATGAAAGATCAAGGAAAACAAAAACATCATTATATGAAATTGTGTTTTACGTGCACTGAAAAAAGAAAGGTAAAGTAAGTTGATTTTACGGTATAATACTGGCGCTCCAGCTGCCCGTCTGCTAAGCCCAATTTGAAAAAAAAAATGGTTTCGAGAAAAACGAGTTTTAAACGGTAGTTTGCTACGTAAGTAAGTAGGGTAGGAGAGTACACAGTGAGACATGGTACACAGTGAGACAGCAGCCATTTTGACCTATAGTTATAACTTTTTCTCCTTGCTGGAACACACACTGAACCACCTCATCTTATGCAACACGTGGATGTAGTTTCGGCACTTCAGTCACTCGTCCGACAAAATAGTAAATAAATCTTTATTTCATAGTGGTTAAAGTTACATAAACTTCTATTTCAGAGTTTATTTCCTTCAATATGACATATATTTACTTGACCAAACCTAGCTATTTCTAATAATAGACTATTTTGACAAAACGACATAAACTTTTTAAAGCGATTAAATGGATGTAACAGATGTTGCATCAATTTTGTTACAACGTAACGAAAGTACACAGTGAGGCACACAGTTGTGGTACACTGTAAGACGTGCCTCATTATGTATCTACTATGCGATTCTGATGTAAACAAATTTATTTATTAATAAAAGAAAATTTTTTTCTCTCTTTCTCTATCTCTCTGTGTGTGTGTGTGGGGGGGGGGGGGGGAGGCGTGCGATGGCTAGTGAAATCTACTAAACGTAAGGGGCTGAAAATTTGCATGAAGGTAGCCCAATGTCTGTCATTGTCCACCCGAGGTTCACAATTTAAATTTTTTTAAATCTAGAAATATTAATTAGAAGTCATAAACTGCAGAAAGTTATTGATAGAGTGTGAAAATGTAAGATTTAGGAAAATATATACATTGTCTCACTGTGTACCACTTGTGGTATACAGTGAGACAATTTTCGATACTCCGTTATACTGCTTCTGTGCCTTTTATAAATAACTTTTTTAAAACCATTTATACATTAATGTGTAGCGTATTTGTGTAGCTGAAAGATGTAGCAAAATTTTTTTTTCAAAAGAATAAAAATAGTTGCCATTCGTTAAGTAATAATAATTTTCGTCTCACTGTGTACTACCCTCCCCTATTGTTATTTGGTTAGACTTAAAGTTTGCTGTATATGATGATCATGGTAATAAAATCACGGCGTAAAATGCTCTGAAATTCTGAAATAATAGAAATGTTAGAAACTACAAATGCAAAATAAATACGACAAAGGGGTGGGAGGGGGTGGGGGTTCAAAGGAGAAGAGAATCCATTACATTTAGTTCTATCTTTAAAAAAAAAATAAAAAAATGAAGAACAAAGAATACAGAAACTCCTTGTGTGAAAATGTGTTTTACATGCACTAAAGAAAAAAAAAAGTTGATTTTACGGTATAATATTGACACCTACGCTGCCAGTATTATACCGTAAAATTAACAATAATAAACCGTAATTAAGCAGTAGCATACCGTCTTATAAATATACTAGCAATAATATAGTATATATTACTGCTTAGTTTACGGTTTATTATCGTTGGTTTTACGGTATAATACTGGAACCTGGGTTGCCAGTATTATACCGTAAAACCAACAATTTTTTTTTCAGTGCGAGAGCCTTTAAAAGTTACATTTCCTGAATCTAATAATCTAAATTATGCATAGATTTTAGATATTATGTAAAGCGTGATTAAGGGGTGATTTATTTCTTTGGCCTAATATTTACTATTTTTTGCGATTTCTTTTCAAGATATATCACTTTCGGATTTCGGATTTCGGCATTATATTTATTGACATTTCGCTTGTATAATGACATTTTTTTGTATAAAAATTATTAACTTTTCGACTGCAGGTGCGCTCTAAGGAGTTCCAATCGGGAGCACAGAGGGACGTTTTGACGATCTAGGTGGACAAAATTATTTCGTTGAAGTTTAATTTTTTTTTTTTTTTTTTTTTTTAATGCATCACTAATAAAATACTCAAACAGTGATAAATATTTGGTTATTTAACAACAATGTCTTAAAATGGCGCTAACATAAATCTTGGCTCTTGAAGCAGTCTCATCTGGTAGCGCATAGCCACTTTACTATACCTAGACACCACTTTTATGAGTATAGCTGCAACCGTTCGGCAATTAAGAGCGTGGGAAGGACTTTTGCGGGCACCCTATATAATGCATTACAAATAGTGCGTTAAAGATACTTATTCTACAATTAAGTAAAAAACAATTTAATGCACACATGTAAGTTAACAGTCATTTCTATTTTGTATTTTATCTACTCAGAATTGCTCGAGAAAATTGTGTAGTCATCCTGAAAAATAATATTTAAAAAATAAAATCATATTTAAAAAAAAAAAAACTTTAATGTTTTGTGGTACCTTATAAAACATATAAATGCTACCAAAATTATTTTCGGTTGAAAAAATGCTATTGTGTGAGTAAATAACTTATATAAATTTTATTCAATTTCAAATAAAATTTCTGCATATAGACGGTAATGTATCCGAAATTTTTATGTGTCCCTGTAAAAGAAATACAACTACTACACACTTTGTTTTCAATTAAAAAAATGCTATTGTGTATCTCAATAACCTATAGTAATTTTGTTGAAATTTAATTAAAATTTCTGCTTTTTAACAACTATCTTTCTGCTTTTTAACAACTATTTTTCTGCGATCTTTTGTGCGGCCCTGTAACAAATGCATAATTTCTACGTTCGCCAAATTATAATTTAATTGTATTGTAATCGGAAAAACACATGTAGTCAAAGTTTCAGCTCAATCAGATAATTGAAAGTGATTTAAAATTGTCTTGCAAGATTTGAACAAATCTTTTATGTAGCCCTGTAAAAAAAAGCGTAACTGCTACGTTCTATAAATTATAATATATTGCATTGTCATCAGAACTACATATCCTGAGCAAAGTTTCAGGTCAATCAGATTATTGAAATTGGTTTACAATTAACTTGCAAGTTTTAATCTAAATTTTTGCGAAGCGCTGTAAAATAAGTATTCTAAACAAACTCCAACGTTCTTAAAATTATAATAATATTGTATTATCATTCAAATTACACATGTTTTCTTAGTTTCGGCTCAATCGGATAATTAAAAGTGGTTTAGATTTGACTAGCAAAATCTGAACTAAACATACGTACATGCACTGCAAGTTAATATGATGCTTGTTTATTAATAAAAACTTAATGATCTGGAGACATCTGCAGGATTAAAATTTTTTTTTTAATACTTTAGGAATGGCACTTTGATTTAAAAAAATGCTTATTGCTGAATAATGCTAAATAATATGTTAAAAGTCAAGATGCAATTTGTAAACAGCATCAAGGATCATCCAGAATTACAACCTTTGAAAAAAGCAGTTAAGCGGGTTTAATATCGCTTATTTTCAAACACAAAAGAGTTAAATCTGACTTTGACAAATCTGTGGAATACGTTCAGCAAACTCGTGCTTTCAAATAAAACAGAATAGTCACGACGTGCTTTCAAACTTAGAGGAAGCTAGTGCAACTTTTGAAACTCCCTCAAACCAACAGCGCAAATAGCTTCTTTATGGTCATAATTAATCGACGCCTCTGATTTTTTTTGACAAAACTCGTACGGATCTCGAAAATACAGACATTTAGCTACCAGTGCACGCGGTTTTGTCAAATGCCGAAATAATCTGAAAAATGAATTTTGTCCACCTAGATCATCAAAACGTCCCACTCTGGGGAGTTCTCCGGTCACAAGCATCTCAAACAAATTGGATCACCATATTACGAAAATACATTAAATTCTCTGGAGTTTATACCAACATTTAGTTTAAAAAGTTAATTATTAACAAAATGATACTCTTTTGAACATAAAAGGTGACCCTTTTCGCATTTTTTTTTTCTTTTTGTGAGCTCTAAAAACTGTTTAAACTATGAAAAATATACTTTTCGGTGGTATTAGCTCTTGCCAAAAACAAGTAGATTTATTTTAAATAGAAAATGAAAGAAATCGGTCCAATAGTTCTCGAGAAAAATGGTTGTCCAGTTTGAAAAACAGAGTTTCGAGAAAAACATGTTTAAAATTTTACAATAGAATTACGTTTAACGAGCGGGTTACATTAACCCATTAACCGCTAAAACTTTAAGGTTGAGTTTTTCAACTTTTTAGCTGAACGTCGTTTGCTACCACAATCTCTGAAACATATTTTTCGATTTATATGATCTTAAAATTTTATGTCTTTAAGTAAGGCCAATTTTTTAATTGAAAAATAGTGGTGGGTATGTAAATAATTTAAATATGTGCATTTATTTTGACCGTTGCGTGAACGCAACGTCAGCGGGTAATGGGTTAATGACGAAAATTATTGTAAAGAATTGAAATAGCACAAAACGGCTTAAGGGCAAGAGATCTACACACTTGAGGGAATAAAAAAAATGCAAAAAATAAAAAATAAAAATAAAATCGATAATTTCTGCACAAAGACTTAGAACTTAGAACCTCCCCTTAAGTAATAAAACGTGCGATAATAATTTGAAATTTTATACAATAATAGAATTTTAAAACAAAGATTGCGCAGTAAATTAAGTATTTCTTATTTAATCTATATAATAATAGCCTAAGTCATGTGACTGTCATCAATAATTCCGGGCTGACCGCTTCACTTTTATATGCCAAACGGCCATTAGTCGGGCGCAGGTGATAAATCGCCAAATATTCTTCCATCGTCATCATTTCATTAAAATATAAATCTATCACTCATTTCATTTAAAATACATAATTTTCATTTAAAATACACATCTTTCATTTACCACACTTAAAATACAATAAATAAATAAATAGATATTTTTCCAGCATAGGATCTTGGCGAGAAAAAAAATTGGCATTGTATTTTCTGGCAATCTAAATCCTATTTCCTATGCATAAGCAATTTTCTCCATGTGTATACAATTTATTTAATCTAAAGAAGCCAATAATCTATTTTTATATAAAAATAGAAGTAATTGATATCTAAACAAATATTGTATATACATGTGTAAATAAAATTTTTACATGCAAATAAATACAACTAAATAAAAATACAAGTTCACCAGTTTTATTTTCATAGCTATTCAATATATATAGCATTTCAAATATATAAATAATATATTTTATCAACGTATTTTACGTTCTGAAGCCCGAATTGCACCAAGCTTAAAAAAAAAGAAGCCAAGGCCCCTGTAATAGAAAAGTACTTAAATAAGCAATTAATCGTAATAATAATAACATAAACTAAAATATTTCATTTCAACATCAAAGTATTGTTTCGAATTTACATTCAAATAAATATATATTCAAAGATATTTTCAATTGAAATACAGCTTTCTATTTCACTTCATAAAATAAAGAAACACAAGAGATTCATTCATTATAAACGGTAGAAAATATTAGGCCATCGAGGTAATCATTCGGAAAGCAGGTTCTCCAACAATGAATGGACAATATTCTTATGACGTCATAGTATGAAAATTGGCGGCGCTAACGGCTTGCATTCACGAGGATTTTATTTTGCTATTTCTCTTAGTTACGTTACTTTAATATCATATTTATGAACTCAGAAATAAAATATATAAAAACAAAAGTATATATATTCCTTATTTAGTTATTAAGTAGTGAAAAAACTTATAAATGCATGATTTTCAAAATTTAAATAAATTTATTAATACTAAAAAATAACATTGAAGTAACGGCATGTTTAAGTAAAATAAGTTTAATTTATTTAAATAGGAAACAGTAGACAGACTTTAATACAATTACTAAAAACATACAAAACAATTAAAATGAGCAATAACAAATAAAACAATTAATTTTTATGGAGGGATGGTTTACTAAATTGCATCCATTAACCCTGAATGAATCAAGTCCTGTTCCGAATGAATATTTTGTTTTCTTAAATCATTGACTTTAACTTTGACTGGGTCCGGTGTATGCACGTTGTTTTGTTGTAAGTTGATTCGAATACTGATGAGGCTATGCGGTGCATAGCGAAACGTTTATTTTATAGTGTATAATTTTATATGTTTTTATCTCATTTTAATTGTTTTGTATGTTTTTAGTAATTGTATTAAAGTCTGTCTACTGTTTCCTATTTAAATATTTTGAATTCAGACGTGAAAATGTATATATATCTTAGAAGTTTAATTTAGATAATTTATGAACAAATCTCAGTTCAAACACTGGAAATTTCACTCATTTTTACAGCTACGGAAATTAAGAGGTATTCGTCAAAAAGACGAAATAAGCATAATAACAAAAAATGTATGAAATATTATCAAGTGCGCAAAGAATTCTTGATTTCTCTTTGGACTCGCAGGGAAGGATTGAACAAGTTTGAGAATGAAAGTAACATGATGCAATGCTTAGCATACATTTAAGGGAGACCAAACTGGTCGCCAGAGGCGGCTAGTTCTAAATATTGTTTTACTTTAAAACTGAGTATATCAAGCTGTTTTATATTCCGAACACGGATAGTCTAAGGGCCCCTGTCTGGTCTTCTAGACTTACTCCCTGTCTTCAGTCATAAGGCATAAGCTCCACTGTTCCACTTTTCATGAAAATTAAGAGTAAATGACCCAAAACTGATTTTTAAAAATGCAGTATCCCAATTAAGTATATATTAAGTGTCTCAGACATGTTTCTGAGCACTAAATTAATTATAAGAATCTATATATCTGCGTTACGAAAATATTCCAAAAAACCATTTTATTCACGATTTTCATTATAAATTAACTACTATATGCTATCTAATTCTAAAGTGTATTTTACTTTAAAATTGAGTATGTGAAGCATATTCTGAACAATAATAGTCTGAGGTCATCATGTTTGGCTGTCTAGACGTAGTCTGGGCGTCTTCTGTTTTAAAGCGTGCGCCCCACAGTTTCATGCTTTAAGCGGAACTGAAATTGGCAATTTTAGATTTCTAGAGATTATCTTCCAGCCCTAAAAATTAAATTGTTTCAGCTTTTAGCAGTGTTTCTCAATCCTTTTTGGCTGACGGCACTATTATCTGGAATATCTAAATATCTGGAATTATTTGCGGCACACCTAGATATAAAAAATGTAAAAGTTGTACGATTAAAAAAAACAAACAAGATTATTTATTCACAAAATTTAGGGCTGAGTGTTTTCTTGAAAAAATTAAATCAAAACGGGGTTTCAAAGTCTCCAGACAAGTTCGCATTTCATCGTCAACTTTTTAAAGTCTTTCTAGCTTTTTGGACTTGATTTCTGCGAATGATGAAAATCAAAATTCACGGAATCATCAAGATACAAAAGATAGAAAAAGGTTAGAGCTTTCGAGCTGATTGCAGGGTACAAGTTTTTGATACAAAGCCAAAACTCATCCAAATTTTTCTCGGAGAATGTTGAACGGTAAAACTTAGTTTCTCAAATCAATGAGCTGTTTTTTTCTGTTGTTTTCAAATTTGATAGCTTGCAAATTACAAATAGGTTCATTAACTAATTCATATTCTATTCATATTCATTTCGTTAACTGAAAGCGAAGGAAAGTAGCTTTTAAGTGAGGTTTGAAGTTCGTCAATGTTGCTTATACTGGTGTAGTCGTAAAGAACGCAGATGACATACGCTCTAAGCAGGGGGTATACGCTCAAGGCAGAGGGTATACCCTACAGTGCATATACTATAGCTTTTTTGAGAAACAGAGGGTATACGGTATTCCTTAAAAAAATCCAGAAGGTATACGGCGTATACCACCGTATACCCTCCACTACATCCCTGGTTGCTTATAATTTCGTCTGCATTTTTTTTTTCGACTGAGATTCATTGACATCCGGAAAGCAATCAAAATTTCCTTTAGATGTTACAGATTTAAACAGTGTTAATTTTTCTTCAAATGACTTCAGTTTTGACATTGATGTGACTATATTCTCAAATGAATCTTGATCACTTAAATTCAGAGAGTTCAGCTTTTCAAACAAGTCCGAGAGAAAGTGAACTTTAAGCCACCAGATCTCATTATGGAGAGAAAATTCAAAAGATGCTTTTCCAACTTCCAATAACAAAATCACCCCTGCTTTCAGATGTACAGTTCGTTTTAAAACATTTCCCTTCGAATGCCAACGCACTTCGGTGTGATATAAAAGAGCTCTGTAGTCTGAATCTGCTGCGTCTCGCAACTGAGAGAAAATTCGAGATTTAATCCGTCAACTCTTGATGAAATTGACCACTTGGATGACTTGGTTAATAACAATCAACATACTGAGAATTAAATATTTTGAAACGATATATTCTCTGTGAATTATGCAGTGAATGCTTGTAATATTTGGGTTTTCTTGCCGCACAAGTGGAGCACAAGATAAATCCTTTTTTTTTTTTTTTTTTCCAACATTGATGGACATCCGTTTGGGCAAACACCAACACATTTTTTCCACAACAAACCAAAGCCTGAAATATTTTTTTTTTTTTTTTTTTTTTTTTTTTTTTTTTTTTTTTTTTACGAGCTAAACTATGTCTTTCCCTGTCGTCATGCTCATCAAATCCAGAAAAAGAGACTCATTCAAGAATTTTTCATCTTTAACAAATCGATTGAATGCTGTGGTTTTTCACTGATATTAGTGAATTCTTCAATCTGAAGTGACCAGAGTTCACTATCGTGCGATTCGAAATGCTCGACAACTTGCTTTTTTAGGGGGTCAAATACCTCTGACAATTTCCACAAATCAATTTTCTATTTAACAGGTTATATTAAAATTTCGTTCTCAAGAAACATTTTAAAAGAAACTGCATGCAAAAATTCGCTTTAGAAGGGAAGTTATTTTCAAAACAGTTTGAACTCTTTTTGTATTATCAAGGGGTAATTCAAACTGTAAAGTCAATTTTCTCAAAACGGTGATTTTGGTCATTGCGTGCGTGATTTCTAGGAAATGGCTGGATAGAATTTCGTAAAATTTTGACTGAAGGTATGAAGCTTATAGATGCACATAATGACCTACTTTTTTGTTCATAAAATATGAAATTTAGGAATTATGACTGTTTTTATTAAAAGAAATTTTAAAATTTTGAAATTTTTGATTTCACATTTTTTTTTTTCTTAAGAATTAATTATTATATTTTTTCCAGAGTTACAACTTAAATATTATTATTCAAATATTCAACAAAATGCTTTCCTAGAAGCAATTGCACAAAAATAAATGTAAACATTCCTATCGGAGATTTACAGATTCGTTATATATATTTTATAAAATGCATGCATTGAAGTTATTTTACAATTTACATACACTGTATGTATTTTATAATTTACTGTAGTGTACGCCCTTTTAACTCGGCTGCTTATTACAAAATTTTTAATGAAGAAAGAAATGAATGTCTCAATGAATAATATTAAATTATATGGCTTTGTTCTATAGTTGCAAACGTAGTAACTCTTTTCTGAAGTACTATTCACAAGCTATACTTTGTCCTTAGTGATGTACTAGCAGTGAACGGAGCGAAATATTCTTATGTAGAGGTATTCCTGACTTATGTATGGAAATACGCAATAATTTATCGTGGCTTCTAAAGTAGAAGCAATATCCTGCATTTTTAAATGATCCTATAATACGAGGGGCTTACATGCATAGTAGACGAAGTTCATTTTGAAAAAAAAAAAAAAATGGGATAGTCCATTTAGAAGGTGCATAAAATCCGTTTTATCTTCTCCCACAGTGAGCAAAGCCTGTTTTCACATACTTTCTTATATATGGTACCTCTTGACAGACTTGGTTCACTGTGGGAGTGAATAAAACAGATTTTATGCACCTTCTAAATGGACTATCCCATTTTTTTTTCAAAATGAACTTGGTCTACTATGAGCTCCTCACATAATATACATATTATAAATTACCCGATTACATAAATATCCGTGTATATAAGTATGAGAAACAATCAGTGATTCCATTTTATCTTAGCGATTTATTCTAAATTGTAGAATAACACACATGCTAATCTACATGAATGCCAATTCCTCTGCCAAAATCGAATAAAAATGATTATAAACTGAACATCTGTGAATTCTTGAATAATAGAATTCTTTTATATAAACAATTATTTGAATTAATAACTGCGTACCCATGTTTTCATTCCTAAAGTAATTTCTCTTTGATTGTACATTTATTACACTTGTCCCTTAAATAAGGGGTAGTACTGTATTTTATAGTTTTATTCTTTAATTTCACATATCTCGCCATGTTTTAAACGATATTTCAAATGTGATCGATGAAGTTTGTCATACTTTTTTTACATGTTTCACGCAAAATATTAACTTTAACTATACAATCCTATTCTATTTTTACCGACTTCAAAAAGGAGGAGGTTATCAATTCGACGCGTATGTATGTTTTTTTTTTTTTTTTATGTATGTTCACCGATTGCTCCGGAACTTTTTGTCCGATTTATGTGATTTTTGTTTTAATTGAAAGAGGATACTCTCGAATTGGTACCACTTCCGTTTAATCGAAATTGGTTGAGTAGTTTTTTAGTAATTCAACAAAAACCAATAAAATGAAGGATTTCACCCAAATTATCTTTCATTGTTGTAACCGGTTTCTCAATCATAAGCATAAAACTATGTATTCATATACGTTAGCGCCAAGTTGTTGCAAAACTTGGCGCAGGTACGTGAATTATCGCCAAATTTGGCGACCAAAATAAGTCGCCATAAATGAAGCCAACTTGGCTGTAACTGACTAATTTGGCGATATTCCCATTCAAATTCAGTAATGGATCTTCCCCAATCTGTTTCTTCGCATTTTCTAATCGACAGTCATATTTAAAATTCTCAATTGGCAATCGCAATCAAAATAGTAATTTAATATACATTAATTAAAGATGCACCATTATTTCAAATGCTAAATAATACAGAAGCAAACTAACTTAATACAAAACAATAATTTTGTATACAATAGTTTAGTTTAATTAAACACATAACATCAGACTGGCAGCACATAATATATATATATACATATATATATATATATATATATATATATAATAGGTACTTCTTAGTTATCCCGTCGACCAAATTACTGTCGCCATATTGTAAGATTAAATGCCAATAATGGTTTGCCATTAATTAATTAATTGTAAGATTAAATGCCAATAATAGCCAATAAAACCATTAATTCGACGTTTTATTTGTAATTTTATTAATGTTTTACTAATTTATTTGTTCTTTCGTTATTTAAAATAAAAATTATGTCAATTTGTAGAATTTGGCGAGTGGTTTGGCGATTTATATAATTTGGCGAAATTGGTCGACGGGATAACTAAGAAGTACCATAATATTATATACATACCTATATTATATTATATTAAACAGTTATATGTATGAATGCTTTTTGATTGTCTTTAATATTTCCACTAAACAACATTAATGATAACTTTCCTGTATAGGGGCCTTGGAGAGAAAATGAAAATTTCACTCATATTTCCTGACAACCTATTAACTGTCTCGGTACTACTTAGTTATCCCATCGACTAATTTCGCCAGATTATATAAATCGCCAAACCACTCGCCAAATTATACAAATTGACATAATTTTTATTTTAAATAATAAAAGAACAAATAAATTAGTATAACATTAATAAAAATACTAATAAAACGTCGAAATAAAAATCACTTGATGACGTAAACACATGTATCTTGCTTAAAGTCAAGTAATGTAACATTTACGATCAACCATTATTGGCATTTAATGTTATAGTTTGGCGATAGATTTTTGGTCGACGGGATAACTAAGTAGTACCCCTGTCTCATGTACACAAGCAAGTTTTTCAATATTTATAAATTAATTTATTGTAAACAACCATTTGTCTACTTTTATACACAAACAAAAGTTGAGCCAAAATCCCTATGCTGTTAAAGTACAAGATAAACAACATAGAAAGAAATAAAAGGAGTTACTCTAATTAGTATTACAGGCAGCATTGTTATGGTGCGGTGTATTTACATGGCACATAACTTAAACATCAATAGGCATAAGCATAATGGCGAAAGCAAGTCAGTGAGTTACGCAGTCATGAAAACATTTGAATTGTATCAAGAAATGAGAGCAAGTAAATTTGAATCAGATTGCCCGATAAAAGCAAAAAGTGTGCGATACTAACAGCAAACATAGTTTAAAGGAAAGGCGAATATCATAAGTTGCTTCCGAAAGTCCTATATGTTCTATATGTTTTGCAGTACTATACTCACTAAAATACGTCAGTTAACTATGCAGAGCAATGACACTTTGACCAAGACTATTAAATGAGCATGACGATGAATTTCTAATCTTCCGTAATCGAGCCCACAGTTAAGGCTAGCGTAAAACAAAACAAAACAAAACAAAACAAAACAAAAAAAATAGCAGCAGCAATTGGATTAATGTAAATGTGGGTATCATAAAATATTTAATTTGCAAAACGCTTCAATGCACCAAATCGTATTAGCTCAGAAACAACAATTGGCAGTGGACGCAATAACGGTAGATTACTTAATAGTTTTAAAATCTCCACTGCCCAACGTATTGCAAATGATGATGCAATAAGAAGCATAAATGCCTAAGTGAGTTAAGCTGATTTTGCCAAGAAAGATTACAAACAAAAGTAAACAAAATGCCGTCATGATGCAATGAGTTCTCAATTTCTCTATCAGAATCTTTAGATTTGGCGAAAGATTAAGCAAATAATTTAAATTATGAATAAAAGTACTCTGCTGAAATTCTTAGCATGCATTTAAGCACATTGGCATTACGTATACATTATACATTACATATTGGCACTTGCATAATATCTCCATATAAGAAAACATTAATACCACCAAAAAATAAATTGTTTTTAAATTCTTGAAACCTCAAATGAATTATATATAAATTCTCTTTTGACACCATAGAAATTTCATCTATGACCAGCCATTTGAGGGAATGCCATTTAAGACTTTCGCCCTGTAGTCTTTTCACGATCATTTTCTGATAAGTTATTCGGTTGTCATGTACCCTAATGGCTCCTGGTGCATGTAAACTCCGTCGATAGTTACGAAAACATCGAATTTACCTATGAATTATACCTCTGAGGTGCCTTGCCAGATGAAGGTCTCGTTATCTGATTAAGCTTCTAAATTACTAGATCAACGTGAGTAGCAATGAAAGGTGTTCAACAACAAGATATAAATGTTAAGTAACTGGCATAAAAAAGTTCCTAATTAAGAAATAGGCACTGCCGATAGTAAAACGATCTAGGCGTTCATCAGGTTTATTGCCGCTACGTGGCGATTAGGTGGTCTCATACGCCGATGCCCGGTATCAAACCCTTTCATCTAGGGCAACCCGGAAGATAAAGGCCTGATCATCGGTTAGAAAGTATGAAAAATAAGTCATTGGGTCTCTCTTCTCTATTTCATAGAGCATTTTTAGTAAGCCGAAGAACTTTTTACTGTCAGTTTCCAAAGTTCGATATTTTTTCATGCGAGCAGCATCTCTTGTCGTTCTACCCATGTCCAAATAGAGAAACAAAAATATTTAATTAAAAAATAACGCTATTAAATCTGAAGAAGAATAAATGTAATATATAAAGAATTTTCAGAAAAAAACCTGTATGATTAATGTATACACAAATCTGGACAAAAGTATTTACTTATCAAAATAACATCTTTAAAAGTTTCTTTAAAAGTCCGTAATTTCCTCCAAAAGAATTATGCAAAAATTCTAACTCAAAAAAACTAAAAAGTGAAAAATAAACTTTTTTACCAAAAATAAAACCGACTTCAAAAACTACTACAAAGTAAAAAATAATTTTTTTTTACATAATATAGTTAATAAGAAATTAAATTAAGAGCATTGTATTTACCATGCGTATTATTATATTTATGTGCCTTAATTTGATTTTTTGGAGTCGGTGCCAGCCAAGCAAAGTTCAAAATTAAAATTGCTTATCCAATACAAATCGTTACAATATTCAACAAAACCGTTTAGGAAAAAAATTCCATTCTCAATCAACTCTGACACCATCCTGCATTTGAAAATTTGCTTGGCTACGATTTTTTTACATAATAGCCTGTATAAACGCATTAATTTTACAATAATCCTTAATTTAGCACACATAATTACAACTAATATCACTTGAAAATACACCTTTATAAAATCAGATGAAATGTTTCAAAAATGGTAAAATTCAAATTTTTTAACTAAATAACAAATCGTAAAAAAACTCGTAGATATTTGAATGTGTGTCTGTTGGATAATTATACTTAACTTCGTTTGGCTGGCACCGACTCCAAAAAATCGAATTAAGGCACATAAATATAATAATACGCATGGTAAATACAATGCTCTTAATTTAATTTCTTATTAACTATATTATGTAAAAAAAAATTATTTTTTACTTTGTAGTAGTTTTTGAAGTCGGTTTTATTTTTGGTAAAAAAGTTTATTCAAAATGTGTTTACATATACAGACCAAGATGTAAACAGTGTATAAGCGCACTGTAAATAATTATAAATGGTTTAAATCATTTTTTATTATTGAATAATTTTCGATTCTTTTTTTGTATAATCACTTTTGCAAGAAACAAAACAACAACAACAAAAAAAATCAGCTTAAAGAATTAAAAAATTAAATAAATATGTCTTGCTTAGCTCACTGTATCTATGTAATCTATAATCATTTTGAACTAAAATTTATCATCCAGTTCCAGTTGTGAACAGACCTTAATTAATTTTACATTTTACCTTCCGCTCACCTGCTCTATATAAATGGTTAACGAAATAGTTTAATAGACATGGTTTAAAGTAAATAGTCTAGCTGGAAATTTTACAGTTCTATAATTTAAAGTGGATTAAATTCTGCTAAAAAATAATTGCAAGAGACCGGAGAAATATTCCGTTTTAGACAGGTTTCTGTATCAGTAGGTATATTCATTATTGTAATAGTATTGTGTTCTCTTTGCCGGGACAGTGAGATTTTATTGTTTAAGTTAGGGTTCTATTATAAACAGGTTCTTTTTCAGCAATTTTAGTGCATTGCATTGAGTTTTAAGAAATATTTCAAACTACATTTTTTCATTTGTCTACTTCTCGGTTGTACACGCCTCTTAATTCTTAAATATCTCGGCATCGGGAACCAAAAGATAACATTTAAGAACTTCCAGTCATAAGCGTTATTTTATATTACATCTCTCAGTAATGCGTGAAGATGTGTAATTACCATATTAGTAAAATAATTGCTCTCATTGTGGAATATGGAAGCTATTTTTGAGGCTATAATGTTTCAAAAGTATTTGGATAAATAAAGTTGATCACGATAAGTTTGATGTTCAATTATCCTGTTTCATGAAGATAATCTCATGAACTTGAGAAACATTGAGATGTAACCTGAAATATGGCGATATAATATCCAATTTTAACTTTAAAAAAAAGACCCCTTCCTCTCTTCCAGAACATAAAGTTTTATATCGCACAACTTTTAACGGCATTATTTTTGTCTAAACCGATTTTCTGCGGTCACTGGTTCACGCTTTGAACCGAGTACCAGTCTTCCACTCCAGCTGGTGAAGGTTGGTGGCTGGACAGTAGAAAAAAACAACATTTACTTGACATAAAAGAATATCAAATAGGTGTTGAAATAGTCCACTATCAAAACAACAGCAGGAAAGAAGGGGTTAGTGTTATTAATGTATCGTTGTTGGATAGTTCGTCTGCAACTAGTTTTTTGGCTACGCTTAACTAGGTGGAGGAGATTTCTCCGTAGTGAAAAATCCTCCTTTCCTTTACTAGTGATCGTGTAAAAGGTACATGTTATGGGGTCTCGCTTACATGTAGTACGAAGACTCCAGAGGTTAAACACTCAAAATTAGCAATAAAGTGTAGGTTGCGGTGGTTTAGGAGAAACCCCAATCAAGCTAGAAGCAGCCTCTGGGTTTAAAAAGGTCATGTGAGATGTGACGAGAACTAAAGGGAATTTGATTATGCCATCGGGTGTGAATCCTCTTTATGATTCAGGTTTCCATAATTCAGTCAATAAACACTCGGCAGTCTCAGAATTACTAGTTTTTCTGGGCTGGTGGAAACAAGGGAGATTTTGCTTCTAATTTGAAGTGCTCTCTGCAGTTCAAGTGAATCTTGAAATGCAATGATTTCTTGAAATGGACGCAGATTGAAATGCTCAGTGTCAATGTTGAAATGCTCAAATCAGGTAAATCACACAATATCTAGAGATATCCATTAGATGGGTCTTCTAGCAATGCAAGTTGTTCTTTCAATTGTAGTAAGATTTTCTTTCAAACAATTTCATTGTTTTGAAATGTATTGAAGGCAATTTCGTCCGAAAAAAATCTTTCTCAATACAAAAGGATTATTGGTGATTCAGAGTTGATTAAAATATTAAAGTTTGCTTATTTTAAGTAGCTAATTAAATTGTATTAAATGGCCACTGCGACTTTTTCTTCCCACACTTTCTTTATTTTTAGGAATAGTTTTAAGTTTGTCAATGACAGGGTTTGTACGCATCAAGGGATTTAGGGATTTTTAAGTGTTTTGGTACCAGAAATTTCGTAAAGTATTGGTCGCTATATATGAAGATAGATTTTCTTTCTTTAAATATGTTAAAGACTTCTTTACGAAAATTCTGGTAAAAGGTCCTTCAAAGTCCTTGAAGCATACAAACTCTGAATGAGTAGATCACATGTCTCTTTTTTCAAAAATTGTTATGAGCTATGGTTGTAGTTTTAACAAAATCAATTCTATTTCTGTAATTGTGGAAGGAAAATATTATTTTTTTTATAAAATATATCCATAATTTACAGAACATCTCTTACAAATTTTGATCAAAATTATTACAAAATGCTTTTTGTTTTGAATTAATGTTTTACTCTTGAATTTTTTGTTCGTGTGAACGCCTGTGAACCTTAACATATTAAGTATGGAAAATAATTTTATATTTTCTTCTAAAAGTTTCTGAAGTGAATATGTCTATATGTTTATAGAATTAAGATTAAATATACATGGAATTACATACATGCAGCATACTTCATGTACAGATTTTATTATTTGATATTTCTGAAAACATCTTGGAATTCTGGAAAGAAGACTTGCTTAGCATTATTGAACAATTTTCTAGCATGAAAATAGATTAGAAACTGCTGCTTCTGGATAAAATTCTAATTAAAATAACGAAATCTTTTGAAGACAATAAAAAAGTGTTTTTTCAGTATTTTTAAAACCAAATTCAGCCAAAAAATGCTGGCAGCAGCGAATTATACAAAATATTGTTTTTTGAAAAATAATGAGCTTGTTGTGAGAAATTGCAAGTTTAGAACTATGGAGAATACTCAAAAGAAGGTCGGAAAGCAAAGTATGTAATGACCAACCAGATTCAACCAGTGGTGGCTCGTGACTAACGTTACCAGGTGTCCCGTGTAAATTGGGGCTCCAAATGCCTTAGAAACCAGTAATTTAAAGTAATTTGCTTCTTCTTATATAATGGCAAAATTATCTGTGCGTAAATATCGCGAAATAAACTGTAAGAAATTAGTGGCATTCAGAGCATTTGGAGTCCTGATTTACGCCAGATACCTGGCAATACTACTCATGATTGTTTTTTACAGAGTTCTACGCGGATGGATCTTTCTCTCTTTTTTGTTATTGCTATTTTTTTAATAGAATTCTTCGTCTTATTTAATCGTAGACATTTTGGAATAATGCAAAGTTAATTTTCTATTAAAATTTAGTGGTAACAAGAAAGCGTAAAAGTTGGAGCCATGCACATAGCACCCTAAAAACCTAGTCAACAGCCATCACTAACTGCGACAGATACAGCATCAAAATGAGGTTTTATATAGGCAGCCAGACCTCAAACGAATTTAACAAATAACTAATTCCAAAAGAAATTTATACAGAAGCATTGAAATTTAGCCTCAGAATCCTTGGATAAGATTTTTTTAAAACCCTTACTTTATCTGTTGTGCAAATTATCAATACAGAAAAAGCAAGCAAGCAATGAAGACGAAAAATTGTCAGGGGGAGGAAAGGAAAAATTCAGAGGGATTTTAGATGAAATATGAGAAATTGGGACTTTTGGTGGATATATTAAAAATTTGAGATGGTAACACAAATGACAAAAACTTATCCAACACTTTTCAGTGATCCTGAGATTTCATGCCGTAGTAAGGGAATTGATATTTTTCTTATAAAGAGGCCCAGAGTCATACTATAAACAACTCAAGTGAAACTGAAACGGATATTGAAAAATTCAAGTTAAATGTGCGATTAATAAAGTAAGATTATATGCGGACATGTATTTTTAGCGCTCTATGTCATCAACCATGCATAAAACTTACTGCATGGAGTAACTCTAATATCGTTTGCGGTATTATTTATTAACCAGAAGTTAGAATAAGCGGCAGAAGTGAGAAACCCGTATTTCATAAAGTACGGGGAATTTTTTTTTAAACCTTCAAAAGGGTGGTGGTGCATTATTTGCACCATTTGATTTTAATTCCGATTGCCTAAACGGCAACAAGAATTTTTGAGTAAAATTTTGCTTTTATAAGGTACAGTCGTGCAAAAAAACAGTAAACACCCTCTACTAACTCCTCAACAAATTATCGTAGAAGAAAGTTAGGGGTACCGAACGATTGGAAATAAGGTCTACTTTGAAATTATGTATATAAAATTTTCTTAGGGACCCATCTACATATTAAAACGAACTCAAACTTCATTTTTTTCAATGGCAATACCCAATTTTAACAAGATATTTCCAATCGTCGGTTCAAATTATGCCTAGACCCCAATTTTCAAGTCATTTGTCTTGCTTTATGGAAATCCAAAATTTCACATTTTTCTTCCAAGTATTTTTGAAATTATGCTTAAAAAACGACAAAATGATGGTTTAAGGGACCATTTATGATAGAAGTGATTAGATATTTTGAAATTTCTTCTGCTACCCTGTAATATAGCAGTCTTCAATGACTGCCTGAGTAGCGCTTAGTTAAGAAAGTTAAGAAAGTTAAGAAAGTTACTGGTTAGGTTACTTAGTTAAGAAAGTTACTGGTACCCAACGATTGGAAATAAGGTCTACTTTTAAATGATGTATATAAAATTTCCTTAGGGGGTCATCTACATATTAAAATGAACCCAAACTTCGTTTTTTTTTCAATAATACCCAATTTTAACAGAATATTTCAAATCTTCGGTTCAAACTATGCCTAGACACCAAATTTCAAGTCATTTGAATGATAAGTTTTTGAATTGTAAACATTCAAAATTTAGTGTTTCTAATGTTAAATTACATTTTCATATTTTTATTAATATCTCCTGAAATTATACTTCTAATGGCCTAATTTTTTTGTGTAGCAATAATTCTAAAATACGCAAACATAAATACGTTTAATTTGCTATTTTTATAATTTTATGATAGGAAGTATGAAATTAATATTCGAAAAAATTGTAAATTGCAACCTTCAATTTTTTTGATGGATTTAAATTTATTAAGTCCCGCTTTATGGAAATCCAAAATTTTACATTTTTCTTCCAAGTAGTTTTCTAATTATGCTTAAAAAACGGCAAAATGATAGTTTAAGGCCGTCTATGATAGAAGTGACTAAATATTTTGAAATTTCTTATGCTATCCCGTACTATAGCAGTCTTCAATGAGTGGCGCTCTCTCTGTCAACAATCGAGTGCCGAACTTCAATTTGCATACAGCCCCTAAAATACGTTCGTTTTAAAATAGTTAATTTCTCGGAAACGTATCGTACGAATTGCATAAAAATATGTTTTTAGGCTAATTAAAGGGTGTAAAGTTCGTTTACACTGTCAGAATTGTGTATTGCTATTGAAAAAAAACAAAGTTATGGTTCGTTTTAATCTGTAGGTGGCCCCTAAGCAAATTTTATATACATCATTTAAAAGTAGACTTTATTTCCAATCGTTCGGCACCAATAACTTTCTTCTACGATAATTTGTTGAGGAGTTAGTAGGGGTGTTTACTTTTTTCCCCCCACGACTGTACCTGGTTCAGTATCCGTCATACTGTTGAGTGCGAAATACCAAAGCGGAGAGCAATACCTCGTGTGCTGAAACTTGGTTGTTCTTGAACAGACTGCAAGATAGCTTCCTTCATTGGAACTGTCCGTGTCGATCGTGTGGTATCAGTAACTTTCTTCTGCGATAATATTTTGCAGAGTTAGTAAGGGATGTTTACTTTTTTCTTGCCACAACTGCCCTTGACGACCAAGATTTATTTGTTTTGAAATAAATTTGGTCGATAATTCAGGTGACATTCAATCATTTCAACAGGTTAGCACCATAATTGTTTTGCCGCTGAAAGAGATTCACGCATAACTTGAAATAGATACACGCTGAATATATTTTTATTAACTTCAGGTCCATTTTAAAACATAAATAGACTTAGATAAATTAAGAAATTAAACACTTTTTAACCCTTCCTGCATGATTTTTTCCTGCATGCAGAAAAGTTTTAAAGTTTGTTAAATATACATGATCAAAAATCACTCAAAATTCGAAATTTTCAAATCCACCTTAATTTAAGGCCGATTTAAGTTCGTGCCATATATGTCACACCGTGCATTAGCGACTACTTTTCCATAGTAGTGAAATCAGCATTAAAACTTGCATGCAATTCTTAAAACTTCAAAATATATAGAGAAAGAACATATGAAATCTATTTGCGTATGTGTGTTTCAGCTTACAGTAATTGGTACGTATATCGTTTATTGAAAAATGAAGTTATTGAAATTGATACATGTATCTCGTTTATTGAAAAGCTACATTCTACAGTACCTGATACATGTTTGGTTTAAAACTACAGGCTACAGTAACTGATACATATTTTTGGCCGAGAACTACAGTCTGCAGAAACTGACACAATGCTGTTGAAAACTACAGTCACTCAATGACCCAGGGCCGAAACTAGCCTTTTTTGCACCCGGGGCAAACATGGATTTTGGCACCCCCGCCCCCCTCTTCCGCAAAAATATATTTGCAAAGAGAATTCCACTAATTTTCTAATAATCGACTTATTTTAAAATATGTAATAATAAAATATGTAATACTGAACAATCTGCTTTGCAAAATATTGATTCATTAAAATCTTGAAAATGGAATTGACAAGAATCGAAAACAAATTCCGCTTTATACAGGATCCTTATGCCATATTATCTTTAGATTCTTCTATGCTTTGGCATACTCCAGACAGGATGATTTTAACAAAACCGTGCTAAATATAGATGTGAGAAAAATCGAGAAACAAAATCTTCATTTGGCATCCCTTCGTCCTGCCGCACGGGGTACGTACCCCCTCTGCCCTTCCTTAGTTCTGGCCCTGGACCCTTCACTCAGTGTGAAACTTGGCAAATCAATTTCGGTCATTGTTCAGACAAAGTGACACTTTGCATTTTTGATGGTGAATAAACAAATACATATTTCAACCACTATGGAAAAATACAACCCGTCAATGCATGGTGTGACATATGTGGCACGTACCGATTTTTATGTACTACATATGCTAGCATTTCTACAATGAGTTATCATCATGATATATTATTAAGAGGATACTTACAAACACTGCTGTATTTATTTCAGTCCATTCTTCTTCATTTTTCCACACAAAATCAACAAAAATATTCACTATTGAGCAACACAAAGTAACAACTATAAATTCTCACCGTTCGCCTCTTTTTTGGTGCCAAAATCCGCTCGAAAGGAGGCATAACATGCCTCATTCCTGTTGGCATAACATGCCTCATCCACTGACGTATTAAACAAAGAAGAATGGAACTTCTGCGATTAAAAACAACGGCAGAACTATAGTAAATTCAGTATGTGCCATATATGTCACAGTATGCAGGAAGGGGTTAAAGGAAGCGTCAGAATTAAAATCCGAAAGTACCATTCTCATGCCATCTTAGATAACAGTGATGAAATATCAGTCAAGAAAATAATAAAGAATCAAATTTATGTCCAGATTAAACTATTATATTAATTTATTATTTATACTAAATAATTTTATTCTAATGTAATTCGAATTTAGCTGCAACATCAATTTCAGCTTAGTTGTTGCTTGAAAAACATAATTTCTTTGCTATATTTAATTGTACATTTGAATTTTTATAAAATAGACAATATATATTCTTAGTGTATACCTCGGAAACGTATGTATTTTATATTTCGGAAAAAAAGGCTTTAAATATTTGTTTTCTGGATTTTCATACCAATGCTTTTATGTGCAGCACAGAAAATCAGAAGCGACATTAGTTCAGCTTCGCGGTACTCAAAAATTAATTTTTCTCCGCTAAACAGCGCGAACTTTCTGGCACGCTTACAGAATCATTTCTAAACGCAAAAGCATTTTGCTTGCAGCCATGATTATGGAAGTGATTTGTAATCACCCAGTTTTTTTTTTTTTTTTTTTTTTTTTCGATAACTTAATTACAGATTGAGTTATAAGCAGGGCTGTGGAGTCAATGGGAAAAATGACCGACTCCAACTCCGTATCTTGAAATTTTTAAGAAACTGACTTAAACTGCGAAATGGCGGTAATTTGCCTGTTGGATGGGTTCCTTTTATTCAGATTGTTTGATTGCTACCATTTTTTTTGAAATAGTAATAGTTGCCTTATTAAAGTTGTCATTAAATGAAGGAAATATCAGTATGTAAAAAAATTGGTAGCAATCAAGTAATCTGAATCATAATAATAAAAAATTCAACTGGCAACACTGCAACCTACTGACATATCGCTGTTTGACCTTGGAGTACGTGATATGTATATCAACAGACAATGTTTTTTTATTTTTTCGTTTCACATCGGAACAATTATAGGTGTAAGCTACGATAGGTAGTCCAAAAACTCGATTACTGCAGAAGTAGACTTCAAACACAATTTTAGTATAGAAAATTTCATCTTTTTTAAATGTTGAATTTTTGCTTTAAATAGGGCAAAAATACTCTTATAAAATACCGGTGGAACTTTGCTCCTGCATTAATCAGCTGCGGTCAAAAATGACAATATTTTGAAAAATTTGATTGCGAAAAATCATTAAAAAAACAAAACTGCATATATATGTAAAATCTGTTTGTCATAAATTGTAACTAAATTGATTATTTTAAACCTTATGATTATTACACAGTGTGTCATTTTGCATTGTGACCTATAGGTGTGATTTTGAGGTTAAAACTGATTTATAAAACTGTTATAAATAATGTAAATAACTTTTTGTAATTATTGTAATTGTAGTAAATCGTATCATATTGTGTCATATCTTAAAAAATTGTACTGAAACATGCATATAATCTGGTAACTACTGTAATTGCATCATATCTTAAGTGTTATTAATTTTAGTAATTATTATCTGAAAATATTTAGTTTATATTCAAACCAAAATACTAACTAACGTTCCCTGGGTTGCGGCGCCGCAAAAGTGGTAGGAACATCCCGCTCTGGGATAGGGGCTTGACCCAACCATCAGCCACAAGCAGGTTCCCAGGATGGACGATTAGATTATATTAGATTAGATATGTGTGTAAATTGTAATAAAAAAGTTAAATTATAAGGTGTTAGATAGAAATAACAGTTGAAATGTAATAAATCTCCAAAATTTACTTTGAACAACACACGCAAATGTCTTTCAAAAAAGTCGAATCCAAATAACATATATTATGCTTATATGTCATTTTAACTCCTTAATTCTAGCTTCCGTGATATTCACGGGCTGTGTCTTTTTTTCAAATTATTCAAATTTGCTTGATTCCCACCAGTTTCATAAAACAGTGTAATTGGCTTTATTATGCTATCATTTTACCTGTCATTAAATAAGGTGAACATTTCTTTTTCAAAAAAGTGGTGCCAATAAGCAATTTGAATTTTTAAACCGTAACTTAATGCGACCGTTAAGGGGTTAAGGCAATAACCGAAATATGTTAAATAAATTATTGGAATTGTAACTAATTAATTCATACCATAGAAGTATTTTCAAATAATCTTTGAAAATACTGTCTCATCAAAAAATACAATCAAGATTATACATGTCTAACTCTAGTATGTTAATTGTTGAGAATTGATTGGATCACATGGTAACTGTGGTCTGAGTTTATGACTGTCGCCCACGACGCGCCGTTACGTAATAACCTGAACTGACGAGAAAACTATCTTTTTCAGTATAGAATACATTTATCTCGATGATGGAGCTTTTTCGATGTACTCCCTGAAATCTTTATAAAATTAAGTTTAGTCTTATTTAATTGTTGTGTTTAAGCTTTCGTTAATAAAAAGAAGAAAAGGCATCAAGACTTTTTTACTGAATTTAATTAATCACAGCATGGCACCAGAACTTTGAAATAATATTCTCGTTTCAAGGAATTCTATTCATTATTAATAACAACACCGTGATTAATTATTGCAACAGGTTAATCATTTCTTAAAAAAAAAAAAAAAAAAAAAAAAAAAAAATATTATAGAACATTTCGACAAGTTTCCAGTAATATTTTGTAGTACAAGTCCTTTTCTTACAGGCTGGAGAAGCATTTGATGTACTTTTTCACTTTTGTGAGGAAATTGAAATACTAGGCCTGGCACTGAAATCACTAGAACTAGGTTTTAGTGTTCTTTATGACGGCCGAGTATCTGCACGAGGGATATAGGCCTTAGGGGAAGTGCCTTCCGCGGGGTCTTTCTAAGGGAACCTAACCCCTATTTATGCACCGTTTCCCAAGGTTCGAAGAAAACCACAAAAACTCCGAACGGCTAGACCGACGGGCACAATTGGGTTCGAACCCAGCACCTCCCGTCTACCAGCTTCAAGAGCAGCCACCTCTCAGCCACTGGTGGGGTACTAGAACTAGGACACAATTGCTTTGTATGGCAACTGTGAGCAGCTGCTTTCCTAATTTAAATAAATTTAGTTATTTTCTTCGAAAACAGAATTATTTAGACTCACTTAAAATTGGTGATTTTATTTAGAATGCTTGCGTCTCATTTTTTTTTAGATAGATCTGCAAACTGTCTCGCAGCATAAAAATTATAATAAATTTTACCCCAGGGGGGTCGGCGTGCATCAGGTGCAGCAGAGATAAAGTTTACGCACTATAGGGATTTCTTTTTAATGAAATTCGTTAAAGAAAGAGATGCAACTTTAATGTAACTTCGGCCCAAAAAATGCGATGGAAAAAATACCATTTGGACTTTACCTCAGGTCTTAGAGAACCAAAAATTCGAGGGAAAAGGAAAAAAAGAAAATCGAAAATTTGACGAATTTAGTATTATTTGAGATCTTGTGGACTCGGGAGGGGGGGGGGGGGTCTATTTTTACTTTCTTCTATCTTTACAAGAAGAAAGTATTGGATTCGTAAAAAATTTCGACTTCCGGTTTTCGACGGATTTACACGTTTTAGAGGTAAGCGATTCCAAAAAACATGTTTTTACAAAATGTCTGTCTGTGACTCTGTGAGTCTGTCTGTCTGTATGTATGTGACACAAATTTTGTGGGCACTCTATCTCAAGAACTAATGCACGGAATTTAATAAAAATTTATATTCAAGTAGTCCCTAATATAAATTGGTGCTGATTAGTTTTTGGTGTAAATCGCCCAACAGGTGGCGCTGCTATGCTGCATTTTTCGCGATTTCTGCACTAGCTCTATCTCAAGAACTAATGCACAGATTTTCATCAAACTTCAGATTCAGTTAATCCTTGATATGAATTGGTGCTGGTAACGTTTTGGTGCAAATCGCCTAACAGATGGCGCTGCTATGCTGCATTTTGAAGCATTTACACGATTTTCGTAATAGCTCTATCTCAAGAAATAATGCACGGATTTTCATCAAACTTCAGATTCTGTTAGTGCTTGACATCAGTAGACGTTTTGCACCTTGTGGTGTAAATCTCTTAACAGGTGGCACTGCTATGCTGCATTTTTTGTGATTTCCGCAATAGCTCTATCTCAAGAACTAATGCTTGGGTTTTCAACAAACTTCAGATTCAGGTATACCTGGATATGAATTACTGCTGTTTATGTTTTGCTGTAAATCGCTCAACAGGTGGCGCTGCTATGCAGCATTTTTCTCGATTTCCACAATAGCTCAATGTTCAGAACTAATGCACGGATTTTTATCAAACTTCAGATTCAGTTAGTCCTTGACATGAATTGATGTTTTGTACCTTTTGGTGCAAATCGCTCAGCAGGTGACGCTGCTATGCTGCATTTTTCAAAATTTTCCCTACAGCTCTATCTCAATAACTAATGCACGAATTTTCATTAAACTTCAAATTCAGGTATACTTTTATATGAATAAATTGATGTAATTTCTTTTACTATTTAAATGATTTAATTGACGTGATTTATATAGAAGAAAGTTTTGTGATAGCCACAACATACTAGTTAATTTTGGTACTATATCGGTTGCCACAGGCCAAAAACATTTCAATTTAGGCATTACTTTGTGTTTCCAAGACCCGAAAAATTACTAGGGAACGCGAAATTTTAATAAAACCAAAAATGTTATACTTTCCTCATTATTAATTTTGCGATTTCGAGTCCTGCAGACCCGAAAAATCAAAATACAAAATCTAAAGAAGGGAAAAAAACCAAAAACGTAAGTGTTACTATTAGGGTTACAATTTCGGGTCCTGCAAGCCTGAAAAATCCGAAATTGAAAGGAATAAGATAACGAAAATTTCACTGGTATTTCGGGTACCGCGGACTCCGGAAAAAAAAAAAAAAAAAACACAATTTCACATAATTTTGGATCCCACGTACACGAAAAAAAGAGGGAAGAAAATTTATAATTTTGGCATTACTTCTAATCCCGACCCGAAGAATCTAAGGGAAAACAAAAAGAAAATGGCTAAAAATTTCTATTGCAATGATTTTTCAGCTTCCATAGACTCAAAATAGCAGAAATTTACTGTTGTCGTATTACCTAAATCAGATGAAAAGGACTATATACTACTAAATGTAAAATATCTACTAGAAACTTGAGTTTTCAGCTAAACATTAACCTGCGTAACCTGGTATATATGTACTTCAAAAATAAAAATAATAATTGAGTTTTTAAATTTAAAATTACATGTAATTGGTTTAATTTCACTTGAAACTGTCCAACTAAAAGCTCTGGAGTTGGCTTGTTTTTTGTCGACTACAACTCCGACTATTTTCCCCCCAAAATGGACCTGACTCACTCCGACTCCACAGCGTTTGTTATAAGCGATAATTGATCACCATGATGGCAGTTTTCCCTTCTTGTTATGTAGCGCCGGGATTGCCGGTTCAAAACGGAAAATTTGGCAGCATTTTCTGAGAAATCTTCTGTCTTTACCGAAAAATGAATAACAAAAACTGTTTGAGTACATTGTTTCTGAGAAAGAGCATCCAGTGACGAAACTAAGCTGACTTTCACCCGGGGAAGATAGTAGATTGATGTCTTTTACTCCGTGCAGAAAGAAATTGCAATAAGTGATTGTGATAAGTAAAACACCAATTTACACATCAGGTCAGTCAACTGTTCTTTGCATCTATTCCTGTCCGCCTCCCCCACACCTTTTATTAAAAACAAATTAGTAAAAGCAATTTAAATATATATATTTTTTTATTTATTCAAAGAATAGCTAGACTATTAATCTATTCTTTATCAATACAAAAATTCTGAAATAATTGTCTTCATCTTTGTTTTTTCAGGGTAACATTGGGGATAAAATTGCCGCATCAGACAAATTTTTGAATTGGATAGCATAGAAGACAAATCTGAAGCGAAAAATGATCATAGAAGTAAATAAAGTACCTTATTGATTAGAGAACCAAACACGTCATTTACCAATCTAGTAAATACCCAAATAAAATTTTGAATTGATTATTTATATAGGGTAATTCCGGAATTTATGCAGCTCATTTTTTTGAATGTGTGTATAAAGTCCCATGGTGGACATAAAATAAAAAAAAATCCTGCTGTGCTATTTAATGTTAACTATACAACGTGTGAAACTATACAACGTGTGTGTTAACTACAAAAAATGTATTTAGGGCCCCGTTCAAGTACTTTAATTTCATCTTCCGTTAACGGTCTGCTACATAAGTTCAGAAATTCCACTGGTTGCAAAGGTTTTCTATCTTGCGAGTTTGTACCATTTCTTTCAAGCGGATTTTACTGTATCTATATTTTTCCAGGCTGTGCATGAGAATATATTAATATATTATTAATATAATAACTAAATACATTTTTCCAACTAAGCCTAATTTAAAATCTATTATTCCAGAACTTGAAAGTATTATACAGTCGACTCATAACGATCACAAAGAAGAAATTCGAAATGTTATGTACCATGAACTGAAGAAGTGAATTAAGCAACCCACAAGGAAACCTAAAGATGAATTGAATATATTGAAAAAGCTTAAACTTGATCCAGAAATCGTTGTAATCCAAACGAATAAATCCAATAAATTAGCCATATTAAATACAGATGACTATAAAAATAAAATGGTACAATGTATTAACAATATGGATTGCCAAGAAGTCAAGAAGAATCCACTTAACATAATTAACAAAAAAGTTAATGAATTGGTTAATAAAGGGAGCTGGCCTGATAATATGAAAGTTTTAATGAGAATTAATAAGTTAGCAGTAATCCCTGCAATTGTCGGCTGACTCAAAGACCACAAAATAAATATTCCAAAAAGGCCAATAGTAATTAAATGCTCAAGCCCCACATATTTTATGGAAAAAAGCTTTTGTAGCTTTATTGAAAAATATTCTGCCCAGCTCTGATCATGTAATTAATTCAACGTATGAGTTCATTCAATATTTGAAACACATTAGATTACCTCAGAATTATTTAATAGCCAGTCTAGATGTAGTCTCTTTATACCCATCTATTGATACCCAAAAAGCCGTTACAAATATAAATAATTGCATTGACCTCATGGAAAATATTAATGATAATATGAAAACTACACTAAAAAGTGTCTTAATCTAATAGTTAATAATAATTACTTCACTTTCGACGGCAAAATGTACAAACAAAATAACGGAGCTCCAATGGGTTCTCCTATATCAGGATTATTAGCTGAATTCATATTACGACCACTTGAAATAGATATATAAATTGGATTATACTCCCCATGCATGCAGGGCCGAAACTAGCCTTTTTGGCGCCCGGGGCAAACATGGATTTTGGCGCCCCCCGCCCCCCTCCACCACAAAGTAAATTTACAAAAAAGAATTTTACTAAATATCTAACAAACAACTTATTTTTAAATTTAAAATATATAAAACTGAACTACGTAATCAGCTTTGTCAAACATTGATCCATTAAAATCTTTGAAAAGTTATTTGAAAAGTTATTGAAAAGAATTGCATTTTAATCTCTTTAAACTTTTTTTTTTTTTTCTTTTTTCTTTTTTTTTTTTTTTTTGCATAGTCTAAATGAGGTTGATATCTAAAAAAGAAAGGTTTTACTAAGAATTTTACTCTGTGCATTCCCCTTCCCGTTGTCCTGGGCAGTCAGTGCCCATGGCAAGACGGCAACAAAAAAAAAAAAAAAAAAAAAAGAAAAGAAAGGAAGGAAGCTCAACACTGTTCAGCGGAAAAAAACCAAACAGCTTTCATGGAATTTTTTTATCTAGAAGAAAAACCAGGCTGAGGGGTCACTTCTTCTTTGGTAGTTATCGGTAGTGGACAGTAGGGTGTCCCACAATAGAGACTGACCTTGAAAAACGGTAATGATTCTCCCTCGGATTCTCCTCACAGGAAGTGATTTAAAAGGTAGAAAGTAAACGCATAGGCATGATACTTTGAAATTTTGTATTCTAATGAATCTTTTTATCTATTTGTAAAGTTTAATGCATTTGGTTCAGTTTTACTTTTAAATTTTCCAGCTGCGAGACATTTTTATACAAATTTCATAATATATATATATATACATTCTTGTGTCAAACGTCAAACAAAATCTTCATTTTGGCGCCCCCTTCACCTCCTGTTAAAGCGGCGCCCGGGGCACGTGCCCCCTCTGCCCCCCCCCCCTAGTTTCGGCCCTGCATGCATGGAAAAGATACGTAGACGATATTTTCATCATATGGCAACATACAGGTTCCTTGCTCAATAACTTTTTAAACCAGATTAATAGCTTTGATTTTAAAATTAAATTTACATTAGAAATAGATCAAAATGGTAGGCTACCTTATTTAGATGTATTACTAATCAAGACGCACCAAGGAATAGAATGCACTGTTTACAGAAAACCCATAGCCAGTCAATCCATTATCCCTCATAATGCTCAAGCACCTTTATCATACAAAGTCTCTGCATTAAGACATTCCATTAATAGAGCTTTCACAGTTTGTACCTCTGAACAGTTGGATAATGAAATAAATAAAATATATGGCATTGCAAGAAACAATGGATACAAAGAAAGCACCATAGAAAAATTAATTAAGAGCTTGAAGAATAAAAAGAAAAGGAATTTCAATCCACAAAATTCCATGTTATCCACTTTACAATATTTTCCTGGTTTCTTCGAACATTTGAAACATAAACTCAATAAATTCAATATCACCCTAGTTGCAAAACCTTCTATGAAATTAAAAAATATAATATGCAAGAAAATAGATCCAATAGAGTCAAACCAGTTATCAGGAGTATACGAAATACCTTTCACCAAAGAAGATGCAATAAAGCAGTTTTATATAGGTATGACAAGTAGAAAACTTAAAACCAGAATCAAAGAACATATAGCAGACATCAAATACAACAGAAGAACCACAGCTTTGGCCAGATTATGCAACGAAGAACCGTTACGGATCGATTTTAAAAATAGCAAGTTAATTTACACATCAAGATTTTATTTACCATCCATAATCCGAGAATCAATAGAGATATTTTTACGCAACATGAATATTTGCAATCATTCAGTGTCCCTAGATTTACCTAAAATTTGGAAAGAGATGTTATATAATTTTAGTACCAATAGTAAAAATTAATCCACGCTTGCAAATAGCCAAGATAATTTTATATTTTATATTTTATGTTTTGCAATATTTTTCATTATGCATGTTGTCTCGTGACATTATTTACCATGTTATTGTTTTGTTAAATTATATGAAAACTAATCCACGTTCACAAATAACTAATTTAATTTTAATTTATTTTATGTTTGCAATATTTCATTATGCATCATGTCTCGTGACATTATTTACTATGTTTATTATTTTTAAATTATGTGAAAATATTTTCTATCGTGTATGATTTTGAAAATGTCGCCGTTGGTCCGTCGAAACGATCGTCAATCTTAATAAATGATATTTTATCACTTTATAGCATTATTTTACTTAATCTGTTTATAAGTGATCATTATACATGTTTTTATAACATTTCTTCGATGCTGGAACGAATATGTTTGAAGATTTTGATATGAAAATATTTTCGCGATTCAAATTTGAAAGACTACGTCTGGATCGTGAACTTTTGAATTTTGATTTCCTTAAAATATGCCGAAGTAAGAACGTAATTCTGTCATTTTTGAAGAACAGAAATAAATCTACCCTTTATATATAAAATCCGGTACTTTTCGGTTAGCCGGGCGCCAGTGTTATATGTACATATGTATGTATATCTATGTATACATATATATGTATATTTATACATATATAGAAGCTTTATGTATACATATATGTGCGTGTGTACATATACAATATATATAAATGTACATGTATATATACATATATTTATAACACTGGCGCCCGGCTAACCGAAAAGTACCTAAAATCCTAATGAAACGAATTTATGAAACGGAAGTATGAAACGGAAGTATGAATCGACTGATTAAACAACTGATTATGTTTAACGGCGATTTCTCCTAAAATATGGAATACTTTGCAATGAAATTAACACCAAAAATCAATATTGATCAGCAGATTTCAAAACTGGTATTAGAATTTTAAAATTCGAATTAGTTTTCGAAATATTAATTTTTTTCCTAATTTTATCTACATTTTTCTAATGATGGCAACTCAAATTTCAATCATAACAGATATTTTTTTCCGCATTTCAAAAAAGGTTATAATTTTAAACTAATTTGGCGACCATGTTTGACCTCCCTTAAATCTATGCTAAGAACAATGCTTTATTTATTTTTTTTTATATTATTTTATTTAATACAAAATTTTCATTAAGAAAAAAAAAACATTTAAAATTAATGGCTTACACTTCTTTCTTTTTTTTTTTAAACGAAACGAAAAGAAAAATATTAGGCTCAGATGTCATATACGCACCGGCGTACCTAATTGGCGCCACAATGGCGTTATTTTGCCTGACATGGTAACCCGGCTATTGTTGCTTATTCATCAATAAATGGTTATTTACATTTATTTTCTTTTTATTTAAGAAAAAAATGTTATAAATTGCTTTGTTCTATAGTTATTAATTTTTTTTTATTTATAGTTATTTCGGTACTTTTCGGTTAGCCGGGCGCCAGTGTATTATATACATATTTATATACATACATATATGTAAATATACATATATTTACATATACAAATATTGTATTTATACACACATATATATATGTAAATATATATATGTATATTTACATATATGTATGTATATAAATATGTACATAAAACACTGGCGCCCGGCTAACCGAAAAGTACTGTTATTTCATTTTAAAAATAATAGAAAAATAATTTAAAAATACATATATAACTGGTATTCGAAAACGAGGTTTTCGCTTAATTGTCGTAAAAAAAAAATCACGCCAAACCCGGTGCTTATATGACATTTGTGTTAAATATTAAGCAACAAATCATAACATTTAATTTCAAATTCAAAGCAAACGACCAATATCCCCAAATTATATAAATCGCCAAACCATTCGCAAAATTATACAAGTTCACGTATTTTTTTTAAATAACGAAAAAAACAAACAAAAAAAGTAAAAAAGCAATTTAACAAATTACAACGACCATTTGGAAAATGATTTTTTCAAAGACTAAAATTTAAGACATAAAAAATCGCATGGAGTTGATCATACATTACGTACGCCATGAATTAAACATTAATAGTTTTATTACACGTAAAAATTCCAAGCGACAAAAATGGCCTGCGACTCGTATTTGGTGTCAAATATTTATGTGTATTCATTCCTGTCCTATTTATCTTTTTTTTTTATATTTTTAATTGTCTTATTCCATTTTTCTTTTGCACGTGAAAATCTTACAAATTAAAATTAACTCTGACAGAAATTGAATTGTTATTCATTTTCTTTCGTTTTCATTAGTTATTATCCACCTGAAACTTACGTTTCATCCAAGCATTTCATTGGCTGTTCGGGAAAAGGCTTTTCCATCGTCAGATTTCCAAGAAATCTGACTACCAATTTTAAATGAAATTTCATTCTTAAACTTCTAAACATCCGACAATATTACTTTTCACACCGTCGGATAGAGAAAAAAAATTTACTTTTAAATGCAATTTGATTGAAAGCTGTATCTCAATTTGTTTCTGAGTTATTAATTTTTTTTTTGTAGTTTTTATTACTTTTTTGTCATAGTGGCAACAGAAGGTATCCATCTCTGTTGAAAGTAAAGGGACATACATATTACTGTATAGACCAATCAGAACACGAATAAAATGAGGATTAAACCAATAAAAACCTTCAGATATGCTTTTGATTTCCTACCCTGACGAGAACAATAACCATTTTTCCAAATGGTTAATAAATTAGTATAAAAATTCAAATACAAATAAAGCGTCGAAATAAAAATCACTTGATGGCGTATACACGTGTAACTTCCTTACAGTCAAGTGAGTGTTACATTTTCGATCAACCATTATTATCGTTTAATCTTATTGTCTGGCGATTTATTTTTGGTCAATGGGATAACCAAGTAGTACCGTTTTAATTTACCACTCAAAAAATAAAAAAAATGCTAACTTACGAGTTAAAAAAAAGGGTACTTTTCTGTTTACGGACACCGTTGTCGCCAAGCGTAATAGTTGGCGCAAAATGAAAATCATGTGAATTGAAACATTTGGAAAATAAAAGAAAAAACACTGTCGATAGTAAAGTGAGTCTTTGAAAAACATAACATTTGGAAACTACAGACTTTTATGAACTATTTTACTAAATCACAAATACATACTTAAAATAAATGAAGAAACAACTGATATAGAATAAAGAATAGCAAATAATAGCAAATCACAATGTTTCGCATGTTTTACTATAAAAAACCTTTTCGCGATCAGGGTTGAAATAATTGGCGTATTAGCATACATTTTGGCATGGCGTCCGTACAACAGAAAAATACCAAGAAAAGTTATTGGCGAGATTTGAGCCCGGCTAGCATAAAAGTACCAAGAATTCTTTGCGATCACTTTGCATAAAATTTTATATGTAGTTTTTTTCGAAAAAATAACTTTGATTCTTTAATTAAAATGGAAACCTTTCTTATGAAAAGCGAAGGAACTGTTGATGATAGTCGCATGACTTAGGCTATTATAATAGAGATTGTTTTCAGTTCTAAAAACAGTGCAATGAATAATATTTCTAACGATTACAAATTTATTTACACATGCCTATTAAAAACCGAAGAAAAAACTTTAAAATTACTATTAAATGAGTACGAGTTAAAAGCAGGAAAATATTGAAAATTATGTCTAGAAAATTATATTTACACATGAATATTAAAATAGAAAGGAAACTTTAAAATAATAAATACATTAATATGCGTTTAACCCTTTCAGGGGCAAGGTACTTCTATTCGTAAAATGTTGAAATCAATGAATGGCATCGGAATTTACAAATAAATTTCGAAATACGAAAATCCTTTTGTTCACTTACTTAATAAAAGGAAATTTTTCATTCGAAAATTCTGGTGCCAATTTGGCATTTAAGAATTAAAATTAAGTGGCCCAAAAATGAACTACAGCCCTTGAAGGGGTTAAAGCAGTAAATTGTAGTTATTGTAGTAAATTGTATTATGTCAATCGTTTTATAACGCTGTTAAAAAGTACCGGTCGGCAAAGACTCTGTTTGCTTAATTCATTTTATTTTAGCTTCTTTTCAAATGTTTAACTGATCTTCTTTAATGAAACACGAAAACAACCATTGAATGTCTTAACAGCAACTGATTTGGCCTTAAATTTTCGCAATCAAAGGGAATTTAATGGAAACCCGTTTACTGGGAGATCGCTATAGGTTTTTTCATTTTAATTCAATCTTCTCTAATCTTTTAAAAACCGATCAAATTAGCGTGATTTTAGATTCTGCGGTGTCTGAACGGGGATTGGCGAGCGTAGCTTGCAGGGGGCAGAGCCCCCTAGTTTGCTAATAATAACTTTACTAATCTTAATCGAGAATTTCAGCGTAAATGTTTAACATAGTGTATTAGAAAGAAGTATGCCTACATTAGCAAACTGCAACAGAGAACCTTAGATTTATATTACGAAATTGCAGCATCTACTCCACAATATAGTTTTGATATTCTCATGCACAGCCTGGAAAAATATAGATACAGTAAAATCCGCTTGAAAGAATGGTACAAACTCGCAAGATAGAAAACCTTTGCAACGCACAAAAGTCCTATGTTAACCGTATATGCCAACCAGTGGAATTTCTGAACTTATCTAGAAGACCGTTAACTGAAGATGAAATAAAAGTACTTGAACGGGGCCCTAAATACATTTTTCCAACTAAGCCTAATTTAAAATCTATCATTCCAGAACTTGAAAATATTGTACAGTCGACTCATAACGATCACAAAGAAGAAATTCGAAATGTTATGTATCAAGAACTGAAGAAGTGAATTAAGCAACCCACAAGGAAACCTAAAGATGAATTGAATATTTTGAAAAAGCTTAAACTTGATCCAGAAATCATTGTAATCCAAACGGATAAATAAAATAAATTAGCCATATTAAATACAGATGACTATAAAAATAAAATGGTACAATGTATTAACAATATGGATTGCCAAGAAGTTAAGAAGAATCCACTTAACATAATTAACAAAAAAGTTAATGAATTGGTTAATAAAGGGAGCTGGCCTGATAATATGAAAGTTTTAATGAGAATTAATAAGTTAGCAGTAATCCCTGCAATTGTCGGCTGACTCAAAGACCACAAAATAAATATTCCAATAAGGCCAATAGTAATTAAATACTCAAGCCCCACATATTTTATGGAAAAAGCTTTTGTAGTTTTATTGAAAAATATTCTGCCCAGCTCTGATCATGTAATTAATTCAACGTATGTGTTCATTCAATATTTGAAACACATTAATTTACCTCAGAATTATTTAATAGTCAGTCTAGATGTAGTCTCTTTATACCCATCTATTGATACCCAAAAAGCCGTTACAAATATAAATAATTGCATTGACCTCATGGAAAATATTAATGATAATATGAAAACTACACTAAAAAGTGTCTTAATCTAATAGTTAATAATAATTACTTCACTTTCGACGGCAAAATATACAATCAAAATAACGGAGCTCCAATGGATTCTCCTATATCAGGATTATTAGCTGAATTCATATTACGACCACTTGAAATAGATATATACAAATTGGATTATACTCCCCATGCATGGATAAGATACGTAGACGATATTTTCATCATATGGCAACATACAGATTCCTTGCTCAATAACTTTTTAAACCAGATTAATAGCCTTGATTCTAAAATTAAATTTACATTGGAAATAGAAAAAAATGGTACGCTACCTTTTTTTAGATGTATTACTAATCAAGACGCACCAAGGAATAGAACGCACTGTTTACAGAAAACCCATAGCCAGTCAATCCATTATCCCTCATAATGGTTAAGCACCTTTTTCATACAAAGTCTCTGCATTAAGACATTCTATTCATAGAGCTTTCACAGTTTGTACCCCTGAACAGTTGGATAATGAAATAAATAATATATACTAGTAAATCTGCAGATCAGGAGCCTCAACGTCATCTTTGCAAGTCATTGTTTTTAACACTCATTGCGTAATATTCATCGTCCTACATATCGCTTTTTAAAGTTTTCAAATTACATAAATATTTATAAGAATACAAAATACTTCGTAAAGTTTCAGAAATTAAATGTGTTAAACAAGTGTTTATACACTGATGTTCTGAAATTCTGATGAGCTGCTTATTCTGGTAACTTTTTAATCAAAAATTGCATTTCTTCAGGGGGTCTCTGCCCCCCTGAACTCCCCGTAGTCTATTTAAATTTAATTCGTAATTTTTTATTGATTGTGCGGATGGTTATAGTATATCATAGATTTTTTTTACGCTGTGATTTATATGGATAAGCATAAGTTTTTTTTAATAAATTAATAAATTTAAAATTTAAAATAAAATCCTCATGTTAACCTTACGCAAACAATAAATCTTGAAGTGACGCCAAAAATGTAGCCTTAAAATCTGCTACATACGACCCAAACACAACGGCGTGCTTAAAAAAAGAAAGAAAGAAAAGAAAAATATTTTTAGTAATACAGTTTTTAATTCATAATACGATGAAATACTACTTTAGAATGCTTAAATATAAGCAGATCATTTTCATTTTACAGAAAAAATGCACGGATGAAGTCAAAGAATTCGGTCCCTGTTCCACGTGCTTGTTTTGTTTGGGCCGAATGAGGACATTTAAATCTGAGCGATAACGCACATCATATTGCAAACTGTTTTTATGGCATACTGCATCTCCATCTATCTCTTTCCTCCGTGAATAATAGTTAATTTTATTTTAGCCAAGATCTTTTTATTCCAACATCTTTTTTTTTTTTTCCGATAAATGGCGTCTAATTCACCTGCTATTCGTACTTACTCAAAACCTTTCATCTTGTTATATTAAGAAATACTTGAGAGTTTTCTTTTTATTCCCAATATGTCGCTATATTGAAAATTGTTTAAGAGAAAATATTATTCAGGGTTTTGATTTTCTTGGCAACGATTAAAGAAACATTGATAAATTTTATGAAAAAATGTCACATTATTCTCTATCTATATTATAAAGGACAAACATATCTGTGCGTAACGCATACGTCATTTTGTGAATGGCAACACTTTGAAATTTGAAATAAAATTTCGGTTTTGAAATTATATCTACGGCAAATTTTTAAACTTCTAAACATCACACATTTTAAATTTTAACACCGTCGTATTAGGAAAAAAATGCTCTTTTAAATGCATTTTGCTTGAAAGCTGTATCTCAATTTATTTTTGAGATATTAATTTTTTCGTAGTTTTTAATACAAATTTTGTAATCGTGGCAACTGAAGTACTCCATTTATATTCAAAGTAAAGGGAAAATAGTCATTATTATTTTTATTGATTATATCCTTATTGATGCCATTTTCACATTACAAATAAAAGTAACTTTTTAATAATTTTTGAACAGAAAATGATGTCAGACATTAAAAAAGAACACGCATTTTTCTTCATAAATCAGTTACATTTCAATATTTTTACATTACGCTGATACTGAGTTTGAGACGCTATGAAAAATGATTCAGTGTGTAAAAATCATGTCGTATTTAAAACAATACGATCATTTATTTTGATAAAACTAAATATTTGACTGATACTAAATGGCCAATATGACAACTAAAGGCAAATTTCTGAATGTTTTTTTTTTTCGCGGGTATTGAGATTAGAACTTAAAGTTCACATGGAAAGTTTTATCGGACAAACGTGACTTTAAGTTTGGAAATACATTCATTAATAACCTATTGCGCGTTAAAATACTTTCAAATTGTGAATTTGAGTGGTGAGTATGTAAATTATGAGAATGTGAAAATAACGTACAGTTTAGATTTTATGGGGGGGAAATATTATGTGACAAAGCGAAATACTTTTTACTGATTTTTCATCCCGTAAAAACAAACATAAGAGCCTCAATCGATAAATTCATCATTTATTCATCTTGATTACGTATTCTAATAGAGGTTAATTTTTCAATAAATTAAGCAGCTGAAGTTTGTGGAAATAATATTTTGAAAATATTATTTGTTTTAAGAGTGAGACAACCAATGTTAGAGGAATTTTTTATTGTAATTATTTTTGTAGGTTTATTATAAATTCGATCTGAAATTCCTTTCTAACATTTTAGTTCGTCGAATTTCGACGGGTTCCAACTCGTGAAAATAATGAACTTTTGTATTTTTAAGCAAAATATTTGAATAAAATAAATAAAATATTGCCTATTTTTATTTCTGGGGCTAAAATCCATCTATATGCAAAAATACAAATGCATTAATTCATCCGTTTTGGCGTTGGCTTTACTGAAACATTATAGACGCATTTATACTAATATTATTAAGACCAAATGCGTTGCTAGGCAACTGATGAAAGAAAAGGTAAAAAATGAAATATGTATTATGTCAAATTGATAAAACAAAATGCTTTATATTATTGGAAAACATGCATAAAGTTCCCCCAAAAATTATAAACCTAATTAAAAAAATCTCGCAAATATATTGACATAATTTCAAACTAAATGGAATAATTTAATAATCTTATTTAAAAATTTCAGCATCCAAAATTTACCATTTAAATCCATTTTTTATATGAGCCATTTCTTTCAACAAATGAAAATTTGAAAATCGTCTCACTTGCCATAGAAAAGCATTACAGAACAAAATAAAATGTTCTATATTTCCCGAACGAATGAACCAAATTTAATCAAAAACCATACAGCTAAGTCCGAGTACCTCATCAACATGCCCAATTAATTTCAAGCCAATCGGATGCTTTTTGCGGCAGTTATCGCGGAACAGACAGACAGACAGACAGACAAACGGAAATCAAAACTCTTACGTGTCTCCACAGTAAGCCTTCACTGACGTTTCGGCAATAATGATTCATAGGCATTCATTTGTTTATAACACTAGTAAATCTGCAGATCAGGAGCCTCAACGTCAGCTCTACAATTCATTGTTTTTAGCGCCCTTTGAGTAATATTAATCTTTCTACAAAAAACGAAATTTAAAGTTTTGAAATTACATAAACATTTATAAAACGAAAAAATATTTCGAAGGTTTCTGACATTAGAAGCGTTAAATTAAACCCCTTGTTATGTAATGGTATTCTGAAAATCTCATGAGCTACTTATTCTGGTAATTTTTAGATAATAAAGTAGATTTCTTCAGGGGGCTCTGCCCCCCTGAACCCCTTCGTAGTGTAATTTAATTTACATTTGTAATTATCAATTAATTGTGTTAATGTCCTTTAGTAAATTCTACCAATAGACGGAAACGTACATGAATTATTTTCTACAGCCCTGTATATTACGTGAAGATTTTTACGCGTCGTCTATAACATTTAAATTTAATGCAGGCAAAAAACCCTCTTAAAACTGCTCATATCACATTTCCGGGGATTAGTATGCATAGTGTGCACCATATATCCAGTTTCTGTGGAGTCCTGTATATGGTTCTATTTAAATTCTGCAAACATTTGTTAGTATACTAAATGTAATTGGGCTGGGAAATACATAACTCAAAAAAAAAAAAAAAAAAAAAAAAACACTGAAGCAATTTGCGCGCGCTCATTTTCATTTATACTTACGAATTCATTTGTGTATCCCTGTACATGGTCTATACAATATTTAAGCACTACTTATTAAGCACAAATTTACTTAACGTTAAAACGCACACCATAATCGAAAATGCTCTTCAGCAATCATCCCTAATAGACCAGAACTGTATCCGAAATTTTTTATGTGACCCTATAAATGAACGATAAATACGATACAAATCATATTCAAGCTTCTTGTAGTTAACCACAGTAATGTAATTTAATTTCATAATGTTTGAATTAGTGCAACACAATTAACACACTGACGACAGGCAATTTAATTAAATCTGGGTTTAAAAACAGTAGAAGCTCCTCCCTCTTCTGAAAGTGTCTCGGAAATTGGTTTCTGAAATATGTTTTTCATGTTTATGCAGCAGTAAATATCTTTCAATGTACGGATGTAATATATAATGTCTTACAATCTATAAAAAATATGGACAACACAATATAAATGTCTTTTCTGTAAGGTAGAAGTCACTCCCTTAGCCAAAGACGTATTCTGAATAAAAACGAGAATTCTCGTTTCCCGTCGCTAATGTGTTAAAATAAGCTGTGAAGAGTTTTTTTCCCCCCGTAGACCACATTTTAATCGACCACTTTTGTGTGACCCTGAAAAAAAAATATGCTTTGCACCCCATATACTACAAAAATGTTTCAAAAATACATATCAATTTTATTATTTTGTAACAGAGTAACATCATTAAAAAACGCCACAAAAGGATTTTCTTCAAAGATTGTAATATTATGAATACTTTTGAGTTCCCTGTACGCATGCTGTAAGTGCTACACATAACATATTTTATAGTAACCAGGTTCTAGTGCACCTTAATAAAGTATATAAAATTTCATTACGTTTAAAATTGTGTAACATTATTAAAATACACCGCAGACGATTTTTCCCAAAGACTATAATGTAACGGAATAGTTTTGAGGGCCCCTGTAATTAAGCTATGAATGCTACACTCTTCATTTTTAATACCAAACATACTTTGGCAAACCTCAATAACGTATATCAATTACATGCAATCTCGACTATATTTACGCGAGTTAAAGCACGTAGAGAAACACGGCAGGCGACAGATAGAAAAACTGAAGTCATAAATACTTTTCATCCATGTTGGAAAGTGTTAAAAAGGATTTCCATGCCTTTAACTCTACTTTTTTTTCACTAATAGCATGGTTAAACATTAGTTTAAACATCCTAATCCATGCGATAGCAATAACATATTAAAAGCCCCCCAAAATATGCATATCTGGAGATCTATAAATCTACTGGAAAATAATTCATTATCGTGCCCACTGTTAATTGCATAAATTGCATCGATTTGGCGCGATAAAATATTTTTTGTGATAGCCTTTTAATAGTACATGCAACAAATTAACGTAATTTACTAACTTCATTCATATTTGAAGCAATGATAGGCTACGAATAACAGTCGCTAGGCAACGAAGAATAGGAGAAAAAAAAAAGAAATATGTATCATGTAAAACAAGAAAATTAATTTAAAAATTCTTTATATTATTGGAATACATGTATAAATGTCCTCAAAACATTATACACGTAAATAAAAAAAATCTGATAGATACATTGATAAAACTTCAATATAATAGGAATAATTTAAAACCCTTATTTGGAATGTTAGTATCCATAATTTGACATTTAAATCCATTAATCAAACGTGCCATTTTCTTTCAACAAATGGAAATTTGAAAATCGTCTGACTTGCCGTAGAAAAGCATTATAAAGAAAAATAAAATCTTCCATATTTTCCGAACGAATGAACCAAATTTAACCAAAAACTATACAGCTACGTCCGGGTATCTCACGAATATGCTCAATTAATTTCAAGCTGATCGGGTGCTTTTTGCGGCAGTTATCGCGGAACAGACAGACAGACAGACAGACAGACGGACAGACAGACAAACGGAAATCAAAACTTTTCGTGTCTCCACAGTAAGCCTTCACTGACGTTTCGGCAATGACATTGCAAGAAACAATGGATACAAAGAAAGCACCATAGAAAGATTAACTAGTAAATCTGCAGATCAGGAGCCTCAACGTCAGCTCTACAATTCATTGTGTTTAGCACCCTTTGAGTAATATTAATCTTTCTACAAAAAACGAAATTTAAAGTTTTGAAATTACATAAACATTTATAAAACGAAAAAATACTTCAAAGGTTTCTGACATTAGAAGCGTTAAATTAAATCCCCTGTTCTTGTTATGTAATGGTATTCTGAAAATCTCATGAGCTACTTATTCTGGTAATTTTTAGATAATAAAGTAGATTTCTTCAGGGGGGCAGAGCGCCCCTGAACCCCTTCGTAGTGTAATTTAATTTACATTTGTAATTATCAATTAATTGTGTTAATGTCCTTTAGTAAATTCTACCAATAGACGGAAACGTACATGAATTCTTTTCTACAGCCCTGTATATTACGTGAAGATTTTTACGCGTCGTCTATAACATTTAAATTTAATGCAGACAAAAAACCCTCTTAAAACTGCTCATATCACATTTCCGGGGATTAGTATGCATAGTGTGCACCATATATCCAGTTTCTGCGGAATCCTGTATATGGTTCTATTTAAATTCTCAAAACATTTGTTAGTATACTAAATGTAATTGGGCTGGGAAATACATAACTCAAATTAAAAAAAAAAAAAAAAAAACACACTGAAGCAATTCGCGCTCATTTTCATTTATACTTACGAATTCATTTGTGTATCCCTGTACATGGTCTATACAATATTTAAGCACTACTTATTAAGCACAAATCTACTTAACGTTAAAACGCACACCATAATCGAAAATGCTCTTCAGCAATCATCTCTAATAGACCAGAACTGTATCCGAAATTTTTTATGTGACCCTATAAATGAACGATAAATACGATACAAAACAAATGAATTTCAAGCTTCTTGTAGTCAACCACAGTAATGTAATTTAATTTCATAATGTTTGAATTAGTGCAACACAATTAACACACTGACGACAGGGAATTTAATTAAATCTGGGTTTAAAAACAGTAGAAGCTCCTCCCTCTTCTGAAAGTGTCTCGGAAATTGGTTTCTGAGATATGTTTTTCATGTTTATGCAGCAATAAATATCTTTCAATGTACGAATGTAATACATAATGTCTTACAATCTATAAAAAATATGGACAACACAATATAAATGTCTTTTCTGTAAGGTAGAAGTCACTCCCTTAGCCAATGATGTATTCTGAATAAAAACGAGAATTCTCGTTTCCCGTCGCTAATGTGTTAAAATAAGCTGTGAAGAGTTTTTTTCCCCCGTAGACCACATTTTAATCGACCACTTTTGTGTGACCCTGAAAAAAACATATGCTTTGCACCCCATATACTACAAAAATGTTTCAAAAATACATATCAATTTTATTATTTTGTAACAGAGTAACATCATTAAAAAACGCCACAAAAGGATTTTCTTCAAAGATTGTAATATTATGAATACTTTTGAGTTCCCTGTATGCATGCTGTAAGTGCTACACATAACATATTTTATAGTAACCAGGTTCTAGTGCACCTTAATAAAGTATATAAATTTAATTACGTTTAAAATTGTGCAACATTATTAAAATACACCGCAGACGATTTTTCTCAAAGACTATAATGTAACGGAATAGTTTTGAGTGCCCCTGTAATTAAGCTATGAATGCTACACTCTTCATTTTTAATACCAAACATACTTTGGCAAACCTCACTAACGTATATCAATTACATGTAATCCCGACTATATTTACGCGAGTTAGAGCACGTAGAGAAACACGGCAGGCGACAGATAGAAAAACTGAAGTCATAAATACTTTTCATCCATGTTGGAAAGTGTTAAAAAGGATTTACATGCCTTTAACTGAACTTTTTTTTCACTTATAGCATGGTTAAACATTAGTTTAAACATCCTAATCCATGCGATAGCAATAACATATTAAAAGCCCCCAAAATATGCATATCTGGAGATCTATAAATCTACTGGAAAATAATTCATTATCGTGCCCACTGTTAATTGCATAAATTGCATCGATTTGGCACGATAAAATATTTTTTGTGATAGCCTTTTAATAGTACCTGCAACAAAAATAACGTAATTTACTAACTTCATTCATATTTGACGCAATGATAGGCTACGAATAACAGTCGCTAGGCAACGAAGAAAAGGGAAAAAAAAAGAAATATGTATCATGTAAAACAAGAAAATTAATTTAAAAATTCGTTATATTATTGGAATACATGTATAAATGTCCTCAAAACATTATACACGTAAATAAAAAAATCCGATAGATATATTGATAAAACTTCAATATAATAGGAATAATTTAAAACCCTTATTTGGAATTTTAGTATCCATAATTTGACATTTAAATCCATTAATCAAACGTGCCATTTTCTTTCAACAAATGGAAATTTGAAAATCGTCTGACTTGCCGTAGAAAAGCATTATAAAGAAAAATAAAATCTTCCATATTTTCCGAACGAATGAACCAAATTTAACCAAAAACTATACAGCTACGTCCGGGTATCTCACAAATATGCCCAATTAATTTCAAGCTGATCGGGTGCTTTTTGGTGCAGTTATCGCGGAACAGACAGACAGACAGACAGACAAACGGAAATCAAAACTTTTCGTGTCTCCACAGTAAGCCTTCACTGACGTTTCGGCAATTAAGAGCTTGAAGAATAAAAAGAAAAGGAATTTCAATCCACAAAATTCCATGTTATCCACTTTACAATATTTTCCTGATTTCTTCGAACGTTTGAAACATAAACTCAATAAATTCAATATCACCCTAGTCGCAAAACCTTCTATGAAATTAAAAAATATAATATGCAAGAAAATAGATCCAATAGAGTCAAACCAGTTATCAGGAGTATACGAAATACCTTTCACCAAAGAAGATGGAATAAAGCAGTTTTATATAGGTATGACAAGTAGAAAACTTAAAACCAGAATCAAAGAACATATAGCAGACATCAAATACAACAGAAGAACCACAGCTTTGGCCAGATTATGCAACAAAGAACCGTTACGGATCGATTTTAAAAGTAGCAAGTTAATTTACACTTCAAGATTTTATTTACCATCCATAATCCGAGAATCAATAGAGATATTTTTACGCAACAAGAATATTTGCAATGATTCAGTGTCCCTAGATTTACCTAAAATTTGGAAAGAGATGCTATATAATTTTAGTACCAATAGTAAAAATTAATCCACGCTCGCAAATAGCCAAGATAATTTTATATTTTATATTTTATGTTTTGCAATATTTTTCATTATGCATGTTGTCTCGTGACATTATTTACCATGTTATTGTTTTGTTAAATTATATGAAAACTAATCCACGTTCACAAATAACTAATTTAATTTTAATTTATTTTATGTTTGCAATATTTCATTATGCATCATGTCTCGTGACATTATTTACTATGTTTATTATTTTTAAATTATGTGAAAATATTTTCTATCGTGTATGATTTTGAAAATGTCGCCGTTGGTGCGACGAAACGATCGTCAATCTTAATAAATGATATTTTAACACTTTATAGCATTATTTTACTTAATCTGTTTATAAGTGATCATTATACATGTTTTTATTTTGATTACAAACTCTTATAATGAGTTCTTCATTTTAACATAATAATTCAGAAACGTTGAGAAGAGGTGGAGCCAATATAATTCTTTCGAAATACTGGTAATGCGATATTTAGTAACAGATAACAAAACATAATTAAACTTTGGCTAATTAACGTACAGTTTTCCATAATAAAGAATTACTCGTTTTTAATTTGTTCGAATTGTTTAAATAATAAATTCTGAAGAAAAACAAAACAAACAAAAGGCATATCCTTCTACTGATTGGCAAGTACCACAGACCAAAACGGTTTCTCTTGCCGCTACTTGTGGATATTTTCACATGGTTCTTTTTTTAAAAACTTTTTTTTTTTTTGTTTTACTGTTATATCGGTGGGTGCGATGTGGTGCAATTATTACGTTACAAAAACATTTTTTACCAGTTTAATATTATATTAGTAGAAATATTTATAAAATTCAAATTAAATTTAGCAATAATCTACCCGTTTCCCCGAGCACAATACGCGTGAACGAGAAAACAATCCAGGACATGGACAGGCAAAATTTTCAGGTTGGTTCTGTTCTTAGCTAAGTTTCCGAAAAAAAAAAAAACAAAACATGTTTTTACCATGGTAAAACTACTTTTCCTATGGTAGAGTGGTCCTGAAATCAGTGACTGTTTTTTTTTAAATATGTTTTGTGGAATAAGTGGCGATTTATAAAAATAGTGAGGTTACCATATCTTTAAATGTAACTGGATATTGGTAATATATTATTTCAAGCACTTGCTTTTATAAAACCTTTGTAAGTAGTTGAATTTAACCATAGTGTTTCATACAACCAGTACTACAACTTCAAATAAATTATTCGCTCCGCACGCCACTACATACTACTTAAAAATGTACTTCAACTTTCACTTTTGGAACAGTTGGTTCCCTGAATCTTTGGAGCACATAGAAGTCGCAACCGCTTATGTGTTTTATTCACTGTTTTTTAAATTTACATTTCTACATCACACTTTTATTTAATTGTCAAGTACCGTAAAGTAATGTACACAAATCAATATGATATTTGTGTAAATAATTGTCAATATATGTTATGTGAAGTTTTAATGTGGTCATTATGTCTTCGTAATAGTGCGCAATTACGAACGCCTAGAAAACTAAACATTCATTTAGGAAATTTAAAAAAGAAGTAGTACTTTTAATAGAAGCTGTAAAAACGTAACTTGATATACTTAATAATCTAAAATAACCGGGATCAGTAATTGAAAAAAATTATCCTCAAGCTTAAAAGTTAAGTGATCTAAATTGGCGGAAAAAGACCAATCTGGAGACGTACTATCTTTTGTCTGCGTGGTGAGCGATAAGAGTTGGGGGGAAAACAGCAGACATGCTCCTTGTTAAATAAATTTCCTGTTTTTATCTCTGTTTCTAACCTGATGAAAGTAAATTATTCCAATTACCCAAAGTTAAACTGAAAATATTCGGAATTTCAATTTCCCTTTGTTTTTAATCTTTGTATAATTCTTTATTATACCTCTCGTAAATCCAGCGCCCGGGCCAGCTGCTCCCTTTTCCGTCGCCAGAGAGAGATCCTGCCAATTTCCTGTTTTTGCGAACACAAATGTATTCAGAAATGTGCCAGAAAGTAGCCAGTCTATCGCATTAAAAAAAATTGTTTGCAAAACATTTTTGTGCTGGAGAAACGTCTTATAATCCATTTTTGGGAGATTATTAATATCAAATTAAATTTTATATTTCAAAATCAGTTTACTTTATCTTGCCAAAATTATTTATAATACGTTTTAATTACAATACTATTTTTTCTTGCTTTGTTTTTTACTCTCCATCAATTAATATAAATCATTTCGCCTTTAAAACGCTTTTTAGATTCCCATGCGGACTCTTGGCAATTGCTGTGTGACTCTCTCTCTGGCACGCGGCCTTGATTTCTTCTGGCGGCTGACATCCTTATCGCTTGCGTCAGAGCGACCCAGATGTGATTACTTCAGATCTTGTGAAATGTACTTCAACCAGCTACTTCAGTCGTCCGCGTCTTCGGTATTTCCCTTCATGTAGATGGAAAATACGAAAGGAATTACTGTGACCTCTCTCTTCCTGATACAAGCGAAGAAAAGACCTTAAAGACCTGAAAAAAAGACGTATAACTAAGAGAGTTGTATAAATGAAAGATCATCCTATTATATCATCCATACATGCACTGTATTGTAATGTATAATATTTCTTAGAAGTAATAATCCCCCATAAAGTACATTTAATTAAAAAAAAAAAAATACAAAACTTTTTCATTAATACTGTTCTCAAATTTCTTGCTCAACCAACTCAAAACTTTTTGACACATTTTCTTACTCATTTTTTTTAAACGTAAAAGCACAAAATTTGCAGGAAGTACATTAAATAATAATAAAAAAAAAATGCAAAAATTTTTCATTAAGGCGGTTCTCAAATTTCTTGCTCAACCAACTCAAAAACTTTCTGACACATTTTCTTACTCATTTTTTTTTTAAAAACCTAAAAGCACAAAATTTGCAGACTTGGCTATTGAAGCAATTTTGAATCGAATTGCGTTTTCCATTTTTTGATAAATAAATTGCTTATCGAGTTATAAAAACAGCTTTTGTCACGTGACGACAGATTTTTGTCCTTTCTCTTGCTGTCACGTCCGAAAATTCGGTTCAAAATGCCTACTTTGACACTATTTTCTGAATGATCTTTTGCGTTTATAAAAAAATGAAAAACTGCTTTCGCTTACATAGTTTCTGAAAACAAGACCTGCCATTTCATGTTTTTCCGAATAAAAATCAATTAAAAATTGCTTCCGAAAGTAGCTTTTTTGAATTGAGAACAGCCTTAATTTAATGAATTCTAAGAAATATTGCCTTACCACATCTGTACTTCATTTCTGTAATTTACATTAAAATACGTTCTAATTTTCAGTAAGGGACATGATATTTTGTTCGTCATTTAGAGGTTATCTTCTTTAACCCTTTATCTACAGAGTAAGTACCATTTATAAGTACCATTAAAATAACTTGTTATAAAATTAATTTAATTAGATGTAATACAGTTTAGAATGAGTTATAGATACATTAATTTATCTTGTTCCAAAAGCATTATTGGAACAAGATTACACAAAACAAAAATATTTTTAAAAAGATTTTTTTTTCCCTTTGCATCTTTTCAGCTTTCTTGGCGTTGGAGTGGGGGGGGGGGGGGGGGGAATTTTTCAATTCGTAAATATATCTATATTCCTATTGTAAGAACATTATATTTGTACATTTTCTGATTCCACAAAATACTAAGAAAAATATTTGAAATAAAAGATTTGAGTGGGGTTATAAATATTGAACAAAATCCCTATAAATTCAAATTTAATGAATCCTTCTAAATCCTCCAATCCTTCTAAAATCTAATAAATGATTATGTAAATCTTCTAATGTAGTTTAAACAATTCACGAAAAATGCTTTAGAAGATAAATTTCTCATGAATTCATAATTCAGTACATAAAGGCTTAAGAAAACCACTATCTCGTAACATTTTCATCTATTTTATACAGATATAATGTACATTAGTTTACATTCCTACCTCCCAATAAGAGTCTTCTTTGGGTCGAATTTTTTTTTTGTTATTGAGAGGTTGCCTTCCCTAAGAAAACCATTAAATTACAATATTATCATCTATTTTTATACAACTATTCAGTGATTAAACAGTGTATTTTATATTAAATATAAACATACAAATTCAAAGTTAATATCCATCCTCGGTGCATTAAGAATTCCTTCAATAACTCTTAATTTTAAGATACTTACAAAAGGTACAGATAAATAAATAAAATAAAAATACATCTTTAGTGAGAAATACTTTTTTACATAATTTAATAATCCGTTAACTAAGTCTGATTTCTATTTTTTGCTTGTAAAGGTAATTATTTTTTTCATTTTACGTACTTACTTTCATGATCGTCGAAGTCCATCTTTATTTTTGACATTGACATTCTCATTTTTTTCTGCATTTATTAAAGCATCAAGAAATTTTTCATCACATTACACTGTATTTCCCTATAAACACTGAACTTCTAAATACTGTCCTGACAGTTCATTGATGTATGTAGCAGTTTTCACATTCATTTTGCAATGTGGCCTCATATTATTAGCAGTTTCAACGCCCTTAATCTTTTTGCTTGATATGATAGTCCATAGTCAATGCCATCCAACGTGGCGCCATTATTTCGCCCTTTCAAATATTTCCTATTACTGTTACTAGCTTTAAGGGGACCGGGAAAGCAAAATTCAACCAAAAAATCGATTTTAACTTTTTTATATCATTAAATAGTCTAAACTTTTAGCTTTCCAACGATGTCTCACACATGTTTATACATAAAAAAATAAATGTTGAAATTATTTATTCTTTTCTAAGAGTACTTCACAGCTTAATGGCCATTTAAATCTTTAATTGACTTTTTCTCAAAACTTGGATTTTTCATTTTTATGTTCCTTTTTTTCAATACCTATTAAACTTAAGAACTCAGATTGTTTTTTAATACTTATATTATATTATATCGTATAGTTTAACACAGGGATTTAATGATTTGTTGAGAATTATTTATTTTAGGCAGTGAAATCTTACCAAAAATACTAATTTTAAAATGACTTTTAATAAATAATTAATAATTAATTTTTAGTTTCACTTAGAAAGAAAATGGTCTGTTAAAATACGTAAATTATGCTATTTAAACTACTCTAAAAAATCTAGACCTCTATCTTTCACCATTTCTGAGAAAAAGGTACATAACGTTGGTGAATTTAACATAGCGGGGATTGAGCTTTCCCGGTCCCCTTAAAAAAAAAAAAAAAATCCATTTTAAGGCTGTCCTCAAATCCAAACTGGCTACTTTCTGACACATTTTTGAACTTATTTTGTTTGTAAACCAATCAAATTGGCAGATGGCCTTAGTAAACTAGATAATCGATTTTTGTTTCGATACAGGCGGATAACTTTTCGGTAACTACTGTCAAAGTTGGCATTAATTTCCGAACACGACAGCGGAAAAAAAGGAAAATAATGTAGTTCTGAGAAAACAATAGTTTATAACTCAAGATGTAATTTATTTGTCGGAAAATGAAAAGAACTGCTCGATTACAAATGACTTCAGCAATCACGCCAGCAAGTATCATGCATGTATGTTTAAAAATGAGGGAGGAAATGTGTCAGAAAGTTTATGTTGTTGAGCAGGGAAAAATATGTTTTGAAAACCGCCTTAAGATGCTTTACTTTAAAATCATTAGTATTTGCACATTCTTCTATTACAGGTTGCATGGTTTATGAGTCCTTTCCGTGCAAAAATTTGAGATACCACCTACCGTCAAGAAATATGATATTATGAACTTTCTATCATTCATGTTCTCAGTGGAGTTTTTTTTTACATAAGGTCCTTGTATTATAGGGGCCTTATGACGATTACTGTCAGACGTACTTTAAATGTATCTGTCATGGTAGTTTAAAGCATTAATTCTATTATAGTGAGATAATATCGGTGTTGAATGCAGACATTTATCTCAGGGAGAGAATTTTGCAGCTCCTGGGGAGGGGGGGAGAAGGCAGAATGGAGTTCAGATGGTAAATTTGGGCTTTTATACCACTCAATTACAAATTTCAAGTCTTCTGGGGGGGGGGGCGTCCCACACCAGGCATCACCCCTGAATTCTTCACTGGATAATATTGTTACATGTTTCCAATAATGTGAATACTCCCTGCCACCAGCTGAGGTGCAAACTGACTTACTTAAAGGTTTGACAGGGGTACCAAACTTTATTGCTGCATGATTCACTATAAAATTTCAAATTTTTTCGCAGCTCACCTATACAGAAAATTACAGAAAATTTTATATAATCAATCCGAAGGAAAATATGAGCTTTGGCACATAACATACACGCGCAAACAGCAATAGGTAATACTAAATTGAAAATGCAGTTATCAGTACCTTTTTATACATACCAAATATGTTTATTGATAAATTTATTTAATCAAAAAATATATATGAAAAGTCAATATGATCTATGTCATTGTTTTGCACCACCAACAACCACGTGTGTGTTGGCATTGAAAACTTTTATTATTTTAGCAATAAACCGCTTTATAGACAAAGTTTAATAAAGCACTGTCTTTTCACAAAGTTATTTATCTTTTTTTAAAGGTTGTAACATGTTGTTTTTATGTTACTATTTCAGGAGATAAAATTAATTATACATTTTGGAAAATATGGGTGATCGTTTCGCGAGCTACCAAAGCATCGTATACTGTAACGATGTGACATTTTTAACAGACATTGACACTGTATATGTTGTGTGAAAGCACCCAAACTTATGTTTCAATATGTCTTGTTATCTATCTTTTCATGTAGAATCAATCGGTGCCATTGAAGATACCAAAAATTTCAATTATAATGCTTTTTTCTAGTTCTATTAAATATTAACAGATTTTTAAAAAGAGGATTGGTGCAGGGGCAAGTATATTTTACGTGAACTTTCAATTAATCATTCTAATTGCAGAACTGGCACCGGGGCGCAGGTAATCGCAACGTTTTTGCACTCTTCAAATGCTTACAGAAGGGAAATGCAGCAACGATTTCGCGGGATGTAGCCGGATCTTGACTGCCTTATACGAAACTGTTGAAAAGTATGAAAGTTTTGAATTATTTGGATATTAAAATTCTACATGGAAACGCAGAAAATTATAAAAATTTTCGCAGGTAATTCAAAGGTTTCTCACTCTTCAAATGCCTATTGATTCTATAATGAAGATACCAAAAATTTCAATTATAAAGCTTTTTTCTAGTTCTATTAAATATTAACAGATTTTTAAAAAGAGGATTGGTGCAGGGACAAGTATATTTTACGTGAACTTTCATTTAATCATTTTAATTGCAGAACTGGCACCGGGGCGCAGGTAATCGCAACGTTTTTGCACTCTTCAAATGCTTACAGAAGGGAAATGCAGCAACGATTTCGCGGGATGTAGCCGGATCTTGACTGCCTTATACGAAACTGTTGAAAAGTATGAAAGTTTTGAATTATTTGAATATTAAAATTCTACATGGAAACGCAGAAAATTATAAAAATTTTCGCAGGTAATTCAAAGGTTTCTCACTCTTCAAATGCCTATTGATTCTATAATGAAGATACCAAAAATTTCAATTATAATGCTTTTTTCTAGTTCTATTCAAATATTAACAGATTTTTTAAAAATAGGATTGATGCAGGGGCAAGTATATTTTACGTGAACTTTCATTTAATCATTCTAATTGCAGAACTGGCACCGGGGCGCAGGTAATCGCAACGTTTTTGCACTCTTCAAATGCTTACAGAAAAGAAATGCAGCAACGATTTCGCGGGATGTAGCTGGATCTTGACTGCCTTATACGAAACGGTTGAAAAGTATGAAAGTTTTGAATTATTTGGATATTAAAATTCTACATGGAAACGCAGAAAATTATAAAAATTTTCGCAAGTAATTCAAAGGTTTCTCACTCTTCAAATGCCTATTGAAGGAAAATGCAGCAACGATTTCGCGGGATGTAGCCGTATCATGACTGCCTAATACGAAATGGTTGAAAAGTATGAAAGTTTTGAATTATTTGGCTATTAAATTTGTACATGGAAACGCAGAAAATTATAAAAAGTTTCGCAGGTAATTCAAAGGTTTCTCATTCTTCAAATGCCTATTGAAGGAAAATGCAGCAACGATTTCGCGGGATGTAGCCGGATCTTGACCGCCTAATACGAAACGGTTGAAAAGTATGAAAGTTTTGAATTATTTGGCTATTAAAATTCTACATGGAAACGCAGAAAGTTATAAAAATTTTCGCAGGTAATTCAAAGGTTTCTCACTCTTCAAATGACTATTGAAGGAAAATGCAGCAACGATTTCGCGGGATGTAGCCGGATCTTGACTGCCTAATACGAAACGGTTCAAAAGTATGAAAGTTTTGAATTATTTGGCTATTAAAATTCTACATGGAAACGCAGAAAATTATAAAAATTTTCGCAGGTAATTCAAAGGTTTCTCACTCTTCAAATGCCTATTGAAGGAAAATGCAGCAACGATTTCGCGGGATGTAGCCGTATCATGACTGGCTAATACGAAATGGTTGAAAAGTATGAAAGTTTTGAATTATTTGTCTATTAAAATTCTGCATGGATACGCAGAAAATTATAAAAATTTTCGCAGGTAATTCAAAGGTTTCTCACTCTTCAAATGCCTATTGAAGGAAAATGCAGCAACGATTTCGTGGGATGTAGCCGGATCGTGACAGCCTAATACGAAACGGTTGAAAAGTATGAAAGTTTTGAATTACTTGGATATTAAAATTCTGCATGGAAACGCAGAAAATTATAACAATTTTCGCAGGTAATTCAAAGGTTTCTCACTCTTCAAATGCCTATTGATTCTATAATGAAGATACCAAAAATTTCAATTATAATGCTTTTTTCTAGTTCTATTCAAATATTAACAGATTTTTAAAAAGAGGATTGGTGCAGGGGCAAGTATATTTTACGTGAACTTTCATTTAATCATTCTAATTGCAGAACTGGCACCGGTGCGCAGGTAATCGCAATGTTTTTGCACTCTTCAAATGCTTAGAGAAGGGAAATGCAGCAACGATTTCGCGGGATGTAGCTGGATCTTGACTGACTTATACGAAACGGTTGAAAAGTATGAAAGTTTAGAATTATTTGGATATAAAAATTCTGCATGGAAACGCAGAAAATTATAAAAATTTTCGCAGTTAATTCAAAGGTTTCTCACTCTTCAAATGCCTATTGAAGGAAAATGCAGCAACGATTTCGCGGGATGTAGCCGGATCTTGACTGCCTTATACGAAACGGTTGAAAAGTATGAAAGTTTTGAATTATTTGGCTATTAAAATTCTACATGGAAACGCAGAAAATTATAAAAATTTTCGCAGGTAATTCAAAGGTTTCTCACTCTTCAAATGACTATTGAAGGAAAATGCAGCAAGGATTTCGCGGGATGTAGCCGTATCATGACTGCCTAATATGAAATGGTTGAAAAGTATGAAAGTTTTGATTTATTTGGCTATTAAAATTCTACATGGAAACGCAGAAAATGATAAAAATTTTCGCTGGTAATTCAAAGGTTTCTCACTCTTCAAATGCCTATTGAAGGAAAATGCAGCAACGATTTCGCGGGATGTAGCCGGATCGTGACTGCCTAATACGAAACGGTTGAAGAGTATGAAAGTTTTGAATTATTTGGCTAATAAAATTCTACATGGAAACGCAGAAAATTATAAAAATTTTCGCAGGTAATTCAAAGGTTTCTCACTCTTCAAATGCCTATTGAAGGAAAATGCAGCAACGATTTCGCGGGATGTAGCCGTATCATGACTGCCTAATACGAAATGGTTGAAAAGTATGAAAGTTTTGAATTATTTGGCTATTAAAATTCTACATGGAAACGCAGAAAATTATAAACATTTTCGCAGGTAATTCAAAGATTTCTCACTCTTCAAATGCCTATTGAAGGAAAATGCAGCAACGATTTCGCGGGATGTAGCCGGATCTTGACTGCCTAATACGAAACGGTTGAAAAGTATGAAAGTTTTGAATTATTTGGCTATTAAAATTCTACATGGAAGCGCAGAAAATTATAAAAATTTTCGCAGGTAATTCTAAGGTTTCTCACTCTTCAAATGCCTATTGAAGGAAAATGCAGCAACGATTTCGCGGGATGTAGCCGTATCATGACTGCCTAATACGAAATGGTTGAAAAGTATGAAAGTTTTGAATTATTTGTCTATTAAAATTCTGCATGGATACGCAGAAAATTATAAAAATTTTCGCAGGTAATTCAAAGGTTTCTCACTCTTCAAATGCCTATTGAAGGAAAATGCAGCAACGATTTCGTGGGATGTAGCCGGATCGTGACTGCCTAATACGAAACGGTTGAAAAGTATAAAAGTTTTGAATTACTTGGCTATTAAAATTCTGCATGGAAACGCAGAAAATTATAAAAATTTTCGCAGGTAATTCAAATGTTTCTTACTCTTCAAATGCCTATTGCAGGAAAATGCAGCAACGATTTCGCGGGATGTAGCCGTATCATGACTGCCTAATACGAAATGGTTGAAAAGTATGAAAGTTTTGAATTATTTGTCTATTAAAATTCTGCATGGATACGCAGAAAATTATAAAAATTTTCGCAGGTAATTCAAAGGTTTCTCACTCTTCAAATGCCTATTGAAGGAAAATGCAGCAACGATTTCGTGGGATGTAGCCGGATCGTGACAGCCTAATACGAAACGGTTGAAAAGTATGAAAGTTTTGACTTATTTGGATATTAAAATTCTGCATGGAAACGCAGAAAATTATAACATGTTTCGCAGGTAATTCAAAGGTTTCTCACTCTTCAAATGCCTATTGATTCTATAATGAAGATACCAAAAATTTCAATTATAATGCTTTTTTCTAGTTCTATTCAAATATTAACAGATTTTTAAAAAGAGGGTTGGTGCAGGGGCAAGTATATTTTACGTGAACTTTCATTTAATCATTCTAATTGCAGAACTGGCACCGGGACGCAGGTAATCGCAATGTTTTTGCACTCTTCAAATGCTTAGAGAAGGGAAATGCAGCAACGATTTCGCGGGATGTAGCTGGATCTTGACTGCTTTATACGAAACGGTTGAAAAATATGAAAGTTTAGAATTATTTGGATATTAAAATTCTGCATGGAAACGCAGAAAATTATAAAAATTTTCGCAGGTAATTCAAAGGTTTCTCACTCTTCAAATGCCTATTGAAGGAAAATGCAGCAACGATTTCGCGAGATGTAGCCGGATCTTGACTGCCTTATACGAAACGGTTGAGAAGTATGAAAGTTTTGAATTATTTGGCTATTAAAATTCTACATGGAAACGCAGAAAATTATAAAAATTTTCGCAGGTAATTCAAAGGTTTCTCACTCTTTAAATGACTATTGCAGGAAAATGCAGCAACGATTTCGCGGGATGTAGCTGGATCTTGACTGCCTTATACGAAACGGTTGAAAAATATGAAAGTTTAGAATTATTTGGATATTAAAATTCTGCATGGAAACGCAGAAAATTATAAAAATTTTCGCAGGTAATTCAAAGGTTTCTCACTCTTCAAATGCCTATTGAAGGAAAATGCAGCAACGATTTCGCGGGATGTAGCCGGATCTTGACTGCCTTATACGAAACGGTTGAGAAGTATGAAAGTTTTGAATTATTTGGCTATTAAAATTCTACATGGAAACGCAGAAAATTATAAAAATTTTCGCAGGTAATTCAAAGGTTTCTCACTCTTCAAATGACTATTGAAGGAAAATGCAGCAACGATTTCGCGGGATGTAGCCGTATCATGACTGCCTAATACGAAATGGTTGAAAAGTATGAAAGTTTTGATTTATTTGGCTATTAAAATTCTACATGGAAACGCAGAAAATTATAAAAATTTTCGCAGGTAATTCAAAGGTTTCTCACTCTTCAAATGCCTATTGAAGGAAAATGCAGCAACGATTTCGCGGGATGTAGCCGGATCGTGACTGCCTAATACGAAACGGTTGAAAAGTATGAAAGTTTTGAATTATTTGGCTATTAAAATTCGACATGGAAACGCAGAAAATTATAAAAATTTTTGCATGTAATTCAAAGGTTTCTCACTCTTCAAATGCCTATTGAAGGAAAATGCAGCAACGATTTCGCGGGATGTAGCCGTATCATGACTGCCTAATACGAAATGGTTGAAAAGTATGAAAGTTTTGAATTATTTGGCTGTTAAAATTCTACATGGAAACGCAGAAAATTATAAAAATTTTTGCATGTAATTCAAAGGTTTCTCACTCTTCACATGCCTATTGAAGGAAAATGCAGCAACGATTTCGCGGGATGTAGCCGGATCTTGACTACCTAATACGAAACGGTTGAAAAGTATGAAAGTTTTGAATTATTTGGCTATTAAAATTCTACATGGAAACGCAGAAAATTATAAAAATTTTTGCATGTAATTCAAAGGTTTCTCACTCTTCAAATGCCTATTGAAGGAAAATGCAGCAACGATTTCGCGGGATGTAGCCGTATCATGACTGCCTAATACGAAATGGTTGAAAAGTATGAAAGTTTTGAATTATTTGGCTGTTAAAATTCTACATGGAAACGCAGAAAATTATAAAAATTTTCGCAGGTAATTCAAAGGTTTCTCACTCTTCACATGCCTATTGAAGGAAAATGCAGCAACGAATTCGCGGGATGTAGCCGGATCGTGACAGCTTAATACGAAACGGTTGAAAAGTATGAAAGTTTTGAATTACTTGGATATTAAAATTCTGCATGGAAACGCAGAAAATTATAACAATTTTCGCAGGTAATTCAAAGGTTTCTCACTCTTCAAATGCCTATTGATTATATAATGAAGATACCAAAAATTTCAATTATAATGCTTTTTTCTAGTTCTATTCAAATATTAACAGATTTTTAAAAAGAGGATTGGTGCAGAGGCAAGTATATTTTACGTGAACTTTCATTTAATCATTCTAATTGCAGAACTGGCACCGGGGCGCAGGTAATCGCAATGTTTCTGCACTCTTCAAATGCTTACAGACGGGAAATGCAGCAACGATTTCGCGGGATGTAGCTGGATCTTGACTGCCTTATACGAAGCGGTTGAAAAGTATGAAAGTTTTGAATTATTTGGCTATTAAAATTCTACATGGAAACGCAGAAAATTATAAAAATTTTCGCTGGTAATTCAAAGGTTTCTCACTCTTCAAATGCCTATTGAATGAAAATGCAGCAACGATTTCGCGGGATGTAGCCGGATCGTGACTGCCTAATACGAAACGGTTGAAAAGTATGAAAGTTTTGAATTATTTGGCTATTAAAATTCTACATGGAAACGCAGAAAATTATAAAAATTTTCGCTGGTAATTCAAAGGTTTCTCACTCTTCAAATGCCTATTGAAGGAAAATGCAGCAACGATTTCGCGGGATGTAGCCGGATCGTGACTGCCTAATACGAAACGGTTGAAAAGTATGAAAGTTTTGAATTATTTGGCTATTAAAATTCTACATGGAAACGCAGAAAATTATAAAAATTTTTGCATGTAATTCAAAGGTTTCTCACTCTTCAAATGCCTATTGAAGGAAAATGCAGCAACGATTTCGCGGGATGTAGCCGTATCATGACTGCCTAATACGAAATGGTTGAAAAGTATGAAAGTTTTGAATTATTTGGCTGTTAAAATTCTACATGGAAACGCAGAAAATTATAAAAAATTTCGCAGGTAATTCAAAGGTTTCTCACTCTTCACATGCCTATTGAAGGAAAATGCAGCAACGATTTCGCGGGATGTAGCCGGATCTTGACTACCTAATACGAAACGGTTGAAAAGTATGAAAGTTTTGAATTATTTGGCTATTAAAATTCTACATGGAAACGCAGAAAATTATAAAAATTTTTGCATGTAATTCAAAGGTTTCTCACTCTTCAAATGCTTATTGAAGGAAAATGCAGCAACAATTTCGCGGGATGTAGACGTATCATGACTGCCTAATACGAAATGGTTGAAAAGTATGAAAGTTTTGAATTATTTGGCTGTTAAAATTCTACATGGAGACGCAGAAAATTATAAAAATTTTCGCAGGTAATTCAAAGGTTTCTCACTCTTCACATGCCTATTGAAGGAAAATGCAGCAACGAATTCGCGGGATGTAGCCGGATCGTGACAGCTTAATACGAAACGGTTGAAAAGTATGAAAGTTTTGAATTATTTGGCTATTAAAATTCTACATGGAAACGCAGAAAATTATAAAAATTTTTGCATGTAATTCAAAGGTTTCTCACTCTTCAAATGCTTATTGAAGGAAAATGCAGCAACAATTTCGCGGGATGTAGACGTATCATGACTGCCTAATACGAAATGGTTGAAAAGTATGAAAGTTTTGAATTATTTGGCTGTTAAAATTCTACATGGAAACGCAGAAAATTATAAAAATTTTCGCAGGTAATTCAAAGGTTTCTCACTCTTCACATGCCTATTGAAGGAAAATGCAGCAACGAATTCGCGGGATGTAGCCGGATCGTGACAGCTTAATACGAAACGGTTGAAAAGTATGAAAGTTTTGAATTATTTGGCTATTAAAATTCTACATGGAAACGCAGAAAATTATAAAAATTTTCGCTGGTAATTCAAAGGTTTCTCACTCTTCAAATGCCTATTGAATGAAAATGCAGTACCGATTTCGCGGGATGTAGCCGGATCTTGACTGCCTTATACGAAACGGTTGAAAAGAATGAAAGTTTTAAATTATTTGGCTATCAAAATTCTGCATGAAAACACAGAAAATTATAAAAATTTCGCAGGTAATCCAAACGTTTCTCGCTCCCCAAATGTCTACAGAAGGGGAATGCACCAATGATTTTGCGGGATATAGACGGATCTTGTCTTTACAATACGAAACGTTTGAAAATTATAAAATTTAAAAAACCATACATAACCATCAAATCCCAATTAATTAATCAAATAGGCTCAGAATATTGCTCAAAAAATGAAAAAAAATTACGACAATACAAAAAATTAGTGTTACATAACAATTTGTCTACATCAGTTGATCATTTTTGGTTTTAACCAGTTTGTTCCACTTTTTTTGTACAACTCCTTCTAAAAACAGCGCTATGAAAGGGAAACACTATATACCGTTTCTCATGCAAAGTGACTTATAGAACAACCTATCGACAAATCTTTGAAAAATACATACTGTTTTTCACTCATGTTGTGGAAATTCGTTGATTCGGGCTCTGTGCATCGTCGGCAACCTACGTGGGTGACATCGCCTCCACGAGAAGATATCGTTGTCGACCCGGTTCAGATTCGTCACGTAGATAATGACTACTGTTGTGTCCCGATTTGCGTGACATCAAAAGTCCCGAATTTTCTTGATGTATAAACTCTTTTAAATTCCTTTTAGCAACCTGCTATTTGTTAGTCTGCTACAAGTGGAACTTAATACGGTAAAACCTGCGAAGACAGAACCTATCTAAAGTGGAAAATTTTTATTCTTCCTTCCACAGGAATACCTAACAAATCTACCAGTCTAGATGGAATACTGTCTAAAACGAAATGTTTTGCGGTTCCTAACGATTCTGTTTTCACAAGTTTTACTGTACTTATTTCAGTACACCCTATGTAAACGGAACCTGTTTATAACAAAATTCTGTTTTAAAAGTAAAAATTTCATTGTGCCTACAGCAGGAATAGTGTACAATTGCACTTGCAAAATTGGAATTTTGTTTCAGTCCCTAGCAATTCTGCTGTCACAGATTTTACTGTATAAGTTTGTTGATTTATTTAGTATAATAAAGATTACTAAGACAGAATCGCAAGTAGCAGGAGAAAAATCCATTTTAAAACGGCTTTCGTCTTAGCAAGTATGTGTGGTATTCCTCCTGTAGGGAACTGCGAAATTTTCCCGTTTAAAGATATAATTCTGTTATAGGCAGGTTCCGGTTTAATAGGATTAACTGTAGTCTATGTCTTCATTTAGAAGCGACTGTCTTATTTTTCCTGTCCCACTGTCCCGTTTTTTGTGACATTGCACATGGCAACACTAGTCGTGACCCATAATTTGTCTCTATCAACCAAACTCATTAATGCTTTTTTCTCTTGTCAGAAAAGTTCATTCTTAAAATTTACTTCCGGTTACTTCAACGATGGAATTTTTAAAGAAGGAACCATTCTCTGTTCAAACTTTGTCAATTTTATAAATGAATAATACAAATGTATATTAAAAAAAAAATTAATCCTTCTAACTGTGCCGTACATAGAAATACATTGAAAGCAAATGCATTATGTTCTATATAAATAGAATGAGACTAAAAAATTCGTCCCGCAAATAGATATGTGGGTTGTCTCTTATGAGAGGTACGGGTGCGCATTTTTTTCTCCGACAAATAGCGTAATATTGTAGGTTTTTGATTTGGATGGGACACAAATATATATATTTTTTTTTGTTCCAGAACGATTTAACACTCTCTAAAAGGGACTATTTTATTGCAAACATGTTAGAATATTGTTCAAAGGTGCATCAGCACACTATATTGGCGAAAAATTTCGAAAGTTGAAATTGTATGTTTTAAATTATTAAGCAATAGGGATTTCTATATTTATCTAGAAGTCTTTATTTTAAATAACAGAAATAAAAGCGTACAGTCGTGGAAAAAAAAAGTAAATACCCCCTATTAACTTCGAAACTAATTATAATAGAAGAAAGTTACTTTTACCAATTGATTGGAAATAAAGTCTACTTTTAAATGATGTACATAAAATTTGCTTAGGGGGCCATCTACAAATGAAAAACACACCAAAATACGTTTTTTATATGGCAACACCCATTTGGACACTATATTTTAAATCTTTGGTTCAAACTATGCCTAGAAGCGAAATTTCTAGTCATTTGAATGCTAAGTTTTTGAATTATAAATGTTCAAAATTTAGAACTTCTAATGTTAAATTATATTTTCATATTTTTATTAAAAACTCCTGAAATTGTAATCCTAATGTGATAATTTTGTGTGAGGCTATAATACTAAAAATCCCAAACATAAATACATTGAACTCGTAATTAAAAAAAAATTCAATATGAATTATAAAATTAATATTCGAAAAAAATTAATTTCAACATACATTTTTTTTGATAGATTTATATTTATTATGTTCTGCTTTATGCGAATTCTCAATTTCAAATTTTTCTTTCAAGTAGTTTTGCCAATTATGATTAAAAAAAAAGTCAAAATGATGTTTAACAGGGCCGTCTATGATGTGCAGAAAAGCATAATTTGAAAAAAATATATTTTACTCATTTTATTGAAATATTTGGGCTGACAATAGCCGAAACAAATTAAGCAAGTGAAATGATCCAATTGGCAAGAAAAAGTACATTAATAGAAGTGACATAGCCATTCTGTAGCTTTTCAATAATTGAGTTCGAACTTCAATTTGGATTATGCCGTTTAAACAGGCTCATTTTCAAATAATTATTTTCTCGGGAAATAATCGTACAGATTTCATGAAAATTTGTATTTTGGCTAATTGAAGTGAGTAGAATTTATTTATGGTGTCGAAATTGGGTATTGCTATTGAAAAAATGAAGTTTTGGTTCGTTTTAATATGTATAACCCCCCCCCCCCCCTCCCCAATAAGCAGATTTGATATACATCATTTAAAAGTAGGCTTATTTCCAATCGTTTGGTACTTGTAACTTTCTTATACGATAATTTGTTGCAGATTCAGCAGGGGGTGTTTACTTTTTTTTCTACGACAGTACATCCACTTATGAAATAATATAAGCACAATTCCGTTTTTTCTTCTTCCTCTAAATCAGCTATTATTATTTTTTCTTTTGTATCTTCATATTATGAGTTCCAAAGCATTGCTGTGGTAAGTATAACAGGTTATGTTTTGCTTATTTAGCTGCATGTTATGTGAGATAATATATTTTTAGTAATAAGTGGTATTCGTGCCAACTGATGATTATATAGGGTAAATCCGGGAGAGTCGGCGCATACGGGATAGATGACGCACCCCTTGTATTTCTTGCAATTATCGATAGATGGTCGTCAAACAAACAGTATACTGTGTGTAATGAGATTATTTTAACCAGTGTATAGCGTGAATCCCATTTCGATGTTTACTTGTAGAAGTACAATCTTTAATTTGACGTAAGTGCATGATTTCACTGTCCAAACTTTTAAACACGTTATGTTTAAAAAATTTTCATACACTAATTATTAAATGCATGCATGATTTCTAAGTCAAAACTAAGTGTAACGTTTGTATAGAGTACTGTGTGTATGGTTACGCCATTCCCCTAAGCGATGGCAGGTAACTGTGATGGCCGACGTCTGCACCATGCAAAATGGAATACATGCCGCACTGCTATTCCGGTATACATGCCGCAGTTTCTTTTGTACGGGATGATTAAATGTTATTAACTTTTCCTTTTCTTTTTGCACAGACTAACCATGTTAGGCATGTTATCAAGTTTACTAAAACCAAAGGAGAAAAAGGAGAAAATAAAAAGTAAGAAGTGCAAGAAAGATGCAAGTCAAGATGATAATAATGAAAAATTGGATTACGCGTAACGCTGACGTTTTTTGAAAACTACTCCAAAAAAGAGGAAGTGTAATTGGCTTCGTTGCATCATGCGTTTTGTATGTTGTTACATAAAGACTGTACTTTTTCGACACTTTTTCTGCAGATTGTAGTCGAAAAAACAGGTCTCTTAACCCATTATTGACTATAGGTGCATATAAGCACCTTCATAAAGAGCTTACAAAATTTGTTTCTGGAGCCAGTAAAAAAGAAAAGTAATATTTGCTTTGTTTAATTTGAGCATTTTCATGATTATTTAAGTAAAGGCAACCTCTTTTAAAAAAGTGGTACCAACCGAATGATATTTGTATAAAAGCCACCGGTCCCGAAAGGGTTAACAAATAAATTATTTAAACACAATTTTACTTTTTTTCTTTTCCCTTTCTAATACATTGATGTTACGTTGTTGCTGAAATAACAATTAAAATTTAATGTAAAAAAAAAAAAGTCTATAATTTTAATAGTGAAAGTAGGCTACAATTATTAATTTGAATCTACTAATACGTTTCATTGTACTCATTTAGCTTCATTTTGTTATTACATCGTTAATTATAGTCCAGATATGAATTTTTTTTTAAATATTTTTATTTATAATTTCATTCTGTTCTTATTACAAGCACGGCATAACTACCGCACAAGTGCGGCGCTTCAACCTGAATGTGCGGGTGACGCGCCGTAGTGTAATGTTTCAGAAAAAATTGTTAAAAATATTAATAATTTGTTTTGAATTTTTTTCTCGCAGTACACGCGTTGTATATTTAACATTAAATAGCACAGCATGATTTTTTTAATTTTATGTCCACCATGGGAGTTTATACACAAATTAAAAAAAAATGTGCGGCATAAATCCCGAAATTACCCTACTATGTGTTGCTATATTTGTCATCTTTATTTCAATTCATTATATTTTCCTACTACATTTTGTTCCATTTGTGATTATTTCCTTTTTATGTCAATTTTATTTGATATCATCCATTGTATTAAAATATTTAGGGTTGTCAATATTTTAAGATTTTCTAGTGGGTTATATATGTCAAGTAGCTTTACTTTTATATATGTTTTAGTACAACGATTAATATATAATATTACTATATGCCATCTTCGTTTAGAGTTTTAGTTAATATTGTTATATGAATTTGTAAGATAAATTTTGATTCAAAGATATTTTATATATACAGGGTGATTCAATACTCATCGTTCATATTTCGTGGAGAGGTAGTGAATACGTCAGGAAACCGATTTTACATTGGAAAGTATGTCCGCAAATATACGCAAGCATATGTAGAGGGCGCTGTGAATACCAAACCTTCCATTGCATGCTGATCATTGTTTTCACTTTCTTAAAGGTAGTATTATTTCATTTCCTATTTTCACTTCTCATTTGGACTTCCATGAAACCTTTTACATCTTTAAGAACTCCAAAAATCTCGTTAATGATCTTTATTTAACGCCTGCATTATATGACGCTTGGAAACTTCTCGTTTAATTTTGCTCTTTCCGGTTCTTTTAACCTTTATTTATTTATTTTTAATTGGTTTGTTTTTTACTTTATTTTTATTTTTATTTTATTTATTTTTTGTTAGTTTATTTTATTCTTTGTTTTTAACTTTCTTTGTTCATGAATTTTTAAATTTTAGTTTCACCAGAATTCTTAAACGTCATAATTTATATAATATATAAAACTCCTTTACAACTATATTACCCAGAATATTTTTAAATCATGATTTCTGTTTACAGTTAATTTTATACTTTCGTCCATATATCATATCATAGGTAATTTACTATTTTTGCTTAAAGAAGATTCCATAAAAAAAAATCCATAAAAAAATACAAATGAAATAAAATATGCGAACCTATTGTAATTTATAACAGTGTTCATGGTTCGTACGGATACCTTTATTTTCAAGGCAAAATATCAATAATTTTTTTATAGAAAAATAAATCTAGTTTTTAAACGCGCGAAAATTCGCCTTATTTAAGGAGAGATTTTCCATAAGAAAATGCTAGTACCAAAGAAATTTTTAGTCTAGAAATTCAAGCACCCGTACGAGCCCTGATGTTTAAAATAAAAAATATAATAATGTCATAAGTAAATAATGAACATGGGATAACAATTCGTAGATGAAGCATCTACTACTATATCACCCAATATTCGGATACGCTGTCATCACTTGAGGTGTAAGCTGTACTTTTACTTCCAATTCTAAAAAACTAAATGGCATTTGAAATAATGCCTTGATCAGGATAATTTGGTATAGGGACTCTAAAACTTATTTCATCAAAATCCACGCGTAACATGTCTGGGGATCCCCTTGTAGGCTTCAATCGATTTCTCATTTAAATGTACGAAGTTTGTCAAACTGCTTTTTTGAATAATTTCGTAATCATGAACTGCACTAAAGTGCATATCGTACGTACAGTTATGCGATCTGAAATATATATTATTACTATCTGGCTCAGACAAGAAAAACTCTCAGTAGATTTTCTGATTCCGGAGGTTCCAAAACTTGCAGGGAAAGAGCAGAAAAGGGTACAATAATTCTCAGAATGATGGATTGAACGGGAGAAAAGAAAATGCCGGACTTCTCTAAAATAAAGTCGACTGACCAGTTACTCTGGCAACAGGACCGAGCCAAGACCAGTTCCAGAGTCTTTCTTGCCTGAGCCAGACAGTACAATGTTTCATTCGTGCAACTCTTTCTCGCTTCATGTGGGATTATTTTCAACACTAAATGGAATCCTTAAATGAAAGAAACTTCCGGAACATTTGGCGAGTAATCGCTGCTAAGTATTTAAAAAAGTTCTGAAAAGCTCCAGAAGTGAGAAAACTAATTTTAAAGCACTCTTATTGGTAGAATTCGAGCCAATCTCTATTGAAGGAGAACTACAAATAACGATAAGTTCATCCTTTATAAAGATACGAGACATGCAGGTACACTACTCTGCAAAAAAGACAAATGTTTCTTATTTTGCAAAAATAGAATACAACTACGGACGAAATGATACAACCCTCATGATTCCGAAACTTTTAGAAACCTCAGAAAACAATATACGAGTATTTTCATCATTTAAGGGAACCGAGAACCTTTATTTGAGCAAAAATCGATCTAAAAATCGAAAATTATTTTGTGCATAATAATTATTTCTTAGTTTGTTCTGAGCCATTTTGAAAAAACCGCATGCAGATGCGATTATGTTTCGCAAAGTTACATGCGTTTGAATGTTGTACTCAAACAATTTTTCGACCCTTTAATATACTTTCAATCTGCTTTTCTCAAAACTGATTTTCAAGCATTTTTTCATTTTTTGAAATGCTCCATGCGTCATAATTTTTGATAAAAATTCATGAAATTGATACGGAAGAATCTTGATATTGCTTACAAAGAAACTGTGCATGCATTTTAAATTTGGACTTCATTAAGATAGTTAAATTTGATTTTTAACTTGTTAAAAGGGAAAATTTTGATGACAATCGATATCGAATTCAGAAAAAAAAATCTCTAAAAAATTAACTATTCAAGAGATTAAAAAATTAACGCATAGATTTGTTTGCAATAGAGTTTTGAGTGATTAAAATCCAAAATCGAGGAAATATCTAAAAAATTTATAAAGCATGGAGCATTTTAAAATTTTGGTTTAAAATTTTATTTTACTTTTAAATTCATAAAATTATAATTGGATTTGAAATTTCTTTTAAGGTGTCCTATATACATATGGTGAAATGTATCTTTCCACAAAATTTCATATCTCTATGATGGAAATTAAAAAAGTTAAAATTTTAACGTCCATTGTCCCCTTAACGAAAACATTTGAAAACGAAGTTCCTTTTGCTTCCACTGATTTTTGAAAAAGTTTCCAAGTAGTTTTTATAGTTTCAAGTAGCTTTATAGTTGTATTAATGAGTTTTCTCTAACTGGAATGTCGGTTTTACTATGCTATTTATTCTCAATTAAACATTTAAGGTGCGTAATTGAATTTATACGTGCTAGAGTAACAAAATAATATTGATGTTAATGTTACTGTTAATTTACAATGATTTTCTGTAAAATATGTTTGTGGAACATGAAAATGTTTATCTGAGAACGAAAAGCATCGAAACACCTCATATTCCTGGAATAGAAACAGATTAATTCATTAAAAAAACAACTGAAACATTTCCGAATATAAATGGCAGTAAAAGGAACTTTGTTTTTATAAATGCTTCTTTAAATCTCGAAAATATAATGGTTTTTGAGGTTTCTAAAGATTAAGAATGCTTTTCGGGATCGCGAGTATCTTGGAAAAGGTTATTGTATATTTTCGTTTGTGGTTACATTGTGTTTTCCCATTTTTAGAAACATTTGTCTTTTTTACATTGTACTTTATTTTTAAATGCATAAAATTATTTCTTAAAATGCTAACAATATTTAACAACCTCACTACGTGCCCACTTAAGTTAAGACAAAACGCAACCTATCCTGTATGATTTTTGCAAAATGATTACGACAGTTTTCAAGAAACTGAAAATTATCAGTAATTAAAACTAAATTTGATTTAGGCAATATGGAAAACTTTAGCACTCTTGTGAAATTTTGAAAAGTCAATATATACGAATACAAACCTTGATTCCAAAATTTCATTTAGCTTTAATAATGCTAATAACATTTATCAAGCCGAAAAAAAATGCTTGCCCCTTTAACCCTCTCGTTGCGCAACCCGAGAGTTTTTCGGGCAACCTAAAAGTAAGAAAATTCGCGCAACCATGGGGATGCATTTTTTCCGTCTAATTAAGCCTCCTTGATTATTCCCACCAGTAACTTTTTATTGTAAATTTTGCCTTATCTAATCGGAGCATTTTCCCGATTAAATCAGGCGAAAATTTTTGTTTTGAAAAACCGGTGACAAAAGAATAAAAATTCTTAAAAGACTCTCTTCGCGAAGAATTAAATACGCAATTTTTGAAGCTATTTTGATAAAACAATTATGCAGCGAGAGGGTTAACAGAAGACAAAACGCAACGTACTCTGGATGATTTTTAGAAAAGGATTAGGGCACTTTTCAAGAACTAGAAAATTATCAGTAATTAAAACTAAATTTGCTTTAGGTATTATGGAAAACTTTAGCACTCTTGTGAAATTTTGAAAAGTCAGTATTTACGAATGCAAATCTTGACTCCAAAATTTAATTTAGCTTTAATAATGCTAATAATATTTATCAAGCCGAAAATATACCCCTTTAACAGAAGACAAAACGCAACGTACTCTGGATGATTTTTAGAAAAGGATTAGGCATTTTTCAAGAAACTGGAAATTATCAGTAATCAACCCCTTGAAAGTCGTCGACTAAATCGAGTTACGAATCATATTACGAATACAACCTAGGCTCTAAAATTTCATTTAGCTTTAATCAAGTAGTTGAACTGATCGGAAATCGGCTGAGCTGATTTCCTATAATTTTCCAAGATATCACAAAATTAGATTGCATGTATGAAATTATCTCCTCGACTGCGATCACATATGATGTGTACGTACATGGTTAAAATTACCCAGTGCATATTCATAGCGTTCATACTACTATTTTCCTTTACTAAAATTTGGCTTATTTAATGCCAGAAATTTTGTGTTTAAATAAATTTATGATTTGTATTCGAAAATAGAAACAGAAATCATAGAAATCCTACGAAACTTACTAGGTGCCTTTCGACTGTGACGTATTGAAGGTTTACCAAACATAATGAGAAATATCTCATTAGAAAGAGTGGAAATGATAAATGTTGGAGTTATTCAAGTGAGCAGGAAACTTTCAGAAAACAAGCCGAATAGTTAATTTCCTTTTAATTACTAATGTCATTAAGGCAAAAAAAAAGGCCTTTTCTACAAAATTCTCATTGCGTTTGAACCGGAGCTAATTAATGGAAGTCTTTTTTAGAAGATATACAGAGCATCTTATGTAATTTAATTAATAGCAGATAAAAATCAGTGCATCATGAGAAACTTTTATAAGAAGCATTGGGGTGCTCACTGAGAAACTGACATTTACCAGCGATTGTAATTAATCAATTTCTTTTAGTTAGACTCGGTGTCACCAAAGTGGTCGATGTGATATTAAATAGGGCTTATTTCATCTTGTAGGACTGTTAAAAATATTTAAAAATAATATGCTATGTGAAAAGACTAAGGTTTGGTGATTTAGAGAACAGGCGCATCACAGATTGGATTATTATACCACCATTTTCGACAAACGTTAGAAATTTCGAATGTAGGGAAAAGTATGGGAATGGCGCTCACTTAAGGAAAAACATGAATAGCTCGTCAAATTTAGACAAAAAAAAGTTTATTAATGAAGTATAACTACAAAGCATAAGGAACAGTATGCAATCAACTAATTTACATAAAAGTTTAAGGAATTTTTTTTTTATCGTTTTATTTAAATAACCATCGATTGAGCGGTAATGCCCGACATGGTAGGGTAATTGCGCTCAGAGTTTTAATACAACATTTAAGTAAGACAAAAGTCACGTATGTAGTTGTGTAGGCTGTTCACACCACTGCAGACTTTTTGCGACCACTTTACACATATTGTGCACACATATTGTGTTACACATATAGTGGGCTACTTTTTTTAAATTTACACTCTAAATCGAAATGTCTTAAATTCAGACACTTAAGTGTCTGAAACGGAGTGTTCAATTTTCAGACATTTTAAAATGTCTGAATTTTTTCAGACACTACTTTTTGCGTCTGAATATTAGACACTTCAAACGTCTGAATCGCAGCCATTTTTTTAAAGCATTACACGTAGCCATGTTTGACCACGTTGATCCTGGAAAAGTATATGGCCATTATTCTGCCCTACTCTCCCCCCCCCCCCCCCCACACACACACAGCCTAATTTTAGGGGCTCCAAAATATGGTATGCAATTTTCATAAAGCTGATAATTGAAATCTTTTTCGACTTTGTACTGATTATAATCAATATTTTGAATTTATAGAGTAGAATAAGATTAAAAATTAAAATATTTGTCACAATACAGTAAAACCTCTCAATAGTAGGCACCTTAGAACCGTGGAATTTGTTCGCCATTCGGAAGTGTCTGTTTTTCTGAGGTAAAAAATATAAAATATGTGCATGTTGTTAATAAAAAATGTGCTTCTTAAATAGTTGTGTCCTCTGTGTAGGAGTGTCCGTTATGGAGATTTTACAACAAAACTTTCATAGGACAATTTTCTTCAGCGAACACTGACCTTTTTCAAGATAAATACATTTTTTTTACCTCATAAAAGCGAACACAATCGAATAGCAGGCAAATTCAACGTTCCAAAACGCGTTCAATTCGCGAGGTGGCCGCGATTGAGAGTTTTTACTGTATTTATTTTTTTATTTAGTTTTTAATCTAATTCTACTTTTAAAGTTCAAAATGCTGATTATAATCAATAGAATGTTGAAACACATTTAAAATATAAGCTTTAAAAAAAAATCCATATCGAATTTGGAGCACGTAAAATCGTAGGGGGGGGGGGGGGGAGGGTCTGCCCATGCTTTAATCAGGCCCTCCTTCTGGAAAAAGTCCAACCCTGTATTATGATTCGATAAATGTACGTGTCAGTTTTAAGTGCAAAATCTAGCTATATGCAAATAAATATTTTATAAAAATCTACCTCTGTACTTTGTATTCATTTTTAATTTCAAATTACTTTTTAACTAAAAGTAATCAAAAAATCAATATTATATAATTATTTCAAATGAAATATATCTGTATATTTTTACCGCATTCTTACAATTACGTTAACGGTACATGATTACATGAATTTAAGAATCTAAAAATAATCATTAAAATTTAACAAAGTGACTACAGATAACGCGAGATCCTTTTTCTAAATCTTTGTTGACATCAACAAATTTTTTTCTGATTCAACGTCTACATTAGTGACGTCAATTTCCGCTGAATTGAAGCTGTGGTTTTGACTTTTGAATCATAAAAAGATTATATGTTGACTATTTTCAGTATGGCAAATGGGATATTTCTAAAATACTCGGAAACACTAAAATTATAGCAAAGGGAAATCTTTTAATTAGAATGACCGGATTTAATGAGTTTTATCAGTCAAAACATTTTAAAATAAATAAATGAACACAAGTAATTCGCTGTATTAAAAATATGGGGGAATCAATGAATGGAAGGATGTTCGAACTATATTCTTTTTTTAAATTTATGATGTACACACTATGAGGCAGAAGAAAACTTCATTAGACAAGAAAAGCATAAATAATAAATAAAAGCAGCTATTAACAGGAATGTTTACTATAAATGCTTTTGAATTCCAGTACATAACACATAATAAATCTATCAGAAATGTAAAAATCGATGTAAACATTACAAATGCTGCCGCATTAAATGCTTATAAAAATATTGTATACGTAAATAAATAATTAAAAAGGGTACTTCAGAGTAATAATTACATCAAAAAATACTATTAAGGTAGTCTTGATGGTAATTAAGAAGTATGAGCCAATCAACAGGCGATGTCACTGCGATTTTTAAAGTAATGGCTACATAAGAAAAGGCTTAGGAAGGTGTAAAATTAATAAATTCAGTAACCGCTAATATACACCATGCAGAGACACCAAAATTTATTTTAAAGATACATTGGATAGAAAATAATACAGAAATATGATTGCAGATGATTTGAAGAGTAGAAATTTAAATATTAGCAAAATAAAATTTTAACATGGAAATACCATAGGCAAAATGCTTTGAACATATTTTGGCATAACTCAGGAACTAATAAAGCTATAGACTCGTGTGAGGTCTTCATTTAAAGAGAAAATAATCACAGAGAGTTTTAAATGCATAGTTAAGACCCCACTTACCTGGGAAAAGGTCTGATTATTCCAAAAGCACATTCGCCCAGAGGACGTCCGGATTGGAGGCTACGTTAGTATCCGTTAATTAGGCAGACTTGGATATTTAAAAAATAAAATCCCCTTGCACATCCGGCTAGCTCTGTTAAAAGGATGGAAAATTTCCATCCTGAAAACATAGCCCGCCAGACAACAGTTCTCTTTACAAATTTGACGAGATGAAGAACACTGTATTAGTTTTATAGATAAATATTAATACGGAGTACCACTATGTCGATAGAAATTAAATCCCGGAACTTCACATTCCGCAAAAAACAATCAAGTCAAAATAAATTATTAGTTAAAATGTACGCGTACATAAAAACAAGCATTCAGTTTGAATTACAAACGAACATCGAGTTCGAAAGGAAGACGCATGCGCAACTGAGAGTGCCCCCTGGTGAATGCGGAGCGGAGTTACAAAGTGTCTTAAAATTAGACACTTGCAGATTTTTTAGACACTTTTATCAGTTCGTGTACACTATGATCATAGTAAGACACTTAGGTGTTTTAAATTAAGACATCTATTGTGACTGAATTTTCAGATTCAGACACTTAAGTGTCTGAAATTCTTTTTCAGTCACATATCTATCTTAATTTAAGACGCCTTTATTTGCAGTGTAGGTTTTTTGTTTTTCACCACTTTTTTGAGATCGTAAAATTCTGCTTGTTTAATGACATATTAATCAAGGCAAAAAGAGGGGAATTTTACCTTTTCAAAAAAGTGGTGTTAATCAATAAATTTGAATTCAAAAAAAGTTGCCCACTGACAACACTTCTTCTGGAATTCCACGCGAGCGCCATTACCCGTTGTCGCGATGTTGGGTTTTAATGCATTATAACTGGCATAACAACGCACTACAAAAATAAATAAAAGCATGAAAATACAGCTAAATGTATATATTTTGTAGACATAATGAGAAAATTAATATGTGAAAATAAGAGTGTACACTTACCTTCAAGTTAGATGTTGTAGAATTTTATAATAAAACAACTGCAAACTTATAACGTGAGGAAACAAAAATACTTTCCTTCTGACGGTCACTATATCCTTACTGGGAACTTACGATGAAGTTCGCTAGGTGCCGGTACCGATCACACGTTTTCAACTCTATTCGGTTTAGAGATTAGAGATATTGGGTGAGCGGGATTACCCTTCTGAGCGCCATTCCCCTACTTTCCCCTAATTTACAGAGCGAATTTTCAGGTCAAACTTTTTGAAGTATAACTTGATCTTGAAGTTACGACACTTTTTAAAATTTTCGTTTAGTATATTTTAGGATGAATGAGTTATTTTTCGTTGAGATATATTTATATGAACATAAATATTGTATGGAAATATCCGAAACTATTTGAAGCCGTATTCTCAATTATTCTCGTATTTTAAAACTTGTTTTTGATGGAATCTATTTCTGCCATTTTAATCCCACCCTAAAAAAAAAGAAGTATTTTAGATATTAAATTTTCTGGATACGTAACGTTGAAACTCATGAATTTTGGACCCAGAATTCCTAATTTTTTCAACTTCTACAATCAATCAATGTTGAAAATTAATAAAAGTATCATTATAATGCACCTGATTACATACAATTATTGAGAACTAATTTTATACACTGCCTTCCTCGTACAATATAGAATTATTCTTGAGTTTGTACAAGAGTGCCAGTCACCTCCTCATACAGAACTTCTTTTATTCGAATATTTTATAATTAATCCAATAAATTTATACTTGGCAGGAAAAATGAAAAGATTTTTATCTTAAAATGGCAATCTAGCTTCTTTTAATTGCCCTCGTACCAAGAGTAATCCTTTTTCAGGAAACATAGAGTTTTATTAAAAAAAAATTGAGTCCTTAAAATCTTTTTCCTTAAAAAAAAAAAAACTTTCAAATATTTTACGACTTTAGAAAAACATTTCGCCTTAGCTAGACTTAAACTAAGGTTTTTCTGCATATCACATTTCGTCAATTGCTATTTTTATAAAAAATAATTGGGATTTTATGGCTTATTTGTTTGAACTACACAAGGTAAACTGGTTGCTGCTTATTGACATTGCTCTTCCGAAATATCAGTTAACTATGTTGCAGGTATTTTAAACTTAGGCAACTGATCTTCAGGCAAAAGAAGAAATTTAGAGCCCTCATTTTTGAGATTTTATTAATTATTTTCCGAAACAACTTCTTTTTATTAAATTTGCGGGATTGAGCCTTCCATCGCAATGTCTCTATAACCTATATGTCTGAGAATTCATGCACTTACCAAAATCGATTTGCAACGAATGGTTTCAATTTTTCTTTCATGCCATTTCCAATTAAGGTCAATTTCTAATTCAGTTCAGAAAATAATTAGATATTACAAGCTAAAATAAAATCTGGAAATTTTCAAGTATATAAGCTCCTAAAATTCCAAAACTCAAATTTTCAATGATTTGCTAGCTCAACAGAATAATCCTCATCCTATGCTATTCCCATTATCCACAACTGTTGGAAAATCCTGTTGAAATAAGGATTTAATACGAATAACAAAGCTACAATAAATAAAGGCTGAATCAAATATCAGCTGCAAATATGATTGTGATTGGTCCAGCAATAATTATTTATTTTGAACGACAATGAGTGATTTTGCATTCGTAAATTATCGTTTTTATTATTCCAAGTAAACCCCAATATTTTCAGTGCGGTATTTGGGTGATTAGTATTAGAAACAAGTAAATATTTTTCAACAGCATTTTTCAATCAAATTAGTTTTAAATTTTCTTAAGTTTTTTCACTTTCCTTCCTAATGTCAAAAGCTTCTGTACATAAATGTTATGCTTTCATAATATTACTGTACCTGAAAATAAATCACCAACATAGTGGGATGAATTAAACATGTCAAATCTTTTCTCATGAAAATTTTTACAATTGCTAAATATGATGTTTGGTTGTACAAAACAGAATAAAATGACTACAATTCACTCCGATAGTTACTATAGTCATTTTATAGGGAACTATAATTGTATTCTTATCAATATCTTTATACTAGTATAAAAATTGTAAATATTCAAGATCTTCTTCTGTGATAGATATTTAAAGAAAGGCCTTTTCAATATAAGCCGAAAACGCAATTTCATGTTGGCATAATTCCGATATATCCTCATTAATTTGCTTTATTGAAAAGTAATTATAATCTTTAAATAAAGAATCAGCTTCCAGGAATTGAATTTATTTTCTAAGAAAGAAGACCGTTTTTTTTTTTTTCTTTTTGCTATTTCAAGATTACTGCTAAGCATTTCACGAAAATCTATCCACGATAACGGTGTTTTGTAATAAAAGTTCAAGAATTTTAAATTTGCTTGAAATTAATCTACTACTTTTATATCAGTAGAATTATTTTAATTTTTTCAACAATGCCAACTGTTTCCAGATCTCGAAAAGCTTTTAACTGTATACTTATATTTTCACCTGAAACCCTTAAGGGGCTGGTCATCAGCTTCCGATTTCCCCCCACTATTGTAAAGTCTATGGGCATTTGATGTATTCGTATATTTAAAATATCTCCTCGGGAAATTAATATTTTTAACTTCTATTTTTTGCGTATACTTCCTAAAAGATGTCTCTTTTTTTCTTAGTCTCAAAATATTTCTAAAGTATAGAATTAATTTTATATGAAGTGTTCAAATTTTACTCACAGTTCTCCCGCTTTTAACACATAAAATATTAAATTCAGCATAGATTTTAGAAATACGAGGTATATCCACAAAGTAAGTTCCGTTTGGTTATATAAAAAAAAAAAAACGTGTACAGATACAAAAAAAAAAAAAAAAATATTTATTGTACAAAAATCTACAACTGTGAAACTACTTTTCTACATAGCTTCCGAAATTTTGTAGGCACTTGTCGTAGCGTGCCACAAGGTGTTGTATGCCTTCTTCATAGAAGGTTGCCGCCTGTGTATGTTTCGCAAAATTTTCTAAATTTCAGTTTTTAAGTAATAATTTCATGAATTAGTGATCGTGAGATTTGCGGAAATTCCATAGCAAGAGCACTAATTGTAAACTTACGGTTTTGCTTAACCTTCTCTTCAATTGCGTGAACCAGTTCATCAGTAACCAAAGACGGGCGTCCACTTCGTTCTTCATCGTGCACTTGATCACATCCTTCATTAAACTGTCTGACCCATCTTCTAACCATTGAATCACTCATAGCATTTTGTCCGTAAACCTCGCAGATTTGCCGATATATTTCACTTGGCTTAACTTTCTTTGCATTGAGAAGACGAATCACATATCTGATTTCACAAGCGGCGGCATTTTCAATTAATGCTGACATTCTAAAGAAGCACTACAAATAACACGTCGGAAGCAGCGATCTGAAAATGGCGTACATTTCTTCTCCTTCAGTTAGAGTAACTGCCGCGCATGCTCGTAACTGGGATCGCAGCATTGCTGCGGATAGAAATAGAAACGGAACTTACTTTGTGAATATACCTCGTATTTTGAAAACTAAGAAAACAGAGACATCCTTTAAGAAAAGTACACAGAAAAAAGATGTTAAAAGTATGAATTTCTCGAGAAGATATTTTAAATATGCGAATACATCAAAAGTCCACAGACTTAACATTAAGGAGGAGAATTCCGAAGCTGAGTGACCAGCCCCCTTAAATAATGTATGTCAATTTTATTTGACGTTATGGCCAAAAATAGTTTCCACAACATGTAGTTCCCTCGTTCATCTTTAAAAAAATTTCTTTAGAATTTTCTATTACAAGTCAAAGCTTAGCAAAATATGTATTTTCTGTTCAAGACCTGTATATGCTAATACATATGCTTTCGTTCTCGTCATCTTTAGTACTCCATATTATCTTGTTTTGACTACAGCACCTGTATGTTATCGACTAGAAGAGCTTCCATCTTTATCGAATTTCAGGGTTACACAATGATATTTAGTTCAAGAGTCACCACTACACAGCAAGTTGCTTGGAGGATAAACTAAAGAGGATAAACTAAAAAAATTTCTTCTTATACTGGTTTTAATTTTAGTTTCCGCACTATCGCCCTCTTGAAAATGTACTTTTAAGAACTACTATCAAAAAGAACCCTAGCCAACATGCATTTTTTACCAACAGATACAGAAATCACAGAAGTATTCAATAGTGTAGAAATATTTTGTTTACGTTTCTGTTTCAAGATCATAGATAAATTCGTGCCCGGTGTCTCATTTTCAGAGTTTTCTAATTTTATTTCTTTAGTGCAAAATGACTAATTATGGGTAAGTTTACCTCACTTTGTGCAAGGATTTATTTTTTATCTGCAATTTACTGTTGTGGCTTAAAACTTATATAACAACGAGTTCTTCACTGAATTTTGCACAATTTAATTCTCTAAGATCAATAAAGCTTTGCAAAATATGAATTATTACTTAGTTGAGGTATTTAAGACAACAAACAAAGATATATTTTTATTTTGAGAAAAATGTTGGTATTTAGCTTGAGGATTTTCAGAAACTTCTCATGGGGAATTATTTATTAAATTTGGTGGCTTCATGACATCTCAGCTCATTTTTAATAAAACTTATTAAATAAATAACTTCTGCATCTTTATTAGGATCAGGTTTTCTGCGGAAATCTATTATCAAATTTTTTGGTAGGAATTTAAACAATATAGGTAATAACAAATATAGGCCGCAGGAGCATGAGGTAACTCTCAATGCATGAAGACATACATTGTCGTACAATTTTCTCGTAGCCTTGACGTTTTCAGAGGTTTCACTGTTTCAAAATTTATGATTTACTTCATCAGAAAACTGATCATATTTTCGCGTTATCTATGTTTTTCTTTCAATGAATTTGAACATGCACTGAAATTTCAATTAATTCAAATGCTGCCGCAATGGTATATGCAGGACCAGACAACAAAAAGTTTAGATATAAATTTTTTTGTAAATGTCATTCGAATCGATTGCATTAGAAAAAGTATTAAAAAGTACTAAAAACTGGCATGCATCGTCTGTAAATTTTACTCTGCTTTATTTAGGCAGCTTCACTTCCAAAAAAGGCGTACATGGTGTTTGTAAACCATTATCAGTGTCTGCCAATAGTTTAGGTTACATTTTTATTTCGCATTTAAAAAAAATGTGTTCAGAATTTTCAATTTTAAACTTAAAATTTTATTTCAATATTCCTCTACAGACTTTTTAATACTTTTCTTATTCCAATTTCTATTATTAGATTAACGATTCTGGAATCCAATTCGTTAACTGAATTTTATTTTTCCTTTAAAATGCCTAAAGATTCTATTAAATATTGCTATCAGTAAACAACGCCAAAAGCAAATTAATAATTTGTTATTAATTTTCTGACCGCTGTCAACTGCTATTCTTTCACTTTTAAACTTTTCAAGTGGATAATGAAAAATTATTTGGATTTCGAAAGATATCTAATATATAAAAATGAAAATTTGTCTGTGAATGCTATACAAATACACAGTTTGGAAGCCAGAATTGGGAAATGTCATGTACATGTGTATTAAAACACGACCGAGGCATCTAAAGCAATCCGGAATCGAAATAATTTATAGTTGACTTTTAATTAATAAAAAATCACCAATTTAACAGCAATTTCCTATCAGATTTACACATTTTTCGTTACAGCAGCCGCAAACAATTAAAAATTCACAATAAAAACCTTTTTTTTTTATGTTCAACCCGTAATCGCACGAGTTCTTTAACCAATGTGAGATATACATATTACGTACACCACGTTTCAATACTAAAAAACTGTAGCAGGTATTACGATATGCAAATGATTAGAGTTATACATATTAAGTACGCCACGATACAATATTAAAAAGCTCCAGCGGGTATTACGATGATTCGTTTACCTCACATGCAAATAATTAAAGATTATTTAATTGCGCTTAGTTGTTACAATTTTTTAAAAATAAAGACAAACATTTTATCAGAAAAATCAACAAAACTTTTTATTCTATTTATTCTCTTATTCCAAAGATATCGTTTTATCGTCTGCTGCCATAGTAACATGATAAATAGAAATTCCATTTAAAAAAAATGCGCAATAGTAGAAAAATATATTACTAAATCGAATAGTTATTTTTAATTTTGGTTTTAGAATTAAATTCATGAATTCCCGTGTGTAGAATGGGTTAAACAGCTACTTTACAATAAATGAAAAGTTTAAAAGTAAATGGTTAATGTTCACAAAGCCAAGTATGGAGATAGATTAATATGGGTTTCCATATCTATTATTATAGTGTTTCTAGCTCCAAAATGTAAATTTTATATCCAAGGATGTACTATTTTGATTCAGGAAGTGTGTAAGTGGCACAAATTCATATTCAGCGCCAAGGAACAAGAAAAATAGTGCGGCTTAAAAATCACATACAAGGTTTGATTTGATTTGATAGCCTAAGAGGGACTGCTCAGACCAGGATCTAGTCTGTAGAGCATAGTATCCCTCCCGGTCACCTTTATTAAGGTTTGTTAAAAAAAAATTACAATGAATACGAGTGCTTACTTTTGTATACTACTATTTCCTCAAAGAAAAATTTTCTTTATTTAATTGTAGAATCTTGCAATTAAATAAGGCAAGATTTATTTTTATGAAATACTGGTAATTTAAAGTTAAATATATTTACCACTTGAATATTTACACAAAACACGTATAAAAAGATACGTAATTGTAATTTTTCTCTTTCCTGGTAACCAAATTAATTTTATATTTATTCCTGGAATTTTCTTCCGGTTTGTAAGAACTACATTTAAGCAGGCTTTCATATCTTCGTCAAGATTAATTCCACATACAATCATTTTTCTGCCTGTTCAACGGTAAGTCGCATATTACAAGCGCCAGTGAAACGAGAAAGGGAAGATTGAAAGAGTTGAGTTTTCAGATATTTTGCACTAAGCAAGGAGATAAATTAAGGAAAGTCACTTTTTTAAAATTTGTTATCCAGGGATTAGAAAAAATGGTCGCATTTATGAGTCTCGAGTTAAAAATAATAATGATTAAGGATTGGAAAAATATATAGTAAAAACAAAAATCAAGACCTTACAGAACAGTTTATGTCCTTTTACTAAATAATGTGAGATGCTAACTACACCAGAAGATTCTCATTCTAGTTCAGTAAGGAAAGAATTGCAATGCCCTATAGAGAAATTTATGTAACTTTAATTAAGAGGAGACATGAAGCAGCGTAACCTGCGACACTTACCGGAGAGGTTTATGTACTCTCGGATAAATAAACTTGTCTAGTAACTGCAATAAATCTACTTAGACACATTACTAATACAGGGTATCCATAAAAGAGTATTCTAGTTTTAATAGTATATTATAACAGTTTAATTTAGACTAATTACAACAAATAATACATGAAATTGAAGCCAAACTAACCTAGATTTTGTTACAAATGTTCAATATGTGCACCTTAAGCTATACGGCATACATACAACCTAAAATCCAAGTCTTCCCACATGTCGGTTAACAAATACGGAGTAATGGAAGCAATAGCCTCTTCAGTTCTGTGTCTCAACTCTGTCAAATTATTAGGGCGGCGAAACGTAGACATGTTCTTTTATAAAGCCCGAAAGGAAAAAATCACATGGCTCTAACGGCTTTCAAATCTTCAGCCAAGAAATAAAAGTTTACGCTCAAGAGTCGCCATTTTGCGTATATGGCCCTGCAAGCGACTAAATAACAAAACAGTACTCGCGCATGTGCTTATCTAAAACTATGAGAGTTACTCGTTATTTGTGACCTTTAATCAACACTCTACAACATTTACAGTTGATACTATAAGGATTTATAACTGGGATATTCTTTTATGAACACCGTATATTTACATCTCTGCAAAAATTTGAAAAAGCATTATCTGTTTGATGCTAAATATTTCTTTGTAAGAAACTAGGGGGGCATCGCCCCCCTGCTCACTACACTCACCAACGCTCCGCGTAATCGCTTCGCATTTCCGTTTGGTATCGCGAAGTAATCCCTATTTTCTTGTCAACCCCAGCCGTAATTGTTTCGCGTTTCAATTCTGGATCGCTTCGCGATCCTTATTTTCTATGCATTCAATTTTTAGATTCCACTTGGTAAAAACGAGCTCCTCCTCAACTTCTGACAATTTTACTTCCTTATCTCCAAGCACATAATCCGCTTAGAGATTTTCATAATTATAAGAATTATTAAATATGCCAAAAATTATATATATAGTATTACAAATACTGTAAATAGTTAGTGTTTGTGCTTAAAAATAATATAAATAGTTCAATTAAGCTCTATTCATAAGCTAATATTAGTTTTTATTGCATTGAAATATCTCAATTTGTTGATTTTCTGAAAACAAGTTAACCCTATTGGATTTCAATGGGAGTCTATGGAAATTTGGCGAAATACTGGAAATAGCGTCAAGTTGGCGTCACTTTTGGAAACATATCGCCAGGTTGGCGACAAACGTGGCGACGTTTGGCGACAGAGACGGATCCTGCCGTTGGTAACCTTCCTTATAGCGTCAGAAAACTCTGACCAATGAAATGCGTTACGCGGTATCTACGCAGATTTTCATTGGTCCACTTCCAAAGCATTACTTTTTTTATATATAGAAGGATATGCAAATTTAACGAAATCATTTAATTTAAATTTATTTGTTAGCATCGCACAAAATAATGGTACACATGGAATCAAGTCGCCGGAATAATAATGGGAAATGATAAAAAATATAAATTAACAAATAAAAATTAAATTTAAAAAATCAAGAAACCCGACTGCGTAAAAAGCAAACTAATTAATTATTTCTCATCAATGTGAAACAATTTTTTATATTACTTACCTGTTTTTTCTATTTATTTGTATTGATGACTTTTAAGTTGTGTTTAATTGTTAGTTCCTATCTATAAACACAGTTTTGATGAGGCCTATAGATGTCTATGAAAGTTAGAGTTGCAGTAAAGCTAGATATCCTACCTACACAACTTAAAGGTTGTGTAATATTTAAATGGAGCTTCGAACTGTAAAATAGTTAATGACACATCGTCTTCATTTTGAAAGACCTATCCGATGATATGCCACTCAATAGGGTGCGTAAAATATTTTTTTTTCGTCTTTGCCACTATGTTTTATTTTACAGCCGCCATTTTTAATTTATAAAAGCAAAATTTAGCTTATAATTATCGGACGTTTAAGACAAATCGATAGAGACATCATTCATTAAAATCCATCCAGCCGTTGGGATGTTTGGAGGGTATAAAGAAATCCACATACCCAGATGCGCGTCAAACTCATAACACTTCTTGGCAGCTGGGTAAAAAAAATGTAGGTTAATCAGGTAAAAAGTATCTTTGAAAGATAAGGAGATCAGTTTGTGACACTTTAATTAATAATGTCATTAAAAAGTGACAAAAACTGTTGACTGTAAAAAATCGTCATTTCATTTCTACGAGGGTTAATCAAATAAAACATTTCCTAAAATGGAACAAGAAGGAGCTATGTCACTTCATTTAATACTTGACAAAATGCAGTCTAGCCTTAACATTTTTTTAAGCTTAAATACGTTCAAAGAAACTCAAATTTACCAGTAATGATAAATAATTAGTCTGCTTTTGGTAACATTAATACGTTTTTAACTGTTATAGCAATGTTAAAAACCAACATTCGTAAAGACACACCTTAAATTAAATTTCTTTACGCTTATAATCTAATAAATAGATTAATTAAATTAATTAATAAGAGATGCATGGTAAATGAGTAAATAAAGTGGTGACACTTCCTTAAAATATATTTCTCAAGAATTCTGAAATTTGTGGGTACATCTTGAGGCTCGCGTTAAGAATCATAATGAGCTAGATTGCAAAAAATGTAAAATAGAAAAGGGGAATTTTATAAAAAAAATCCTTTAAAAAAGGTTTTGTCATTTTAATTCAACAGTCAGAAGGGAAAATGATGAGCCACGGATTTAGATGCTAGTTATTCATCGTTTTCTCTTTTGCAAGTTTCCACTTTCATCGTTCTACCCCTTTATTTTCTTCTGTATTTTTTAAAGGATTTTCATCGTTCTTCAATCTTTATAATTATTTTTATTTGGATTTTTCAAAGGATTGGCTTCATTTTTATCTTGTTCAAAAATTGTTAAAAGATACTAAGCCTCTTAAATTATGACACTGTCACTTCAAATTTCACAAAAGTGGACTATCAACACTTGACCATACAGTTAGTTACGTCACTAAGAAACGACAGAATCTGTCTTCCGCGGAAGACCATCATTCCATTTCAATAAGAGGTAATCAAATGAAAAACTTCTTTGAAATAAACACAGAACTGCTCATGTTGCTTAATTCAAAGAACACAAAAGCAGTGAAACCTGAAATATTTTTAAAGATTAGGATTCTCTCCTAGAAAGCTAAATTCAGCAGTAACAATATTTAATCAATCAGCTTTAGGCGACATTAATATTTTACAATTCAGAATGAAATTTCAAAAATCGACGTGTGTAAAAACATCCTTTTAGTTACAATTCTTTTCGCTTAATAAGCAAGTAGATGAATTAGACAGAGTCACGTTTTTAAAATGTACTTACAGGTATCACAGAAGTTGTAGTATGTAGTCAATCATGAGTTAAGGATCATAATGAGAAATAATTGAAAAAAAAAATGTATGTTCGAAGAGTAAAAGTTAATCAAGTAGACAAACATCCTTGAAAGAAAAGCAAAGCAGTTTATGTCATTTTAATTAATGTCAATAAGGAGAAAAAGAATGTCCACTGTAGAAGATAATTATTTCATTTTTGCAAGAATTAATCAGATGAAAAGACTTTTAAAAAGAAATACAGAATAAATCATGCCACTTAATTAAGATAAGACTAAAGGCCGTACATCTTGGAAGACTTTTAAGAAAAACTTAGATATCCTCCTCCCAAAAAATGTATGTACCAATGTGATTTGCCAGTAATTGCAATTAATAAATTAGTTTTAGAAAACATTGATAAATTTAACTTTTATATTGGAATTTTAAAAATCGGCTTTTGTGAAAGCATACTGTTCGGTTATAAGCAAATTTATGAATTAAGCTGAGTCACTTTAAATGTACTTGATAGGTATAAAAAATTATCATCAAAGTTATGTCTGGAATGAAAAAAAATAATGAATGATGATAAAAAAAAATGTAAATTAGAAGAAGTTAAACAGATGAACAGGCATATATGAAAGAAAAACAGAGAAGTATGTCATCTTAATTAATAAATTAATAGTGTCACTGAAAAGAAAAATCTTTTCAAGGCGTTCTTCATTTCTTTTTTAACGAAATACTTTTTACATATACACAGATACACAGGCTTATTTATCTATAGTTAAGACGAAACAAAAGATATTCAAAGCATACCTAAATAACACTAAAACTTACGTAAACTCAATTAATCTCCTTTAACTTCTTACCCTTTGAGTATTATTTGATTCATTTATTCGTAATTCCTTTAAAATTCGTATTATTTGATTACCAATTAGAATAACTGTGTTAAAATTAATTTAGAATAAAGTATGTAATTTGTGAGTTAACCAAGTTAACGATATTGCATCCCCGGTGAAACATTGAAAAATCACCTTTTGTTTCAACGATATCGTTGGTGTTAAATTTCTTATTGGCATAACATAATAGACGAAAGGAGTAACATTTTTTAAATTATTTATTATAAACCAGCAATAAAGATGTAGTTTGAGTAAGCCAATTAACGATATGTATATCTTCCTGAACATTTAAAGAATAAGCATTTGTTTGAATAATACCTTTGATGTTAAATATTTCTTTTTCATGTAAGATAATAGATGAAATAAGGAGAGTAACTTACTAAAAATTATTTAATAGAGACAAATAGTAAAGTATGTATTTGGGAGTTTGCCAAATTTAAGATATTAGCAGCTCTATGAAATTTTGTAAAATCACCATTTGTTTCAACGATATTGTTGATGTTAAATATTGCTTTTTGTCTTAAGACAGTAGGTGAAATGAGTACCATTCTTTAAATTCTTTAACAGAAACCAGCAATAAGGCATGTACTTTGAGATAGCCAGTTAACAATATATAGTGACGAAACCAACAGGGGGGGGTTTATATTCTACAAAAATGTAACTACAGTAGAACCTCTTTTATCCGAAACTCTATCAACCGAAACCCTCGGTTAACCGAAATCCATTTTTAAAGCTTTTTTTTATTATCACATTCCTTGTGTGCAAAATCCATTTTGAAAGCATTTTTTTTTTAAAGTTATCAAATTCCTTGTGTTCAAGCGGTCCTTTCCGTGCAAGCAGTCCTTTCCGTCCTACGAGTTCATATAGATATTTTCCATCCACTTTCTTAGAGTTCCTTGGAATTTAACTCTCGCAAACTGTGGAGTGGAACGAAGAAAACGAACAAATGACCAATTTTGAAACTTTCAAATGTTTTGGAAAAGTTTGGCATGATTGGAGCAGCAGAAAGACAGTGATACTTGTGAACTAATAATATTAAAAACTTCATGATAGCGTTTCAAAGCAAAGGCAATCGAAACTACCACAAAAATAACATTATTTCAAACCCTTGTGAATTATGTAAAAGGTACTTAATTTCAAAATTAAAATTCAGGTAATTTATTCTTGTTTCTATTTTCGTATTTCTTTATTTTTATTAAGAACTTGTTACCATAATAAGAAATATTGCATATATTTCTCTTTAATCTTAAAATTTGAGCATTCTCTATTATCAGAAAATTTCGATTTTCCGAAAGATGGTTGGTCCCAATTACTTCAGATAATAGAGTTTCTGCTGTATAATTTTTCAGCAAAATGTACTGGAACCGAGTTATTCAAGAAAAATCGAAAAAAGTGGGGAAAAAAATTGGTTTCTTCCGGTAAGGGGGAAAGCGAGGCAATTGCTCCGTGCGCAAGATTTCCGAGAGCGCAAAAATGAGAAATTGCATAAAGGTTAAAAACAAAGGAAAAATAAAATTCTGCATGTGAAGATTTTAATTTTACTTTGCATAGCTAGAGAAAAAAAATACGTTCGTTAGATCAGGGGCAGAAATAAAAGAAGTAAATACAAGGGGGTCAGGTATTTGAGAACATAGGTTTTACATTTACAGGTGAAAATCCCCCTCATATCATACTTACAAATCTTTTTGTTACATGTATACATGTCAGAGCTTAAACTAACTGAAAATATGAAGAGGCATGGCGTCATTGGCTCTTTGACTCAAGGACACTTCGATTTAGAGATTGCCACAATCTTGAAGCTCGCCCGTTCATTCATCTTTAATGTAAGGAGAGAACTGAAGGGTGCCAGGTTTCATGTGCCAAACGTTTCATGTAGGAAAGGACATTGTCAGCAATATGAAATCATCAAGACACCGGAATCCGCCAGTCAAGTCGATGAAAATCCTATGAAGTCGATGAAGGCACTCGCGCGAAAGATGCCGGTTGATGAGGCCACAATCTGATGTTTGTTTCATTAGGACAGTCGTTAGAGGTCGTACGTGTTGTATAGTTCTTGACCGAGAGAACCAGGAATAACATCCTGACCAGAGACAAGCGCCTAATTAACAAGCTGAAACATCAAGAGGAATCAGGAAAGTTCTTGTTCCTCTCCAAAGAGAAAAACTGAACCAGCCCATCAAACGCTAATCAATTTCATATCTTGTCAATGCAAAAAAGGTTGCAGTTGTAGGAAAGCAGGCTTGAAGTAGTGAGTTACGTGTGTGTTAAGTAATACAACCAACTATATGGCAACGCTCCCGATATTATATACTGGGACTTGACGACTTTGACGATCTAGAACAACCAATCCAGTCAAGTACAAAGATGGGCGGTGAACCTGAGACGATGGTACACTACCAGGGCCAAGCAGCAGGAAAGGAAACATATATGGGGCATTCTCACAATCTTTTGACTTTCAGGAATAAAAAGCTGGTGAAATTAAACTTGCTAAAATAACATTTTAATCTGATAGACAAATGCCTTAATGATTCAAAATGAAGAAAAAATGCTCAGCTGCGAAATTTTTTTTATTTAACTGAGGTTTAAATTAAACTTACGAATTTAATTTTTCTTACCATTTTAACACTAAAACTTTTTATTTTCTTCTAAATTTTTACTTATAATGAATTTGCATAGTACCTACAGAACATCTCTCTATTCTAAAAAAAAGTAACTACCGCTGTCACCGCCGCCGCCGCCGGTTTTGAATTTTTTGTAACCGGAGGTCTTTCTTCGTTAATATTAAAAAAACTGTTGCATACAAAAATATGAAAATCGGTAGTATTATAGAAAAATGTTTGATAAACACGCTGATGCAGATAGTTTTCAAATCGAAGAATTATTTTAAGAGATATTTAATGCCAAAGTTGGACAAAATCGTTCCATTAAAAAAGTTTTATAGGAGCAAAAACTGTACATAGGAATTTAATCATTTTTAGATCATTTTATGCGTCAGTATTTCCCGGTGTGCAGATTGCAGTTAGTTTTTTAATTTGAATAATTTTTTGAGGTTTTATTTCTATTTTAAATTCAAATCTTCAGCATTTCGAGAGATATTATTTACAAATTTTAGAAAATTGTATTAATTTATACTGTTGCCAACTGCATAAACAGAGCAAACAGTTATGTTTGCTTCTAATTAAAAATTTATTTTACACGTGACTATTATAAACAAAAAATGTAAAAAGCAGGAACTCATTGAAAATTACGTCATAAAAACTATAGTTACACGTGAATTTTAAATGAGAAAGAATATTGTAAAATAACAAATTCAGTAACATGCGTTAGAAGTCTTAAATAGGAGAATTTACGTCATATTACACTTATTACGTAAAATGAACAAAAAATAATATTGCAAAACAGTTTTAATTTAAAAATTGCGCGAGACATTTACTTGACATTTTAAGATGATCATAATATTTCATTTCTAACAAAAGTATTTTGACGTGAATATTAAAAAGAGAAAGAAAAGTTTGGTGAAAATTACGTCAGATTATAATTGTCAGATTCAAATTATAATTCAATCTTCCGAAATCTTTTTAAAGGCGATCAAATTAGCGTGCTGTTAGAGTCTGCGGTGTCTGAACGGGGGTTGACGAGCGTAGCTCGTAGGGGGCAGAGCCTCCTAGTTCAAATAAGAAATAATAACAATGTAGTATTTTTAGTACAAAATTTTGGTATAATATTGTCTTAAAGGGGTGATAAAGAAGGGATGGTAAGGTAAAAAAAGGGGACGGTATAGGAAAAAAGGGACGGTAATGGGAATGGGAAAAAAGGGATTGTAAGGATAGGACGGTAAGGAAAATTACCACCTTTTTTTTAGGCAAATGATGTTAAGACTAAGTGATAGCCACAATGTTCATTGATTTTTAGAAACAGTTATTTACATTGGATTAAAAAAAATTACCTCGAAAAGTGCAGGAATAAACCTTGGGGACGGTAAGACTACCAATAAAGCCACAGTGCTTGAAATTGATATTTAAATGCTGATTTAAATTCTGCAGTAAATTTTCTATCAAAGAATTTTAGCCATTCTTTCTCTATCATACTTCTGCATGAGAAAAAAATTGACAAAAATTCTGTGACTGTATCTGAAGTGATTTTCTGTATAATTTAACAAGAGGGACGGTAAGGAATCTAAAACCCAGGTATAGAGTATAAAAAATAATATCAACCGTAAAAATGTGCGTAGGTTAATTTTTTGCTACATATTTATATAAAACAATTGTCCCAGTTTCGGAAAAAAATTACATCGAATTACTTTTATTGAAACAATTTTATACAGACAGCTCCAAACTGAAAAATCAGCATCAGGAACACGGGACGATATAGGAGTTTGCTGGATATTTACTCCCAACATCGTCCAAAACATATTTATCTCGTTAATATTGTTATGCAGTCACACAATGGAATATTCTACAGTATATGAAATATAAAAATTCCACAAGAATATGTACTAAAATAAAAATTATTATTCAGGGACTTAAAAGGCAAAAGATTGTGAGAATGCCCCGTGTATAAAGTGACTATACTTACAATAGATTAGTTGATTAGTTTCTTGTACATGCTATAATTAATTAATTCGTGTTTTCAGTATCATAAATAAAAGGTCATTTTTTTAAATATTAACCTACCAGACAGTATTTTCCTGCTTTCACCCAAAATCTTGTTGCTGTGATTTCCAAAGTCTATTACAGATAATTAATTATTTAATAAATAAAACTATTTCATGCATTAAAAATTTGATTACTGCAGTTTGTCTTCTAAAAGGCACGAAAAGTGGGTTATTAAGCAAAAACTAACGTTCTTTGTAGATTGCAATTTTTGCAAATTTTACTCTATTTTCCCGGCTTTGTATCACACCTCCTGTATGAGTAATTTACAAACTTAAATTGTGCATGTTAAAGGCAATTTTATATTCTACAAAAATGTAACTATAATTTTTCTGTAAAATGTATTGGAACCAAAGTTCTTCAAGAAAAATCGAAAAAAGTGGAATTTTTTTTGTTTTGTTTTTTCGGTATGGTAAAAAACGCACGAAGCCTAAAAGGTCAAAAACTTGGTTTTTCATTAGAGGGTCAAACTGTACACAATACCTGAAAATCAGATCTACCCGATTTTTGCAAGGTAAAATGCTATTTCTACTGGACTATTACGTATCGTTTTAAAAATCTTACAGCTCTAAGCACTTCGCCAACAACACGGAATTGTTATTGAAACAAAACATTAACATTTATTTAACATTAAAAAAAGAGCATTGTGTGTTCTATATGCTTTGCGCTGTACTTTAATGCCACAAATTGGAAACTTTTATAGAAGCTCTTCTATCACAAATGTATGTGTTTTTAATTAAATATTCAATTACCATATTAAATAGAATCTATGTATAGGATAAAAAAGAAATATGATGCAGCAAATTTCAGCAATTAATTATTCAACTAATAAACTATTAATTTCGTAAAAATAATTTTAGTAATCTAATATTTGAATAACATTGTTCCAGTGATGTAAAATTAATATTTTTAAAAGAACAATATAAAAATTTACTCAGGTGCTGCCAAAAAGAGAATGGCATATCTGTTCCACAGTACAATAAAACAAATTTCAGGATGCATCTTTTAGTTTATATTCAGAAAGGACATGTATCTAAGCCGATGCAAACAGGATTTCTTGTAATATTTCTAAATGCGGGTAAACGAGAAGATTATGAAAGCAGAGATTTTCGACGAACTTTGTGAAGATGAATGTAGTAATGTATCTATCTCATAGTGGAAAAATTCAAATTAATATTAATCTCAGTTATCGATAAAATCCTTTTTAAATTAAGAAACAGATTTGAAGCCCGTCAAAATCTTAGTAGTATATTTGATTTTCTCCAATGGACCTTGAAGGTGCGTATCAAACCTAACTACCTGTCTCAAAATCTTTCTCACACTGCCTATATATTTCGATTTCAAAGAAATAAGTTTTAGAAGTTGAAATTTATTAAAACATATGTGTGCAATTTTACATAAGAGCCACGATTAATAAATTTAATTATTATAAATATTGAACATCAGATATGCCACAAAGAAAATTATCAAAATTTTAATTAATTGATAACTATGAGACATTTTCTGTGGTATTTATATTGTACCCTTATTTATGCTACTGCACTAAAAAAATTTAAATGTAACTTATGTAGTGCGCTATTTTAGAAAATAAATTGCACATAAAAAATGTATATACCGAGTGGCCAGAATTAAAACACTCCTACTCTGAGCTCTCTTTATATAGAACATAGAACTACTCAGTGTGAAGGTTTCAAATTTTGTACACGTACTATTCAAGACACGGGAAACATTTTAGTTCCAGAAACACCGATAGATGACGCTGTACAACTGAAGATATATATAAAAGAATCCCAATAATAATAAAAATAAAACAAAAACATGCGAGATGAAAATTTTAATTTTCAGTTTATATTAATCTTAGGGAAAAAAAAAAAACAAAAAGTAAAGAAGCTTAAACTGCCATTATAAGTGCAATTTCGTATTGTAAGTACACAAATTTGCGTAAACAAACATTTTTCAGCCACGTTCTGGGTATAAATGAGAATACAAAATATGGAATGTCATTATTAGTGATGACTTTATTAGTGTTTTTTTAGTGATGACTGCCACAATGCCAGAACGCTCTTTACTTGTGAAAGCTCTTTTATGAAAACAAAGGAAATGCTGCAGTTGCATTTCGAAAATTAAATTGATTTACGGCTGTTTTCTAATCCAATGTGTTTATTTTCTGACACCATTTTTCAATTCATTTTTGCTCGGAAACGCATGAAATTGGCTAGTGTCGTTATACAGAAACTGCGTATTCAAAAAACATTTTCCTTTTTCTGTTAAATGCAAAAGATCTTTCCGAAAATGCTGTCAAAGTTGGGATTTTGGACCAAATTGTCTTAGAAAAGGAGTTGAAACAGTCATCAAAAATAGTAAAAGTTGCTGCCACGTGATCAAAATCGCTTATAACTCGATAAACAACTTAAGAAAAAAATAGAAAACTCACTTCGATTCCAAATCACTTCAATAGTCGGGTCTGCCATTTTTGTGCCTTTAAGCTTAAAAATGAGTACGGAAATCTATCAGAAAATTTTGTGTTTATTGAGCATTGAAATAGAAAACAGCCTTAAGAATTTTCGAAAAAGACCGTTTCTGCCACAAGGTCTCAGGAGAATGATCGTTCAATTTTCGAAAACTGGATATCTTGCAGTTTATTCGAAACGAGGACGTAAGCAGCTTGATTAATATGTCATTGAAGAGGTTGCCACCGCTTTGTTGGACAGTACATAGATAATGTTCTAGGCTGTAGTAGTGCACGTGCAGTGTCACTATACTTGAGTGTCCCCTATAGAGCAGTGTGGAACGTACTGACAAAAATGGTGCATTGTTTCCTGTACAAAATCAGTCATAATCAACAGTTGTTGGCCATCGACAGAAAGAAGGGACTGACCTTTGCAATGGAATTTCCTGATATATTTGAAGTACATGCATCGGGGCTGTGGGAAATACTGTAGAGTGATCAGTCCCATTCCCATCTCAATTGAACAGTGAACAGTCATAACTATCATGTTTGGGAAACGATAAACCTCCGTATCTTCCAAGAGATTCCACTCCACTGAAAGAACGTTACGGTCTGCTGTGCATTCACAGCAGCATTCATTCCTGAAGCTTTCTTTTTCGAAGAGGTTGCTCGCAATGTCCCTGTGACATGCACCGTGGCAGCCAACAGGTACAAAAGGATGCTCAAAACTTTTGATGTATCTCATTTACAACAGTGGCAGTGCTTTACTCAATTACCTTAATGCAATATAGAGCGCTTCCACACATTGGACTCTACGTACATCAGCTTCTTCGACAAGGTTCACTAATGATAAAATAATCTACTGTGCGTTTCCGATAACCTGGCCATCTCGTTCTCCGGTTCATAATTCGTGTGACTTTTAGTTGCGGGACACTTAAAAGAACCTTAAAAATTAATATTTCAAAAATTAATTCACATTTTAAAAGTCTGAGACCACTTTTGACATACTCGGATCTATGCGGATAACTGGGGTTAATTTGATCGTCCACCATTCCGTATTCTAGGCGGAGTAGCTGTGAAATGCAAACGGACAGTCACTTTTTTAATATAATAGATTCTTACAGATTCGTAATCTATATATTTAAAATACAAGGCTGTTTTTTAATCATTTGCTTGAGTTTTCTACTGAACCAATTTTACTACTAATTATTTTTTTTTAATGAAAACTGTTTATTTCTAGATTTTCCCGTGCTAGCTATTTTTGTTGTTATTGCTGTTAAATAATAGGGGGCTCTGCCCCCTACGAGCTACTCTGTCCAACGCAGACTTCAAAGAAGGTATAAATCTGCTTTTGAGAAGCATCTCAGTTGACCTGCTATGATCTGCAGTTGAACAAGTTCCACAGACTGCAGATTTTACATCTTCCAGAAAGGAACCATATTGAGCAGCATTCTGCGTCGATAAGATTCTTTTCACATGAATGTTTGCATGTTTAAAAAAATTGTGTTTAACATGTATTTTTGCGTCATTATGTCCAGTTGCATAGCGCCGTCTATTGGTAATTCCTGGAACTAAATTTATATTCGCGTAATCAATTTCCCCATGTTTTGAATAGTATGTGTACAAATATTTAAGCTTATACACTGAGTAGTTCAATATATAGACAGAACGGAGTAGGAGTGTTTTAATTCTGTACACCCTGTATGTGAATAGCGTTTCATTTTAATTATCTTCATTCAATAGTTACTTGGGTTTTGTTCGATAATACTCATGGGGGAGAGAGAAGGGCGCAAATTTACTAAGTTGCCCGGGTAAAATTTAATCTAGTTTCGTCCCTGACGATATGTATTTATTCGTGAACATTTAAAGAATAAACATTTGTTTAACCAATACCTTTGATGTTAAATATGACTTTTTCGTATAAGCTAAAAGACAAAATGTGATTTTTTTTTTCAGATATTTATGTGCCTCGTTGTTGCTTAATTTTTTTTAATGATTTATTTTATAAGAAAATGCCTAACGTGGTTTTTACTATTTTAAAAATTAATATATGACCTAGCTATAACCAAAAACTCTCTTACTTAGACCACTAAATTTGAATAAAACTCTTTTCCATATTTCCTTTAATTTTGCAATTATAATTTGTCAGAGTTAACGAAAATAATAATTATAAATGCAATTTAAATTCAATACTGATGGCTGCAGATGAGGATATTCAGAAATGTTTATTTTTAGTTGTATAATATTGCTAAAGTCTACCGTCTCCCAAATTTCAATAAAAATCTGATTTTTTCCCCACAATTATTCATTTATCTAATATTGGAATTAAAGTGCAATAAGTATGATTAAAAATCTGCATAAAGTTGCAAAAATGCAACTTAAATTCACTCCTCTCGCTGTAAATAGCAGTACTTATAAATTATCATTTTATATTCCGTGTTGTACAGAACATTTGTACTAAAATTATCACACATTCAAGTAAATGAAAAACATTTACACAGTTCAACTACATAAAAAAAAATATTAAAAAGAATAGAAAACAGAAACGGAAAGCCACGTGTTAAGTATAAATCTTCTAACTTAGAGCAAGCATGATATCTAAATGAGAAAATGGCTAAATATATAAAAATAAGGAAAGCTAAAAGAATGATGTAAAAAAAAGGTTATAATAAAATCCTTGGATAGTAGTAGCTTTGAACTAAATGGTTTACCGTTAGATGGTGAAATAAACTGGGGGAAACAGGATATTAGCATGTCGCGAAGTTGCACCATCATTGTAAATTGATTCTGTGAAAAACAGAATAAACAACCCGAAAATAGCAATCAAAACGTAGTTTCTGAAGCATAAATATTCTTTATCAGATAGAATATTAACAAAAAATACATAAAAATAAAAATAAATAAAATAAAATATAACTAAAAACGATAAAGGTAAATATATAAAATGGTCCTTCATTAGATATTCCAACAACTGAATAAAGGCAGGATATTAACATGGCATGAACTGCACTAATCACTTTATTATTTAAGTCAACGCATGATATCGCAAAATCAATCCAAAATAGCAATCGAAATGAATTTAATGAAAGGTAAACGCACCAGTTGTGGACCACTTAAGGATATTTTTCTAATTATTATTAAAGTGTTAGTGAATTCCAAAATATATATATTTTTATTAGCCTAGTACTAACCTTCATGTATCAGAATAAATATTCAAAGTTTCAAAATATAATCTTCGGAAAAAATAAAAAATAAAAAATGTTCTCTATGCGTCAGCAGGAATGTAATCTTAGTAAATTTCTGATGCATGAATCTATAAGTTTTCGGCTTATACAATAAATTGTAATTTAGTAGAGTATATCAACAGTAGTGTGATTTAAAATAAAACATAATTTTAAAGAAACAATGGTCGAGATCTAGATAGATTTAACGAGATTGACCAATCAGAAGCCTATATTTTTGCAAACAGCGGAAAGTTCGAAAAAATGCAGGCTTCTGATTGATAAATCTCGCTTCGCTAACAGTGAAAAATCTATCTGGATTGCAGCCAATGTTTTAAATAAAAACGTATCTCTTAATGAAATGTCTAAGAATTTTGCCAAAAATTTTGTCTTTGAAGACAAACTAGAAAATAAACAAATGTAACAGGAGAAAAAAAAAAACAACTATTCCAAGCAGTTTATGGAATGTTAACATATAAGGATATTGACTTCTTTCAGTCGTTTTCAAGAAATGCATTTTGGGCTTGTTTTTAAAATTTAAAAATTAGAGCCCCATTACTGGTACGGGGCCTACTTTAGGTGCATTTACCTTAAATATTCTTAAAAGGGTTATCAGCGAAATCTCAAATTCCCCTCGCAAATGTTAAACCTAAGAGCGCGGAATGCACATTTTTAACATACATCCTCAGGAAATCAATATTTTAACTTATTTTTTCTGTGTATTCTGTTTAAAGGATTTCTTCACTTCTTTTTAGTTGTCAAAATATTTCTAAAATATACACTTCATTTTATTTGAAGTGTTAAAATCCTACTTACAGCTCGGCAACTTCGCTAAGATTTGAATACATAAAACATCAAGTTAGGCATGTATTTTAGAAATATTTTGTCAACTAAAATAGAAACAGACGTCTCTGAAGAAGAAAACAGAGAAAAAAAAGAAGTTAAAAATGTTAATTTAATCAACAGATATTTTAAAAATACGAATGCATTCTACACCCATAGATTTAACGTTAGGAAGATAATTTGAAATTTTGCTGATAAACACCCTTAATCCGGTAAATCGTACCTCTAAACTAAGAAAATAGCAAGATAAATGAGTAAAAGGAATTATATAAGGAATCTAGGAAAAGTACGTTTGCATGCAAAACTTTGTTTTCCTTTAAAATGTTTTCCACTAAAAGGCTTTTTATTAAAGGACTTTTCATTAGATGTTGCAACAAACTGGAAAAAAAAAACACGATATTATTAATGTAATTAGATGGAAATTTGTGCCAATTTCTTAAATTACAATTAAACAATGTGACGAAAAACCCAAATTATTTTTGTAATCCCTTCGTTATGCAGGACAACATATGTGGACCTCGCAATATCTGTTTTTAAAATTCCACAGTAGGACTATTTGTAATTCCGATTTTATATTTATGTTCATCAATCTTTAAGATTTATAATGAATCTGTTAGATAAATGCACGAAAACACACTTCTTCCACGAAATATTCGTTTAACATCTTGAGGGGCAAGCAATTACTTTTGTGAAATGCTGAATTCCCACCTGAATCTTTGAAATAGAATTTTTCAAAATAAGTAAAAGCAAGTTTGCGGCTTTTTTCCACCAAAGTTAGAAAAGTAAAATTTAATAAAATTTTTCTGGTGTAAAATTTCATTAATCGTAGGTGGTATATAATATATACCGGTGCCCCTCAAGGGGTTAAAAAACTGATTTCCTAAAAATGATGGAAAATCAGCGTCCTCGGAAACGTAACTAACTTTCACTATTTTAAAACTCGTTTATGGATGCAATAAAATTACTTTTTAAAAAGTTGATGTTTCAATATCTATTTAGTGTAGTTTTTCTTCTAAAGTAGTTGTATTGAAAAACTTTTTCATGAATACCACTTAGGTACACATACGTGTACCTCCGTCCATTTCACTGAATTTAGTGTAACGTGTTAGAAGTCTGTTTATCTAGTTGTATTTTAAGTAATTACGGTTTAAATTTACAGGCGTCTCATTCGTACCTTTTTTTTACTTTATTAGCTAATTTTAAAAGTTATTTTAAAACATTATGCAGTAAAAAAATTCAAAGTATGAAACTTTTTAACAAAATTTTCAAGTATTTTTTCATTCCATGGTTTAAACTTCTTCAATGATTTAGAATATATAGTAATTAAGTATTGATATTGTAATTGTTAACTTTTATCAGAAAATTATTTTTCTAGATATAATGATTCAAGAAGAGACTGACGCACTTTTACAGCAGAGTAATTTATTTGATAGATGAAATGATAGCGATGACGAGTGATTTGTTCTACGGTAAAAAGATGAAGGCATATATGATTCTAAGTCAGATTCAAATGACAAATCTACCCCAATAGGCAATAGGTGTTCAAATACAACCGAATCAAACAATATATTTTTTTGGTTGGGTCAGTAAATAGTAATACAAGTGAATTGGTTTGGCTCAACGGAAACTTAAAAGTGACAAAGAACTGCAGAGAGGCGAATGGAATGAATAGATATTAGTACTAGCCGATTACAAAACTTTTCTATTAAAATGGAAGGACAATAGGGGTTGTTACTTTACGAATAGTAAGGGAACTAAACGTACCTTGAGTAGAGTGGTGTAAAAAAAGAATAGAAAAACATTAGCAGTTCTCACTCTTCTGTATTTCGTTTTTAAAATATCTCTATGGAAATTGCAGATGTTTGTCATCTGCATTTAGCTTATTATCGTTGTTCAGTAAAAAAATAAAATAAAAAGAAGACCTGTGATCATGTTTACACATTTTGTCGACCTTTTAATTTCGAATTGTTCGATTTATTATGTGCTCCTTATGGAATATAGAATGAATACTGCTTTAGCATTTTTAAAGCATGAAGACAATATATCGGGAATTTAACGTAGCGGAAGACCTGTGTGTATTCCAATTTCAGATGATAAAGATTTACCCCCAAAACAACGCAAAGTTGCTAACCGGCCTAAAAAAGACGAACGACTTTATAATGCGTATATTTATCAATATATGTGAATGAAAAGACGCTTCGAAATATCGTTTATTAGGACGTAAATCCAGAACCGGAATAGCATGTACAAATGTAAAATCTGTTTATGTATCTTAAAGAGTAATTGCTATGAGAATTTTCATTCAAAATAATTATTATTCATGTAAATATATATAATTATAAAAATAAATATTAAATAAATTCCATTTATATATTTTTTATTTCTTTAATTAATAACAGAATTTCATTTAAATATATTATAACATTACAATCTATAAATTATTAATTATTTTATATGCATTTTATCAATTGAGAAAATTATGCTATTTATCTAACTGAAAACACAGGTACACATATGTGTACCGAAAACTGTTGTCCATTTATTACACATAAAATTATAAATATATATATTTTTTTACAATTGATGATATCAAAATAGCTAAACAAAATATTTATTTATTTTTTTTATAGAGTCTTACTAATCTTCAGGGGCGAAGAGGATATGTAGATAGCAGTTTCTAAATGAGTTTCTAAAAGCCCTTCAGAAGTGCAAGTTTAAAATATTAAATACACATACATGAAAGTATAAAAGTGTGAGCAAGCGCAATACATTATCACCCAAGGTTGATATGTCGAAGGGATATATCGCGTTCATATTATGAAAGTTAAATAATAGTATGAAATTTTTGAAGCGGACGATCCGGAATGAAAATTTTGAGTAAGTTCCTGAAACTCAACTTCCGATAGTCTCTTAGCTATGAGTTGAGTGAACTTTCCCTCCTTCCTGAACTGTTTTTTTTATTTGAAATTGCTCTTAAATTTCGAGTTGACTTTCTACAAATAATTAATGAGTTTTTTCGAATGAACCTTTCAATCTTTTATTTTTTTAACACACAGCAAAAATTAAAAACAGTAATAAATTATGTATAGTCAGAAGTTGTAGTTAAAAATTTAACAACTTATGCTCTAGCGCAGACAGTTTGGTTAAGTTAAGCCTGTTAAAACGTTTGGTAATGTGAACAAGAGAAGCGAAATTTCCGTTTGTGTGGTTAAAAAAAGTTTAGTGAAGAGACTCAACTTTTATAAAGTGAACGTTGTGTTAGGAACAGTTGAGCTATTTAAACTCGGCTTGTATGACGTACTTGAAAGAGATCAATGAGAACGTAGCACCAAACCTATTCAGAATGAGATAGTAAGCTTATAAACGTAAAAGAAAGTGTGGGAAGGAGGAGAGTGACTTAAAGGAATGACATTATATCTTGTGAAAATCTGGACTCACTTGTTAAGTTGTTTACTAAATTATTTGAATTTTTCGAGTTGTGAAATATTCCTTTTAACAAAATGGAATTTACTAATTTCAAACTAACAGCAGACAAATTTTCGGAATGGGGAAGCAGTAAAATTTCCTGTGAATGCGTTCCAATGTATATACACCAAACTAAACAGTCCTTAAAAACTCGCTAAATGGAACATAAAATTTGTGTACAAATGACGTCATTAAACGTTCTTCTGTTGCTAATCATTGTTGGTTTAGCAATCACATTTTCAGTTTTTCCGAAGATTTCCATAATTTAAAAAGTTTCCTCCATTCGCGATTTTTACTTTTGGGACGCTTTTCACATCTGGAAAAATTGAAATAGTGCAGTGAAGACTTAACAAGTACTCCTGGATTCAGTATTGAATTCAGACACTTTTCTCCGGGAGGGATTTCTGAGGGACTCGGGGGGAGGGAGCAATCTCATTGCTCCGGGCATCCCCTAAGTTCAACACTGCCTGGATTTCCACAAGTTTGGATGCTATTTCTTTAACTCTCTTTTTTCCTCGCACACTCTTTTGCGTTCTTATGTTTTCTATCTCATTCTGAAAGGTATGGCGCGACATTCTCAATGGTGTCATTTAACTATTCAGGAGCGGCAAATCTATAGCACGCGTGCCACTTTTGGTATGCGAAAGAATTACTTTTGCATGGCGTTCCTGGTGGCATAAAACAAATATACAATAAGATTGCAAAAAATACTCTAACTTACTAGATGAGCTGATCGTGTCTAAATTCGATTAATTGAAAATTGAAGAATTTTAGTTGCGGCTGATTAAAGTATCATCTCATTCTAAATGGTCCTAAAAATTTATCAAACAAAGAAAATATTTGAAAATTATTGAAAAAGAATTATTATTACACAAGGGTGATTCAAAACTTATCGCTCAAATTTCGTGGGGAGGTAGGGAATTTGTCAGTAAATCGATTTTACATAGGAAAGTTTGTCCGCAAATGTACGCATGCGTATGTAGAGGGCGCTATGTGTACCCAACCTTTCATTGCGCCCAATCATTGTTTAGACGTTCTGAAGCTAGTATTATTTCTTTTCCTATTTCCACTTCTCATTTGGACACCTTTTACAAGTTAAAAATCTCCAAAAATCTCATTAATAACCTTTATTTAACGCCTTCATTGTCTGACGCCTGGAAACTTCTCGTTTAATTTTGTTCTTTCCGGTTTTTGAAACATTCATTTATTTTTTTAAATGGTTTGTATTTTGTTTTTTGTTTCCATTTTTATTTTATTTATTTTTTGTTAGTTTATTTTATTCTTTGTTTTTAAACTTTCTTCGTTCATGAATTTTTTTAATTTTGGTTTCACACCAGAATTCTTAAACGTCATTAACGAGATTTTTGGAGTTTTTGCTTCGCGGAAGTTCAAATGAGAAGTGGAAATAGGAGAGGAAATAATACTAGCTTTAGGAAAGTCAAAACAATGATTGGGACGCAATGGAAATTTGGGTACACACTACACCCTCTACATACGCATGCGTACATTTGCGGACATACTTTCCCATGTAAAATCGGTTTCCTGACGTATTCTCTACCTCCCCACAAAATTTGAACGATAAGTTTTGAATCACCCTATATAATTTTCAAGTAATTTTTATTCGACATTTTTCAATCCACTAAAATTGTTTTTAGCTATCACGTCAAGGTCATTTAAAATATTTTTTGAAAGATTTTGGCACGTGGCTATAAAAAGGTCACCAACCCTGATACTATGATAAACATATCGAGATAATTAGCTTTGCTGATCCTCGACTCTTTGCAATTTCGCCTTTGGTCATAAATTAAGTTGTTTGATTTATTTTTAATATTTTTAACTATTTGTATTTAATGTTTTGAATTTGCATCGATGAAAGGGTTTTGGAAGCTATGAAACAGCTATGAAATAATTTGTGCTTTTTGCCACATTGTTTTTTGTAATTTAAACCATGATATTAGCATGGCCGGAATTCGAGTAATCGTAATAATTCGAGTAATCATAATAATCAGCTCAGAATAGCATAAATAGCAATCCAAAACAGCAATCAAAAGGAAGTTTATGAGTCATTAATCTTCTTAGTCGATAGAACATGACTCTTAAAATAAGAAGAAAATAAAATAAGTAAAATAAATGAATAAAAGGAAATCTAAAAGAAATTCAGGAAACAAGTAGGTTTCCAAACAAGACCTAGTTCTACGGTAGTTTTTCTTTAAAAGGTTTTTTCATTTAAAAGGTTTCGTATTAAATAGCTTTCCATTAGATATCGCAACAAATTGAGAAAGGCAGGATATTATCATGGCGTGAACGCGAATGATCTTTATCATTCGAATCTAGTCAGAATAACATAAATAACAATCAAAAACAGCAATCAAAATTGAACTTTATAAAGCATAAATCTTCCTAGTCTGGTAGAACTTAACACTAAAATAAGAAAAGAGGAAAATAAAGGAATAACAGAAAATCTAAAAGAAATCTAGAAAGAAGTTTCTTTCAAAATAAAACGTGGTACAATACTAGTTTTCGTTTAAAAGTTTTTCCATTAAAAAAATTCCTGTGAAATAGCAAAAAATGAGAAAATCAAGATATTAATATAGCGCGAACTCTAATCTTTCTTATTGGAATTTAGTCAAAATACCATAAATAACAATCTAAATGAAGTAAATAAAGCATAAATCTTGTTTTTCGGGTAAAGCATGACTCTAAAATAAGAAAATAGTACGATAAATAAATTATAAAAGGAAATCTAAAAGAAATCTAGAAGAAAGTGCATTTGTAAACAAAACCCAGTAGGGTATTTTTCCTATGAAAAGGCTTCCTAATAAACGACTTTCCATTATGTATTAGAGCAAATTGGGAAAGCCAATATAATAACAAGTCGCGTAATTTTTATCATTCAAATAAATGATGCATTTTTGTTGTAACAAGAAAGTGAAGTTTCATCTTTTCTGTGAAATAGGTGCTTAGAATCTTGCAAAGAAATAAATGATCAAGACAGACTCACGTAATTTTTATCATTCAAATAAACGAATAATAAGTGGTAATAAGAAAGTGAAGTATTCCTCTTCTCTGAGAAAAAGCTGTTTGGAATCTTATAAAGAAAGAATAAATCAAGGCAGACTTTTTTCTTATTTAAGATTCTCTGCCCATGTTTACAGATCTTTTCAAATTAAATTATTTTCCCTTGGTAATTTATTTTACAAAGAAGAGTAACGTGATTGTTACTATTTTTACAGATTTCGGACCTTTTTATAGTGTAACACGCTTTTACTAAAAACACTAAATAACAAAAAACAAATCGGAAGTTGTAAGTCAAACGTGGCAAATGAGGTAGGTTCGTACTATAACTAGTTTCATAAAGATTCAGATCTTGGAGCAATAGTTGTTGCACTCTTATGCAAAAATGCATAAATACAAAATTTATTACGATTATACATAAAAAATTCAGTAATACTGAAATAATAGGACTACATCTGAAATAGGACGTAATCACCATGGCAACCTATAATCATTACTTATCATGGGGTATCGTTGAACTGATTACATCTCATAGTCTTTAATAGAATGAAGAAAACTTTTATTAATATCTTTTTAAATTTTGCCTCGATTTTCATAAAATTTGAAAGACTCGACAAAATTCTGGAACGATTACATATATATTAAATTTCAAACCATTCGGTTGGGAAGTTTTTGAACTGTTATATGCGGACAGACGGACCAGACGAAGACTATAGGAGCTACGTATTTATATAATTAGGAATGCACCTAAAAATTACTATTTATTATTTTCTTCTGTTTAACTTTAATCATTTCTTGGAGTTAATGGCATTCAAACCCTTTGAACTATTTTTTTATTCGACTATTTTATAACATCTTATTGACATATTATTGAAGGGTTTTATTAAGGGAAAAGGATTTAGTCAAGCGAAAACGCAAATTCTGAAATAAAATTTGGACAATATTAAAATAAAAATAATATTAAGAAAATTTTAAAACCCCACTTCTCCTAAAAGGTTGAACATTTTGAAATATCTCGTGTTTCATACTTTTCTTAGAAGTGTACTCTATCTATATTATAAAGGACAAACATATCTGTGCGTAACGCATACTTCATTTTGCGAATGGCGATAGTTTGATATTTGAAATGAAATTTCGGTTTTGCAATTTTCGCTACTGCAAACTTGTAAACGTCTGAACATCGCACATTTTCAATTTTTACACCATCTTACAGGGAAAAAAAATGCTTTTAAATGCAATTTGTTTGAAATCTGTATCTCAATTTATTTTTGAGGTATTAACTTTTTTGTAGTTTTAAAAATAAATTTTGTAATCGTGGCAACAGAAGTACTCCATTTATATTGCAAGTAAAGGAAAAAATAGTAGTTTACTGCATCTTTTTGTTGCCATTTTCCCATAAAAACTGAAAAAAAATTGAAATTAAAATACGTGCTTATGTCAAAAATATCGTCTATTAATTAATCAGGTGAATTTTGGTTTTATTTCGTTTTTATTTATCAATTTAATAAATTGTAGATTATTGCAAACTTACTTTACAAATGATGCAAAGCTGAATGAATGCAATTTCATTTTACCGTGTATAATAACATTTTTCGAATTTTGAAAAATTATACGTGAATGATTTCTGATAAAACGTGGAGCCATTATTGCTTTTTTCTGTGTTTGTATATTATTCCCCGATAATGACGTGATGTGCATATTTTTCTACAGATATTGTTTAAGACTGGATCGTAAAAGTAAAATGCTTTAGCTTGTGTGGTTGACGTAATTTGATAAAAAAAAGCGGGTATTTAATTCTTAAAACAGAAATGTGTTTTATAGAAGTGCGTCATTTTCACATTAACTGCTTTGAAATTCTTAACAGGTCAAAAGGCTTCACTTTTAAAAATAATGTAATCGAAATCACACAGTGATAAAATGCAACGTTTTACAAAAATTTAGATTGTCTTTATAGAAGAGCAGTGACATATAGTGTGCAGTGCATACTCCTATCGGAAAATCTTTCTCCAAAAAATAGCAATTTATATTACAAAACTTGATGATTCTCTCCAGGATGAATTCGCTTCGCCGAGTTAGACAAGCAAATAAAGCAGATCTTGGGAATAATTCGAGTTTTAAAATAATATTAGGTTCCAAAAGTTTGTGTCCAAAATTCTTCACACTAATAAAATTTTATTGCTATTTTTTATGACATTCTACTATAATTTTATCAAAATAACATAATTTGCTTAATTTAATTTTTCATATAATCTCTATATTTAAAACAGAATGCTGTTTTTTAGTCATCTGCCCTGAGTTATTTTTATTGTTAGTGGGCAATCTAAAAAATATATTGCATGTAAAAAAATATTAGTTTTAAATTTTTAAAAATGTTTTCACCTATATTCTGTAACCCGGGAAGCCCGGGTACGATCCTCTAGTAGCTGTAAAGATCAGATTTCTAGAAAAAATAACTTAACAAAAAATAAATCTCATGACGTCAGTAAAAATGACAGTAAAGTTAACAATTTAGTTTTATTATTATTATTTTTTTTTTAAATAAACTATTTTTTCAAATTAAGCTAATAATTGCTCAAAGTGATAAAAGTCGTTCCGGCCAGTGCCGGGAGGAAGAGGTAGCTTTCATATTCCTTATTTTAAAAAAGCCAACTTATATTATTCAAACACACGAAGCTCAATTTAGTGGAAACCGAATATAGGAGATTCAATACTAATTTTTATCAATATAAGATCATTATGAATGAGAATTTCACGAAATTAGTCAGCTTTATCCAAGCTGCTTTTATTTAAAGTAACTTATATTTGGCTGCCAAATTCGGCGATTTCTTAAAGTGCCTGCCATTTTAAGACAACATGGTGGATGAGGCTAGCCAGTGAACTTGGTCGAGACCTTAGTAATTGCTGTGCACATGCTCACTCACATCTGAAATCGGCAAAAAATCAAATTTTTCAAAATGTCACCCACATTAGATATTGAAATTGCTATATCTGAGCCATTTTTTAAGATAAAGACAAACAAAAAATGCTCCTGAATCCTTATATCAAGGTCAAATACTTAAGAAAGAAACCTTTTTCAAATTCTAATTTTTTTGCACCTCACTTTAAATATATTTTTTTTTAATTTAATGGCCGCCATTTTGAAACAAGATGGCTGATGAAGCTGGCCAGAGAACTTGGTCGAGATATTGATGCATACTATCCACATACATTCTTACATCGAAATAGGCGAATACGTGTGTTATCGCGTGACAAATACAAGATCGTTTCAAAATGTTAGCCATGCTAAAAATTCAAAGTGCGATAATTCAACCATTTTTTAAGATATAAACAAAAGAACAAATTTTCAGAAACAAAAACTACTCCGGAATCTTTGTATCAAGGCCAAACACATAAAAAAATCTTTTTCATTTTCCAATTTTTCAATACCTCAATTAATTTTTTTTTAAAATGGCAACCCTTTTGAAACAAGATGGCGAATGAAGCTGGCCAACGAACTCGGTCGAGACATTGGTATGTACATTGTACAGACCAAGTTACATCCAAATCGGTTCATAAATACGCCTGTTATCGCGTGACAAAAATCAGGTCGTTTTAAAATGTCAGCCACAATAGAAATTCAAAATGCTATAACTCAGCTATTTTTTTAGATATAGACAAAACAAAAACTGTTCCGGAATCTTTGTATCAAGGTCAAACACATACGAAAAAATTCTTTTTCATTTTCCAATTTTTTGGTATCTCATTTTAAATTTAAATTTTAAAAAATTTTTTTAAATGGGCGCCATTTTGAAACAAGATGGCGGATGAAAGTGGACAACGAACTCGGTCGAGATATTTGTATGTACTATGTACACACCAAGGTACATCCAAATCGGTTCATAAATACGCCCGTTATCACGTGACAAAAATCAGGACGTTTCAAAATGTCAGCCGCGCTAGAAATTCAAAATGCTATAACTCAGCTATTTTTTAGATATAGACAAAACAAAAACTGTTCCGGAATCTTTGTATCAAGGTCAAACACATACGAAAAAATTCTTTTTCATTTTCCAATTTCTTGGTATCTCATTTTAAATTTTAAATTTTTAAATGGCCGCCATTTTGAAACAAGATGGCGGATGAAGCTGGACAACGAACTCGGTCGAGATATTTGTATGTACTATGTACACACCGAATTACATCGAAATCGGTTCATAAATACGCCCGTTATCATGTGACAAAAATCAGGACGTTTCAAAATGTCAGCCGCGCTAGAAATTCAAAATGCTATAACTCAGCCATTTTTTAAGATATAGACGAAACAAAAACTGCTCCCGAATCTTTTTATCAAGGTCAAACACATAAGAAAAAAATATTTTTTCAATTTTCAATTTTTTGGTACCACATTTCAAATTTAAATTTTTCTTAAAAATTTAAATGGCCGCCATTTTTAAACAAGATGGCGGATGAAGCTGGCCAACGAACTCGGTCGAGACATTGGTATGTACTATGTATAAACGAAGTTACATCCAAATAGGTTCATAAATACGCCTTTTATCGCGTGACAAAATTCAGGACGTTTCAAAATGTCAGCCACGCTAGATATTCAAAATGCTATAACTCAGCCATTTTTTAAGATATAGACGAAACAAAAACTGCTCCGGAATCTTTATATAAAGGTCAAATACATAAGAAAAAAATATTTTTCCATTTTGAATTTTTTGGTACCACATTTCAAATTTTAATTTTTTTTAAATTTTTTAAATGGCCGTCATTTTGAAACAAAATGGCGGATGAAGCTGGCCAACGAACTCGGTCGAGACATTGGTATGTACTATGTACACACCGAATTACATCCAAATCGGTTCATAAATACGAGAGTTACAGTGTGACATATGTCATATATATATATATATATATATATTGAAACTATTATTTTGATTATATTGGTTGTTTGAGTACAGGGGAAATTTTTTTTCAGCTTATAGCTTTTTTCCCACAGAATACAACCGATTTGCTTATATCATTGAATTCTGTACTCTTGAAAACGTAATTCAATATAAATTTTTTTCAATTTTTTCGGAATCCATGTTTTTTTTTTTTTTTCTTCCATGTTAATTCTTGAAATTAGGTATACGGTACTTTATTTTACACATACAGTTCTATATTGTTGGTTTATGGCCTGTAGTCAATCATTCACAATATTGCAGTTTTTGATGATGGTCAGTAATGTTTAATTAATGGTTATATATGGATATATATATATATATATACAGTGAAACCTCCTACAACGGTCACTCCGAACAACGGTAACCTCCGAATACCGGCCATGTTTTAGTATTACCAAATCTCTTCCATAGAAATAACATTACACTAAACCTCCGAACAACGAATTCCGAATAACGGCCACCCCACAGCTTTTTTTTTTTTTTTTTTTTTTATACTATAACTCACATTGAAGAGAATGTGGAGGTGGATTTTCTTATTTGACGTCCTTGTAATTTCCTTATTAATCTCTAGTGGTTGCTTAGCAAAATCTCGTTTGTAAATAGGTGTGTCGAGAGGGGGTGTGGGTGACGAAATTTAAGTTTATGTGTGAGGAAGCAGTAGTCAAATGTCCTCTTTTTGAATCGCGTGATGATATTTCTTGTCTATGTGTAGCATGTGTTTTTCCCTAAAAGAGTTCGAAGTGAAAAATTTTTAACATTAAGTGATAAGTTGAAAGTTATCCCGGACAGCAAAAAAGGTGTCAGTGCATGAAAATTAGCTGAAATGACATTTGCGGAAGACCCAAACAGAGGACATTTTGAAAAAAAAGTGACTTTTATTTAGAAAACACATTTCAAGAGGCAAATTTGGAATCTAAAACTACGCTTCAAAAGAACTAGTTATGATGAGATTGATAAGTTGTGTTTGGAATCGCTTTCGAACTCTCGAAAGAAAAATCTCCCAATTTCTGGACTGTTGTTGCATGAAAGTGCCCGAGATATTGCAGAGAAACTGGGAAATTAAAAATTTTGCATTCACTCAAAATGATAACAAATTCTACCACAAATCTGTGGAAATGATTATACATTTAGAGAAAGAGATACGCTTTAAACTACAAAAAAACTGCGAATAACTAGAGTAAAACCTCCCTAAAGCGACCACGTTCCGTTCTAATAAAAATTGGTTGCTCCGAGAGGTGGTCTCTTAATGGAGGTCATGTTTAAATATAGATTTGAATTGTTGAAAAAGGCTAACAATTAATGTTACTAAAATTTATTTTCCACATTCGGAAAAAATATTAAAATTTAAGTATCAGAACAAAAGTTAATTACATAAGTTAATTATTGCAGAATTTAAAAAACTGACATTTGCTTTGATTTTAAGGTTTTATCTACTTTAACTTTTATTTCCAAGCCCTTTCGAAGTTCAGTAAATAAATACAATTTTTTTAGACTGGAACAAACGATGACGATTTCAATAATTTATCTATTTCTTTGAGAATTTCCTGACAGAATAGGGCAGGGGAGTTTATTGACCATCATCCTTACTTTGTCGTCAGATTTAAATTCCTTGCATAAAAATGCACAAAGGGGTTTAAAAACTTTAAAGTTAATGGAATAAATGAAAATTCTAAACTTAGTTTAGAAATTTGATGAATAATGTGCTCTCCGGAATTATTATTCTAATAAAACCTTCTTCAAGTGACCAGAAAAAATGGAATTTATTTTATTTTCTTCAAAGAAATGGGCCGCTCATGGAGGGAGTTCAACTGGGGTGGTCTCTGAATAAAGGTAAAATTAGTATTGAGCTTATGGGAATAAATTTTGTTCCTTGAAAAAATGGTCGTTCAGGGAGGTGGTCACACAGGGAGGTTTCACTGTAATTTCTTTAGTGTAAAATTATAGTACATATTTTTTAACTGTGAAAATAAGATAATTTTGGTCAATTATTGTTATTTTAATGTAATGTAATTGTGAGGTTTTAAAATGTGGAACCTCTGAATAACGGCAACCTCCGAAGTGCGGTCACAGTACCGTGCTCCCAGTGGTGGCCGCTATTCAGAGGTTTTACTGTATATATATATATATATCAATTTTGAACGGAGGGTGGTTTCGGGGTCTGGGGGTCATGATCGATGAAAATATACCAAAATTTTTTGAAATCGCTTTCCTCCGAACGGCTGCAATAGGTAGTTTTTTGTAATGAAAGCTACCTAAAAATGCACCTAAAAGGCATATAAGTATCTTTATTGAGATCGACATATGTTTCATCGCTCAGACGGCGATGTTCTCAAGATTTTTGTTGATTCAAGTATTTTCGCTAAATTTTTTAAAAACAAGAAATTGGGAGATTAAAATCACGAGACCACATGTATAATGAAAAACAATTGGAAGCATGAAATAAAATGGATATTTGTGAACGTGAATTAATTTTTACTATTATTTCTTATTCTGTAGAGCATCTCTTTCCAAATTTTAGGTAACACAATGGAGGCTGAATCATTGCAAATATTCTCACTGCGTAAAAATATCTCTATTGATTCCGGGATAATGGATGGTAAATAAAAACTTGGATAAATTATTCTACTAATATTCTACTACCTATATCACGTTTACAAATATCCATTTTATTTTATTTTATGTTTGCACTTGTTTTTTATTATACACGTGGTCTCGTGAATTTATTTACCAATTTCTTGTTTTTAAGAATTTTAGTGAAAGTATTTTTATTAACAAAGATCTTAAGAATGTCGTCGTCTGAGCGATGAAACATGTGTCGATCTGATTAAAGGTAATTATATATCTTTAAAGCGTATTTTTTACCACTTTTAGCAATTATTAGCTTACTTTGGATGATTTTAAGTGATTTTCATACTAATTTTGTAAACTATTTATATTATTGAAAATCCGCGTATGAAGAAGCTTTAGACAGGTTATTATGAAATCCCGTCAACCGGCCACTTTTTCTCGGTTTCACTCACGTTTTCATCATTAAAAATATTATATATGATTTTTCAACGTTGAAATGGAGTTGTAATCAATTATCAGGAAACAATGAAGCAAACTGTATGATTTTAAAAAGGCAATTTTTTATTTTTTTATTTTTTTTAAAACTATTTTTGAAGTTTTGGAACAAAGTAGCCCCCGCTGGAGACTTCTTAGGTCCATTCACTTATTTTCATATAAAATGAATACAATTCATATGTTGGAATATTGAAATCAATTGGCAATTGATTGTAATAGGATCTGCTAATGAATTAACACTGCAAACTTGAAAAACAAATGGCTTTTTTTTAACATTTAAACACAATAAACCAAATGTTAATATTAAGGACACGAGAAACAGTTTTCATCATGTTATCCTCAGCCAGCCACTGGAACAAAAATAATTACTGTAACATTTTGCTAAAGTAACATTTGAAAAAAAAAATTTTACTTAAAACATTTTTTAAGATATTTGGGCATTTAAGATAAAAGGCATTTCTGGGTAAGTGGGGCTACTTCCGGACCAAAAAAGGCTTGGTTCAAAGTAGCCCCGAAAAACTAGTTTTCATGCTAGCTTTATGAAAACGCAAACATTTTCTGTCAAAATAAAAAGCTAAAGGAAAAATCATGATCACACATGGGTACAGGTTACTAAAGATAATATTTTGACACTTACCTTATTTGTATCTCTTATCCAGATTGTCTCACTATAGAAAGTTTGGGAAGTTAAAATCTACACACGAAAACAGTTGTTTACAAACATATACAATGTTGCCTCTAAAAAAATTTTAATTACCCCCAAACTATTTAAATACCCTATAGTAGAGTCTAAAATATTTTTCAAGGGCAAAAACTCCGAATTATCTTGTATTGTTCGTTCAATACAAAGAATAAAACTTTTTTTATGGGATGGACCAAAGTAACCCCTCAAGGACCAAAGTAGCCCCGATTGACGGTAGTTTAAGTTGAATTTTTGAAAACATGATTTATCTTGACTAAAAAATGAGAAGTGATCGTAAATGTAAATCCGAAAGCATTGCGAATAATAATAATAAGAGATCGTTTCCTGTAAAATTCTATCAGGCAATAATTCAGAAAATCTTTCCATGGGAAAACTATTTTATTTTACGAAAGAAGAGAAAAAGAGATGTAAAATTAGTGGTGCTCCCCCAATCCCCCATACTCAGCAAAACTTTGGAGGTCCTCTTACTATGACAATCAGGGGCGAAGTTTGTTCAATCTGCGTAAGTTAAAAACGCCAAGATTTCATTTGTGTTAAGCCAATACGCCAATCACAAAATATCGGTTAGGCTGAGAACTGTATTAAAATTTGAACGAAATAATCGCCAAGAAGGGGGGGGGGGTCACATTTGGCTATCAATTAAAAGTAAAATAAAAAGACAAACCTATCATTGCTTACAGAAGTATAACGGCAAGGATAATTAATGACCAATATCTACTTGCAGGTAGATGTAAAAATGCAATTTATGGGTTTTTAATGCATATACGAGGCGCGAGATATCTTAAATGAAATGTCTGATTTTAGATTACGTAAACAGATTTATCAAAAGCAAGTGTTTATCTATTAAAATATCAATAAAGAATATTTATGTGGGGATAACGATTGCACTTAATTTAGAAACAAAGAGAAATCATTTTTGAATGCCAGCGTTAAACAGAAGAAAGGAAAATAAATTTTGAAAAAGGATTAATTTTGAATAAAAATATAACTCCAATATATGGATACGCCATACCACAGTTTTATTAAAATTATTTAAAGAATTGCCTATCCGCCACCCCCCCCCTCCCCCAAACACACACACACATACACAAACACAAAAAAAACGAGTGAATTAAATTTTTTTTTCCGTTCAGCATAATGATGCATAAGAAACACAAACTGAGAAACATGAATTTAAAGTGTGCAACTTTGAATGATTTAAAAGAAAATAGACGGAGTAAAAAGGCCTTTGTCATATATTTTTAATTATTGAATATTTACTGCACTTCATGAGATATTATACTAAGGATGTCTAAAATAATTTAAAGCAAGAAGTTGGGAGTTAATATCTTCGTCATTGTCTGGAAATTTAAGAATATCGAATCCCGATGAAGGAAAGAACAGTTAAAAATGTAATTTAAATTTCATGTTTCAGATGATGATACTTCTTAATTTTCATTTTGAATTTTTGCGGTACATCGAAAGTTTATTAACTGCCAGGTCTGAATAGAAATTCGTTTAATATCACTCTCTTTTGTTCATTTGATGTATTCTGCAATCAAAGGCAATAATAATTAAAAATGCAATTTAAATTCAGTCTATTGAACATGATAATATTTATATACTTATTTTTTTCATTTTCAGTTTCGGTTATGATTCTTGGTTTTCCTTGCGAAAATAGTTCATAGAGCTATATAGAACCCTTTACAGATTATATAGAGTAGCATTTCTATAGAAAACTGTTTCTACAGACTTATGACTATAGACTTATGACTCTATAGAATACTTTTTCTAAAGAAAATGTTTCTGTAGAATACTTTCTGCAGGATTTTTTTCCTATCGAGTAGTTTTTCTATAGCGTGCTATAAAATAAAATTTATAGAAGTTCTATAGCCTAATGATTCTAAAGTTTTTTGTTCTTTTATAAAAAAATATTTTTGGTCTTTTTAATTATATGTGTACTAATTTATTTATACCTATATATTTAAATGAAAAATAAATACATTTTTAATACATCAGTTTAATACAATAGTACTCCATATGTTTAATTTGATTCTGATTCAATCGTTAATGTAATTAAATATAAGTCGAATGATGTTTTATTAATTTGTTTGTTTATGATTCATTAATTTGTTGTTTAATTCTAGAAACCTTTATTGTTTTGCTGTTAATTTTATAAAAACATTCATCTAATTTAATAAACTTTATTTTCTTTAATAATATTGTAATTTCTATTCAAATATTTTAATCTAAAGTACAAAAATATTTAAGCAATTATGTTTGAAGTTTAACATATAATACTATATTAGACTTTCAAATATTTTTTAAAGACTATATTAAAATAGTTATTTTTATCATCTTGAATCCCATGCCGTTAGGTAAATGAATTTTAACAGAAATGTGAAATGAATCTTAACGTCATTTACGCTGTGAAACTTATTTGAAGCTGTTATTAATAGCACCACCGCCAATAACAAAATAAGTAAGTAAATAAATAAATAAATTCTCTCTTTTAACGTACACTTTTTATTTTTATATTTGGTTTTCTAAGTTACAAATGGTGTCGGTTTTCTAACTCACACAGTTGAGAATCAGCGTAAATATATATGATTTATATATACAGGTTTAATTACTCAAAACGCAAATCACAAAAGAAAGAAAGCTGAAATAGCGTAATAAGAATTTAACAATTGTCAGCGGCCTTTCCTTGCTGAAAGTACCGGCTCACATCCAGAGTTGCCGGCTTTTATCCAGGCCAAAAAAAGCCGGCCGGCTTTTTTTTGGTTTTAGTCACCTAAAAAAAGCCGGCTTTAATTGAAAAAAGCCGGTTTTTATTTTTCAAAAAGGTGGTTTATAGATAATTCATATAAAATTTCCATTAATTTATTTTTAATACACTTATAAGTATTTTCTACTAAAAAAATATAAATTTCTATTAAATTTTGTCAAATAAATAAGTCCTTATAACTGCTAGAATGCAACTGTGGAGGCATTATGTCAGAAAAAAAAATTACAAATATTCAGATGAATACATTAAATTAGACTCCAAAGTATTGGTTTGGAATTCCTTATCATAGTTCTACACATACCACACATTTTAAAGATTATATGAAAGAATAAGAAAATATCACACATCAAAATAGAAACATTCTTACATAGTGATATAATTTTAAAATTGACTAAAACTAAATAGTATACATGTATTTAATAACTGAAATTATCTTATATAATACTTGAGAACAAACATCCAGTAATAAGCAATTGATATTCTAATTTATAAAAATGATATAGTAAAAGATTTTTCTGCTACTAAGCTGTTATGTAACTTATTCCAGATATGTCCATACGGACAGATTAAAATCTTAGAATGAACAATGTTGAAAGAGAAATTAGGGAGGATATAATATTTGAGGAAATCTTAGTACGTGTAAGTGTGCATAAAATAAAGAGAATTAAAAAAATTCTCCACATAAAACTTGTTGAATTAGAATTTTGAAAAGCTAGTTGCTATTTAAAACAGTGCATATTCTGCATAAATTAATAATACTGTTTGAGTATAGAGAAATGGTGTTTTTATTAAATGACTTTGTGTGATTTTAAATAAATGTTTATGAGAAATAAAATAAGACTTGTATATTAATATCCCTTAAAATTAGTTAATAAAATATATAACTAAGCAACCATTGTCATTTTTAATTATATAAAGCAGTAAAAATAAAAAAAAAAGGTGTTAAGTCAGTGTAAACCAGAGAAAGCAATTGGTAAGGCCTTTTATTCCAATATTAATATCTTCATTATATGGAAAAATTGGGTTATATTGATTTCTATCTCAATTAAATGCCTTTAAAACTAAGTAAAAAACACATAAAAATGTGTCATTTATAATTAAAATGCTTTACTGTATAAAAGCCAATTTCGCCCAAAAAAGGCCAATTTTGGCCAAAAAAAGCCGGTTAAAACCAATAAAAGCCACCGGCGTGGCTTTTTTTAATTTTAGCCGGCTTTTTTGCAACCCTGCTCACATCCCATCTCCGTAGTCGAAGGAGCATCGAGCACAGTTAAGAACTTGGGAGTGTGACCACATAAGCACATAAACTTTAAAACTACTTTAAAAAAAAAAAATTTAAGCTGTATTGTTACTTTGTTGCAACAATAAATAAATAATAATCGAATTCTACCCTTAAATTTCCATTCTCTTTCCCCATAATAATACTTTCTAACATTTTTCAATTGAAAAATGTACTTACACGTGAATATTCAGAAATACAGGAAACTTTAAATTAATTAAATTGTTACACATGAAAAGCATTTTATATAGAAAATTACGTCATATTTAAAAAAGCCCAAATAGTAATGTTTCTTAGCACTTTCAATTGAAAAATCGAAAATATATTTACACGTGAATATTAAAAGGAAAAATAAAACTTTAAAATAATTAAATTTATGCGCGCGAAAAGCATTAAATGGGGAAAAATTATATCATATTTATATATTTAAAACGATTTTCTTATAAAGTCCAAATGAAAAAAAATTCTAGCCGGGGCCTAAAAAGGCCGGGAGGCAGAGACATTTTCGCCTTAATAATTTTATACAAGCTGATTTTCAAATGTCTGATAGATCTTACTTAATCGAACACGAAAACAACCGACAGCTGTTACGACAGCGGCGGATGCGGTCTTGGAAACCAAAAAATTTCCTAGCCAAAGGGAACTTAAAAGTATGGTTTAAAATTAATAATAAAACTTCTTTTATTTATTTCAAAAGTAATTCTTCAGTGATCTTACGCGTTGTTATGTATTTCGCAAAGTTTTCTTTGCAGCAAATGCACACAAAAAGATTATTTAATAACCATGTCCAAATCGTGGAACGATCTAAACACTAATAATTTTAGTTTTCTAAATACATAAATAAATATATCATAACAGATTTCATTGTTCTAAAATACATCTAATATATATAATATATATATTTGTTAAATTATTGTATTTGAAAAAAAAGAAAAAAAAAAACCAAAAAAACCCAGAAATTAACAGTGCTTGAAGTGTAGTAAGACAGCCAGCGAAAACTATTAAAGGTACTCAAAAGATTCACTTCGTACAAAAGACAAACAAATTTGGTACTATTCAAATTAGAAATAGATCTTGTTTTTGCAGTCTCTGTAAAAACAATCAAAAATGCGTTACCAGTGAAGCTGGTGAAAAAAAAAAAAAAAAAGGTTGTTTCTATAATTGACTCCTCACAGTTGAAAATAGATTGACATTGGTGACTGGTGCTTTGTAATTTATGATGAAAACTTATGACCAGGTATTTTTGAAAAGATCAGCATTGATAATGGTGAACAAATATTTTCTATAATTTTTTTTTACTCCTCAGGGAGTTATTGATTTTAACAGTTTCGTTATTCATCTATAAAAGACAGTACAAATTTAAAATATGAAGATATTTTGTTGAAATCGCCATCGCCACCTCACCTTGTAACAGCAAGAGAAGGATTTTTTTTTTTTTTTAAAGAAATTATAGATATGTGCATTAAAAAAATGGCAGTGTAACTTGTTTTCTGAGAAAATAAAAAGAATAAATTATATGTTGGATACTTCTAATATTGTGTAAAAGTGTGTTTTTTTGCATAATGTGTGATTCCTATAAAATTAAAATATTACTCCTAAAAAAGTAGTAAATATTTTAATATCAGTGTTTACATTTGATTTTATTATTATTATTACTGGATAACAAAAAGTTAATTATGCATATGTATGTATACACATACAATTATAGGACAAATTTACTACATTGTTAGTCTTAAGAATTTTTTAAATACTAAGCGCAACTTATTTATGGAAAGGTCAAAACTGTGTAACCTACATGTCAGCAATGTCCAACATCTGTAACCTACGTGCCAGAAATGTCCAAAATTTATAACCTACATAACTGCTAATTAAATGCTTTAATAATCAATTTTCCTGAATAGTTGTTGTCTTTTAATACTTATGTATAATTTTGTAGACTTATATACTATACTATTAAAAAAAATTGACCTTAAATTTGAAAATTCAAAAAATTACGTATAGTTAACGTTTAATGATCCCACCTTTTGAGAATCTCCCATGAATGCTTCTTGAAATCGTAAAAATATATTGATTTTTGAGGTTTCTAAAAATAAACACTTTTCAGAATGATGGGTAACTATAGGAAGAAGTTTGTATATATTTTTTTCGTGGTTGTTATATTTTTCTAGAAAAAACATTTTGTGTTTTTTTCTTTCTATAGTGTAACAAAGTTTATTTTGAGGGATGTTTTTTGGCACAAATTATTTTTTTTCTTTGTGGTTAAACTAAGGTATTTTGCATTCATGATAATTTATTGGAAGATAAATGCAAGTTTTAGCACAAATATTGTAATTTGAAGAATATTTTGCAAATTTTGTATAAAAATATATTGTAAATTATCTAAAGAAAACAAAACTCTCTCTTTGCAATACGTTCTCATAATCTCAGCATAAAAAATTCCACTAATGTGTTTAATAAACTGTATTTTAAAATATTTTCAAACAAGACCAGTGAAGCAGGACAGTGTCGTCTAGCCTGAAAAAGCTTATTGAACTGTTTGAAAAGGAGAAGATAGGTCATTTGAAAAAAAATAAAAAAGTCTTCAAGTTTATATTTAACATGACTTCCTAGAGCTGTTTTTAATTGTCAAGGTACAATTGAAGAATTACTTCAGGTAATCTAGATGAATGTGCGCTTTTGTTTTAAATGGGGTAGAATTTTAATTTTCAAGATACATTGAGAATGCTACTTAGAGCAGTTGAAACGAATAAGAAATATAGTAAGCCAAATATTTCTTTGTCTTTTTAAAATATTTTATGCTACAAAAATAATTTAGTATACATATAATTATTAACATTAAAATATTTGTATACTAAATATAGATGCACTTATTACAGATTTAGATCTTTATAATTCAAAATTTGAATTTAACAGGAATAAAAAACCCAAATGGAAGTTATATTTAAAGGATGCCTCTATATTCGGCGAAAAAATAATTTTATTTTATAATTATTATTGATATTATATATATATTATAATTTTGTAGCATAAAATATTAGGAAAGACATACAGAAATTGTTGCAGAATATTTGGCTTAATATTAATCTAATGTTTCTTATTCTTTTAAACTGCCCTAACTAGTATTACCTTAACTCTTGAACGTTAAAATTCTATCTCATTTAAAAATCTAGTGTAAATTATGGGAAAAGTACCTGTAACATTACTACAATTTCTTAGTAGCGCTACAGATGTGTTTCTAATAAATGTTCTAACATTTTTAAAGTGAACATACAAAAGAAGATTTTGCAACGCTATTTAAGACTTCTTGGTAAACATACAAGAAAAGCACCCGTAATGGTTACACGTATTTTCTTAGTAAACATACTAAAAAAAGACCTTTAATGGCTGCTAGCAATTTCTTCGTGAATATACAAGAGAAATATCTGTAATAGTACTAACCAATTCTTAGTAAACATACTAAAAAAACACCTGTCACGGCTACTATCAATTTCTTAGTGAAGATAAAAGAGAAATATCTGTAATACTACTAACCATTTCTTAGTAAAGATACAAGAGAAGTATCTATAATACTACTAATCATTTCTTAGTATACATACTAAACAAGCACCTGTAATGGCTACTAACGATTTCTTAGTATATTCACTAAGGAAGTCAATATGCTGTTTACTAATTTTAATGCAGTAATGTTACTTAAGAAGAAGCTGTATTGGGTTGGGTTGGGTTGATTGTTGACGGCCGATTATCTACTCGAGGGATATAGGCCCTAGGGGGAGTGCCCTTCGTGGGGGTCTTTCTAAGGGAACCTAACCCGTATTTACGCATGGAAAATCCAAGGCTTCGAAGAAAACCACGAAAACTCCGAAACGGTTAGGCCGACGGACGCGATTGGGTTCGAACCCAGCACCTCCCGTCTACCAGCTTCGAGAGCAGAACCTCTCAGCCACTGGTGGGGCGAAGCTGTATTGGATACTAGAAAAGTTCATGGAATCCCAGTTGCCTAGAGATTCTCTAGTAGTACTACAGATTTTTTTACAGTGTAGGAATGGCTACGAGTTGTTGAAGAAATTCAAATTATTCGAATATTTTCATGGAAACTCTATATTATTTCTATAGATATTTTTATAGAAGTTCTATAGAGATTTCTATTGAAATTCTACAGATATTTCTTTAATTTTCTTATAAATTATCTGTCTTATATCCAGTTTAGCTATCTTATAAATAAATGGGCCATAATTCTATAAGATTCTACAATACAGTTTATAAAACATTTTTTATACTTTTTGTAAGGGTAGTTCTGAAAAGTTTTATTTTGAAAAAGCGATTTATTGAATTAAACAATGATTCTAATAAGTCGTAGATTACGTAATTTGTTTTTCGTTTTTTAAAACGTCTATTTTTTTATCTGCTTAGTAGTTTATAAATCCTATCAACTGCCTCGAAGAAAGGAATAAAACTGACTTTCTTGTTCCTTTATTAGATTTTGGAGATAAAATTAAAATATAAATTAGACATTGAATGTTAGTTTCATATTGCATGTGTTTGTCTGAGTTCTTAGTTTATATGTACTCATATAAAATCCAAATGCAGTAATAATTCCGGGGCGAACTGTACCATCTATACATTTAAAACACAAAGATGTTTTTTTTTTTTTTGCTTTCTAATTATTTTTTTAATGAAAGCTGTTCATTTGTAGATGTTTCCACACTTGCTATTTTTAAAAATATTCCTATTTTTAAATTTCAATTTTCATTTTAATAATAATAAAAAAAAAAATTATGAAATTTCTTCAAAACGGATTACTTCAATTAAGGGGACAAGGGACCTTAAAATATTTTTTTTTTATTTTTTGTAAATTTCACCTTAAGTATTATTCAAGGGTACATTATATGCATTATACCATGCATTTATCACAAAAAAAATTAAAAAAAAATTTTATTTTTGAGAAAAAAATGGAATTTTACGTGTCGTCTTAGAAATCTTCGAAATGTCGCTTGCGTATTCCATATCAATGAAAATCCCCAATATTTCTTATAAAAGTCTGTTTTATATATATAAATAAAATAGAGCATCGAATTTTATATATTTGAATTTAAAGGTAAAAAAAAAATCAAAATTTTTAAAAAATTTTCGAAAAAATTTCCAAATTTTTCAATTTTTTTTTTATTTTTTATAAATTTCATCTTAAATATTATTCAAAGGTACATTATATGCATTATGGCATGCATTTATCATAAAAAAAATTTATTTTTGAGAAAAAAATGGAATTTTACGCGTCGTCTTAGAAAACTTCGAAATGCCCCCTGCGCGTTCCATATCAATGAAAATCCCCAATATTTTTTATAAAAATTTGATTTATATATATAAACAAAATAGAGCATCGAATTTTATATATTTGAATTTAAAAGTTTAAAAAAAAATTAAAAATATTTAAATTTTTTCAAAAATTTCAAAAATTTTCATTTTTTTTTTATTTTTTGTAAATTTTATCTTAAATATTACTCAAAGGTACATTATATGCATTATGGCATGCATTTATCACAAACAAAATTAAAAAAAAATTTATTTTTATGAAAAAAAGGGAATTTTACGCGTTGTCTTAGAAATCTTCGAAATGCCCCCTGCGTGTTCCATATCAATGAAAATCCCCAATATTTTTATTAAAAGTTTGGTTTATATATATAAATAAAATAGAGCATCGAATTTCATATATTTGAATTTAAAGGTTTAAAAAAAATGAAAAATTTTGAAATTTTTTCGAAAAAATTTCAAAATTTTTAATTTTTTTTTTACCTTTAAATTCAAATATATAAAATTCGATGCTCTATTTTATTTATATATATAAAACAGACTTTTATAAAAAATATTGGGGATTTTCATTGATATGGAATGCGCACGCGATATTTCGAAGATTTCTAAGATGACACGTAAAATTCCATTTTTTTCTGAAAAATGAATTTTTTTTTTTTTTTTTTTTTTTTTTTTTTTTTTTTTTGTGATAAATGCATGCTATTATAATACATGTAAAGTAACCTTGAATAATAATTAGGTGAAATTTACAAAAAATAAAAAAATTTATTTTTAAGGATTTTAACCCTCATAGCATGCATGGTCACAGTGACGTCATTGTGACGTCACTGTAAGTCACTGTGGTCACGTCACATCTGTGACCAAAATGCCACCACTCAGTGATGTCACATTGTGACTGAGATGTGAACTTCTTAGAAAACTTTAAACAATTATAAAAATTCTTTAAAACATGTTACTTATTGTAAAATTTTATTTTTCCGGCAATTAAAAAAATATTGTAACGTCACTGTTATGTCACTGCATGTAACGTATGTCACGTCATATATGTGACAAAAAAAACCACCATATTGTAAATCACAGTGTGACAAAAATATTAACTTCAAAAAATTTTGAAAATGAAGAGAAATATTTAAAACATGCCCTAGTTACAGCGGCATAAGGAATGAATATTAGTGGACAGCAAATAGTAAATTCGGACACGAAAAGAAGGGGGAGGGGAGAAAAAGAAAAATGCACGGTACAAGTATCAACAAACTAGATTTCCATGCTATATTTTATCAATTTGATATCTAAGAAGTGAAAGTATACTTTTTTCATGATTTCAATTTTATCTAGCATTGCAATTTAATATAATAATACATCACGGATTGTTATTATTATAAAAGTATTTCTCAGAAAAATGCTATGTGCTGGAGCAATTTGAAACATATTTAGAATTAGAAATATTAAATCTATACTTTTTACATATTTAGTTTGCAGGGAGGAAATTTTTTAACTTTTTTGGCGACCACTGGTCGAAACACTTCTGTGGTTTCAAACTAAACATTTTCTATTACAGTTAAGTCTGCAGATTTTAATGAGCACGCACAAAGAATCTTCAGAGTTTAGTCATATATGCATTTATTGCTTTATAATTTGCATTCAAGTCATATTTTTTTCCTGTTAATCTATTTTTAGTAACTGCTTTTTAAAAAAAATTTTACTTTTTTCAGCCTTTTTAAATAAAGTTAGCCTTTTCCGAAAAAAAAAATATATCTACAAAATTTATGCAAAACACATGATATAATTAATTTCGCATTTCCAATTTGTGTTTTAGAGGTATGACTTTTAAAAAAGTTATTTTACAAATTGTTTTCTTCTGCAGAAAATTAACATGAAAATATTGACAGATTGACAAAGAAAAATTTTTTATCCTCGAAAACATTTTTTTATTTATTAAGAAGATATTTTTTATTTATTACGCATGAAACAAACTTTACTTAAAAAAAGGGGGGGGGGTGGTATTATTACCATTAAATTTATTTTTACACATTTTAAAAATTTAAGCAGTGTTTTATCTAATAAACTTCCGTTTTCAAATGAATTTTTTTGAAACTGATAAAAAAGAAATGGTAAAATGCATTGGAAAATTCTTCAAATAGAAAATTTTAATTACAGACTAACTCATAAAACTATTCCGCCTGAAATTTAGGACTGCAAATAAACAGTAAAATCAGCTGCTGAAGATCGTCTGCGTCGGATTATATGACCGCAACCGCAGGGTAAACAGAGAACTTTTTGTCATACACGCGGGAACAGAACATGACCAAGCCTACAATGTCAGCTTTTGTTTTTGCTTTTTTAAATGTAAGAGAAAGACGTCTGCCATTTTCGGGCAAAAATACTCGGATATTATTAATTTACAGCAAAAAAAGGTAAGTCTTATTTAATTTAAATTTTTTATTTCTGTTTGTATATTACGATTATGAATTAAATAGATTTATGTTATAGAAAGTGACTGATCTGGAATTGTCTTCAAGCGAAATTTTCCTAATCGACACTGTTTTGTAAAATGTGTTAATCGGTCATCGCTCAAAAAAAAAAAAAAAAAAAAAAAAAAAAAAAAAAAGAAATTCATGTCTACATTCATAGTGGGATGAATATAAACATTAATTTGCAGTTACTTGAGATTGAGACAGTGATGTGGAATTTTTTTCGGCTTCTTATTTTTTTTTCTGATTACTAACACTCATATAACAGTATTTATCGTCATTATTGTTTTGGAGTTAAATATTATATTCGAATAGTATGATATTACGAAACTGTTTCAGTTTAGAAATTAACATTATAGTGGGAAAATGTCTTTTTACTTATTATAATAGCGTAACTTTTGAAAGATTTTTTTTTTTGCTAATAATATTTTAAATTATTATTTAAAATCCTGAATCTTCATACCAATGTTTTCAGATTTAACATTTGCCAAAATTATAAAATAATAGGAATTCCTCATAACATATGAAAAGATTTTTGAGAAATTGCTAAATCTAATAATGCATTTAATTCATCTATTGCAGTTAGTTGTTGTTTAATAGTACAATTAAAAATACTAATTATTATTTTTAGTGTTTTTCAAATTGGTATATTTATTTATTTATTTTTAATTGTATGTAAACATTTTTTTTCTATTTGCGATTTTAATCAAATATTTAATTATAGACATTCAGAATCAGTTATTAAATTTTCTTCGATTGTAAACTCATTTTCTACGTTTTCGATACACATAAATATTGGCATTAAAGGTGTATTCTAAAAAATATTTTTCCACCTTCAACAGCTCGATATTTTCTGAGACATTTTCAGACTCATTTTTAAAAGTAAAAACATGAAACTTGCTGAGGTGATTTTTGAAGAGATGTTTAAGAGGCCGTGTGATTTCATTTTCCCCTCAATTCATTAGAATTTAAGTTTTAAATAATTATTTTCTCAGTAAGACCCCCTTTTTTTTTTCATTCCCAGATCTTCCGCTGTGAAAAATTCGGTTCAAAACGCCTACTTTGACAGCATTTTTTTGTAATATTTTCTGCATTTATCAAAAAATCGAGAAGCACGGCACATTAGGTAGTTTCTAAATAAGAGAATTTTTCAGTTTGATGCGTTTGAGAACAAAAAGGAATTAAAAAATGAATCAGAAAATAAGCAGTTTGGATTGAAATACACCCTTAAAAAATAAAATATTATATTTAAGCATTGAAATAAAGTGTTTTTCATGCCTGATAGGAAGCTTATAGATTAAACTGCTTTAGTATATATTTTTTAAAGTTCATTATTTTACTTTTATATTTCCTTTCAATCATTTATTTTACTTTTATATTTCCTTTTTAACACCTTTCAACAAAGTTGAAAAGTGTTTATGACTTTGGTTTGTCTAGCCGTCTGTCCGCTCTCTAACTCTCGTAAATATACTCGGATTGGTCTGAAATTTTTAGATGTTATTGACCTTTACCATAGCATGGCCCCTATGTGTAACGACGTTTGTAGCATGTTTAGTTCATTTACAGGTACAGTCAAAAGTATTCCGTTACATTACGGCCTCTGGGAAAAAATCGTTTCAAAGGTTTTTTCATGATTTTACACGTTTTCATACAGAAAAAAATTGATATGCATTTATGAAACGTACTAAAATATGCATTCTGAAGAATACGAGATGCAAAGAATAGTTATTGTTCATTTACAGGGCTAAAAAGAAATTCCAATACATAATGATATAGCGGTGGAGGGAATTGTTTGCGGCGTACTTTAATTATGTTAATCTATTTCATATATAATGAAAATGATATACGTCGCTGAGGTTTACATACTATAAATTTTTCATGTAGAATATGAAGTGTATATAGCATTTACAAGCACACGCAATATAGTTCAGATACTATATTGTATCCGAAGTACTGTTCATTTGTGATGATTGCTGGAAATGCATTTTTAATTATGATATGCGCTTTTATGATTCACTATATTTATGCATAGTATATGGTGTATATAAATGCTATAATTCATATACAGGGCTACACAAAAGTATTCGCAAGGATTACTGGGTATGAGCGCAAGTTACTTAAAGGTGGTTTTTAAATGAGTTGTGCATTTTTACGCTGAACTGAATTTAATTTACTGTTGTATAATACAGATAAAATGGTATACAGGGTCATGCAAAGAATTGGATACATGGCCGTCTATAAATTATAATTTCTGGAAATGTGATTTCAGATGTTTTAAGTGTGTTTTAGTTTGAATTAAATTTTAACTAAACGGTGGCGTGTAATGAAGGTTCTAGGTCAACTACAGGGTTGTACAAAAGTATTAAAGTATGTTTCCATATATTAGTATAAATTGCTGAAAGAGAGTTTCAACCTGTTATGCGTTTTCTTGCTAAACTAAATTATCCCATTATATAATATATATATGAACCTACAGATCAAATACAGGGCTGTTCAAAAGAATTGGAAAACCTATTTAGCTGTGGCCAGTAACTGCGGAAATGAGTTTTTCAAATGTTTTATGCGTTTTCTAAAATGTTTACTTAGTTCTCTTATTTACCTTATTTCCCTAAATAACGAAGTTTTTTAAAGCATTCGGGAAGTGTTGGAAAGTGTTTTATAATCTATGCTTAAAGCATGATTTTTCTTATTTGTTTTTTCTATTTTCCAGATCAGTCTTTTCCTATAGAACATACCAAATATATTTAAGCTCATATTCACAAAATACAATTTACACGGAAATAAAAAATTTAAATAAATATGGCTTACGTCGTATTTAATAAAGCAAAGATTAATCACAACCACAACACCTTAAAATCTTATACATTCTTAATATCAAGCTTGAACTCAAGATCAAGCTTAGAACTTAATAAAAAAAGATGTCAGTTGACAAACAATGTTTTTTAAGTGGAAAAATTAAAACTATTTTAGAAGAATAGGACTCCAAAATAGCTATATTTTGCTAAAAAGTACGGTAAAAAGATACGAATTTATATCTCAAACAAAACTTTATTTTAAAATTGTCCATTTTAAAATTCATCACAATATTAATACTTGGAAATTTTTCCACAAAGAAATATTCGGTTTGCATACAATATTTCAAATGAAATTCAAATTTCAAATAAATTGCTTAAAAGGCGCAAAGGCCAACATAGTGAAAAATATCCACGCCGGGACTCGATCCCGGGTCATCAGTATAGCGCACTCACATTCTACCGACTAAACCACATGGAACGATACTGGCAGCCTGGAAATTTTCTACCAGCCTGGAAATTTTCTCCCTATTACATGTTGGCAAGTCTACAAACGTAGCACAAGATGGAATATTTATCGTGAGCCACCGTCATGGGGCAAACACGAAACTTAATTAAATCCAGCATCGATTGAAACTATATTAATACTTGGAAAATTTTCCAGAGAGAAACATTTGCCTTGCATACAGTATTTCAAATGAAAATCAAATTTCAAATTAAAATTGCCTTTTACACTATTAATTTGAAATTTGATTTTCATTTGAAATATTGTATGCAAGGCGAATGGTTCTCTCTGAAAAAAATTTCCAAGTATTAATATAGTTTCAATCGATGCTGGATTTAATTAAGTTTCGTGTTTGCGCCATGTCGGTGGCTGACGATAAATATTGCATCTTCTGCTGCGTTTGTAGCCTTGCCAACATGTAATAGTGAGAAATTTTCCAGGCTGGGTATCGTTCCGTGTGGTTTAGTCGGTAGAATGTAAGTGCGCTATACTGATGGCCCGGGTTCGAGTTCCAGCATGGAATCTTTTTCACTAGTTCGCCTTTGCGCCTTTTAAGCAATTAATTTGAAATTTGATTTTCATTTGAAATCATCACAGAGTTTATGACAAGTTCGTCACAAATGACACATATTTCACAAATTGGTCACAGTGTGACTTCAAAACATTGTCACTTTCGTCACAGGTTCGTCACAAAGTTAATGCCAAAATAGTCACAAATGACACACTTTTCACAAATTAGTCACACCGTGACTTCACAGAGTGGTCACAATGTGACGTCACAAACGACCTCTAAAACGGCCATAACGACCTCGCATTCTAGTCACTGTGACGTCACATCGACGGTCACAAAGTCACAGTGTGACTTCACAACGACGTCGCCGTGACGTCACCATGCCTTACGGGAAGGTCCCTTGTCCCCTTAATGAACATAAAAGAGAAATAACAAAAATATTCAGACACGTGGCTTTTTCGGCGTATTTTTCATTTGAAAGTTATTTTCGGTAAAAAAAAATAAGTGCAATTTATTTTTATAAGTTAACTAGCAGTACGCGCGGCTTTGCTCGCGTAATAGTTTAAATATGCCAAGTGATATTTGTATGCCTAAGTTTTATAAGAAGAGATTATACTTTTAGGAATAATTTAAAAATTACTAATTAAGCCAAAGTTTGACTAAACTTCATTATTGCACTGCATTAGGCAGAAATGAGACTTAAATTAATAAGAAGAACTAAAACTAATTCTAAATAAATGATAATTTAGAAAGTATTTTGAAGCTTTTATGCTCATTCCATACACTCATTTCAGTATTCATTTGAAGTTTTGGATTTTTTTAGAAACCGTTCTTATTACATTTATCTTTACATCTTAAAATACCATCATGTCAAATTCCAAGCTTCTTGTCTAACGCTCTACAACCTCTCTTGTGGTAGTGGTACTAACATAAAATACCTATGTTGAAATAGAGACTGTCACCATTAATTTGCCAACATTAATTTCGAAATCGGTTTGGTAATTTCTAATATTTCATAGAAAACGTAATTTAGAACGTTTATAAAGGTTTGTTTAGAACAGTTGTTGTTTCTGCAAACCCCAGGTGGTAGTGGCACCGGTATAAAATATGGCCTGTGTAGGATCGCAGACTGTCACCATTGATTCGCAATCCATTACTTTGTGATCGCTTTATTATTTCCTGAGATTGCATACAAATCGCAATTTAGGACTTTTATAGAATGCTTTTCGCTCATTCCCTTCGCTTTACTTCTTTTAAATTTAAAATTTATTTTCGATAGTTCCTACAGGGTATTTAAATTTTATAAGTAAATAACCATGCCATATTTAAAGTTTATAACCTCTTCAGTATCCCAGAAATCGCAATTTAGAAAGTTTTTTGCTCCTGCAACTCTCTGTCGGTAGTGATAGTGACAGATAATATAGCTAATTAAAAAGCAGTAAACCAACGTTTAAAATGCACACATAATGGGTGAAAAGCAGCAAACAGCTGTTTCGAATCTACAGCGAGTTCTTCTTTAGTGCAAGATAGGGGGAAAAGAACAGCATGCTAGAAAAAGCAAGGCTGAGCAAAATGATAGACAGAGACCCGCTGCCTTATATAACCTATGCCGGTAGCGAAAGCGCCAGAAACAATCAATGAGAGAGAAGCACTGGAAACGACAGGGTGGACTAGTAGCGACATCTACCGGAGAAGGAGAGAAAAACAAAACCAAAAAAGAGGAAATTAAATTAATGCTTTCCAAATACTTGGAAAATCTGGAGTACTAGATAAGTCATTGACTAAAGAGTGGGAATTTTTAATGATGTGGTAAGCTTCCCAAAAATCAAGATCAAGGTTAGAAGAACATTTTTGGATAATGGTGGCTGAGGAAAAATCGAACCTATGTTGAGAAGACCAAGAATGTCGAGCAATAGAAGAACGTTTGAGCTCCTGATTTTTAACATAACCTTCATGCTCTTTCAAACGAAATCTAAGAGCACGTTTAGTCTGGCCAATATAATAAAGGCCACACTGGCAAGAGATTTGGTAAATACCCCAGTTATCTAGGCGATCAACGGGGTGTTTGAGATTTGAAAAAGTGATTTTATTAACAGGAGAAAAAATAACATTAAAATCAAACCTTTTTAAGATTTTACCAACTTGCTGACTGATTTTAGGAAAAAATGGTAACACAACTGAAGTATTAGAGTTGGAATTAGAATGCTTTTCAGAATGGATGGGTTTCGCAATTTCTTATAAATGGAATCAATAATATTAGAGGAATAACCACGATCAACAGCAATAGCTTTGAGGTAATTAAGTTCAGCACTAAGTAACTGAGGAGTGGAACAAATATTGGTAGCCCGAAAAACAAAAATATTGAAAGCAGCGAATTTCTGGTTAGGTTGATGAGAAGAATGCCTGTGAGGTGGGAGACTGACAGCAAAAGGTTTACGAAAGACGGTAGTCTGAAAGCCATTTTCACAACGAATAACAAGGACATCGAGGAAAGAAAGACAGTTACTGGTCTCAATTTCAGAGGTAAATTGAATGCAGGGATCAATGGAATTCATAATAGAGAGAATATGATTAATATCCGAATTTATTTCAATCAGGACATAAACATCATCAACATAACGAACATAGAGCGGAAATTTTAAAATTTCAAAAAGTTTGACCTCAAAATAGTGCATATAAATATCGCATAAAATTGGACTAAGAGGATTACCCATAGCCAAACCATCAATCATGCGGAAGAAATTACCATTGAAAACAAAAGTATTTTGCGACAAGGCTGATATGTAAGGAATATAACTCGCGCTCTATATGAGCAATTTTATGGCGAGTCTCTTGAATCAAAGCTCTTAAAATAGCTAATTTAGAACGAAATAAGACCTTGTCAATTCTATTAGAAGAAAATAAATTACAACGTATAGAAATGAAATTAGGAATAACCTTCTTACGCCTACAGTCAAGTAGGAAATGTAAGTGTTCCAAAAACCTGTACTTTTTTAATCGTAAATTACAAAACCTATTGATTTGAGACATTGCGGAAAATGCAATATTATATATATAAAAATGCGGATATTAATCATATTCTCTCTATTATGAATTCCATTGATCCCTGCATTCAATTTACCTCTGAAATTGAGACCAATAACTGTTTTTCTTTCCTCGATGTCCTTGTTATTCGTTGTGAAAATGGATTTCAGACTACCGTCTTTCGTAAACCTTTTGCTGTCAGTCTCCCACCTCACAGGCATTCTTCTCATCCCCCTAAACAGAAATTCGCTGCTTTCAATACTTTTGTTTTTCGGGCTACCAATATTTGTTCCACTCCTCAGTTACTTAGTGCTGAACTTAATTACCTCAAAGCTATTGCTGTTGATCGTGGTTATTCCTCTAATATTATTGATTCTATTTATAAGAAATTGACGAAACCCGTCAATTTTGAAAAGCATTCTAATTCCAACTCTAATACTTCAGTTGTGTTACCATTTTTTCCGAAAATCAGTCAGCAAGTTGCTAAAATCTTAAGAAGGTTTGATTTTAATGTTATTTTTTCTCCTGTTAATAAAATCACTTTTTCAAATCTCAAACACCCCGTTGATCACCTAGATAACTGGGTTATTTAACAAATCTCTTGCCAGTATGGCCTTTCTTATATTGGCCAGACTAAACGTGCTCTTAGATTTCGTTTAAAAGAGCATGAAGGTTGTGTTAAAAATCAGGAGCTCAAACGTTCTTCTATTGCTCAACATTCTTGGTCTTCTCAACATAGGTTCGATTTTTCCTCAGCCACCATTATCCAAAAATGTTCTTCTAACCTTGATCTTGATTTTTGGGAAGCTTACCACATCATTAAAAATTCTCACTCTTTAGTCAATGACTTATCTAGTACTCCAGATTTTCCAAGTATTTGGAAAGCATTAATTTAATTTCCTCTTTTTTGGTTTCTTTTTCTCTCCTTCTCCGGTAGATGTCGCTACTTGTCCACCCAGTCGTTTCCACTGCTTCTCTCTCATTGGTTGTTTCTGGCGCTTTTGCTACCCGCATAGGTTATGTAAGGCAGCGGGTCTCTGTCTATCATTTTGCTCAGCCTTGCTTTTTCTAGCACGCTGTTCTTTTTTCCCTATCTTGCACTGAAATGAATCTCGCTGTACATTCGAAACAGCTGTTTGCTGCTTTTCACGCATTATTTGTGCATTTTAAACGTTGGTTTACTGCTTTTTAATTTTCCTGCACAAAGGTTTTAATTGCTATTTTTAAATATAGCTTACGTTTGAGCAGGTTCTATCACCACCAATTTGCAACCATTATTTTTGAAATCGGTTTGGTATTTCATAGGATTGCATAAAAATCGTAATTTAGAACATTTGTAGAACGCTTTTCGCTCACTTCAATCTTTTAAATTTGGAATTTTCTCTCGACGGTTCTTAGAAAGCATTTACATCTTTTAAGTAATTACCATGCTAAATTTCAAAATCTTAGACCCCTTAGTATTACAAAGAACGCGCTGTAGAACCTTTTTTTCTTCTGAAACCCACAGGCGGTAGTGACAACAACATAAAATATAGCCTATGTTGGAGCAGGGACTACCACCATAAATTTGCAACCATTACTTTTGAAATCGGTTTGATATTTCATGAGATTGCGTAGAAATTGCAATTTATAACGTTTATAGAACGCTTTTCGCGCATTTTCACCATTTAAATTTCAATTTTTTTAGAAACAGGTCTTAAAGGTCATTTGTACCTTATAAGTAATTACCATGCCTAATTTCAAGTTGCTAGCCCCTATAGTGCACAAAAATCGCAATTTAGAGCTTTTTTGCTCCTGCAACCCCCAGGCGGTAGTGACACAGACATAAAATAGAGCCTATGATAGAGCAGAGGCTATCACCATCAATTTCCAATCACTACTTTTAAAATCGGTTTGGTACTTTCTGAGATTGCGTAGAAATTGGTATTTAGAACGTTTTCAAGAACGCTTTTTTGCATATCTTCACCCCTTTTAAATTTCGAATTTTTTAAGAAATGTTCTTAGAAATTCTTTATATCTTATAAGTAATAATAATTCCAAATTTCATGTTTCTAGGCCCTTCAGTAACACAAAGATTGCATTTTTAGAACTTTTTTGCTCCTGCAACCCGTTTGGGGTAGTGGCATGGACATAAGATATAGCCTATGTTCGAATAGGGACAAAAACCATCATTTTGGTACCATTACTACTTTTGAAATCGATTCAATAGTTCCAGAGATTACATCCTACAAATAAACAAACAAATTTTACTTCTTTATAATATTAGTATAGATAAAAATTCATATTTATTGCGACATGACGAGAGTATTGTCCATTGAGTTTATTTTATCGTTATGTATTATGACTTTATTTATGCCTTTTTTTCATTACAATGGACCACATCAGCGGTGACGTCACAGGCAACTCAACTCCGCATATCAGCCGCAAATTGGATCTACACAAATCACAGAGTTCAGAGAAATAGTGAGAGATAATGTGTTGGCTTGGCATAAAGCTAAAAATGCAATCCTGAAACCGGTTAAAAGAGGTTGCAATTCTGCCCAAAGACTTGCGACTCGCTTTGAAAACCTCTCCCCGTCCAATGAATTCAGCCCTTGTTCCATGTGTTTCTATTGTTTGGGACGAAAGATTTGACGATAACTGGCTTCCTATTGAGTTCTGTTTTGGCTGTATAGTGCATGTCTAATATACTCTCAACTTTGTGGGTTTGTATGGATCCAATTTGCAGTTGACACTTGAAGTTGAGTCGCCTTTGACGGCACAATGATGGCGTACATTAAATAGAAGAAATATTTTTAGTTGAATATACCGCGGCTCAGCCTAAAAGTGCGTACATAAAGTATGTTTGAGAAGTTTGCTCCGGTGACGTTATTCTTAACTTTAAATGTTATTTTATATAAAAAAAAACTAAGAAGAAAAAGTTATATGATTGTGCCAACATGACGTAATTTTCACAGCTTTTCCATTTCTCAATTCTAAAGATTAGAATCGGAGCCTTTATTCATCGTTGAACTATTTCAGAAATTGAATATTGAGTAAAAAAAAATATATCTTCATCATTTGTGTTTGTGGAAACCATTTGTCATTTTTAAAATGTACTTTTCTACAATACAAACCTTCCAATAATAAAATCTTTATGCTATTTGTTTATGTGAAGTCTTGTGAAAATGAAACACAGATCGACATCCCGTCATTTTTGACGTGTGATATATACTAGTTTTAAAACAAGTAAAAATTAAATTTAAAAATCAAAAAACCCGGCTGCGTAAAAAGCCAACTAAATTAATTACTTCTCATCAATGTTAAACTATTTTTTTATTTACTTGTATTGATGACTTTTAAGTTGTGTTTAATTGTTAGTTCCTATCTATAAACACTGTTTTGGTGAGGCCTATAGATGTCTATGATGGTTAGAAATGCAGTAAAGCTAGAGATCCTACCTATACAACTTCCAGGTTGTGTAATATTTAAACGGAGCTTCTGACTCTAAAATAGTCAATGAAACATCATCTTCGTTTTGAAAGACCTACCCAATGATATGCCACTCAATATGGTGTGTAAAATTCTTTTTTCGTATCTACCGCCATTTTGTATTTTATGGCCGCCATTTTGAATTTATAAAAACAAAACCTAACCTATAACCATCGGATGGTTAAGACGAATCGATAGAGACCTTTATTCATTAAAATCCATCCAGCCGTTGGAATGTTTCGAGGGTATAAAGAAACCCACATACCCAGATACGCGTGAAACACATAAACCTTCTTGGCAGTCGGGTAATAATATACTCCTGCGCTTCTAAAACTATGGTTCACAAACATTTTCTGATCCGAGGAAATTTCTTGCCGAGCAGCAAAATGTTACTAGATATTAACCCTCGCAGTACTAGGATCAAAATATAAATTAAATGCCTAATATCGGGGTCATAGGTAATTATAATGTTTAGACCGGAGAACTGATCAAAAGATAAATTATCGACATAATACTGACAATCAAGATTTATTAGAAAGAGGAAAATGTAATTTTCTCAATATTACGAATATTTAAATTAGCGCAAAAATTCAAGTAGAATAAAAACAAAAAACAAAAAAAAAAAAAAAACATTTTATAAGAAGTAATAGTAGTAATGCATTTTAACTGCCTTCTGTTCTGCTGCTCATCTTTCCGGCAATCAAGACACAAAATAACACATGAAATACGACTTTTACACATAAACTGTCTGCGTTTGTTGCACTTCTTAGAATATTTGGTGTCAGTTTAGAAAGCTTTCATTTATTCTCTGGTTGCCTAAGATGGTGTCAATGTGACCTCATTCCCAATTTCTACAAATAAACAACAACAACAAAAAATATGTGTGAAACTTTCCAAGTAGACACAATTTTGAAAGAGACCTTTATAGGAGAATTCATAGTAAATAATTTTAGCATACATATTCTAAATGAAAAAACAGTGCAAAATGTCCAGATGGGATACCAAATTGACTCCATCTTAATAATGCGAGGGTTAAAGCGACTGCATGATTCAGTTTAATGCAAATTATGCAAGATATTATAAGACACATAAAATTCATTATTGCAGAATAGAGAGAAGTAATGAGTTATTTTTAATATTATTCGTGCTATTTTCTGATAAAAATTCAAAATTGTTGATAAAAATTGTTGTATAGGGTTTAGTGGCGCAAAATCCCATTAGGAGCAGACTATTATATTAGCGGCATAATAACGGAAAATGATATACTGCTTTTGAAAACACGCATTTTTCCTCATGCATTTTCTTTATTGTTTTTCCTTCTGCAAGTATACTGATACTAAGTTTCAGACACTAGGCGAAATGCTTATTTAAGGGAAAATAAAGTCATATTTAAAAGAAAATGATCATTTTCTTAGATAAAACTAACGTTATAACACAAATGCGTCTAAAAAACATAAATTAGGAAATTTTTACTCTCCGGAATTGAGATTAGAATCTCAAGTAAAGAGTGCGTCTGTTCACATAAAAGATGTTGCTGATAATCGTAACTTCAAGTTTTGAGTTAAAATGATTTTTAAATGATCAAACAAAATACATTTTTTTTAAATGATGACTATGGATATGAGAAGTGCGTATGCAAATTTTGAGAAGGTGAAAATTGCTTTTTTTTTTTTTTTCCATTCTGGAAATCCAAGCATAAGAGCCTCAATTGATAACCACATCCTAATAACTGATCTTTATTATATTTTACTGATTAAGTATCTCTATTATAAAGAACAAACGTATCTGTGCGTAACGCTGACGTCATTTTGCGAACGGCAACACTTCACGATGAAATTTCGGTCTTGAAATTTTCGATACTGCAATTTTTTAATCTTCTGACCATCGTACATTTTCAATTTTCGTCGCATAGGGAAAAAAATCTACTTTCAAATGCAATTTGTTTAAAAACTGTATTCATTGACTGATGTATTATATTTTCTAAAATAATTTTTAAGCATGATTTTTTAAAGTTTATCTTATCACGTGCCAGTTTCAATACATAATAATAATAAACATTTTGCACATAAAGCAACATTTTTTAGCATTTGTTTCTGACTATTTTTGCATAACGAAATTAATACTTCCTTTATATACAAATAAAAGAATAATATATATAAAAAACCAATCTAACATATTTGTGAAAGACAAATTAACGAAATTAATACTTCTTTTATAAATAATTAAAAGAATAATATTGAAAAAACACAAAACTAACATATTTGTAATCGTACAATTTAAATTTTTAGATCACCAAACAGGATTTATTTTTCAAATGGAATTTGTTTGCAAAGTTCATCTCAAAGTTTACTGGTTGTATATGGTTTTAAAAACAATTTTAAAGCATGAAATATTTTTTAATTTATCTATATCGCGCGGAGCTCGATTACGAAAGATTAATCCGTTTGCACTTAAAACAAAATAAAGTGTTCATCATTTTCTTACGGCTAATATCCATTAAAAAAAAACTTCCCTATGAATAAATAAATAAAATAATATAAATAAAAACACAAATTTAAAAGACATGTATAAGCTCTGAAATTATCAGAATATAAAAGGATGCCATAAGTAGCAAAATCTTGGCAAATAACTCTTAGCATGCGGCTAATAAGAAAATATCAAAAAAATATTTGATTGTATAATTCGTATTTTCCATATGAGAAATGCTTTTTTTAATGTAAGTGGTCAATCTAAAAAAATTATTGCACGTATAAAAATTAATATTAGTTTTTAATTTAAAAAAAAAAGTTTTCACTTTTGTTCTCTAACCCGGTAAGCCCGGGTACGATCCCCTAGTAATTCTAATAGCCATAACTTCTGTTCTAATGGGAATTTCAAGGAAACAATGATATCAAACTGTTCAGAAAGAACAAAAGTTTGATATCTAAAAAAAAAAAAAAAAAAAAAAAAAAAAAAAAAAAATTCGAAAATTTTGAGGTTTTAAGAGTTTTTTAAGAGTTACTTTTCTCCGCTGTCGATCCACGGACTGTTGATAAATTGCCTATATCACACGCCAGTTGCATGATTCGGAATAATGCAGATTGTGTTATAATTTTTTTAAACTGATTTTTAACTTAATTTAAAGCAGATTTTATGAAATACGTTGCGATGTATATTAGTTTTCAATCGAGAATTTATTATTATAAGGAGGTTCACCAGGGCTTCCCGGTGATAGAGATAAAAACCATTTATATATTTGATAAATATATTAGATTTTTGACATTTAATATATTTTTTGAATATGCGCTAACAGTAACAAAAATCATATCTGTATGAAAAATAGTAATTAGTTTAAATAAAGTTTTGAAATTTATTAAAGACAATAGTTTTGTATTGGTCTCGCGACAGGAGTTAACAGCAGAAGAAATCGCCAAAGATCGCTATTTAAAATCAGCATTTTTTAAATTCTGATTATTTTAGTGGTTTAGATGCAAACTTCGTGCACATGTCTTAAATTTGTATTTTATTTATATTTTATTGTTTTATTTGTTGATTGATAAATGTTTTAATTTCGTTATGTCATATAAGTTGGAAACAAATGCTGAGCTTTTTTTGCGCGCTTGAAGTCGGCGCCTATGGGAAAGCAACGTGTTGCTGGTCTTGCCTGGCAGTGAAAATGTGCAAGAAATTCCACAATGCTCAATTCAGCGTTCAGTAAGTCAGTCAAAAAAGAAAAAAATGGTTAATCATTAACAGTTATAATAAAGTCTGATAACATTTTGGAACAATGAAATTGCTTCTGAAATAAATTCTGTATAAATTAACACACTGAACATATATTTCATCATAAAAATCCTTTATTGACTTTTGTTTTGGAAATACAGATGTGCAAAGTTTTTTCAAAAAATATATATTATTTGAAATAAATATTCGAAAAACGATATGAATTATAACCAGTAAACATTTTAACAGAAATCGATTTCTACAAACTTGAAATATGCGAACCCAAAATTACAGCTCATTCGATCACTTATTTTTTAAGTTATGCTTAAAAAACTATCCTTATCGCAGTTTGTTTTGACTCAACTACATTAAAAGGAATTTTACATTGGGAACCTGCATAATACTTAAACTGCCTCACCGAATTTCTTGTTTGGTACCCGAAGGTAAAATTTACCGAATAATCCAAAAATAGTATCGAAATTAGATATTAATACAGAAATTTCAAAGTCTGTTTCAATTTAAATATACAGACGTTTCCTTGAGCTCTTTTTTTAACATAACGAAAGAAGACATAATTTCCAATCTAATGACTTGAATTCAATATAACACACGCCGTATGTTTGAAAAGGGTATAAAAGATTACATATAGTTGTATATTACAAAACAATCGTAGCTAATTCAGCTTTTTTATGTTAGTTTTCATGTTAAGCACACCAAATTCATTAACCAATTAAGCATTTTTACATCGGAAGCATCAGCAACACAATTTTCGTTACACAGTGTAACAGACACTAAAAAATGTATGCAGCCAGAAAAGGAATGAGAGATTAAGCTCTCGTAAATAAGCAACTGTGAAACTGCAGTACCCCCCTTTTATTCCATATTATTCCATATTATCCATATTTCATTCCATAATGCCTTTTTATCTTTAATTACTTTTTTATGCTCGTACGTTACATAATCCTTGAGCTATGTCAGTAGCCTCTCCTCACCGCTATAGTGAAGGATATACGGTGGTATACGCCGTATACTTCTGGATTTTTTTTTTGGAAATCCGTATAAACTGTGGTTCTCAAATAAAGATATAGCGTATACTGTCTATAGTCTGGAGCAAGCATGTCAAACGCGTGACCCGCGGGCCACACTTGGACCGCCGGTAACTTATCTGTGGCCCGCAAAACCTTTGTTATTTTCTCTATGTTTGTATCAGTTCATGTTTGAAGGAGAAAAAAAGCACTTTGCACGAACACACTCACAAACCATAACTAGAATGTTGACATATTGGAAGACTTGGTAACACTTGGAAAAAAATTTATTTAAAATATCTACCACTATTTCAGAATATGTCACTATTCTTATTTGTTTTATTTGATGACAGACGTTTCGTGATTTAATAGCGAAGATTACTACTCATAACCATTGGTAGCAATTTTGAATAATAAAAAAAAAAAAATAACAATCTGGCAAACTTTAGTAGTATATAGTATCTAACTTATTTTAAAAATTCTTCTTTAAGAAATTGTAGATGTAAAAATAACGAATAAAAGCAGATCTTGAATATAAAAATTTAAAGAATTATAAAATTGTATTTTTAAAAATAAAGATTCTATATATTTTATGTTCAAACTAACACTCGATTTTATTGCTTTCTTTGTCTTACATCACATTACAAAATAATATACGTTATTTATTAGGTATTTAAAAAATGTATAGAAAAACTACTAAAATGGGACACTGCTTAAACTGCGACACTGCTGATTAAAAGCGAAATAAAAATAGATAGCTTTTAAATGAGTAGCTTTGAAAGTGACACAAATTGTATTGTTTTCTGAGAACAAAATGTTACCGTGGCATACCATGGGCACACAAAGTCGAACACGGGAATTTAGGATTTGAGCTGATTAAATTTCAATATCTATGTTAGTAAATGCGCCATTGTTAATTAGCCCGAAGTGATCTTTATTTTTCTTCTTTTTATTTCATTTTTACAGACATATTCGCACTCACATACATTTTATTATTTTTCAAATTACGTTAAAGCTCTTTACCAGTGTGAATAAACACGATTAAGCAAGATGAACATCACAGATAGCCAAATGTTAATTTACAACGGCTTTAAAAAATAGCAGTACATCTAATTTCACACAAGTCGAAATTATTCACTACGAAAGAGAAGAAATAATACTACAGTAATTAAAGAAATTTGAAAATAATATAAACTTAAGCCTGTTCTTAACTGCTCTGCTCAACAAGCGCAAAAGGTTTGACACATTTACAAACTCATTTTTTAACGGAAAGATATAAAAGTGGAAAGCCTGACCATGGAAGCGATTTGGAATCGAACTGTATTTTCCATTTTTTTGATCAATAACCTATTGAGTTATAAGCGATTTTGATGACGTAACAAACACGTTTTTCGCTCTTTCATAGTGGTTACTCTACTTTCGCGCGGAAATTCGGTTCAAAACGTCGACTTTGACTCTATTTTCTGAAAAAGCTATTGCGTTTGCACAAAAAAAACAAAACAACAACAACAAAAAAAAACAACAACAACAACAAAAAAAAACAACAAAAAAAAAAAAACAAGGTAAATACAGCTTGATTACATAGTTTCTAAACAACAACACTTGCTAGTTTCATGCATTTCCGAACAAAAATAAATTAAAACTTATGTCATACATTTGCCCTCTTGGATTTGAGAACAGCCTTAATTACAAACGGATTTCTCTTACGCAATCGTCTGCATGCAATAGACATAGATTAAAACAACATGCCTGAAAATTATTTTAAAAACAATAAAAAATGAGTAAATAGCGGTACATTTTTCAAACAACTTGAGATACAGTTTTCCAACGAATTTCGTCTGTGTAAAAATGTAAAATGTGCGATGTTTAGAACTATAAAAAAATCGCAGTAAAAGTTAAATTTAATCGTTTTCAGTTGGCACCTTCAGAATGAAGTCAGCGTTACGCACGGGCACGTTTGTCCTTTATAATATAGGTTGTTAGTAACACAGAGAATGAGATATAGAAAAGGAAAATTCTTTACCATCGGTAATCAAGTCCAAGGCACGCTTTATTCATTTGTACATGACAATTTTACGGAGCTGATAATTCCTTTTAATAAGCCACTTTAAGTTTATTTATTGGATTCGTGAAGCGCGTGGTTGTGAATTAAACGAAGTATTACATATATATGTAGGATTTAAATTTAAGCATCGTTTATTTTTTTATGACGTGCATGATCAGTAAATTAACTGACGCTCTGATATTTTTATTATCCCTTGTTTGAAAGCACGAGTTATGAAAATTCGCGATCACGAGATCAATGTTTGGATATATTCAAAGATTGGAAAAGAGTCAGTCTATAAAAATTATATTGTTCATCAAGCATCGACGTTTGCAATGCCAAGGGAGGCATTATTAGGCCTAAGTGGCTCATTCCAAGGAAAATAATTCATAGGTTTTGTGTCAGAAATGTAATGTATTTAAATAAGCTATAGACTAAGTGAAGTACATTTATCTGTATAGAATTGTATTAAAGTTTATGTGTTATTATTCCAGCATCTAGTTAGTCCAGTTGTTAATAAATTAGCATTTTACCAACAAAAACTTCTACAAATTTGGGGGCTCGGTGCCAGGATATTAAGCAACTAATAGTGAAATAAATAATCGGGATTTTATGCAAAGCAATAAATTAAGTAGTCAAATATGAATCAGAACGAAATTGATGTAAATTACTAATGCCAAAGGTTGGACTGTGAATTAGCGATGCAAGCGTAAAAACTGTGATCGCACTTGTCAAGTACAATATTGAAAAATAGATATGGGAACCCTAAACAAGGCTAAAAGAATTGATATAATAAATCTTTGCAAGGAATGCGGAATCGAAACACCAGAAAAACCGACGATCCCTATACTAATAAAACTAATTAAAAGCTGGAAGGATTTCGACGAAGATTTTATAAAGGACCACTTAGAAGTAATTATGACAGCTAGAAAAGAAAACGCTGAGATTGAAGAGAAGATTAGAAAAGAAAAAGCTGAGCTTGAAAAAAAGAAACTACAGACATAAGCAGAGATTGAAGAAAAGAAACTGAAGATGGAAATGGAGGAGATAAGATGGAGAATAGAATTGGAAGAAAAAGATCGCGAAAGAAAGTTTGAAATTAAGAAAATTCAACTACAGAAAAATTCAAGACAACACGTCGATATGAACCCAAGAACAAATACAGGTAAGCAATATGAATTGCTCAGATTATTAACAAAATATGATAGCACGAATGATATTAGTTTATATTTGGCTATGTACGAAAGACAAATGTCGCAGGCGATCATTGATAAAAAAGAGTGGGTCAACTATTTAATTAACCTAATGCCATTAGATATGATTAACACCAGGGAGAATATACCCGAGATGCATGATTATGATTACATAAAAAGTATTCTTTTAAAATGATACAAACTATCTCCAGAAGAGTTTAGGCTAAAATTTTTCGCACTTAAAAAGGAGCAATCGGCAAATTGGCGCGATTTCGCTTATGAGATTAAAGTGTATTTCAAACAATGGATTGACGGTCTTGAAATAAATAACTTCGAGGAATTATCGGAATTAATTGTAGTTAATCAAATTAGGCATAATTTACCTGCAGAAACAAAGACACATTTTGCAGAGGAATTGTTAGTAATAAAAAAGATAGACGTATTAGTAAACAAATTAGATATTTACGAAACGGCACGAAGGGTTTGCAACAAACAGTCTATAAGGAATACAAGTGGGAGTTTTGAGGATAAACGATCGAGAGTTGCTGACTACGCCAATTCGAAAAGGCGCCAAGTTGACAATAGGCACAATGGGAAACATGGAAGAAACGAGGCGCATATAATATATTATAGTTGCGGCAGATCTGGTCACGTGAGTGGGAAATGTACCATGGGGAGTAAAATACAACAAGAATATTCAAATCATAACCTGCAACGTACTCAAAATTGGCGAGAAACGAAATACCAAGATTGGAACCAAAACACGCAAAGAAAAGTAGTTAATATGAGCACGTTAAATGGTAAGAAAGGAAAAATCTTGGATATTCAAAGAATAAAAACAAACATAATAATTGATACAGGGAGTGATATTTCAATCGCCAATTCAAGATATCATACTGCAATAAACGCGCCAAAATTAACCAGCGACAATGTATCTATATTGTGCATAGGTGGAGAAGAAATTAAGCAAATGTTTTTTTTTTTTTTTTTTTTTTTTTTTTTTTTTTTTTGCATAAAATTTATGTAGATGGTATAGAAATACAGGATAAATTTTACGTTGTACAAGAAACTGACTGTGATTTAATAATTGGGAGAAAAGCAATCGAAGGCTTGACGTTAAAAGTAGAGGAAGATGTTGTTAAAATAATAAACGACAATACAGTACGAGTAGGATACATTAAAATTAACAAACTCCCATCCAAAACAGATGAAGTAGCCACATTAAGTATAATCAACAATAATCGAGATTGGAAAGATATGGATTATATCGACTGCGAAAATGGCGGAATGTATTTAACTCATACTACAAATTTAGCTAACAGAGAAAAAATACGAGAATTAAGAAAATCCTGCAAACCGAACAAAACAAAAGATACTGGATTGAACACGAAAGTACTACTGGCAGATAAAAAACCTATCTGCGAACGTCCAAAGAGATTCTCTCTAGTTGAGCAGGAAATCATCAGTAAACAAGTACGGCAATATTTAGATAATGACATTATCAGATGGAGCGCCTCAGATTTTGCGGTACCTGTGATCCCGAGTAAGGAAAAAGAAACTGATAAGAAAATCTTCATCACTGGACAGGAGAGATCCGAAAGTAAAGCCACTGAGAAGAAAACAGAAATTAAAACCAGTTTAACGACTATTTGTGGAGATACTAATAATTTTAAACACAAAAAGAATAGAAAAAGACCTAAATGAAAAATGGTTAGAAAGAAAAAGTCCAAAAACAATTCTGATCAGAAAATAAAAGATAATCCTAATGAAAATAATACAAAAAATGTTAAAGAAGAAAGAATAATAACGCAACAGATCTACAGGAAAAACTTTAATTTAACCTGAAGTATATAATGACGAATCCAAGTGGTATAAGTATGTACCAAAATTACAAAGAATTATCAATAGCACAGTAACACGAAGCACCAAGTATGGTCCATTCGAATTAATGACAGGAGTTAAGATGAAAGTTAATGACATGCAAAACATTAAGAAGATTTTGGAAGAAGAATTTACCGAATGTATTATGGAAGAACGCGAAGCCATGAGAGAAGAAGCAAAGAAAAATATACTCAAAATACAAGAAGAAAACAAGGTGCAGTTTGATAAGAAAAGAAAACAGCCACGAAAATGTAAATAGGAGATATCGTCGCCATAAAGAGAACACAATTTAGAAATGCTATCGAACTTAAAGAAAAATACTTAGGGCCATATGAAATAACGGCAGCCAAGAATCATGATCGGTATGAAGTAGAGAAAGTAGGCGATCATGAAGGTCCAGGAAAGACATCAACCGGAGCCGAATACATGAAACCATGGTCTATGGGTTAAACTCCTGGATAAGTCAAATAGATTACGTATATGTGTATGTGTATTGAACAAGTAATCAAAATTTTGTGACAGAAAAATATATAAAAGTTTCCAAAGTTTAGCTGTTTAAGCATGAAAAAATAATAAGCCAAGATGCTGATGTCAAGACGCCATCATGTCAGGATGACCGATTTGTAGGATTTAAATTTAAGCATCGTTTATTTTCTTTATGACGTGCATGATCAGCATGGGGAAGAAACTTCCCCATCCTTGTAGTATGCTTATTATTGAGTATCTACCTTATTGTGATCTTTCTTTTTTTAATGTTGCATGTTTACGTTTTCGATAGAATCTTACACCGATACATGAACATAGAATAGACATTCTATTTTATATATCTAATATCTATTCTATGTTCACGCACGGATATATGTTTTTTTTTTTTTTTTTTTTTTTACATGATTAGTGAACGGTTTTAAGTTCAACGAAAAACTAGGTAAAAATTTCGTCTTGAATGCTATATATCAAAAGCAATGGTGTAATATAAAAATATACGAAATATTGCACTCTACAAGTCCCAGAAAATTTCATAATTATTCCCCTTTGGTAGGAAAATTTTTATAGCCCGTGTTTTATTAATTTATGAAGTTTAATGTATTAAACAATCATTACAATAATCTTTTTAAAATTTATGCATTTTCACTTCCTTACAGATAAAATAAAAATATTGTTTTTAATGTAAATAACGTACAGTCAATTCATTAATATTTATAATATTAACATATAAGAAATAACAATAATATTACAGATAGGGAAAAATTCCTTTCGACAAATTTTTAGAATTGTATAAATCTAAAAGTTAAAAATAAATAGAGGTACTGACTCGGTATACAACTCGGTACAACTCAATAAAATTTTATTCGATATGAATAAATTGACACAATACCTGAATTTGATTTTTTACAATTTAATCTTATAAACTTACATATTTGCATTCTTAACAGAATTTTCTGGCGTTTTTCTTTTATATTATTAGTCTAATTATCATTTTGTAAGTTAAAAATGAACAATACAAGTACGGTAAAAAAAAGCAGATAAATAAATAAAGCAAGCATGAATAGAATATCGTCTGACACCTGCATCGTTTTAGGAACGAATAGACATTCAAAGCATAGAGGGTAAACATATTTCTTCAACATAGGTAAATTTCGGAGGTTTGTTAGTTCTTCCCCCTTGTCGATAGTGACGCTAGTACTGTTGCCATTACAGATTTTGCCGTAAATGTCCCATCTTGGTCCTTAATCTATGGGTATCAGTAACTTTCTTTTACGATTATTCGTTGAGGAGTTAGTAATCGGTGTTTACTTTTTTTCCACGACTGTACAGCAGGATGCTGCTGGTGGAGCTACAAGTTTTAGTTTTCCTGGTATAAATATTTTTATTGATACTGTAGCATTTTACTTAACTTGGAATTTAGTTAGTATCTATCAGCAAAAAAGTATTCACTGGGAGAAATGAAGGTGATAGACAATCGTTTAAAAAGACAATTATGTCTTTTATGTCTCTTTTAAAAAAATGTCTTTATGTCTCTTAAAAAAATTATTTCAACTTGATAGGATAAATAATAAGTATTTTATTAACGATTGAAAATTTGAACAAGATAAATAAATATAGGGAGAGTGTGAACTAATAGTAGGAATTGATTTATTGAATAATTGAAACCAAATTAGTACAAACATTTTATTAAAAAAATTTATTTCAACTTGATAGAATGAATAATAAGTATTTTATTAACGATTGAAAATTTGAATAAGATATATAAATAAATATAGGGAGAGAGTGAACTAATAGTAGGAATTGAATTATTGAATAATTGAAACCAAATTAGTACAAACATTTTATTAAATAATTTTTTGTTATTTCTAAATAATTTTATTTGACGAAAGAGAAAAAATGTTTAAAAATTGACAGCTATGGATTTGTTTAAAAAGGTTTTTCAAATATCTGTCGGTGTCTCTGAAAGCTTTTTCTTCTTAAAATGATAGAAATTAGACATAAGAGAAATTAGACATAGCAGACATTATGCTTGGTGTGTTTGTTCTTTTTCTATCACATTTCTTTTAAAATCCCAATTTGTGTAACCATAATTTACAAGAAACAGGATCACTACCTTCATGCCATCTCTCTGTTAAAGTTGTTTTGAAGCCCTAAAATAGTATAGTCACAATTTATGAACAGAAACTACATAATCTGAATAAACTATAAAATAATATTTTGTACGAAACGAAATCGTGACGCCTGTACCTTCTCCGTATTTTGTCGGATTGTTTTTCTATCAATTCCACTCATAAGTTTTCAAAGATACATTTACATCGATAGTATATATTCTCTATTTAGTACAATCTACAGTAAACAGGCAATGCTCACCCAGACTGGATATGAGCTCAGAAACTGCAGCTTTCGACAACATTACCTTGACCACACAGCTACAATTACACAAACCACGTTTTCAAGTATCGATATTTATTGTGGTTAATGGTTATTAAATTGAGGAGGTTTTAAGGAGGTTTGTAGTTTTAGATCCATATTTTTTAACCTAAAGTACTAAGCGCCTAAAAGACCAATTTCAGAAAATATATTTATTCTGTCATTTACGATGTCATTTTGTTTGGAAAAAACCAATGAATAAGCATTTGTATTATTATTTTAGTTTCGAAACTGAAGAGGTTAAAGTTCAGGTACCTTTAAATCGACTAAAAATAAATTTTTAACAACTCTTTTTATATTTGAGTAAATTGTAATAATTTAAATTAATCTGCATTTATAATCTTCCGTTAGACATAAACTTAGGATTTAAAAAAAATCTTTTATCTAACTATATATGTGGCATAAGGAAAGTTTATTTTTAAATCCATTTTATTCATAACTATTATTTTGTCGCTAGTACACACGATTTTTCGGATATGGTTAACCATGGTTTCATGAAACTTTAGCATCTTATACAAGAAAAAGATGAAGTGATTTAAAATTTTGATACTTAAGTTAATTAACTAAACTCTATAGCGTTACAATTCTTAGGTAGTTATTCTTACAGTGTCCAAACCTAATTTCTTGACCATGGGCTCGGAGGCGCTATAAAGCATATATCCGGTCAGGTGGTCAAGCTAACGCGGAACCATCGGTGTTTAATTCTCCAGCAATCTTCACTCTAAAAAATAAAAACGTAAATTTACACATGAAAACAAGACTACTGATGATACAAAAACGATTTGTCTATATGTATAAAGCGGTGTGTAAATTACCAATTACACGGCTGGTGTATTAAGTGTCTTGCTTAAGTGTATTAAATTAATCTGATTAAGCGTATAAAAATTTATCAAATAACTCTAAAATACACAGTTTAAAGTGTAAATTGCGCATGAGTGCACATATATCTGTGTAATAAAAAAAACACGACAGACTTTGGGTACATAGTACATAATCCTATAGTTTCGGACGTACATTTTGAACTAAATAGTTTTATGGTCGCAAAACAAATTTGTATGAATAACAAACTCGTGTGCTTGGTGTGTTTGTTCTTTTTCTATCACATTTCTTTTAAAATCCCAATTTGTGTAACCATAATTTACAAGAAACAGGATCACTACCTTCATGCCATCTCTCTGTTAAAGTTGTTTTGAAGCCCTAAAATAGTATAGTCACAATTTATGAACAGAAACTACATAATCTGAATAAACTATAAAATAATATTTTGTACGAAACGAAATCGTGACGCCTGTACCTTCTCCGTATTTTGTCGGATTGTTTTTCTATCAATTCCACTCATAAGTTTTCAAAGATACATTTACATCGATAGTATATATTCTCTATTTAGTACAATCTACAGTAAACAGGCAATGCTCACCCAGACTGGATATGAGCTCAGAAACTGCAGCTTTCGACAACATTACCTTGACCACACAGCTACAATTACACAAACCACGTTTTCAAGTATCGATATTTATTGTGTTCATATAAGTACACATACTTATGCGTAATATTCTGTTCTTACAGTAAACATTCTCTAATTCGGCACGTTCGGGTCTTGAAGCATGCCGGATTGCGAAATCTTCCGGATTACAGGATGAATGTCGCAAAAAACGTGTAGAAGTTAGAATTTAAAAAAAAATTACAGAAAATCATGTTTTTTATTCCTTAAACAGATTGAATAGAATTAAAAAATATTCAATAATGTAAAGTTCAGCCTGAATATATGTACATAACTATAAAATGAAAACATGCACTATAGATCTACACAGTAGGCCTAATTGTAGAAGCCATCTTAAACATCTCTCTGCTATCAGGTTGTTTTGTAGTAGCCTTCTCTCTTCTTTTTTTATGAAGGCCTTTCGTATGATGTGGTGTAACAGGTGGTGACCTAACACACATGCCGATACACTATAACCGGCACGATGTGTATCAATCGCGCATTCAGATGTTTTGTATGTTTTGCACCATATAAATCTGTATGCACTACGAAAATTCATCAAAATTATTTTGTTTATCATTCGCAAAAATAAAACAAACATTTGAATCTCATTACCCACATTCATTAATTTTTATTTGATGACTGATATCAATTTCCATTTCCAGTTGAACAATCTTTTCTGAAATGGAAAAAGTGTTTAATTGTGATGATAAAATTTATTTTGCATTTCAACAGATTCGCAAATTATTCACAGAAATGGTTTTTTATCACTCCAGTTCCACCACCAGATTATTATAAGCAAAAGAGTGATTGAACAAGAAATACTAACTTTTTATCGAAAGTCGTGCCGGACCATAGGTTGCCGGGTTAGAGGATGTTTACTGTACATATATTTCATCGTAATATTATTACTCATAATTCTGTGTAATATTCTATTCTTACACATATAGCTGTGTAATATTATTCATACTCATATTCCTGTGTAATATTCTGTTCCTGCCCATATATCTGTGTAATATTCTTACATACATTTCCGTTTAGCATGCAAAATACACAAATATTTGTATAATGTGCAAAATTTGTAAATTTACATTATTACACCAATTCGTGTAAATCCGTACAATTTTCTACAATTTACACATTTGTTTGAGTTTTTGACAGGATAACAAATTACGCGCTTCCAATAGGCCGATAAACACACATAAATACAAGTAATTATTTACGACAGGAGTGTAAATTTTATGACAAAGAGGTAATTTTACGAATTTATACATATATGTATGTAAAAGTGACTAATGTACCCATTTATTTTTTAGAGTATAGGTACTCCTGTTATCGACTCTGAAGGAATGAACGGTTGAGTGAACCTTGTCTATTCAAGAGCCCAACGCTTGACTTTGCGACTCTTTGACCAATAAACTACTTGTCTTCATTTGCATTAATATTTTTAATAAATAATTTTGTATATATATTTTCTTCCCAAACTTCCGATATTTATGAAATATGTATTTTTTATTATTTAAAGGCAAGTTTTTCTTTTTCAATAATAGGTCGTTTTAATTGGAACTATCTGTCTGAAAAGGAAAATTCAGCGCATAAGGCTGGATTGTGCAAGTGTTATCGTGAGCGCAATCATCAGTTGTAATTAATATGTGTATTAATTATATCTTTAAATTAATAAAACTTAAAAAATTTAATTTTTTTATAGAAAATTCGAAAGAGTAAAGTAACATAAATAATTCTTTTAATGTAAGTGTCTTCAAATTTCATACTCAAGGGCCAGATGATTAAATACTTAAAGGTCCACGGGCTATCCATAATTCAATTGAACAGCGTGAATTAGAAATGCGTATATGCATAGATTTTAATATCAGGGATGCGTTGTATATACGCGCTGCGGAACTGCATGTTCTCATTTTCTTCTTGAATCATAAAAATAAATAAATACAACGTCTGACTGACAACACTGGTGTTACTGCCGTCTCAGAAAGTTCTAACTTTTTTACGGCATAACAAGATTGGATTTACTTCACCAGAATTTGTTGATGTGGAAAAAAATGTACGTAACGAGTGGCTGTTTCAATGTTACTTGATATTTTTTTTTTTTTTTTTTTTATCTAAAGAAGAGATCTACCACAGCTACCAAAATTTACACTTTTTAAAATAAACAATTTGAACAAAAAACAAGTAATATAAAAATTTTGTTTTTAAAGTCAATTCCTACTTAGGTCATCAAAGAAAAATTTAATATAATCCCTTAAGCTAATATTAGTTTTTGTTGCATTAAAATATCTCAATTTGTTGATTTTCTATAAGCAAGTAGGTTTACAATGGAAGTCTATGGGAATTTGGCGAAATATTAGAGATATCGCCAAGTTGGCGTCACTTTTGGTGACTCATTTTGGTCGCAAACTTGGCGGCATTTGGCGACAGAACAGGGTCCCTCCTTTTGTAACCCCCTTATAGATATGAACATGCATTAAATGCTCTTCGATAACCAATGACGGCCCTTTTGTCTCCCATATAAAACTAAAATTAATTAATTAAAATTTAATTAATGAAATAATATTTGAAAAATATGTATTAACATCAATTGCCATCCAGTACAAGTTAAAAAAATTATTTCAACTTGATAGGATAAATAATAAGTATTTTATTAACGATTGAAAATTTGAACAAGATAAATAAATATAGGGAGAGGGTGAACTAATAGTAGGAATTGATTTATTGAATAATTGAAACCAAATTAGTACAAACATTTTATTAAAAAAATTTATTTCAACTTGATAGAATGAATAATAAGTATTTTATTAACGATTGAAAATTTGAATAAGATATATAAATAAATATAGGGAGAGAGTGAACTAATAGTAGGAATTGAATTATTGAATAATTGAAACCAAATTAGTACAAACATTTTATTAAATAATTTTTTGTTATTTCTAAATAATTTTATTTGACGAAAGAGAAAAAATGTTTAAAAATTGACAGCTATGGATTTGTTTAAAAAGGTTTTTCAAATATCTGTCGGTGTCTCTGAAAGCTTTTTCTTCTTAAAATGATAGAAATACTGCGGTCCTTACGTGGCCCGTGGGACTCTGATTATAGAATCCTATTTAAAGTTTTGTATGTGCACAAATTATTAGTGGATAACAAGTTTTAAAAACGTTGCTAACTTTTGAAATTTTAAAAACATCTGACTCTTTCTGTGCACAAAGATTCAAATTTTTAGACTATTATTTTTATACAATAAGGTAAAAGAAAAAAAATTCATCCTATAAAATTTCACTTTGTGTTCTTAATTTTGTATTCAGTATTTTTAGTTAGAAAAATTAAAGAATCAAAATCAAGTATCAAGTTTTTCTTTATAAAAGTCTACATAATAGCTCTTTTTTGATAGCTTAATATTTGGGAACTAATATGATAAATGAAGAAATCAATTAATATAAAAATTTACCTTACATTCTTAAACTATTTTTGTACTCAGTATTTTTGGTTGGTAAAATTAAAATGGTTATTTTTTGAAAGAAATAATATAAATAAAATATCATATCTTGGTTTATAAAAGTTTACATAACAGTTCATTATAGACCATAGCATTTGCGAACTACATTAAGTATTATATTTAGACAATAATATAAATGGACAAATTACTATAAAAATTTGTTATACGTTCTTAATTTTTTTGTGTATAGTATTTTTAGTTAGTAAAATGAATCTTTCTTTAAAATGAAAGAATCAAAATGGAATATAAAATCTTGTTTTATAAAAATTTATATAGCAGTGCTTCTAAGCGATAGAAATTGAGAACTAGGTTTACTAATACTGTTAAAATAGATCTATCTTTAAAAAGAGAGAATCACAATGAGATATCGAATCTTGATTTATAAAGATTTACGTAACAGTCCATTCCAGATGAGAGCGTTCCATATGAGAGCTACAATAACTGTTTTTTTAGAGAGAAATATGAATGGAGAAATTACTATAAAAATTTGTGATAAGTTCTTTAATTGTTTTTTTATTTAGTCTTTTTTGATAGTAAAATTAAAATGGATCTTTCTCTATAAAACAGAATAAAAATGGAATATGAAATAATCTTTCATAAAAATTTACATGACAGTGCATTCTAGATGATAGCAATTAAGAGCTAAGTTAATAATAATTAAATTAAAAAAATCAAAAACCCCGACTGCTTAAAAAGCGAACTAATTAATTATTTCTCATAAATATTAAATTATTTTTTATATTACTTACCTATTTTTTTATTTACTTTTATTGATGACTTTTAAGTTGTGTTCATTTGTTAGTTCCTATCTACAAACATTGTTTTGGCGAGGCCTATAGATGTCTATGATGGTTAGAGTTGCGGTAAAGCTAGAGATCCTACCTACACAACTTCCAGGTTGTGTAGTATTTAAACGGAGCTTCTAACTGTAAAATCGTCAATGAAACATCGTCTTCATTTTGAAAGACCTATCCAATGATATGCCACTCAATAGGGTGTGTAAAAATGTTTTTTCGTCTCTACCGCCATTTTGTATTTTACGACCACCATTTTGAACTTATAAAAACAACACCTATCCTATAACCATCTGACGGTTAAGACAAATCGACAGAGACCTCCTTCATTAAAATCCATCCAGCCGTTGGGAAGTTTCGAGGGTATAAAGAAATCCACATATCCAGATACACGTGAAACACATAATCCTTCTTGGCAGCCGTGTAAAAATCACTATTAAAATATGGTCTTTCTTTAAAATGAGAGAATCAAAATAAAATATCAAATCTTGATTCATAAAAAATTACGTAACAGTTCATTCCAGATGATGGCATTTTCGAGCTATTAACTATTATTATTAGACAATAATATAAATCGAGAAACAACTTAGCATAAAAATTTGCGGTATGTTCTTAAGTTATTTTTGCATTTAGTATAGTTAGTAAAATTAAAATGGATTTTTCTTTAGAATCAAAATGGAATATCAAATCTTGTTTCATAAAAATTTACATAGATGATAGCAATGAAGAACTAGGTTAACTATTACTGTTAAAATAGGTCTATCTTTAAAAAGAGAGAATCAAAATGAAATATCTAATATTGATTTATGAAAGCTTACACAAATAGTTGATTCTGAAAGATAGCATTTGATTTGCGAACTACAATAATTGTTATATTTAGGCAGTGATATGAATGCAGAAATTACTATAAAAATTTTCGAAATGTTCCTTAAATTGTTTTTGTTTTTAGATTTTTAGTTTGTAAAATTAAAATGGATCTTTCTTTGAAAAGAGAGAATGAAAATGGAATATTATATCTCGTTTTATAAAAATTTACATAACAGAGCATTCTAGATGATAGCATTTAAGAACTAGCTTAACAATTACCGTTAAAATATGTCTTTCTTTCAAAAGAGAGAATCAAAATAAAATGTCAAATCTTGATTTATAAAAATTAATTTAACAGTTTATTCTAGATGATAGTATTTTCGAGCTACATTAACTATTATCGTTAGGCAATAATATAAATGATGTTATAACTTAGTACAAAAATTTGCGGTATGTTCTTAAGTTATTTTTGTATTTAGTATTTTTAGTTAATGAAATAATTAAAATGGATTTTTTTTTTAAAAAAGAATCAAACCGGAATATCAACTCTTGTTTCATAAAAATTTACATAACAGTACATTCTAGAAAATAGTAATTAAGAACTAAATTTAAAATTACTGTTAAAATAGGTATTTCTTTCAAAAGAAAGAATCTAAATAAAATATCACATGTTGATTTATAAAAATTTACGTAACGGTTCATTCTAGATGATAGCATTTTCAAGCTACATTAACTGTTATAGACAATAATATAAAGGGAGAAATAACTTAGTATAACAATTTGCAGTATGTTCTTAAGTTATTTTTGTATTTAGTATTTTTAGTTAGTAAAATTAAAATAGATCTTTCTTTAAAAAGAAAGAATCAAAATGGAACATCAAATCTTGTTTTATTAAAACTTACATAACAGTGCATTCTACATGACAGCAATTAAGAACTAGGTTAAAAGTTAATGCTAAAATACGTCTTACTTTAAAAAGAGACAATCAAAAGAAAATATTAAATCTTGATTTATAAATGCTTACATATCAACAGTTCACTCTAGATGATAGGATTTGCGAGCTGCATTAACTATTATTGTTAGACAATAATTAAATGGAGAAATTATTTATTATAAAAATTTGCAATACGTTCCTAAGTTATTTTTGAATGTTGTATTTTTAGTTAGTAAAATTAAAATGAATCTTTCTTTAAAAAGAAAGAACCAAAATGGAATATCAAATCTTGTTTTGTGAAAGTTTACATAACAGTACATTCTAGATGATAAAATTTAAAGGCTACAATAACTATTATTTTTAGACAGTAATATAAATGGAAAAATTACTATAAAAATTCGCGATACGCTCTTAAACTATTTTTGTATTTAGTATTTTTAGTTAGTAAAATTAAAATGGATTTTTCTTTAAATAGAAAGAATCAAAATATAATATCAAATATTATTTTATAAAAATTCGCTTAACGGTACATCCTAGATGATAGGAGTTAAGAACTACATAACTATTACTGTTAAAATAGTTTTAGTCTTTAAAAGAGAGAATCAAAAGGAAATATGAAATCTTAATTTATAAAAGTTTGCATAGCAGTTAATTCTAGATGAAAGCATTTAAGACATACATTTACTTTTATTGTGAGACAGTAATATAAATTGAAATTGTTAGACAATATAAATGGAGCTATTACGTATTATAAAAAAATGAAGTATAACCAAAGTCCGACAAACCCCGTGCGCCAAGTCGCCCAGGCAACTAAAAAATGCCTCTTGGCGACTAACTTTTTAACTACTTATTAATTTTACTTTTTACCTTTAACCAAAAAAATTCCATGTTCGAAAATATTTTTTTTTAATAGCGCGATTATTTGCAGTGGAAGAAAATATACCATACCGGCGCAACAACTCTCCTTAATTTTTCAGAAATCAGAATTTTGCTAAGCCAAACTAAAGTGCATGTTGAAAGAGCACTGTATTGCTTAGATTAAAAAACCTTGAAAATTCTCTAGCAGAAAATGAAAAAAAAATTAATGATGTTTCACTAAGTGGAATGTACCAAAATGTGCAATTGTCAGATATATCTCACAAAAAATGACAAATGGTATTTCAAATCAAAATCTCAAAGGGATTGTTAATTTATGTATATAATTTCTTGTTGGAAATTAAAATTAAGGCTATTAATTCGTCTACTGTTTTAATGTTTAATTCCATAGTTTGTTTCTATTTAATTTTTACAATGTAAAAGTGGTAATATCTTAAAAAGTTTGTTCAGTTTGATTTTTTTATTGAATAGTTAACTTGTTCACGGTAAAATGATCCATAGATCACTCAAAAATAACCGAATACGATTGTTAATAGCCAGTGTTCCATTTTGCAGTGAATGCGTTAATGTCAGAGAAATGATTCTTCAAGCTGGCTCCTAAGAATTTTTCCTGGCGCCTAAGAATTTTCAACTTTTGTCAGTCACTGAGTATAACCTATTAGCTATTTTTGTATGCAGTGCTTCGTTAGCACAATTAAACTGGATCTCACTTTAAAAATAAAAGAAAAAACATAATTTAAATTAAGTATAAAATCTTTAACAAAATTTACATGTGTCAATATCTGAAAATTGGACAATTTGCGTCCATTGCCAATAATATTTCCTTAATTATACTAAACCAAAAAACTGAAAAATGTAATACATTGTAACATTTGCTATAACAATTACCAATGATAAATGGACATATAATGATGTATAAATAATTAATTTTAAGCTTTAAACAAACGAAATCATCATTTCAGTCCCTGCCCCCAGGTACAAATATCCAATATTAAATGTAAGCTGTAAAAGTTTCTATAAATTTTATTAACTTTTGCTATTATATATTTTTACCTATATATATAGGGAAAATATCATTTTCCTTTATTAGTATAGACTGTACAGTAAAATATTGTAGTAAATACATTTGTCCCTGACCATCAACTCTGTTCCTTTAAACACACATTCTGGTTAATAGATACTTAGTGCCGCTGGCAAAATCATTTCCATTGCAACATCAACTAAAGTTCAATTAGCCACCATGGATGAAAGTAAGTTATTCTTTTACTTGTTTCATATTTAGAAATATTTAGTTTTTCTTTTGAATAGGGATGAGTATTATTTTATAGCATCATTCATGTCCCCATATTTAATCGAAATAAAATAAAAACTTGCTTAAAAGGTGCATTTTTATACAACAGATGTCACAATATAAAAGATGTTAACACATATTACACTTTTTAAAAACTTAAAAAGAGTTTACAAATATAATACACGCGCCGAGCGCTTTCGATCAAAACCTTGATCATCTTCTGGGCCGCTTTGAGTACAACTGATTCGTCTCTAACGCACTTTCATCCTCGGTCGGACAACTGGGCAAGTCAACTTTACAGTGGAGGGGAGACAGCAAAACAGTTCCGAAAAAATGGAGGGGAGACAGCAAAACAGTTCCGAGAAATGGAGGGGGAGGGGGTGAAGTGAGACGGACAAAAATTTGAGCGTTACAAACCAAAACAACATCTATTTCAAAAGATTTAACCATATATTTGGAATGTTATATGACATATTATCATTAATAGCTTTATTATTCAATATTAAGATTTCAATGGACTCTTTTATCAACGATAAATGATAATGGGATGAAGGAATAATTATTCTTGCTTCATTAAAACGGATATTTAAATTATGCTGTAAGTTAAGTCTTGCTAACGCTGTGGAGGCTCTATTAAACTTAATGTCACTCATGTGCTCTTTTAATCTATCTTTGAATTTTCTTCCCGTCATTCCGACATAAACTTTTTCCTCTTGTTCTTCCGTTAACAATGGAATAATGAAAATGCCTGCGGTCTCTTCATTAGGAACAGGGTCAATCTTGCTATGGATAACGTCTTTGAGTTTATTTGTTGTTTTAGCTACTAAATTGATATTGAACTTTTTTACTGCATATCTTAATTTCCACTGGAAATTAACATAACTTGAAATTAAGATATGCAGTAAAAAAGTTCAATATCAATTTAGTAGCTAAAACAACAAATAAACTCAAAGACGTTATCCATAGCAAGATTGACCCTGTTCCTAATGAAAAGACCGTAGGCATTTACATTATTCCATTGTTAACGGAAGAACAAGAGGAAAAAGTTTATGTCGGAATGACGGGAAGAAAATTCAAAGATAGATTAAAAGAGCACATGAGTGACATTAAGTTTAATAGAGCCTCCACAGCGTTAGCAAGACTTAACTTACAGCATAATTTAAATATCCGTTTTAATGAAGCAAGAATAATTATTCCTTCATCCCATTATCATTTGTCGTTGATAAAAGAGTCCATTGAAATCTTAATATTGAATAATAAAGCTATTAATGATAATATGTCATATAATATTCCAAATATATGGTTAAATCTTTTGAAATAGGTGTTGTTTTGGTTTGTAACGCTCAACTTTTTGTCCGTCTCACTTCACCCCCCCCCCCTCCATTTCTCGGAACTGTTTTGCTGTCTCCCCTCCATTTTTTCGGAACTGTTTTGCTGTCTCCCCTCCACTGTAAAGTTGACTTGCCCAGTTGTCCGACCCAGGATGAAAGTGCGTTAGAGACGTATCAGTTGTACTCAAAGCGGCCCAGAAGATGATCAAGGTTTTGATCGAAAGCGCTCGGCGCGTGTATTATATTTGTAAACTCTTTTTAAGTTTTTAAAAAGTGTAATATGTGTTAACATCTTTTATATTGTGACATCTGTTGTATAAAAATGCACCTTTTAAGCAAGTTTTTATTTTATTTCGATACATTTTGAAGGTGAATGTGACATTCCCAACAATATACGATTATTCATATATATATATATTTATGCCCCATATTTAACTTTTTATTTATAAAAAAAGCTTATTGCAACTTTATTTATGTAACATACAAATGTCACATGGCATATTTAATAATTTACATGCATACAAAATGATTCAACAAAATGGCTGTGCAAATGTTAAGACAAAATCATCATTTCAGTTCCCATCATCTCAGTCCCAAATTATTAGACACTGATTTTGATGTTAACAGACACTTTCTTCCATAAATGCTTATCCTGCACATAAAATACACATCCTTGATCTCAACATGCTACAGAATTTAAATGACAAAACATGTGGTAGTTGGTACCTTAATTTTAAAAAATAAAATAAAACTTTTGAAATGAAATTGTCCGGCTTTCAGATATTGACCCACATACAACTTCTCCATGCTATTATAGCATTTGCGCACAGTATATTCTGAATCGATATAAAGCGACACGAACACATTTATGGGCTTTAATTTTATTTTTTACATAAATAATGAAAAATCAAATAATAGGTTTTCAAACAGCTGAAAGAAAAAAAAAACCGCTATTATGCGGAATACGTTTATCAGTCTACTCCCATCTGTAGTTTGGAATAAAATGTTTAATTACTTATTGGCTGATAATTCAAAACTTAAGAAAAGTTTTAAAACTCTACTAATTTCATATGTGAAGCCTTTAATGTCAAAGTGGTGTAAATCACTCTTTTTAAATATTTGAAAACATGGAATTTTCTAGAAGTATTATAATAAATTTCAATGTGTTAAAATATGTTCTGGTGCTATTAAACCAAAATATCGTTAAAGTATGACTTATACCGTTACTCCAATGAATAGTTTTACACGTCTTGCTATCCACGCGCACTTAGCTCCTATTTTCAAAATTAATGACTTACACCACTACGACTTTAAGAGCGTCATATTTTATTTATATCTGAATGCCTAAATGAACAAGAAATATGTTTTCCAATTAGTACGACCTATTTCAAAATGCTTTATATTAAATGAATATTTGTCTAAAGAAAATATAGTTAGAGAATAATATAAATTACTTAAAAAAATAAGTTTAAAATTTACGCCACTACGACTTTATTTACATCTGAATGCCTAAATGAACAAGAAATATGTTTTCAAAAGAGTATGCCATATTTTAAAATGCTTTATATTAACTGAATATTTGTCTGAATTAAAATATATTTAGAAAACCATGTGAACTGGTTAAAAATAGTTTAAAATTTACAGGACAATAATTTTTTATTTATTAAAATTTAGTTTTATGTGATCGATGTCCAAACTGCAAAGAAATACTTTTGATATGAAAACTGCACGTATATTGATTAAATAAAACAAATGAGCTCAGTGAACGACTATTGCTTTGATTTCACTCTTAAGAGATGTTAAAAAAGAAAAAAAAAAACATGCTTCAGGTATAGATTATGAAAGAATTTCCAACACAAAATAGAATAATACATATTTAAATTTTTTTTTTTTCCATAGAGTGAAATGAGGTATCTAAATGAGCAATATTATGAAAAGTGAGTTAATATTTGCTAAAATGATAAAACAATGATCAATGTATTTCCAAGGCAAATAAATACCTTTATTTATTCAAATCGATATTCTCAAGATTTATACTGATACAAATATTTTCGCAAAAAGAAAAAAAAAAAAAAATTCAAATTGAGAAACAGGTAAACAAAAATCATGCGATCGCACGCATTATGTTTTACGCTTTTAATCTAATAATCTATAAAGTTAGCAAAATCATATAACTCATCAAAATATTAACTAACTAAATGTCAAATGGAATAATAATTTATAATGTAACATATTCAATGAAACTTTTGAGCAAGTTTTTCTCCGTTTTATTTTGTTTTATTTTTGATAATCAATAAATAGAATGACATCCACTTTTAAAGATATAAACACCTATCTGCAGCAATTTTTAAAGTAATATTCTAATCAGATAATTCCAAATTACTTTTTTTTAATAATAATTTGAAACTTTGATAAAAAAAAGCCGTTCAATTTAAAATTTTGTGTGAAATTATGAAATAATAATAATAATAAAAACCCGTGTAATTAGAAATTTTGAATGAAAATGGATACAATTTTTAAGTAATATTGTAATCCGATAATTCCAAATTACTTATATTTTTAATAGTAATTTGAAACTTTAATAAAAAAAGCCGGTCAATTTAAAATTTTGTGTGAAATTATGAAATAATAATAATAAAAAAATCCGTGTAATTAGAAATTTTGAATTGTAGAAGAGTTGCGTTGATAAAAATTTTTAAATAGAACGATTATAAATTTGTATGTATTAATGAAATTTTTAAAAAGACACGTTGGTAATATAAAGAAATCTTACAATTCCAAACTTTGTATGAAAGAAATAAGAAACGCGTTTTCAAAAATTTCAAAAGTTTAATTCTAAATTTTGTGTAAAATAATAATAATAATAATAATTAACTGACACGTTGATAGCCCCCTTCCCCCTCTTCAACCTATTATTAAAATTTTAGTATAAATAACTTAATCGGAGGTGAAACACATTAATAAAACCTTTAAAAATCATACGATTCTCAATCATGTGTGAAATGATTAACATTAAAAAAAAAGACAAGTTGGCATTATAAAGAAATCTTACGGTTGCAAATTTTATATACGAGAAATAAGAGACACGTTTAAGAAAATTTTTAATTTCGCATAATTCTAAATTTTGTGTGAAATGAGAAATGTAAAAGAAAAACGTATACTTGGATAAAAGAAAGAAATCATATGATTTGTAGGAAATGGATAAATCGTTGTATGGACATTCTTATAAAACCGTTAAAAATTGTAGGGTTCTAATTTTGTTTCGAAGGACAAAACACCTTGATAAAATAAGGAAGCTCTACGATTCCAGATTTTATAAGAAATGAATAAATACTATTTGAAGAAACATTTTTTCAAAAGTTAAAAAACGTACGATTTTAAATTTTATCAGAAAGGAAAAAATTGAGAAAAAAAATTCACATTGATAAAATACAGAAATCCCAGGATTCTGAATTTTGTATAAAATAAACGCACAGAAAAAAAAAAGAAAAACTTGATTGAAAAATATACTATTGATTCCAAGTTTCGTAATGAAATTACTAAATTTTAGAAAAGAACACGACGATAAAATTAAGAAAAATTATTTTTCCAATTTTTCTATGAAATGTCTTTATGTTTACTACATAAAATCTTTTAAATAAACTCGCTGATATAATTCCAAACCGCTGAAAATCCAAAGTTTCTATGAAATGGTCAAATCTTTGGAAAAGTACGCTGATAAAATTAAAGAAATCCTGCGACTCCAAATTCTGTCTGAAATTATAAAATCATTGAAAAAGTAGGTTGAAAAATCTGAAAAATGAAGCGTTGGAAGCAAAAAACAAGTTTGATTATCACACATCTAATATATAAAAATGAAAATTTGTCTATCTGTCTGTAATGCTATGCTAATCCACAGTTTGGAAGCCAGAAATGTGAAATGTTACGTACATATGTATTAAAACACGGCCGAGGCAACTAAAGTAATCCGGAATCGAAATAACTTACAGTTAATTTTTAATTAATAAAAAAAAAACACAACTTTAACAGCAATTTCCAATCAAATTTAAACATTTTTCGTTATAGCTGTTGCCAGCATTTAAAAATCCACAATAAAATTCTTATCATAACAGTTACTTTTCTATTGCAAGTTTTCCGCGTGAAAAAATGAAATAAATGGTTTGACGAATTAAAAAAAAGGGGGAATATTATATCATAAGTTTCTACTGCAAGATTTCCACGTGAAAAATGAAAATAAAATAAATAGTTTGACGAATTAAAAGCAAAAGTGAATGTTACGTAGTAATTTTTATGTTTTATGATTTCTATGTGTAAAATTATAATTATTTAATTAATTTGACGAATTAAAAAAATGGAATATTACGTCATATTGGAAATATAAAGGACTTGGTGAATATATAACGTCATATAAGTGTGAAAGAATGTATTGAAGCATGATAAAAACTCGATTATGGAAATATTGGCGTATTCTAACATTATTGCTCCATTGATGAATGGAAATAAGCTCATTTATAGCTGTATTCTTTTACGTCTGTTATATAAATTCATACATTTTTACATTGGGTTTTCATTTGATTCATGTGTACAACACTTCGACTTTTTAGGTAGATTTCGTATGAAATACTACCTATTGGGATCGTTCCTATGTTGGAATTTCTGAAAACTTTTTGCAGATCTACACCAATCATGACTCCTAGAACCCAAAACCACCCTCAGTAAAAAACTTTATCTATCTATCTATTTATCTATCTATCTATCTATCTATCTATCTATATCACTTTCTTCTGGACACGATAACATTCGTAATTCTGCACCAATCTCTTCCAAACTGATACATAAAACCAAGGGGCATAAAATCTCGGTCACGTTAACTATAATGGGCAAAATCGGACCAAGGGGATGGAAATAGGGAGGGGTTTTGTGAAAACCGAAAACCCCCCCATAACTTCTTAATTTTTGGACATATCAAATCAGTTTAAAGTTTTTATTACTTCTAAAAATAGGGCCAAAATTTTATGTATCACAAATTTTTGATAAAGTTAAAAATGGGCTCAAGGGGCGCAAAAAATAGGGTTTTTGGGGAGAAGAAAATTCATAACTTCGTCAATTCTCAAGATATCAATTCCAATTAATTTTATTATAAATTTCCTTAATATTATCTACAACTTTTATATTCACAAGTTTTTGATAGGACCAATTCGTACCGCAAAAAAAATTAAAAACGAAAACAAAAAGGGGGTTTGAAGAAGTAAAAAATCCATAACTCCGTCAATTCAAAAGATATAAAATCCCCATGAATTTATCATATATCTTCTTAATATTGTCTACAACATCTATATAGACAAGTTTTGGATAGGACCAATTCTTACAGCAAAAACAAATTAAAAGTACATAGCGGTTGAAGAAAAAAATCATCTCAGTAAGGGTGTATTCAAATCCAAACTGCGTATTTTCTTACTCATTTTACAATTCATTTTTGTTCTCAAAGGCTTCCAATTGGTACGTTTTCTTACTCAGAAACTATATCATGTACCGTAATGGTCGATTTTTTGATAGAGGCAGAATATATTTTTAAAAATGCTGTTAAAGTGGGCATTTTGAACCGAATTTCCCGAAGCGGATTGTGTTGGAAAAATCATTGCATTAAGGATGCACTTAAATCCAAACTGCTTATTTTCTGACTCATTTTTAAATTCATTTTTGTTCTCAAATGCATTTAATTGGTAGATTCGCTTATTCAGAAACTATATAATGTACCGCAATGATCGATTTTTTGATAGATTCAGAATATATTTCAAAAAATTATGTCAAAGTGGGAATTTTGAACGGAATTTCCCGAAGCAATTCTGTTATCACTTTCTTCTGGACACGATAACTTCAGCAATTCTGCACAAATCTCTTCCAAACTGATACATAAAATCAAGGGACATAAAATCTCGGTCAAGTTCGTTAATAGGCAAAAGCGGACAAAGGGGACGGAAATAGGGAGGGGTTTTGTGAAAACCGAAAAAACCCCATAACTTCTTAATTTTTGTACATATCAAATCAGTTTAAAGTTTTTATTACTTCTAAAAATAGCGCCAAAAATTCATGTATCACAGATTTTTGATAAAATTTAAAATAGGCTCAAGGGGCGCAAAAAATAGGGTTTTTGGGAGGAAAAAATTCCTTACTTCGTCAATTCTCAAGATATCAAATCCAATAATTTTATTATACATCTCCTTAATATTATCTACAACTTTTATATTCACAAGTTTTTGATAGGACCAATTCGTACCGAAAAAAACGAAAAAAAAAGAAGGTTGAAGAAGAAAATTTTTCATTACTCCGTCGATATAAAATCTCCATGAATTTATCATATATCTTCTTAATATTGTCGTCAACATTTATATAGACAAGTTTTTGATAGGGCCAATTCTTAAAGCAAAAACAAATTAAAAATACATAGCGGTTGAAGAAAAAAATCATCTTATTAAGGGTGCATTCAAATCCAAACTGTCTATTATCTTACTCATTTTTAAATTCATTTTTGCTCTCAAACGCATCCAATTGCTAGATTCTCTTATTCAGAAACTATATAATGTACAGTAATGATCGATTTTTTGATAGAGGCAGAATGTATTTCAAAAAATGATGTCAAAGTGGGCATTTTGAACAGAAATTCCCGAAGCGATTGTGTTAGAAACGAAAAATATTGCCCTACTGAGTAAATAATGGTTTATTAATCAAGTTTTAATTAATTGAAAGAAAAATAAAAACACAGGTCGCTTATAAATCTTTTCAAAAATCACGTCAGCATGTTTCATATTTTTTTTATTAAAAATTAATCTGAAAATGTGCCAGAAAATTTCGAGTTGTTGAGTATGGAAAAATATTTTTTTAATATCGCCTTAACATGATTCTGATAAAACCAGCTATTTTATAAAAAAGGAAATATAAACTCGTCAAAAGCAGACAGATAAAACTATTAAAGTGGATTTATATCTAATAATGATTTAGTTTTTGTTGGTGAAATTAGTATACTTAACTTCGAAATCTACCTCTGCCTGTAGGCCGGGCCGGCAGGGATTTTTTTTTTTTTTTCATGTTGCATGTTGAGTTTTGAAATTGATTTTTCAAAACAAACATTCTTAAAATTCCGGGTACCGCCGGGTACTTTAGCTAGTTTTAAAACATTTGTGCAACAGAGTTTACTTAAAAATATGTATTAGCTTTTAGTTCGGACGCCAAATTAGAGTCATGCGAAACATTGTGAATATACTACAAAGAAGTATACTACTTTGATAGCAATAAAACTAAGCGGATTAAATCATTCTTGATATTATTATTCTAAAACTAGCATAATTTCTACACTAATGTTAATAAATTATACAATAAACAATTTTTAATATTATATGAGATGTTTTTCTACGTATGAGAGCTGTTCTAAAGGTTTTATACTTACTAAGTTCATTAAAACTTATGATGTGTTTGATCTTAGGATATGAATTCTTGTTTTGGAATTTGAACTAATGGTTGAAATTGACCTACAAAGAGGATTGGACTGTTCTTGATTTCTATTATTCAAACATTAAAAGTATATGTACATCATCATAAACATTCATCACTTCTACCACCAATAACTTGGAATAACCGAATTGAGGTGAAGTATTCTTGTATATATAGGGCTATTTTGAAAGTTTGTTACTTAGCCGTATTGGGTTCAGAGAAACCGCGTTGAAAATCTGATTTTAGAAGGATTATCCCTATTGCAACTCTTTCAACTTTCTAGTTTTTTAAAAGGATTATTTGTAAATTTTTGCATCATCAAATCAATTTTTTTCTTGCCATCTTTTAAGTGAAATGAACGATTAGTTCTGTGATGTCAAATCACATATAGTCGTCCTAATTACCTTAAGAAACATCAATTATTAATTATTTAGCTATTTTGAAATACTTTCACATTTTCTCTAGAAAGTATTTAAATGCTATCATAAAATACATTCTTTCTTTTATGTTTTTCCGTTATTTAAGTTATAACAAAATATAATAATTTATTGAATGTATTAAATCTTGCTAATAATTTATTTCTCTTTTCTTAAATAAGCATTATATAGCATTATATAAATAGAACATTATATTACTTGATGGTATAAAAGTAATTACATATTCCATAAATAATGCCTTTTTCAGTTATGCTCAAAAATATTATATCATGATAAATCAATATTTGGACTTCCTTGTGCAATTCAAAATTTTGCACGCTGAGTGTAAGAAATAACTAAGTGTTTCTCTTTTGACTCATATTAATAAATAACTTGATAATTCATTTTCCGTTTATACTATATTATATAAATAAAAAAAAACTTCAATTTCTGTTCTATTCAAAAAAGTGATTATCCTTTGGAAAAAAGACCATTAATAAGATAATATAAACTGTCATTTTGATTAATAAATCAAACTTATTTTGTGTTAAATGATGATATATGTAATAAAATGGTATTATATTAATTTCATCTTTTATATTGGTCAAAATTGTACATTAACTGTCGTCATTAATAATTTGGCTATTGATTGTTCCTATGTTCGCCAAGATTGTGTCAAATTTTTATTGTTTTGTGAAATGTTGGCGAGTTTAGATATTTTGTATGCCAAGACATCAAAATGCATAAACACTGCTATATTCACTCTTTTAGCTCTGCATTCCTTCTTGTAATACATTGTTTCTAATGGCGCCTCCATGTTTCATGGCAAAATAGTCTACAAATAAACTTTATGCTATTAAAACTATGTGGATTATTATTTTGAACCTGTTCTTCTGTCTGTCACCATGTGTTTTTGCTTACCTGCACCTTATTATTAAAATCTATTTTATAAAAAGTATTTCTCATGTCTCAAATGCCGACATTTGCTCTATAAGTTCTACAGACGTTGTGATGAAGCTCTGATTTTAGAACATTTTACTCGTATTTCACATGTTTAAAATTCAAATTTTGCGAAATGCATTTTTCGTATGTTTTAAAAATATTCTCTCGTATATCTTAGAAGTAATCTACCGCCTAATGTTGAATCTTGACCCAATATTTCTACAGAAATCACCATAAAGTGCTATTTTAGAAGCATATTTAGAAGGTTTTTTACCCGTTTCATCCTTTTAAAATTCTAATTTTGAAAAGTTTGTACTTACCATTTGAGAACTAAAGACACTTTATGCCAAATGTCAAACTTTAAACACAATATTTCTACAGAAATTATGACAAACGTAATTTTTAGACGGTTTTCACCTGTTTTACACCCTTTGAAAGTTGATTTTTTAAAAGTTAATGGAGTATAGCATTGCTAAAACGACCTTCATGGCTAATATGAAGTTTCTTGATCTAATATATCTAAACAGAAATCATGATAAAACATTCTTTTATGAAATTTTAGAATTTTATTGAGTTTTCCCTTGATTTGAGTAAGCGTCTGAATGTTAAAGACAATCTTTATGCGAAATATCAAGTTTTTAGGCAATACATCTACAGGAAATATGATAAAGTTCAATTTTTAGAAGAATTTCACCTATTTAAAATTCGAATTCTGCAGGATTCCGCAGGATTCTAAATATACCCTCATGTAATTTTCATAACTTTGAAAATATCTGTAAAAGAGCAAATTTGTTGATTTTACACAATCGCTGACAAAAGTCTGCAAAAGTCACAATTCTTATTCTTTAAATGTATTGTGCAACTATGGTAGAAAGACATGAGTTCTGCTTTCAATTAATTCTGGAATATGACTTCTAGCAGCAAGCGACGATAGACAAAGGATATCCAGCGTCTTTGGATGTTGCTAACACAGAGCGTGCAAAGGCTTCAAAATCAGATTTCTTATATCCTACACAATAACAATTCAGTTTCCTTTCGGACTGATATTTAAAGAGTTGTAAATCATTTTAAGAAACTTAGACTACATTCTTGTTTCTCAAACAGTAATTTTTTTCCAATTTGTGAATAAATACAATTTTAAATTTGAGCCTGAGCACACCCGAGTGCCGAAGACTGGTATGAAAATCGAACCCGATCCTGTGTCAGACCTGGGCTGAGCACATCTGAGCTGTAGTGATCAGTTGTTTTAAAGTAATTAAAAAATGAAATAAACGTTTATTAATCTTAACTAATCTTACGCGTAAATAAATTCTGTTCCCAAGCTTTTTAACACTTTAAAAAATAGTTGGAAAGTATTTATGAATTCGGTTTGTCTATCTGTCTGCCCATTCATGCTCTAATTCGCGTAAATGTAGTCAGATTGTCATGAAGATAATATATGTTATTGGTGTTTGGTGGTGATGATATATGAAATTGGATTTTCAAATGCATTATGCATTTTCTAAATTGTATCTTTAGGCATCTTTTTCCTTAATGAATTGTAAAGTTTTATTACAGTTTTCTAAATGTGTTGGAAAGTGTTTCATAACCTATGTTGAACGCATGATTTTTTTTCTTGTTCATTAATGTTATTATTATTATTGTTATTTCAAAGTACAGAGTCTAAAACAGTAAAAAATTGTCCAAACCAATCTAGACTATGAGAAGTAAAGGAAAAACTAACAAAATTAAATATATCAAATGAAGAAAAGGCGATACAATAATAATCCCTTGATCATTCCGTAAAATGTTCAAAGTGACTAAAATATATGAGATTAGTAAGGAAACTTTTTATGCTCCAGAAAACATCGGAGTGGAAACCTTATCTAAAAATACCTCTACCTAAAAACGAAGAATTTAACAACTGTTATCGCAATTTCTGTTCCTGAACAAACTTCAAGGTTTTTTATCTGCTCTTGCACCAGGTTTAACGAACTTAATTCGCAATTGCTCCATCATAAACTTGTGACTTTAATGGAAGAGCTGGAATTTGTGGAACCTCAATTCTCCGAAAAGTTATATGTCATTTTCACAGTCACAGACTATTTAAAAATAAATTTGAAGAAAAAAAAATAATTACTGGAACTATAGCTCCCTTTGACACTTATGTAATGAAATTATTACACATATCTTTAAATTAAAGCGTTGTTATATTACTTTTAATGTAATTTGGATTTGAAAAATTAAGATAAAATTTGAATTCATTGTATTAATAGTGTGCTGCAGAAACTATTTAATAGAATTATATAAAAAAAACTTATTAAAATATCTATGCGAAAAGTGATTAAAATAAACGTAAGGGTTTAAAAATTATTTTACTAAACAAACCGTTTAGTTTCGCACACACAATAACGGTGACACTCTCAAGATCTAGATTATTTATCATTACAAATTTTGAGAATGTCACCATTATTGTGTGTGCGAAATTAGTCTGTTTATTAAAAGGCTTTTTTCAGGCCCTTACTTTTGCTGTAATCACTTTTATCCTACACTACACTATTAAAAATCTACACTCATTCGACAGTTTTTATTGAAAATGATTGCATAACCTAGAGATCTGTACAGGCCGGAATTTTCAGGCCTGGGCACGGCCCGTTTGTAGTTTTGCGGTTCACGGCCCGTCCCGTGCTAAATTCAGTGAAAACAGGCCCCGGCCGTGGAAAAATCAATAAAATCAGACCCGACGCAATTTCCACAGAAAATACCGATATTTTTTAACATACAATTAAGATTTTTTTTTTCTAGAATACTGTATACATATTTAAGGGAAAATTTAACATTATAGATTACAACATGTTTTAGATTATTACTATATATCCGCAAGCCATAGAATGCAGAATAGCATCAGTACCGGGCCGCCATGTATGCAGAAAGAAAATGTAAGACTGATCCTGTTGTGGATGAGTCAGCTTAAATACTTAAGCTCTGGTTCAGACATGATGCAACTGCTAATGCCAAACTCTACGCTGGATGTTATATTTCTACGAGGACATGTTGCATTTCTCTACTGATGCCGTCAATCTAGCATTGTCTCGTGCAGCATATTTATACTTATCCTCGCCTCAGTCGTGCCCATTGAAAAGTATTCATAATTTACTGGGATAGATTGAGCCTTTTAAATTTTTATATCAGCTCATAATGGTACGGTTCGGCCAGGCCCGATTATTTTTTTCATCGGTCGGCTTGTTAAAAAAATTGTCTTTAATCGACCGGCCCGGCCCGTTGTAAATTTTCTTTTCATTTTGAATGCCGGGTCGAGTATGGGTACGTGCAAGACCTCTCATATACCAGTAATTTAACTTTATTCTGTCCATAATATAGTCAATAATATGGTCTTAATATGGTCACGCTTAATAATTATCTTTATAAACGGTGGAATGACTGGGCAGTTTTGTAGATTTTTAACAGTGTGTGTTCTTTAAAAAAAAATTAAATTAAATTAACAAATTTTTAGTATGAACAAAAGTCCATATATTAATAAGCTTAATAAACAAACTTTAAACAGCGGAAGCTCAATTTTTTAATAATAAAATTAAACGCTAACTGGTGACATAATAATAATTTGTAAAACGCGGCGGAAAGAAAGCACCTGAATAAGGCATATTTTTCTTGTATTTTTTTAATTAATTTTAATTTATGAGCGCGAATTATAGCAAAATAAATGCACTTCATTAACAAATCAAGCAATATATTTCAAAATTAAGCGAATATTTAATAATAAATTTGAGATATAAAATATGCAACATTTTGTGGGAAAAAGTATTATTTCAACATTTGTGCAAATATTTTATAATTTGTTTGAAAGAAAGATTTCGTATGATTAAAGTATTAAGGTTTTGTGTTTTAGAAACAACATATTATTTCCTATAAAGAACTATATAGTCTGCTTTACATTAATTCTATAATATATTTTTCCCAACATTATGCATTACAAATGAGGACGCAAGTTTCAAAACTCGCCTTATCCGAAATTTAAAATATCGTGTTTTCTATACCAGTCTATTCTAATGGTAAACTTGCACCAAAAAAAGCACTACAATCTGGGAAAAAAATAACTTTATCTTGTATTTTTGCCATTGCAAAATCTTGGTTTACAATGAAAACTAATGGACGCAGTTAGTGGTTTTTTGCGATTTCCCAAAATTTGATTTTCTGGTTAAGGCGAGTTTTGAAACTCATGTCCTCAAATATAACATTCTACATTAAAAATGATCTTTTGTTATTCGCGTCGTATATATGAAGCGTTTGGGGGAATAAGGAACATAAGCCCCATTTGGCGTGTTTCAAGAAAATTTAAAAAAATCAAAATCAAAAAATCAAAATTAGAAAAAATCAATCGAAAAATAAAATTTTTTTGTAATAAATTTATTAACAATGTTTACAAAAAATATGTCTTAAAAGCCTTTTACATTAAAATTCAGGTATACATTTTTTGGATGCAAAAAAGAACACTGTTTATTACAACTTATACATTAAAACCAATTAAATGTTTTATATCAATATGTTTATATTCACAATTCAATAAAAACTCTAAACTCGTTTGTTCCATTATGAAACCTTTGGGAAAAACTGATTTATTTCTATTAATCTGCTTCAGAATTCCAGCTGCCATCGCCACTTACGCATTTTCGTCATCCTGGTCTGCATTTTCTATGATATTCTATTCCTCAGACGCATCGAAAAAAGCTAAGAAGAAGTTTTTTTTTTAAATTGGCAACTTTTTTGCTATTAATCTGCCCAAGTTCCTTGTATTTACTGCTCAAGGTGAGAACTTTATTGGATTGCACACAGTTTTTATTCTTATTTTCCGACATTAACTTTATTGAAAATGTACAATTTTGTGAGCAAAAAGAACACATGCCATAATAAGAACCAATAAAAATTTTAAACGACAATTTTGAAATCAAAAAGGGCATAACACACAATCTCAATTAAAATAATCTTTTATTGTCAAAACGCGAATTATGACATATTTATGATGAACCAACAGTGAGATGTTACTTCTCTAGTTGAATATCTATGGCCGGAACTGATAAAAGAACAATTAAAAATTGAATTTTAAAAATAAAAAAATCGAACTAATTAATTATTTCTCATCAATGTAGAACTATTTTATATATTACTTACCTATTTTTTTATTTACTTGTATTGATGACTTTAAAGTTGCGTTTAATTGTTAGTTCTTATCTATAAACACTGTTTTGATTAGGCCTATAAATGTCTATGTTGGTTAGAGTTGCAGTAAAGCTAGAGATCCTACCTACACAACTTCCAGGTTGTGTAATATTTAAACGGAGCTTCTGACTGTAATATAGCCAATGAAACATCGTCTTCATTTTGAAAGACCTATTCGCCACTCAATATGGTGCGTAAATTTTTTTTGTATTTTACGGCCGCGATTTTGAACTTATAAAAACAAAACGTAGACTATAACCATCGGACGGTTAAGACGAATTGATAGAGAATTCCTTCATTAAAATCCATCCAGCCGTTGGGATGTTTCGAGGATATAAATAAATCCACATACCCAAATACGCGTGAAACAATTAACCCTTCTTGGCAGTCGGGTAAAAACTACTAAAATATGAAAATTATTCCACAGTGTAATAAATGTTTCATGCCACACTAAAAATACCCAACAAAGTTTTAGCCAAAATGTTAATTATTTATCATCTTAAAATTGGAAAAAAAAGAAAAAAAAAGGACCATTTTCAACATATGACATCTTAAAATGTATTTGATTTTAAGACACAATTTTATATTGGGATGAAAGATATAAGTATGTTCTTTCCTTTTACGCATTTAAAAAATTTCAAGATGCAGAATTAGCATTTACAGGGGGCTCCAAACTGTCAGACATTTGATGAGCAGAAAATCGGCAAAACAGATTACGCTCACTATTACAAAGTAAATTTTGCAACTAGAATGAAAGTTTTGGTGCCTACTTATACCTCAGATTGTAAAAATTATTCCATAGTGTAATAAATGTTTCATGCCACACTAAAAATACGCAACAAGGTTTTAAGTGACAATGTTAATTATTTATCAATACATCCTCTTCTGAAGAAGGATTAGAACTACAGACAATTGGAGACTAATGTTTGTCATTGATACTATTATCTGAATTATAGTCACTTTCATTTCTATTAAGGGGTCTCAGGGCTCTTAAAATTAGGAAAAAAGAAAAAAAAAGGACCATTTTCAACATATGACATCTTAAAATGTATTTGATTTTAAGACACATTTTTATAGTGGGATGAAAGATATAAGTATGTTCTTTCCTTTTACGTATAAAAAAATTTCAAGATGCAGAATTAGCATTTACAGGGGGCTCCAAACTGTCAGACATTTGACGAGCAGAAAATCGGCAAAACAGATTACGCTCACTATTACAAAGTAAATTTTGCAACTAGAATGAAAGTTTTGGTGCCTACTTATACCTCAGATTGTAAAAATTATTCCATAGTGTAATAAATGTTTCATGCCACACTAAAAATACGCAACAAGGTTTTAAGTCACAATGTTAATTATTTATCAATACATCCTCTTCTGAAGAAGGATTAGAACTACAGACAATTGGAGACTAATGTTTGTCACTGATACTATTATCTGAATCATAGTCACTTTCATTTCCATTAAGGGGTCTCAGGGCTCTTAAAATTGGAAAAAAAGAAAAAAAAAAGGACCATTTTCAACATATGACATCTTAAAATGTATTTGATTTTAAGACACATTTTTATAGTGGGATGAAAGATATAAGTATGTTCTTTCCTTTTACGTATAAAAAAATTTCAAGATGCAGAATTAGCATTTACAGGGGGCTCCAAACTGTCAGACATTTGACGAGCAGAAAATCGGCAAAACAGATTACGCTCACTATTACAAAGTAAATTTTGCAACTAGAATGAAAGTTTTGGTGCCTACTTATACCTCAGATTGTAAAAATTATTCCATAGTGTAATAAATGTTTCATGCCACACTAAAAATACGCAACAAGGTTTTAAGTCACAATGTTAATTATTTATCAATACATCCTCTTCTGAAGAAGGATTAGAACTACAGACAATTGGAGACTAATGTTTGTCACTGATACTATTATCTGAATCATAGTCACTTTCATTTCCATTAAGGGGTCTCAGGGCTCTTAAAATTGGAAAAAAAGAAAAAAAAAGGACCATTTTCAACATATGACATCTTAAAATGTATTTGATTTTAAGACACATTTTTATAGTGGGATGAAAGATATAAGTATGTTCTTTCCTTTTACGTATAAAAAAATTTCAAGATGCAGAATTAGCATTTACAGGGGGCTCCAAACTGTCAGACATTTGACGAGCAGAAAATCGGCAAAACAGATTACGCTCACTATTACAAAGTAAATTTTGCAACTAGAATGAAAGTTTTGGTGCCTACTTATACCTCAGATTGTAAAAATTATTCCATAGTGTAATAAATGTTTCATGCCACACTAAAAATACGCAACAAGGTTTTAAGTCACAATGTTAATTATTTATCAATGCATCCTCTTCTGAAGAAGAATTAGAACTACAGACAATTGGAGACTAATATTTTTCATTGATACTATTATCTGAATCAAAGTCACTTTCATTTCCATTAAGGGGTCTCAGGACTCTTAAAATTGGAAAAAATGAAATAAAAGGACTATTTTCAACATATGACATCTTAAAATGTATTTGTTTTAAGACACAATTTTATATTGGGATGAAAGATATAAGTATGTTCTTTCCTTTTACGTATATAAAAAATTTCAAGATGCAGAATTAGCATTTACAGGGGCAGAAAATCGGCAAAACAGATTACGCTCACGATTACAAAGTAAATTTTGCAACTAGAACGAAAGTTTTGGTGCCTACTTATACTTCAGATTGTAAAAATTACCCTGAACCTAAAAATATTTGTATTTAAAGCATTTTTATATTTTTAATACAAAGTTGTATTTAGCTTATGCAAAATGTAGAAAATTTCAACAGTACAATCACCTAAAAAAATATTTTTTTGAACAATTAAAAGAAAATTTTAGGTTCAGTTTATACAGACTAACATGAAACATATGTTTGGAAAATTTCATGAAAAAATATTCAGGAGTTTTTTAGATATCGTGCGCGTCATTCCCAAAAACGTGATTAAGAATGACTTCGAAATTTCGGGATGGGTTCATTTTTGACGGATGATTATCTACTCTAGGGATATAGGCCCGATGGGAGAGTGCCCTCCGTGGGAAGTCTTTCTAAGGGAATCTAACCCGCATTTACGCATGGAAATCCAAAGTTTAAAGAAAACCACGAAAACTCCGAAAGGTTAGGCCGACGGGAGCGATTGGGTTCGAACCCAGCATCTCAAAATTTCGGAAACGCTGCTTCAGCTATTGAGCGGGTATAATTCTAAAATCCACAACTTCTGTTCTAATGGGAATTTCAAGGAAAAAAATTATATCAAGATGTACAGAAATGACAGGAGTTTAACATCTAAAAAAATAAAAATTTCGAAAATTTTGAAGCTTTTAAGAGTTCGGCGAAAAATGACGAAAATATCGATTTTTTTTATTTTTTGCTTAATTAATAATACTTTATTATCCCTAGTATATTCTGATGAAGATTCGTAAAGATCCGAGTATTATAAATATAGTTAAGAGGGATTTTATTAGCTCACTGTACCTTTAAATTCCACACCCACTTACTGTTTACGTTACGATTGATTGCAGCTGAATACCTATCTTTTTTTAAATATATATTTGCAAGGGAGAAGCGTTGTTAATTTAGAATACAATGAAACCTCCCTGTGCGACCACCTCTCTGAACGATCATTTTTTCATGGAACGAAATTTATTCCCATAGGTTCAATACTAATTTTACCTCCATTCAGAGACCATTCCAGTTGAACTTCTGCAGGAGCAACCAACTTTTTTGAAGAAAATGAAACAAATTACGTTTTTTCCTGGTCACTTGAAGAAGGTTTTATTAGAAAAATAATTCCAGAGAGCGCATTATTCATCAAACTTCTAAACTAAGATTAGTTTTTTTTTTATTCCCGTGACTTTTAAGTGGTTAAACCCCTTTGTACCTTTTTATGCAATGAATTTAACTCTGATGACAAATTAAGAATGACGGTCAATAAACTTCCCTGCTCTATTCTGTCAGGAAACTCTCAAAAGAAATAGGTAAATTAATGAAATTGTCATTATTTGTTACCGTCCAAAAAAAATTGCATTTATTTACTGAACTTAGAAAGGACTCAGAAATAAAATTTATAAAAGATAAAACCGTAAAATCAAAGCAAACATCAAGGTATTCATTTTTTAAACTCTTCAGTAATTAACTTATGTAATTAACTTTTATTTTGATACTTAAATTTTTATATTTTTTCCTAATGTGAAAAATAAATTTTAGTAACATTAATTGTTACCTTTTTTCAACAATTAAAATCTAGATTTAAACATGATCTGCATTAAGAGACCACCTCTCGGACCAATTTTTATTGGAACGAAACATGGTCGCTTTAGAGAAGTTTTTCTGTACTTCTTTTTGAAGTTGAAATTTTAAAAGTGATTTTTCCAAGTTTGTGTTTTTTCGACGAATTAACATGTTCAAAGTGGTAAAACTTGTATGTATATTTTTCAATTGATTCAAATTTTTTTCTGGTTGTTCTTTACGGTCTAAGTATCGGATTTACAATAAAATAAAAAGTTTTTTTTACACATAAAAATGAAAACAAACTTAGTTTTTACTGTAATTTTACACGTATTTGCACATTTTATTTTATTTTCTACCAAACTAATTAACTTATGGTAAATCCAACACCTAAAATTATATAGCACACTTCTAAGAATTGTTTAAAAAAAATTAGCTCAAAAATGTACGAGAAGATACATTTTAGAATTTACTTAAATTATTTTAAAAAATTAGTTTTTTTTTTAATTTTGCGAGGGGAATCGAACAATATTTTCATAGAATCATTTTCTTTTATTGAGTCCTTTATTATTATGCCAAAAATGCAACTTAAAATTCTTAAATAAATAAAAAAAAAATCATTTCTCGATTTCTAGATAAATGTTTCGCAACCAAGGTAGGTTTTGAATAAGATTCTAATATTCAGAATAAATAACGCCGAATTTAATGAAAATATGTAGTATATTAAAGAAAAATGAATGGTACTTAATTTAAAATGCTATTAGAAGTTATTAAGTAGATTTAGAATAATTATTTTTGAAGCTGAAATCTTAAGTGTGATTTTTTTCAGTTTGTGCTTTTTCGACGATTTAGCATGTTCAAAATAATAAAACTTTTATGTACATTTTTCAATTGATTCGATTTCCTTTCTGGTTGCTCCTTATGATCTAACTTAGGGTAAATCCGATACTTAAAATTATACAGCACACTTCTAAGAATAGTTTTAAAAAATTAGCTCAAAAATGTAGTAAAAGATACATTTTAGAATTTACTTAAATTATTTTTAAAAATGTAAATTTTTTAAATTTTGCCGGGGAAATAGAACAATTTTTTAATAGAATCATTTTCTTTTACTGAGTCCCTTATTATTATGTCAAAAATGCCCCTTAAAATTCTTAAATTTAAAAAAAATGTTCAAAAGGTACTGAGTCCCTTTAATATTTGAATAGCTTTCAAACCTCTTCGTTTATACGTCATTTGTTGCTTGTTCACCATTGTGGATTTTGTGCGGCTTGTGATCGTTGTTGCTGCAAAGAAACTAAATATTTCATTTGAGGAACAACATCGTTGAGGCATAATGGTGCAATCTCTTGTTGTTTTTAGCAACATTTGTTGCGCGGCCATAGACTTTCTTGGGGCATTTTAGGTAGCTTTCATTACAAAAAGCTACCTATTGCAGCCGTTCGGAGGAAAGCGATTTCAAAAAATGTTGGTATATTTTCATCGATCATGACCCCCAGACCCCGAAACCACCCTCCGTTCAAAAGTTGATATATATATATATATGGAGATATATATATATATATATATATATATATATATATATATATATATATATATATATATATATATATATATTTATATATATATATATATATATATATCCATATATATATATATATATATCTGACCTTTGTCATACTGTAACTCTCGAATTTATGAACCGATTTGGATGTAATTCGGTATGTACATAGTACATGCCAATGTCTCGACCGAGTTCGTTGGCCAGCTTCATCCGCCATTTTGTTTAAAAATGGCGGCCATTTAAAAATTTTAAGAAAATTTTAAATTTGAAATGTGGTACCAAAGAATTGAAAATGGAAAAATATTTTTTTCTTATGTATTTGACCTTTATAGAAAGATTTCGGAGCAGTTTTTGTTTCGTCTATATCTTAAAAAATGGCTGAGTTATAGCATTTTGAATTTCTAGCGTGGCTGACATTTTGAAACGTCCTGATATTTGTCACGTGATAACAAGCGTATTTATGAACCGATTTGAATGTACCTTGGTGTGTACATAGTACATACAAATATCTCAACCGAGTTCGTTGGCCAGCTTCATCCGCCATCTTGTTTCAAAATGGCGGCCATTTAAAAAAATTTTAAAAATTTAAAATTTAAAATGAGATACCAAAAAATTGGAAAATGAAAAAGATTTTTTTCGTATGTGTTTGACCTTAATACAAAGATTCCGGAACAGTTTTTGTTTCGTCTATATCTAAAAAAATGGCTGAGTTATAGCATTTTGAATTTCTATTGTGGCTGACATTTTAAAACGACCTGGTTTTGTCACGCGATAACAAGCATATTTATGAACCGATTTGGATGTTACTTGGTCTGTACATAGTACATACCAATGTCTCGACCGAGTTCGTTGTCCAGCTTCATTCGCCATCTTGTTTCAAAAGGGATGCCATTTAAAAAAAATTTAATTTAAAATTTAAAATGAGGTATTAAAAAATTGGAAAATGAAAAAGATTTTTTTATGTGTTTGGCCTTGATACAAAGATTCCGGAGCAGATTTTGTTTCTGAAAATTTGTTCTTTTGTTTATATCTTAAAAAAATGGTTGAATTATAGCACTTTGAATTTCTAGTATGGCTAACATTTTGAAACGATCTTGTATTTATCACGCGATAACACACGTATTCGCCTATTTCCAAGTAAGAAGGCATGTGGATAGTATACATCAACATCTCAGCCAAATATAAGTTACTTTAAATAAAAGCAGCTTGGATAAAGCTGACTAATTTCGCGAAATTCTCATTCATAATGATTTAATATTGATAAAAATTAGTATTGAATCTCCTATATTCGGTTTCCACTAAATTGAGCTTCGTGTGTTTGAACAATATAAGTTGGCTTTTTTAAAATAAGGAATTTGAAAGCTACCTCTTCCTCCCGGCACTGGACGGAAGGACTTTTTATCATGAAGATATCTAGATTTTTATGAAAATGTAGCTTATTTAACTTGTTCCCCCGAACGTTTCATATATATGAAGTTACCGTCTTGTTAGAATAAGAAATCGTCACTAATTCTTAAATTCGGCGCACTTTCATACAAATGACGTCGCAATATAACAATATACTTTTTAACATTAAGAATTCTGTCAATTACTGATAGTTTACAAGTTTTACTCCAAGCTTTAAATTCTCAGTTCAATTTCCTTCCACTATCAATTTTAGGTAGCTTTCATTACGAAAAGCTACCTATTGCAACCGTTCGGAGGAAAGCGATTTCAAAAAATTTTGGTATATTTTCATCGATCATGACCCCCAGACCCCGAAACCACCCTCCGTTCAAAAGTTTATATATATATATATATATATATATCTGATCTTTGTCATACTGTAACTCTCGTATTTATGAACCGATTTGGACGAAACTTGGTGTGTACATAGTACATACAAATATCTCGACCGAGTTCGTTGGCCAGCTTCATCCACCATATTGTTTCAAAATGGCGGCCATTTAAAAAAATTTTAAAAATTTAAAATTTGAAATGTGGTACCAAAAATTTTAAAATTGAAAAATATTTTTTTCTTATGTGTTTGACCTTGATACAAAGATTCCGGAGCATTTTTTGTTTTGTCTATATCTTAAAAAATGGCTGAGTTATAGCACTTTGAATTTCCAGCTTGACTGATATCTTGAAACGACTTGATTTTTGTCACACGATAACAGGCGTATTTATGAATCGATTTGGATGTCCCTTGGTGTATACATAATACGTACCAATGTCTCGACCGAGTTCGTTGGCCAGCTTCATCCGCCATCTTGTTTCAAAATGGCGGCCATTTAAATTTTTAAAAAAAATTTGAAATTTTAAATGTGGTACCAAAAAATTGAAAATTGAAAAATATTTTTTTTATATGTATTTGACGTTGATACAAAGATTCTGGAGCAGTTTTTGTTTCGTCTATATCTTAAAAAATGGCTGATTAATAGCACTTTGAATTTCTAGCGGGGCTGACATTTTGAAACGACCTGATTTTTGTCACGCGATAACAGGCGTATTTATGAACCGATTTGAATGTACCTTGGTGTATACATAATACGTACCAATTTCTCGACCGAGTTCGTTCGCCAGCTTCATCCGCCATCTTGTTTCAAAATGGCGGCCATTTCAAATTTTTTTAAAAATTTAAAATTTAAAATGAAGTACCAAAAATATTGGAAAATGAAAAAGATTTTTTGTATGTGTTTGACCTTAATACAAAGATTCCGGAACAGTTTTTGTTTCTTCTATATCTAAAAAAATGGCTGAGTTATAGCATTTTGAATTTCTATTGTGGCTGACATTTTGAAACAACCTGATATTTGTCACGCGATAACAGGAGTATTTATGAACCGATTTGGATGTAACTTGGTGTGTACATAGTACATACCAATGTCTCGACCGAGTTCGTTGGTCAGCTTCATTCGCCATCTTGTTTCATAAGGGCTGCCATTTTTAAAAAAAAAATTAAATTTAAAATTTAAAATGAGTTATCAAAAAATTGAAAAACGAAAAAGATTTTTTTTATGTGTTTGACCTTGATACAAAGATTCCGGAGCAGTTTTTGTTTCGTATATATCTTAAAAAATGGTTGAATTATAGCACTTTGAATTTCTAGCATGGCTGACATTTTGAAACGATCTGATATTTGTCACGTAATAGCACGCGTATTCATTAACCTATTTCGATGTAAGAAGGCATGTGGATAGTATATCGTAATGTCTCGACCAAGTTCGCTGGCCAGCTTCATCAGCCATCTTGTTTCAAAATGATGGCCATTAAATTAAATAAAAAATTATATTTAAAGTAAGGTGCAAAAGAATTAGAAATTGAAAAAGGTTTCTTTCTTAAGTATTTGACCATGATATAAGGATTCCGGAGCATTTTTTGTTTTGTCTTTATCTTAGAAAATGGCTCAGATATAGCAGTTTGAATTTCTAATGTGGGTGACATTTTGAAAAATCTGATTTTTTGCCTGCGAGAGAACTTGTATATATCAACCGATTCCGATGTGAGTGAGCATGTGCACAGGAATTACTAATGTCTCGACCAAGTTCACTCGTTAGCCTCATCCACCATGTTGTCTTAAAATGGCAGGAACTTCAAAATATCGTCGAATTTGGCAACCAAATATAAATTACTTTAAATAAAAGCAGCTTGGATAAAGCTGACAAATTTCGCGAAATTCTCATTCATAATGATTTAATATTGATAAAGATAAGGATTGAATCTCCTATAATCGGTTTCCACTAAATTGAACTTCGTGTGTTTGAATAATATAAGCTTGCTTTTTAAAAATAAGGAATATGAAAGCTACCTCTTCCTCCCGGCACTGGCCGGAAGGACTTTTTACACTGGGAATCACATTTAAAAACTTTAAACAATTCAATATTTTTTTTTTTCCAAATTGAATTTTGTTCATTATAACCTAATAAACAACATTTACTCTCGTAAATATAAATTGGGGAGACTGGGGAGGGTTGACTATAGGGGAGGCTTGACAAACCCCTCATTTTCCATATTTAAAAGAATTTCAGAATTTTGCCAATGGGTGACAACCAAAACTACTGAAATGCTCAAACAATAGTTTTTGTTTCATGCAGATAACTGAAACAGGTGTGGAAAAAGAGATATTTTGTAAGACTTTCTCAGATAAAGTATATCATAAAAATTTAAGCAAGTAGGTTTTAAGAAAGGCAGAAATATTGAGCTTACATTTTAGGCATAAAGACTACACAGTAATTTAGGTTAAACATAACTATGTGCTATACTTTAAAAAGTGGCTATATCGGGAGGCTTGACCCAATGTGAGGGAGGGTTGAACAGATGGTGAAAGCTCTCTTAATTAAGGGTTTTGGGATTTTTTTTTTATACCCTGTGCATAATGAAAGGTTAATAATTATATATGTAAAAAATGTAAATTTATTCTGTGAAGTTACAGTTAAATAAAAGTGCTTCCGGCTAGTGCCGGGAGGAAGAGGTAGCTTTCATATTCCTTATTTTTAAAAACCTAGCTTATGTTATTCAAACACACGAAGCTCAATTTGGTGGAAACTGATTATAGAAGATTCAATACTAATTTTTATCAATACCAAATCCTTATGAATGAGAATTTCGTGAAATTAGTCAGCTTTATCGAAGCTGCTTTTATTTAAAGTAACTTATATTTGGTTGCCAATTTCGGCGATATCTTGAAGTGCTTGCCATTTTAAGAAAACATGGTGGATGAGGCTAACCAGTGAACTTCGTCGAGACCTTAGTTATTCCTGTGCACATGCTCACTCACATCGGAATCGGTTGATATATACGAGTGGTGTCGCAGGCAAAAAATCAGATTTTCCAAAATGTCACCCACATAAAGAAATTCAAACTGCTATATCTGAGCAATATTTTTAGATACAGACAAAACAAAAAATGCTCCGCAATCCTTATATCAAGGTCAAATACTTAAGAAAGAAACCTTTCTATTTCTAATTTTTTTGCATCTCACTTTAAATAATTATTTTTTAATTTAATAGCCGCCATTTTGAAACAAGATGGCGGATGAAGCTGGCCAGCAAACTTGATCGAGACATTGCTACATACTATCCACATGTCTTCTTACATCCAAATAGGTTAATAAATACTTGTGTTATAGCGTGACAAATATCAGATAGTTTCAAAATATCAGCCATGCTAGTAATTCAAAGTACTATAACTCAGCCATTTTAGGTAGCTTTCATTACAAAAAGCTACCTATTGCAGCGATTTCAAGAAATTTTGGTATATTTTCATCGATCATGACTCCCAGACCCCGAAACCACCACTCGGTTCAAAATTGATATATATATATATATATATATATATATTTGACCTATGTCACACTCTAACTCTCGTAATTATGAACCGATTTCGATGTAATTCAGTGAGTACATAGTACATACCAATGTCTCAACCGAGTTCGTTGGCCAGCTTCATCCGCCGTTTTGTTTCAAAATGGCGGCCATTAAAAATTTTTAAAAAAAATTAAAATTTGAAATGTGGTACCAAAAATTAAAAATGGAAAAATATTTTTTTCTTATGTATTTGACCTTTATACAAAGATTCTGGAGCAGATTTTGTTTCGTCTATATCTTAAAAAATGGCTGAGTTGCAGCATTTTGAATTTCTAGCGTGGCTGACATTTTGAGACGTCCTGAATTTTGTCACGCGATAAAAGACGTATTTATGAACCGATTTGGATGTAACTTCGTTTATACATAGGACATACCAATGTCTCGAGCGGGTTCGTTGGCCAGCTTCATCCGCCATCTTGTTTAAAAATGGCAGCCATTTAAATTTTAAGAAATATTTTAATTTGAAATGTGGTACCAAAAAATTGAAAATTGAAAAAATATTTTCTTCTTATGTCTTTGACCTTGATAAAAAGATTCGGGAGCAGTTTTTGTTTCGTCTATATCTTAAGAAATGGCTGAGTTATAGTATTTTGAATTTCCAGCGTGTCTGACATTTTGAAACGTCCTGATTTTTGTCACGTAATAACAGACGTATTTATGAACCGATTTGGATGTACCTTGGTGTGTACATAGTACATACAAATATCTCGCCCGAGATCTTTGGCCAGCTTCATCCGCCATCTTGTTTCAAAATGGCGGCCATTTAAAAAAATTTAAAAAATAAAAAAAATTAAAATGAGATACCAAAAAATTGGAAAATGAAAAAGATTTTTTTTGTATGTGTTTGACCTTAATACAAAGATTCCGGAACAGTTTTTGTTTCGTCTATATCTAAAAAAATGGCTGAGTAACAGCATTTTGAATTTCTATTGTGGCTGACATTTTAAAACGACTTGATTTTTGTCAGGCGATAACAGGCGTATTCGAGAGCCGATTTGGATGTAACTTGGTCTGTACATAGCACATACCAATGTCTCGACCGAGTTCGTTGGCCAGCTTCATTCGCCATCTTGTTTCAAAAGGGTTGCCATTTAAAAATAAATTAAATTTAAAATTTAAAATAAGGTATTAAAAAATTGGAAAATGAAAAAGATATTTTATGTGTTTGGCCTTGATACAGAGATTCCGGAGCAGTTTTTGTTTCTGAAAATTTGTTCTTTTGTTTATATCTTAAAAAAATGTTTGAATTATAGCACTTTGAATTTCTAGCATGGCTAACATTTTGAAACGATCTTGTATTTGTCACGCGATAACACACGTATTCGCCTATTTCGATGTAAGAAGGCATGTGGATAGGATACAGCAATACCTCGACCAAGTTCGCTGGACTGATTCATCAGCCATCTTGTTTCAAAATGGCGGCCATTAAATTAAAATATATATATATATTTAAAGTGAGGTGAAAAAAAAATTAGAAATTGAAAAAGGTTTCTTTCTTAATTATTTGACCTTGATGTAAGGATACAGGAGCATTTCTTGTTTGTCTTTACCTTAAAAAATGGCTCAGATATAGCAGTTTCAATTTCTATTGTGGGTGACATTTTGAAAAATCTGATTTTTTGCATGCGACAGCACTCGTATATAACAACCGATTCCGATGTGAGTGAGCATGTGCACAGCAATTACTAATGTCTTGACCAAGTTCACTGGTAGGGCTGGGCGATACATCGATAAAACCGATAAAATCGATGTAAATTATAAATCGCAATGACGATATCAAAAAATCCTATACAACGGTACATCACGATTCTCGTAATCGTGATGTAAACCGCGATTATCGTAATCGTGATGTAAACCACGATTATCATAATTGTGATGCAAACCACGATTATCATAATCGTGATGCCAACCACGATTATCATACTTTTTCATTAAACTGCAATCGGCGCTTTTTCAACTTCGAGTATTCAAAATTCTACCATTCTAAACCGCAGGTTATTATGATGACCATGATACTAATGGAGTATTTTATCCCTGCCTAAACCATGATGATTCCTGCCTAAACCATGATGACATTAAATACCGAATAATCGGTTTCGATCATCATGATACGTCTCACCCTAAACCACGATCACTCCTCAAGATTCTTCCAGCTTCAACCGTGATATTAACCGAACCCTCAGTTTTCGATAAGCATGATACTATCATGGTATAACCATGGTATTACGCTGTGATTTCTCTCAGCGTAAACGGTTTTTCAAAAGGGGAAAAAGTGATAGTTTCGGTGTTCAGGTTCAGATGACGGGCGATAAATTTGATACAGCTGGTTTTTCTCATGTAGTTGCCGACAGCAAATGATATTGTTTGTTTTGTTTTATCTTCAGTCTGGTTCAGCGGTTTTGAATGAATATTTGTTCGTTGTTAATGAACAATATGTGAATCAGGGAGATAAATAAATGAAATATTACATTTTATTTGCAACAGTGGATTTAATTGGACAAATGAAATAATACTTCCGTAGCAATATATATTAATGTTTATTCCAGGTTCTTTTTTTATGCAGATATTTTTACTTCTCTGAAGCTCGTTTTTTTTTTTTTCTCCTGGTAGTTTCTTTTAAAAATTGACGTATGTGAGTATTTGGTATTTACTGCCTATGTCATTGTTCGTTTGTGGGGAGTGGGGGAGAATATTTAGATGTCAATATTTATTTAATGTCACTAGAATTCAAAATAATAAACAGGGCAGAAAAATTAAGCAGTTAAAGTTTGTGTACTGACAATCAAAAGAGGAAAGACGTAAATTGTTCGGTGTGTGTGGGGGGCGGGGTTAGTTTTTTTTCATCATTTAGCGGACATTGGTCGAAACGCAGGAGATCCTCATCTAAGTTCCCCGATAGAACAAGCATAAGAGATAGTCTTAAAGGTTAAGAAAAAAATACTTTTTAATTCAGAATTTTTAAGTTTAAACTCTTTGGGCTGTTCTCAAAAAATATTATTTCACGCAAAAGTTTCTAGCACATTCACGGATTTTTTAAATGCAATAGCAAGAAATTAGTTGAAAGTGACAGTAACTCATTAAAATCCTTATCCGCTACTGCATAAAGTTATTTAACCCTTTGCACTCCGTTGTCACCGCTGTGGCGAAACCATCTTTCCTTTCAAAATTTGTTTTTGGCACCTGTAATAAAGGATAATAAAATTTCCTTACTTAATCTTAGCATTTTTGAAATTGTGTACTTGAAGGAAACTTCTTTTATAAAAGTGGTGCCGACCAAATAAAATTTGTGTAAGAGACGCCAGAGTCCAAAAAGTTAATTATTGCGGTTCATGTACACAGCATACATGGACGATGGAAAAACGAAATTAAGGGGAAGGTAAATTTTGAAACACATTTGATTATGATTCGCAGATCACGCAGATTTTTATTTTTCTTAAAAAAAAATGGAGAATATAAAAAAGAAATAAAATAAACTAAGAGCTTTTGTCGGGGACGCTGACGCATAGTAAGACATTTTTAAGCATAACAGCACAACAGCAATATAAATATTATTTAACAATTATAAAATATAAACAATTCAAAAATTGACTTTAACCAAACTATTATTTTTCTCTCTCTGTTAAAATTTTTTTTTTTTTTTTTTTTTTTTTTTTAGTTCTTTTACTTTCTACTATCTTTACAAGAAGAAAGTATTGGATTCATGAAAATTTTGTCATCCGGGTTTCGACCGATTTATATGCTTAGAAAGTCTTGAACACGATTTGACTATTTTTAAAAAGCTTTGTCTGTCTCTTTGTAACACAAATTTTGTAGGCGCTCCATCTCAAGAACTAATGCACGGAATTTAACAAAATTTTAGATTCTTTTATATCTCGTTATAAATTAGTGTAAATTACTTGACAGGTAGGTGCATTTTTTACAATATCCGCAATAACTTTATCTCAAAAACTAATGCACGGATTTTTGTCAGATTTCAAATTCAGTTATACCTTGTAAATTGGTGCTGATTAGTTCTTGGTGTAAATGGCCCAACAAGCGGAGCTACTATGCTGAGTTTTCACGATTTTCGCAATAGCTCTGTCTGAAGAACTAATGCGCTGATATTTATCAAACTTCAGATTCAGTTAGACTTAGACGTAGACATAAATTTTACTGATTAGTGTTTGGTGTTTATAGCCCATAAGTGGCTCTGTTATGCTGTATTTTTCAAAATTTCCGCTATAGCTTTTTCTCAAGAATTATCGCACATATTTTCATAACATTTCAAATTCAGACAGACGTTGACATAACTTGTTGCTGATTAAGTGTTAGTGTTAATCGTCCAATAGGTGGCGCTGCTATGCTGCATTTTCCACAATTTTAGCGATATCTGTATCTCAAAAACTAATGCACGAATTTTAATCAAACACCTTATTCTGTTACGGTTTCACATAAGTAGATCCTTCTTAGGCTTGGGTGTATAATGTCCAACAGGTATTGCTTTTATAATTTTTAGATTAGGAATTTTGGATACAGACATCTAATAAGGTTGGTGCTGAAATTCAATGATTTGTTTGAAAGATGCGATGCTTATATTTCCTTTTAACTGCATACAATTTAGTGCACCTATATCTTTAGAATATTCATGATGGGCATAGATTGTTATTTAATTTTGCCTCTGTGATAGCGAATTTTGAAGTAATAACACGTAGAAATAGAAGAAATTTTTGCCATTAACACATCCTACTAGTTTCTTTTAGCATTTATTTATTTAGATTTGCTTATTTATACATAGTTTTCTTATTAATCTATTTGAGAATGATATATATATATATACTTTTTTTTAAATTTTAATCCTTAATAAAATATATAATGTATATTGAAGTTATACATACATTATAAATGTACATATATTTTTTTGTTCATATGTCGCAATATCGATATATCGGAATATCGTGATATAAAGCTGCCGATTTATCACGATATTTCATTTTAGATATCGCCCAGCCCTATTCACTGGTTAGCCTCAACCACCATGTTGTCTTAAAATGGCAGGCACTTTAAGAAATCGCCGTATTTGGCAGCCAAATATAAGTTACTTTAAAGACAAGCAGCTTGGATAAAGCTGACTAATCTCGCGAAATTCTCATTCATTACATTGATAAAAATTAGTATTGAATCTCCTATATTCGGTTTCCACTAAATTGAGCTTCGTGTGTTTGAATGATATAAGTTGGCTTTTTTAAAATAAGGAATATGAAAGCTACCTCTTCCTCCCGGCACTGGCCGGAAGGACTTTTTAAATTGCCGCCATTTTGAAACAAGATGGCGGATGAAGCTGGCCAACGAACTCGGTCGAGACATTGGTATGTACTATGTACACACCCAGTTACATCGAAGTCGGCTCATAAATACGCCTGTTATCGCGTGACAAATTTCAGGACGTTTCAAAATGTCAGCTGTGCTAGAAATTCAAATTGATTTAACTCAGCCATTTTTTAAAGATATAGACGAAACAAAAACTGCTCCGGAATCTTTCTATAAAGGTCAAACACATAAGAAAAATATATTTTTCCATTTTCAATTTTTTGGTACCACATTTCAAATTTTAATTTAAAAAAAAATTTTTAAATGGTCGCCATTTTGAAACAAAATGGCGATGAAGCTGACTAACAAACTCGTTCGAGACATTGGTATGTACTATCGACACACCGAATTACATCCAGATCGGTTCATAAATACGAGAGTTACAGTGTGACAAAGATTATATATATATATATGGATATATATATATATATAAATATCAACTTTTGAACGGAGGGTGGTATCGGGGTTTGGAGGTCATGATCAACGAAAAAATACCAAAATTTTTTGAAATCGCTTTCCTACGAATGGCTGCAATAGGTAGCTTTTTGTAATGAAAACTACCTAATAGGAAAATATTTAAAATTTATTAAAGGAAGATGTAAAAAATTGCTATAGAAGCAGGAAAAAAAAATACAATATAAATGGGAAAGTTAATATGAATTTTTATTTCATTTAAATAGTACCCATATTAAGTAAATAGAAAGAATGGAAAAGACAAGAAAATTTGGAAGCAACAGCCTTAAGAAATATTAAGTGTTCATGCCTCTGCAAAAGAACATAACATTTAGTCCAGGCAATAGGGGATTTTATCTGGCAAAATTAATGGTAGTACTGGAAATCGGCTTTCTAGATGTTTTTTGGGTCGCTGAATCCGAATTTGTAACTTCCCACCAAAATTTCCCACGGCAACCCCCCAAAAAATTGATTTTTTGAAAAAATTTGGTTTTTGAGAAAAGCGCGCGGGGAATGTTCCGAGGCCGCCCCCTGTCTCCCCGTTTATCCTACGTCATAATGTCATATATCCTATTTGTTGCAAATTTTGTCTAGTTTCAGAATTTTGTAATGCTTTTCCCCTAAAACAATAAGAAATTTAAGTTAAAAACAACTATTTGGGGGGTTTTCGTGGGGGAAAATTTTGGGGATAAGTTAAAAATTCGGATTCAGCGACCCAAAAAACTTAAAGTAAACCTTATAGAGAAAGTTCGGAGGGAAGAAGGGATGGCTAATGTAAACGTGTGAGTGGTTAAGTGGAATTGCACAACTTAGTCCACTCAGCAGTGCGGCGCATGTTCCGAGGCAGATTCCCCCTTCCCCTTCATCCTAAGTCATAATGTCATATATCTAATTTGTTGCAAATTTTGTCTACTTTCTGAATTTCTAGCTACTTTTCCCCTAAAACAATAACAAAAAAATTGATTTTTTTAATAAAAACTTTTTTTGGGAGGCTTTTTTCCAAAATTTCGGCGAGTTGCCGGGGGAAATTTTGGTGGGAAGTTACAAATTTCGATTCGGTAACCCCAAAAACATCTAGAAAGCCGATTTCCAGTACTACCATTAATTTTGCTAGGTAGAGTACCTATACGGTCTCTATTGCCTGGACTAATTGGTCAAAACATTTTAGGAAGATATGTAGACAAATTTCCCCAAGAAGAACACAATAAGATGAAGCCAAACTATGTGGCAAATAGTATTGCAGGCTTAATTGCACAAAAAGTGGGTGTTTAAAACAGAATCTTTCTCCTGTGTCTTCCTCTAAGCAGGTTTCTTTCCACATCACCTTTTCCCAAATATTTTTTATTAATAATTAAACCATTAGCATAATGTTATTCTGCCTTTTTTAAAAGTCCTTCCGGCCAGTGCCGGGAGGAAGAGGTAGCTTTCATATTCCTTATTTTTAAAAAGCAAGCTTATATTATTCAAACACACGAAGCTCAATTTAGTGGAAACCGATTATAGGAGATTCAATCCTATTCTTTATCAATACTAAATAATTATGAATGAGAATATCGCGAAATTAGTCAGTTTTATCAAAGCTGCTTTTATTTAAAGTAACTTATATTTGTTTACCAAATTCGGCGATATCTTGAAGTTCCTGCCATTTTAAGACAATATGGTGGATGAGGCTAACGAGTGAACTTGGTCGAGACCTTAGTAATTCCTGTGCACATGCCCACTCACATCGGAATCGGTTGATATATACAAGTTCTGTCGCAGGCAAAAAATCAGATTTTTCAAAATATCACCCACATTAGAAATTCAAGCTGCTATATCTGAGCCATTTTCTAAGATAAAGACAAAACAAAAAAATCCCTGCCGGCTCGGGCCTACAGGCGGAGGTAGATTTCGAAGTTAAGTACTAAATTAACCAACAAAATTTAAATCAAGATTAGAGATAAACCCAGTTCCTCCACTAAGAATGATCTCTAGGGAGCTAAACATTTTGTGAAAATTCTAATATACACGAATACACACACGCATGCATATGGAATAGGTTTAAAAAATAGCTAAAGCAAATTAAGAGAAGCTCAAAGTGATAAATAAGTTAATATTTCCATAGTCGGGTTTTTATCATGTTTTAATACGTTTCTTCAAACTGACATGATGTTACATATTCACCTGCTGAGGTCCATTTATTTCCAATATGACGCAATATTTTGTTCTTGTTTTTTAATTCGTCAAACTATTTATTTCATTTTGTGTTTTCATGCGAAAATCTTGCTCTAGAAAACCTATGACGTAATATTCAATTTGTTTTCAATTCGTCAAACTATTTATTTTATTTTATTTTTCACGTGAAATTCTCGCAAAAGAAAAGCAATTGTTGTGGTGAGAATTTTATTGCTTTTTTTTAATTGTTGGCAACTGCAATAACGAAAAATATTTATTTTTTTCTGTCATTGTTGTGTAAGAGCTGATTTTATCGGAATCATGTTAAGACGGTATTCAAAATTTTGAACCCTCCCCATTTCCATTCCCTTGGTCCGATTTTACCCATTTTCAATCCCCGCCAATATATTAACCATCTCAAAGTTGTTGGCGAGATTGAAGACGATCCGTGCATAATTGCGACTTTTATCGTGCGGAGAAAATTTAGTACATACATACATACATACATACATATATATATATATATATATATAAACTTTTTAGGTGGGGGTGGTTTTGGATTCCTGGGGTCCTATAATGAAAAGTTATGAAGGAATTTTTCAAAAGTCGCACCATGGTAACGACTGCAATAGGTAGTATTTCTTACGAAATCTACCTAAAATGCTCCGGAATCCTTATATCATGGTCAAATACTTAAGAAAGAAACCTTTTCTAATTTCTAATTTTTTTGCACCTCACTTTAAATATAATTTTTTTTATTTAATTTAATGGCCTCCATTTTGAAACAAGATGGCTGATGAAGCTGGCCAGCGAACTTGGTCGAGACATTACGATATACTATCCACATGCCTTCTTACATTGAAATAGGTTAATAAATACGCGTGTTATCACGTGACAAATATCAGATCGTTCCAAAATTTCAGCCATGCTAGAAATTCAAAGTGCTATAATTCAACCATTTTTTAAGATATATGCGAAACAAAAACTGCTCCGGAATCTTTGTATCAAGGTCAAACACATAAAAATCTTTCTCTTTTTTCAATTTTCGATAACTCATTTTAAATTTAAAATTTAATTTTTTTTAAATGGCAGCCCTTTTGAAACAAGATGGCGAATGAAGCTGGCCAACGAACTCGGTCGATACATTGGTATGTACTATGTACACACCAAGTTACATCCAAATCGGTTCATAAATACGCCTGTTATCGCGTGACAAAAATCAGGCTGTTTCAAAATGTCAGCCACAATAGAAATTCAAAATACTATAACTCAGCGATTTTTTTAGATATAGAAGAAAAAAAAACTGTTCCGGAATCTTGGTATTAAGGTCAAACACATACAAAAAAATCTTTTTCATTTTTCAATTTTTTGGTACCTTTTTTTAAATTTTAAATTTTTAAACATTTTTTAAATGACCGCCATTTTGAAACAAGATGGCGGATGAAGCTGGCGTACGAACTCGGTCGAGAAATTGGTACGTATTATTATACACCAAGGTACATCCAAATCGGTTCATAAATACGCCTGTTATCGCGTGACAAAAATCAGGTCGTTTCAAAATGTCAGCTCCGCTAGAAATTCAAAGTGCTATAACTCAGCCATTTTTTAAGATATAGGCGAAACAAAAACTGCTCCCGAATCTTTTTATCAAGGTCAAAGACATAAGAAGAAAATATTTTTTCAATTTTCAATTTTTTTGGTACCACATTTCAAATTAAAATTTTTTTTAAAAAATTTAAATGGCCGCCATTTTGAAACAAGATGGCGGATGAAGCTGGCCAACGAACTCTGTCGAGACATTAGTACGTATTATGTATACACCAAGGTACATCTAAATCGATTCATAAATACGCCTGTTATCGTGTGCCAAAAATCAGGTCGTTTCAAAATGTCAGCCAAGCTAGAAATTCAAAGTGCTATAACTCAGCCATTTTTTAAGATATAGACGAAACAAAAAATGCTCCGGAATCTTTGTATCAAGGTCAAACACATAAGAAAAAAATATTTTTCAATTTTAAATTTTTTGGTACCACATTTCAAATTTTAATTTTTTTTAAAAATTTTAAATGGCCGCCATTTTGAAACAATATGGCGGATGAAGCTGGCCAACGAACTCGGTCTAGACATTTGTTTGTAATATGTACACACCGAGTTTCATCCAAATCGGTTCATAAATATGAGTGTTACAGTGTGACAAAGATCAGATATATATATATATATACGGATATATATATATATATATATATCAACTTTTGAACGGAGGGTGGTTTCGGGGTCTGGGGGTCATGATCGATGAAAATATACCAAAATTTTTTTTAATCGCTTTCCTCCGAACGGCTGCAATAGGTAGCTTTTTGTAATGAAAGCTACCTAAAACTGACTTATTTTCCTTAATAAATATTTCAATATAAAATAAATGGGTCATGGCTCCCATATGTGGGGTGCCTTGATCCATTATTTTCTCATGATTAAAACCAATCAATTTTCAAGTTTCTTATATACTTCAAATAGGTCGCAATTTTATTTTGATAACTGATCGTATAACGACTAAAATTATATATGAAATTTTATTCTAGGTTCAATATTTAAAAACTAAAAAATCATTTTGAAAAAAGTGGGTTAACCCTCCCCAGTTCCCCCTATATGTGTATATATATACATAGTTAATTGTGAAGAGTTATCAATAAATTACTTTGCAAATTTAAATATTTTAGAAAGTTTCTTCACTGATATATTGTTTTTATTGGAACTTCTACTCTTATGGCCTAAAATATCCTACCAGTTTTTGTTACTTCAGGGACATGATACCAGATTGTAAGGCAACGTCTTTAGCTAAGAGTTCATTCCTGTTATAAGAATTTTCGCGTACTTCCACTGTCTCTTTTTGAAATGAATTTAGGTCACGCAGTATTCGTTTGATTTTTGGTCTTTCTAGTAAATTAAAAAATTTTCAATGCGACACTACAATAGTCATGAAAACACTCGCACTCCAATAATATCCAATGGGAGCGTTCTTTACAAATTTCTCACTTGCGCTTGCTTTTTATTTTATTTTATTTTTATTTATTTATTTATTTATTTATTTTTTACATAGGTTGCTTGAGGTCGTCGTTTAACGTTGTACTCTTGTTTGATTTTTTTTCCGTTTTTTTACGGGGATACTTTCACTTTTTTGAACCGGTTCAGGTATATTCCGATTGTCCTAGGAGATGGACGTCAAACCAGTGGCACGCGTGTCTTATGTGGCATGAGTATGCGCCGCATGAGTACGCGTGTCACAAGTCGGTGAATATTTTTGACATGGAAAACCTTTTTTGGGTTTACGGATTAAGATGAAAAATAAGACAAAGATAACTCGAAGAGATTTCTTGCATAACAAACTTAATATTCGTCTAGTTTTTGTCGATATAAGATATCGATAAGGGTTTTTTGAAGCACAAATTATATATCCTGATGTGAGCTTATATTCTGAATAGATATTGTCCAAACTAGATAGGGTGGAAATTGAAATATCATAATTGATTTCCAAATTATTTTATTATGCTAATATTATGTTCTAAATTAAGAAAAAAAATTGAAGACTAAAACAAAGGAAGGATTATCAGCGTTAGAAGCCACACGCGGATGATGAAATTATGACAATTTTGAACTCAATTCTATGCAGGTAAACCATTAAAGAGGTTTGCCATTTTGGCAGTTTCTGCTTTACCTATGCCTGCAAGACATATTTTCGAAATTGAATAACATGAAAAAATCAAATAAAAATCTCTTTCAACATGATTCTAATTCAGCATGTATTCTATTAAAACTAAATTAATATGAACGTAATGACAGTTATTTGGGTACATATGTTGCAATAATGGAAAATACTTTAATGTTTTATTACTGTTTAAAGTATTATTAGAGTAATGGTATAGAGGGAGGTGAGATGACAAACTCAGTTTTTCTCCCTCCCAGTCATATTTAGCAATACCTGGTCTAGTCTACTAGAGACCTTTGCTGGATGCACATGTAATTCACTATCAACAAATTTTCTGTGGGAAGAAGGGCAAGGATGAACTTAGGTTCCAATGTTTCATGGGCTCATACTGATTGTTTTTATTGGGATGTAGATGAAGGAAAGCATAGTCCCTTGTGATATAAATTTTGCCTTTGGATTTTCAATTTGCAGTTTGTTCTGAATAAACTATGAATGAATGGGATATTTTAAAATGTGTTGAATAAAGTAATATTGGTATCTTGATAAATATTGCTCTATACTAGATATTGCTTTCAACTCACCCCTTTACTCTCTATGTAGAACAAGTTAACCAATTTTCCTTCGGAAAACTTTTATTTTATGAAACATATTAAAGTTTTAATAAGACAGATTTTACATTAAATATCTTGTTTATGATATGCATGGAATAGTCTTTGGGGTGTTGTCACAAGAGTAACACATAACACTTTAGTCCATAGTTTGAGATAAAACAGCGTTACAACCAAAACAAACAGAATGCTTAAAGTTTAGTTATTTTCTCAGTTATTAGAACAGTTCTTGAAATAGTTTTAGCCATAATTAAGGTTATTTTGTGAATTTCAAGGAAGATAAATTATCTTTATTAGTGTTTTTAAATGGATGGATTTGTTTTTATTCCTTTTTGTTATTACTTAATATTATAAAATAATCATGAAAAGTAATTAAAAATACATTAAAACAACTCAACTCGTGTTCTTTTTGTGTGCTTTTTTTGGTTTAAAGCACATGCTATTTGTTCAGATATTTTATAGGCTTTGTAATGCTTCGTTTACTAAATTCTGCTGTATGACCTACAGAGATTCTTATAGAAACTCTTATGGAAAGGATTCTAATAGTATATTTTACAGGAAAGATTTTAATATTGCTTCTTATACACGACATTGTTTTAAAAAGCAGGGAAAATTCTGCTAAGCACCAAAAATTGTAGAGAAAAAATAAGAATGAAATTGAATATTTTGATGTGAGAAAGGAACAAAATAAAATATATTATGATAAAGTGAAGATAAGTCTTAGAGCCAGCAAAAGCTTCAGCAAGAGAATGAAAAAATTAAGAAAAGGAAAAGTAGAGAACTAGCTAACCTCAGATTCTGTAACGGAAAAAATCTAACTCCACAGCTTTGGAGAATTTTATGTCGATGAAGATTTAAGAACAGGTCATTCTTCAGCTAAATCTGCATTAGTTAGGCATAAAAAGGTCACATAATTTCATCAATCCTAGGTGACATTTACTAACAGAATACGTTTTTTGTTTAAAGAAGCTTTCCTAAATTGAAAAATTGGAGATTCCTTTGCAGCTTTAAAGCCCAGATTCATAAAACAATAGAAAATTATTCATCAGAAATATCTGCATTTGTCGTTGTCGCGGAAAAATTCAAGCAATTCATAATGCAATGACTGGTGTATTTCTGCATTAAACATTCCTGTGAAGGATTTAAGGACTTTGTCTACTGAGATATATCATAATTAGAATGATTTTGTTTTCAGTTTTCTATGGGGATACCTTCACTTCTGGAATCGGTTAAGTTACATTCCGATTGTCCTGGGAGAGGGACAGCAAGGCATTTTTGGGGTATACGGATTAACATGAAAAACTAGACCAAGATAACCCGAAAAGATTTCTTGCATAACAAATTTAATAATCGTCTAGATTTTATCGATATGAAATATCGATAAAGGTTTTTTGAAGCACAAATTATATATCCTGATGTGAGTTTATATCCTGAATATATCTTGTCAAAACTAGATAGGGTGAAAATTGAAATATCACAATTGGTATCCAAAGTTATTTTATTATGCGAATATAATGTTCTAAATTAAGAGAAATTTTGAACACTAACACGAAGGATAAAATTATGACAATTTTGAACTCAATTCTATGCACGTAAATCATTAAAGAGGTTTGTCATTTTGGCAGTTTTTGCTGTACCTATGCCAGCAAGACATATTTTTGGATTGAATAACATGAAAAGCAAATAAAAATCTCTTTCAACATGATTCTAATTCAGCATGTATTCTATTAAAACTAAATTAATATGAACATAATGACAGTTATTTGGTATATATATTGCAATAATAGAAAATACTTTAATGTTTTATTACTGTTTAAAGTATTGTTACAGCAATGATGTATAGGGGGTGAGATGACAAACTCAGTTTTTCTCCCTCCCAGTCATATGTAGCAGCACCTAGTCTAGTCAACTAGAGACCTTTGCTGGATGCACATGTAATTCACTATCAACAAATTTTCTGAGGGAAGAAGGGCAAGGATGAACTTAGGTTCCAATGTTTCATGGGCTCATGCTGATTGTTTGGATTGGGATGTAGATGAAGGAAAGCATAGTGCTTTGTGATATAACTTTTGCCTTTGGATTTTCAGTTTGCAGTTTGTTCTGAATAAACTATGAATGAATGGGGGCATTCTAAAATGTGTTGAATAAAGTAATATTGGTATCTTGATAAATATTGCTCTATACTAGATATTGCTTTCAACTCACCCCCTTACTCTCTATGTAGAACAAGTTAACCAATTTTCCTTCGGAAAACTTTTATTTTCATCCTTTGATGGTAGATAATCACAATTCAAATATGTTCTGTTAGAAAGAAGGGTTGTAAGATGTGTCTCATATTAATTACAGCTTTTCAATCTTCTTACTAAGTTCGGTAAAAATGTTGAAGCTTAAGCTTGTCATTTCACTCCCCTCTTCTATATCTTCTTATTAATACAGTAATACCTAAAAGTAAAACATGTAATACCTACAAATATGTTAATCATATTTTAAAAATATAATCAAAACTTTTTGAGCAATTTTGATTCATTATTTTTGATCAACTAAAATTTTTGTTTTTTTGGTACATCATGATCGCGTAAAATATTTAAAAAAAAGTTTTGCACGTGGGTACGAAAAGGTGTAAAATCCCTGTCCTAGGACATTGGGAAGTTCTAAGTATAGATTTCTTGCCTAAATATGCTATTTTGCTAGAAATTTTGTTAACAAATAAAAAAAATTGCTGATATTTAAGCAATTACCTCACCTATTTTACGAACAATCTAATCGTTTAGAATATTCGCAGCTGTATAAAGCTTTGATAATGCTATATAAATTTACGAAAATATCTCATCATCAAATATACTAAGCAAGGCAATGATTCTGTGAAATGATTATTTCATATAGATTTCTTAAATGATACGACCGTGAAGAACATTTTATCAACAATTCGAAAATAAAAAATGTTGATATCTAAGCAGTCACCTCTCTCTAACCGCACAGAATCAAATTCTTCAGCATTCTGGAAAGTTCACACAAGCTTCCAAATCACATAAACTTATTGATAAACTTTAACAACGAATCTGCGACATAATTACTGTATAGAAATCGCGCAAAATTGTGGAAAACAGCAGTCTAATCGTAGCGTTATTACTGCGGATCTTATACTTAATATCTTTGCTGATATGACACTTTTATTAATTTATGAAAACTTTTGAATGTTGTGAGGATTTGCCAATATTCTGATGGAATTTCAATCTGCAACTCATTGTCTCGGTAGTTTACTGTTTTTAACAATTCTGTGGAAGGAAGAAACCCATGTTCTATTTCGGACCAAGGAAGAGACGTTATAATGATACTGAAACTCTAAAATCCGGGAGCCAATGAGAAAGGAGGTGAAGCCAGGGATGAAAAATGATTGAACAGTCAAGTGAAAAAAAAAGAAGAAGGCTCGAGTGTGAGAACTTGCGAATTTGTGATGCTTCGGGGTGTCCGAATGATAAGAATGTGAAAATCGTAGACCGAAGGCGATACTCGGAGACTGAAAAATTATAATGTACATGCCATATCCGTATGGTAATTCTGCTCGCTGGATGTTTACTTGAGGAAAAGGGGTACAATGTTGAAAGACTACCGCCTCCCCCTTCTGATAACATTTGAAATAGAGCGAAAGCTACTATGGTATAGCACTGCAGCCACAAGTATTTAAGATTGGCTACCTCATCATATCGGCGTAGTCAATTTATAAAGAAATGAGAGTCTAATCCCGGTAGCTATGTGGTTAGAGTCATAATTTCCAGGGAAGATATTCCACATTCGATTCCTGTCCAGGGCAGAAGTTTGCAAGATCGAAACGAATTATTTAATACTTCCTTCCCTAAAAATCTCTAAAGGTTGAACCTTTCAGCGGGAGCGCTTAAATTTTTTGGATGAGCATACATATGACGTATATTTTACGGTAACTAGTTTCGCTATGAATTATGCACGATTTTTCATAACAGTACTAAACAACAAGTTAGAGGAGCAATTATACATATCAGCTGTAAAAATTGAATTTTAATAAATGCGATATTTTTAAGGGCAAAATTTCTGAAAATTCACGTTTGTCGTTATATTTGCAGCAGGGTGCCCACTGGAATGTTAAAGAGCAATAAATGCATGTGCGGTAAAGTTAATATTATGAAATATTTAGATATTGAGCCAAGAATTTCTCGAAAACTAACGCTGACTCGGGGTATTTAATACTTTGAGATTAGTTAGTTTTAAATGAAACATTTTTGTATAATTATTTAAACAAGAATATCTAACCCGGTCGTCCCGGTTTATTGAACTTACTGGCGAATGTACATAATATGGACAAAAATTTTTTAAAGCGAATTTCATTAGAAGTCTACCCATTTTAATAACTTCGTTTATATATAAGGACGTGAGTTTCAAAACTCGCCTTATCCAAAATTAAAAAAATTGACTTTTCTCTATCAATCTATTCCATTGGTGAACCTGCATTGAAACTAGTTGGATGTGCCAATCCCAAAACTTTCTTCTATCTTATACATTTTAATATTTCAAAAACTAGTTACACATGTTAATACTTCAATATTATTAGTTCAATACTATACCAACTTTGATTTTCATCTTAAATTTCTGCTTCAGCCAATTAAACGAATTAAAAACGAGTTAATCTGTATCATGATATTTGTTAAAATTAATAGTTTTTCCTTATTCTGTTGTTATCAGATGTTTGCTAATAGCCAGCTAGGCAGGAAGCGAGTTCCCGCCTTTGCACGCGCCGCCGATGGACAACAGAACTACGAAAAATCAAGAAAAGTATACAAAAATCGCTATCACAGAGCCCCTTTACCGCGCGATATATCCAAATTCAAGGAGGACCTGTTGTCCAATGCCAAAAACATGCACAAAAAATTTGGTTCAATTGTATGCATAATTTTATACAATTTTCGATTGTACAATAAAGAAAAGGGCACAAACATCGCTATTACAGTGCCCCCCTTCCGGCAGATTTTTTTCAAATTCAGGGAGGACTTGTTTGCCATAGCCAGAAACGTACACAAAAAAATTGGTTCAATTCTATGCATAAATTCATACACTTTTCGATGGTACAATAATGAAAATGGTACAGACATCGCAATTACAGCGCCCCCTTCCGGCGGAATTTTTCGAAATTCAGGGAGGACCTTCGTGCCATGACCAAAAACAAACACAAAAAAATTAGCTGAATTCAATTCATAACTTCATACACTTTTCGATGATACAATCATCAAAATGGCACAAAAATCCCTATTACAGCGCCCCCTACCGGCGAATTTTTTCCAAATTAAGGAATGACCTGCTTGCCATAGCCAAGAACTTAAAATAAAAATTTGGTTCATTTCCATGCATAACTTCATGCACTTTTGGATGGTACAATATTCAAAATCGCAGAAAAATCGCTGTTGCAGCACCCCCTACCGGCGAATTTTTTCCAAATTCAAGGAGGACCTACTTGCCATATCCAAAAACTTAAAATAAAAATTTGGTTCAACTCCATGCATAACTTCATACACTTTTGGATGGTAAAATATTCTTAACTTAAGAATTAAGTATTAGAAAACTTAAATCGTTGTTACCACCAATACGACGTCAGCGTTACTCACGCGCATGATTTTGCTGTATAATAACGGTTTTAAAAGATGGACACTAAACTATGTTCATTAGCAACTGTTTTACCAATAATTTAAGAAATTTATTTAAAAAATATATAAGTTGTTCGGGCGTTTTTAGAATTCGTTCATCTCACGAAACCCTTATAATCTCGTTACTCTGTCTGCCCGTCCGTCTGTCACAGGCTCGTGCTCGGAAACTATTTTAGATACAGATTTCACTTTTTATTACATAGAGTTGAATACCTCTTGTCACACCCAAAATCATAAAACTTTGAAAAAGTCTTATATTATTAGAGTTTTTATGAACTCGAACATTTATGAGACTTTACATAATCTTAATTTCAGCTATATCCCAGTTAGAAGTTAGTCCCAGTCAGCAGAAGTTATATCCCAGTTGGTAAGGTCAATGGGTTCGTATGAAAGAGGTTGTGAGTTCAAACCCAGTGGATTTAAGTTGAAATTTTTCAAATCTAAATTTGTAATTTTTTTGCGGAATTTCTTTTTAAAAGTAAATTTGTCAAGTATTTTGTGTTCCTTCCCCCCTCCCCGACCCCCCCTCCCCAATAAAAATAATAAACATTTTAAAAACGTAATTGCATTAAATTTTTTTAAACTTAAAATTGTAATTTTTTAGCGGAATTTCTTTTTAAAAATAAATTTGCGAAGTATTGTGTGACGCCTTCTTCCAAAAAAAATCAAGAAGAAAAAAACCCAAGTAAAAATAATTAAACTTTTAAAAACTGATTAATGTCAGAGGAATACATATTGGATTCGTCTGATTTTTTTGTTCGGTGCTGCCATCTACTGGCAATTTTTTGAAATAATACACTTCTTATAGACAATTTTTTTCAAGTTATCTATATGCATTAATGAGGAATTGAAAGGTACTTTTTTCTTTTTTATTGAGAATTTTAATATATGTTAACGTTCTTTTTTGGTGACATCAAGTGAGTTTTGAAAAGTGAAAAAATTAATATGGATTTTTACAGAATTATTTCAGCATTTTAAATATGTTTTAAACAATTTTTCGCCTTTAAAAATATTATTTTTTATTCATACCTCCGCTAAATTTTTGAAATTGATGAATTTAAAAATATTCGTTTTTTTATTTTATTTAAATAATTTTACTTGAATATTTTTAATTTGATTAAAATATATTTTTTAATTATTTTAAAATTAAATATAATGGTTCTGTCATTTATGCAAGATTTTAATAATTATAAATTAACATTTTTTATTTATTAATTTAAGGATAAAGAGTTTTAAAAGGCATATTAAACGAAAACCCTCTGTGCGATCTGCGATGACACTTACCAACTTGTTTTGAATAATCCTGATGATTTGTAAAAATAACTTTATGCTACCATATAATCAAATTTTTACAAGAGTAAAATTACGACAGTATAATTGTTTTTTTTTCAAACTAGCACTTCTGTTAAATATTTTACACAGGTTATTAGAGGAAGATTATATTTTAAGTCTTAAAAGCTCTTTAAAAGTGCAATAGATACCGCAAGATTAGAGTATTTGAAGCCATGATGAGTAATATTATCAATCTAAAACGAAAGTTCAAAGTTTAATTATTATTTGAACAATACTTTTAAATATGCATCCGAAGAAAAAATAACGTTTTGAGAGTAATTTTGTGGCATGTTCTTAAATTTTAAAAGAAAACCATTAAGTCGAAAAACTATAGCTAATGTTCAGTTTCAAATACAACGTTAATATTTAACTGCTGTTTAAAGTTTAAAAGGACCAAAAATACGACGCAACGTTTATCTTTGTCATATGTCGCCGTAAGCAGAACATACTCTAAAATTTGGAGTAAGAGTCACTCCGCTTGATAGGTATGTGTGCATTTCATAATATTCAAACTACAGATATATTTAACCAATCGAAACAATCGAACGACCGTTATAGAGTGTGACCGAAACATACCTAGACCTACCAAACTTAACCGTTAATAGTAGCACAACTAAGTGCTACTATTGACGGTTTGATTCTTTGAAAATTACGTGATATGTCGCGTTCCATGTTTAAAGACATTTTATTAATTTGTTTTTTTAATCAATTAACAGGATTGAAAAGAAGGTTTATGACATAGGAGTTTCATCTTCAAAGACTACATTCAGGCAGTCTAAACCTGGAATAATTGAGTTGAGTGTTTCAAATGAATTTTGGAGTGAGATTTGAACTTCCCCTTTAAATACAATAACCAAAGAACTTGCAGAGTTCCCCAGAATTTTACCTAGCTGCACTCAGAAGAACTAGCAAACCTTTCGGTAAACAGAGACAGACCTCATCTGTTGACAAACAGTGAAGAGCGACATAATTCACATGATTGGAAATGTGCAACTGTATTATTTTAAAACAGGATTAATAGCGATACGCACACGTATACACCATACACTTACGTCTCACAGAGGTTGGCAAGACTATTACAATACAAGGGCACTATACAAAAATAAATTTCTGGAAAACACTACCTATAGAAAATTTAGCATTTGATTTTTAAGAGAGAATTCACTAAAAACTTTTGCAGCACAAGGAGCCAAAATACTTTTGCTTTTTATGAACAAAAATGAATGCATGCATTAACAATGTTAATGAAACGTGTCTTTTACAATGGATTTTTATTGCTATCTGCTAATAAGAAATTTGGCAATGGCTTTCACGCTATGATGGGAGAAAAGAAACATAGCTAGAACATGAAAATTGTAAAATGTATTATAATATTTTTTTTTGCAAATTCATTTTTTTAGTCCAAAATTTCGAAAAGAAAAAGCCATTATCTGAGTAAGCGATCAAGGCATTTAAATAAAGATAGCATTTTGGAATAATTACGAAGGGAGCTGAGAAAATCTACCAAGTGCGTCATGGCGTCCGCTGCTGTCGCGTTGGACCTATAGAACATCGATGTTCATGGCCTTTGGTGGTAGTGATCCTGCAAAACAGAAGATCTCTTTCCGATTTCGTTCTCTAGGATAGTTATACGTTAAGCAAAATCGTTGAATTCCACGAAATGTCACATAAATTTTAAATAATTATATTTAATACTATCTTAGAAAGTGACATTTAATATTGCTAGGTAGGTTTTGGGTCACCTGTATTAGCAAAAATAGAATAAAAAATATTCAAACTCGATTCAAAGAACGAACTTTCTATAAATTCTCTAAAGGATTTTTAATTCTGGCTGATCTGTGACTTGGCATATAATTAAAAGTTATATAGAGAGGGGGAGACAAAATTATTAAAATTAACTCCACATCTAAGAGCTTATATTTTCCTACAATTTAATTGAAGATGCCATCTCTGTACCTACTATACCTTAAATGAGTAACTCTGTATTAAAGTAAAACAAGTAGCAATATATATATATATATATATATATATATATATATATATATATATATATATATATATATATAACCAATAATTAAACATAACCTACCAGCATCAAAAACCGTAATATTATGAATTAAAGCTGTAAGTATATATATAAAAAAAGATTAAATTAATTATAAGAATTATTATGGAAGAAAAATAAGAAAGTGGACACTGACAAATAATGGAAATGCTTATATATTGAATTACGTTTTCAAGGGCACAGAATTCAATGATATAAGCAAATTGGTTATTTTCTGTGGGAAAAATAAGCTAAAGCTAAAAGTTATTTTCCCCTGTGCCCAAACAACCATTAAAATCAAGTGAATTGATTAAAAATGAAAACAGAATAGAAACAAATAATATGAAATGGAAAAAAACAATAAAACTTATTTAAATATTTATAGGATATAAAATGAAATAATAAACACCATACCGATTAATATTTTAGAATAAATCCATGCGCACATGGCACCCATATCGTAAAGATTAAGGTTAATAAAACAGTTAAAAAATCACAGTAATTGATACCATAGGATGCAGTTAATACATATTGAAATAAATGTTAAATAACTTTTAATATAATATAAAATAATATAAATAGAAAATAATTACATAATTAAAATGCACTATTAAATTAATTAAAAACCGTTAAACAATATCGTCAAAATTTAGCTAAAAATTCCCCCTGGTGTAGTAAATTATAACTGAAATGTAGCTAGAATAAGTAAATCTAGAACTTATAAAAAAAAAAACACAAATTGTGGTGCTGCCATCTAGTATTACTTTTATGATTTAATTGTCAAAAGACTTGCTTCAGTTGTAAGCAATTTAATGTAACAATTGTTTTATTAACAGCAAAACCAAACATATCCATATATATAGATAATTATAAACTGAATATAAACCACACAATGTATTTAAAAAAAACTATTGTTAATAAAATTTAAAAAGCATACAAAATATTCTATTAGCAAACTTATTTAAACTACACTAAGAATTTAAATAATTCTAGAACATCGATAATATATAGCATATAGCTATATGCTATAAAATAAATTAAATTCATTAATAATTAATATAAATAATTATTAAAAATATAAAAATCTTTAATAAAAACTATTATATATAAGATAATTATAAAATGAACAGGAAATAAAAAAGATATGGTAGTATAAAGAAGGTGAACTGATACTTAAATTCCGATTACCTAAAAAGCACAAATATAGTGTGTGGATTATTTTATACATCCATAAAAATCCTAAAAGTATGAATGTGGGACATTCAAAAACATTAAACTGATAATAAATTATATAACACTAAGTGAAAATAAATAAATATTAAAATATTAATAAGAATAGAGGAATAATAATAAATATAATTACCCAATTTTAATACATACAGTATAACTTTATTTATATTAAATATACTTATATGTATATTAATCACTATAAAAATGGCATACTATTAGTAATTAATATGATATTGTCCTTATTAAATTAAAATTTATAACAAATGATTGTAAATAAGATTAAACAATAATGAAGTTAATAATTAATGAAATTCACCAATTACATATAAAATATCAAATCAACATCCTTATAAAATACGTATCAAAAATATAGTAATAATACAAAAGCCCCATTTTATTTTTTATAAATTAACCATTGCGTATTATCCAGACAACACCACCCTCCTCCGTACTCTAACATCTACCCACCCATCCAACCTATAATAATTTTTTTATGTTATTTTACAATTTTTATTTTTTATAGAGATTTTTTTATTTTATAATTTTTTTGTAATTTTGTTTACGCATGTGTTAATTTGTTTTAAAAGATCATGTAAGAAAAATACTAATTGTATATTAATGAATATATGAATTTTTCTGGAAAACCATGATTTAATGTATCATAAATTAGTTTTTTAATTTTATTGTTAATTAGAGGAGAAGAACATAAACATTTTATTCTATATAAATGATTAAGTATTATATTTCGAAATACAGAATGATGTAGACAAGATTTAAAATTTGTAAATGTATTAACTTTGAATTTAAATTCTTTACGTTTGTCATATAAATCTGTGATTGTTTTGTTGTCTTTTATTGTAATTTTAAGATCTAAGAAGTTAATTGTATTATTAGATAAAAGGTTTTCCGTTAATTCCAAATTAGTGGGATAATCTACTGGAAATGGAGTAATTGCAGAATGATCAGTATCAATTAAAATTATGTCATCAATATAACGATATAAATGTAGATTATTATTAGTAAAATTACGTTCATAATGATATAAGTATAAGTCTGAGAGTAAACTGGATGTACAACCGCCTTGTGGTATACCGACATGCTGTAAATATAAAGTGTTATCTTGCAAGATATAATTATTATAGATAATGAAGTTAGTTAAAGATTTAAAATATGCAATATCAATATTAGATGGTAATTCCAGTTTTTTATAATACTTTTTAAATAATACATTTATAATTTTATGTAAATCTAATAGGTCTATATTATTAAAAAGATCTTTGAAGTCATATGTCGTTATATTATATACACAATGAAGATTTTTTAAAATATTGACAAGTTGATAGCTATTTTTTATACAATGTGTATTATCATTGTTTGTAGTAAGTACATATAATTGATTAAGATTTTTTAAGAGAAGTTTATTGATAATATATATATATATATATATATATAATTGTTAAGTTTTATAAAAAAAAGGAACTGACATTTATACATTGTTTGACGGCAGTTTTTGTGAAATCTAGGTTTTGAAACGATGCATTCTTCGGAAAGTCTGTTTTTTCAATTTTAACCAAATATAAGTATATTCTAATTTAAATATTTATCATAAAACGTCTTACAATATGCACCAAAATATGAACAAATGTATGAAATAAATACATTTTTTTTTTATTAAAGCTGGCTAACACATTATTCAAGAAAAATTACATAGGTGGAACTGAAGATTCAGAACATACCCTTGTCAATGACGTATCTAAATACGAGTATACTCATGGGCGGTCAACATAGTATTAAAGAAATTATTTCTATTAATATTACTTCTAATGTGTCAATTATGGACATTTATTCTTTGGATTTCAAAAAATATAATTCATGCATTTATCGAAAACATTTCATGGATTCTATAGTCTGTCTCAAAAGTTTAAACACAAGCATAAAATATTGATTTATAATGAATAATGAAAATTTAAAATTAAATAGCATTTTTTTATTTGTGTATTTCGCAACTTCAGTTAAATAAATGATGTCAAAAGTAAAATAAAATAAAATAAAATAAAATAAATAAATTACATATTTGTAAAAAATATAATTTGAAATTTGTTTAAACAAAACTGTCTCAAAAGTTTATTCACAATGGCAAAAACAAGTACATTTATCATTTTAACAAAACTGTTACATACAACTTATTTTTCCGTGATTTCAGATTAGTTTGAATAAAAGCGCGTCCATCGAAATTATTAGTTTTTTGGAGGGTTTCTGGTGACAAAAAGTACCATGCTTTCTCCTGTCCTCTTTAAATTCTTAAAGAGAGTCATACTGTTTTCCATTGCTGTAAACCTGACCGGTTAAAATGTTATAGACATTCGCAATCGGGTTTATGCCAGGACTTAGAGTTGGGAAGTGAAGAATTTTAAATTTTTTTTGCGAAAGCCACGGTTATGTAGTATGCGATATCTACATTGAGGCATTACCTTGTTCAAAGATCCATTCAGAAGCCCCCCCCCCCCTCCCCTCCTACAAAAAAATTCACCGAATGGTAGAAATGTTGATACAGCGTCTCTTGATATTTTTGGGGGTTGTGTCTTCCTTTTAGAAAATCCAGAGAGGTCAGGCTGTTGAAGCCGAATACCCCCAAAACCATAATAGGCTTACCGTCTTGCTGCCTGTTGAAAAAACTCATTGGTTCCATTCGGAGATCATGCCACTATATGTTCCGCCCATAAGGGCCATCTAAGTTTCATTTTTTCTCATCACAGAATAAAACAGTAAGTCATTTGTCAGTTTGAGATGTGGTTTGCAAGCCATTTGCTTTAGTATGATGTAATCACATTCTTTAATACGTTTATATAAAGTATCTTTGGATACCTGTACACCGGGAGTATTTTTAATTAGCTGTATGAGCATATTTTATCTAAACAGGAGTCTTCGTATTCTCTTATCCGTCTCAACAAACGTCATACGTGGTCATCCACATCTTAGTTTTCGATTGAAATGATCATTTCTAGATAGTACTTGATATGATACATCTCTTTGATCAATTTAAAATTTTTGGAATTTGAGAAACAGTTTTATTTTGTGATTTCAATTTTAAAACTTTTAAAATGTCACTTTTAGTGAATTCTTTACACTTTGGCATTTTTAAAATTTGTGAAAATAATTTTTTCACTTTTACATTTCTATAAAATTGTAAAATGAAGTCATACAATCTCATTACACCATCCGATCCCATGTTTCTAAAAAGATTTGCATAACGTGCTTAAACTTTTGATACAGTGTTTCTTCAAGAAAAAAGCAAAAATTAAATAAAAATTAATGTAACTTTTATTTTTACAAACAAAAACTACTTATTTTATTTAATTTTGATTAAATATCGAGTATTTATTGTAAATTGGTTTCATATATTATCTTCTTCAATTATTTTTAACCACATTTGAAGAGTGCATAAACTTTTGAGACGGACAATAAAAACCAGAGAACACAAGGAGGCAGACCGTTGTCGATATTACAAGATATCATAATTGTAATTATCGACAGTATTGTAATTATCGACAGAATTGTAATTATCTTTGCAGGGTCACCTGGCACTGACTATGCTGGTTTCGAACCCGCGAACATCGTCTTAAGACACTCTTTTGGAGATACTATATTAGCCTTTGGATTTCTAAAAAATATAATTCATGCATTTATCGAAAAAATTTCACGGATTATAAAAACCGGAGAACACATAGAAGCAGACCCTTGTCGATATTACAAGATATCATAATTGTAATTATCATTATTATGAAATTTAAGGACTAGAATGATAGCTAACTATGAGAGATGGTATTTCGTTAATCATCGAGCAGTGTGGGCCATATTGTCGTATGAGGAGTGCGTTCAGGGAAACTTTTTTGAAGGAAAAGATACCCGAATTATCATTGTAGGACATGGAAAACTCTGTAAACTTTGCAGGGTCACCTGGCACTGACTATGTTGGTTTCGAACCCGTGAACATAGCTCCAAGCCCCTTATTTTGGAGATACTATATTAGCCACTGTGGTTGAAAGGGCCCAGTTAACAATAACAAATTTCCAATAAGACATCAGAACCAAACACGTCTGTGTAAAAATTGTTATATATTCCATCAAAACTGTTTAAAATATGACCAAATAGCTTCTAATTTTATTCAAAGTATTATTTTTACAATCAACATATTGTTTTTTTCTCAAACAAAGTTACGTGGCAGTGAAGTAAAAGCGAAAGATGATATAGGGAATACAATGCTTGTTCTTTTTCAAAGAGCTATTGTTTTTTTACCTTCAAACAATTGTGCGTAATTCAATCGCTTATTGTTATTCTTTCTTTACTGCATCGTAAGTCTAAATGATTCAGCCAGATATCTCACGCTTTTTAAGCTTCATTATTTTAGCTATGCAATTCAAAAACTGTATTGTAAAACATATTTACGCAAAATGATCAACAATATATAGAGAATATACCAAATGACATTTTTTAAAATTTTGTTATTATCAAATAATCGTGTTTTAGATAATATTTTATAGAACACTTTCAGATTAATATTGTGGGTATTTTTTTAAAAAAGTCTCGAATAACGGATATCGTCATCTCTTTTCTCATATCGTCATAAAAAAATTGTTTGTAGTCTTCTGGAACTGGAATATTCTGGTAAATCGTTGGATTTAACAAAATAATAAATATTAATGCTATTATTTTTCGTTACTATTTGTTTAATAACTATATATTTTTTGAATATTAAAGATGTGAAGTCGTTGAAAAATTAATTAAAATTATATATTTTTTATATACAAAATGTTTAAATTAGAGCTATTAACAATAAATATTGGTTAAAGGCAATGTGTTCAAACATGAACTAAATGGCCATCTGATAGCGAAGGTTATCAGAAGGACCGGACTTTCGTTTTATGAACAAATGGCTCCATAGCAATCTGCCGCCCTTATCACTATGTTGCTTCTTTCAAGATGCACAAAGCCAATGAGGAAACACTCTGTAAATCACTCCTTCTTTGTAGCATTTATGTTTTTATTTCTCAGTTTATATTTCGTTCTGTATGTACAGAAATCTATGGAATTATTTCTTTAAATCTACTTTAAAATTCAGAAAATGTACCAAATATGAATAGCTACCATTTGATTGAAACCAAACTTGACTGTTAATGATATTTCTGAATATTAAGGCTAGAAAATAATCTTAAAGAAAAATTTCGTGCTACTAAATTGTTTCTTGCCAGTATTTTAGAAATACATAAAAATTCAGAATGCGGTATTTTTTGTACATACTATAGCAGGAAAGTTTATTGAGAATCATTCGTAATATCTAGACAGAATCTTAAAAAAGTAATACATCATTTTCTAAAGAATGAATTAATAACAGAATTTCTGTAATTTAACTGTTGTTGAAACATATAGACGATGATTAAGCTATATAAACTGAGACTGTAGATATAAGAATTTTTTAAAGAAGGATCAGACACTGCAATACGCTTTTAAAAGTATCTTAAATTTTTGGAAGGTATACATTTCAATTTCATGTTGACTCGTAACGATCAGCACTTTTAAAAGAATTATATTCCATCGCTTTAAAGGTTTATTTTATAGACTGACATTAGAAATTTGTATATAAATTTGAAAAAAAAAGAATAACCATTTTTAAAAACTGAAATAAAGAATTAAATTATTCTGCATTTGAAAAGCTCTGTAAATAATAGATTAAAGCCTTTGATTATAAGAAATATATTTAACTAAGGTATTTCAAAGGATCAATGTGAATGAATAAACCCGGAGAGCATCCGATTATTATTTTTTTTATTATCTGTAAATATATTGTTTGGATGTTTATTATTAAAGTATGTGTGATGATTAAGGTTTACGGAAATCATGATTAACTCATAGTCAGTGTAGTTAGCGACAAATTTCACCAAAATATTTCACTTCCGGATAACTGTATGAGATTTGACCTAGCGCTTATATACATACTAAGAAACAAAAAATCACCGGCGGACAATCGATCAGATATCAAGACCCCCTCGGTGAGGGAGAAGTACCGCTGTTGAATGTCGTGTGACAGATATTGAGCACGTTTTATTTTTAAAATACTTATTTTTGCACTAAAGCTTTAAAAGTTTTGTATGTTATATAAAATATGCATCCAATGACCGTATAAAACTTTATCGCAGAAATATTGATATTTAGGGCATAAAGGGTCTGTTTGAAAAATAAAATCTTAAAATTTTTTCTCTATCTTTAGACAATCCTTAACTTAAAATTGTATGAAAGCTTTAAAATTTTTATATATTAAAGAAACCATTCTTATGTTCGCAGTGTTAAATTTTGGTGCATTGACAATTATTTCCATCGTATAAAGGGATCAGTTGAATATTTTCAGTTTATCTTTTCGCTTTTATTAAATTTGCACCTGGTTACAAATTATTTTATTTAATAGTAAGAGGGACTCTGCTCCCTACGAGTTACACTTTCTAACCCTTGTCTATATCCCACAGGCTCTAAAAACAAACTAATTTGCAGTGATTTAAAAAAAGATTATCCGGCTACGCAAGTATTGCAAAAACACTTCACTCCTTGGGTTAATCGTGATCGCAACTGTCTGAACTAAAAAAAAAAAAAAAAACAGAACAGAATCGAAACGTGAAAGAAAGACGATGTTTGGCATCGGACAAATAAGAACAATTACAACAAGGGAATAAAATTTTAAACCAAAACTTCAATGCAAACATTTTATATGATAAATTAAGTTTAATACTCTATATTTGTAAATAGTGTGAGTGTTCAAGTTAGTCTACGTAATCATGTTTTTTATATTTAGAATTTACTAGAATTTTTTGCGTGTTGTCTCCCAACTGCTTTGTTTGTGTCTTTGGGTAATTTTTATTTGAAAAAAAATGCAGTCTATTGCCACCGGGACTTTTTGAAGATACAGGTGCATTTATATTATTTTATCTATTTTTTAAGCAAGTGAAATAAATCATAGAAATATTATTAGAAATAAATCAGAAATTAGTAATAAATCATAGATCTATTAGAACTATTATTGTACAATTACAATACTATGGCATCCCTATATATAATTAATAGTAATAATGTATGATATTATCATGACCAGTGGCGATATTCTGTAATCGGCTTTGCCACCAATTTCCTTTTGACTGGGAGATTTTCCGGCTCCCAAGGCCACGTCAATCGCTAGAAACTAGAACTGAAGAACCATTCCAAGGTAGCACGGCTCCCAGAAACACGAGAGTACCTCCAACTCCAAAACTCAGAAGCGAAGTTCCAACAAACACAGTAAACATTGAGTTGTAGAATGTAAGAGTTGGACTTTCGCCTAAACTTGCCGAATCGTTGAACGAGGGTAGGAGATTTGCAGGATGTGAAGCTGTAACGCCGTGTGCTTCCTACTTTTCCAAAAAAGAACGGATGAATTCAATGGTAAGAAAATGGAGGACAACCTTGCCCCCAATGATCAATGAAGACATCAACTCGTCATCAGTTGTCCGACATGCGAGAAATATTGTGAGTGCAATTGTTCGCAAGGTTAATCCCAACCAAACCCCTGTCATCACAGCTGACTAATGTATGCCATGCTGAAACCTCTTCAGTGAGCTATGCAGTATAAATAAGTGGAAGACAAAACCATAGTCATGTTAGGTGGTCTCCATATAGAAATGGCCGTTGCATCTGCGATAGGTATATGGCTTGAAATAAGTTGATAGCTTGATAACCTTGTTAACGTAACAGCATAAGAATGGGTGGAAAGTGAATATTTAAAGTGTCGCACATGAAAAGATGTCGATACGCTCACTATGTTTCAATTATGACTCTAAAAGCCTTGTTGGAGAGACCTTATCAAAATCAAACATAAGAAGAAGTAAATGAAAGATTTGAAGATTGGATTTAGTGACGATCAGAAAAGTCGACTCAGTTTAAATATTGGCAAATCACCAAAGCATTAGAATCTTTACTTTTAGATCTGGGACGGAGTATCCGTCAGGACAATTTGACAGATTTTATTTCCACTTTGGAGAAGATTTGTCCATGGATATCTGCTCTTGATTTAACCAACTATGCTCGCTGGATGGCAGTATTTTTATACAACTTGAGGCAACTACCAGAGATGCATCCCGCTATTTTCTTCTGCGGGTTTAAAAAGGGAAATATGTCTGGCTCCAAAACTACCTGGAAATTCTCCAGGATAGAAAATGGCCTGTTGCATGAACAAAACAACAAATTATTGAAAAACCCTTCATATAATTTATCATGTCTTGGTGAAGAGAAGGCACTGATAAAATGGATGTTTGCTAGTTCAGAGGTTGTATGAATGTTGTATGAAAGAGGTTGTATGAATTCAAGAGTTCGAAGAAAATCATATCATGAAGTCAGATATCACTTCTGAAGAACACCGTGAAATCATTGCAAGTTTTTGTAATAGATATCAGGACCATGTTTCTGTTCTTGTTAAAGTATTTAAAGAACACGGCATTCCCTTAGGAGACCGAGAGTTGACTACCATTAACAGTAGCAGGATTTCCCTCCTACTGAATATATGACGTCTAAGAATATATGACGTCTGTTATGTTATCGAATGCAATAGAGAAGAGTTAGTTTGAAGAATTTGTCGAAGGCCGCTTCTTACTAAGTAAAGTATTAGTCCAAAACGTCATAAAAAACAACTTACCCGCGATGAGTGAAAATTAAGTTTCTATTAAGTCCAAAGACAAGCAAAAGATTGTTCACTTGATAAAAGACAGCAGGGTTTTATTCCAAGCTGTATGTTGCAAGCCAAGCAAGATAAAAACATATCAAATATTTTTTCGCACATGAAAACAGCTCTTATCCTTCTTTCATATATGACCTCGATAAACTTCGAAAATCCAGCAACAAATCCGATGTAGCATGTTGTATCTTAAAGTCAAGTGGAGTTTGTCAGATGACTGTCACTGACCCTAATATTTCTTGCGTCATTACCGATGGAACTGCCTGGGTCCATATGCTTATACCTCAATCCAGTCAAGCCTTTCAAGAATATTGTAATCAGATTGTTGGACCATACGTTTTGATAAGGTTAAAAACTGCAGACAGAGTCGATTTGATTTTTGATCGGTATCTATATGGAAGCCTTAAATACGACACAAGACAGTTGAGGGAATCTGGTACAAGAGTAAATGTGAAACCCAATGTTGTCACACCTAAATCCTTCAGTAATTTCCTGGCTAACAGGAAAAACAAAGAATATCTCTTCGGATTTTGAGATGAAAACCTCGTCAACATTAATTTGCCCCTTGGAAAACAAGTCATTTGCACCTACAGAGACACGGTAATTAGTTCGCTTAAGGACACCTTTGAAGCCATTTCTCACGTTTCCCATCAAGAAGCGGATTTTCTTCATTTACATCACGTTCGGCATGCTATTTAATACTTGGGTCATACAAAGATCACAGTTAAAAGCTGTTTCCAGTGATATTGTAGTGACTGCCATGTATGCTTTCTCTAGACTGTCGAATCTAGAAGAATTGTGGTTGTAGTAGGGAAGTGGAAACCATCTTCAATACCTTCCCATCGACGAGTTGCACAGAAAAGCTCAGCAAAATATCCCTTTCTTCCATGACTTTTCAGGAGCCAACACGGTGTTTAGTTGTGCATGTATTAGTAAATCTACTTTCTGAAAAGTATGGATGATATTTTCCACACGTGGACAAGGCTTTTTTGGACTATTCCAACGTTCTGAAAATATCACTGAAGATGACAAGTATTTCATACTCATTCAGTGCTTTGTCAACTTTTCATACCATGCATCAAGTTCAGTGGATACCGTGAATGAAGCAAGGCGAATTCTGTTTAGACAGCAGAATGACCCATTGAAAATATTCCACCAATCAACAATATTCTCCTGCATCATCTGAAGAGGATTATCCTGCAGTGCTCTTTGTGAACAAACTGCGATCAACGCAGTTTTCCGCTTTTGAATCCGTGTCAATGGAAATGGAAAAAGACGGACGATGGCTACGAGTCCCCTTAGTCTTTAAACCCAGAAATCACTATGGAGAATCGTAAAAACTGATTGCATGCAAGTACAAAGAAATGTGCACGCGTTGTCGAGGTGTAAAATCAGGTGTAAGTTGCACGCTTCTTTGTAGCTGAAAAGACAATGCAGTGAAAAAAATCGTTTTATTTTTCAAATTTGTAAATTATTTTACATTATAACAATTGATTTGTTTTAAAGATGGGGCTTGTTTAATCTCAGAGTCAGGGTTATGCCTTTGCTTTTCTCATTTTATTTCCTTCTTATGGGAATTTCATTTACAGGCGACATATTTATACGAATAATTATATAAACATGCTTTCTAAGATATATCTGGAAGAGGGAAGGCGTAGAATTGAAAGAAGTGAAAAATAATTCTACTGGTGGCGCCCAATGCAAAATGAGTACTGGAAAACGTCCTAACAGTGTAAAAGTTGACTGTGTGGTACATTGCCGCCGCAAAATCATCTTCTAAACCATTTTTCGCAGACCAAATTTATGCGAACCTTTTTGTAGCTTATTTAAAGAGAGTTCAAATGATGCATCACAATATCACAGTATCACAATATGATGGTTGGTAACTGAGAAGTGAGCATTTTATTGACTCTGTGTTCATCGTCACGGTGGCCATTTTTATGACGTCATCATGGCGGTTGTGACCTCTGATCAAGTATTTTCAGGCGCTTTTCTGTTTCTTAACATGTACATAAGCACTGCTCCACACCTCACATTCATATCCGGAAGTAAAATATTTTTAAGCTAAGTCTAGTTTTAAGCCACCGACTATAACCATTAACCCTCTGTCTACCAGAAGGGTCCAATGGACCCGACATGTACATTCAAAATATTTATTCAAACCAGAAATTTCTTCAAAACAAACTAAATGTATAAATCAGACAATAATAAGTTAAATAAACAAATTAAATAGTTTTAAGTAAAAATTCTGGTGTAGAATGTTTTTATAAAACTTGAGTAAAATTTCCGGTAGTTCTAGGGTTAAATGCCTGATTTTTTAAAAATCAGTTTAAAAATGTTTTTCGCCATTCATTTCTTAAATAATTTCTTAGTTGAAAAAGAAATATTCCTTGATGAAATTCTATAATATTAAGCACACATGAATTTTAAGAACTATGATAAAGAACTTCCACAAAGTACGTTAAAAAGTAATTAATTCTTATTACAAATACAAAAATTTATTGCAAAACATTACAAAAATCAATGTGAAATGCAAATTAAATTGTTTATTTTATGTTACTTGATAATATGAGTAAAAATTACTTATATTAAGGAATTGCATGGAAATTTTTGAAACAATTATTATTTCTATTAAAACATGGTCCAACACCCCATTTATTACAATTTGTTAGAGAGTATCGTTTGCAATTTGGGAATTTGCACCTCATCATTTTCTCTGCATATAGAGGCATATGATCTATTTGGTCTAGTCGAACATCTTTAGATGGTACGTATTGTGATGGACCTCTATGAATTTCTTTTTCAACCATCGATGAAGGTCTTCCACGCTTAGTGGTGCATTTGCTTCCCAAAATGCATAATGATCTTGAAAGCTCTGCTCTGAACTTTGATTGAGGCATTATCTCCGATTGACGATTACATTCAAAACTCTTTTGTAGAGAAGTCATGTGTTTACTATACTTAAATCAAGCAAATGGTAAAAGATTCGTAGATACCATTTATGACTACAAATATTAGTTTTGTAGCAGGACATTAAGCTATCCAAAAGGTCAACTCCTGGAATATGTCGATTGTATTCCTGAATTACGTATGGGCAATCTGCTTCAATAATCTTCTTATGACTCCTGTCAAAACGATTGAATTTTTTTACAGGATTTATTCCAGCGATTGTAAAAAGCATCGTGACAAATTTATTGTCTTTACAAACTAGTGATGAAATGTCGATGCCATCTACATTTGTGGTATATTCGAATGAAGAAAACTCAAACCTAAAACTTTTAATGAATTTTCATCCGGTAGTTTGCATCCAGGAATTCTATTTTTCTGACTATATCTAATGTATGGATACCAGTTTTTGTCAAATCTACCACCATTGGCAATGCCGTATAATAGTTGTCAAAATACAACTTATGGTTTACTGATGTTTGTATTCTTCTTGGCAGTCTAATAGTTGCTTGAAGTGCCAAAGCCGGGTTCGGTAATTGGTCTCGTTAGCATATTTTCTTGGCCTAAATGTACTTCAAAATTATACGCATACCCAGAAATACCCGCAAATACAAAAATTTTAAAGCCCTATTAATTGGGTTTATTCAGCATATATTGCTTCATGTAATGTCGAACTTTAGTAGTGCACATTTGCTCATCAATTGAGAGATTTTGCTCAACAGGGATGGAAGCAAAATTGTTGTTTAAAATATCAGTGATAGGTCGATGTTTGCGTACGAATCATTTCGAGGCAGATATTTTTGGTCGTCATTGCAATGAATAAATTTTCGGAGTTTTTCAAACTATTCATCGTGTTCTGAATCAAGGGAAAACCAAGTTCATCACTCCAATATGATGGAACACTGGGCAAATGCACTAAAAACATCTGTAATATTATCCCCCAAAACTGCCTTATGTATTGTGATGTGAAATTTGTAGGTTTAGAAGGATCTTTTTATCAGGTATAAAAGTTGCTTTCATTGACAATTTTTTCAATAATCTTCTGCGAAAAGAAATATTTGAAAAAAGCTAGTGGTGTATCCAGTTCATTCACGTTGGATGGAATGATCTCATTTCCGCTAACAATTTTTATTTACCTTAATATCCCCCTTTTTCCAAAAAATCACTTTCTTTGGCAGTTTAGATTTCTTTGAAATCTCTTTACTGTATCTCGGAATAGCCATTTCATTATCATAGTCTTTGTTCTGAAGAGAAATTACGTTTTCAGGGATTTCAGTTGTTAAAGTTGTTTGAATCTTTGATGCATCTAATTCTTTGTCTTCTGACTCATCTGAAATTCTATCTAAACTCGCTTAAGGCTCCCAATCAGAATCATTTAAAAAATCGCACTCATCTTCACTATTTGACCAATTATTAATCAATTGTTCTATTTATTTTTTTTCAATCAAATACTTTTTTGGAGGCTTTCTAAAAATGATAGAGTAAAATTTGCAGGAAATAAAATGTAGAAAAATATCTTATATGTACACAAAAAACTACAATTATAAACTACTACAAATATAACTACTTCTGTTGGATATAGAAGAAAGTAAAAATAAAACTGCTCATTGTTCTCTAGGCTTAGTGGAACTTTATGCCTATTGTTGACAATTTGCAACACACTCAAAAATCTGCGTACAAGAAATATTTTACAGCTAAATATCCAGAAACAGTCATAAATATGGACTACATACCTTATTTTTCCTTGTAATAAATTTTACTTAATCACTGCAGAACAAAATAGGGTATTTCGCAAGCTTTCAAGAAAACAAAAAGCACATGTAGCAACAATTGAAAAAATAAATCTATCTTTATTCTTAAACAGCACTAGTGCTATCATCTACATGTTAAAAATTGATTTGCTAATATTTTCAGTATGTATCTTGTTTGCAACATTAGGCATTAGAGCTTCAATATTATTCCAATAGTATTTTAGAAGACTAAATTGGGTATGTTGCCGAAAGGCAACACACGGCATTTAAGGGTTGGTTGGTTCATTTTTGACGGCCAATTATCTACACTAGGGATATAGGCCCGAGGGGGGAATGCCCTTCGTGGGGTTTCTTTCTAAGGGAACCTAACCCGTATTTACGCATGGAAATCCATGGCTCGAAAAAAACAACGAAAACTCCGAACGATTAGGCCGATGGGTGCGATTGGGATCGAACCCAGCACCTCTCGTCTACCAGCTTCGAGAGCAGAACCTCTCAGCCACTGGTGGGGCCGGCATTTAAGGGATAATGGAATGCGACTAAGAAAAATTAGTTTTGATAAGAGATGAGAAAAACTAAAGTGACATGTATAAAGCAATGATTATCAACCTTTGTGCCACGGTACAATGCTGCTTCTGAAGTATGAAGCAAAAATTAACTCTCAAGCTCATTGAATAATTTACAAATTATCAAAGATATCGCCACTTTAACATACAACACCTCATACTGACACATTGCAGAGTTTACTTTGTAATGATGATTATTGTTTTAAAGTTACAGTTTTTAAGAGTTTTTTTTTCAGTCTCTCTGTAGGGTAATTTAAAGCTCGTGCGACAAACAGTAAGGGGATATACAGTTATACTATAACAAAGAGGTTTTATAAAGGAAACGAGCGCCGTAAGTCTTCTTTCAGCCAAAAATACGAGGTGTCTCATTGCAATCTAAATAAATATTGTTTGATCATAGTTTTAACAATACCAAAGATATTTTAAATGACTAGGGGGCTCGGCCCCCTACGAGTTACGCTCGCCAATCCCCCGTTCAGACACTGCAGTCTCATAAAAGCACGCTAATTTGATCGGCTTTAAAAAGATTTTGGAAGATTGAATTATAATTTAAAAAAACAAAGGCGATCTCCCTATAAACGGGTTTCTATTCATTTCTCTTTGATTAGGGAATTTTACGGAAAAATCAGCTGCTGTTAAAAGATACAATGGCATTTCAAAATCATCTAATATAATATGAATTAAGTAAACAGAGTCTTTGTCTCCCGGTATTTTTTAACAAAGCGAAAAGAAAGTCCTTTTAAATAAGACATTTTAAATATATCGTTTTTAATCTGACGTAATTTTCACCAAACTTTTTTTTCCCTTTTTAATATTCACGTGAAAATACTTTTATTAGAAATGAAATATTATTTGCGCTGTCCAAAAAAAAAAAAAAAAATAGTTGAAAAGATCATCTCAAAATATCAAGTAAATGTCTCGCGCTATTTTTAAATTTAAACTATTTTGAAATATTATTTTTTGTTCATTTTACGTAATAAGTCTAATGTGACGTAAATGTGATGTAATTTCTCCTATTTAAGACTTCTAACGCATGTTAATGAATTCATTATTTTACAATATCCTTTCTCTGTTAAAATTCCCGTGTAATTATAGATGAAGTAATTTTCAATAAGTTCCTGCTTTTTATACGTAATTATTTAATTCTAATTTGAAAGTTTTTTTTCTGTTTATAATAGTCACGTGTAAATAAATTTTTAATTTAAAGCAAACATTATTGTTTCCGTTGTTTATACAGTTGGCAACAGGTTAAATTAGTACAATTTTCTGAAATAAGTAAAAAATATCTCTCGAAATGCTAAAAATTTGAATTTAAAATAGAAATAAAACCTCAAAAAATGAGTCAAATTAAAAAAATAAATTAATTCTGCACACCGGGAAATTATAACGTATAAAATGATCTAAAAATTATTAATTTCCGATGTATAGTTTTTGCTCCTATAAAACTTTTTTAGTGGAACGATTTTGTCCAACTTTAGCATTAAATATCTCTTAAAGTAATTCTTCGATTTGAAAACTGTCTGCATCAGCGAGTTTATCAATCATTTCTGTATAATACTACCAATTTTCATATTTTTGTATGCGTTATTTTTCTTAATATTAACGAAGAAAGACCTCCGGTCACAAAAAATTCAAAACCGGCGGCGGCGACAGCGGTAGTTACTTTTTTTTAGAATAGAGAGAAACTTACGACAGTCTTGCGTTGCTTTGTGAGAAATATCAAATTACGAAAAGTGTTTATTTTTTGGTCAATTAAACTGTATTTAGTGCCAGTTACATAAGGAAATATGAAGAGTCCATTTCAGCTCTATTTGGATGTAGATGGTAGCATCGTTACATTTACTCAAAAAAGGTAAGTTTGTCGTGAATTTCATTAAAATATCTTTGCAATTTTTAAAGTTATGATAAAAAATCTATGTTCGGATTTCTGTGAGACACACCTAGTTTTGGCTAATTCGTCAACAAACTATTTAACAAGTGCACGCACTTCTTAAAATCTCTTGTTTTGAAATGAAACTAAGTAATTTTGTGTTGATATGTAGATTCTTATATGTGTTGCGTCATACACAGCACTAATATGTTTTTTTTTTAATGTGTAAGTAAATGTTTGTGTTATTAAATAGATTAATTCATTTCTGAAATAAAACTCTCAACTACTGCTCAAATTTATGTATAGGTGTTATATTAGATAGTTGATTCGAAAGCTAATATGATAATAGAATACTCCATTTCCTTTTTTGTTACATCAGCCAATGGGAACCTTTGATACTTTGATGTGAAAAGTGATTACACAATATGACGCAATTTCTTTTTGTTTTGACTTGAACTTCGTGATTCATTTTTTAATACTATTTCTCGGAAAAAATGAATGAAAATAAACAGAAAAAGAGGGTATAATACGAATTGCAGTTTATTAAAAACTTTTATGATCAAATTGATATTTAAAGAATACAGAATATTCTATAGAATATTCAGAGAAGCTGCTTGAAAAATTCAACTTTTGTGAAGAACGTTGAGAATGAGATTCTGAATTGTGATAAAATGCATTAGAAAGAGATATAATTTGATCGAGATTAAACGGTTAAAAGTTTTCTTTCTATGAAAATATTTCTTTTACTAACAATGACGATTCAGTACGGACAGGTCAATCTTCTACTTATATTTTGGAGAACAATAAGAATCCAATATATAATCCATGAAGCGAAAGACTGTAAGTAGCGAAATCTTTCATCTTGAATTTGGAAGACCAAAGAGCACTTCTCATGCAAATAGAGGCAGTTTTGAATTTACGTCCGATAACATCTTTGTGTTGAAATTAATGATTTAAAACTTCTGACAACTGGTCGCTTTTTTATTGGGGGTCTTCTTTTAAGTATTTATAAAAACTAATATTGTTTTCGATTCTTTATCTGAATTCTTCACAGATTGACATTAGTTCAAAGAATAAATATGTAGTTCCGGCCGAGCTGGAGCCGAGAACATTTTAATAAATTACAAATCTGCAGTAAATGAAAAAGAAACTTTTAGGAAAGCTGAGAGTTGGGTACATTGTCTTATTGAAGAACGAAAATTATGGGTCTTAAGATTATGAATTAGCAAGAGTAGTGAAAAAATATAGTAGTAATGACGGACCAGTTGCGTAGCATCAAGGGGGATGATGGATCAGTTTATTGCCAGTATTATTGTTTGCTAAATTTTGCTTTGTTTGATAGTATAATGTTCAATGATTAAATAAAGACAATTTTTTTTATATAATAGCGTTGTTAGTAAAATGATATCAACCCCCTACCATTTAAAGCTACGCCACTGTGAAGGACTATCCCGCATCATCGATCTCAAAATGTTCACAGGTACATTACGTAATAACATTTCTAAAGTAGTCTGTTTGTCATTTTATAATACTGTTGGACTGCGCCAAATTTCTGGTAGGATTTTCCAACTAATTCATAAACTATTTAACCAGACCATGCGATTTTTGAATAATCTTGCTTTGAACGGAAACGAAATATTTCAACTTTTTTACATGCAGATTCTTAGATATGTTGCGCCATTCCAAGACGCTAATGTGCTTTTTATGTCTAAATAAATATTTCTGCCATGAAATAGATAAATAATTTCTAGAATAATTCACTGAACCGCCGTTCACCACTTCAATTTAAATCCTAGACTAAATGTTTACGCAACTTTAAGTTAAGTTAATTTGAAGTTTAGGATATAATAGAATATTCCATACCACCATATATTTTTAGCTGAATAAATGGATTACGACCTTGCTTTTCCATATAAAAATTGTTTGTTAGAGAGTGTCCTACCATTCCTTAATGTTTGCTCGAGAGTTTTGAAGACCCCCGAGTTTTTTTTTTTTTTTTTTTTTTTTTTAAGTGTATACGTAGAAATCTTGAAAATTGTCTCCTGTCTTCATATAATGTCATTGTACCTAAATGACGCTGTTCCCCAAACTTTTGTCACATGTAGGATATATTTGGCATTTTATTAAATAAATATATATTTTATTACGCATAATTCTCGTAAATACTCGGCAGTCAATTAAACAAGTGCCATTTTATTACCGACTTCGAAAAAAGGAGGAGGTTATCAATTCGACGCGTATGTATGTTTTTTTTTTTATGTATGTTCACCGATTGCTCCGGAACTTTTTGTCCGATTTATGTGATTTTGGTTTTAATTGAAAGAGGATACTCTCGAATGGGTACCACTTCCGTTTCATCGAAATTGGTTGAGTAGTTTTTTAGTAATTCAACAAATACCAATAAAATAAAGGATTTTTCGCAAATTATCTTTCATTGTTGTAACCGGTTTTTCATTCCTAAGCATAAAGCTATGTATTCATATGCGTTATCGCCAAGTTGCCGCCAGACTTGGCGACATTTGGTGAAATATCGCCAAATTTGGCGACCAAAATATGTTGCCATAAATGAAGCCAACTTGGCTGTAACTGACTAATTTGGCGATATTCCCATTCAAATTCACTAATGGATCTTCTCCAATATGTTTCTTCACAATTTCTAATCGGCAGTCATATTTACAATTCTCAATTGTCGCCATTATTTAAAATGCTAAATAATACAGAAGCAAACTAAATTAGTACATGAAAACATCTGAATTGTATCAAGAAATGAGAACATGTAAATTTTAATCAGATTGCACGATAAAAGCAAAAAGTGCGCGATACTAACAGCAAATATGGGTTAAAGGAAATGCGAATATCATAAGTTGCTTCCGAAAGTTCTATGTTTTGCAGTACTATACTCACGCCAATTAGTATGCAGACCGATGACACTTTAACCAAGACTATTAAATGAGCATGACGATGAAGTTCTAATCTTCCGTAATCGAGGCCATAGTTAAGGCTAACGTGAAACAGAAAAGATATCAACATACAATGTGGTTTAATATAAATGTAGGTATCATAAAATGTTTATTTCAGAAAAATGCTTCGATGCTACAAATCATATTAGCTCAGAAACGCCAATTGGCAGTGGACCCAATAACGGTAGATTACTTAATAGTTTTAAAATCTCCACTACTCAACGTATTACAAATGATGATGCAATAAGAAACTCAAATGCCTAAGTGAGTTAAATTGTTTTTGTCAAGAAAGATGAAATACATAACTACCAAACATAAACAAAATGTCATCATGATGCAATGAGTTCTCGATTTCTCCATCAGAATCTTTAGATTTGGCGGAATTTTAAGCAAATAATTTCAATTATGAATAAAAGTACCACGCTACAATGCTTAGCATACATTTAAGCACATTGGCATTACATATACATTATACATTACATATTGGCACTTGCATAATATCTCCATATAAGGAAACATTAATGTCACAAAAAATAAATTGTTTTTAAATTCTTGAAACTTCAAATGAATCATACGTAAATTCTCTTTTGACACTATATGAATTTCACCAATGACCAGCCATTTGAGGGAACGCCATTTGAGACGCCTGTAGTCTTTTAAGGATCATTTTTTGATAAGTCATTGGGTTGCCATGTATCCTAATGGCTCCTGGTGCATGTAAAATCCGTCGTGGGTGCGAAGTCCTCGAAGTTACCTATGAATTATACCTTTGAGGTGCCTTGCCAGGTGGAAGGTCTCGTCATCTGACCAAGCTTCTAAATTACGAGATCAACATGAGTAGCAATGCACAGGTGCTAAAAACAAGATATAACCGGCATAAAAAGTTCTTAATTAAGGCACTGCCGATAGGAAAACAAACTAGGCGCTAATCAGGTTTACTGCCGCTACGCGGCGACTAGGCGGTCACCCACGCTGATGCCAAGTATAAAACCCGTTCATCTACGGCAACGGAAGATAGGAGCCTGGTCATTGGTTAGGGAGTGAGAAAGATAAATAATTGGGTCTCCCTTCTTTATTTCATAGAGAATTTTTAGTAAGTAAAAGAACTTTTTATTGTCAGTTTCCAAAGTTCGATATTTTTTTATGCGAGCAGCACCTCTTGTCATGCTACCCATGTCGAAATAGAGAAACAAAAATATTTAATTAAAACGTAAAGTTATTCAATCTGAAGAAGAATAAATGTAATATATATATAAAATTGTCACACAAAACCTGTGTAATGAATGTACACACAAATCTAGACAGATGTATTTACTTATCAAAATAACATCTTTAAAATTTTCTTTGAAAGTCTGTAATTTCCTCTAAAACAATCATGCAAAAATCGTAACTCGAAATAACTAAAAAGTGAAAAATAAACTTTTTTACCAAAAATAAAACCGACTTCAAAAACTACTGCAAAGTAAAAAATATTTTTTTTTACATAATAGTTAATAAGAAATTAAATTAAGAGCATTGTATTTACCATGCGTATTATTATATTTATGTACATTAATTTGATTTTTTTGGAGTCGGTACCAGCCATGCCAAGTTAAAAATTAAAATTTTTATCCTATACAAATCCTAACAAGATTCAGCAAATACGTTGCGGAAAAAAATTCCATTCTCAGTCAACTCTGACAGCATCCTGCTTTTGAAAATATGTGCTTGGCTACGATTTTTTTACATAATAGTATAAAAACTAACTATAAACGCACTAATTTTATAATAACCCTTAATTTAGCACACATAATTATAGCTAATCTCACTTGAAAATGCATGTTATAAAAATCACATTAAATGTTTCAAAAATTGTAAAATTAAAATTTTTTAACTAAATAATAAATTGTAAAGAAACTCGTAGAAATTTGGATGTGTGTATGTTGGATAGTTATACTTAACTTCGTTTGGCTGGCAACGACTCCAAAAAATCAAATTAATGTACATAAATATAATAATACGCATGGTAAATACAATGCTCTTAATTTAATTTCTTATTAACTATTATGTAAAAAAAAATATTTTTTACTTCGCAGTAGTTTTTGAAGTCGGTTTTATTTTTGGTAAAAAAGTTTATTATTATATTTGTAAAAGATTCATTTCCAGTATGACGCAATTTATTCTATTCAATTATATTTCTGATAATAAACGTATTCTTTGAAATATTTTTTAAAGTATAGCTTACGAGGAAACTGCAATAAAGCAGACATCGTAAAAATACTATATCTTTATTTTTCTATTATTAGTCGCTACATCAATTTTCCGTTTGATTTCCACTTTCTTGGTGTATACTTACGCCATACGCCTATAGAAAAAAATCTGTTCTCTAGAAAGCCACAATACTTTTGAATACAGTGAAACCTCCCTGTGAGACCACCTCTTGAGCGACCATTTTTTTATGGAACGAAATTTATTCCTATAGGCTTAATACAAATTTTACCTCCATTCAGAGACCATCTCAGTTGAACTCCCTCCATGAGCGACCGATTTCTTTGAAGAAAATGAAATAAATTCCGTTTTTTCCTGGTCTCTTGAACAAGGTTTTATTTGAAAAATAATTCGGGAGAGCGCATTATTCATCAAACTTCTAAACTAAGTTTAGATTTTTTTTTATTCTGGTAACTTTTAAGTGTTTAAACCCCTTTGTGTTTTTTTAGGCAATAAATTTAACTCTGATGACAAATTAATAAAAAAATTGCATTTATTTACTGAACTTCGAATGGACTTGGGGATAAAAGTTATAAAAGGTAAAACCGTAAAATCAAAGCAGACGTCAATGTATTCATTTTTTAAACTCTGCAGTAATTAACTGATGTAATTCACTTTTGTTTTGATACTTAAGTTTTCATATTTTTTCCTAATGTGAAAAATAAATGTTAGTAACATTAATTGTTACCATTTTTCAACAATTAAAATCTAGATTTAAACATGACCTCCATTAAGAGACCACTTCTCGGAGCGACCGATTTTTATTGGAAAGAAACGTGGTCGTTTTATTGAGGCTTTACTGTATATAATGTTGTCAGGTCCATTGTCACAATAAAGGGCACAATGGGACAAATAAAAAGCGGGACAAGGACTTCTAAATTAGGATATAAAAATACAGTAAAACCAATTAAAACGAAACCCGTAGATAACGGATTCCTGTTTTAAACTAACGAATTCTTGGTCTCTACAGAAAAATATCGTGTAATTACTTGCCAACACGTAAACCTGTCTAAAACAGAATCATTCTCCCGTCACTTGGATTCCCGTCTTAGTAGATTGCACTATACTAAATAAGGACAACATTAAGTATTGAAAGAACTTCTTTAAACATCATCAAAAACTTTTAAATGCGCTAGGCCTTTCGAAAGATCCCAGTCTTTCTTAGTCAGGCGCAAAGAAGTCGTGCTTCTGTTACGAAAGCAGCAGCAAGACTGAAATGAGAGATAAAAGAGGGGAAAACAAGTTGAAGAATCAGCCAATAGGAAATTAGAAATCAACAGCTAATAGGAATGCAGAAGACAACAAAGTCTTGTTGTCTTGTGGAATTGTTCTTGCGCAACTCATATTTAAAACATAAAATAGTTGTATATGAAATGCTTATTAATGAAATCAAGCTGATTTTTTGACGCAATGACATAATAGTCATTGATTAATATGATCGCTATTAATGCTACGAGTTGCATAGTATTATCGGGAGCGTGACGAAAGATTTGTCTCTGCCTCTTATTTTTATTGGTTTGATGTATGAATCTAAAATTTTACTAACAAATTGTTATAAGTTTAGTTATTATTGAAATTTTTTCAACATTATGTGCAAAGTTTAAGGAATCGAATGCATTTTAGCTCAGCCATTCTCAAATTTAACAATTCAGAGGAACCCTTTAATGCTCATTTTGCCGATTCCTAACTATATTTTGCTTATTAAAAGATCAGAAAAGTGTTTTCATGCATATTATTGATTTGCTCGATATATCAAATTAATATCTGAAGTATAATCTACACAGTTGGTACAAATTAGTTAAACACAGAAATATGTGATAGCATAATACAATTTTATGAAAGTAAAATATATTTTTTTATTATTTCCTATGCGAAATATGATGTGCCATACAGTATGAAGTATATCTTTTGTCACTAGCTAGATATGCAATTTCAGGTTCAATATTTAAACGCGTATACATAGATCTGTACGTGCACAATTATCTGTTTTTCATTTGTACAAGCAGAGTTGTGGAGGAGGATATACGGTGGTATACGCCATGTACTTTATGTATTTTTATGACTCTAATTTCTATGTATTCCAAATGTAAAATCTAAGCTTAGTGACCGTGTTTCTCAAGTAAAGCTATAGTGTGTACATCTAGCTTATATCCGCTGCATATAGCGTTTACCTTCTGTTCATAGTTAATACTTTCTATGATCATGGCACTCTGTACAAGGGCCTTGGAAGTATTTTCTCACATATATGTGGTACAGATGGGATGTAATTGTGTGATAATGCTTTCTGCTAGTTAAAAATATGTATTTTGCCCTTATATAAAAAATTCCGGAAATTTATTCTACTGGAAAGCAATTTTCATCGAAACGGCTGGCCATACAACGGCTATCCTCTAAGATAGATAAAAAGAATTTTGTTCAGAGCAATCTATATCACTCTCAATAAATCACAAGATGTCTTGTAAGTTATGTCTTCATTACATATTATACAAAAAGTTCAGAAAAAATAGCTAGTTTATTCAAATCATTTAATATTGGTACAACCTCAGAATATATGAAGAATATATTATGCGAATTCAAGCCTAAAATCCACCTTTTGAAGAATACCGGAGCAGTTTACAATATCCCTTATAAGATTGTGAATCTGTTTATATTATTGAAATTGTACGAAAATACAACATTCACTTAGAAGAGCATAACGCGCTTACAAATACGGCAATTAACAATTAAAACTTGTTAATCATTCAATAGTTGCTTTCGAAAATAATTAAATAATTAACTCTAACTCTAGTAATTGTAAATATATAATATTTCTATAAGGTTGGTATGCAAGGTTACAGAAAACATCTTTAAACAAAGTATGTACAATTGCACCAGGATATGTGGCCCTACTATGATTTATACTCTATGGTGATTTGTTATTCAAATACATAGTTTGAACTTGAACATATGAAAACAATGTCATTAGTTTTCGGTTGAGATTTATACTTATGAGAAGCTTGTATAAAGATGGAAAAGTCTGCTTTAATTTAATTTATTTTTTAATATTATTGTGCACTATATAGTTTATTAAATGTTTGATTTTAAATGTCTTTTTTTAACTTTAAATTCTGATTCAGACGTAATATGATTAGTTATTGTAAATTAAGGAATTGTTTACTTTTTTTCCCGAGTAATCAATGAGAGTTTAATTTAATTAGAGGACTTACACAGAATTTGAAAGCATCTCATATATTTGTAAATTTCGATTATCGACTATAACAACAAAACCGAAAATTTGTATGGACAAACTTTAAAATCCTTATCATTTGAATATAATTTATGACATTTTCTGAGCTGAGATTTTTTTTTTCTGTTTACTATTTTTTATTGTTAAATGTGCACAATGTAAAAAAGCGAAAACAGTTAAGAATACTATGTTTTATTTCTTTATTTCTTGTCTTTAAAAAAATAAACGACAAAAGTTCTGTTAAAAATATTCCATTTTTGTTATAAGTGAAATACTCTTTAGAAAGGTAAGGTGAAGTTTTCTATAATAATAATAATAATAATAATAATAATAATAATAATAATAATAAAACAGCTTAAAATGTAATCGTTTTTAATATACAGAACCACATCAAAGCCACAATTTTTCATCGTTAGTCCGTAAGTGTAACCATATAATACGTAAAATGCATGGTCTCTATAACGCACGCATCTCAAAATATCTCTAATTTTTTATTTGTCAAAATTAGCTTTCTGTACACGATGTGAGGTCAGCTCTTTTTAATGTATTCTTTGCAACTTCATAGCACTTCTGCAAATAACACTGACATCTTCCTCCGGATTTATTTTTTCATAAAACTGGCATTTTTGACATACACATTTTGTAATGTAATCCGGTCACAAAATCAACGCTATCACCGCAACTGTGCATCCATCAAATGGATAAATAAAGAGTACAAACAGTTTCAAAATACCAATATTTCTTTCAACAGAAATTTTAATATAGATTCTTCTAAAAAGTCTATTTTAGTTTCTTCGTTGAATAAAATCGTTAATCATATTCGCTGAATGTGACAACAATTTTACAGAAAAGCAACAAAAGAAACGCGATCGTTCAATACTATGGAAGAAACTTAATTTTTTAATTTTATATTTTTCATTAATGAATATTTTTTATATGAAGAACAGTACTGTGGATATATTTGATAAATTCTACAATTGAAGAATTGCTAATGGAACCAAATATACTTGTACCATAAAAGCAAGGGTGAATCTAGAACATCTCTTACAAAAACACAGTTAGAACACCCCAGAACAAATAAAAACTCAACGGAATATATATAGAAGACTTCCGATATAACGATAGTCTCTTACAGAAACTTTTTCATTCTAACGACCGATCGAAAAAACGACCGCTCACGCAGAATTACTGTTACATTGAATAGAAAAAACAGTTACATTGAGCATTCCAATATAAAAGATGCCTTTTTAGCTTTTCTACCATGGATATTTGAGATTTAGAAAAGCTAGAGGATCTCTTCAGCGTTTCAAAAAGAGAAAAATACCATTTCTTTTTTTCAATTTAAAGATGTTTCCTATATTCTTAGGTGAAAAATATTGCGAAGACATATTCTTGTTATCCATACCCGTTCTGGGGAAGGTGTAATTCTTGCGTACCGATTTACTGCATATGAAACTGCATGTTTATTTATTTCTAAATTAGTTCAGTAAAGAATATTTCGAAAATTATTAAAGAAACATTTATTCAGTAGCTATGAATAGCTGACTATAAATCTGGATTTTTACACTCTTAGAGTTAATTTCAGGTAGCAAAACTCATTCATAGTTAATAACTTTCAATTGTTTCATAACCAGAAACATTATAATAGCGTATACTACTTTTTAAAAGTTAGAATTTTTATATTATATATATATTTTTTAATGTTTACTGGTGGTAATTGTATTTTAGTATTTTTATGCAATGGAACATAACATAGAGGGAACGTTGACTCTTACTGCTGTGACCATTAGAGAAAATTTTCATAAATACTTACTATTATTTTATTACAAAATACAATTAAGATAAAAATTGATATAATCAGTTAAATAGCATTATCCCCCACTCACATAAAACATAACTAATTTGTAACAAAAAGCATTTTGCCTGTGTATATAATAAATCAAAATTTTGTTATTCTTGCGACCAGAATGTCACAAGAGTAACAAAATTTTGATTTATATATAGACAAGTGAAATGCTTTTTGTTACAAATTATATATATGTTACGTGAGTAAAGGACAATGGTATTTAACTGGTTATATCAATTTTTATCTTAATTATATTTTGTAGTAAAATTTCTAAAGTATTTATGAAAATTTGTTCTAATGGTCACAAGAGTAATGAATGGACGTTCCTTAGAGCTAAAGTAACAGTTTCAGAAAAGTTCTTTTTTCTGTCATCTATGATGTCATTTTGTTTGTAGAAAATCAATGAATGATCATTTGTAGTATTATTTCAGTTTCAGGTATGAAGAGGATAAAAAGATAAGGTATCTTCAAAAAGCAAGACTAGGTGCTTTTACAACTCATTACTATCAATACATTTCGAGACATAGATAAATTTTACTTTTAAACGGTCTGAGACAGTGGTACCAGTTTTGCCAGTTGGGCTACTCCTTTTTATTCAGATGGCTGCCATTGCTATCACGTTTTTGAAATTGAAATAGTCGCCTTCTTTTTACAATATCGTTAATTTCGCAGTAAATAAAGGGAATATTTTCGTTTAAAAGAATGGTAGCAATCAAGCTATCCGAGTAAAAAAAGTAGCCCAACTGACAAAACTGATTATTAATCACTAAAATGTCTGTAAGAGACATAATCTGATATAGCTTTAACAGTGATGGAACAATGGCGCAGCAGTTGAGCGATTGCCACTAAATTTTTATAGTATTCTTCGCCTTCAAAAATCTCAAAAATTCTGCCCTAAAGTTAGATGAAGAATAAACATTTTGCGGTGTTAGTTGATTCTCTGTTGCTACACGGTTTCATCACTGGCCTTAAGCGCACTTACGTCTTTGTAGTCATATGTTTATTACAATGGACTACAATTTTTACCTACTGTTAAGTAATACGCAAATATTTATTATAACCGATGTTAACAATCTAATATTAACTACGCAGTGGATAAAGTTCATTAGCTAATACAATAAACAAGTTATATAACAGAAATAGACCAGAGGAATATGAATCTTTTTTAAACATAAATATATTTGTTGAATAATGATCTAAGAGTTACCATTTTACTAATATGATGAAACGAACCTATTTAACCCTTTCGAGACCAGCCTCTCTTACACAAATTTTATTCGTTTGACACCACTTATTTTTAAAAAGTTTCTTTTACTTACACCAGGGGGCTCGCCCCCCTACGAGCTACGGTCGCCAACCCCCGTCCAGACACCGTAGACTCTAAATGCACGCTAATTTGATCGGCTTTAAAAATATTTCGAAAGATTGAATTATAATTTAAAAAACAGTGGCGATCTCTCTATAAACGGATTTCTATTCATTTCTCTTTGATTGGGGAATTTTAACGCCAAATCCGTTGCGTACTACTTGATTATCCCGTCGACCAATTTTTCCAAATTATATAAATCGCCAAACCACTCGCCAATTTGTACAAATTGACATAATTTTTATTTTAAATAACGAAAAAACAAATAAATTAGTACAACATTCATAAAAATACAAATAAAACGTCGAAATAAAAATAACTTGATGACGTAGACACGTGTAACAACATTTCAAAATAAGCTAATATAAAAGGAATTGAGTAAAGTCTTTGTCTCCTGGTATTTTTTAACAAAGTGAAAAGAAAGTTCTTTTAAATGAGACATTTTAAATTAATCGTTTTTAATCTGACGTAATTTTGACCAAACTATTCTTTCTCTTTTTAATATTCACGTGAAAATACTTGTGTTAGAAATGAAATATTATTTGCGCTTTCCTATCAAAAATAGTTGAAAAGTATCCTCTTAAAATATCAAATAAATGTCTAGCCCAATTTCTGAATTTAAACCGTTTTGCAATATTATTTTGTGTTCATTTTATGCAATAACTGTAATGTGACGTAAATAGGACGTAATTTCTCCTATTTAAGACTTCTAACGCATGTTAATAAATTTATTGTTTTACAAATTCCTTTCTTTCTTAAAATTCACGTGTAATTATAGTTTTTATGACGTAATTTTTAATAAGTTCCTGCTTTTTGTACATAATTATTTAATTCTAATTCCAAATGTTTTTTCTGTTTATAATAGTCACGTGTAAATAAATTTTTAATTTATTTACACGTATAAATTTTTTTTTTTTTGAAGCAAACATTATTGTTTCCGCTGTTTATACAGTTGGCAACAGTTTAAATTAATATCGCTTTCTAAAATCTGTAAAAAATATCTCTAGAAATGCTGAAAATCTGAATTTAAAATAGAAATAAAACCTCAAAAAATGAGTCAAAATAAAAAAATTAATGCAATCTGCACTCCGGCAAATTCTAACGCATAAAATGATCTAAAAATGATTAAATTCCTATGAACAGTTTTTGCTCCTATAAAACTTTTTTAGTGGAACGATTTTGTCCAACTTTAGCATTAAATATCTCTTAAAATAATTCTTCGATCTGAAAACTGTCTGCCTCAGCGTGTTTATCAAACATTTCTGTATAAAACCACCGATTTTCATATTTTTGTATGCATTATTTTTCTTAATATTAACGAAGACAGACCTCCGGTCACAAAAAATTCAAAACCGGCGGTGGCGGCGACAGCGGTAGTTACTTTTTTTTAGAATAGAGAGATTCATATTTTTGTATGCATTATTTTGCTTAATATTAACGAAGAAAGACCTCCGGTCACAAAAAATTCAAAACCGGCGGCGGCGGCGGCGGCGGCGGTGACAGCGGTAGTTACTTTTTTTTAGAATAGAGAGATAATAACGAAAGTGCTCAAATTAAATACAGCAAATATTTCTTGTCTTTAATATTGGTGCCGTAAAAATTTCTAGATGTACTTTTTGAAGGTGCATACATGCACCCATGACCCTGAACGGGATAAATAGGTATGTTTTAAATAAATGTATAAATTTTTAAATAAGGTGTGTCAAATTACGGCTCGTGTGATACAACTTTTATTTAATCTTAGCTTTATAGAAAGTTTGTTTAGTCATGGCTAATTTGTGTAATTTGTTGTTTAATCAAAATTTGTTGAATTGTAAATAAATTATAAAAGTTAGATCGATTATTATTAGAAAATATTAGTCTTATTTGATTATCACCCATTTTTAATGTGATATTTAATCTTGTTGTATGCTTAAAAATAAAAAAATAAGCTCAAATGTTTAATGAATGCCAACGTTCACATGTTTCTTGTCCATATGTTTCACTTTCAACGACGCTACTGGAACATGGAGAGTCATTTTCATTTCAAGCCGAGACTAATACAGAGTCATAATTGCTCTGACAGATGAAAATGCCTTTTCACATAAAAAGGTCGTTGGAAACTCTATCAAAAATTTCATTACTTTTTTCAGCCAGAATTAATATAGTTCTCATATCTACCGGTTTTTTAGCAGCAATATTTCCGAAAAGAAACATTCGCTTTATTTAATTGCAGAGTTCTATGAGTATAATTATTTTTACTTTTTATGATCACAGTTATTAGCAGATTTGGCCAATTTTTGCTGAAGTGGAAAAAAGCATGGAGAAAACCGTGGAAAAATCCGTCCCGGCAAAAATTCCTTTCTGCTACAATTTTTGTCACCGGCCAAAATTACTATTATTTTAAAACAGGGTTAAGGATTTTATTTTAATTACACGAGGGAAAAACTAAGAGATACTGATAAACTTAAACATATGACTGCTCTGCTCATTGGTTAAATCTTCTAGGTGAAGATATAACTGCACAAACAATTACAAAACATGTTACTGAAATACATACAAACTACTTTTGCAATCGCCATGCTCCACATGCTTGGCTAAAATAGTGCAATGATCATGTTACACCACAGTTATCTTGAAGCATTCGCTGGAACAGTCAGATAATTTGTTTAGAAACTTTTATCAAGAACCACAGCCATTATACTAAAATTATTAATGATGACACTAACTAGATTTTATGTTTTTAACATCATATATATTCATACAAGTCCATATAAAGGTTCTTGTTGTATTTACCATTTAGCAATTTTATGTGTTTTTATGAAAACATTCTTATTTATAAGTTATTGGTTCAAAAAATTAGCATGTATTTTAAAAATAAAGAATAAAATTGCTAACTGGTAAATACAACAAGCAACTTTATATGAACTTGTATAAATAAATATGGTGTTAAAAACATGATGTCTATAATAAACGTAGTATTTATAACATTAATAATACGTAATATCTATATTAAAACGTAATATATATAATATAAATAATAGACATACAAATTTCATTTTGAGGACGACTACAGAAGCAGTTCGAAACTTAGATAAAAATACGTAGATAGGTGAAATTTCTTTGAATATTGTCAATACCGTCAGAGACTATAATCTTCATAGTAATGCTAAAGATCTTTTGCTATAAATAAAACCAGTTGCAAACGCTTTAAATAGCATTCAGGGTGATAGTTCAACATTAGCAGATGCTGTTCATTTGTGGTGTTCTTTAGTACATAATCCTGTTTTGCTAAGTCATATTGCCATAGTCAAAAAACGTTTCAAACAAGCAGTTCTACCATATAATTTTGTCGCATATTTATTACATCCAAAATACAGAAGGGAATTATTGGATTATGAACAAAAGGAGAAAGCTCCAAAGGAGTTGCAAAAAATAGACTACGTACCTCTTGCTATAAAATTTGACATGAAAGAAACGCCTTTTCCACAAATATAATTTACTGCTAATGTTGTTGAATTAGTTTACAGATCACAAATGGTGGAAAATTATTTCATCTGTTTGTGACATATCAAGGAATTTTTGTTAACTAACCTACTCATTTGCAAATTTGTTGCCCAAGTTCTGCTGCTGTTGAAAGAACATTTAAAAAATTTTCTTCTATTCATTCTGAAATCAGAACAAAAAATTTCTGAAAACTTCCACAAAACATTTATTTTGTTATGCAATGTTAAAAAAATGAAAAGACTAATGCAATAATTTTGTGCTCTGTTTGACTTTGAAATATGTCTTTCTGTAGATGTTCTAAAAAATGAAAATGTGTAGTGTTTTTATGGTTATATCATTTATTATTAATTGATTAATTATTAATACTTTTTAAGTTAAAAATCTTAAAAAAAAACTTTTTCATTAAGGTGCAAAGTTTAAAGGGGGAAAATTGAAATGCCATTCTACTTTTTTTTTCCGCTCTTCCTCATTTTGTTTCATTTCTTCTACTGTCCAGGCAAAAATGCATTTTTGCCGGCAAAAAGCCAATCCTGGTTAACAGCAAAACATACAAATAACGTCCAGATTTATTTGCGGACCACCAATTGGCGACCTCTGGTCGAAGAGGATAGTGATCTTTTGCCAAAAGATCCACAGAAAATAAATTCGTAGGTTGCTACCGTTAGAATTCCACACACGTTCTGTTGCAGAAAAAGAACTTGTATCACATTAGAATTTCTGAATAATTTTTCGGGTAAGCGTTTTTTTTTATAGTTGATTTTTTTCTGAAATTTATAGTCAATTTTTTAATTAGCAGATTTCCTTTCACAGCTCTATGCATATTTAAAAAAAGGAATATAAACTGTTCCCTTTTCCCGGCAAATTTCATCCCAGGAACTCAAATATGCTAGCAGAAACTTGTGTTGTGATTTGAAAAATAAGAGTTGATACATTTTTGCAATATGTAAACACCGCCTATTTAAAAAAAACTGCATTCATATTTATAAAGAATGCGCTAGTCTCAGTTAAATGGAACCTCTTGCATCTCTAAACAAAATGATAAAATAGTATAGGAATTCCATTTTTTCTTGGTTTTACTAACTGTACACATTTATAAAGAATTTTTCAAGAGTCAATATTGTGATTTTATTTTCTCCTGCATTAGAACTAAAGATATAGGGGTGAAAATGTTTTGTTTATGTCTTTTTTCAAAGATTTCTTTTTCTTATTTAAGTATCCTGCCCACCAAATAAATTTATTTCTGCGATTATATATTTATAACCTATAAAAAATCAGTTCCAGCATAGACAAATTCGTAGTTAGATAAAAATACAGTCACCTGAAAATGCCTTAAAGGCGAATATTGTATTGGACAACATCCACTCAATTTACAACATTTATATTAATATCCAAATATTGTTTCTGGTGTATTATATCATCATTAGTGTATTAGACTTCAATATGTAATTTTATATTTAAGTGAAAACATTAATGTGGATTAATTTATGTAATAACATGTAACCCCTGGTACCCGTATCCAACATTACAGCCAAAATTTTCATTATTTGTATTTTCCCCGTACTAAGTACATTTTTAAATGGTCAAATAGTTTTAGTATATTGAAAGAGATATGCCTTTTGATGTTTTGGGAACATGTTTTAAGAACTACTCATAAACAACAAGAAAAATATAGAGAAAATGTGCGAATAACAGAGGTTACATTTTAGTAACAGAAGTTACATTGAGCAACAAAAATTAGACAGAAGAAGTGTATTTACATCAATCTAAAAACAATGGCACCACTGAAGTACTTTGATGGATCTTTATTATGCATATGAATTAGATTTTTGTTAATTTATTTACATCTGTTACAAATGTGTAGTTACATAAGTTACACGTAACAATTGTTACATTTAACAAAAAAAATGTATTTCCTATAATGCTATAAAAATATGTAAATATTGTATTTATTTAAATTAAATTAATTTAATTTCATATAATAAAAATAAATCTTTAATTAAAATAACAATCTTTAAATTTAAAATTTATGTAACAGAGGTTGCAAACAGAAAACACAGTAACCTGCAGCTCAGATGTTTCAACTCTCTGACCATGTGTGTGCAGAACAAATTAAAAATGGCTGTAACATATCTTTTCTAATATTTTTACCTACAAGTAAGCGCAGTGGTAACCTCTGTTGAGGACAACGGAAGTCATTGCTTTGGTAAGAAATGTTGCAGTAACAGAGGTTATAATTTCAATGTACAAAATTTAATCTTAAAATATAATAATAAAAAATAAATATTTTAGTATTTTGGGCCTAACTAGTTAAAATACTAGGTTTTATGATTACATAAAACCAGTTAAAAATGTGATTTAAAATATTATTAGTTAAAAACTTTTACTGAAAACTATGCCTACAGTTATCTGGACGGACTATTTTATTTGCCAAAATGAATAAAAATGGATAATTTAAATTTTAAAAATATCTTATTAAACATTTTTTTCTAATTAAGTCCTTTCTAATTAGTTTAATAGAAACAAAATAAATAAAAAATAAAGAAATAAATAAAAAGAGTTTTTCCCCATTTACCCAGAAGAAAAAAAATTCTAATTGTGGACGGGAAAAGGACACATTTTTTTTTTTTTTTTGTTTCACCCATCTAAATCATTTTTGATGTTTTATTAGTGTCTTTATACCGTCTATAATAGTCATGCCTGTCCAACCTTTCACTAAGCAGGGGCGAATTTCAGCTCTTGACAAAAAATGAAGGGCGCCATTATTAACAGGGCTCAAAACACGCAACAAAATTATCTCACAGTATTTCAGCGATACATACATACAAATGCATATCGCAGGAAAAAACATAAAATCCCCATGGATCGTATGTCTCCATGTAAAAAGAAATAAATTAAAATAGCTATAAATCTTAGTAAATTTCAAATTATACATTTTTATTTCGAGGGGCTATCTCAAATATTTTTGCAGTAGAAGGAGCCAGAAACTTTAATCTCGCTTATAATTCTTATAATTAAAAAAAGATGGTAATCAGAGATATTGTTACGTTTTTGTAGGACGCAAAAATATTCCTTGATTAATTTTGGAGGCGCAAATATGCCATCATAAAAAGTAAGTACAAAAGAAAGACTGGCATATTAGTGACCAATCCATGGGTGGTTCCTGGAAGAGCTTTCATTGATGGAAATCATTTCGCATGATTTTATAGTTTTTTTTTTGTTTTTTTTTGTTTTTTTTGTTTTTTTGAAATGAGAAAAAATACCTAAAATTTTAAAGGTCTGGAAGAGAAAATGACTACCCATATTTTAAAATAGCAATGAGCCACTGTAACAACATTATCAACAGTAACAACAACAACAGCTACAAAAAGCTGAACTTTATGCACGAAGGAGGGTGGGAGCGATCTTATTTTTCTGCATTTCATATCTTAACACATCAAAAAACTTTTTGCCAACTTTTACCAATCTCCATCGTCGTAATTTCCATAATTTTTTTTTTTATATAAAGAATAACTACAAATTAGTGAATACGCATGATTAAAATTTTAAAAGTACGTTTTCATTTTTGATGTGTAAAATACACTTACAGAGATTTTAAAAATATCGCTCAAGCAAATGACAAGGATTTTAAATAAAGCATCTTTTTAAATGGAATTTTATTTTTTAAAAATGTTAGTATAGTAATACCTCGACATACGGCAGCATTTCAATCCAAAACTAGCGGCGTAAGAAGAAAATGACGTAAGTCGAGGTACATTCAGATAAGCAAAAAAGAATAAGTAGTAAAAATTCTCTAAACTCTAACGACCGTATTCTATTGTATTTAGGGATTCTGTTGCTTACATTTAACATTAGCAAAAAAAAAAAAAAAAAAAAAAAAGAAAAAAAAATGCGTTTGAAATACAATTTGGAATAAATCAATAACTTGTTGACTTAACAGTTTATTGTTTTTCTAACCGCTCCATTCGAGTTTTGAGCATGCGAAAAAATCTTGCAATGAAGTTTGAACTGACATTTTTTTTTCTTTTTTACTTTTAGAAGCTCTTTATAATAGCACAGTGAGTTTTCTAAGCTTTTTCTAGTGAAATTTTTTATTCGTTTTCCACTATCACATGACTGTGGCGAGAAAGTTTCCCTTCATAGAACCAAAAATCTTCAAAAAATTCAAAGTGCGTTTTAATTAAAGATTTTTTTCCAGGCCAGACGACGTAAATGCGATGTGAGGTAAGTAGGGGTACTACTGTAGCAGAAAATCTTCAAAAGGGCGCATTGGCACCAGAGGGAGCCGCGTTGGACAACCCTGGACTTGTAATTTAAGTTCACAAATATGGATCTAAAATTACAAATCCCCTTAAACCATCAATTTAATTATCACTAACCTAAATTCAGACAATCACAAATCTATGGGCTTTAAACAAGTGAGTGAATCATCAAAACATTTTATTGTAAAGGATTTATGTTATATAATTATGAAAATTTTTCAATTTCTTGCCCACACTGCCTTGAAGGCATTTTGCAAACTCAGGTGAAAATAACGTTTATTTTATGATGACATCAGCATAGATGTTGCCACTTATTGGTTTGCTTTTCAAGCAAAAATCATCCAGCTATTAACAAATGAAGCCAAAATGTAAAAAAATCATACAGTTTAGTGTTTATGAGGAAAAGAATAGAGGTCCACATATGTAGATCCAGCTAGCCAAGAGGTTATGCAAAACTTAATATAGGTGAGAGTTCATAGCATTTTAATGTGAATTTATTGATAATTTTTATAATTAAAAATATGTTTTGAGTGTAGGAATTACCTGGAATATGTTTGTTTCTATTCATGTTATTTCATTAAAAATAACTATTTGATTAGGACGAATTTTTGAGAAGATATAAATTAAAATTTACTATGTGCACTTAACATTAGCATTTTCAAATATGAATGCTAATGTTAATGAATGTTTCAGCTGTATGAAGATTTAAGAAAAAGTATATAAACTGTAACTTTTCTCGGACTGATTTGATCGAAGAAACGCAAAGAAAAGCGTCAAAAGTGGGTGTTGCAATTTGAAAAATCAAAGCTGGATTTTAATGTGTAGACGAGACCTTAAAAAAAATATGTTTATATCCGGAAAGTAGACACAATTTCTTGTCGAATGGTATGTTATTGTAGTTTTATTATTCTTACACATATAAATTTAATTCTGCAACGTAAAATACTTTATTGAGAATTGAAAGCATCCTTAAAAGTGATATTACGGTTTGAAAAAAACAGATTAATACATTATAAACACAGTTCGTAAAACGTTCCGAAAACCAGTGGCAGCAAAAGAAACTTTGTTGTTATAAAATGCTTCTTTAAATCTCATAAAGGTATTAGTATCTCACATTTCTAAGATTAAGAATGCCTTTCAGAATTGTGGGTAATGCGGAAGAAGTTATTGTACATTTTCATTCCTGGATACATTATATTTTCGTAGAATAAGAAACAAGTATCTTTTTTTTGACAGTGTATATATAAAAAAAAAATCTAAAATTAGCAGACGATGGTCAAAGGTATTGCCACTTGCAAGGAAAGGAAAAGTAACAGAAGAAGGAAAAATAATAGAATAAATCAATTGTCATGATTTTTATGTGTTGTAGAAATGTATCTAAAAATATAAATATACTTTAAGAAATAGTTTTTGCGGGGACCTCTCCACAAACGGAACTTTCATTCAAAATATAATAAATAAATAAATAAATGTTATTTAATATCCGCTGAGTATAAAAGGCATAGAAGCCACCTTCTAATACGTTCTACCTTTATGTAACCGTTTACTGAACAAGAAAGTTATAAATTTTTTCTGTCTTTTGAAACAATTTCGTATCCTTAAAAAATAAATATTTTTTAAAGTTTGTTTTTTTGCCCAGATCATTAATTCAATTATGTAATGGTAGACTTTTCCTTCAATGACTTTACTCTAAGCGTTTTTGTACAGAAATTCTTTTTGGTTAGTTACGTTTAATCAAATCTAAGAACTGCTAGCGTAAACGAGAAAAAATGTGAGCCGAATTTACAATCGATACCATCTGTAGAGGTAAATTTAATTCCGACAATATTAAAAAAGTACCACAAACTCTTTCCTTTACAAAGCCATGCTTGTTTTTCTAGTTATTCAAAAGATCGATAAAACGAAAGATAATAATGCATGATTCCAAAATCAATGTAAATTATTTTGTCGATAGAATATCGGAAAATGTTTCGTTCTATGAAATAATAATTAGGATTTTTAAAATGCAGTTCAGCTTTTTTTTCTTTCGTAATAGAAATAGTTTTCTGCGTGAATTTATTTATATGAGCAAGTGATTTCGTAGTTAAGTATTTACTTCTATACTATCTATGTACACTTCTACTATCTATGTAACCTAAAGCTTCTACCATTCTGATAAATAATTATGCAATTTTCGTCCACCATCTTCTAAATTGGGCAGCATTTTACCGACTGAATTGTCCAGTCATCTCGTATATATCGAATAAAGATATATTTTTCTTTCTCTGAAAGCAAAAAGCCATTAAATTTATCAGATAAGGTAGAAAGAAATATTTTATAATACATCTGATAATTTTAAATCATTAGCCATTGATAGTTACTTTTTAGAGAACAATTACAACAATTTACAATTTTATATTCAATAACATAAAAATAAATGCATCGATTAAATCATATTTTTAAAAGTTATAAGATTTTTCCGGGAACATAGCTATATGTTTTCATTATTAAAGAATTGAAAGCTTTATTATTTTAGTTATCACTTAATACGACTAAAAAGAAAACAAATGTGAATATAAGTTATGGATACGAAAATTTAGAAAATCAATCCACTCCTTTATCAGATGTGTTAAATTAAAAGTTGCATTAGCTTAAATTGTCCAATGCTGTTTCTTAAAGAAAAAAAAAAAAAAATAATAATAATAATAATCATAAAGAACAAAAAGTATTTTAAAATACGGCTTGAAAAACTGGGAAAATTGAAAAAAATTATTCCATTTTTTAAAAAATTAGATCAATTAAATTAAATGAAATTATCGTTTGCTGAATTTCTCTAATGCTGCCGCTGAATAATGAGGAAAAAAATCTGCAACGAAACGAAGATAGAAAACGAAAACTTTTTAAGGAAGGTATTTGAAAGGATTCTTCGTAATGAATTGCTGAAAGAGACTGTGTTTTGTAATCATTATTTGAGAGGGAGAAATATGAACTGCGCACTATCGCTAAACCCTAGATATGACATCGATGTGAAAAAGACTGGAATCTCTGTTGCTAACGGCTGTTGTATGCGGGCAAGGCCATATTCCTCTGCGGCTCGGATGGCTGTCGAGCTGGCTTGGCAATTTGCCAGTAGAAGAAAGAACACAAACCTTCAGCAGAATTTCCATCGGATACGCACCATTTTATGCAACAAAAATGTCATTATCTGCTGTAAAGGTTCATTGTCTAACTTTTTTATTTCAACAGTGCCAGTTACTACTTTTCGATTTGCGATGTACGTATAATTGATGGAAATGTTTAACTATTAACTTATCGTTCATATGTTTAACTGTTACTTATGAATTATTAAATAGTAAAATATGATTAACAATCTAAATAGTTTTAAATTTTAATGGTAAATTGATACTGATTTTTTTAAATTAAAATTATCTCTTTGAGTATAGTAATTTACATTTACTCTGTATACTTAAAAATATATATTAATTAAACTGAATTATAATTTTCTGGCACTGAAAAAATTGGCAATGGCAAGGAAAAACAAGTGGGTAAGTGTGATCACAGATCGCACAGAGGGTTTCGTTTAATATTTCTTTCAAAACCCTATCCTTTTGCAAAATCTGTTAGCTCCACAATTCGCAACTAGGCAGTGCACTCGAACCTATTCGCACTTATGTTAGTCGCGGAAATTGGACCCATAAAACTTAAAATAGGAAAGCCCCCCTGGCCAAGTGGAAATAAAATATGAAAGGCTATTGTGCATAAAATGAAAGAGTAGCCGAAGGGTTATCAAATGATATATCAGATGAGGGGTTTGGGGAAAAATTGCCCCCCCCCCCCAATCCTCCCGGAGCCTTCAAGTGAAACTAGATCGCTGTAGCTTAATTAACGGCTAAGTTAGAAAAAAATGTTTAAAAAACACAAGTTAGGGCCCAGAGTAGTCAATAATATAAGACTTTTTGAAAAAATTATCATTTGTCGTGTAATCACAAGTGTTCAGCTATAAGTATGCAAAATTTCATATCTCCAGCTTAATTAGGGCTCAGTTAGAAATAATTGCTTATAATACAGAAGTTGAAGCCCAAAGGGTTAATTATAAGACTTTTTTCAAAAATTCATATTTTGTCTTATGATCTGACGCGTTCAGCTATAAGTATGCAAAACTTAATATCTCCAATTTAATTAGGGGCTCAGTTAGAAAGAATTGATTAAAAAACACAAGCTGGAGTCCAAAGGGTTAAATATATAACTTTTTCGAAAAAAAATATTTGTCGTGTGGTCTCAGGTGTTCTGCTATAAGTATGCAAAATTTCATGTCTCCAACTTAATTATGGGTCTCATTTAGAAAGAATTGCTTAAAATATATATGTGGGAGCTCAAAGGGTTAAATGTAAGACTTTTTCAAGATTTTATAATTTGTCGCCTGGCCTCAGGTGTTCTGCTATAAGAATGCAAAATTTCAAATATCCAATTTAAATATGGTCTCATTTAGAAAGAATTGCTTAAAATACACAAGCTGGAGTCCAAAGGATTAAATATAAAACGTTTTTCAAAGTTTATTATTTGTCGTGTGATCTGAAGTGTTCAGCTATAAGTATACTAAATTTCATGTCTCCAACTTAATTATGGGGCTCATTTAGAAAGAATTGCTTAAAATATATATGTGGGAGCTCAAAGGGTTAAATGTAAGACCTTTTTCAAGATTTTATGATTTGTCGCCTGGCGTCAGGTGTTCTGCTATAAGTATGCAAAATTTCAAATCTCCAATTTAATTATGGGCTCAGTGAGAAAGAATTGCTTAAAATACACAAGCTGGAGTCCAAAGGGTTAAATATGAAACTTTTTAGAAATTTATTATCTGCTGTGTGATCTGAAGTTTTCAGCTATAAGTATGCAAAATTTCCAGTCTCCAATACAATTAGGGGCTCTGTTAAAAAGAATTGATTAAAACACACAAGCTGGAGTCCAAAGGGTTAAATATAAAACTTTTTCGAAATTTATTATTTGGCGTGTGATCTGATGTGTTTAGCTATCAGAATACAAAATTGCATACCTCCAATTTGATTAGGAATTCTGTTATAAAGGATTGCTGAAAATACACAAATTGGAGCCCAAAGGGTTAAATATAACACTTTTTCAAAGTTTTATGATTTGTTGTGTGGGCTCATGTGTTTAACTATAATAATTCAAAATTCCATGTCTCTAACTTAATTAGGGGCTCTGTTAGAAAAAATTGCTTAAAATAACACAAGTTGCAGCCCAAAGGGTTAAATATAACACTTTTTTCAAAATTTTATGATTTGTCTTGTTGTCCCAGGTATTCAGCTATAAGTATGTGGAATTTCATGGCTCCAACCTTATTAGGGGCTGACTTAGAAATAATTGTTTGAAATACACATGTGGGAGCCCAAAGGGTTAAATTTAAGACTTTTTCAAAATTTTAGGATTTGTCGTTTCATGTGAGGTGTTCAGCTATAAGTACTTAAAATTTCAAGTCTCCAACATGTATAGTTTCTGAGAACGGGCTCTGTGACGGACAGACAGACAGACAAAGGAGTGCGACGAATATGGTTTCATCAGATGAACGAAGCCCTAAAAACTGAGTAGACATAAACCAGCATTATTATTTTTTTTACATCCACAAAAAATGACTATTATTATCAACTTTCGAACTGTGCGGCAGGATTCAAAATAAAATGCACATTTTTAAAAACTTTTTGCCATGATTACAAAGCATAATACGTCTAATTCGATATCTGTCTATTATAGTTCACATGTTCAGAACGATATCCATCCATAAAACGGTAGAATACCATTAAGTATAATGTATTTCGATTTTTTTTCCTGCGTTACTTACTCTCTTACGAATTTATTAGTAATGCCAATTTAAATTTTTTGGAACTTTATTCAAACATGGCAGATAAAGTTTGGTAGCTATAACACAACCATATTAAATCTAACTTAAAAAATATAAAATATTTATTTCTAGGGAAAAATAGTTGAAGAAACACAGACAAGGACAGAGTGACAGTTTCAGATATCAGCATTATAACTGTGTATTTTTAACAGTGATGAGAAGGTGTGTACCGCAATGCAACATCATTTCGAAAAAATAAAATAAAAATAAGTTTTCTGAAAACTCCCTTTTTTTTATAAATAGGAATTCAAAAGTCTTGAGAGTTAGAGCATGAAAGCTATAATTTGATATGAACAAGAAAGAAAAATCATGTGTCAAGCATATACTAGGAAACACTTTTCAACACATTCAGAATTCTGTAACAAAACTTCACCGCTTAAAAAGGGGAAAGATGGGGTCTGAAAAACAATTTGGACATCGCATAACTCATTTGGAAGACCACATTCAGCAACTACAATCTGTAGATGGAAAAAATTACGAATTCTTTTGTGCAGCTCTGTATATTATTTATAGATTAATTAGTATGCAAAAATTTAGTTCATTTAGGAAACTCATAACCAGTGGTGCAGTCGTAAAAAAAGCAGAGGGTATACGTTCTAAGCAGGGGGTATACGCTCAAGGCAGAGGGTATACCCTAGTGCAGGGATGGCGAACCTTTTTGAGTATGCGTGCCAAAAATTTCAAAATTATTATGTACCAAAATTCTAACATGCCAGGAACATTTTCATGTAGATAAATGCAATAATTAATGTTTATAGAATGTTTACGGGAATATTTTTACATCTATACTAAATTCGATTCCTAACTTATTTATTACGCTGTATTTACTCAACAATATAGCCATGTCGCATCAAATTCCATATTAATACTCTATAAATGATTATTTTCTTTTATTGTATTTCTTCCGAATCAGATCATTCGTAATTTCTTCGGTAGAAGGAAGCAGGTTCAATAGATATATGATTATTTACACTAACAATTAAAATTTAATTTTCAAAATTAAAACCTAAATATAATAAAACCTAAAATAGGTTAAAACCTTAAACCTAATCTGAAGCAGAAAGCGTGTCAATTAGGTATATATTAATATCTTAAAATTCAATTTTCAAAATTAAAACCTTTGACATTTGATAAAGAAGCAAAATAAATTGAAAAATCACTATGTTGAATGGTTTGGCAAGAAAATGACGCTAGATTCTTTCATTGTATAATACCTATGTATAATACCTATGTATAATACCTTAAATCATTCAAAAGTAACGGATTATTTTAAAGTAAATTATATACATGTTACACAAAACTATACATTTTGTAAAAAAACAAACAAACAAAAAACGGATATAATAAAACACACATACTACAATATATATTAAAACACACATACACACAGAAGTAACGCCTGCATTCTACAGTTATAGGTATATCTTTATACCTTTATTGTTATATTGTTTTAAACCGTATAACTACGATCGTAAAATTTTAATATATACACATATAAAGGTACATGACAAAACTGTAGTAATAAAAATGTATTTATTTAAGTTAAACTTCATCTAACTAACTTCGTATGAAGAGTAGAAAAAGGTGTTACTTAAAAATTATTGATCATATAAAAAAGTATCATTTAAAATTTTATTGTTTCACCAATCTGCATTAAATCGCCAAAAAATGTGTCTTAAGGAATATACCTTTAAAAATAGATAGTTCTCCATAAACTGAATAGAGTCTAACTTTTTTCGCGTGCCAGAGAAGTTTTTTACGTGCCAAGTTCGGCACGCGTGCCATAGGTTCGCCGTCCCTGCCCTAGTGTATATATACTATAACTTTCTTGAGAAACAGAGGGTATACGGTGTTTCTTTAAAAAATCCAGAGGATATACGATGTATACTCCCGTATACCCTCCACTACATCCCTGCTCATAACACAGTTAAAAATCTATCTTCAGCAATTTCCGCTAATAAGGCGGAATTGTACTTTAATTCTTTTCTCTAACTCTGTTATGTAACCCTTTTCTACTGCTCTGAGTATCCGTCGAATTCATACACACTTAATAATGTGCTAAAATGTAGAAAAATTAAAATAACGTGTACCACAATTGAAAACGTACTTCCAGCAAATATTGTTTGTGGATAATACTGTAACTGAATTCTTTTGTGTATTCTTATAAATAACCGATAAATGCTATGCCTACCATATTGTATAGTATTGAACCCCAGTGTTGTATATCAATTTCAATATGTTTCAAATAGCGTAAAATAATCAAAATACACTGGAAAGGATTTCACTGCCCCCTATATGCCATAATCTAACGGCATTCTTTTTTTTTTTTCTTTTTTCTTTTTTTTTTTTTTTTTGCTTCTATAAACGAACTATGTAAGCTACACACTTCATTTTCAATACCGAACATGCCATAGTAAACCTCAGTAACATATACAATTACGTGGCAATCCGAGAACATTTATAAGCGAGTTGAAGCCCGGCCAGACAAACCGAATTCATAAACACTTTTCAATTGCCTTGGAAAGTGTTAAAAATTGCACATGTTAATTAAACTGAAAAGATTGAATAAAATAATGTCAAAAGAACAATGTCCATGTGGCTTTTTTAGTAAAGATATATTGCAAAATATCCTTCAGGTGGGGGTGACCCCTGGACCAGAAAATGAGTCCGTTTTACATGATGGTCGCAAGAAGAATGTTGCAGTTAAAAGACATTTGATTGTAAAATGCATCAAGCAAAGCCCGTTAAACTTGAGTTATAATATAGTACATTTAATATTAATTTCGAAATCCAATTTAGCCTAGTCAATAATAAATGGACTTGGTTGAAATTTTAACGTACCTTAGTACATTATCAAAAGCCATGCGAAGGTTATGAAATTTAACAATAAAGACCATGTTGAGAACCCTAAATTATGTTGTACAGACTAAAGGTGGAAAATACAGACAGCAATAAGAATGCATGATTTTTTTTTTTTTTAATAAACAAAATAAACTTATTAAGAGCGTAATTTTGCAATATAGATACTTATTTGTATATAATAAATTATGAAGATTATTAGGTGATTATTTTACCTTTTCAGGGAATGCAAATAATAAAAGATTTTATTTTTATTATTTTTTTTACTTTAACGGTCGGATAAAAATGATTACATTGATTTATTCGTTTATTTTATTTTACTATTCATTTTACTAAGGGTTACAACATGAGTAAATATCTGGTAAAATTAAAGAAAGATATTAATATCAGCAAAAGAGATAAGAACAATACATTTTTTAAAAGAAAGAAGTTTTGATTAACTCTTTATATCCGAAATTATGAATTTAAAGAACTATCTCCTAGAAGCTTTTTTTCCTTGCATTACTATGATACGTTAGAAGATATAAGGGGCATTCTCACACTTTCGGGAGTTCGGGGTCTCGGACTTTCGGGAATAAAAATCTGGTGAAATTAAACTTGCTAAAATAACATTTTAAACTGGTAGTCGAATGAATGCCTTAAGGATTCAAAATAAATAAAAAATGGTCAGCAGCGAAATTTTTTTTATTTAACAGAGGTTTAAGTTAAACTTGCGAGCTTAATTTTCCTTACCATTTTACCACTATAACTTTCTATTTTCATCTTAATTTTTACTTATAATCAATTTGTACACTGTAAAAAAAAAACGACATTTTTACAGTACAAAGTACTGTTCACCTCGCGCACAAACTCGATCACAGTTGAATGTACTGTAACTTTCTTTGTTTTCCTGACTATTTAAACAAGGAAAATACAGTAGTTGCGTAAAATTAACAGCACAATGTACTGGCAATTTGGACGCCAGTAGTTTGTGCTGTCGTCCAAATGCAAATGCGTCCAAATTGCCAGTACATTGTACTGTTAATTTTACGCAACTAGTGTATTTTTCATGTTTAAATAGTCAGAAAACCAAAGACGATACAGTACATTAAACTGTGATCGAGTTTGTGCTGGCAAATTTACAGTGGTTTTTTTTACAGTGTATAGTACCCACAGAACATTCAAATAAGAAATAATAACAATGTAGTAACTTTTGTACAAAATTCTTGTATAACATTCTCTTAAAGGGGTGTTAAAGAAGGGACGGTAAGGTAAAAAAGCGGGAAGGTATAGGAAAAAAGGGACGAAATGGGGAAAAAGGGACGGTAAGGATGGAACGGTAAGGGAAATTACCACCTATTTTTAGGCAAATAATGTTAAGACTAAGTGATAGCCACAATGTTCATTGATTTTTAGAAACAGTTGTTAACATTGGATTAAATTATTTTTTTTTAATCATTTATTTACCTCGAAAAGTGCAGGAATAAATCTTGGGGACGGTAAGACTGCCAATAAAGCCACGATCGTGAAATTGATATTTAAAGGCTGATTTAAATTCTGCGGTAAATTTTCTGTCAAAAAATTTTAGACATTCTTTCTCCAGCATGAGAGAAAACTTGAAAACAATTCTGTGGTTGCGTCTGAAGTGATTTTCCGTATAAGTTTAGCAAGAGGGACGGTAAGGATGAAAAACCCAGGGACAGAGTTAAAAAAAATTAAGATCGACCGTAAAAATGTGTGCAGGTTAATTTTTTGCTACATATTTATATAAAACAGTTGTCCCAGTTTCGGAAAAAAATTACATCGAATTACTTTTATTGAAACAATTATATACAGACAGCTCCAAACTTAAAAATCAGCATCAGGGACACGGGACGGTATAGGAGTTCCCTGGATATTTGGACCCCCAACATCCAAAACTTATTTATCTCGTTAATATTGTTATGCAATCATGCAATGGGATGTTCCCCGGTATATGAAATTAAAAAAAAACCACAAAAAAGTATTAAAATAATTATTATTCAGGGACATAAAAGTCAAGAGATTGTGAGAATGCCCCATATAAAAAAAAATAATAAAAGATTTAATTTTTGTTTACTCATTACGGTTGATTGCTTAATGTGGTACATCACAGTACCGTTGAGTCATAACTCTTGGACAAAAATCGAGAATTAGAAAAAAAACTGCATCCAATTTTCTCTTATTAATTGAATGTGACTTATCATGAATATATTATACTGTATATGAGGCATTCTCACAAAATTTTAATTTTCAGGAATAAAAATCTGATGAAATTAAAATTAATAAAATAACATTTTAAACTTATAGACAAATGCCTTAAAGATTCAAAAAAAAAAAAAAAATGGTCAGCAGCGAAGATTTTTTTTTTATTTAACTGAGGTTTAAGTTAAATTTACGAGTTTAATTTTCCTTGCCATTTTACCTCTCAAATTTTTTATTTTCTTATAAATTATTACTAATAATGAATTTTCATAGTACCCACAGAACATTCAAATAAGAAATAATAACAATGTAGTATTTTTAGTACAAAATTTTGGTATAACATTGTCTTAAAGGGATGTTAAGGGAGGTACGGTAAGAAAAAAAAAGGGGACGGTAAGGGAAAAAAGAGCCGGTAAGGAAAAAAAAGAGGACTGTAAGGAAAATTACCACCTATTTTTAGGCAAATCATGTTAAGACTAAGTGATAGCCACAGTGTTCATTAGTTTTTAGCAAAAGTTATTTACATTGGATTAAATAAAAAAAAAATCACCTCGAAAAGTTCAGGAATAAACCTTGAGGACGGTAAGACTGCCAATAAAGCCACGATGCTGGAAATTGATATTTAAAGACAGCTCGAACTTAACAGACACTTGCTCGAACTTAAAAATCAGTATCAGGGACGCGGGACAGTAAAGAATTTTGTGGCATATTTGGACCCCCCAACAACGTCAAAAACTTATTTATCTCGTTGATATTTTTATACAGTCATGCAATGGGATGTTTTCCAACATAAGAAATAAAAAAAAAAACTTCAAAAATATGTACTAAAATAAAAATTATTATTCAGGGACTTAAAAGTCAAAATTGTGTGAGAATGCCACATATGTGCCTATGATATATATATATATATATATATATATATATATATATATATATATATATATATATACACATATATATATATATAAAACTGGATGATGATCATGCTGTTTATGCATCATAAGTGATCATTTTACCATTAGAAGAATGTTCTACAGTTGTAAACCTTTCGCCGATGGTAGCATAACTGAAAGAAATTTCCAAACTTTTAGTTGAAGAAAACTCAAGGATTCATAAAAATGCTAAAAGGTATTTTTAGATTTTTTTCTTTAATTTGTGACTTTCTTCTATTTTGTTTTTAAAAAGTACAATATTTTTTCTAAAATAAAAATAACATATTTTTTGCTTTATTATCCATCAATGTTACACATAAGTCATGCAACATCTTCCCCTAAATTGTATCAAAATCCACCTGTATAGCAGCCACGCATTCCCTGGGAAATAGATACGGTTTTATGCATTATATCTATTCAAACGATAAAAATATACGTAAGTATACTGTTCAACGTAATCCCTACGATACTCAAAAGTATCGCTTTAAAAAGTGCTTCGAAAGTAAACGAACTCAAAGTTATTTTTCTTTTATCATAAAATATTGTCAAGTGATCTATTTAAAACAAGAAAAAAAATGATAGTCTTACCTTTAAAATTTAAGATGTTTCCAAGTAAAAGTTAGGGATACCATGTCAGACAAGAAAATGGAAGCAAAATGGACACTCATAGGCGTCAAAATAGCTTCGTAAACAATTTTAACAACTATTGCTATTTAGTTAATGTCAAGGGAAGTATTTATTATTGTTTCATAAAAATAGTATTACGAATGCATTTAATGAGTGTGTTTTAATCAGGGCTGCGGAGTCGGTGGGGAAAATGGACGACTCCGACTCCGGGAATTTTAACAGATCCGACTGTGACTCCGACTCTTCCGCTCAAAAATGTGCCGACTCCGACAACGCAGGCCTGCTTATAAAATAGACGAATCCGACTCCGAGAATTTTAACAGATCCCACTCCGACTCTTCCGCTCAAAAATGGCCCCGACTCCGACAACGCAGACCTGCTTGTAAAATGCACGATTCCGACTCCAACTCCGTAGCCCTGGTTTTAATTGGGATAGAAAACAGTGGTACTTTAAAGTACCATCGGGCATAAAGGGTTAAATAAATTTTTATATAAAAATTGTGATTAAATTTTATAGAAATTTTGATCAAATTTGATTTGTAAAAGAAATAATTTTACTTTCAATTGGGAGCTAATTAATGATACATGATGACTTGGTTATTTTGACATCATACGATGGTTACTCTGAAATTATTGAGATACGCGAAAACGAGACTTTACAAAATAAAAATAACGGTTTAATTTTAAAATACGGTTTAAACTGTACGGTTTAATTTTAACACAGCAGACGATTTTTTACTGACTTACTTCAACTTGTTTAGCGTAGAATAAATTTTAAACAGAAGAGAAAATGGAGTTGAAGCGAGAACATTTTTGCGCTATGATTTTCTACGATTTTAAAGCAGGATTAAATGAAGAAGAATGCGTTCAACGGTTGAAATTAGCATTTGGTGATGAATCTCCAGCTCGTGCTACTGTATTCAGATGGTTTAAAGAATTTAGCAGAGGTCGCAATTTTCTTCAGGATGAAGAACACACAGGAAGGCCGCCGTCGGCAATAATCCCGGATAATGTGTCTGCCTACGAAAAATGTTAATGAATCATAATCGCTGTACCTATCAAATGATACAGAAGGATCTTAACATTGGATCCGCAGCCATACACAAAATTATTCATGAAGAATTGCATATGAAAAAAGTAGTTTGCCGTTGGATTCCCTATAATCTAACTGAGCACCAAAAAGAGGAGCGTGTCAGAATCAGTAAAGAAACTCTTAAATTGCTAAATGATGGTGGCCACCGCATCATTTCTACAATTGTAACGGGTGATGAAACATACATACCGTTTTTGACGTTCCAACACGTCAAGAAAGCAAAGTATGGGTCTTTGAAGATGATCCCACGCTGACAATGGTGAAAAGACAACGCGCACTGAAAAAAGTGATGTATGCCGTTTTCTTCAGAAGTACGGTATTGGTCAAAGCCATCAAGTTGGAAGGACAGAAGACAGTAACAGCAAACTGGTATACCACTAAATGTCTTCCAGAAATTCTACAAGAAGTGAATGTTAGGGGACTAATGCTTCACCATGACAATGCATCTTCACATACAGCCGGATTAACAGTGGAGTTTCTTAAACGAAAACGAATTAAAGTGATAGAACATCCGCCGTATTCACCTGATCTAGCTATGTGTGACTTTTGGTTATTCTTTAATCTAAAAAAGAACTTACGTGGACGTCGTTTTCATTCAGAAGAAGAGATTGATGTAGCTATAAATGCATTTTTTCATCTATTCCAAGAAATGAATGGCTTGAGGCATTTAATCTGTGGAAAATTCGTCTACAAAAGTGCATTGATGCTGGAAGAGACTACTTTGAACACACCTAAAATTTTGTAAGTATAACTTTAAAAACCTAGTTGTATCTCAAAAATTTCAGAGTGACCCTCGTATCAACTGTAATAGCGGACTTCAGAGACTGCACCATTCGCATACCTTTCTCCTCCTCTACCACCGGCTTTGTGATTTACAGTCTTATCGGATGGCAAATTTCTTTTTTCTTTCTGTCTTTCGTTTTTTTTTTCAGTTTTAAGAATAAAATTTTAAATACATAAGGAATCAAATCTGTGTTATGTTTAGTTATCAAAGACTCAGATTCCTTAGAATTGCTGTCGCTGACTTTTTAGACGATCTCACGGACCGCTAAAATCATTTTATATTCAGGGAACCACTTATATGAATAAAAAAAAAAAACATTTATAAGACAATGAACAGAGAACGTCTGTTTTATTAATATAAAATGTACCTATGTAATATAGCAAATTTATAACGAAAATGCTTATTTAAGATAAGAAAATCGTAAATGTTTATTAAACTGTAGCAAAAATCTCCAAAAATTATCAAATTGTAACAGAATCATAAAGTTAGTTCAATCATTGTAAAATAATCGAAATTTGTTGAAGGTTAACACATTTTTAGTCTGTTCCTGCAAGTTTGAAATATATTCGTGTATTTACGGTTCAATCAACCTTAATGCGAGACAGAGAGCCAATTTTTATTCAAGTTGAAAACGATAACGTGTTTTAATTTGTGCATAAGATGAAATTGTTTTTCTTTTCTTACAAACGTGTTGCTGGAAAAATGACAAATAAAATTTTCATTCCGTTTTAACACAGCTGTAAATATTCATTTTTGAACTTAAAATTTAGAAACTACCTGTTTTGGAAATATATAACAAATAACATCTACATTAACATAATTATCAGTACCTGCTATAGTTTAAATTATCAAAGCTAAACGTCTTAAATTTCATAAATATAATAAATTCTTAGACTATTATTTTTGGTTTATTATCAATAAAATAAAAAATACCAAATAACGCTAGATTTTTCAGCGAACCACCAACTGTTTTTCTTGTACCAGAGGTGGACCGCGAATCCACTGTTGGCGGACACTGCCTTAAACTCTTGAGATCAGAAGTTAAAATAATGCTAGAAATACCCATTCAATGCTTTTTCAGAAACAAAATAACACCATAGATGACAGAAAGGGGCATTTACCTGACATTAATACTTTAGGGGGCTGATAATTTATGTTCACAATTATGGATCTAAAATCACTAGCTCCCTTGCAATATCAATTTAACTATCATTAATCTAAATTAACGCAATAATAAATTTAAGGGGATCTAATGTAGAAACATTAGGAGAAAAAAAAAGCACTTTTTTATGATTTTTTTTTTTTTTTTTTTTTTTTTGTAAGAAAACTGCATGATGGATCTTTTGAAAATTTTAAAAGTTTATTATACATATCTTAAGGTATACACAGGAATTTTTTTATTAGATTTTGTTGCTTCTACTCTAAGTTATAAACAAATATGTTCAACCATATTTTTTGACACGGTGGGCAAGATAAAAAAAACCTACTCAATGGATCATCTTGATTTTTTTTTAAATTAAAGCTTATTTAATTGTCTTCGATATGAATTAGAGCTTTTACTAAAATTATTTTTTTTTTAAAGTTATTAACAAATAAGAACGAATTTTTTTTAACAATTTGTTTTTTTAAATCAGCCATTACATAACTTTTTTTTAATAAATTTATGGTTTCCTTTAATTTAACTAGAAGCTATACTCACGAAGTTTACGAAAAAAATTTATTTTTGTGTTTCAGATAATTCTACAAGGCGCTATCATGCCCACCGTCCAGACGAAAATTTCCAAAGCAGTTGAACATATTTGTTTATAACGTAGAGTAGAAGCAACAAAATCTAATAAAAAAATTCTTGTGTATACCTGAAGATATGTACAATAAACTGTTAAAATTTCAAAAAGATCCATCTTGCAGTTATTTTTACAAAAAAATCATAAAAAGTGCTTTTTTTTTTTTTTTTTTTTTTTGTTCTCCTAATGTAGAGGGTCCCCTTAAAGGGACCAAGTGAATGATATAAAAATACTCATTTGTTTTATTCTAAAGGGTTTTAATCGAATAATTATGACAATTACTTACTTTCTTGCCCATACTCTCTTGAAAGAATTTTGCTAAGTGAGATGAAAATATTTATTTTATGCAGGAAAAAGCATCAATGCTGCCATTTATTGATTTTGTGTAAAAGAAAAAAAAACATTAAGTTATATAGAAGTAAAATAAAAGTGTACAACAATCAAACAATTTAAATTTTGTAAGGAAAACAATAGAAATGCACATTTGTGTAAGTGAGGACTGAAGAGGTTAAGGGGTCTCAGGACCCTTAAAATTGCAAAAAAGAAAAAAACAAACTGACCATTTTCAACATTTAATATCTTAAAATGTATACCAGTTTAAAACACAATATTTATTGGGATTAAAATGTATAAATATGTTCTTTCATTTCATGCATTTAAAAAAAGTGCAAGATGGAAAATTAGTATTTGTAGGGGGCTCCAAACAATCAGACATTTGCCGAGCAGAGAATTAGTATAACCGCTTACGCATAGGATTGCAAAATAATTTTTGTAACTAGAATGAAATTTTTTGTGGCTAATTATATTTCAATTTGTAATAATTACACTGAACCTAAATAAATTTGTATTTAAAGCATTTTTATATTTTTAATACAAAGTTGTATTTAGCTAACACAAAATTTTGAAAATTTCAATAGTATAATCTCCTAAAAAAAATAATTTTTTGAACAATAAAACGGAAATTTTAGATTCAGTGTATACAGACTAACATGAAACATATGTTTGAAAATTTCAGGAAAAAATGTTTAGAAGTTTTTGAGATATCCTGAGCGTTATGCCTAAAAACATCATTTAGAGAAAAATGACTTCAAAGTTTCGGAAATGCTGCTTTATCTATTGAGTGTGTATAATTCTAAAAGCCAGAACTTCTGTTATAATGGGAATATCAAACAAAGAATTACATCAAAATGTTCAGAAAAGATAATAGTTTAACATCTAAAAAAATTTAAATTTCGAAAGTTTTGAAGCTTAAGAGTCCTTAGACCCCTTAAAAAGTTTTTAAATATTTCGAAAGCTAGTTAATTACAATTTATCATCCCCACAAATCATTTATTGTAATTACACTTGAATACGACAGATGATATTTATCTACAGATTTTTATCTAGTTATATTTTATTTTCGATGAAATGATTGATTTATCGCATGGGAAAAAATAGAGTATCATTAAATAAATTTCCGATGTTATTGAATGAAAGTAGTGTTATGATCCTTCTAACACAGAGCGTTTTAATCTTTTCTTTTATTACACTGTAAACTTGAATCTCTACTAAAACTTCTATGCAACATTTGAATTATGGTAATAAAAAAATATATAAAGTTTTGTGTTTTGTTATTTATGTGTCAACCCTTTCCGATACGATTTAATGATGAAAAATTGTGCATGAAAGAAGCATATCTTTTTTCATAAAAAAGAAAACAACATGCTTCATTTTGTATTTCATACATTTCATACATTTTATTAACTAAAAGCATATCATTCATTTAAAAAAAGCTGCCACAATACGAAAAATTTCCCCGTTTTTATACTCTTTGATTTAACTTGAATTGGTTCATGTATTTAAGAATGGAAATTTGAAATCGATTTTTCACTCACTTCCTTATATGATAGAATTATAAAAATGATGCATACAGGCGTTTTTCTGATGACAATACAGTATTGTAATACTATTAGACCTTAATTATAAGTTAACAAATTAATTTAAAAGCATTTTCCCATTAGCCGGACTCAGAGGATAAATTGCCAAATATTCTTTATGGTACGACACTTCAGGTTACAACTATATGCGAGCTATGTACAATACACAACAACAATGGAGTTTATTATGCGCCAAACCACGCTTGCTAAAATATGGCAGGTGGCCGTAAAACAGTAACAATGAAATATTAAGAAGTAGAAAATAAAGCATAAAAAGGAGGAGAGTAATTATCAGTTAACAGTTTAATAATTAAATTATGATTATACGTTGAGAAAACAATTTAGAAATTCTATAGAAATAGTTTAAATAATGTTTTTTTTTTCTTTCCTGTTACCATATATTTAAAAAGAAACACATAAAAAAGTACTTATTTTTTCATAAATTCACTAGTTTGAGCTTTCTACAAAGCGTAAATCAAAGTGGTGAATTTTCCATAATTGGGGTCGAAATAAAATTAACGTATTGTAACGGAATTTTTTTAGAACAACAGGAATTTTAGTCATGAAATTATACGTGATTTTTAAGATGAAAGTTGAATGCTTATCAAAGACTGTTTTATTAAAAATATCTTATTTTTAGTTTTGTTATTTTATAAAAGTTTAGTTCAATTTCGAATTATGCAAATTTTGTGAAAGAGAAAACATTTTATGTAACATTAGCCGCAGAAATAATGTAGCAAGTCGTATTATTGTTTATCATGAAAACCTCATGAAAAGTTACTCTGCCATTTTACAGGAAGGTGTTAATTTAAACAAAATGGTACAGTCACGAAAAATTAAAATATGTCAAACATTTAGAAAAAAAATTACAAAAGTTAAGAGAAAGGTACAATATATTATATCCACTAAAAACCTATTATTTTATTCTTCTGTTTACTGCAATACCGCATTTAATGGGGCAGCAAAGACGGGCATTTGTTTTTTGGAATACAGTATAGCGTAAGTAAAAACTGCAAATTTTTCAGAAAAATGTACTGTAAATGTTTGCATCGAAATTGCCAGCATTTTACACTGTAAATGAACAGCAAAATAGATCTCAATTATTTTATTTTTAATAATTTTACACCAAAAATGCTTCCGTCATACAAATTATATTACAAGAATGTCTGTAAACATGCCAAATTTTACAGAAAAAGATGCTGGCACTTTGAGTGCATGAATTTACATTAAATTTGGAGGTAATTTTTATTGATTTCTTTTACAGTGTAGAAGATTTTTATATCGCATACCTTGAGATGAGAGGTTGTGCTTATTATGGGCTTTTGGGTTACGTAAATCACATATCATACATTTTTAAACTTACCTTGTAAACATGACCGAATATGTCTGGAACATATCAATTTATACTAAAAAATCTTTGTATTACATTCCTTGGGACCAGAAGTTTGGCAGATTATACATTTTTTCATAATATAGATATTTTCACAAATTCTTTAATTACTTTAAAAACATGATCGAAACATATAAAATCATTATATTACTCATTTATTTAATAATAAAAATATTTTGATCAAAAAACTCTGAATGAAAAAAAATGAAGATATGAATACGAACTAAGTTTCAGATCTAATTCGTTCTGAAACTTAGCTCTTTAGAGTGTAGCAATATTTATACAATCTGCACTGCAGGTGCTTCTTAACTGTAAAATTTATTATTGACATCTGATAAATTCTGCGTTATATAGAGAACTGCATTACATAGAATTGCGTTGTAAAGATCTTCTACGGTATACTGTTAAAACTCTGCATAAATCTATAAAGGTATTATGATCATATTATTGACTATATTATGGTGAAGATCAATTAAAATTACGATTAAGGGGGTCCGGGACACAATTTAAAATAATTTTTATTTATTGAGTTAAAATTCTGAATTTTTTTGCGATTGTTAACCTTATAATTTGTAAACAAAATCACATAATAAAATTTCTCATAATTGTTTAGAAAAATTTTTAAATTTAAAATTTGTTATAAAAGTGGGGTAAATTAAAATCGTTATAATTCGGAATATTATTTAGAGAATTTAAAATTTTTTAAATTTATTTAAGCATAAATATATAAGTTTTAATTTTGATTCAGCGTTTTTAAAAATATTAATTTATAAAAAAAAATTAAAATGTTTAACGAAAACATTTTTAGAAAAGTGGTGCAACTTTTATTAAAAATATCATATTTTGAAAAGAAAATATCTTTTTCAAATATGCTGAATCAAAAGTAAAGTAAAACAATTGAAAAAGATATGTTCCCAGTTTGAACCCGTTATCTTTAACGGTTCTTGAGTTATAAGAATTTAAATACGAGAAATGGTGAAAAAACCTATCACGAAGAAAAACGCATTTTTACAAGAAGTCATTTCCATGACAGCCATTACTTAAAAGCTAAATTTTGAAAACAAACCAAAACTAAAAAAATAATATTTTTTGTTCTAATTCAGATAGAAACATGATTTAAATGTCATTTTAAGCAGGACAAATAGATAAATTTTTAACGAAATAAAACATTTTTGCAAAAGTTGAAGATTTTTGTGTCCCGGACCCCCTTAAGTAGCCGAGATCTGAAACTTAGTCCTCTATACTGTTCAAAATTTGCAGGCATCTATCTAGCCATTCGACCGTTAAATAGGAAACGGTTACATAACAGCCATTTTTACTTTATTCTGACCATAATATAGTCCGTAATATGATTAGATGCGCTTCATAATATGGTCTAGCAACCATTATTTTTAAAAACGGTCGAATGACATGACAGATTGCTGCTGATGGTAATGTGAATTATATTATGGTGAAGATAATTAAAATTACGGCTAAGTAACCGATATCTAAAACTTAGTCCTTGAAAGGATGTACAGGGTGTTTCAAAAAGGTCTCCTCAACTTTGAAATGACATAACTGTGAAACAGTCAGAGACAGAAATGTGAAACAAGTGGTATGTTGGACTGACAGGTCTGGAATTTCTTATACTCCGTTTTGCAGAAATAGCTCCAATTTTGCCTAATAGGTGGCAGCACAATCGCATTAAGCTTTAAATAGTACTAAGAAGTACCGAAAGTTCATTATTGAGTCTGTTTCATTGCTGACTCGTGTAAGGGAGTTGTATCGAATTAGTTATCATACGGAAATTGAAGAATATATAATATCGTATTCCTTGAAATGATTCCGTGTTTTTATTGTACTGGAGTACCACCGATTAGGTCGAAGACTGACAATGACAAAGCGAAGTTTTAAAAAAACAGTGCTAAAAAAGGTCCTGACCAGAAAACAATTCGTAATATAGTCAAGAAGTTTGAACGAAAAGGCAGCGTGGCCGATGATTTAGCCTGAAATGTGGGATGCAGCTGACCGGTCATATGACACCTCAAAAAGTGGAAGCAGTCTAAGAAATTCTTAAACGTAGTATTCGGAAATCCATCAGACGAGCTGCTGCTGAAGCGTGATTCTCAAATACAACTAGGAACAGAATAACGCGAAATTGCCTGAAACTGTTTCACTATCACAAATACACAGCACTGCGACAAAGAGAAGACTTCGCAAATGAGTTACTCCAGATGATTGATGAGAGTAAAATTGATGTCGGCTGCGTATGGTTCACCTATGAGGCCCATTTTCATTTAGAGGAATTTGTGAATAAACAAAACTGGTGAATATGGGGACGCTGAAAACCTGTTTGTGTGTCTTGCAAAACCACTGCACTCTGTAAAAGTTATAGCTTGAACTGGACTGTCCAGTAAAGCGATCATTGGGTTCTTTTTCTAGAGCAACGATTAACCCATCCCGATATATTGAAATTTTGTAGCAATTTGTTGCCACATTTCAAGTCCTATAAGATGCAATATAGAATTCATGGTTTATGCAGGATGGGGCCCGACCCCACTGACTATTACAGTCTTTGAGTTTCTTGAGTAATACTTCAGTGAACGAGTCATTGCTCTCAATTATTCCAGAGTGACAGGCATTGGTATAGATTGGCCTCCATATTCCCCGGATCTCAATCTATTTGACTTCTTCTTGTGGAGCGGGGCTACTTGAAAGACACTGTTTACTCTAAGAATCGTCAAACGTTGGAACAGCTTGAACAATTTATCTGTGAGGCATGTGCATCTGTTTTAGTAGAGGCTTAGAGACATGGCAACGAGTGACTTTGAATTTTACCTTTTGGTTGCATCACGTTATTGCTAAGAAAAGTGACCATATCTAAACCATTGTAATGTAATTTGACCTTTGTTCACGAAGCATACTTTCAGAACCTATTTCAAAGACACTGCTCCGTGACTGTAGCGCCCTCTGATGTTCAATCTTGGAACTATTTATGCAAACCAGTGTATAACAAATTCCAGACCTGTCTGTCTAACATACCACTTCTTTCTGTCTCTCGCTGTTTCGTAGTTATGTCATTTCAAAGTTGGGGCGTCCTTACTGAAACACCCTGTATACAGTCTGTTTTTCTGAAACATGCGTATTTTCCGAATACATGAATGTACAAAGAAAGCAAAATATTATATACAACATATATAATAAACAATCATCAGTGCGATGTCAGTAAGGGATGTGGCCACCTTGTAATGTAAGGCAACTTTCAACACGAAGCGGTGTGGTATACTCAGAACAACATGATCCATTTGCTGATAAGGCACGTTGCCCCAATCCCCTTTTAATGCACGGATGAGGGTTTCCTTGTTTGTAGAGGAAATTATGGAGCAGCAATACGTCTCTCCAAGGCATGACATACATTTTCATAGAAATTGGTTCTAGAGAACGTACTGTCCGAGCTATGCGATGGATATATTCAGCGTCAAAACAATATTGTACAGCCTGTGGGTGATGACAAGTTGCGTTATCATACATGAAAAGGAACTTATCGCCAACAACACCTCGAAAAACGCCAGCATGTGGGAGCAGAACGTCTTCAATGTACCGTCGGCCAGTCATGGACCCTTGGTCAAGCACATAGAAATCTGCGCGACCATTAACCATGATGCCTGCCCACACCTTGATACTGGAATCGCATATCGATCTCGTTCCAGAATATTTTCGCGATAGTAAATACTGCCATACTCGCATAAATCAGTTTACGTCAACAATCAGACGATAGACTGAAACTACTCTGATCTGAGAAGAGATGGTAGACCAGCCGTCATCAGTCCAATTGCGATGCATACGGCACCATTGTAAACGAGCGCTATGGTGACGTCTCGAGAGTCTGACACACAACAGGTTTTCGGGCGTATAGTCCACCCTTTTTCAAACGTCTTGCAACAGCTTTCTGGTATATTTAAGTTCCTGTGGCAGGGAAAAGTTGATTTCGCAATTGACCAGCTGTGCTACGTCGGTTCCTTTTCGCAAAAATAACAATATGCCGATCTTCTTTGGACGGCGTACAGCTAGGACGACCTCCTCCCGCGCGCCTGCTGCACATTCCACTCAATCGAAATGCTGTCCATAACCTAGAAACAATACTGAGTGCGATATTAAATTCACAAGGAACATCTCTTATTTGGCACCCTTCTTACAGCCTTTCGATTATTCTTCCACTAGTAAAATCATCTCAATGATGCCCGGAAGATACGTTCAAAATTTTAGTGTTCTAACTTCAAAAATTCAATGTTCTAACTACAACTCATAACACGCGCCGACTGCCTGATATCTTTTGTCTGCTGTCGCGTGACCGATAAATGTGAAAAAAGTTTCACAAAACATCCTGCATTCATGCAAATTTACACACGTTGCTGTGGACCTATTTCTAACTTTAATCGCTGAAAATAAGAGCGGTCCTTAAGTTTTGTCCACCAGTTTATTTGACAAAAGTTTAAATGAAATATATATATATATATATCAGATTAAACATTGTTGTCGTTCACGTCTATTTTAATACCTATTTTATAAATTAATATTTTCAATCATTTTTTGCATTAAATGTATAAAATTTTATTTGCATAAAATTACAAAGCGAAATGAGCTCGCAAAATGGATACTTTTAACCTTACGCTAAAATCTTTTAATTTTTTTAAAGAAATTATTTAATGCAAAAAAGAAATACAATATTCTATAAATAGATCCTTGCAATGAATCTTTATAATGTATATAGACCCTCTTTTATTTTTGACGGAGAGATTATTTTCACTACGTGTAAGTAAAATGCGACGAAAAAAAATAACATTTATAACTTTCTTTATGACTTTCAGAAAGTTAATTTTCGAATCTAAACTTCATTACCATCAGCACGCGAATTTTTATTTCTAATGCAGATTTTGGACAGCTAAGCTTGAGAAATAAACGGCTGATGTATTAGATTATTTAATTAAAGATGCGTAAAAGCAGTAAACGGTTGAAAAGGTAGATTATTTAATTTAGATTAGATTATCATAATTTTTCTTTCGTAGAGAGATTTAGTTCTGAAAGTTCGTCACATGCTGTTTCTCCTTTTTCCTTTATACTCTATACCATTTTTTATTTTTGAAGCAGAGATTTTTTTTCACTGTGTGCAAAGTAAAATGCGGCGAAAAAATAACATTTTAACTATATTTATGACTTTCGGAAAATTATTTTTCGAATCTAAACTTTAATATCATCAGGACATGAATTTTTACTTTTAATGCAGATTTTGGTCAGCTAATCTGAAAAAATAAACGGCTGATATATTAGATTATTTATTTAAAGATACGTAAAATCAGTAAACGGTTGAAAAGCCAGATTGTTTAATTTTTTTTTTCATAATTTTTCTTTCGTAGAGAGTTTTAGTTCATGTTCTCTATAATCTATACCATGTTTATTTTTGACGCAGAGATTTTTTTTTTCACTACGTTTAGTAAAATGCGACGACAAAATACCATTTTAACTTCATTTATAACTTTCAGAAAGCTAATTTTCGAATCTAAACTTTCTTATCATCAGCATGCGAATTTTCATTTTTAATGCAGATTTTAAACAGCTAATTTGAAGAAATAAACTTCTAATGTATATGGTTATTTAATTAAAGATAAGTAAAAGCGTTAAACGATTGAAAAGCTAGATTATTTAATTAATTTTGTTTAATAATTTTTCTTTCGTAGAGAGATTTAGCTCACGGAAGTTCGTCACATGCTGTTTTTCCTTTTTTCTTTAGACACTTTTTTCTTCAAATGGTACATGTCGATATCTGAACATCTTCCTGTTTTCATTTAATTAATGTATTAATTTATCTCGCCTATTTTAAAATAATAGAGAAAAAACCTTTTCTGAAACATATTCATATTGTTAATATTGAATCAATATTTTTCGTATTGTTTTATAGCTTGGAAATATCCGCATGAAATATTTACCCAACATTGGCAAAAATATTCCACCATTTAACTGCCAATATTTCGAATGCAATTCCAAAATAACTGCAGTTATGGAGTTTCATTGTAAATATTTGCAATATAAAGCCAATATTTTACCAAAGTATTTCCTTGTAAGTATTTCTGATGAATACCGGCACAATATTGCAAAATATTAAAAACATTTTAACCAATATTTTTTCCCTGATGTTTTTATTCTTCATTTTATAATTTTTTATCTCTTCTGTAGCTGTCTTTTCGAACATAAAATAATACGGAAAGCCTTTTTATTTAAAAATTAAATCGAGTTTCCCTTTTCAATGCAAACTTTAAAAACCTCAGCTTAGGAAATAAATGGCTGTCATGATATATTACTTAATTAAAAATTATTTTTCGTAATCATATTTTTTTCGTAGACGGATTTAATGCACATAGTGTCAGTTTTTTATGCGCTTTTGCCATTGTTAGGAGTATTTGTCATTAGTTGAACATTTCTATCATTTTCTTAAAAATTCATTTTAATAATTTATTAGTTTATTTCGTCCAATATAAAATAATAAAGAAATAGTGGTTACCTGAAAAAAGATTATATTTAATATTTTATTATCCAGTAATCCTAGTTACAATACAATATTCGCCCAGTCTGTTTGCATACTCTATATTTTGCGCATTGTTGGCTTGACATATTGCTCAATATTGGTTTCTTAATATGATGCCATATTGCAGATATTCATCGCAGATATTCATTGCTAATGTTTCCAATGTGAATATTTCTACAACATGGAGTTCCATTAAAATTATTTTCAATAGTCAATATTGGCTTTATGTTTTAAGTTTTTCCACTAAATACAATATTAAGACCAAATATAATCAACATTTTTTACTAGGGTTGAACATTTTTGTTGCTTGTCATTTGATTAATTAATTCCCAAATGGGCAACCTCGATCATAAAATATTGGAAAAGACCATATGTTTTAAAAAGTAATCGACGTTTTTTAAATGCAGGATTCAAGAAACAAAATAAAAGCAGTAAACTGTTGACAAGTTAGCCTATTTAGTTCCCAATAATTTTGTCATCTTTTTTATCTGTAGCAGGATTTAGCTCATGACATGCTGTCAGTTTTCAGAAACGATCCCAATAGGTAGTATTTCATACGAAATCTACCTAAAAAAATAATCCGGTGTACGCCACGGACATGCAATTCTTCCTGTGGTACCTGAGGCACAATAGTTTGTAAATCGCTGAAAGTGGTCATAAGAATGTTAAAACTTTAACAAAATCTGGAGAGACTCCACTAGACTTTGTGAAATCTGGTGTTCGTGACACGAAATTATATATATACTTTTTTGACACATTGGATTCAAACTCTGGACTTCATATTTTATAACTGAAGACGTTACCTATCTGCTTGCTTACATCGTGGCAATATTTCTCTCCTATACTCTGACGCAATTCCTTGATGATTTTCTTTATAGAATGGGTTTGAAAGTAGTTAAAGATGCACTTCTCATAAATGCCGAATTCGTCGGTGGACTTGTACAAAATTCTATACGTCCGCTAATTCGCGACCGTCCGAGTTGATTTTCCTTTGTTTTAAACACCGTCGACTTTTTTTTAAACACTGATTATTGCACTGAAACAATTTAAATTCTAAATTAATCCCTTAATTCTCGCTCTCGTAAATATCACGGGCTGAGGTGTCGTTCGTTATTTCTCGTGCCAGTCACACTGTAAAAAAAAATCTGTAAAGTTACTAAAATATTTCTAGGAAACTGGGATTCCAGGAACTTTTTATGTAACGGCAACAAGAAAAATTCCTGTAACAGATGCTGTTACAGAAATTTTTGCTGTTGCCGTTACATAAAAAGTTCCTGGAATCCCAGTTTCCTAGAAAAATTTTAGTAACTTTACAAATTTTTTTTTACAGTGCATATTTCCGGGCTGGAGATTTAATTGCTGGAAAAATTTCTGAAACCCGAAAAATTTAACTGGCGTTTCCGTGTGAAGTCTTTGAATACTGCTGTTTCGATTTGTTTTTTGGCGCTGATTTTGACGTTGGACGTTGTATTGCATTTTTCGAAATATATCACACTCTTATAAATAACACTTATTAATAATCAAAATTGAATATATGGAACATTATTTCAAATATTATTTGTATAAAATTGTGTGATGATGATAAATAAAGATCTAAAATGCAAAAAATAAGGGTCTTATTCGTATTAATTTGTATGGTGTAAAACAAACATTAAGACACAGAATTCTCGCATGGTGGCTTTTCTACAAATGTGAATTTTTCCTATGACATCTTTTTTTTTTCGACTTAAAAAAAAAAAAAAAAAAACTGATTGCATATTTTATTTAGAAACCTTATAATTCTTCAATTTCTGTAATAAAACATTTAGGTACTTTTTTGATGGTTTTTCCAAATATTAAGCGACCCTTAAGGGGTTAAAGGCATAGAAAAGCGGGAATGGTATACCCCTTGGTATAGCCGAGGCTCTGAATACGTCGGACGACCACTGCAGCTTCGAGCTTATTAACAGGGTCCGATCAATATCTGAGTCCAGGGGAAGCACGGTATCATTTCGGGGGCCCCTTTCATTTGGAAAAGATTTCTTAATTCTTCATAATTTCTATTCTACAGAAAATCATCATTTTTGGGGGGGAATAAAATTTATAATATGTTTAATTTAAGGGTATGATTGGAAAACTTAATCTTTTTATATTCTACAGAAAAATCCTAATAAAAAGGCATTGTGAATTACTGTTTACAAACTAAGTTAAGTACCATTATTGTCTTTGTAAAGTCATAATGTTACGTCAGTTACACATGTAAGTGCCATTTTTTCTTTTGTATTATTCAGAAATTAATTAAACAAGTTATTGTTATAATTTGGCATTACTTACTGTTGTTGAGAACATTAAATCACTTTTTTTAACTGGATAGTTTTGATAATTTTTACACTTCAGTGAAGGAATAAAAAATGTTTGTCTATTTTATGTTACGTCAGTTACAGAATTTTGAATTGCAATTTTTGGGACTCAAAGAGAGATTGAAATAATCTGCAGGTATTAAGACCTTAGTAAGAAATATTTTAAATCATAAAAATTTGTTATAGCTTTATTAGTAAATTTTCTACATAGATTTGAAAACAAAATTTTATGATAAAATGTTACGTCAGTTACGGTGGATTTGCTCATACTTGATGACTCACAATTGATACTAATATTATTCCGTTAGAGGCTGAGCCGCGTTAACAAGTTTTTTATGCTATCTTTATACACTTCAGATATATTTAGTGCATATAAGTATGCTCAATTGCCCGGATGGTTTCTAACCAACACATCAGAATGTTATTTGGTTACTTATCAATTTTTTTTTCACATTTTATAAATTATCAATATTATTGCATTCACATTTACCGGTTAAATAAGTTTTCTGAAGTAGTTGATTACCTCGAGCATTAGATAAAGTTTCCTATCGAAAAAAATAAAAAATGCAATGTAAAAGAAAAAATCCCTGCCGGCTCGGGCCTACAGGCGGAGGTAGATTTCGAAGTTAAGTACTAAATTCACCAACAAAACTTAAATCAAGATTAGAGATAAACCCAGTTCCTTCACTAAGAATGAGATCTAGGGAGCTAAATATTTTGTGATAATTCTAATATACGCAAATACACACACGCATGTATATGGAATGGGTTTAAAAAGTCCTTCCGGCCAGTGCCGGGAGGAAGAGGTAGCTTTCATAATCCTTATTTTAAAAAAGCCAACTTATATCATGCAAACACACGAAGCTCAATTTAGTGGAAACCGAATATAGGAGATTCAATACTAATTTTTATCAATATAATGAATGAGAATTTCGCGAAATTAGTCAGCTTTATCCAAGCTGCTTTTCTTTAAAGTAACTTATATTTGGCTGCCAAATTCGGCAATTTCTTAAAGTGCCTGTCATTTTAAGACAACATGGTGGATGAGGCTAAGCAGTGAACTTGGTCGAGACCTTAGTAATTGCTGTGCACATGCTCACTCACATCGGAATAGGTTAATATATAGGAGTGCTGTCGCATGCAAAAAATCAGATTTTTCAAAATGTCACCCACAACAGAAATTGAAACTGCTATATCTGAGCCATTTTTTAAGGTAAAGACAAACAAAAAATGCTCCTGAATCCTTATATCGAGATCAAATACTTAAGAAAGAAACCTTTTTCAATTTCTAATTTTTTTGCACCTCACTTTAAATATATATATATTTTTTAATTTAATGGCCGCCATTTTGAAACAAGATGGCTGATGAATCTGGCCAGCGAACTTGGTCGAGGTGTTGATGTATACTATCCACATGCCTTCTTACATCGAAATAGGCGAATACGTGTGTTATCGCGTGACAAATACAAGATCGTTTCAAAATGTTAGCCATGCTAGAAATTCAAAGTGCTATAAATCAACCATTTTTTAAGATATCAACAAAAGAACAAATTTTCAGAAACAAAAACTACTCCGGAATCTTTGTATCAAGGCCAAACACATAAAAAAAATCTTTTTCATTTTCCAATTTTTTAATACCTCATTTTGAATTTTAAATTTAATTTTTTTTAAATGGCAACCCTTTTGAAACAAGATGGCGAATGAAGCTGGCCAACGAACTCGGTCGAGATATTGGTATGTACTATGTACAGACCAAGTTACATCCAAATAGGTTCATAAATACGCCTGTTATCGCGTGACAAAAATCAGGTCGTTTTAAAATGTCAGCCACAAGAGAAATTCAAAATGCTATTACTCAGCCATTTTTTTTTAGATATAGACGAAAGAAAAACTGTTCCGGAATCTTTGTATTAAGGTCAAACACATACAAAAAATATCTTTTTCATTTTCCAATTTTTTAGTATCTCATTTAATTTTTTTTATTTTTTTATTTTTTTAAATGGCCGCCATTTTGAAACAAGATGGCGGATGAAGCTGGCCAACGAACTCGGTCGAGATATTTGTAAGTACTATGTACACACCAAGGTACATCCAAGTCGGTTCATAAATACGCCTGTTATTACGTGAGAAAAATCAGGACGTTTCAAAATGTCAGCCACGCTAGAAATTCAAAATGCTATAACTCAGCCATTTCTTAAGATATAGACGAAACAAAAACTGCTCTCGAATCTTTTTATCAAGGTCAAACACATAATAAGAAAATATTTTTTCAATTTTCAATTTTTGGTACCACATTTCAAATTTAAATTTTTCTTAAAAATTTAAATGGCCGCCATTTTTAAACAAGATGGCGGGTGAAGCTGGCCAACGAACCCGGTCGAGACATTGGTATGTACTACGTATAAACGAAGTTACATCCAAATCGGTTCATAAATACGCCTTTTATCGCGTGACAAAATTCAGGACGTTTCAAAATATCAGCCACGCTAGAAATTCAAAATGCTATAACTCAGCCATTTTTTAAGATATAGGCGAAACAAAAACTGCTCCGAAATCTTTGTATAAAGGTCAAATACATAAGAAAAGAATATTTTTCCATTTTCAATTTTTTGGTACCACATTTCAAATTTTAAATTTTTAAAAAACTTTTAAATGGCCGCCATTTTGAAACAAAATGGCGGATGAAGCTGGCCAACGAACTCGGTCGAGAGACTGGTATGTACTAAGTACACACCGAATTACATCCAAATCGGTTCATAAATACGCCTTTTATCGCGTGACAAAATTCAGGACGTTTCAAAATGTCAGCCGCGCTAGAAATTCAAAATGCTATAACTCAGCCATTTTTTAAGATATAGACGAAACAAAAACTGCTTCGGAATCTTTGTATAAAGATCAAATACATAAGAAAAAAATATTTTTCCATTTTTAATTTTTTGGTACCACATTTCGAGTTTTAAATTTTTTTAAAAATTTTAAATGGCCGCCATTTTGAAACAAAACGGCGGATGAAGCTGGCCAACGAACTCGGTCGAGACATTGGTATGTACTATGTACACACTGAATTACATCGAAATCGGTTCATAATTACGGGAGTTACAGTGTGACATACGTCAGATATATATATATATATATATATATATATATATCAATTTTGAACGGAGGGTGGTTTCGCGGTCTGGGGGTCATGATCGATGAAAATATACCAAAGTTTTTTGAAATCGCTTTCCTCCGAACGGCTGCAATAGGTAGCTTTTTTGTAAAGAAAGCTACCTAAAATGGCTAAAACAAATTCAGAGAACCTCAAAGTGTTAAAATATGTTAATATTTCCATAGTCGGGTTTTTATCATGTTTTAACACGTTTCTTCAAACTCACATGACGTAACATATTCACCTGCTGAGGTCCATTATATTTCCAATATGACGTAATGTATATATTTTTTTAATTCGTCAAACTATTTATTTCATTTTGGGTTTTCATGCTGAAATCTTGCTCTAGAAAACTTATGACGTAATATTCAATTGTTTTCAATTCGTCAAACTATTTATTTAATTTTTTTTTTTCATGTGAAAATCTTGCAATAGTAAAGCAATTGTTGTGGTGAGAATTTTATAGTTTTTTTTATTGTTGGGAACTGCTATAAAGAAAAACTTTTATTTTTTCCTGTCATTGTTGTGTAAGAGCTGGTTTTATCAGAATCTTGTTAAGACGGTATTCAAAATTTTTAACCCTCCCCAATTCCATTCCCTTGGGCCGATTTTGCCCATTTTCAATCCCCGCCGAGATATTAGCCATCTCAAAGTTGTTGGCGAGTTTGAAGACGATCCGTGCATAATTGCGACTTTTATCGTGCGGACAAAATTTAGTACATACATACATACATACATATATATATATATATAAACTTTTTAGGTGGGGGTGGTTTTGTGTTCCTGGGGTCATATAATGAAAAGTTATGAAAGAATTTTTTAAAAGTCGCACCATGGTAACGACTGTAATAGGTAGTATTTCTTACGAAATCTACCTAATAGTATTTCTTACGAAATCTACCTAAAAGAGCAAGGAAATTAGGTGACCCATTTCCCAGTTATTTGGAAGCCCTCTTAAATTTTATAGGGGAAGCACGTTCTTCACTTAATTTTTTTTATAATCAGGACCTGCTTATTACTATTCGTCACAAATTAAAATATGTTTCTCAGTGCAATAAACAATAGCTACTAAAAATTGTTTGTTTGCACGACATTTTCTAGTTTTAATTTCAGACGTAAAGTAACTTAAATAGTAAGCCTTTCTATTTAAAAGGATGTTTCATGATCTCTGAACAGAATTTTGTGACCGTACCTTGCTCTAGTGTAACGAGAGCAATATAATGGAATGATATTATGTTTTAATGAGCAAAAGATATAAATAAAATGTAATTTTACTATTTGATATATTATATGTAAATCTAAAGCAAACATTGTTTTTAAAGAAAATCCCTGCCGGCTCGACCTACAGGCACACGTTGATTTCGAAGTTAAGTGCTAATTTCAACAACAAAAACTAAATATTGATTAGAGATAACACTTTTACAATTTTATCTGGCCGCTTTCGACGAGCTTTGTTTCATTTTTATATAAGAGCTGGTTTTATTTAATCATGTTAAGGCGGTATTAAAAAGATACTTTTCCATGCTCAACAACTCGAAATTTTCTGGCACATTTTCAGATTCATTTTTAAAAGTAAAAACATGAAACATGCTGACGTGATTTTTTGTATAAGGGAGCTGTGTTTTTAGTTTTCGTTCAATTTACTAAAACTTACAAACAATTATTTTCTTAGTAGGACAATATTTTTCGTTTCCGACACAATCGCTTCTGGAAATTTGGTTCAAAATGCCCACTTTGACATCATTTTTTGAAATATATTCTGCCTCTATCAAAAAATTATCAAATTACGGTACATTATATAGTTTCTGAATAAGAGAATCTACCAATTGGATGCGTTTGAGAGCAAAACGGAATTTAAAAATGAGTCAGAAAATAAGCCGCTTAAATTAGAATACATCCTTAATACGCCGATTTTTTCTTCAACCGCTTTGTATTTTTAATTTGTTTAAGCTGTAAGAATTGGTCCTATCAGAAACATGTCAATATAAATGTTGTATACAATATTGAGAAGATACGTATAATAAATTCATGCGGATTTTATATCTTGTGAATTGACGAAGTTATGGATTTTTTTTCATCTGCAACCCCAATTTTTGTTTTCGTCTTTATTTTTTGCGGTACGAATTGGTCATATCAAAAACTTGTCAATATAAAAGTTGTAGATAATATTAAGAAGATTTATAATAAATTTAATTGGATTTGATATCTTGAGAATTGAAGAAGTTATGAATTGTTTTCTCCCTAAAACCCAATTTTTGCGTCCTTTGAGCTCATTTTTAATTTTATGAAAAATCTGTGATGGAAAAATTTTTGTCCCTATTTTTAGAAGTAATAAAAACTTTAAACTGATTTGATATGTACAAAAATGAAGAAGTTATTGGGGTTTTTTTTGGTTTTCACAAAACCCTTCCCTATTTCCACCCCTTTGGTCCGATTTTGCCCATTAACGAACTTGACCGAGATTTTATGCCGCTTGATTTTATATATAAGTTTGGAAGAGATTTGTGCAGAATTATAGAAGTTATAAGAAAGCGATACATACATATATATATATATATATATATATACATATAAATTTTTTTACTTATGGTGGTTTTGGATTCTAGGAGTCATGATCGGTGAAGATGTGCAAAAATGTTTCAGAAATTCGAACATAGGAGAGAATGTAATAGGTAGTATTTCATACGAAATCTACCTAATATAATAATAATAATAATAAACTGTTAAAAAAGAACTTATTTAATTGTATCAAAATGCATTGCAAAAGAATACGTACAAAAGGTTTAAATTTTGAAATTTAAATATTAGAACTCGTTCTAATATTTAAAGGTGTTAAACTTTTGTTGATGCTGTCTGAAATGTGCTCGCTGGCGTTTTTCCTCTATCTTTAAAAATTATTAATAATTAGTTTTGCAAATTATTAAAAGCATTATAAAAATTATTATACCGTTGAGAAATTGTTATTGAGCAGTGTAAGTTCTTTAAACAAAGTAGACTAAACTAATGTATTAAACTAAGTAAAAATTGTTCTTGATTAGGTTTTGGGGTATATTACCTAACAGCTGGCGCTGATATTCTTCATTTTTCCCGATTTTTACAATAGTTCTATGCCAAGAACCAATACACAAATGTCCATCAAACTTCAGATTCAGTTAGACATTGACATAAGTTGTTGCTGGTTATGTTTTAGTGTAAATCGCCCAACAGGTGGCGCTGCTATGCTGTATTTTTCAAGATTTAGACAATTTTAACGATCAAGAACGAATGCACGGGACTTCAGTAAATTTCATATTCGGCTAGATCTTGACATAAGATCTTGCTGATTAGGTTTTTGTGTAAATCATATAACAGGTGGCTCTGCTATGCTTTATTTTTCACGATTTTTGCGATAGCTATCTCTTAAAAAACAATTGCACAGAATTTAATCAATTTTCATGTTCTGTTACACTTTCACATAAAAATATCCTTATTAGACCTGGGTGTTTACTGTCCAACGCGTGTCGCTTTTATGCCCTTTGGATTGGGAATTTTGGTTTTAGACACCTAACAGGTAGCGTGCCGAAATTTAACGATTTGTTTGAAAAATACGAGGCTTATATCTCCTTTTTAAATGCACTCAATTCAACGAACCTTTAGAATCTTCATGATTGGCATAGATTGTCATTTAATTTTGGCAGTGTGATAGCGAATTCTGAAGTATTAAGGCTCCGCTGCACTGAAACTCCCCGATCGCGAAATCCCATGTTAGCCTATGAGTGAATGTTCAAGCGCGATTACTCAGTACCTAATGTAATTATTAAAATACCATTTTCACCATCAGAAAGTAGACGTCATACGCTGATGATGTGCGTTTTTAAAAATTATCTCCGTAAATTTAAGTACATAAAAAATTCCTATAAACTTTCAAATTTCCATTTGATTAAATTTTATCCTCTTCTTAAAAATACTTAAAATTTACGTAGAGAATTTTTAAAAACACACATTATCGGCTTCTAACGTCTACTTTCTGATGGTGTAAACGGTATTTTAATTATTACACTAGGTAATGAGTCATCGAGCTTGAAATTTTTCCCATAGGTTAACATGTGATTTCGAATTCTGGGAGTTTTAGTGCAGCGGCTCCTTAACACGTGAGATGGAAGAAGGTTTTTGGATTGGCACATCCGATTAGTTTTTAAAATGTAAAGTACATATTTTATAGGCAATGAAAATTTTATTATGTTCTGAAATTGGAGAGTTTAATTACGTTTCTGCAATACTAGCTTAAACGTTTCCAGGATCGTCCCAGGTTAATGAAAATAAAAAATTTGCTTGTATGCATTATTTTATTTTATTGGATTTTTATATCCCTGAAATATAGCATAGTTTCTGCAAGTTTAATTGTTTTTAAAATTAAATTAATGTTTCTCCAGTCTTTCAAAGTTGTTTTAGTTGAGAATTAATTTGATAAAGTTTTATAATAGAAGAACAAAATTGGCATTTTAAATACCATATGCATCCTAAGGCATTTTTGAACTCATTTAAAATGCATTTGAGATTACAAAACCTCCATAATGAACATGATATCTTGAATTTTCATGTGACTGCCGCCTGTTGTTTAAATCGCTGTTATCAGTTTTGAAGATAACTCCTATTGCGGTTGCGTAATATTGATTCAAATATTGCAAGATGTCATTACTGCAATTGTTTTGAAAGTTATTTTGATAAAAATTTTAATTAGAAAATATGTTTCAACTGATCTATTTTGTTAGTAACATGTTTTTCTCCTATAGTGAAATCTCAAGTAACTTTCGCAACAATATAAGCAGAAATGGAAATAAAAAAATTTAACAACCGATCTTGACACTTTTTTAAGTATAAATAGAAAACTAAAATGAAGCGTCACACATACATTATGAAACACTTTCCACCATTTGTAAAATTTCTATATTTTGCTGCATAGAAACAAATTCACTTGAAGACGATGTTTTAATCTAAAAGAGAACAATTTATTTATAGAATATTGGATAATCAAGTGCACTAGTAAAAATTTGTATCAGAAAAATGCACCAAAAATTCAATATAATAAGCAGGACACTAAATTAGCAATCCTTGAAGCACAATATCTAAAGTTTCAAGAAGTTAGTTATCAACAACTCTAAATGTACGTAAAATATTAAATACTGCTGGAGTCTCTCTATTATCGTGAGAATACGAATTCACAAACTGTCGAGTATTCCTATTTATGCATTTGTTTTATTGATAAATATGTGTAGCTTCTTCAAACTTAATCTCAAATAGTCTTATTAAATCGATTTTTTCGGAGTGTAAAGTCATGATTTGTGGATTTTTAAAATAGCTATTTGCAACTGTTTTATCACCACCGTCGTTGATTCACAGAGATCTTGGCAAACGCGACGTATAATTAACCGCAAATACCTGTAAAACACTATTTATAGCAAAAATAGTCTAGATGTTGGGAATATTTTGCTTTAGTGTCAGTAATAAATTTAACTAAATTTTAAAACGTGCAATATCGTTAATAAACATTAAATAAAATAATTATTCCTAATTTCTATTGAATGTATCAGCAATTCCTTCGCCGCTGATGTTTAGAATAGTCTTAGAGTGCATTACGCTTTCACAACGAGACTGAACAATATTTTTAGATATCGTATGTGCACATGATACACTGTTAAAAAAATGTATACTTGGTTGAACCAATTTTTTTGTGCTGCAATATCTGCAACCATAAGATCGTTAAATCTCGTTCCAACATTTGGAAACTCGGGTTGAATCATAGTTCAAAATCTTGGTATTGGGTGAATGCGAAAGTTCTATCCACTTTTTAGAAAAAATAGAAAGGTGGAGAACACAAAAAGTTAAGCACCTGTCAATTCGCGCATACATTATCGTTATGTACGACCTCTTGCCATATGTCTGACAGTAAGGTAATCCTACGCCGATAAAACTCCTCCGTTTTATAATTAAAATACTGTTGTAAAGCCGGTTTTACAGTCGCTACGTCATTGAACTTTCAGTGAGGAAAGGCGTTGTGTAATTATAAAAAAAGGTGATAAATCGAAGTTGCAAGGTCGGGGCTATACACCGGCTGAGGTAAAAGTTCCCAACTAAGGCCCAGTAATTTTTGCCGAATCCTTAAAGCAACATGAAGCCTGACTTTATCGTGCTGAAAGAGAATCCCTCTGCGATTGATGAATGCTGTCAGCTTAGATGGGAGTTTTGCTTACAGTTTGTCCAATTTTTGGCAGTAGAGGTCTGCCTTGATCATTTGGTTTGGTGCGAGGACCTCCTAGTTCCTAGTTGGCTATTCCCCTGGCATTAAACCATACTCAGCAAAACATTTTTGGAATGGAGCCCTCCTGTTTAGGTGGATGGAGTACCCTCTACAATATCGGCACATGGTCCTTTGATGCTTCACATTACGGTACAGTACCCATTTCTCATAACCCGTTACAATTCGATTCAAAAATGGTTCCCTACTGTTACAGGAAAGCAAAGAAACAGAAGTGCTGATTCTCTCTTCTTGTTGCCTTAAGCTGGTGTGGTACCCACTGATCGAATTTGGTGATGAAGCCAAGAGCATGCATCCGTCTTTTGACTGTTGTTCTGTGTATTGAAAACGTTTTCGCTAATTATGCGACTGTTGGATGGGGGGAATTTGCTATGGCTGTATCCAGAACCTCGTCAGAAACCACTGATGGGCGTCCAAAACGGGCATGATCTTTAAAGCTCAATTCTCCATCCCGGAATTTCCTAAACCAACAGCAACAGGTGCAATCGTCCACGGCATCTACCCCATACACATGACAAATGCTGCGACAAGCTCCGGCATAAAGATTCCTCATTTTTTATTTTCTCTATTTTTATCCAAGCACCACCTGCTGGGCAATTATTTCTTAATCATCTTTTCATCGTAGAAGTAGGACAATTTTTTTGGAGGCAGGATGATTAGACAAATCGTCATTAAATTTGATATATCAATTCATTGTGTCCTCGTTTATTATTGATTTTACTGATCGACGGTTCTAAGATAAATTTATAAGAAAGCAGCAACATATGTCCAATAATATTTCATTGGTAGAGAGAATATCAGACTAAACCGAAGTTATTATATAAGGCGTAATATGTAGTTTGCCATTATCCCCAAATCAAAAAGTTAAGAGTTTTTTAAATAATACTCTTTCACAAATGAACTGAGTGACTGAGTCAAAACTGAACCCCACATTTTTTAATGTAGGCTACCGTAGTTTGGACAAAAGCTTCTGTTATGTATATACTCAACGGAATACCAGAGCATTTGTCTAGAGAGAATTTCAAATAACATTGGTAACCATCACTTCGATGGTCTAAAATTTAGAACTTTTTTTTAAATGCAAATTTTTCACACAAATGTATTTACACTAATTTCTCTCTATTCTAAAAAAAAGTAACTACCGCTGTCACCGCCGCCGCCGCCGCCGCCGCCGGTTGTGAATTTTTTATGACCGGAGGTCTTTCTTTGTTAATATTAAAAAAACTGTTGCATACAAAAATATGAAAATCGGTAGTATTATAGAAAAATGTTTGATAAACACGCTGAAGCAGACAGTTTTCAAATCGAAGAATTATTTTAAGAGATATTTAATGCCAAAGTTGGACAAAATCGTTCCATTAAAAAAGTTTTATAGGAGCAAAAACTGTACATAGGAATTTAATCATTTTTAGATCATTTTATGCGTCAGAATTTCCCGGTGTGCAGATTGCAGTTAGTTTTTTAATTTGAATAATTTTTCGAGGTTTTATTTCTATTTTAAATTCAAATTTTCAGCATTTCGAGAGATATTTTTTACAAATTTTAGAAAATTGTATTAATTTAAACTGTTGCCAACTGTATAAAAAGCGCAACCAATAATGTTTGCTTCAAATTAAAAATTTATTGTACACGTGACTATTATAAACAAAAAATATAAAAAGCAGGAACTCATTGAAAATTACGTCATAAAAACTAAGTTACACGTGAATTTTAAATGAGAAAGAATATTGTAAAATAATAAATTCAGTAACATGCGTTAGAAGTCCTAAATAGGAGAATTTACGTCATATTACACTTATTACGTAAAATGAACAAAAAATAATATTGCAAAACAGTTTTAATTTAAAAATTGCGCGAGACATTTACTTGACATTTTAAGATGATCATAATATTTCATTTCTAACAAAAGTATTTTGACGTGAATATTAAAAAGAGAAAAAAAGTTTGGTGAAAATTACGTCAGATTATAATTGTCAGATTCAAATTATAATTCAATCTTCCGAAATCTTTTTAAAGGCGGTCAAATTAGCGTGCTGTTAGAGTCTGCGGAGTCTGAACGGGGGTTGACGAGCGTAGCTCGTAGGGGGCAGAGCCCCCTAGTATTATCTATAATAATAAAGAAAGAAGTTTGTGTGTGAGTGAGTGAGTGTGTCGACGGTGTTCTGAAGAGACCACTGCACGTAGAGCTACAAAATTTGGGGAAAAGGTACGTCTATATATGAGGTTTTGCACCTCGAAGCCCGATTTTCGATTTTTTGATTAAATTTTTTTTATTTAATTTTTTATGCGATTTTTAACACTTTTTTAAGTTTCGAGGCGATTTTTCCATATAAGTGAGAAGAATATGGTTTCTTTCTTTTAACCCAATATAGTACATTTTGTTCTCTTTTCAAAAAAGTTTATTCGGAATTCGTGCAGCGATTTTTGAATTTTTAGTGAAATTTTTATGCAATTATTGAACAGCATTTAATGTATTTCCATTACTATAAGGAGGTTACCGTAGAGGGACACAGTTCTGTCGCCAAATGCCGCCACGTTTGTCGCCCACTTGCGGTATTTCGCCAAATTTGGCGACCAAAATGAGTCGCCAAAAGTGACGCCAACTTGGCGATATCTCTAATATTTCGCCAAATTCCCATAGAATTCCATTGTAAACCAATGTGGGTTACCTGCTTACAGAAAATCAACAAATTGAGATATTGTAATGCAACAAAAACTAATATTAACTTAAGGGATTATATTAATTCGATTTTTCCACATTAGGAAAAAGAGTACGGTTTCTTTCTTTTAACCCAATATAGTAAATTTTGTTCTCTTTTCAAAAAATGTATCCGGAATTCGTACAGCGATTTTTGAATTTTTAGCGAATTTTTTATGCGATTATTGAACAGCATGTAATGCATCTCTATACCTATAAGGGGGGAGGGGTTAACGTAGGGGGGATCCAGTTCTGTTGCCAAATAACGCCAAGTTTGTCGCCAACTTGGCCATATATCGCCAAATTTGGCGACCAAAATTAGTCGCCAACTTGGCGATATCTCTAATATTTCGCCAAATTCCCATAGACTTCCACTGTATAACAATAGGGTTTACTTGCTTACAGAAAATCATCAAATTGAGATATTTTAATGCAACAAAAACTAATATTAACTTAAGGGATTATATTAATTATATTTAAGGGAGTCCAAGTAAATTAATTACAAATAAAAGTAACATGATCTAATGCTTAGTAGGATTTCCAAAACATAAATTTTAAGAGAGCCCACAGGTTAAAGGAATTAGATTTGAAACTTTTATCCAATTATAGTAAATTTTGACTTTAGTGATTTTTGAACTTTTTGTGATTTTTAATGCGATTTTTACGTTTCTTCGCGATCTGCTGCAATTTTTTGACATTCCATTTTTGACCTAAAGTACATTCTGCCCTCATTTCAATAAAGTTTATTCGGATTTCGTATAGCGATTTTCGAATTTTTCGGGAATTTTGTATGTGATTTTTAGTGTATTTTAGCGATTTGCTACTATTTTTCCACATTAGTTAAAGGAATCAACTTGCAATCTTCGAACACAATATATAATTTTTTCTCTCTTTTCAAAATTTGAGAAGCGATTTAAAATTTTTTCGCGATATCTTATTGGGATTTTCAGAGCTTTTTCGTAATTCCTGCTGTTTTTTGACGTACCCGGGCAACGCCGGGCAAGTTCGCTAGTACATATAATAAAGTAAAAAAATTTAATTTTTTCCGTTGATGTATTATCTAATGACGACACGAGAGCTGATGCGAGCGGCAGCATTTCGAAAACAAAATCATGCTGTGTTAAACTAATTTTTTGTGCTACAGTAGCTGCAACCATAATGTAGTTAAATCTCGTTCCAGCACTTGTAGTTCAGGTTGAACCAAAGCTCCAGATATTGGAGCTCACCATCTTCCTGTTACAGCTACTTTATTACCAAAATATTGTTCAATCCACAATAAAATTTTAAAAATTGTACTGATACATGGACAACACTGTCAAATCCGAACCAACCGTTGTGTAGTCGAATTGTTTTTGGTGTCTTTATGTCGTAAAAACTTTTTATTTATTAAGTAGAAAAAAAAAGATTTACCGAAAGGTGACTTATTGTTTCATACAATTAATATGTAAAATAATGAAACGTGTGCATAAAAATTTATTATGTTATAAGAGGATACTTAACACTTGATACTGAATGTCTGTATTACTTAAAAAAATAAGTTTTGTTATTTGGAATATTTTCGTTGGCTTCTTCCATAAAGCGTCCCCATTTTAAATTTGCCTTTTTTTTTAAACAGAGCATCATCGACTGTGCAATTATTTCTTAATCATATTTTCATTGTAGGAGTAGGATAATTTTTTAGAGGCAGAGCGATTAGACAAATCGTCATTAAATTTTATATATTATTTCATAATAAAATTTGATTAGCAGATAGAATTTCACAATAAATCAAAGTAATTATATGGGCGTAATATGTGGCCTGCCATCATCCCCAAGTCAAAAAGTTAAAAGTCGCAGTTGTGAAAATAATACTCTTTCACAAATGAACTTAGTAATTAACCCCAGGTTATGTAATGTAGGTTGCTGTAGTTTGGACAAAAGCTCAACGAAATACAGAGTAATTATCTAGAGAGAGTTCTGGATTTAAGGGGGCAGTTTATCTTATTTTTTAGGCAATTTTGTTTATTTTTTAAAATATGGTTCAAATGGTAAACTCAATGATAAATTTCAATGTAAAAAAAAGAACCAGTGAATTTTGAAAAATAATTTAACTGCATATTTAATTAAAATTTTAAAAAAGTTTTAAAAAAAATTGTATTTTTAAAAAATTTTCTACTTTTTTAAATATTAATATTTTTGCCCGATGTTTTTTTTAAGATTTTCAAATGTGTATTAAACAAGACTGCGTATGGATTTTTAGATACATCCAATATTACATTTAATATATTTTTTTACTGATACATATACACTGGTGAAAACAATTAAAGGGACAAATGTTTTTTTTGCAATTAAAAAAAAAACTAACAAAGCAAATAAAACCAAACTTGGCCAAAATATCATTCGATATAAGACTAATGTATGGGAAAACAAAAATGGGCACAACCTGCACCCTAAATAAGGTAACTGATCACGTGACCAGTACAGCAGCTGACCGACACCCTGTCAGTCAGAGACAAACATATATAATAGAGTGTATAATCGTCTGTAACAACTACACAACTCTCGCATCGGCGTTTCATACTGCTTACCAGGGTCCTTATCAATTTCTATGGCAACTTCACCCACTTTTGCACCAAGGCACCCTTGAGATCATCGATGGTCCTTGGAGCTGGTCTTCGAGGCGTTATCGTCCATAAAAACGAAATTTGGTCCATATCCTCCGCGGAAAAGTCTCAAAGAGGGTACAAGAATCTCGTCCCTATACCGCTGACCTGTCAGAGTACCTCTATCAAACACATTATGGTCGGTACGCTCGTCTACCTTGATGCCTGCCAGACCATCAGACCACCTCTAGCATAAGGATCATTTTCGACAATGTTAGAAGGCCGATATCGACTCTCGAATTCTCTCCAGACGAGAAAACGTCTCGAGTCGCTGTCCAGACTGAATCGCGACTCATCACTGTACAGAACCGCCCCAAACTATCCTCTGTCCAAGACAGGTGTTCTCGGTACCATACTAGACGGGACTTTTTGTGGTTCACAGCCAAAGGGATGCAGACTACAGGGCACCTGGCATACAGGCCACCTGCATTAAGTCTCTGGGTGACTGTTTTCCGTAAAATGGATGTTCCTGTAGCATTATACAGGAGACGAGACTGTTGTTTCGCTGTCGCGGACCTATCCCTTTTGGTTAAAAGTCTCAAATAATGGTCTTCAGCGGGCGTTGTTGCCCTTTTTAGGCCTTGACCAGGTCTGGGGATCACTGTTTTGGTCTCTGTGAACTGTTTCCGCAGAGTAGACACCACATTTCACGGAACACCGAAGTCCTTAGAACAGGTAGCCTGTAATTGGCCGGCCTCGAATCTTCCAACAATTTGCCATCTTGTGGCATCATCTGGACGATGTCGACTAGCCATACTAACGATGGGTAAGCAAAGAAATTTAAAAAACAAGGATTGAGTTATGCTACGATGCTTCAAAACGCCCTTCCGCTACAAGCTTCGGCGGTCAAATGAGGCACCTCTGCACAAACGCGATCACAGCGCCACTTTCTTATGACCACACATACCACTTGCATGGCAGGTGTGTCCGCGACGAGCTTAACTATAATCTGATACCTTACTTGCGTATAGGGAAAACTTATTTTGTTTTGTTTTTTTAAAAAAACCGTTTGTCCCTTTAATTGTTTTCACCAGTGTATATAGTAAAAAGCTATGGAATCTAACCCATCTTCATATACTTTTATTTTTTTAAAAAAATAACAAAAATCCCGAAGGCTTATTCCATACTTACATTTATCACATATATAATAAAGAACATACACAAAAAAAGTTTAAATCTTTATCTCAAACACAAAGAAAAGCCTTAGCATTTTTAAAACAGGAAAGTGACGAAAATATGAACATGGGAAAAAGCCATCTAAAGTTTTAAGTTGTACTGGAAGTTGCGCTAGATGTATTAACAAAATTCACAGTATCTCGCGATATAATTGCCGTATGGGTAAAAATGAGGTGTCAAAATATTCACAATTAAACAAGCTTTCATTTAATACTTAAAAAAAATCGACATTTTACCCAATTTTAGAGTAAACTGTCCCCTTGGTAACACCACTTTAAAGACAATAAATTTAGATAAAATACACAGAACTTTAAAAAGTTCAATGCTTTACTTAAAAAAAAAATAATATAGATGTTACAAGTTAACTCTTAACTGGAAACGTGCCGTCTGTGAGACGGTTGCGTTTACATATCTGCCCTTAATATTTTCTCTCTCCGACATTCAAAACGTATTTTTACGCTGTTATATTAAAAAATTGGTCATGTTAATGCATTACTATTAAAGATTAAATGTTTAAGTTCACTATTTGGTAAATTATTAAGTGTTCTTTTGTGCACGGAATTTTCAGGTTTCCGGTTAAGGGTTAAAAAATATACATTTTATTTAAAATTTCTTAGTACTTTCGGCCTGCATTTCTCGCGGCCTATTACCGCCTTTAAGCATAACAGTGAGCATTTTAAAGTTCATGGTGTATATTTTGGGATTGAATCAAGGTGGAATATTGCATTTCGTTTTATGATTTTATTCCCAACGTACTGGATACCGAATTAAAGAAAATGGAATGCAGAAAAATTAAAAGAAAGAATTAATTTTTAATAATAAATTAATAATAAAAATATTCTCTGACGAAAGCGGAGGGAATTGCAGGCCAAAAGTACTAAGAAATTTCAAGTAAAAAATATATTTTTTAAGTTGTAACATCACTGTAAAAAAACGGACTAAAATACGGAAATACTACTGGCAATCTAGACGCCAGTACTATTTCGTTAATAATAATAATAATTAAAAAAAAAAACGGACATTTCCTGCAATTTACCGGGAAAAGTTCCGTTAAAATACGGAAATAGTACTGGCGTCTAGATTGCCAGTAGTATTTCCGTATCTTACTCCGCTTTTTTTTCAGTGATCTAAATTATTATGGGGTGAGACTCTATACATGAATCACATCTCACTTTTAGGACGAGCACTGACATTTATTGAGACGAACACACAAACAAAAATACAGATAAAAACACTCTTCTCGTTCTTTAATTAGCTTAAAAGCTATAATTCAGGCTTCATTTATAAACGTCGTAATATTTCCAGCATTTCTACACGTCGTTTAAACCTTCCATTTTGTAGCGTCGAAAGTGTTCTGATTTTTTTACAAAATCAATATCGGCGAACTTTTCCTCGTTCCATTACTTCCAACGCGTTTTTACTTCACACAGCTTCGTTGGTTTACGTTCCCTTTTTTAATCTCGAAGCAGAAACACGGAGTTGGAGACATTCGGTCTAATGCAGGTGTTCCTACGAAATTCCCACAAGCGGTGTCCTGACATCTGGAGCTGCCGCAGGTTCGAATCCCACTTCTGACACCACTTTATAGGGTGAGACTCTATACATGAATCACAACTCACTTTTAGGACGAGCACTGACATTTATTGAGACAGATAAAATACAGATAAAGACAAAAATACAGATAAAAACACTTTTCTCGTTCTTTAATTAGCTTCAAAGCTATAATTCTGGCTTCATTTATAAACGTCGTAATATTTCCAGCATTGCTACACGTCGTTTAAACCTTCCGTTTTGTAGCGTCGAAAGTATTCTGATTCTTTTACAAAATCAATATTTATTATCCCTATAATAAAGTACAAAATCGTATTTTTTACCGTTGATGTATTAAAAAATGGCGCCACGAGAGCTAATAAGCGGCAGCATTTCAAAAAAAAAAAAAAAAAAATTCTACAGAGTATTTAATTGTACAATGATATAGCTGCTTTTTTTATTGCTGACTTCCTTAAGGTAACGTTTTTTTGGTCACAAAATAAGCTGGGAGAAAGAAATAGCATACCGTACCGGGGGTTAAAAAGAGTGTGAAGCGGTGGAACCGATACCTCATTGCAGACTTGACCTAACAATAAATCAGAAATATATTTTTTTTTTAGTCCAGAAGCTAGTGCAATACGCAGATAGTTGTTTAAAATATATATATTTTTGTCGAGTGATATCAATTGAAATTAAAATGTAAGTTTTGAATCATAAATTTCATTACTTAAAAATTCGCAGAACAGCGAGATATTAAAAATTTCCGATAATCCTGTGGATTTCTCTATGCAAATATATGACATTTAATTTTCCAAAATATCCGAGTTGATTGATTGAAAATTAGTAGAGCTAGAACGCTAAGCACCCATTTTAAAAATACAGTTATTTATGAGAAAAACGAGTTTTAAAAATTTTTCTTATGGCACGCTTTACCTTTATACCTGTAAAATTGCCCTTTCATTTTCGATATCGATTTCTGTTTAATGAAATATGACTTCCATGTGTACAATGAGTACTTTAAACGAAAGATTTTTTTTTTTTTTTTTTTTTTTTTTTTTTTTTACCCTTAAAAAATGCTAAAATAAATGCGAACATTTCACGGTGTTATGGTTGGAATAGAAGAGATAGATTGAAAACGAATATTGTTTTAATTGTTCAGTGGTGATTAACACATTAAGAAACACAAAATACTCTCAAAATATTTTGAAAATTTTCAATTTAATTGAGTCTTTCTGAGTTAAATCTCGTTTTTCAAAATATTAAAAATAATTCTTAATTTTTAATGTTACATCAAAAGAAAAGAACGATAAACGTAGATATATGAGGCATTCTCACATAACTTTGACTTTTAAGTCCCTGAATAATAATTTTTATTTTAGTACATATTCTTGGGTCTTATACTGGAAAACATTTCATTGTATGACTGTATAACAATGTTAACGGGATAAATAAGTTTTGGACGATGTTGGGGGTCCAAATATATCACGAAATTCCTAAACCGTCCCGTGTCCCTGATGCTGATTTTTAAGTTTGGAGCTGTCTGTATAAAATTGTTTCAATAAAAGTAATTCGATGTAATTTTTTCCAGAAACTGGGCCTGTAGTTTTATATAAATATGTAGCAAAAAATTAACCTGCACACATTTTTATGGTTGTTATTATTTTTTAAACTCTGTCCGTGGATTTTAGATTCCTGACCGTCCCTCTTACTAAAATTATACAGAAAATAACTTCCCATGCAACCACAGATTTTTTTTCAACTGTTTTCTCATGCAGAAGTATGCTAGAGAAAGAATGGCTAAAATTCTTTGACAGGAAATTTACTGCAGAATTTAAATCAGCATTTAAATATCAATTTCAAGCATCGTGGCTTTATTGGTAGTCTTACCGTCCCCAAGGTTTATTCCTGCACTTTTCGAGGTAAATTAACTTTTTTTAAATTTAATCCAATGTAAATAACTGTTTCTTAAAGTCAATGAACATTGTGGCTACCACTTAGTTTTATCACGATTTGCCTGAAAATAGGTGGTAATTTTTCTTAGCGTCCTATCTTTATCATCCTTTTTTCCCCTTACCATCCCTTATTTCCTATACCGTCCCATTTTTTTCCTTACCGTCTCTTCTTTAACACCCCTTTAAGACAATGTTATACAAAAATTTTGTACTAAAAATAGTACATTGTTATTATTTCCTATTTCAATGTTCTGTGGGTAATATGCAAATTCATTAAAAGTAAAAATTTAGAAAACAATAAAAAGTTAGAGAGTTAAAACGGTGAGGAAAATTAAACTCGCAAGTTTAACTTAAACTTCAGTTAAATAAAAAAAAATGTTCGCTGCTGACCATTTTTTCTTTATTTTGAATCATTAAGGCATTCCTCTATAAATTTAAAATGTTATTTTATTATAATTAATTTCACCAGATTTTTATTCCTGAAAGTTAAAATTTTATGAGAATGTCTCATATATAAAATGTAAACCTCTTGGAACAGCGTTGTATTGCTTTCTGTTTTACATATCTAAAATCGTTTCATGAATGGGTAATAATTGTAAAGCAATTTAGTGTAAAAAATTGTATCGCTATTGAACGGAAAATTCAGTTGCACATTGTTAACAAAGATAAACGTTTCTTAATGTACTAAAGTATAATATAACTACGTGCGGAAATATACAGTACCTTTTCCCAGTTACCCAAAATTACGAAAAGTGTTCTTTATTTTTAGAAACTCTAGAAACCAAGATATTTTCTAAATTTAAAAAAGTGTTTATTAAAACAAAGTTTATTTTGGGGCCAATATTTTCGGAAATATTTCCTAGTAGTTTTTTTCTTTTTTTTTTTGTGTGTGTGTGTGTGTGTGTGTGTATTAATCGGCTTTCTCAAACCAGCTTTTAATTCTTAATCAAATATTTCCATCTACGCAATTGAATTTACACATGCAAGAGTAAAAAATAAAATAAAATAAAATAAACTTAAAATTACACTATGTGTAAAATACTTAAAAGATGAAATAAATATTTAAAAAGATGTTAAATTACTTTAATTCATCTTAGTACTTTCAGCAATGAACATTGCCTTCATCAGAGAATACAAAAATATTGCTATAACAGTAAAAACAGTATATGACAGTATTTTTGTATTCTCTGACTTGGGCTATGTTTATCGCTGAAAGTACTAAGATGAATTAAAGTAATTTAGCATCTTTTTAAATTATTTTTTTTCATCTTTTAAGTATTTTACAGATAATGTAATTTTAAGTTTAATTTTTCAAAGATTAATTTAGAATTCTATTTATTTATTTGCTGAAATAAAATACTTTTTTTAATGTTAATGTTAATGTTAATGTTAATGTTAATGTTGTTAATTTATGATGGTTGTTGAACAAGAAAGTATTTACTGCAGAATCCATGGCATTTGAAAAACCGATATCTGATTTTGAGCAAATTTTCTAATCTCTGCAAGACGATATTTCTAACACCACATCAGCTGAATTTAATAAATTGTAACACTGCATCAGCTGAATTTAATAAATTTCCTTGTCTTTGTAATTTCGTGCAATCAATCAGTAAGGAGTTTTTCCTTTTTCGGGGTTATTTGGACTTATATGCTCAGATATTTTATCAAATATTGAGAAACACAAATCTGATTTCTGTTACTTTCTCTGTTATTCTCTAAAAAGTAGCAAAAAATTATTTGAATTAAATTTAAAATATAAAAATTAACAAATAAATAGAAATCCTGCTGGTTTGAAAAAAAAAATTAAATCTGAGGAACCATTTTGAAGTATTTGGTTTACACATTTTAACACGTTAGTGCGCAGCTTTTCATAAGGTTAGTTGGGGCAACTGGGACATGATTTTACAATGTGACTCTGGAGCTTCTGACAATTCAGCTTAAAAAAAACTAATGTTCATTTGAATTAAAGTCTGAACTTCTGTAAATGTGTTCAGTTAGGTTCCCTCTATCAGACAGAAATGCTCAAAATTACATTTTAATATTTAAAAACATAAAAATATGCATTTTTCATCTTTCTTTCCTCATGGGTCCAGTTGCCCCCAAAAATGGGGTAACTGGACCAGGAGGGTCTATGTTCCACACGCGTTTATTTTTTTTTCATGTGGGATATCAGGTCCTGTTTGAAAAAGTGTAAACAACTTTAAAAAATGTAAACCAGGCAGATCATGTAAATTATATGTCAATAAACAGCGTTGTAAGGGAAACCTTTGCTGTCAATGTGTCTAAAAAAACACTAAAAGTGAAAATATTAGATTTATTTATACCAAAAACATAAAACTTAAGGAAGTACTTATGTACTTTAGTATAGATAATAAGTATAAAAGTCACATGGGTATTTTAAGGGAAAAAATAGCAAGGTAAATCTATGAACAAACGGCTACGTAAGTACTTAAGTACTTTATCCAGTGGTCGCATTATATAGGGAAAATTTTATTGTTCCTACCAGAACCCTTACAGAAAGGTGCGATGAAGATATTATTTTCAAAATAGTGGTAAAAACGATAAAAGTTTCCCTATAGAATGCGACCCCTCTGTATAGTACAATTTCCAGGTCTGGCTATCTCGCTTTCAGGGGCAAGGTACTTGCATTCGTGAAATGTTGAAATAATTTAATGACACCAATATTTACAAGAGAATCTATCTGAAAACAAGTAAAAGTATATTTTCGCGTACTTAATAAAGGTGAAATTTTCATTATAAAATTCAGGTGCCAATGTGGCAATTAGGAATTAAAATTAAGTAATGCCATAACGGCATCACCGCCTCTCAAGGGGCCAAGAAATTTGTTTTGATACCACTCAATATGCTTTTTTTAAATTTCATTACATAATGTTAATAAGGTATTCTATCGTTTTCTTTATTGTGAGCAAAAAACAATGGAGAAATTTACTTCCTGTAGTAAGAGAAACACAAAAAAATATTTATCACTATTGTGGTAACTGGATCCAGCATGGTCCTGTTACCCCGGATGCATGTCCCAGTTACCCCATTCTTGAAACATGTATGGAGTAACTGGGACACCGGGCTTACATTTGAAACATGAAGTAAATATGTATTGATACCTAATAATATTAATGTAGTTATATGTCTAATCTTTAAACAAAATGATCGCTTAATAATAGTACTTACAATATTTTAATAATCAGCCGAGGCAGTTCAACCATATATAGACGTTGTTTTTAAAAAAAGAAACGTAAATTTTTGACAACCTATCACAGCAAAGTGAGAGTTATGATTGAGTTGATACATGTTGTTTTAGGAAGTAGAGATTAAGGGGCATTGTTCACAAAAGCTAAAACTTAAAAAACACCAACAGTTTTTTATAAAATAGTCTATGGTCCAGTTACCTTGTGGTTTCAGTTACCCCAACTAACCTTATATGCAAACAACAGTGTTTTGCATTTAATATATTTTTTTATTAGTATATATCTAACTCACACCAGAAAATTAAATAGCAATATTTGCTTTAATTAATAACAGACATTCCGTATTTAAATAAAGTGAAATTAACCATTGACACTTTCTGGTGTAAAGTCATATTCTCTGAACTACGTAATTTCTAGAACGTATTCTATCATGGGAATTAAAGGGTTAAAGATTAATTTTTATAAAATAAATAATTATATAAAACAAGGTATATGGAGACATACTTATTAAAATATTTACTAATTTGCAATATTTTTGCCTTAAACAGCCACACGACAGTAGTATATTTACTTATATTGCAGATGTGCAACAAAAGAAAAGATTGACGTATTTTATGAAAAATGTATCTCTGATTTTGTTTTCATTATTTTTCCTGTGCAATAAACATTTCAGAGAAACATATATAATTTTTTCGAATCAAAATAAAAAATTGCGCATTTAAGGGTTAGCATAAATCTCGTTTCACAAACAGTAAATAGCTGAAACTGGATATCACAGAAAAACATTACATCGTATTCTACCAAAGTATTAATCTGTATTGAACTCACCATACAAAGGATATTATTAGTTTCCTCTGTCAGTTTTGGCAAGGATTCGTTTCTGATTTTTAGAGTTATCTTGATTTTTTACAGATTTTTTTTTTTTATCCATTTATATATTTCTACAGGGTTTGTACGCGTACCGTTATTTTCAAGGCCCAATATCAGATTTTTTTTTATAGAAAAATAAATCTAGTTTAAACGGTCGAAATTTCGCCTTATTTCAAGAGAGATTTTCCATAAGAAAATACTGGTACCGAAGAATTTCTTAGCCTGGAACCACCTTCAAACACCCTTACGAACCCTGTTCTAAATGTTACAACAAAAATGCGTCGAAAATTGATATTTCACAAAAATATAAGCCTTAAGAAATTTTATGCTGTAATTTATACATTTTAATATAAAATAGGTTTTATGAATTAATAATAACTAAAAAGACTGTGAGTGGTCATTTTGACCACTGCCATATGAATATATTTCGGCTCGAACCAGAAATTTCTATGTAAAATAAATTAAAAAAACACAAAGAAGAAAAATGTTAAATAAATATGTTAAACAGATTTTAACCAGAATTCCGGTGTAGTACATTTTTATAAAAGTTAAGTAACATTCCCGGTCTTTTTCATCTTAACCAACATACAAAAAAACATCGTAAATTTAGCCTCACATAAAGCGAATGTTAATTTTTTTTCCCCTCCAGTCATGATCAAACAATATTTGGAATATACCAAGTGTAGAGCATAATGAAATTTTCTATCTCTATAGTTTCCAACTACAAATTAAGAGTGTGTTTATCATTAAGAGATGTTCAAAAATCCCTTAATTTTATTCCGATGTCTTTCTTAAAAATGTCAACCACCGTAGAACTTCAAACTACTATATATCAGGCATTTTAACACTTTCCAGCATAATTGAAAAGTGTTTATGAATTCGGTTTGTCTGCCCGTCGTCTACTCATGTTCTAACTCGCGTAAATATTTATCTGTTTGAATACTTTCAGAATATTTAAAAATATTTTAGTTTTCAATTAGTTCTGATTTCTTAAACTTCTCGCTGCGCATCCCGCGATTTCCAAGGGCAGCGTAAAAGTAGCAAAATTTCCGCAACCCTCAATTTCCCCGATCTTTTTTCCTTATGATGTAATTCTATATTTTAAAAAAATGAACTATTTTGCAAATAAAAATTACACGTTTCAACTCTAAAATATATGTAGATTTGAAATATTTAATAAAATAAATGCGCAATTTTTTAACCTCTTTTGATAAAAAAAAAAATATTACGCAGCGAGAGGGTTCAATCTTTTACATTATTACTTAATTTCTAATATGCAAAATACCGGAGAAATACCGTCTAATACCGGAGAAAAGGTCGCTTCTCTATTTTTTGGTTTTAAGAATTTAGTTGCTTTACTTGAAACTCGAAAGCTAATGTTAGTGAAAGATGGTTGTACAAGATTCCAATTTTATGTAAATACTGAATTTGAATGGGGATTTTGATAAATTAGTCAGATAACGCTAAGTTGGCTTCAATTATGGCGAATTATATTTGGGGCTAAATTTGACAATAATTCAAGTATCCCCAAGCTTGGTGACGCTGGCGGACACTATTGCAAACTTAAATGTGCGTGCATACACGTGTGCGAATATTTCATGGATATTGTTTCCTTTAAATATGACGTCATTTTATGATATCGTTATGTAGTTTTAAGCATATGAATATTGCAACAATAATTACTATAATAAAATTAAAATTTGCGCACAAAACAAGTTTGCTAAAACATAAATTAACAGAAAATGCGGTTACTGCAGAATCCCTTAATTTTAATCCGTTGTCTTGTTAAGTGTCAGCCAACCTAGAACTTCAAACTGCTATATCCTATCTCTTTTTAACTTTATCCAACATAATTGAAAAAAGTTTATGAATTCGGTTTGTCCGTCGTCTGTCCATGGTAGCGTAAATGTATTCAGATTGCCATGAAATTGAAATATGTTATTGGGGTTTACAATGGCATACCCTGTATTGAAAACGAAGTGTTTAGCATTAACAGTTTGTTTACAGGGACATTCAAAATAATTCTGTTACATTTCGGTTTATGTGGAAAAATCATTTGCGGTGTATTTTAATGACATTACACTACTATTTTAGATAGTTGTAATATATATATATATATATCTTTGAGGTATATTACAAGGCGCTTACAGTACAATATGGTGCGCATATAATTTATGGTTCATTTACACACAAATGAATTTGGCTACATGAACAACATTTGGCCTATGAACAATAATTACTAGAAGTACGTTTTCAGTTATGGCGCGAGATTTTAAATTTGTTTCCATATTACTGGATGTATATAAATTTCATAGACCATATACAGGGCTGGCTGCACAAAAATTAGTCAAGTACATTTCGGTTTATTCATGGAAATTGCTGACATGGAATTTTCAGCTGTGCTATGCGTTTAACTGAACTAACTTTTAGCATATTATGTAGTATGCAAACAAATCTATAGATCATACTCAGGGATGCACAAAATAATACCCAAATTTTTCCGACTATTGATGGCAATTGAAGAAATTGGGTTTGGTTTTTAAATGTTTCACATGTTCAAATGCGTTTTTCAAACTGTTTACTTAGACATCATCTTTCCTCTTATGAAATAATGAATGTGTGTTACAGTATTCTGAATGTGTTGGGAAAGTGTTTCATAAAAAAATGTTGGAGGTATGATTTTTCGTCCTTGTTAACGATACAGCAGAAACCATAAGTGCTGTGAAATTCTTGTATCAATGACTAACAATAAGGAAAAAATAAACAGATTAAGCTAAATAATGCTATAAAAAGTGATAAAATATCCTTATTTAGATTGACGAACGTTTCGTCGCACAAACGGCGACATTTTCAAAATATATAAATTTAATATCTGGCACATACTGTGTTGTACCCAAGACTAAATCTGCAATACGATTTCCTGGTACTCCCATGAGACACTTTACTCAGTTCTGTTTGGATACCTGTTGTTGGAGCGACACGGTGAAATAAAGTGTTATTCTCAATTTTTTTCCACTTTTTCGCATGTTAATAGTATAAAACTTGCATTAATTAGAAAATCTCCTTTTCAGTGATCATAACCAAGTTCAGTATAAAGTTGAACAGTTATATTTATTACTGTGTTAGTCAGTTTTCTTCTATGCTAACTTGTTGACGAGTGAAGAGGTTATGTTTTTCAAGACGGTGTGTCGGGTAATATGGAATATCAGCTGGACAACTGTTCCAAGACGAGTCTAAAAAATATATATAGTTTTAAAATAATCTGATGATTTATAGATGATGCAGTAAGGTTTACTCCTTAAATAACTTCGTTATTCTTTTATATCGTGATTTTTCTTCGAATTTAACTATTCCTTATAACTTTATTCCATATTACCAGACTGGCTGCCTTTACCTTAAAGTGTAGTTTTTTCAAAAAGCTAAATATTGATATGTATTTTTTCTTCCACTTTAAACGCATAAAAAATATGGTAACAAATAGTCATAGTTTGTCCTTTACTAACTTTTATGTATCTCAATTTTTTTTTATGTTGAATTACATATAAAAATAAAATGGCATTCCATAATACCTGAACTTTCTCTTTATATATATTATATACATAAAACCATTATAAACCAACACAAATAATCATTTATAATTGTAAATGTGAAAATAAAAAAGTTTTATGTATATATATATACGTATATATAAATTATTATTTGAACGGAGGATGAATTTCGGTGTCGGGTGGTCATCATTGGTAAAAATGAATCGAAATTGTCCTGAATAGTTTTCCTTTGGACTGCAGCAATAGTAAGCTTCTTACTTTTTGCAATGAAAGCAGTTTTAAAGAAGTTTAGAAAATAGAACTGTGTGACATTTAATGAAAAAATTCAGATGCCTTAACCTCACATAAAAAGAACTGATTTTTTTGCCCAGTTTTGGTAAAGCCATTTGGTGCAGTACATCAAAAGAATACTGTGCTTTATTTTTCTATTAGTTCTACATTGAAGTATATACTTTCAGAACATAAAAAAAATTCTTATTTTTTGTGAGTTTTACTTCTAGCATTGATTTTTTTGCGAAACTTTTTTTCCAGTTACTGAATTTTAAAATAGCAATAAACAAAAACAAAATTCCTAATTTGCAAAAATATTTTATTTTAGAAACTGTAGGGGAGACCGGGGCAAGATGAAGAGTGGGGCTAGATGACAAAAGTCTTAAATTTTCCGTTTTCCACTAGGTAGCAGCATCAACCGGAAATTTCTGGCTCTCCTATCGGTCGTTCATCAAAAAATAGTATATAGATGTTGAAATCGCCATTTTTGTGTTAGTTGCGAAGCTTTGATTGTTTACCGCTGCCTCGTTATAATTTTTATGCATGTGTAAATAAGCTCTGCTAGAGATACATGCACGATATATCGTTTCCCCGTGTTTCGGAATTTATTAATCTGACTATGTTGTCCATTCTATTTAATTCCTGTAAACGCTTGTTTGTTTGTGTGTTTGTCCGAGCGACATTGCGCTTCTATCTCCTCTGGGGCTAAGGGGCGCATCGGATCGGGGGAGGTGTCGTTCGAAAGGGGGCGACCAGAGGAAGACATATTTGCCATCCGCTAAGCCTACCCCCTAGTCACCCCCCCCCCCGAAAGAAAAACCCTATCAGGGTCCGTATCTCCGCTTCCAAGCGTCCGATCGGTACGAGGGGGCTGCAAAGACTACTGAGAATGATGTTGTTGGCGATGAAACTGAAAATAATAGTTCTAATCCTCAGAGCCTGGTAGTAGAAAACCAACGTATAAACCCTTCAGAAGAACCCGAACTTGTGGCAAATGCTGATTCCGATGCACCAAAGAAGCCTGTTAGTGTTTTTGATTTCAAACCATTGCCTAAAGCAATACAATGTGAGAAAAAAAGCAAAAACAAAACACTAAGCTCAAGCATTCTTACAAGCACACCCATCAAAGAAATGTTAGAACAAAGGGAAAAGCAGAAGGAAGAACAGGAACGTTTAAAAAAAGCAGAGAAAAGAAGCTCGTGATGCTAAAGAGGGAGTATAAAAATTCAAACTAAGTTCCTGTAGGCCTAAGTCTATTAAATCCAGGCCAAACAGTCCAGTTGCATCAACTTCAAAGGATGGTGCTCTCAGATGTTTGCTTGTGACGAGGAATATTATGACCCACCAAATGAAGAATGGATCAAGCGCTGTAAATGCCAAGAGTGGTGGCATGAGGAATGTTCCAATTATGAAAATGGCATTTTTATTTGTGACTGTTGTTAGATGCACAACTAAACACTTCAACATTACGTTACAGTGCAATATGCTTAGTTTGATACTTTGTAAGATGTAAAAACACAGTTATCATTTGTTAAACCATGTAACATATTCAAAAGATAAAATATGTTCAACCTTTTTCAGTGTTGTCATCTTGCCCCAAGGCCAAAGTCATCTTGCCCCAGTACTGGGGCAAGATGACGATTTGTTAATGTTATGAAAAAATAAAATTATCCTTTATTTTTTTATTTGAAAAAGTAAATGGTAATATATTTAATACTACAAAGGAATGCTCTAACAATTCATGTAAAATTAATTTTACCATACTGAAAAATAAATTAATAAACAACAAAAATTTTTAACATAGTCATCTTGCCCCGGTCTCCCCTATATCGTAGCTGTTTTACATGTTTTTATATAACAGCTAATGGATAACAACTAAAATTATGTAAGGGGGGGCGAGGGGGGGGGGGTAGCATGGTATATAATAAAAAATTTCTGCTGTTTCGAACGTAGCATTATTGAAAATAGATATAGATTTTCTTCCACTGTCTTGGCAAGAATATATAGAAAGCTGTATCAAAAGATTATAATGAATTCCTCTTACTTCAAGGTTTCCACAAAGAAATAAAAAATACTTTTTTTACTAGTTTGGAGTTATTTCTTAAGGCTATTTTACTCATAGCCTTTCGAAAAAATTATTTTTTCTTTGTATTTTTTACATTTTTTGAAAGGTATAAGTGTGTAGAATGTGCTCTTGAAAGGGATTTTGAATCCTTTCGTTATTTACTTTGCTACTGCCTGCCGAACGCACTGGCATTCCAGTCAGAAAGGGACGGTCACTTTATAAAAATGTGCAAATCGCTACATATATTGCTGCAAATTTACTTAATGAAGGAAGATTTTCGTTATTAACCACCTAACTGTTTTAGCCAAACTGTTTTGCACCGACTTTGCTTGCTTCGTAACTAAAACCTTTTGGATACCACTAATTTGTAACTGTAATCTTCTCTTTATAGACAAACCGTTTTCGATTATGTAAAGTAAATACTTTAGTACGGAAAAAGTGGTCTTTTGCGCCTATATTTAGTTTATGGTCTCACAAGGAGAGGGCCAACCTTGTTCATCATAGATTTTGATTATTTTAATATATGTTGTAGGGTAGAGAAACCTTAGTCTCAGGTTCAACGGATTTTATCCAACAGTCCTTAGTTCTTGAGAAACCGGGGGGTCTAATACTAGTACACAACTTAAATAATTACTTTGTAACAAAAAAGATAGGTTGGTCGTAGCTCAGTTGGTACGGCGTATGCTTGCTGATCTGCGGGCCCGGGTTCGGCACCCGAACGCACTACATTTGTTTTTCTCATTTTTTGTTTTATAAATATACTTGTAATTATAATTTAATAATTTAAATTAAAAATTTTAATATCATACATTTATTATAATGTTAACAAATTTAAATTTATAATTTTTTTATTTTTAAACTATTATTTCTCCTCCTTTAAAGAGGTTTAAAAAGAAACAGGATCTATTATTGAATGATAAAAATTACAAAATTGTGACAAAACTTGTTGTGGCGCCATCTAGGTATGATAAAATAAAAGAATATTTAAATAAAATAAAAGTAAAAGCAGAAATAAGATAAAGGGGAAAGCAAAATAATTGAAAACGCAAGCATACGTATTACAAATTTAAAAATGTTTAATATGCAAAAAATCGGTTGTAATTTAATTCTGATGCTAATTTTTAATATAATTACGCTTGTTATTTTAAAAACAGAATAATAGTATTATCACATTGACTTCCTTTGTAAAAGCAATGCGTAAATGATGTTTCTTTAAAATCACGAATTGGCACAATTGCTCAATATCATTGTATTGATAAAGAATATATGAAATACATTTTAAAAGTGATTTTTAAAAAATTAACAGCTTTAAGATGTTTTATAAAACTATTTAGAGTTAAAAGTAAAAAATTTAATAGGTTAAAATTATAATTGGTATACAATATTATAAATTTTAATTGACAATGAGATTATTAAGTTATACTTACAAGTATATTTATAAAACAAAAAGTGAGAAAAACAAATGTAGCTCGTTCAGGTATCGAACCAGGGCCTGCGGATCAGCCGGCAAACACCATACCAACTGAGCTACGACCGACCTATCATTTTGGTTGCAAAGTAGGTATTTAAGTTGTGTACTACTATTAGACCCCCCGGTTTCTCAAGAACTAAGGAGCTTTGTATAAAATCCGTTCAACCTGACTATAAGAGGTCTCAACCCTACAACATATATTAAAATAATCAAAATCTGTGATTAACAAGGTTGGTCCTCTCCTTGTCAGAGGAAATGAAACAGTTAATGGATTAAGAACGATAAACCTTTTGGGATTTCTGTTGGTCTGGCGCCAGGAGTTATGCCGTGAATACACATGAATTTCATGTCCAAAATGTAGAATGCGGTATGTCCTTGCCATAAAACCTCTCTCATCGCTAGATGTGAACAACAGGTTGCTGATATGCAAAATTATGAGGAAAAGGAAAAACTCTTATATGGCTCAAGCATTGCCGACAAGTGAAATTAACACACACACACACACACATATACATATATATATATATATATATATATATACAGTAGAACCTCGATTATACGAAGTAATTGGGGCCGACCCTCTTTCGGAAAATCTAGAATGCTTCAATTTTAAGGTTAAGGAGAAGTATATGCAATATTTTTTTTTATTATGGTAACAAGTGCCAAATAAAAATAAAGCAATAGCAAAATAGAAACAAGAATAAATTACCTGAATTTTAATTTTGAAATTAAGTACATTTTACATAGATCACAAGGGTTTGAAAAAATGTTTTGTTTGTCGTAGTTTCGATTGCCTTTGCTTTGAAGCTCTATCACGGAGTTTTTTAATATTAGTTCACTAGTATCAGAGTTTTTCTGCTGCTCCAGCCATTCCAAATCTTTTGCAAAACATTCAAACCTTCAGAATTGGTAATTTGTTCGTATTCTTCGTTCTACTCCGCATCTTACGGGAGCTCAAGTTAAATCCAAAGGAATTCTACGAAAAGGGATCGAAAATATTTATAGGTACTCGTAGTTCGGAAAGGACCGTTTGCACACAAGGAATAAGATAGTTTCAAAAAAAGCTTTCAAAATGGATTTTACACACAAAGAATGTAATAGTAAAAAAAAATAATAATAAAAAATAAATAAATAAATAAATAAATAAAAAATAAAATTCGATTTCGGTTAACTGAGAGTTTTGGTTAAAAGAGTTTTGGATAAAAGAGGTTCTACTGTATATATATATATATATATATATATATATATATTAGGGTGGTCACAAGAAATCAATTTTCGAATTTTTTCGGGGGGACCCCCAAAAAGTTGCCAATTGGCTAGAAAATGAGATTGGAAAAGTTTCAGCTCATTTGGATAATATTAACCCGTGCCTCATTGAGGTCAAAGTTCGGAAAAAACGTGATTTTTCGCAAAAATGCTGTTTTTTTCTTCATAAAATGAATACAATTAAACCTAGAAACATAATGCTGATCTCATTTCATAAAAAAATATGTTTGCTTTGAAAAACCACTCGCTACATTTTTGTAAAAAAGTATAAATTTAAACACAATTGCGTTTTACAAGACCAGACTTGATCCTAATCTTAAAAATCGACTTTTTATGAAAATGCGAAAAAACAATGTAACATTCCCTTTCATCAGCTTTCAACATTTTGTTTTTCTTTGTTTGTTTGTTTTTTTTTTTTTCATTTTGTATATGATAAAGGGTTTAATTGTGATAAAAATTGAAGTTTAAACTGAAAGATTTAAAAGAAAAAACGGGCAAAGAAAGTATAAAAATGGGAACAAATATTTTAAAATGCATTTTATTATTAAAGTTGTGTAACAAGAAAGGAAGCATTATAGATAAAAGATATTACTATCCCTTACATTACATACCCCGTTGTCATGTTAAGGTGGTAATGGTTCAGATAAGGTCTGTCTTGAAATGTTTTTCTACATTCAGATACAACTTTTAGCAGAAACGTTTTTGTTCTTCGTCTTTTGTTAAACAGGAATTGAAATCATGGATTAATTTTATTCCCCTTTCAGCTGTGTTACCTTAAAATCATTCAGTATTTTTCTTGATTTCAAATAATGTTTATTTTCACACCATACATCAGGATCAGTATTTAGAAATTGTATATTAATATATAAACTAATAATAAAAAATCAGCTTGATATTAAACAAAAACATCGACTTATTTGTTCAATAAATAATCCACTTGTTGCTTTTACATTCCTATCATCAACATCATTTTCTTTTTCAAATAATACTGATTTTACAGCCATGCTTATTTTCACTTTTCCCCCCAAAGTATTATCAAAAAATGAAATGCAACTTGAACAGAGTTCAGCTACCAAAGGTGGTTTATCATTTTAGAGAGTGCTTTGTCTGCAAGCTATTTATAAATTTTTCTGTACTCAACAAATAATTTTAATAATTGCAGGTCTTGATTGCGTGGAAGTGGAAGCGTTGAGCCATGCTTTTATATAAATATTGATTATAAATAATCAAATGTCTCTAACACCTTCTTTTTCTAAATTTGTTATTGAGAACTGATCCCTGAAAAAATATATTTGGAGAGGATAAATGACCTGTGATACCTATCGTCGATGAATTGAAATTGGATGTCTTTTGGAGGAAGATGTCCTGTAAAAATTAAACAAAGTTAGATAAATTCTTTATAATCACCCATGGGCTATTACTTTTATAAATGTTCTATAAGAAAACTTGAAATTTCTTCTGAACTAAGTATTTTATATCTAATATTTTACCATTAATAGCATTTTCATACTTAATCTGGCCCAACTTGGAACATCCAATCTGAATCTTATTTTAAATAACTGGCTGAAAACAGCTTTTATGTTAATTTGTAAATTATGGTGGCGACATGGTAAATACAGAAGATTTTACTTTAATAATTGATATAGATCTATGCAAGTTCCTCTGAGGCGACCAATGTTTACTGCAGTGGTATCAAAAAACATTGCCTGGTTTTTACCAACTTCCACCCACACTTCAACTGCTGAAAAAAATGTTTTTGCCCGAGTTATTCCGATACTATTTTTTAAGGTGAGGAACTCATTTTAAGTGTTCCTCCTCTCCACAACTAATTAAAACTTCTATCCACAATCAACTGCTACACTATGACGCAAAAGTTTAGACAATGAAGAAATTCTTACATACTTTGAAAAATATTTATTCAATTTTCAAATCACTGCTTGAAATTAATGTGCTGTACATATAAACAATACAGGGTGATTCAGCTCGTCGGTGACAAACTTTAAGGATCGATAGAGCACACCTAGACGAACATTTTTGAATAGGGAATGTAGGGTCCCTGACGCGATGGTAAGGCGCTAGGCGCTTTCGAAAATTTGGGTGCCGAAATTCGAAACGTCATAAAAACTAGGGAAATGGTTAGATTTTCTTGCTTGTTGCGTCGAAATGATTCTGTTTGTTTAGACTTTCTTCAGTACCAATTTGATAAGCGTATCTCTTAAAACATGGATAGGGGGCGCTGCAGACTTTGGAGAGCTAGACAACAACTTTAAGCCCGTTATTTTGATAATTTAACACATGCTCGCCAAAGTTTATACTCTAACTTAAAGTTTGAACCCAAAAGTAGAGCCCTGCAAAAAGCGTAAGAGCCGGAATAAAATGTCAAAGTACAGGGTGGTCGAAACTCGAAGGCTCCTAAGAGATAAACAAACAGATTTCTTGACTTATGGCATGCATTTTCATGATTCTGTTTGCTGGGGCTCTCTGAAACTCAGTTGAACGGTACAAAAAGAAACATCGATAGGGGGCGCTTTAGGCAAAAAACATAATTCGTTGACATTTCGGACGCTAACTGGAAACGGGGCGCTACGATCAGTTAGAAACAAAACAAGAGAGTAATTTACAGAATTACAAACAGAATCATTTCGACGCAACAAGCAAGAAAATCTAACCATTTCCCTAGTTTTTATGACGTTTCGAATTTCGGCACCCAAATTTTCGAAAGCGCCTAGCGCCTTACCATCGCGTCAGGGACCCTACATTCCCTATTCAAAAATGTTCGTCTAGGTGTGCTCTATCGATCCTTAAAGTTTGTCACCGACGAGCTGAATCACCCTGTATTTATAACAAAGAAAAGTGGAATTGTGCATATTGCAATAAATTAAATGGTAACAAAAATAAACTGCTGTCTCAAAAGTTTAGACACAAATTAAATAAAATCGAAATAAACAATTTTTAAAACCTGGTTGCGCATCCATGCTTATGTATTACGTCATATACACGAGATTGCATGGAAGAAACTAAATCTTGCATAGTTTGTGGATCGATATCGTACCATGCATTCTCAATAGATGTCTTAAGTTCCTTTACAGAAGAGTATTGTCTAGCGTTGCTATAAACTTTGCGACACATGATGCTCTAAAGGTTTTCTATAGGGTTAAGATCTGGGCTACATGCTGGCCAGTCGAGAACTCTTATATTATGGGAATTAAACCAAGATTTTGAATGTTTTGCAGTGTGAATTGAAGCATTGTCTTGCTGAAATTCCCACTGAGGACCCCCTAGAAGCTCAGCAAATGGCAGTAGGTTTTCTTCTAATGTCTGTGTATAATGCTGTGAAGTTTGACGACCACTGGTGAAGGTCAGAGATACTTGTCCATTATAGCAAAAGGCTGCCCAAACCATCACCGAGCCCCCTCCTTGTCTGCGACTAAAAAAACGTCGAGGTTCCTTCCGCAAGTCATGCCAATACGATAAACAACCATCTGGACCATCCAGATTCCACTTTTTTTCATCGCTAAATATGACTGACTGCCATTTCTCTCCATATGACACATGCTTTCGAGCCCACATAAGTCTTTGTAACTTATGATATGGTTTCAGAGCTGGTTTCTTCTGCATTTTGCTATAAACGATTGTTCCTTTTTCCAAAATTCGTCTACGAATCGTATCCTTTGATACAGAGAGTCCCGATGAGCTTTGAACTGCACGTACGCTCATTTGTTGAGTACTCGCTAGTCTTTGTATCAGGCGATCCTCTCGTACATTTGTCACACGTGGCCTCCCAGACCGACATTTTGCTTTATATTCGGAACCACTCGATAAAACTCGATAAATAGATTTTTTTGACCTATTAATAATAGCAGAAATTTCAGAAACGCTCTTCCCTTCACCTTTCAACTGCCAAATCCTTGAAACCTCATTCACTTGAATTTCTTTAGCTCTCGGCATGTCGACTATGAAGCGCAATCGTTTGCAGAACTTAAGTACTCCAAATTTGTGACATCATCGATTCTAAATTTGCATATGCCAGCGAATATTCAAAGAAATTTAGAATAGTGTCTAAACTTTTGCGACAAGCACATTTGAATTTTTATGAAAAAAATTAGTATTATAGCAAATAAAACGACTGTCTTTTGTACATAGCATTTTAAATCAGTTTTTGAATATATTTACAGGTTTTTGTAATTCTGACGTCATAATTCTACATTTTAAAGCTGAATGACGTCATTGTCTAAACTTTTGCGTCATAGTGTATCTCTTTTGAATGAATAAATTGTAGACATTTTCTTTATTCAAAAAATGAGGAAACAGTTTTCCATCTTAGCTAACAAAAGCTCCCTGTAAATCGGAATTGTGAAATCTGTTTTTGATGAACTCAGTTCTTTATTTTCGAAATAGTTGTTTGCGAAGTCCTATTACACTTCTACTTAGAATTAAAATTTGTGATTAACTGGTGGGTGTGCTGTAAGTCTAGCAGCTTTTCTGGTGTCCAGTTTAACTTGGGAATATTATGAAACAAAATACATAAAACTTGACAATTACTTGATAACTTACTGCCGGTGAATTGATGATCATGTGGCCTAATAAAAAAATGTTTCATTACTACTATGATACCGAAAGAGGGGGTGGGGGTCGGAATGTTTTGTCGTTTTAAAAAATAAATAACGATAGCAGGTAATAAAAACAGCCTTGTAATAAAAAGAGAAATTCAGAGGTTCAATTTAAATGTGCTTCAACTACAATACAAATTGGGAATTCTTTCCATGCATGGAACTAGATAACTGATAATTAACTATAATTCGTGAAATATTGTTAAAATTACAAAAAAATGTCTAATTTCTTTTGCCTTTTAATGCAAATAATAAAAATAATAATATCAAATTTAATAAAAATTATTCATTTCTAATTTTTTACTTATTTTTTAAAAATGCAGAATTTGAGTGTATGGTTCATAAGCTGGCTTGAAAAACACTAAATGTCATTAAATATAAGTTTTGATGAGAGTAAAAGTTCAAGGCAACAACAGTTTCTATGAAATAAGATAAGAATCAGTTTCTAAGAGAATTAGTTTTCAATTGATGAAAGAAAAACTACGGTTTTTCGCCAAAAATCGCAAATTTTCAAGAATTCAATCTCGATGAGGCACGAGTTAATATTATTCAATTGAGCTGAAACTTTGCCAATTTCATTTTCTAACTGATTGTGAACTTTTAGAGAGGTCCCCCGGAAGAAAATGTAAAAAAAAATAAAAAAATTTCTCCATGTTGCTTGTGACCACCCTAATATATATACACGGTGTCCGGTCTCAACGGTGTCCAATGGCTAATTCCTAAACCGTTAGTCATAGACATATAGTTCCAACTACAAAAATGTTTTAAATCAGGTAAAGAAATATTTTAAAAGCGATTTGGGTCAATAAAAACATTTCTTAAAAAATTACGAAATCTAAATTTTTTATACGGTCCCCCGGTCCTATAAGTTATATTTAGTAAAATTTTCCTTTTACACTGACAAGTAATACAAAAAAAGTCCCTTTGTTCTACGATTAAAATTTACCGAGTAAAAGCTGGTTAAAGTTAGAGCATATTTTTTGCTGCAAATTGGGGGTCATTCACAAATTTAGTCGAAATATAATTTTGTCAGATATAATAAAAAAAATGGTTGAGAGTAAAATTAACATTGCAGTATAAATTTGAAATCTTTAACCATTCTGACATATTAATGCAAAATATACAATTTGTAATAAACATTTAAGAAGAAAGAAAAAACAGAATTTTTGTTAAATAAAATTATACTAAATTAACAGCCTCAATTCTTTACAAAATTATACGTATTTTAAAATATTATTAGATTGCACTAGCCTGCAAAAGTTAGGATCTGTAATGTTTTTTAGCTTTTGATAATTGATTCTTATGTATTATGTACCGCTGAATCCAAAATTGACCTTCATTTTTAACCATCACATCAGGAATTTTCGCAAATTGCAAATTTCAAAGTTCAAATTAAATCTCCTCCCTCATCTCATTGGCCCACTCAGCTGTTTAGCTGTAAGATTCCCAGGATAAGCAAAAGTATCGAATAAATTATGGAATAAAATAATAAAAAAAAATGTTTTACATATGTTTTATTGTATGATATTTTCGCTAAATTTTAACTTACACATTTACGATTTGCAAAAAAAATCTAACGTGATGGTTAAAATTGAAGGTCATTTTCGGATTCAGTGCTAAAAAGTACGTAAAAATCAATTATCAAAAGTTAAAAAACACAACCATCTCCTCTACTTTATAGTGTCCGATTTTTGTTATTCTTTAAATTTGACAATTTGTGATTTGCGAAATATCCTGACATGGTGGTTAAAAATTAAGGTAATTTTCGGATTCAGTGCTAAAAATGCACAAAAGTTAAAACATCGAACAATCGCTGCCTTGTATTATCTAATCTAAAATATTTTCTTAAATTTCTTGGCGGTAATTTATCCGAAATTTTTTGTGTTACCCTGTAAAATAAGTATAAATGGTAACCACCGAAAATTATAATAATATTAGATTGTTATCGGATTTGCGCCAGTATGTAAAATGTAATCTCGATCGGGTAAAGTTCGAGTACAAATTTTGAACTGGAAAAACATACATATGATCGTTGAAGTAACATAAAAACTTATAAAAATAACATTATTTTTGTTAAAAGAAATCACAAAAAAAAGTGTCTCAAATCCTGACAAAATAAAACATATGCTATTTTAGTCAATCTGAAACTTAATAAATGTTAACTTAGTCGTAATACTCTTACGATTTTTTTCAAAGCGCAGATACACATGAAATAAGATCTTCGGATACTTTAAGTACTTTATATGTGACCCCTCAAAACCAAGCTGAACTCATTTGTTTTCAGAGCAGAAAAATGGCATAAGTCATGCATTTTTAATGTTTCATAACTCGCTCAATTTTAGTATTATATGAATGGGCCTTTTTTTGTCTTACTTGTCAGTGTAATAGGAAAATTTTACTAAATATAACTTATAGGACCGGGGGACCGTATAAAAAATTAAATTTCGTAATTTTTTAAGAAATGTTTTTATTGACCCAAATCGCTTTTAAAATATTTCTTTACCTGATTTAAAACATTTTTGTAATTGGAACTATATGCCTATGACTAACGGTTTAAGAATTAGCCATTGGACACCGTTGAGACCGGACACCCTGTATATATATATATATATATATGTTGATCCAAATTTAATTTGTATAATGTTTGTATCATGTCTTGATACTCAATTTATAAATTTTATATGAAATTGATGATGAACTGTAATATTCTATAATGGTTATACATGTACATATTAAATTTTGTTCCGTTTGAATTTTGAAACTCTCACCTCAAATTAGTGTTAGATAAATAAATAAATAATAATTTTGTGCAAAACGACGAATGACGAAAACTGTATGCGTCAAAAGGTTTACGAAAATTTTATTTATTTTTTTAATTTTTTTTTTAAACATGATTTTTTAAATCCGTGTAGGTTATAGCGACTTAACCGTTAAACTAATCGGGTTGTAATTTTTTTCAAATCAAAGTAAACGTTTTTTTACAATCAGGTGAACTTATAGGATGTTAAAAGTATCGGTAATATATTTTTTACAAGAATTAAAAAAAAAAAAAAAAAAAAAGGGATAATAGAAATTAGGAGTAATTTCATATGTCCGCTATTTAGCCTTTTCTAAACAACTAACTTCTTCATTGTTTTTTAATTTTTTCCCTTTAAAAAATAAAACTAGTATAACCGTTATAAACAAATGCATTTCTGATTTCAGATTATGTTTGGAATATTCTGTATGGAATATTCTTGGAATATTCTAGGCCGTGTTTTTCAAATTCGAGATTCATCAGACCGCTATGTTGGATGCCATCTTTAATTTTTTATGACAAGAAAAAATGTGAATAAAATCTTAAAAGGTTAATAGACATTTGTGAAAAACAGAAAGGTCATAAGTCTTGACTATTGTCTCAAGAAAATACCAAAGTTGACCTATTTTTTCGGGCAATTATACATAAACGTGGCTTTAATTTGCTGATATATTTTCAGAATATATAAAAAACCGTTTCAATTTCTGTTATTCCTGAAAAAATTGCAGTACCCCGCACAGAGCTTTCAACAAAGAGAAAAAAAAAATCGAAAAAAATAAAAACTGAATGCTACATTTTTTTCATATATTTTAACATATTTTTTTACTAATGAACAATAACTAAAACGTAATTTCAGAAGAAAAGAGTTGTATATTATTTAAACAGAAACTCAAATGTCTTGGCGAAAGCTACATAAAAAGGATATTATCGATTTTCTTCTCCAGCCTTGGAAAGATTATTTGGAACGTTGCACCAGAAGAGTACAATGGATGCTTCTTTTTTTATGGCTTCATCTTTGTAAATGGAAAAGAATCTTTCTCATTGTTTGGTATTGTTTACGGTAATTTGTTGAGATAGTTCCAGAATATTTAAAATTCCTTTCCGATATTTTGTGAGATTTTTTTTTCTGTATCTGTTTTTGTTAACGGAAAGTTTATGGAATTTTTAAAATTACAATAACATCAACAGCAAAACAAGTTGGAAATTGCACGCCAAATGTGGCAAATGAGGTGCGTTCGTATTAGTTTTTTTGCACTTCATATTGTACTGATTGTATATTTTAGTGCATTTTATAAGTACAAATCAATTTCATTCTGTTCGAAAGGCTGTAACATCATTAAAATGCACTTGAAATAATTTTTTTCCCATTGGCCGTAATGTAACGGAAAACATTGACTGTCCCTGTAATTAAACTATAAATCCAATTTTCATAAAATTTGAAATGACTCGACAAAATTATGCAACAATTCTATATTTTAAATTTCAGAGGATGCAGTTGGGTGTTTTTTTATATGCGGGCGGACGGACAGACGGACTGAACGACGATTATAGGTGCTATGTATTTATATAATTACGAACGCATCTAAAAATGATGCTCTACAAAAAATATAGAGCTCAAACTGTGCTTGGAAAAATAACCTAAACGTTGTAGCATCTATTTTATTAACCACACTTATTTTATCGAAAAAGGTAGTTAACTACAATTACTTGAAAACTATAACAGATTATATAACAAAGAACCTTTTAGGGATTAATTTTAAAAGTACTAGAATAATTCAACCATCAATATATATATATTTTTTGCAATCCATTATCCGAGAATCAATAGAGATCTTTCTACGCCATGACAATATATGCAATGATTCAGCCTCCATTAAGCTTCTTAAAATTTGGAAAGAGATGCTCTGCAGAATAATGAAACAATAATATAAAATAATTCACGTTCCAAATATTCATTTTTAATCTTGCAAGGGTGAATAGCTAACATTTAAAAAAACTTAAGAAAAAGTAATTGTACATTTGACCAAAAAATTGCAATTGTCTTTAATTTAGCGTCACATAAAAAGGAGGTTTCGATTACTTAATTTCAAGAATGGCACATTTTTTTGGAATAGTGTTAAAAGTAGCGTTACTTTTCGCTACATTACTTTTTTTCAAAATGTAGTGCCTTAAACTACAAACTACTAGAAAAAGTAAGGTCTACTGTAGTTTCGCTACTTGTAACGCGTTACTTTCGAACATATACCTCACATCAACTGAATTCTGCAGTTATTTTATTTATTTTAGTATAAAATATGTAAGCCAATGTATTATGAAAGAAGAAAGCTTAAATAAAACTTAAGGAAAATGTAATTGCACGACATTTAATCAAAAGATGCAATTGTCACTATTTGTAGCGCGCGACTTCCGAACACACACCCTCACACCAACTGGATTTTGTAGTTATTTTATTCATTTTAGTATAAAATATGCAATGCAAAGTTTTATGAATGGTAAATAGCTAAAATAAAACTTAAGGAAAAAGTAATTGCACGGCATTTAATAAACAAAAATGCAATTGTCTTTGATTTAGCGTCACATAACAGGATATTACTGATTTTCTCTTTCAGTCTTGGCAAGGCTGTTTGGAACGCTTTGCTTTAGAAAAATACACCGAATTCCTTTTTCTTTATGGCTTCTAGCTAGCTGTAAATTGAGAAGATCTTTTTTAGTCTTTAGGCTTTTTTTATAATTTATTGAAATTCCATCAAGATATTTTAAAATCATTTCTGATAACTGTGAAACTTTCATTTAAATCTTAATTAAAAAAAAAAAAAAACATGTACGTATTTTTAAAAGAATGAAAGAAAATGTTATTTTTCAAAATTATAAACCTTAAACCTTAAACCTTAAATGCCGGGTGTTGCTTTTAGGCAACATACCCAATTTAGGCTTCAAAAATACTATTAGAATAATATTGAAGCTATAACGCCTAATGTTGCCAATAAAATACATTCTGAAAATATTATTAAATCGATTTTCAACATGCAAATGGTGACACTTGTGTTGCTTAAGAATAAAGATTTGTTTTTTCAATTGTTGCTAGATGTTCTTTTTGTTTTGTTTGGAAGCTTGCGAAATACCCTATTTTGTTCTACAGCGAGCAAGTAAAATTTATTTCTTATTATAGTTCCTAAAATTCTTGTGTATTTAATATTATAAAATTTTATCAAGGAATATTATTTTTTCAATTAAAGACCAGTACTGCCGATTAGTAACAAACTGTTTTTTAGCCGTAAACCTTACTTAAAACAAAATATTATATTTTTAAGTATTTTTTCCCTGATTTATTTAAAAAATGAAAGACAAAAAACATTATTACAATGATTTTTGAAGAACAGGCATTTAAGGGTTAAGCAACCACATGCCATAATTGTCTTGCATGTCTCAGGGGTCTCAGGACTTTTAAATCGGAAAAAAAGAAAACAAAAAGACAATTTTCAACAGTTAATATCTTAAAATGTATATGATTTAAAAACACAATTTTTATTGGGATTAAAAGATGTATGTTCTTCCATTTCCTGTATTTAAAAAATTGCAAGATGTAGAATTAGTATTAATAGGGTGCTCCAAACTGTCAGACATTTGTCGAGGAGAAAATTGGTATTACAGCTTACGCAAAGGATTGCGAAATACATTTTGCAACTAAAACGTTTTGTGACTAATTATTCTTCATATTTTAATAATTACCCTCAACCTAAATAAATTTGTATTTAAAGCATTTTTATATTTTTAATACAAAGTTGTATTTAGCTAATGCAAAATTTTGAAAAATTCAACAGTACAATCACATAAAAAAATATTTTTTTGAAAAATAGAAATAAAATTTTAGTTTTATTTTATATAAATTAACATGAAACATATGTTTTGAAAATTTCCTGAAAAAATATATAGAAGTTTTTGAGATTACCTGCGCGTTATACACAAAAACGTCATTTGGAGAATAATTACTTCAAATTTCCGGAAACGCCGCTTTGACTATTGCGCGAGTATAATTCTAACAGCCATAAATTCTGTTCTAATTGGACATTCAAGGAAACAATCATACCAATGTTCACAAAAGATAGAAATTTAACATCTAAAAAAATTTTAATTTCGAAAATTTTGAAGCTTTAAGAGTCCTGAGACCCCTTAATGATTCTGTGCAAATTTCAATAGTATGTTATATGAAGAAAAAAAAGATAACAGAACAAAGAATTTAAGAAAAAAAAACTCGCATAGATTTAATAAAAACATTCAATTACGTTGATCTGAGCCTAACACAAAAGGTTTTACCAATTCTTTTTTAACTGTTTGGAAAAATGGTTATGGTCCTTGTCAAAGTAGGAAATCAAAAGCATATCTGAAGCGTTTTATTGGTTTAATCCGCATTTTATTCGTTTTCTGATTGGTCTATACACTAACCTTTACTTTCAACAGAGATGGATACTTCTGTTGCCACTATGACAAAAAGTAATAAAAACTACAAAAAAAATTAATAACTCAGAAACAAATTGAGATACAGCTTTCAAACAAATTGCATCTAAAAGTACATTTTTTTCTCTATACGACGGTGTAAAAAGTAATATTGTGGGATGTTTAGAAGTATAAGAATGAAATTTCATTTAAAATGGGTCGTCAGATTTCTACGATGGAAAAGCCTTTCCCGAACAACCAAAGAAATGCTTGGATAATACGTAAGTTTCAGGTGGATAATAAGTAAGTTTCAGGAAATCTGACGAGTCGCAGGCGATTTTTGTCGCTTGCAATTTTTACGTGTAATAACACTGTTAATGTTTAATTCATGGCGTACGTAATGTATGATCAACTCCGTGCGATTTATTATGTCTTAAATTTTAGTCTTTGAAAAAATTCTTTTCCAAATGGTCGTTGTAATTTGTTAAATTGCATTATTTATTAACCATTTGGGAAAATGGTTATTGTTCTCGTCAGGGTAGGAAATCAAAAGCATATCTGAACGTTTTCATTGGTTTAATCCGCAATTTATTCGTTATCTGATTGGTCTATACAGTAATCTGTATTTCCCTTTGGTTTCAACATCGCTGGACAACAGAGTGTTGCCACTATGACAAAAAAGTAATAAAAACTACAAAAATATTAATAAATCAGAAACAAATTGAGATACAGCTTTCAAAGAAATTGCATTTAAAAGTACATTTTTTTCTCTATCCGACGGTATAAAAAGTAATATTGTCGGATGTTTAGAAGTTTAAGAATGAAATTTTATTTAAAATTGGTCCTGAGATTTTTTGGAAATCTGATAAAAGCCTTTTCCTGAACAGCCAATGAAATGCTTGGCTACGTAAGTTTCATAGGAAATCTGACTAGTCGCAGGCGACTTTTCTTGCTTGCAATTTTTATTTATTTATTTATTTTCTTTTCAACCTTGCTAGGAACATTTTAGTCCGGGAGCCAGTGACATTGACAGCCACGTGACCACGGAATAGGAAAAACAAATAAATGTAAATCCATAATAAAAAGTCATAAGAACAAAATGAGCTAAGTATGAGTAGGTTTGACATACCGAAAATATGTTTAACTAAACTAATCATTATTAAAAAGCTATAATGATTTACCGTTATCTCGGAAACCCGACACTTGGCCAGCGTCCAGACGTAAATAAAGGTGACATCGGTAAAAATTTTAAAGCAAAATAAATGTGAACTTTTATCACCGGTCGTCTCCTTAAAATATATATGACAGACTTCTCCGGCAGAATAAAGTTTGCCATACCAAGTTTTTCTGAAAGAGCACAAAATGTTCTATAAAATGCTTTAAGAGGGATCAATATCCGCGACAACGTTAAACCATTATAGCTTTTTATTAATAATTAATTTAATTAAACATATTTCCGCTAGTCAAACATAGTCACCGGCTTCCGGACTATTTAAAAGAACATTAAGAACACCGGAAAAATTTATATTCCTATTTCATTACGACCCACCAGTGGCTGAGAGGTTCTGCTCTCGAAACTAGTAGACAGGAGGTGCTGGGTTCGAACCCAATCGCGCTCGTCGGCCTAATAGTTTGGAGTTTTCGTGGTTTTCTTCGAACCCTAGATTTCCATGCGTTAATACGGATTAGGTTCCCTTAGAAAGACCTCCACGGAAGGCACTCCCCCTTGGGCCTATATCTTTCGTGTAGATAATTGGCCGTCAAATATCAACCCAACCCCTATTTCATTACAATAAATTGAAAAGTTTTTCTTATTATCACTTTAAGTTATTTTACGCTATTTTGTTGCGATACTTTACAAACATAAACCCTTCATAAACCCTTTTCAATTTTTGTGAGTTCTTTTTTTTTTTTTTTAATTCGAATTTGCAAACGAATTTTTTCGTAATTACTTAACTTAAAAATTTGCACTAAGAAAGAGAAGTGTACATTTAGTTAAAATGTAAGCTTTAGGCAACTGTATTCTGAAGTTTGTTTCTATATATTAATGTAAAACGCGTTTAAGATAGGTATAATAACTAAAAGAGAAATAAGGTTCAGGGTACCCTTTGAACTAACAAAATACATGAAAAAGATACCTCTATATAAATTGCAGTCACTCTATAACTAATTTACTTTTAATTATAAAATTTAAAACACATATTAAGAAAGATTTCTGTTATCAATTAAAGTTCTCAAAAAAGTATATACATATATAAAGTGTTTTAATTTATTTTTATAGATAATAAAATTTTTACGAAAGAATTCTTTTTAGTATGCATTGCGCGCATGATTTTTCACATTTCAATGGGTAAAACAAATCAAAAATTTTTTTTATGACTACAAATATAATGTGTTTTGAAAATGATCTACAGTGTAAAAAAATTAAAATTGTAGATCACGAGAAATTAAAAAAAAAAAAAGAAATTCGAAATATCGAGGTTTTTTATGCAAAAGTTGTTGTAAATTCTAAATTTCTTTCTTGAGAAATATAATAATTGGTCGTTTTGTGTCTCTGTGCGTTTAATACATCCAGAAAAAAATTCGTAAAATCCTAGGCAATCATTTTTCCAAAATCGTGCGCGCAAGGATCAAAATCGCGTTTTGAGAAAATTAACATTAATGGTCAAATAACCCCTTGATGATTCAGAAAAAGCTCAAAGTGTTTAAGGCATGATTTCTCTTGTAATGCGAATTTTTGAATGGGATTTGTTTTTAAATGTTCTTAAAGAATCATATTTAATAACAATCTATTTAAAAAAAATCCTATTTTGGACACTTTAAAGGTTACCCGATCCCTTAAAAAGAAAGGAAATGTGCTATAAGGCTATGATTTCCCTATTCTATCGTAATAATCTTGTAATAAAATTCAGTGATTTATATTAGATTCAATACATTTGAAATAGCACAATCTTATTAAAATACTCTGCAAACGGTTTTCCCCCAATATACCCTAATGTAATGGAATTATTTTAAATGCCCTGTAAATGAACTATTAATCCCACATATTTCATACACAATACCAAACATGTTTTGGTGACCCTAAATAAAGTTTAGCATGAAAATCCGAGTACACAGTGTGACATTAAAAATCCGGCAACTTCAATAATCCGGCATCAAAATCATCTTTTCCATTCCTTTTTCTTTTACACTTTCAAGCTATGGGAGAAGAAAAATAGCAATTCCTTATGAATTAAAAACTTCGATCAATCGAAAGTAAAAATGCGAAAAAAGGAATATTTGACCTTTTTTTTTTTTTTTTTTTTCATTTGTCAGAGTCGATTATTTTCTGAAAAAAATTCCTGGGAGCTGCACTGTTGCTTAGCAACGGGCACAGCTTTGGTGAATGCATGGCGCAATATATGGCCGGAACGAACTTTCGGCAACGGCGACATCAATGATGAGTAAGAACTTTCAGTCTTTCACATTTCCCGTGAAAAGGGAAATTTATTAAACAATTTATGAACTGATTGAACACGCAGAATCTGAAAATGCATTAAGTGTCGATAAAAGGGATATAGATGATTGGCTAAGTATTGACAAAAATGCATCAACAACGAACAATTTAACGGACAGCGAGATCGCTGACGCTGTGGTAAATGTAACCACCGACAACGTTAGTAGCAGCTCAGAAGACGAGGATGACCAATCGGCAGAAGAAGAGGTGTCTCTAGAAAAATGCATAAATTTTACTGAACAATTAATGTATGCTTTAGAGAAACAAAACTGTTTCCAAAATAGATATTCTTCATATGTACAAAATACAAAAAAGAAATTATTAAAGAACGGCCAAAAAAATTGAAGCAAACAAAGTTGACATCGAAGTTTCTGAAATTATAAGAGAAGAAATAATTTCACTGTTTATTAGATTTTTTTTCTGTAACATAGAAAATATCAATTACAGTAAGTTTTTTACATTTAATTTACTCTTTTTCTTATATAATTATCGCTTAATAAGGAATTAAATTATGGCTAAAGGCACCATTAAGACTATAGTACTAATTTTGATATTCCTTCAGAAATTCGGAATTTTCAAAAATCCGGAGTAGTCTCGGTCCCTATGGTACTGGATTTTCGAAGTTATACTGTTTTTACGGGAGTTAGAGCGTGGGCAGACGGACAGACAAATCGAATGCATAAACACTTTTCAACTTTGTTGGAAAGTGTAAAAAATCGATTTTTTTTAATGAAATTTTGTTTTGATTTAGAAAGTCTACTCTCCCCTGAAAAAGAAAGGAAATGTATGGCATTCGACCAAAAATACCGAATCAGCCATCTTGAACTTCGTCCCATGAAAAGGATATTATCGATTTTCTGTTTCAGTCTTGGCAAGGCTATTTGGAATACTGCACCAGCAGAATACAATGGGTTCTTCTTTCTTTATGGCTTCCAGCTGTAAAAGGAGAATATCTTTTTTGTTTTACCGGATTATTTACGCTAATTTATTGATATATCTTCAGGATGTTTTTAAAATTTATGGTCTTTGTGAATGGGTCTTCCAGTCTTGACTTTATCATAGGTATTATTATTAAGGGAACCTTCTTCATTAGGAGATAAAAAAAAGCACCTTTTTGTGATTTTTTTGTAAGAAAACTGCATGATGGATCTTTTTGAAAATTTTAACAGTTTATTGTACATATGTTAAGGCATACACAAGAATTTGTTTATTAGATAACTGATTGGATAAGATTTGTTTATTAGATTATGGAATTTGTTTATTAGTTATAAACAAATATGTTCAACTACATTTTTTGACACGGTGGACAAGATTAAAAAAAAACTAAATGGGTCGTCTTGATTTTTTTTTAAACTTAAAGCTTATTTAATTGTCTTCGATATGAATTAAAGCTTTTACTAAAATTATTTAAAAAAATTTTATGAACAAATAAGAACGAATTTTTTAAACAAAGAATTTTTTTTTTTAAATCAGCCATTAAATAACGTTTTTTAATAACTTTATGGGATCCTTTAATTTAACTAGAAGCTATACTCACGAAGTTTACGAAAAAAATTTATTTTTGTGTTTCAGATAATTCTACAAGGCGCTATCATGCTCACCGTCCAGACGAAATTTTCCAAAGCAGTTGAACATACTTGTTTATAACTTACAGTAGAAGCAACAAAATCTAATAAAAAAATTCTTGTGTATACCTTAAGATATTTACAATAAACTGTCAAAATTTCAAAAAAATCCATCATGCAGTTTTCTTACAAAAAAATCATAAAAAGTGCTTTTTTTGGTTTCCTAATGTATCCTTTGGTACCCTTAGGGATCGACAGAAACAGGTGTTTTTTAGACCAAAACCGAATTTCGGTAATCTTTCTATTTTTGGCCGAAAACGAAAACAAAAATGTTCTAAATATTTTTTTATGAAATTAATGCATACATAAACATACATAATTATTAATAAATTCAATGTGATTATTAAATATACATAATTATTAATTAATTCAATGTGATTATTAAATATACATAATTATTAATTAATTATATGTGTGGCCCAAGTTGGCTCTCTGTGCTTCTGAGCAAAACTTTTTATTTTTATACAAAATAAAATGTAATTAATTCATCAACGACACAGGAGGGTTTTCTAATTATACGAATTTCATCTAATTAAAAATTTATTTAGGTTCCTCAATTTATATTTTGCATTGATTTTTATAAATGATCATCTGTTATACTACAACTTTCTCAAAAAGCATTTGAAACACTTCTGCGGTTTCAAACCAAAAAAATTCTATTACTGTTAAGTCTGTAGCTTTTTATGAGCACGTTAAAGGGGTCTTCAAAGTTTAGTCATATATGCATTGCTTTATAGTTTGCACTCACGTCTTAAGTCAGTCATGACTAATAATTATTAGCAGTGAAGTTCATAGCAATAAATAAACAGTGTCTCATTTGAGCCGGTACATGTCAAATCAATGAGTAATGTTGAACATTTCCGAAGGAAGAAATGAGATTTTTGGAATACAGGCAGTTTCGTCGAGTTTCGGTCCGGCCGAATTTTTTGGTAGCATTTTCGCCGAAAACGAACTTTTGACGAAACTCAGATTTTGAGCTGAAAACGAGAACGAAATCGAATATTCTGTCGATCTCTAATTATAATCATGGAAAAACCAAAATAAAAATAGGAAATGCTGTTACAGTATAAAAAATAAATGCCATTCTACGTCTAAATAATACATATTAAAGTAAACGAAATGCTTTTTTTTTTAAATATTCACAAAATGAAAAAAAAAAATTTACATGACGGAAATCTACTCACTACTTGAAAAAAAAAAATGCATATACATATTTTTTTTCTTTTTAACGGGGATGTTATTTTCATACAAAAGTGATATATTTTCTAAATTTTAAATAAGATCTTCAACTCATTGACTTAATGAATCATATTTCGTTCATAGAATTGTCATATAAAAATTTAGATAAAAGCAAAATTTCATGAATTTTAAAAGAGGCAATTTGGACTATAATTTAGTACAGCGTAACCTCTGAATAACGGTTACCCGTGGGACAAGTGAAAAGTGACCGCTCTTCAGAGGTGTGTGTTATTCAGAGGTTTCATTTAAAAAAAAATCATAATTACATAAATTTAAATAGAAATATACAGTCATTTCATTTTAATTAATCCTCATTGTTTTAATACATTAAAAAATTAATGATTTGCAGTTGATTTTTTTTTCTTTGCTGCAAATATCTTTCTCCAAAGAAATAATAGTATGCTGTACTACTCATCATCATTATGATTTAATGCGAAATTTTGGATTTCACGAAGGTTCATCAAAAATTTGGTATGCGTATTAATACTCGAAATTTTGGGTGATTCTATAATCTCTTCCATTTCCCCTTCCGCATCAATTTTCTCTTCCTCTCTCCTATCTTCCACCATTTGCTATATGAATCAAATGTGGCAGTAAATGCCACAAATCCTTGTCCAGACATACAAACTTACTGGCCTTCGTGTTAGCAATACCTGCCGTTCTGAGAATATTATCTAAAGGATTGAGTGGTTAAGAGATAAATTGACTTTTTGTTGGCATATTAAGTAAAATTTGTTTGACCTGCTTCAGATTTCAGTTTGCAAATAAATATGAAATTGTTTCAGGAGCTGTTAATTTTTTTTTCTCATGACTTTTGGGCGGCCGTTGTTCAGAATTCATTATTTAGAGGTTCGTACTAATGTTAATGCTATGGAACGTGTTTGTTCCATCAATATGTGACCGGTATTCGGAGGTTGTCGTTGTTTAGAGATGACCGTTCAAGGAGGTTTCACTGTACATAAAAATTCAAAACAAATAACGCCTACATTTTTTTAAAGGGACTTCTTCCTGAAGTTTTTCGATTTTCCTCTTTTTATTGACCATTCATTTAAAGAGATGAATGCTATTCCCAGCAGCACAAACACACGCGCACACACACAAAAAGTACTGGGCTCCAATTGTCAAAACAACCTGCAATAACCTGCAATAAATGTGCAACAACTGCACATTATACTGTACAAAAGAAGATGTTATCTATGCAATTTTAGTCATAATGAACCTATAAAAAAAACCTTTCTGCGTCTGGAAAGATCTTTTAAATTTATATTTAAAAATATATGGTTTACACACATGAAATGGTGTAGTAAAAAAAACAATGAAAAAATTTACTCCGAAATCGTACAACTGCACAAACAGTTTTATTTCTAGAAATGTATAAATAGAAAGATGCTTCTACCACTGAAAACTTTCGACCTGATACAACAGTGCTGGAAAAAAAGTTTAGGATCACCAACAAAAACAGTAAAGCTCTTATTTTAAGAACAACAACAAAAATACCGTCTCAAAATTATACACATAAAGTTATACAAGGTTTGTTATTTGCTTTAAATTACAATAATATAATTTTAAAAAATAAGCAAAAATTAATTTCTAGATAATAAATTTTGGTGGAAAAAAGTTTAGGACCAGTATATTTAAAATCTAAATTACACGTGCAAATCATTTGTACACTAATTTTTAGTACTTTGTTTGTTTCTCCATAACACTTATGACCTACAAAAGACATTTTGAGAGGGATTTGGCTAGGTTTTTAGCTATAGAAATGGGTACTTCTTTCCATATTTCCAAAGTGACCGCTTTCAGTTTAACAATCGAACGAAACTGCTTTCTTTTGTCACAAAATTTACGAACCAAGATCTGCCACATGTTTTCTATAGGATTTATGTCAGAACTTTTAGATGGAATGACTGTCTTGATAATTGTTCGCAGATAACCAATCTGAAGTTGACACAGACTGGCGAATAGAAGCATTATGTTGAAACAATGCCACATTCTGGTCCATAAGTTCATCTATAAGTGTTACAAAATTATTACCAAGAATATCTTGATAGTCAAAGGTGTTCATCTTTATCTCTGTGAAAAACAAAATTGTTTTTCTGTTGCATTAAAGCCTGCTCAAATTATGATTGAGCCACCATCTTGTACACGTTTTGAAAGCAGTTATTGCTCCCTTTGTAAATCATGCCAGTTATATCTTAACACGTTCGCTGCCATCTACAAGAAACTCGTGGTTGGCAAACTGGGTTTCCTTGCCAGCTACGAGTTAACTCGTTATTGATCTTCTTATTTAAATCACCGATTGCGAGCACTGCCATAGAAAATAACCGCAATGTTTCATATGCCAACAACGAGCATACTTGTGTGAATTTATTTGTTACTAAAAGTAATTCGTCATATATATAGTATTTAATTAATAAAACAGAAAATAATTTAAAAGTACTAAATTGCAGACATGATCTTGGCGTGTATGAATAGATGCACCATCTCAGCTTTGGCAGCGAACGTGTTACATCCTCTGTACCATCAAGGGTGAATATTTTTACATTAGTAAAAACCAATCTGCGCCATATATGGAATTTTAAGACATTGGAAGATACGGACTTTAGTCCTGCCTCCATGTGAAGCTTTTGTAGTTTCGGCTTGGCTTTGAATTTAGCATAATTCAAGCATTCGACACATTTTAAAACACGTCTAACAGTCAGTGTTGCCAGATTGGGGACTTTTTTGTCCTCAGATTGTTGATTGTCACCGCTTTTTTGAAATAAAAATATTCGACTTTTTTAAAAATCGATCAAACATTCTGAAAAATAAGGCGAATTATACTATTTTTAAAAAGTGGTGATAGTCGAGTAATCTGAATTGAAAAAGTCCCCAATCTGGCAACACTGCTAACAGTTTTGGACGTTACTGAGAGTTCTAAAGCAGATTTTAGAGTAGAATAATAAGCACAATCTTGAACCGCCATTCTATTGGGTCGATCGGAAAGTCGTGTCGTGTTGGGAAAATCAATTCGTATGGGAAAATTCTATTATTTAATTATTAGAGATTGTTTCCGATATCGAATTTCTAATAATTACCAGTGAGAATTTTCCGGTACGAAATGATTTTCCCTACACGACACGACTTTCCGAACGACCCCAAAAAAATGTTCCGTTTACACCGGGCTGAGAGTTTTAATAACAACCCCCTTTGTCACTGGATCATAAAGAAATTTGTGCACAACAGTTTTAAATTAATTTATTTTAGGGCAATTTGCCTTTCAGTTAGACTACAATTCAAAAAAGCTCTTATTTTGCCCTTTTCTTCTTCGCTAGTGATTTCTCGAGCCACGCTTAAATCAGCAGATGCATATCCCAAAACTTCAAACCTAGCGACTACTAACCAATAAACAACATCACAGATGAGTCCCGCATAAAATACTACAGTCATGACTGCATCTCACTGTGGTACATTTAAAAGACGATACTTCTTCTAAACTTATTTCCATTTGTTAATATTACAAGGTTTTAACACTTGTAGAAAAAATACCTTTTAGCCTTTACATTTGCATTAAATTCAGATATTATATCAGACATTTGTATCTCAATTCAAGATATATAACTCTTTTCGGAATTTTATTTTAAACAACAAAATTAGCATGTGGTTTTAAAACATTTTCCAGCACTGCATTCGTTTTTCAGTTCTGCGTCTAACTCTTTACTCCGTTGGTCCACATTCCTTGTCTTTGTATCAATGATACTCTAACATAATTGCACTTCTGATCTCAAAAGTATATCCGTCGATCTATAAGATTCAAAATAATACAAATGGTTTAAAACTTTTGCCGTGAAGTCAAAGTGGACAAGAAATAATTCAGTGATAAGCTGTAGCGAAGAGGTTAAAAGAATATGATTTAATCAATGAACACTCAGAAAAATAAAAGTAGATTACAGTTGATCAACGGTTAAACAGTTTTTTATACTTTGTTGACCTTCAATTTTATATAAAATAACTTTTTCGCAAAGCGTTTTTGTTACTACTATGTTTAAAAAAGAATATATGTCTTATTTAAGAGGAGATTTCTGCAATTAAACTGCTGGCCATTAAAATTGCAACACCAGGAAGGAATGATCTAACGAACGCCAAAATCACATGAAAGGAAGAAGAGGTTAGAATATGCAAATGATTAGTATTTCAGCGCATTCAGACGACGCAGGCGGGAGAAACGACATCTGAAGCACTGCATAAAAGAAAAGTTGCGTAATGGATTTCTCATTCGAAAAGCGTTTTGTAAGGTCGGCGTTTGCTCAGAATATCGTGTCATGCCTCGAATAATAATAAGAAATGCTTACCAGCAAGTGTCGGAATTCAATAGAGGCAGGATCGTTGCCTATCGAGGGTGTGGATTATCGTTCCGTGATATCGACCGGCACACTGGTTGAAATCCAACCCCTGTAATGCGATTATGGAATCAATGGGTTGCTGAGGGTCGTACTGAACGGCATGCAGCATCTCAACACCATCCCATGACTAAAGCCGAAAGGACAGACATATTGTGAGGTTAGCCCTGCAAAATCGTGCAACCACATCACGGACCATTAGTGAGAAAGTGGGCATGTTTGCAGTGCGCCCAGTATCAGCTTGAACGGTGCGACGACGTTTGCAGTAGCATGGACTGTCAACACGGCCACCATTACTGCGGCTTCCCTTGAATATGCAGCATAGAGGGAGACGGCGACTCTGGTGCGTCGAATGACAAAGCTGGATACAGGAGTGGCACAATGTCGTCTTTTCAGACGACTCCCGGATCTGCGTGGAGTATTCTGATAGCCATATACGTGTTTGGAGGCTCTGAGGAGAACGCTCGTCGCCTGCTTGCATTCGATATCGGCATTGGGGCCCTGCACCTGGTGTGATGGTTTGGGCAGTCGTTGGGTACATCACACGCTCACCTCTACTTCGGATCGACGATAATTTGAACGCAGATCGGTACATTTCTGACATCTTACGTCCAGTGGTTGTGCCTTGTCTTCGAGGCCTGTCAAATGTCATCTTCCAACAAGATAACGCAAGACCACACGTTGCACGTTATGTTCTGACCTTCCACGATACACAGGATATTTGATTGCTGCCCTGGCCTGCACGGTCTCCAGATCTGTCACCCATTGAAAACATCTGGTCATGGACTGCTGAGAGACTAACCCGCCACCCCTCTCAAGTGAATACGGTTGATGAAGTGTGGCACAGACTTGAAGCAACATGGAATGAGTTGCCCGTTTATGGCATCCAAGCCCGGTTGGATTCCATGCCTAACCGGCCAAGGGCCATTTTAGCTGCCAGGAGGGGAAGCTGTTTCTACTAATTTCACACCCCTGCAGACCCCAAAACTGCTTACAAATTTAATCATTTCGTTTTCATGCCATATTCTTTACGTACAATATATATCTTTTATTTATTTTCTTTCCTTCATGGTGTTACAATTTTAATGGCCAGTAGTGCAAATAACGAGAACATTATTTTTCAAAATTCCTGGTAACAAAACAACAACAATAACAAAAAACCACATAAAAGTTTGTAGCTATGAAAAGTGTACTCGTCGCCGGTCGAAAACCTGTTAAGAGCAATATTAAATAATTATGACCCAAATTTTCCAAAAGTCACTTTTGATAAACTGTTTCATTCTTTACATTAAAGAAAATTACAATTAAAAAAATGAAAAATTCTAAATGAAGATAAATCCTAGTATGCTATTTCTAATATATATATATATATATATATATATATATATATATATATATATACATATTATTATTATTATTTTAATCTTAATAATTTTTACCTTAAAACATAGTTCATGATTAAGTCTACTTAAGATTCCTTAAAGTCTACTGCAAACATTTTACAGCGAAAATTTCTAAAAGGTAAAGCCTGGGAAAAGCATGTACTAAATGTTATGTTTATTTATACAATGAAAAATTCCTGAATTTCCATATGCCAACTTACTAAAATCCGCTAAAATGTTCACAAATATGCTTGCAGTGATGGGCGCCTCCAAATATGAGTATGATTAGACAAATGCTCAAACTTAAAACTTAAAACAAAAACCACTAAAATGATAAAAAAAAATATCGTATAATTTATTAATTTTTGTTCGATATTATAATCGTTATATTTTTTGAAAATCAACCTCTTAATATAAAATACTCAGTTAACTTGACAGAAAAAACATTCCAATATGAAATTTACCTTTTAAATCTTGTAGCAAATTGACAATAAGAAATATTCTTCTGGGACAATATTCTTATGTCAATCAATCTGATACAATATATTTGTATTTATTTGCTTTCTGATTAAAAACATGATTATTAAATAATGTGTATTGATAAATCCAACATTAACTCTGTGTTCTTTATTGGCAGAAATGCAACGTAATTTCTATACAATTCTATACAATGCCGTTGGATACTGAATAGTTAAGCTATACATAATCGTTTTTTCACTTTCATCTAAGTTCTTTCACCGGAGTTTTATCATCGAAGTTCTATCAACGAAGTTCATCGAAGAAACATCAACTTTTTTCGGGTCTAACGAAATAATTTCAACTTTAATGACTCAAGTAGATTTAAACACACTGGAAATGTTTTCAAATCTTTAAAAGTATACCCCCAACCCCCATGCAAAAATTCTTTCCGGCGACATTGCTTGCATGATAAGGTACATGATAGTGAAAAACGCAAAAAATATTTTACAAAAATTAAATGTAAATTTGAAGTACACATTCAAAGGGTTCAATCAGGGATTTCTAGATTTCTGCCATCGAAAAAAATATTTCAGTCCATGGGAAATTTCAAAGAGGATATACTGGGATGGTATGCCTAGGAAGATTCAGGGAATTTTAAAGGCTTGAATAACAGAACCTTCGTAAATAAATTGCCGTCATCTGTAAACACAAAATTGTTTTCATTAAGTAAATCAAATATTATTTTACGTGCAATCTAGTATTCTTCGCCTTAGACGTACGAACTCTGATATAAATCTTTTTGTTGCCGAAACGTCAGTGAAGGCTTACTGGGGAGACACGAAATGTTTTGGTTTCTGTTAGTCCATCTGTTCCGTGATAACTGCCGTAAAAAGCATCCGATTAGCTTGCAATTACGTGGACATATTTGTGAGATACCAGGACGTAGCTACATAGTTTTTGGTTAAATTTAGTTTATTCGTTCGGAAAATACGATACATTTTATTTTGCTGAATAAGGCTTTTCTACGGCAAGTCAGACGATTTTCAAATTTTCATTTGTTGAAAGAAAATGGCACGTTTGATAAATGGATTTAAATGCTAAATTATGGATACTACAATTTCCAAATAAGGGTCTTAAATTATTCCTATTAGTTTGAAATTTTGTCAATGCATTTGTCAATTTTTTAAAATTATTTATGTAAATTCTGGTGAATTTGAAAGGTGTATAATATGTGTATGCAATGTTTGAGTTAAACCAACGTCAAAACGGAAAAATTAATGTCTTTGTATCTTTGCGTATAGATAGATTTTAACCCATAAATGAGCTATGTTTTACTTATTTTATTCAACTATTTGGTTTATAAATTTAAAAGCTCTTTATCTGAATCAATTAATATTTTTCTATAAAATTTATCAATATTTATTTCGTTGCCCAGAAAATCAAAACCCGGAATAATAATTTCTTCTAAACAATTAATTTTCAATGGAAAGATTTTCACGTGAAAAAGAGAGAACAAAATAAAAAAATTAAAAGTAAAAAAATAAAAAAATAAAAACATGACGTCATATTGGAAATAAAACTGAAAGTTATAGGTATGCCTTGATAATAAGGTAGATTGATTTGAGTAAGCATGGGAAGCCAGCGAATATGACATCATATATCGAAAATAAAATGAATACGCTCTGATGTTCAAGTAAAATGATCTTCGGTTATGATATTAGTTCTTATTATTAAAAGAAAATTGTTATCAATATTTTGCTGTTTATCGTCTATTCACAGTGAACATAAAGATTTAATTTGTTTATTTAAAAGAAAAGAAAACCTTTTCTAAAGAAGTGGATAGCAAAGGTCAATAACATGCACCGCATAGATATCTTAGATCTAAATATTATAGAATGGCAGTACAGGGCTAAGGGAAATAAAAGGTTAGCTAACCATTCGTAATTTGATCTGAAACATAGGTTTGCGTCAAATATGAACGGTATTCGTAACATCATGATTTTAAATTGAATGTGGATACTATTAAAAGGCTATCACAAAAAAATACTTTACGACGCCAAATCACGTTTTCTATTTAATCAATTGGAAGTGGACACGATGATGAATGATTACTTGTTAGGTTTAGAAGTCTCCAAATATGCCTATTTTGGGGTGATTTTAGTAAGTTAATGCTGTCGAGTATATTATTAGATATTTATAATAGATCTTAAATATAACTAAAACAGAACGGCAATCAAAATTATTTTTTGAAACAAAAATTATAAAAACATTAGATCTCTAAATTGGATGTCTCACTTTACATTTTCAATAGTTTTTATCCATTAGATACAGGAGTTTGTAGTTGGCAGGCAAGTAGTAAATACTACTGTATGGATATTAGGATAATGTAAAATGATTGTCCAAACTGTTGCCTATCCTTATAAATCGCAGAGTAAAAAGAAATCTAAGATATACGGTAATCATTAACACAATCAATAAAAAATTACAAATGTAAATTAAATTATACTACGGGGTTCAGGGGGACAGAGCCCTCCACCCCCCCCCCCCCGAAGAAATCTACTTTATTATTTAAAAATTACCAGAATAAGTAGATCATGAGAATTTCAGAATATCATTACATAACAACGTGTTTAATTTAACTCTTTTAATGTCTGAAAACTTCGAAATATTTTTTACATTTATAAATGTTTATATAAGATAAAAATGTTTTTGTAGAAAGATTAATATATACATGTAAGTTATAAATGTTTATGTAAGTTAAATTGCGTTTTTGTAGAAAGATTAACATTACGCAAAGTGTGCTAAAAACAATGAGTTACAGAGCTGACGTTGAGGCTCCTGATCTGCAGATTTACTAGTTGGTGCATTCTGAAAATGTTAAATAGCTAGTTCACATAGACAGTGGAAAAGCGAGTAACTGAACTTTGACTTCGTAGCTATCACTGTTCGAATACGGCTAACGCGATGCCCAAAATTTTGATAATTTTGAGTCGATCTAGAAAAAAAGGAAAACAAATAAACAAAATGTACGTAAAGAGGAATTTTACAAACTACTTTCACAGCGCGCTTTAGATTAAAACTAACTCAAATCTAATAGTAAAATACAACGCGTTATTATTTTTTTTACATATTGTCGGTAAAAGGAAAAAACTGGTAAAAAGCTTTAGACGTGAAGGAAAACTATGCAGCTGATATGGATTTAAAAATTAATTTAAGTAATTAGGCCATGATATTAACAAAACTGTGTAAGCTGCATTTGCATGGATGGTTTTAAAGACATATTTGTTTATAGTAGCATTGTTTGGAAAAGCTTTAAGCTAAGTTATGTGAAAGGGTGTGTAGTTTGTGGAAGTAAATTTTGAAGTCACATCACATAAAAAGTGATATTAATATAACCCTTTAAGACCCGCTGTATTTGTAAACAAAGCTAGTCATGCCTGTAGAAAGTAAAATATGGACTGCAACCGCTACCTGTTGATAAAAAATGATACTTTGCTCTATCTGCAAACCAGAACGATCGTTTGATTCGAGTTTTTATTACATACGACTCAGAAACAAAAAATTAAATGAATGTCTAACCCGCACGTTCGTGCGGGTTGGGTCTTAAAGTGTTATAGTAATACTTTTAGTTATTTATGTCTAACATTCCTTTAATTTCCATTCAACATGTGTTACGAATCGACTTATACAGCACCTTGTGCTTGTATTTGATTTGAATTCAAACATCTTTAGACTGTTTTGAAGTAACTTGTAAAGAGTGTCACAGTCAGATGCTTTAACCCTTTAAGACCCAACCCGCACGATCGTGCGGGTTAGACATATATGTAAATTTTTGCTTCTAAAACAGTCGTATGTAATAAAACCCCGAATCGAACGATTGTTCTGGTTTGCAAAAAGAGTAAAGTATCATTGTTTATCAACGGATGACGGTTGTAGTACATGTTTTACTTTTAGCCGGCATGATTAGCTTTGTTTACAAGTACAACGAAAACAGCTCATCATTTTATCTATCGTAAAAAGTTAATTATCACTATATTTCTAATTGCTTAAATAAATATTTTTGCTTTAATGTCTAAATAAGTTTAATATAATAAAAAACATTAATTATACACTATTTATGTTGCTCATAGGACTTCAGATTTCGTTACCGTACGATTGTGCGACTTGGGCGTTACGTTAGTCAATGCTACTGTAAAGGTAAGAGCTTTCCCAATGTTCATTTTGTTTTCTGTTTCAATAATTTTGGAGACAGACAGAACAAAAAACGAAGTATATTGTTATATAATTAATGCCATATTTTCTTGGGTGTTGTCATGGATGGATTATTATTTTTTTCAATTAATTTTAGTTTTTTTTTTCCTTTTCAATTACTAAAATTTTCTAAGACATTAAAAAAAATACTTTGTTAATTTTAACAAAGCAAAATAAAATACTTTTTCAGATGCTTAAACGGAAAAGAATTCTCACACAAGAAGAAATATTGCAATTGATGAATAAATCAGACTCTGAATTTAGAGGTTGCGGACAAAATATTTGAAGCAGATTTATTAGAAGGATAGTCAAGTTCAGATGGGCTCGATGAAGAAAAAAATACAAATATTTCTTTAGAAATGGCAATTTTGGATCATTCTTCCTCATCAAAGTCCTCTGAACTCATTCCTCAAAGTTCTACCTCCAAGCCAGTTTCGGCAGAGGCTAAGATAATGAAAACAACAAGAACAAAAAAAAAAAAAAAAAAAAAGTACGTGTGGGATGTTAAGAAGTTCATTTCTGTACCTCATTCTGCTCCTTTAGATTTCATGCAATTGCAGGTATATCTTTCATTTCTTAAATTTTAATTAAAAAAAGTTACAGACTTCACACAGAAAATTACATTACAGAAAATCGATATCATATTTTTTTTTTTAAATAAGGCAAACATTTTTAAATTAATTAAAATATGAATTTTTTGAAGTCAATAAGTACATCTCCAATATTATTTTTTTCTCCTTTTTTAGTCTTTACAGCCAGTAAGGATTCGATTGCAATTGATTCAGCCAATGCATCCCAAATCATCTTGTAAGTAATTATTTCTCTGGAAAAGCCCAATCCGTACGATCAAGCAGGTGTGGCTTTCTTAGAAAAAGCCCAACCCGCACGTTCGTGCGGGTACTCTCCACGCTCCAGGGGGTGAAGAAAAATTTTTTAATTATTTTTTTAAGTCTCATTAAGGTCAGTATAGAGTTAATAACCAGAAGCATGTAATATTTAAATGTGAAAATGTTCCGGGTCTTAAAGGGTTATCCCGTTGCTGCATGCTTTAAAACTGCAAACGTTAAATTTGCTATTTTCTACTTTCTAAAACTACACTGTAAAAAAAATAATGCCAGTTTACCGGTAGGAATCGGAAAAATAGTTGCCCTTATCGTACCGGAATAATTTCCAACCCAGCTCGGAATAAAATCCGTAAAATCGGAATAAAATCCGTAAAATACCGTTTTACTGACTGTTTCCTTATTTTTACGGATTTTATTCTTAGCTGGGTCGGAAATTATTCCGGTACGATAAGGGCAACTATTTTTCCAATTCCTACCGGAAAACTGTCAGTATTTTTTTTGCAGTGTACCCGCATTGCATGTTTTACAACGATTACAAATGAGTTTAACGCTAGGAGTTTTAAACTGTAAACCTTCATAATTTCTAAACTATTTTTTCACCAAATGACTTCTTGTTAGATATCCAACGGTAAAATTTACTGAAAAATACAAATATGATGTTAAATTTAGAAGTTAGTATTAAAATTTTTAAAGTTTGTTGCAGTTTCTATATATAGAAGACCTGCTAAGAAAAATATAAGTATAGTATTAATTAGTTGATTTTATTACTATTCGATTTGTCCCACTAACATTTTTTACTATAATTTGCTGCAGAGTTAATAGGGAGAGATCCCTTTCTTTTTCCGGATTGTGCATGTTCATTGTCCGCTGCAGTTTTTGAAGAATTATTGCCCTTTTTTCGAATAGCGAATTACATAAAATTATGCTTTCCGATATGACTACTTTTTAAAAATCTAGGTTCTTTCAGAAAGCAAAAATAAATTTACATAATTCGGAAGGCAATTTATATACTTGAATTAATGACTTATTTCGGATGTAAAGCAAAATATTAAAAAATATATATATACAGGGTGTCCATACTTAAATCACCTTAGATTAAAGGTGTCTAACGACAAAACTATTGTTCATAAAGTTGTGAAATTTCCTGAAAGATATAATAAAGGAATGGGAATTTGTTTAACCCTTTATGTACTGAATTATGAATTCATTAAGCTTTTATCTTCTAAAGCATTTTTCGTGAATTGCTTAAACTAAATTAGAAGATTTATATAATCATTTAATAAATTTTAGAAGGATTTTAGAAGGGTTGATGAATTTAGAAGGATTAATTAAATTTGAATTTATAGGGATTTTGTGCAATATTTATAACACCACTTAAATCCTTTATTTGTATATTTTTCTTAGCAATTTGTAGAAATAGGAAATGTACAAATATAATGTTCTTACAATAGAAATATTTCCGAATTGAAAAATCCCCCCCCCCCCTACCCAACGCCAAAAAACTGAAAAGATGCAAAGGGAAAAGAAATCATCCTTTTTAAAAATATTTTTGTTTTGTGTAACCCATAATGCTTTTGGAAAAAGGTAAAGTAATGTATCTATAGCTCATTCTAAACAGCATTACAGCTAATCGATGTATTAAATGAATTTTATAACAAGTTATTTTAATGGTACTTATAAGTACCGTCCGTAGATAAAGGGTTAAACGGAAAAAAAGTTAAAAATTTCGCCACCTTTTTTTAATGAATTACACATGTAGAAACATTTACTATAGTATAGAAGTTTAAAATTTTAACTTTACTTGATCTTAAAGACAACATTTCAAGACATGTTTTTACCATTTCCCAGAACACACAGCGGTAAACTTTGATAATGCTATCTGGCGATTCCAGATGGTATCTTTAAATGATGACCGACATGTGGAGCATGTTTGGTTTTAATAAAATTTTTAAACTATCGTAAATGCATGCTAAATGTGAAATTCGTTAAAAAACTCCCTCTGGTGGTGAAATTTTGCATTTTTTTCTCACTCAAACAAATTCCCATACCTTTATTATGTCTTCCACAAAATTTTACAACATTCTGAAAATTTGTTTCGTCTGAAGACAAATTTAAAACAGGATCGTTTAAATATGGACATCCTGTCTTATAACATCTTATAACCAGTGTTATCGCTGACTTTTGACCAACATTAGCGATTTGGTGAATAAGAAATAAAAAACAGTAGCCAAATGAAAATAAATGTTAGCAAAATAGATTCGGTGTGAAACACTGCAAAATCGATTTTCAACCCCTTATTGTATCCATTTTTTGAATAGGTTCTAAAATAACCTAATTTTTTGTCATTACTCAAAAAAGAGAAATGCAACTTTCGGCTACAGAAACTATTAAAAATAAATGCCTCCTAAATGTGTAAATGTTTCAGACATTCTTTTAGCAGTCTGAATAAAAGTTAAAAACAGCTATCTTTGATTTACCATTGTGAAAACATACACTAAAAATTGCTGTGAGATTTCAACCGATAGAAAAAACTGACCGGCCAATGACACTTTACGTACACCTAATAAATAGTATGGTTAATTTCAACACCCCATTCCAGCAAAACTTTTCATTATTTGGCACTTGTTGCGAGTAATTTTGTTTATGTTTTTATCAGAGCGACATCGGCGCATAGACAGTGATTAACTGACAAAAACCTATTGCATAATCCTTTTTGTGTCTTTAGCTGTTGCTAAACTGAATTGATACTGAGTCCGTATCTCTATAAATAAAGCTATGTAAATGGCACGGTGCGATTAAACATGTAAAGCTACATCAATCGTTCAGAAACGCGGATAAGTCTCGAATGTATTGACACATGCACAGACAGAGCAGAAATTGAGCACTCGTAATTTGGCGAGTCTGATATTTAGTTTACTCGCCAAATGAAACATTTTGTCGCGATTTGGCGCAGTGGCGAGTGGCAGCGAGAACCCTGCTTATAACCACTAAAACAAACATTTTATGAATTTAGTTTATTAAAATGCAAAAACAATTAATGCGATTTTTTTATTTGATGGTTAAAAATTTTTAATGCTAGGTTTCATCAGCAATATCAGCAATTGCAAAGTATCGAGTCTAGTGATTTATAGGTAGTTCCCTTTTTTTCCTCAGAACATTGGAGGGAGCCGTAAAACATCTTTCTATTGAATATTAAATAGTGCCCCAAATAAAATAAAACGAAAACATTGCATTTTATAACTAAATGCCTTGAAAATTTCTTTAATTTTCATCACCCTTTTCCTCGGCGAAATTTCTACTACCGAAGAAAGGCGGGCAAACAACTCTTTTTATGGTTGAAATGTTAGAATATGTTACGAAAAATCTTTCAAATAATCAGAACATAAAAAGAGTTTTTCATTGCTAATGGTCAGTATTTGGCAGTTTTCAAAAGTGCCAATAAGGAAATAATGCAGCAACATTAATTTATCCTGCAACGCTGATATATAAGATATTGTGAGATAATGAACTGTTTCAGTGTGTTTATAATATGAATTCCCATAAAGGAACTTTTTGTTTAGCTAAAAATATGTTTTTAAATATAATATCATCCTGTTTACTGTTTCTTGTGGCATTATTCTCTATTAGATGGTAATAGTCTGATAATCTAGCAATATTAATTTCTCCTGAAACGCTAATGTGTAAGATATCTGAAAATAATGAGCTGTTTCAGGGTATGTATAATAGGTATTCTATATAGAGGCGATTTCATGAAAGAGCAGATAGTGACCCTATCCGCTTACTTAGACTTATCTGGTGGGGAAGAAAAAGAGTGAAATCCCATGTTATCCTATGAGAAAAGATACTTATCCTTCTTGTTCATTCAAATTTTGAAATTTCAACAATATTTTTTTAAGCACGTAGATAGGAAAGTTCTTTATTCCCTCGAAAGCTTAAAATACTTTAAGGTAATTATTATTAATTTAAAATTTGTGTTAAAATTTCAAAAAATTCCGAAAAGTATACTAAAAAGTATTTTTTTACTTGTTTGTAACTTTGGACTGCAAAAAGATATAAAAATTTGGAGGGAACACTAGGGATAAAGAATCTTCGTATCGACGAGCTGAAAAAAGGGATTGTTGAAATTTCCAAATTTGATTGAACAAAACGAATAAGTATTTTTTCCCATAGAATAACATGGGATTCCGCATTTTTCCCCACCAGATAAGTCCTCTTAACTTCAGCTTCTTTTGGAATGTTATAATAGACAGATAGTCAGTGAAATTTATTTTATACACTGTAAAAAAAACGGACTAAAAAACGGAGATTATATTGGCAATCGAGACGCCAGTACTATTTCCGTGTTTTAACGGAAATTTCCCCCCATAAATTCCAGAATTCCGTATTTTTACGGACATTTTCCCCTATAAATTACAGAAAAAATTCCATTTTTCTGGTATTTATGGGAAATTTTTCGTTAAAATATGGAATTAGTACTGGCGTCTCGATTGCCAGTAGAATCTCCGTTTTTTAGTCCGTTTTATTTACAGTGTAAGCAATACCCATTGAGCTTCATATATAACAGGAAATCTGTCTTCCTGTTTTCCTGCATGATTTCCAGCGGTCAGCGCGGAGGGATACAGTGACGATAATTTTAATTCGCATTCATGGCAAAAAATGCTGTTTATCAGATTCCCTTACATGATTAGAGAATCATTTATTTATTTGATAAGTATACCTTAATTAGAGAAGCATAAATTAGGATAATAGTAAATGAAAACACTAATATCTAACATTGATAACGCAAACTGTTTTAGGTGCGTTCGTAATTATATAAATACGTAGCACCTATAGTCGTCGTTCAGTCCGTCCGTCTGTCCGTCTGTCCGTCCGTCTGTCCGCATGTAACAGAGCAAAAACTACCCAACCGAATGGTCTGAAATTTCAAATATATGATTGTTGCAAAATTTTGTCGAACCATTTCAAATTTTATGAAAATCGGATGTATAGTTTAATTACAGGGACAGTCAAAAGTTTTTCTTTACATTACGGCCAATAGGAAAAATTATTGCAAGTGCATTTTAATGATATTACAGCCTTCCGAATGATCTGAAATTTTAAAGATATAACTGTTGCAAAATTTTGTCGAGCCCTTTCAAATTTTAGGAAAATCGGATGCATAGTTTAATTACAGGGACAGTCAAAAGTTTTTCTTTACATTACGGCCAATGGGAAAAATTATTGCAAGTGCATTTTAATGATATTACAGCCTTCCGAATGGTCTGAAATTTTAAAGATATAATTGTTGCAAAATTTTGTTGAGCTATTTCAAATTTTAGGAAAATCGGATGTACAGTTTAATTACAGGGACAGTCAAAAGTGTTCCGTTACATTACGGGGAATGGGAAAAAAATATTGGAAGTGCATTTTAATGATGTATCAGACTATGCGCTTTATGAAGTGCAAAAAATTATACATTCAGTATAATATGGGGTGCAAAAAATAATTATAAAACTAGTTATAGTACGAACGCACCTCATTTGCCACGTTTGACGAGCAATTTCCAACTTGTTTAACTTTGCCTTTCATGCTTCATTTGCCTTGCAAGCTTCTGGCCGCCGACTGAGAACTCCTGTTTTACATGGAGCACAGTGGCAATAGCAAACTATAAAAATAATCTCAAACTAAAATTTTCTTTAGTAAGATAAATATGTATGATACAGGGTTTGGACAAAATAATATGAACACTTGTGAAAAAATAGCACTCGAAAGAAACCTTTCATATACTCCTGCCCTTTAGCGGCGAAGGGTGTCACCTAGCGGATGAGAAAGTACACACATCAGTCTGCTACTATCAGGGACAGAAGGCGGATACGAAATATATTTGTGTGTTAAAATTGCATTATGGCTGACATCTTTGATTTCAAAGGAGGCATGATTGTTGGGGCCCGTCTTGCTGGAGCCTCAGTAACGATAACGGCAATCCTTTTAGGAATTGGAAGAAGTACAGTGTCGACTGCAATGTCAGCATATTTGAAACACGGAGAAACATCATCTAAAAAACACAACAGTGGTCGAAAGGTTTTGGAGCGGATTGTGGAAAAAAATCCCAAGACAACAGCATCCCTGATAACATCTGAAATGAACACACATCTATAAGAAGCAGTTTCATCAAAAACTATCCGGCGTGAACTGCATATAGCAAATATTAATGGTAGAGCGGTTATTTCAAAAAGAAAAAAAATTCTCTTTTCACAGGTGTTCTCATTATTTTTTTCAATCCCTGTATATATTTAAAGAAAAAAATTTGTTATTTACAATGATTACCTTTTGAAAATTACTTTTATTATCTACTACTTTTTTGGTTTAATCGTTAGAATTAAACTTTGGAAATTCTCCTCAAAGAAATGCATTGAACAGCATGTCAAAAGAAGTAACTACGACCTACGCACTTCCGGCTTTTCCATGATATAGTCCTTATGAGATTTCGCAATGTATTTCTGGATCAGTTTATAATAATTGGACAGGTGTGTACATAATAATATTTCTAACAAAAATGTAATCTTACCTCATCTTACTATTGGAGCGTAAGAGGAAATAGAAAGTAAAAGAATCGTAAGTAAACACCGCATTTGCAATCATTTTAAATTTATTTTCTGTACTTGAACTTTGATAAAATATTATAGTCCATGCAACAGGGAATTTTACCTAGCAAAATTAATGGTAGTTCTAGAAATCGGCTTATATGTTTTTTGGGTCGCTAAATCCGAATTTGTAACTTCCCACCAAAATTTCCCCCAGCAACCCCCCCAAATTTTGGTAAAAAGCCCCCCTCCCAAAAAAAAGGTTTTGATTAAAAAAAATCAATTTTTTTATTGTTTTAGGGAAAAGTATATAGAAATTCAGAAAGTAGACAAAATTTGAACAAATTAGATATATGACATTATGCCTTAGGATGAAGGGGAAGGGGGAGATCTGCCTCGGAACATGTGCCGCGGTGCTGCGTGGACTAAGTTGAGCAATTCCATTTAACCACTCACACGTTTACATTCGCCTACCCATCTTCCCTCCAAACTTTCTCTATAAGGTTTACTTTAAGTTTTTTGGGTCACTGAATCCGAATTTTGTAACTTACCCCCAAAATTCCCACCCCTCCGAAACCCCACCAAAGTGGTTGTTTTTAACTTAAATTTCTTATTGTTTTAGGGGAAAAGCATTACGAAATTCAGAAACAAGACAAAATTTGCAACAAATAGGATATATGACATTATGACGTAGGATTAACGGGATAGAGAGAGAGCTGCCTGGGAACATTCCCCACGCGCTTTTCTTAAAAACCAATTTTTTTCAAAAAATCAATTTTTAGGGGGTTGTCGGGTGAAATTTTGGTGGGAAGTTACAAATTCGGATTCAGCGACCCAAAAAACATAAAGTGAGTCGAAATCCAGAACAAGTATTAATTTTTCCAGGTAAAATCACCTATTGCCTGGACTTCGTAACTTAGTGCACGTAGCGCCACAGTGCATGTTCAGAGGCAGCCCTCCCCTCCCCGTTCATCCTACGTCATAATGTCATATACCTATTTGTTGCAAACTTCGTCTAGTTTCTGAATTTCGTAATGCTTTTCCCTTAAAATAATAAGAAATTCAAGTTAAAAACAACTATTTGGGGGGGGGGGGGGGGGGTTCGAGGTGGAAAATTTTGGGGGAAGTTAAAAATTCGGATTCAGCGACCCAAAAAACTTAAAGTAAACCTTATCGAGAAAGTTCAGGGGAGAGATGGGAGGGCGAATGTAAACGTGTGAGTGGTTAAGCGGAATTGCGCAACTTAGTTCACGCAGCACCGCGCGCATGTTCGAGGCAGAGACCCCCTACCCCTTCATCCTAAGTCATAATGTCATTAATCTAATTTGTTGCAAATTTTGTCTACTTTCTGAATTTCTAGATACTTTTCCCCTAAAACAATAAAAAAAAAACATTTTTTTTAATAAAAACCTTTTTTGTGGGGCATTTTATCAAAATTTTGGGAGTTGCCGGGGGAAATTTTGGTGCGAAGTTAAAAATTCGGATTCAGTGACCCAAAAAACATATAGTAAGCCTTTTTTCTGAACTACCATGAATTTTGCTAGGTAGAGCCCTATACGGTCTCTATTGCCTGGACTATTAAGATAGTTCTGAAAATCGCCTTCCTCCTAATAACATTGTTAATTCATTAAAGTGTTTTTTATTTCGTATTAAACATTTAATATTTTCTCTTAAGATGGGGCCGCGTGCACAGACATTGAGAGGTCCCATGCAGATTACGTTTACGGGTAACCTGGATGCCCTGTTTGTGCATATATGTAATAGGAAATCGGCCTTATTACATGAAAAGCATTCATTTCCTAAAACGCGCTGGTTTTAAGTGGCCACCAATTAATTCAAGTTTCAAAAATGATTCTTTTTGTTACTTGTGATTAATTGTCATGTTAGGCTGGAAAGTAGCCAATTTTTCCAGCTGTTTCCGGAGAGTAAATTGCTAAAACCAACACGCCAGTTAAGATGACATTGTTGGCAGAACAGCGAAAGAAAAAAAGGGGAAAATGAAAATTGTAGTTAAGGATTATAAAAGAAATTTTTCTCTGGCAGATAAAATTTCTAGAGAATGAAAAATAAAACACAAAAATGAAAAATATTGATAAATTTTTTTAGAATTAGGTAAACAAGATTTGTCTTCCTATTCGGCATTACTAAAAGTCTGTTCAGTTAAAATGATTCCGGTATTTTCATATTTCTTAACAATGAAGTAATTATAACAAATCCATTGGCTATCTTACCCGATAAGGAGCAGATATGCCTCACTTTTTGCATACCATTTTTTGCTTTTACGTGAAAAAACTATTTATTTTATTTTTTTTATTTTGCTGTGAAATATATTGAAAGCATGTTTTAAGAAATTGAAAAAATTAACATGCGATTTAAATTTTTATTTATTCAAATTATAAGAGAAAAATTTAGTCCTAGTGTCCTCGTTCTTATCGCCACATGACTAAGAAAATGCTCTTGTCCTGTTTGTCCTTGTAAAATGTTGCTTTAAGAAGCCTGGAATTGTAAATAATATATTTTTTATTTAATATTAAGCATTTAATAATCTTCTCTTGAGAGCAGACGCATGCAGTGAAATTGTGAGACCCATACAAATTACATTTAAGTGCCACCTACATTACTCGTTTATGCATATATATAATAGAAACCACCTTATTACTAAAAAAGTACACGTTCTCTAAAAAGCACTCGTTTAAAATGGCCACTAATTAATTGAAGATTCACAAATGATTCTTTTTGCGACTTGTGATTATTATGTTAGACTGGAACAAAGTCAATTTATCTGTTTACGGAGGGTAACGTACTAAAACCAACACGCCTGTTAAGATGCATTGTTGGCAGAACAGTGAAAAGAAAAGGGTAAAAATGAAAATTGCATCTAAGGATTTTAAAAGAAATTTTTCTCTAGATAGTCAAATTCTTAAAAAAAAAGAAAAGAAAAAGAACGAAATTTTAAAGAGTCAGATGAAGAGAAATAAATATGTCTTCGCTATTTGACATTTTAAAAGAAGATCGAGTTAAATTATTCCCATGTTTTTAACGTTTTAAAACAATATGATAATCACAACAATTCCAATGATCACCTTACCCAAACAATCGGGGCAGATTTAGCCCTCTACTTTCGTGCTATTTTCTGCTTTCATATGCAAAAATCATTTAGAATTTTTTTGTATTTTACTGTGGAATATCACATCGAAAGTATGAAATTAATTTTCAATTTTACAAATTTTGAGTGACAAATTTCTTCATAGTATCCTCGTTCTGATCCCTCCATGACTAAGAAAATGTTCGTACCCTTTTTGTTCTGATATAAAATTACTTTAAGAAGCCTGGAACTGTAAGAAATATGTTTTTAAAATCACGCCTTTGCATAACATACATTTTCCACAAATTTCTCCATTTTCTACTTCTTATGACTACATACATATACGTACATATATAGATGTATATAATGTACAGTCGTGGAAAAAAAAGCAAACACCCCCTACTAACTTCTCAACAAATTATCGTAGAAGAAAGCTACTGGTACCGAACGATTGGAAATAAAGTCTACTTTTAAATGATGTATATAAAATTTGCTTAGGAGACCACCAACATATTAAAACGAACCATAACTTTGTTTTTTTCAATAGCAGTACACAATTGTGACAGCATAAATGAACTCTACACCCTTCAGTTAGCCTAAAAACAAATTTTTATGCAATTCGTTCCATAAGTTTCCGATAAATTAATTATTTTAAAACGAGCGTATTTTAAGGGCTGTATCCAATTTGAAGTTCGGTACTCGATTGTTAACCGAGAGAGCCCCCTTCTTTATCAAGGCACCTTAAGCGCCAGTCAATGAAGCCTGCTACATTACAGAATAGCAGAAGAAATTTCAAAATATCAAATCACTTCTATCATAGACGGCCCCTTAAAGAATCATTTTACCGTTTTTAAGCATAATTTGAAAACTACTTGAAAGAAAAATGTGAAATTTTGGATTTCCATAAAGCAGGACTTAATAAATCTAAATCCGTCAAAAAAATTGTAGGTTGCAATTCATATTTTTTTTTAATATTAATTTCATAATTTATAATTCATATCATAATAGTATAAAAATTGCAAATTCAGCGTATTTATGTTTGGGTATATTAGTATTATTGCTACACAAAAAATTAGCACATTAGGAGCATAATTCCAGGAGATATAAATAAAAATATGAAAATGTAATTTAACATTAGAAGCACTAAATTTTGAATGTTTATAATTCAAAAACTTATCACTCAAATGACTTGAAATTTAGCATCTAGGCATAGTTTGAACCAAAAATTTGAAATATCTCGTTAAAATTGGGTATTGCCATTGAAAAAAACAAAGTTATGTTTAGTTTTAATATGTAGATGGCCCCCTAAGCAAATTTTATATACGTCATTTAAAAGTAGACTTTATTTCCAATCGTTTGGTACCAGTAACTTTCGTCTACGATAATTTGTTGAGGAGTTAGTAGAGGGTGTTTACTTTTTTTCCACGACTGTACATCAGGCGTTACGCAGCCCTTTTGGCATATATAGATATTAAATTAAAAGATAAAATTTTATGAAATTTTTAAAAATAGAAACAGGTGTCATAACTGAAGAATTTTTACTTCAGTTATCACACTTATTTCCATTAGGGTTTTTTTCATAAATGTTTCACGCACACACACACACATATATATATATATATATATATATATACACGGATAAAATGCGTCGGAGCATTTATTAATCATAAAAATGTTTCAGCTTAAAAATGTTATTACTTTCATAGCTTAGGTTTGTAATGAAAGGGCAAAATATTTTACTGCAACAATTTCCATTTTATTTTATATATAGGAAACAAATACAGTTTATTTCTTATTTCGAGCTTTATCTATCAAAAATTTACTTTAATTATTCGTGTTCCGTACTTTTTGAGACAAATTCTGATCAATGAAAAAAAAAAAAAAAAATGAGCTGGAAATTTCTTTGATCTCTCTCTGATCTGTATGTATTCTTTAAACATCTCTTAGAAAAATATATGAAACCATTTTTTTTTTGTCTTCACATTTTTTATCGAAGTGAATTTTAACAAAAGAAAGATCAACTGTAAAATTCCTTCCGGCTTACACCGGGAGGAAAATGTAGCTTCCATATAGAACGGCAGGCGGGTGTATAGGGTATAGACTATTAACTCATCGAGTTGACGGCTGAAATTCCAGGATTAATGAGAATTCGATTAGCATAATAAAATGAAACTGGTCTGCCAATGCAACTGGTCTCTTGGTAGAAGCCACCTGTAGACCCGATTTTAATGGTTGATCGGTAGGTCTATCATTTTGTTTTCCTGCATACAAAGGTATGAAAATATAAAGCGCTGGGAACAGGAAAACACAAATCGGTTTTGCAGGATGTTTCCTCCAAGATTTGACTTTTCAGACCAGTTGCATTTTAATATGCGAATCGAGGTTTAAGTAATCCTGAAATTTCAGCCATGAACTCGATGAGGTGATGAGTTGTGCTGCCGTCTTCCTGTCTAATATTCCTTGTTTTAAAAATTCATCTAATTTTATTTAAACACATAAAGCTAATATGCGTGGAAATTGATTATAGAGGATTCAATGCCAGCTTTCACATTTACTGAATTTAAATGAGAATGTCGCCAAATTAGTCAGCGATATTCAAGTTGGCTTTATTTATGGCAATATAATTTTGAATTTCAAACTTATATCTTAACCATTTTTTAGGATAGGAACTAAACAAAAAATGCCCCAGAATTGTCGTATCAAACCCGAACACTTAAAAGAAAACAACTTTTTGAATTTCTAATTTTTTTTTACATCTTTCTGAATTTGAAATTTTTAAGTGGCCGCCGTTTTGAAATAATATAGCGGATGAAGCTGTCCAACGAACTCGATCAACCAATCGAGACCTTGGTATGTCGTATGCACTAGGCATGCTCCCCCCCATCCAAATCGGTTATTAAATAGGAGTGTTACAGCATGACAATCCTTTGTCCTGTTTCAAAATGTCTGCCACCCTAGAAATTCAAACTGCTATATCTCAGCCATTTTTTAAGATAGAGGCGAAACAAAAAATGATCTGAAATCCATGTATCAAGACGAAATACTTAAAGGGAAAACTTTTTTTGCTTTTTAATTTTTACATAGTTTGCTCATCTTTTTTAATTTGAGAATTGTAACTGGTCGTTATTTTGAAACAATATGGCGGATGAAGCTGGCCAATGAACTCGATCGAGACATTGGTAAGTCCTATACGCATACTCAGTTACATTAAAATCGGTTCATAAATGGGAGTATTACAGAATGGCTACCTGCTGCCTGTTTCAAAATGTCAGTAACTTCAAAATTTTAAACTGCTATATATGAAGCATTTTTCAAGATATAGGCGAAACATTTTTTTTTTTCTGCAGGTCTCCATTTTTAACAAGATGGCATAGGAAGCTGGCTAACAGACTTGGTCGAGACTTTGCTAAGTCCTGTATACATGCTAAGTTACATCCAAATTGGTTAATTAATATATATTAGGGTGGAGCGTAGAATAAAAATTTTTGAATTCAAAATCGGCCCGGTGTGAGAAAGTTGCGTATTGTATTGCCTATTATGCAAAAAAAAATTTCCTCCCCCTGAATTAATATCTTCATGCGCCCCAAGGGGCGCGAAATCCCCGAATTGTAGCTAAATTACGCTAATTTTCCTGAATTTTAATAGCTGTTAAAAAAAAATAATTTGCTATTGGCCCCATTGTGGATACAATGCTATTATGTCCCCTTACCATAGGTAAAAAGTTTCAAATCCCTTGAACATCATCTTCATGCGCCCCAAGGGGCGCGAAATCTCTGAATTTTAGCTAAATTACGCTAATTTTCCTGAATTTTAATAGCTATTTAAAAAAATTATTTTGTTATTGGCCCATTGTGGATACAATGCTATTATGCCCCCTTACCATATGTAAAAAGTTTCAAATCCCTTGAACGTTATCTTCATGCGCCCCAACAGGTTTAAATCATTATGAAATCTGACAAATTTGACTTATTTTAGGTTTACTGGAAGATATTATTTAATAATAAAAATCAATATATACATAAATGTTTGACATTTTTATTAATTTCGACTACAATATAACATATGTTCCTTTTCCATGTTTACATTTAACTCCTCAGTTTTAATAAGCAAATGATAATTATAATAGGTAAGAGTAATACGAGTTTTTAAATACTTTCAGTTTGTACTTTGTAATCGCGTTTTGTATCAAAAGTCTTCATTCTGGAACATGACTCAATTTGAGTCTCAATTTATCCTTTCCTTCTTTCATATCTAGGTACTGATTCAAAGGTCTATTTTACTAATTTAACAGTTTTCTCAGTTAAATATAATTGGAGTAAATTGGTACAGGTAATTGGAGTCTCCATTCGTTTTTTCACATCTCTCTCTATTCTTTGATTCCCATCAATTAAATTGACATAGTCTGCTGCTGCAAAATCTATTTTTGGAACCCTAAACTTCCTTTTATTCCTGTTTTGTAGCGGTCTTCTCTGCTGGCTCTCTACTGGTTTTCTACTTTTATGCGTCTAAATACGAGTTTCCTACTATGCTTCCTATCTTCTGCTAACATAGCAAGGAGTTTTCCTCATGAGCGAAATAGTTGTCTCTCTGGATCAGAACGTCAATAATATCCCTCAAATCCGACTCCAGATACATGGAATTAATATAAACAGAATATAATCAGAACTTCAATATAAACAGAAACGGGAGCTTGTAACAGTGATACGTGTTCTTCTTTTCTTAGGATGATTCGAAATAGTTTCCTATCTTTTCTTGAAACAACGTATTGTCGTTACGGCCTTAAAAAAATATTGCAATTTATCAAAAATTCCACTGTGATGATGACATATGATGCCATAACTTCTCACGTTTCCCGTCTTACTTTATTTCAGAAGTATCAGCATCAGCATCGTGGATGATGTCAAAGCCAACAAGCAAAGTCATTTGCAAAATAGGAATTTCAGGAAGATTACGGTTCCAAAAAATAAATTCTGAAGCAAAAGACTGTGTCAATTCAATGGATGGGAATAAAAAATTAAACAGGGATGTGAAATAACGAATGGAGACTCCAATTACCCGGAGATTGGGGACAGAAGAAATTGAAAGGTTCAAGTATGGTGCACTAGGTGCAGGGATTAAACCTCTTTCAAATCTGTTGAAATTGCCAAGTCACACACAAGCAACTGAGGGAACTGTTAAATTTGTAACAGAGACCTCCGAAGCAGTAAGTGGATATGAAAGAAGTGATGGATACATTTGGACTCTAATTGAGTCACGTTCCAGGAGAGAGACTTTTCATACAAAAAACGCGATTACAATGCAAAACTCAAAGTGTTTAAAAACTCATATTTTTCTTATCTATTATAATTATTTGATGCTTATTAAAACTGAGGAGTTAAATGTAAATATGGAAAAGGAACATATATAGCCGAAATTAATACAAATTCGTGTAAATCTTGATTTTTATTAAGTAACAGTATCTTCAAACAAACCTAAAATAAGTAAAAGTTTGTCAAATTTCATAATGTTTTAACTCTGTTGGTGCGCATGAAGATGATGATGTAGGGATTAGAAACTTTTTACATACGGTAAGGGGACATAATAAAATTGTATACACAATGGGCCAATAACAAATTAATTTTTAATAGCTATTAAAATTCAGGAAAATTAGCGTAATTTAGCTAAAATTCGGGGATTTCGCGCCCCTTGGGGCGCATGAAGATGACGTTCAGGGGATGTGAAACTTTTTACATATGGTAAGGGGACATAATAGCATTGTATCCCCAAAGGGCCAGTAACAAATTAAATTTTTTAATAGCTATTAAAATTCAGGAAAATTAGCGTAATTTAGCTAAAATTCGAGAATTTCGCGCTCCTTGGGGCGCATGAAAATATCAATTCAGGGGGCGGATTTTTTTTTTTACATAATAAGCAATACAATACGCAACTTTCGCACACCGGGCCGATTTTGAATTCAAAATTTTTTATTTTACGCTCCACCCTAATATATATATATATATATATATAAACTATTGAAATGTTGATAAATATACACTGAGTCACCAAGAAATTAGAAACAGTGTTTATTTGAAAGTAAACCAGTCCGAGAGTGACTTAGAATGAAATAACAAATTAGAGTCGCTTACATAAGGAACTCTCAGCCTCGTACGGCGTATTTAGCTCAGACGTTACTGTAAAAAATGGATAAGACGAAAGAGTTAAGTGATTTTAAACGAGGGATCGTTGGTGCAAGAAGAGCTGGTGCCAGCATCTCTGAAACGACGACTTTTTTAGCATTTTATCGTCCAACAGCATCTCCGGTGTTTAGAGAGTGACAGCTGAGAAGAAAAACTTCAAGCGATAAGGACAATTCTGGTCGAAAAAGGCTGGTGAACGACAGAGGTGAAAAGCAAGTAGCAAGCATTGTCCGCAGCAATAATAGAAAAAAGTTCCCGTTATGGGTGAAGGAACGACGAAATTGGACACTTGAGATTGGAAAAAAGTAGTCTGGTCACCGAAGAATCTCGTGTCCTGCTCCATAATGCAGATGGCAGGATCAGAATATGCCGCAAACAGCACAAATTCATGGGCCCCTCCCGCCAAATGACAACTCTTCAGGCTGGTGGCGGTGGAATTATGGTGCGGGGAATGTTTCCCTGGAGTACGCTGTCACCCTTGATATTTGTGGACACAACTCTGAACAGCACAGTTTACCCCAACATCGTTGTCGATCAAGTGCACTCGTTTATGGCCATAATGTTCCCTTATGGAGATGGTCACTTTCATCGAGACATTGCACCTTGCCATTGTGCTCGATCGGTCATAAATTGGTTTGAGGAACATCAAACAGAGGTTTAACCTTTTTTCAAGGCCAGCTCCGTCCCCTAACCTCAATACTATTGAACATTTGTGGAACGAAGTCAAAAAAGTCCTTCCGGCCAGTGCCGGGAGGAAGAGGTAGCTTTCATATTCCTTATTTTTAAAAAGCAAGCTTATATTATTCAAACACACGAAGCTCAATTTAGTGGAAACCGACTATAGGAGATTCAATCCTAATCTTTATCAATACTAAATCATCATGAATGAGAATTTCGCGAAATTAGTCAGTTTTATCAAAGCTGCTTTTATTTAAAGTAACTTATATTTGGTTACCAAATTCGGCGATATCTTGAAGTTCCTGCCATTTTAAGACAATATGGTGGATGAGGCTAACGAGTGAACTTGGTCGAGACCTTAGTAATTCCTGTGCACATGCTCACTCACATCGGAATCGGTTGATATATACAAGTTCTGTCGCAGGCAAAAAATCAGATTTTTCAAAATGCCACCCACATTAGAAATTCAAACTGCTATATCTGAGCCATTTTCTAAGATAAAGATAAAACAAAAAATGCTCCGGAATCCTTATATCATGGTCAAATACTTAAGAAAGAAACCTTTTCTAATTTCTAATTTTTTTGCACCTCACTTTAAATATAATTTTTTTTATTTAATTTAATGGCCTCCATTTTGAAACAAGATGGCTGATGAAGCTGGCCAGCGAACTTGATCGAGACATTACGATATACTATCCACATGCCATACATCCAAACAGGTTAATAAATACGTGTGGTATAGTGTGACAAATATCAGATCGTTTCAAAATGTCAGCCATGCCAGAAATTCAAAGTGCTGTAACTCAACCATTTTTTAAAATATAGACGAAACAAAAACTGCTCCGGAATCTTTGTTATCAAACACATAAAGAAAAAAAAATCATTTTCCAATTTTTTGATACCTCATTTTAAATTAAATTTTTAAATTTTTTTTTAAAATGGCCGCCATTTTGAAACAAGAGGGCGGATGAAGCTGGCCAACGAATTCGGTCGAGACATTGATATGTACTATGCACACACCAAGTTACATCTAAATCGGTGAATAAATACGTCTGTTATCGCGTGATAAAAATCAGGTCGTTTCAAAATATCAGCCACAATAGAAATTCAAAATGCTATAACTAAGTCATTTTTTTAGATATAGAAGAAAAGAAAACTGTTCCGGAATCTTGGTATTAAGATCAAACACATACAAAAAATCTTTTTCATTTTCTAAGTTTTTGGTACCTCATTTTAAATTTTAAATTTTTTAAAAATTTTTAAATGACCGCCATTTTGAAACAAGATGGCGGATGAAGCTGGCGTACGAACTCGGTCGAGAAATTGGTACGTATTATGTATACACCAAGGTACATCCAAATCGATTCATAAATACGCCTGTTGTCGTGTGACAAAAATCAGGTCGTTTCAAAATGTCAGCCAAGCTAGAAATTCAAAGTGCTATAACTCAGCCATTTTTTAAGATATAGACGAAACAAAAAATGCTCCGGAATCTTTGTATCAAGGTCAAACACATAAGAAAAAAATATTTTTCAATTTTAAATTTTTTGGTACCACATTTCAAATTTTAATTTTTTTTTAAATTTTAAATGGCCGCCATTTTGAAACAATATGGCGGATGAAGCTGGCCAACGATCTCGGTCGAGACATTTGTTTGTACTATGTACACACCCAGTTTCATCCAAATCGGTCCATAAATACGAGAGTTACAGTGTGACAAAGATCAGATATATATATATATATATATATATATATATATATACGGATATATATATATATCAACTTTTGAACGGAGGGTCATTTCGGGGTCTGGGGGTCATGATCGATGAAAATATACCAAAATGTTTTGGAATCGCTTTCCTCCGAACGGCTGCAATAGGTAGCTTTTTGTAATGAAAGCAACCTAAAAAGCTCTTCGGTGCTTGGCAGTGCCACCATCCAATCTGATCCAACTTACAGCTGCCCTTATCTCAGCATGCGATATGTGGTTTTGGAGTCTGGGAGTCATGGTCGGTGAAAATATACCAAAATTTTCCAGAACTGTTTTCCTGTGGACGGCTGAAATTGGTAGAGTTTTACTTTTTATATTGGAATCTGCCTAAAATGATTAAAATATGGGGAATTCAGAATCAGAATACAAAAAACATTATCCAGGGGTATTTGGAGTAAAGTTAAGAGTGTATCAAAGGAGTTTGTAAGTACTATAGGAAACATGCGCATTTTGTTGTCTACATTCAGTGTTGCCAGATTGGGGACTTTTTTGTCCCCAGATTGTTGATTGTCACAGCTTTTAGGTAGCTTTCTTTACAAAAAAGCTACCTATTGCAGCCGTTCGGAGGAAAGCGATTTCAAAAAATTTTGGTATATTTTCATCGATCATGACCCCCAGACCCCGAAACCACCCTCCGTTCAAAATTGATATATATATATATATATATATATATATATATATATCAATATATATATATATATATCAATATATATATATATATATATATCTGACCTATGTCACATTGTAACTCCCGTAATTATGAACCGATTTCGATGTAATTCGGTGTGTACATAGTACATACCAATGTCTCGACCAAGTTCGTTGGCCAGCTTCATCCGCCGTTTTGTTTCAAAATGGCGGCAATTTAAAATTTAAAAAAAAAATTAAAACTTGAAATGTGGTACCAAAAAATTAAAAATGGAAAAATATTTTTTTCTTATGTATTTGACCTTTATACAAAGATTCCGGAGCAGTTTTTGTTTCGTCTATATCTTACAAAATGGCTGAGTTATAGCATTTTGAATTTCTAGCGTGGCTGACATTTTGAAACGTCCTGAATTTTGTCACGCGATAAAAGGCGTATTTATGAGCCGATTTGGATGTAATTCGGTGTGTACATAGTACATACCAATCTCTCGACCGAGTTCGTTGGCCAGCTTCATCCGCCCTTTTGTTTCAAAATGGCGGCCATTTAAATTTTTTTAAAAAATTTAAAATTTGAAATGTGGTACCAAAAAATTTAAAATGGAAAATATTTTTTTCCTATGTATTTGACCTTTATACAAAGATTTCGGAGCAGTTTTTGTTTCGTCTATATCTTAAGAAATGGCTGAGTTATAGCATTTTGAATTTCTAGCGTGGCTGACATTTTGAAACGTCCTGATATTTCTCACGTAATAACAGACGTATTTATGAACCGACTTGGATGTACCTTGGTGTGTACATGGTACATACAAATATCTCGACCGAGTTCGTTGGCCAGCTTCATCCGCCATCTTGTTTCAAAATGGCGGCCATTTAAAAAAATTAAAAAATAAAAAAAATTAAATGAGATACCAAAAAATTGGAAAATGAAAAAATTTTTTTTGTATGTGTTTGACCTTAATACAAATATTCCGGAACAGTTTTTCTTTCGTCTATATCTAAAAAAAAATGGCTGAGTAATAGCATTTTGAATTTCACTTGTGGCTGACATTTTAAAACGACCTGATTTTTGTCACGCGATAACAGGCGTATTTATGAACCTATTTGGATGTAACTTGGTCTGTACATAGCACATACCAATGTCTCGACCGAGTTCGTTGGCCAGCTTCATTCGCCATCTTGTTTCAAAAGGGTTGCCATTTAAAAAAAATTAAATTTAAAATTCAAAATGAGGTATTAAAAAATTGGAAAATGAAAAAGATTTTTTTTATGTGTTTGGCCTTGATACAAAGATTCCGGAGCACTTTTTGTTTCTGAAAATTTGTTCTTTTGTTGATATCTTAAAAAATGGTTGATTTATAGCACTTTGAATTTCTAGCATGGCTAACATTGTGAAACGATCTTGTATTTGTCACGTGATAACACACGTATTCGCCTATTTCGATGTAAGAAGGCATGTGGATAGTATACATCAACACCTCGACCAAGTTCGCTGGCCAGATTCATCAGCCATCTTGTTTCAAAATGGCGGCCATTAAATTAAAAAGTCCTTCCGGTCAGTGCCGGGAGGAAGAGGTAGCTTTCATATTCCTTATTTTAAAAAAGCCAACTTATATTATTCAAACAAACGAAGCTCAATTTAGTGGAAACCGAATATAGGAAATTCATTACTAATTTTTATCAATACTAAATCATTATGAATGAGAATTTCGCAAAATTAGTCAGCTTTATCCAAGCTGCTTTTATTTAAAATAACTTATATTTGGCTGCCAAATTCGGCGATTTCTTAAAGTGCCTGCCATTTTAAGACAACATGGTGGCTGAGGTTAACCAGTGAACTTGGTCGAGACCTTAGTAATTGCTGTGCACATGCTCACTCACATCGGAATCGGTTGATATATACGAGTGCTGTCGCAGGAAAAAAATGAGATTTTTCAAAATGTCACCCACATTAGAAATTGAAACTGCTATATCTGAGCCATTTTTTAAGATAAAGACAAACAAAAAATGCTCTTGAATCCTTATATCAAGGTCAAATACTTAAGAAAGAAACCTTTTTCAATTTCTAATTTTTTTGCACCTCACTTTAAATATAATTTTTTTTTAATTTAATGGCCGCCATTTTGAAACAAGATGGCTGATGAGGCTGGCCAACGAACTTGGTCGAGATATTGATGTATACTATCCACATGCCTTCTTTCATCGAAATAGGCTAATACGTGTGCTATCGTGTGACAAATGCAAGATCGTTTCAAAGTGTTAGCCATGCTAGAAATTCAAAGTGCTATAATACAACTATTTTTTAAGATATAAACAAAAGAACAAATTTTCAGAAACAAAAAGTGCTCCAGAATATTTCTATCAAGGCCAACAAAATAAAAAAAATCTTTTTTCATTTTCCAATTTTTTAATACTTCATTTTAAATTTTAAATTACTTTATTTAAATGGCAACCGTTTTGAAACAAGATTGTAAATGAAGCTGGCCAACGAACTCGGTCGAGACATTGGTATGTACTATGTACAGACCAAGTTACATCCAAATTGGTTCATAAATACGCCTGTTATCGCGTGACAAAAATCAGGTCGTTTTAAAATGTCAGCCCCAATAGAAATTCAAAATACTATAACTCAGCCATTTTTTTAGATATATACAAAACAAAACCTGTTCCGGAATCTTTGTATTAAGGTCAAACACATACAAAAAAAATCTTTTTCATTTTCCAATTTTTTTGCATCGCATTTTAAATTTTAAATTTTTTTAATTTTTTTAAATGGCCGCCATTTTGAAACAATATGGCGGATGAATCTGGCCAACGAACTCGTTCGAGATATTTGTATATACTATGTACACACTGAGGTGCATCGAAATCGGTTCATAAATACGTCTGTTATCACGTGACAAATATCAGGACGTTTCAAAATGTCAGCCACGCTAGAAATTCAAAATGCTATAACTCAGCCATTTTTTAAGATATAGACGAAACAAAAACTGCTCCCGAATCTTTTTATCAAGGTCAAACACATAAGAAAAAATATTTTTTCAATTTACAATTTTTTGGTACCACATTTCAAATTTAAATTTTTCTTAAAAATTTAAATGGCCGCCCTTTTAAAACAAGATGGCGGATGAAGCTGGCCAACGAACTCGGTCGAGACATTGGTACGTACTATGTATAAACGAAGTTACATCCAAATCGATTCATAAATACGCCTTCTATCGCGTGACAAAATTCAGGACGTTTCAAAATGTCAGCCACGCTAGAAATTCAAAATGCTATAACTCAGCTATTTTTTAAGATATAGACGAAACAAAAACTGCCCCGGAATCTTTGTATAAAGTTTAAATACATAAGAAAAAAATATTTTTCCATTTTTAATTTTTTGGTACCACATTTCAAATTTTAATTTTTAAAAATTTTTAAATGGCCGCCATTTTGAAACAAAATGGCGGATGAAGCTGGCCAACGAACTCGGTTGAGATATTGATGCGTACTATGTACACACCAAATTATATCCATAAATACGAGAGTTACAGTGTGAAATAGGTCAGATATATATATATATATATATATATATTACATTAATTAAACATAACCTACCACCGTCAATTATTATGAATTAAAGCTGTAAGTATTAAAAAAAAAAAAAAATATTATAAGAATTATTATGGAAGAAAAAAGTGGACACCGACAAAAATTGAAAAGCTTATACATTGAAATATATATATATATATATATATATCAGTTTTGAACGGAGGGTGGTTTCGGGGTCTGGGGGTCATGATCGATGAAAATATACCAAAATTTTTTGAAATCGCTTTCCTCCGAACGGCTGCAATAGGTAGCTTTTTGTAATGAAAGCTACCTAAAAATATATATATATTTAAAGTGAGGTGCAAAAAAATTAGAAATTGAAAAAGGTTTCTTTCTTAAGTATTTGATCTTGATATAAGGATTCGGGAGCATTTTTTGTTTGTCTTTACCTTAAAAAATGGTTCAGATATAGCAGTTTCAATTTTTATTGTGGGTGACATTTTTAAAAATCTGATTTTTTACATGCGACAGCACTCCTATATATTAACCGATTCCGATGTGAGTGAGCATGTGCACAGCAATTACTAAGGTCTCGACCAAGTTCACTGCTTAGCCTCATCCACCATGTTGTCTTAAAATGACAGGCACTGTAAGAAATTGCGGAATTTGGCAGCCAAATATAAGTTACTTTAAAGAAAAGCAGCTTGGATAAAGCTGACTAATTTCGCGAAATTCTCATTCATTATATTGATAAAAATTAGTATTGAATCTCCTATATTCGGTTTCGACTAAATTGAGCTTCGTGTGTTTGCATGATGTAAGTTGGCTTTTTTAAAATAAGGATTATGAAAGCTACCTCTTTCTCCCGGCACTGGCCGGAAGGACTTTTTTGCAATAAAAGTATTCGGCCTATTTAAAAATAGATTAAAAATTCTGGAAAATAAGGCGAATTATACTATTTTAAAAAAGTGGTGACAGTCAAATAATCTGAATTATAAAAGTCCCCAATCTGGCAACACTGTCTACATTTTCAGTCTAGAACTTTTCTTGTTACGGCACCAAATGGACTAAAGACAATAGTCTTTAGTCTATCGAATGAGATTCTGAGAATTCATCTTTGAACAAAGTAATAGAATTGACTCATTTTGTACTGAAGCATATATATATGTATATCAATCTGTGTATTTCTCTCAATATATATGGATGGTAAAAAACAAGAGATTGTATCTTTAAGACTATATATATGTATATAGATTGATAACCTTAAAGCCAGCGTTGCCACATCTGACGAATTCTTTTATTTAAAAATATTAAATTCACACCAGAAAAGTTTGAGTTGTAATTTTATTTTATTTTATTTATGGAATAACTATCATCTTACAAAGCATAAAATAACTATTAAAACTTACTGGTGAGAATTCGGAAATCCTAAATAAAAAAAAAACAGCCTGATGCAGCAACACTGCCTTAAATATACAATTTTGGTTCAAATTTATCATCTAGTAAACGGACTTATTTTGATTCTGTAACAAAATATGACAGATGAAAATATGATTTTCTGTAAATCAGATTTAGTAAAAATTACTATTACTTTATATATATACAATATATATGTATATATATTGTATGCATTACAAATAAAAACTTTTTTTTTTTTTTTTTTTTTTTTTTTTTTTTTACCATCATAATTGCATGCATTGAACATCGCAGTATTAAATGAGAAAGTAAAAGGGATTTTTTGCTAAATATTATTTAGAGTAAATTAGATTTTAATCTGTCATATTTTCTTATTAAATAGAAGTAATTTCCTTAACTTGGTGACGAAATTTGAATCCTCCCAGAAAAGAAATATCTTCAAGATTAATTAGGCACAAAGAATCAATGTTTCATGAACTTTTAAGGATATATCCTTTTTTTATAAAACCTCTAATAACTTTAAACGTGCTTATAATTGTTCAAGTCATTTTATCACTTCCTCGTAGACTTTGCACTAATTTATATTTTCAAGTTTCAGATTATCTTTTAAAGGTTATGCAATAGATCAATGTCTAACAAGTGTCTATTTATCAGTTTCTATAATCAATATATAGAGTTCACAAATTTATGTGTTTTGTGCTTTTAAGCTGATTCTTTCCCCGTATGTTTTGTAAATCATGTTGTATCGGTTAAAAATTTTCAGTAGTACATCCGTATATGGGGCATTCTCACAATCTTTTGACTTCCAGGAATAGAAATCAGCTGAAATAAAACTTGCTAAAATAACATTTTAATTTGATAGATGAATGCCTTAATGATCTTAATGATTCAAAATAAAGAAAAAATGGTCAGCAGCGAAAATTTTTTGTTTAACTGAGGTTTAAGTTAAACTCATGAGTTTAATTTTTCTTACCATTTTACCACAAAAACATTTTATTTTTTTCTAAATTTTTATTTATAATGAATTTGCATAGTTCCCACAGGACATTCAAATAAGAAATAATAACAATGTAGTATTTTTGGTACAAAATTTTGGTATAACATTGTCTTAAAGTGGCGTTAAAGAAGGGACGGTGGGGTAGAAAAACGAGAAAGTATAGGAATAAAGGGACGGTAAGGAAAAAAGAAAGGGATGGTAAGGATGGGATGGTAATGAAACTTACCACCTATTTTTAGGCAAATCATGTTAAGACTAAGTAATAGTCACAATGTTCATTGATTTTTAGAAACATTTATATTGGATTAAATAATAAAAAAAATTGATTTACCTCGAAAAGTGCAGGAATAAACCTTGGGGACGGTAAGACTACTAATAAAGCCACGATGCTTGAAATTCATATTTAAAAGCTGATTTAAATTCGGCAGTAAATTTCCTGTCAAAGAATTTTAGACATTCTTTCTCTAGAATACTTCTGAATGAGAAAAAACTTGAAAAAAAAATCTGTTGCTGCATCTAAAGAGATTTTCTGTATAATTTTAGAAGAGGAACGGTAAGGAATCTAAAATCCAGGGACAAAGTTTAAAAAATAATAACAACTGTAAAAATATGTGCATGTTAATTTTTTGCTACATATTTATATAAAACAATAGTGACAGTTTCGGAAAAAAATTACATCGAATTACTTTCATTGAAATAATTTTATAGAGACAGCTCCAAACTTAAAAATCAGCATCAGGGACACGGGACGGTATAGGAGTTGCCTGGATATTTGGACCCTCAACATCGTCCAAAATGTATTTATCTCGTTAATATTGTTATACAGTCATGCAATGGGGTGTTCCCCAGTATATGAAATAAAAGAACACAAGAATATGTGCTAAAATAAAAATTATTATTCAGGAATTTAAAAGTCAAAAGATTGTGAGAATTCCCCATATATGCGTTTTTCTTTTTGGACTCTTGGAAGTATGTCAGTATACATACGTTTTATACGGTTTTGAACTACAGTATGAAGTATAAAAATGTATATGCAAGTTGTTCTTGAGAGTTATCAAGTAGCTAGTTGCAATATTGAAAATGTTTTAAACTTAAATTGTTCGAATATAATTAAATGAGTCTAACCTAGTTACATCTTTATCGGACTTCATTTCATTTTTGCTCCATATGAAGTAATTTTTTTAAAGTCAGTTCGCCGCAATCTGGTTCAGTTATTCACCAGCATTTTTTTTAAATCAGTAAAATATTTTTCCCGAATGTTTAAAATTTCCTTTGTAAAAATAATATCAAAAGTTCGTTGAGTTTTGAAAAAGAATTAATGATTAAAATTTAAATTATACAGTAATCAGTTTTATACGATATTTTAATCTTTTTTTTTTTTTTTACTTATTCTGTATATTTTTTACACTAAAAGGAATTGTTCGAATCTAATTAAATGAGTCTAACCTAGTTACATCTTTATCGGACTTCATTCCATTTTTGCTCCATATGAAGTATTTTTTTTTAAAGTCAGTCGCCGCAATCTGATTCAGTTATTCACCAGCAACTTTTTTTAAATCAGTAAAACAGTTTTCCCGAATATTTAAAATTTCCTTTGTAAAAATAATATCAAAAGTTTGTTGAGTTTTGAAAATGAATTAATGATTAAAATTTAAATTATACAGTAATCAGTTTTATACGATATTTTAATAGATTTTTTTTTTTACTTATTATGTATATTTCTTACACTAAAACGAATTGTTCCAATCGAATTAAATGAGTCTAACCTAGTTTCATATTTGTCAAACTTCATTTCATTTTTGCTCCATATGAAGTAATTTTTTTAAAGTCAGTTCGCCGCAATTTGATTCAGTTATTCACCAGCTTTTTTTTTTATATCAGTAAAACAGTTTTCCTGAATGCTTAAAATTTCCTTTGTAAAAATAATATCAAAAGTTCGTTGAGTTTTAAAAAAGAATTAATGATTAAAATTTAAATTATACAGTAATCAGTTTTATACTATATTTTAATAGATTTTATTTTTACTTATTCTGTATATTTCTTACACTAAAACGAATTGTTCGAATCGAAGTAAATGCGTCTAACCTATTTACATATTTATCAAACTTCATTTCATTTTTGCCCCATATAAAGTAATTTTTTAAAGCCAGTTCGCCGCAATCTGATTCAGTTATTCACCAGCAACTTTTTTTTAAATCAGTAAAACAGTTTTCCCGAATGCTTAAATTTTTTTTTCTACAAATAATATCAAAAATTCGTTGAGTTTTGAAAAAGAATTAATGATTAAAATTTAGATCATACAGTAATCAGTTTTATATTTTGATAGATTTCTTTTTACTTATTCTGTATATTTCTTACAGTAAACGAATAAACAAACAAAAAAAAAGTGAACTCCCATATTAACTCAGACGTAATCATCGCATACAAATGGGACTAGTAGTCATAGGAATGTATTAGTAATAACATTTAATAATTAATGCTATAATTTAGGTATCTGCCTACAATAAAAATAGACGTTTTGGTGAAAATGTTCGATATTTTAGTGTTCCGTACTTAAAAAGTAAAAACAGAACCATTATAAGATCACTCCTGCGTCTGTCTGTCTGTCTCAGCCATTTTACTCGTAAACTATGGAATGTAGAAAGTTAAAATTGGCTGAAGTAATAATGGCTATTGACCCACACATTTATAGGTTATTAAACATTCACAAATATATTTAGAAAAAACGTAGAGGGGTTAATTAATTTACTTCAAAAAAAATCTTTTCTTTGTATATCGTGTCAAAGCTTTCGTAACGCAGAACTCAAAAATACATTTGTTTTACTTTTAGACATTATATTTTCAGCGATATCGTTGAAAATGTAATGCAAAAATATGTCCCCTCCATCTATTTCCGATTCTATTGAAACTAAAATTATGAAAACATTAGAGGTAGTACAAGTTAAGCGGCCGCTGCACTGAAACTCCCAGAACTCGACATCCCATGTTAACCTATGGGAAACTTTCAAGCGCGATTACTCATTACCTAATATAATTATTGAAATACTATTTACACCATCAGAAAGTAGACGTCAGATGCAGGAGATGTGCGTTTTTAAAAATTGCCTACATAAATTTTAAATATTTTTAAGAAGATGATAAAATTTAATGAAATGGAAATTTCAAAGTTTATAGGAATTTTTTACGTACTTAAAATTTACGGAGATAATTTTTAAAAGCGCACATCATCGGCATCTGACGTCTACTTTTTGATGGTGAAAAAGGTATTTTAATAATTATATTAGGTAATGAGTAATCGCGCTTGAAAGTTTTCCCAAACGCTAACATGGGATTTCGCGATCGGGGAGTTTCAGTGCAGCGGAGCCTTAAGTGCATGAAAGCTATAGCGATTACACTAGGTCACATAGATTTGCGGTCGTTCAGCAAAGGCGTTGAGGAGCGCTGGAAGTACCTATCGTCGCAGAATTTTAAAAGGATTGTTGATAATGATTTTCGAAAAATATTGTCATTAATTTGCCGAGATACGAACTCTTAAAGGCACGGGCGATTTGGACATACATGCTTAAATAATAACCAGATATTTCTTTTAACTGCGTAAACTCTCCAAAATATACTTCACACTGGATTAGGCCTCTCAAGAATTTTTCTCTTGACTAATCATTTTGTTTATTTAAAGATCCTTCTTCGATGAAAAACACCCGCTTAATCAACAATATTTTACCTGTAATTTTGAAATTGTCTTACATTTTTTTGTGAAATTAATGTGTTATTTTGACAATTGAACATATAATTCAATTTGAATTATCAAAATGTTAAAAATATTCTCTAATTTTCCTTTGCACCTAATGCGGAATTTGACTTCATCATAAAGTATTTCTTATAACTAAAACTTTCCAGATAATTCTATTAAACATAATATGAAACACATGAAACGAATTTCTTTATAAACGTCTAACAAAAACACACGGGCGACGTATTCTATGTACCTACCACCGACTTTTAACACGTTCACGCCGGCGCGGTGGGTCACACTCGACTGTCTCAGAGTTGTCACGTCTCCGGCTTTTTGCACACCACTATTATTTTAGAGAAAATGTTGTTCCTTTAAATCGCCCAATTGTTCTAATTAAAGAAAACAACATTTTCTGTATTAAAATACTGGTATCCAGAAAGCCGGGGGCTTTTCAGCTCTGAGACTGTCGAGTGTGACCCACCGCGCCGGCGTGAACGTGTTAAAGCATAGATAACAACTTCTAATGATATATTTGTGTAATGCAATGTCAGATCCCTTCAGAAAATCCATTTTTATATAAAGCGAAATTTCGCGCGTTTAACATTAGATATATTTTTAGACAAAAAAAAAAAAAAAAAAAAAAAAAAAAACTTATTTATCCTGAAAAATTCCCTGAAGCATACGACCCCTGTTTTTTACAGAGGCTTATTATTCTTTTAGCAACGATTTTTTTCTAATAATGCAGTTAGTAATTAATATATTTATTGTACGGACCTCTCTGTGCGCGAGTGACTTGCACTTGACCGTTTATATTTTCAATGGTTTTATTTGAAAGAGCAATTTTTTCGCGAATCCAATTCTGTTTTAATTTTTTTCATGCAATTACTTGAAGAGCAATAATAGCCAATTTAATAAACAGGAGGTAATGAACCAATATCAGAAGTGGGCGAAGAATACCATGAGAAATGTAATAATATATGCATTATTTTTTTCCTTTTTTTTACATAAAAACACAGATAAATCTGAATTGACACAGATTATTTTTCCAGATTAATTTTATATATAAGAAACAATACAGATAAGAAATACTAAAATGCGATTTCTTTCACCTTTTATGCATCGACGGTACTTTAAAGTACTACTGTTTTCTATCCCAATTAAAACACACTCGTAGAATGCATTCGCGAAGCAATAATAAATACTTCCCTTGACCATCACTCGATATCAATAGCAATTCCAATAAGCTGAAAATTGTTTGGGAAGTTATTTTAGAGCGTGTGTGTCTCAATTTTTCTTCCATTTTATTGCCTGACATTGACATGGTATCTCTAACTTTTGCTTGGAAATATTTGAAATTTTAAAAGTAAGGCTATCATTTTTTTTATCTTGTTTTAAATAGATCACTTTACAATATCTTACGCTAAAAAAATGACTTTTAAGCTTGTTTACTTTACGAAGCACTTTTCAAAGTGGTACTTTTGAGTACCGTCGGGATTACGTTGAACAGGATTTTTACTTAGATTTTTAATTTTTGAATACATATGGTGTATAAAAACGCATTTATTTACTAGAGATGATGGTTGCTAGACTGATTGATTTTCATTCGTTGTATTGGAAGCTATTGCATGATTTATATATGAGACTGATGAATAATAAAGCAAAAAATATGCGATTTTTTATATTTAGAAAAAATACTGTATTTTTACAAAATACATTATTTTTTGTTGTAAATCTCCTAACCGGTGGTGCTAATATGCTGTATTTTTCAGAAAGTATTAACATGTATGAGCAGGCAGAAAGTTTTGCGATTACCTCCGACTAGTTTTTACCATGATTTGATGTAGAGTTCTAGTATGGAATGTTATCTTTTTTTCTTTTTTTCCGATTATACAAAATTGCATTAGCTCTTACATAATTTCTTATTATCTGATAACCTTTCCAAAGTGTCAAAAAACGGTTATTACTTATACCATTATTACATTTAAATGTAATTTAAATAAAGTAATCTTTGCTGCGCACGGTTTCCTAAAAATATTAAATAGTCATAAACACAGATGAATCTGTGTCTGTTTGTAAATGCACGAATCGAAATGAGACTTTTCTTTTCGCATAAAAACTCTTAAAAGTAATGAAAGGTACATGCTATTTATTTACTGTAATTTGTCTTGAATACGAATTTTTTAATATATGTAAAAATTTAAACGAAACGGCATTTAAAAATTCAATTGAAAAGAAACATCCACTTTTATTTCCTAGCAGAAACTTTGACTCTAGAAAAGCTGGAAACTGCTGACCTGCTTTCTGCTAAATATAGAAATTGCAGTTTCTTTTGTTATCAGGGGTTGACAGTTAAACTGGAGATACACTATCTTGCTTTTGGCGAGATTTACCCTTGTGATTCTTGATAAAGACTTTTCTATAAGACTTTTAAGTAAAAGTGAAACAGAAAAAAATAGACAAATGTTTTCATTGCTGAATTAATTGATTAGAAAGTTCATAAGCAAATTTTTCTATAATTATAAATTTCGACAGAAATAGTCTTTCTTCTAACGTTTGTCACAAGATTTGCCAATCGTTCTATCAGCATAAATTCAATTAATCAAGAAAAAAGCGGAGTTGCCTGGCAATTTTCGTTTTAATCATTTAGCTGTTCAGCTGTTTTTTCACATACCGTGCGTATTAATATTTTCGTTCTTACATTTTACTCCAATCACCACAGCCATATACATGGAACGTCTAGACTGTTATGAGTCAGTAATTTTCTACGAAATTTACCCCTATTTCGTACAGGAAATTTTCTCTTAATGAGTGTTTCTGCAAATTTATAAAGTGGAAAAGGTTTTTTTGACATTTTTTTAGGTGTGTGAATGACTAATATAAGTAGTTACTTTTATAAAACAAACAAATAAATAATGGAAATAAGAAAATCCAAATCGTTCTGTTAAGTTTATTGTATGCTGGAATCAGCCGTTAATTGGAGTTAAATTTTCTTTGAGGTAAGTGATGTATGCAGTAATTCCCTTAACATTCGTGAGGGTTAGATTCTCGGAAATCTCCGCGAATGTCAAAAATCGCGAATGTTGAGACTATCTTCCCGTGCATAAAAGGGGTTAGGTTTTAAGATTTTGTTTTAATGGAAAGAGGCAATTGAAATATAACAATATATTTATTAAGAATTAAAAAATACATGCTGTAAATAAATTTGAATAATTATATAAATATTGTACAAAGTTTAGTTGCTAGTTGATGGCTGAAAATATTTATTGATATACGGTTGTTTGAAGAACAGATCTTTTGTTTATGAATTTCCATGTAAAGAAGAGTTGTGGTCTCGATTTCAATTTTAAATTTAAGACTCCTCATCAATGAATGATCGCATTCTGTTGCTTTCCCAATAAGTAGTTAGTGAAGCTTTAAAATTTCTCATACAATTTTTGCAGAAAAATTTTCACTTGCGATAAAAGCTTGGAATTTTAGAAAACTTAGGAATTTTTATTTTTCGCATCAAGTCCTGTTTCGGGTTTCTTGGAATTACTGATCTATATTTTCCCTCAATACAAGTGTTGAAATCCTCGGAACTTAGGCTACACAGTACAGTGCAGCTGCTCAGTGTCAAATAGTTTATGGAATTGGTAAAAAAAAAAGCGAGTTTACTTTGTAAAAAAATATTCTTTATAAAACACAATTCGCGAATAACTAAGTTAAGTATTCACGAATGTTGAAATACTCTTCATTTTTTATTTCGCGAATAATCAAAATTCGCGAATGCTAAGGGATTGCTGTATTTCAGAGATCATCTACAGGCGTACTTTTGTCCTTTTTATTATTATGCGTCCACGAAGTCCTCGAACTGAACTGTTTACTTCGAACCAGGGTTGCCACTTTGGCCTCAAATTTTAAACCGACATTTCAAAATCACACCGGAAATTTCCCGGAAAAAAGAATTATCACTTCATGTGATTCTAAATGCCTCTCATTAAATAAAGCATAAAATACTATTCTTTCTTTCTGATATGAACTCGAAATTTCTGAATTAAAACGTAGGCAAAACTGGCAAACCCTGCCCAGAACTGAATCGCACAAATACGTGGATACCACAAAGCAGTGAGTATTCAGAAGAATAATATTCTCAAAAACAGCCCATTGAAAACAGTATGTTTATTGATTGTATATAGAAGACATTTTATTTACAAATTTTATTTAAGTAAAAATAATGCTGAACAGATTGTTATATTTTCAATAGCTGATGATGAAAAATATTAGGAAATGTGTATATATTCAAATGGCAAAAAAGAGAAACAGTGCAGAGCCTTTTTGTAAAATATACTTGATAACAAATATGATAAAATTTATTAATTAACTTAATAAAAATGCACCATTAAATAAAACTTTAATATAGATTTTGTATTTATTTCTTGAATTGAGATTTGATAATGAGCTATGAAAAAGAATTCGGGAATTTGCTTCATTTTAAAAAAAGAAGTTTCATGAAATATGTTTACAAAAGGAGGTGTTTGTATAACTTTAATGGAATCAGCACTTAGTTTGAATAAAATTTTCTTTCAGGTATTTTCTTTTCATGTATATAAAAATTACCATATATTAGAGATCGTCTACGGGTGTACTTGTGTCCTTTTTACTTTAAGGGGACCGGGTAAACGAAATCCAACAAAAAATCGATTTTTACTTTTTTATATCATTAAATAGTTTAATCTTTTATCTTTTCAACGATGTATTACGCATTTTTATACATAAAAAAAGTGTTGGATTTTTTCATTCTTTCTAAGAGCACTTCACAGAAGCGGGCTACTTTTTTAAAATTCAGATTTCTTGATTGGCACCACTTTTCTGAAGTGGTAAAATTCCCATTGTTTTCGCCTTAATTTAATATATTATTAAATAAGGCGAATTTTACCATTTCAAGAAAGTGGTGCCAATCAAAAAATCAGAATTTAAAAAAAGTAGCCCACTGGCAACGCTGCTTCACAGCTTTAATTGACTTTTTCTCAAAACTTCGATTTTTCAGGTTTGTGTTCCTTTTTTTCAATATCTATTAAACTTAAGAACTCAGATTTTTCTAAATACTTATGTTATAGAGCATACTTTAACGCATGGATTTAATGATTTCCTGAGATTTATTTATTTTAGGCAGTGAAATCAACCCAAAAATGCTAATTTAAAAATGTCTTTCAGTAAATAAATAATAATTAATTTTCAGTTTCACTTAGAAAGAAAATGGTCTGATAAAACACGTAAAGCATGTTATTCAAACCGCTCTAAAAATTCTAGACCTCTATCATTCACCATTTCTGAGAAATGGTACATAAGAAGAAAAAGGTACATAAAGTTGATGTATTTTAACAAGGCCGAGATAGAGCTTACCCGGTCCCCTTAATGCGCCCACGAAATCATGCACTGCTTACATCCTAATTGATTCACAGAAATACGTGGATCTCACAAAGCAGTGGGTAGTCAGAGGAATAACTTTATCAAAAAACAGTCCAGCTCCACAAAACTAGGTTCTGTCAAACGTAGGTTGTGTAACGTGAATAATATAACGTTTTTGCATTTTAGATTGTATAATGCTGACATTTCATTTACAAATTTTATTTAAGTAAAATTAAGCTAAGCATGTTATAGTTTCAATAGCTGATGATGAAAAATATAAGGAAATGCGAAGATATTGAAGCGACAAAAAGAGTAAAAATGCAGCATCTATTTGTAGATTATACTTAATAACTAAGATGATAAAATTTATTAATTAGGCTTAATAAAAATGCAACACCAAATAAAACATTGATATTGATTTTGTATTTACTTCTTGAATCGAGATTCAATATTGAGCTATGAAGACGAATTTGGGAAGCTACGCTTTATTTTAAAAAGGACTTTCATAAAATATGTTTAGAAAAATAGGTATTTGTATAAATTTAATCTATACATGACGCTGATCATAATATTACAGCTTCTCAAATTCGATTTCAATCTAATCGAGTGATAAAAGTTTCTGATTTAGTTTACATCCAAAAGGGACATAAATAAAATTGTAAATCTTTAAATCTGAAACAGTTTTAAGAAATATGTTTTCTACTGAAGTTCAATCATAATCTGTAACCGATTAATAAATATTGTTTTTAAAAAAACATTGCAATATATCATATCCACTAAAACTCAAATATGTTATTAAAATCACCTGTATATATTTGCTTCTAAACATAATAAAAAACTGCGATTTACTATATTTAATACTAGTTATTATTTTTCAGGAACAGTGTCTGAAAAGACAGCTGCAAGCAAGTTTCTTAAAATCATTGTAATTTATTGAACACTCCAAAATCCAAATTTGTTGTTTAAAGGAACTTTATACAGGGTGAACCAAAAGTCTTACCCTGATTATAAATATTTACTGTGTTCAAACTATTATAATTAGACATATGTTTGTTTGGATACATTGTAAGTACAGTTATAATTTTTTTATAACATCACGTACCTCAGTAAATTCTAACATGTGCTCCCTTGATAGCTCAGAGAATGTCTAAGCGGTATTCTTGTTCCCGCCAAGTGTTCTTGACATGTCTTCTGTTACAGTACATACAGTAGCTTTAGCAGCAGATATTTGAAGTTCACGAGTAGGACTCCGCTAAAATGATTGTCGAACGCGTTCAACAATCGCTTCACTCACACTAGGCTTGTCACTTCTGGGCAGATCAGCATATCTTTCTTTAAACCTGCCATACCATCGCTTTATTGATTTTGAGGGCCCTCTTGATCGCATCAAGAGGGTTGCATCCATAACAACGTCGAAATGTTCGCAGAACATGAATAGACGATTTCTTTTCTTGAAACCAAAGCACACATTGAGCTTTCTATTGAATGGATGCCAGTTCGGCCGAAAATATCTTCCTTATACTTCCCAGAATCGCTCCACTGGCGCAATCGCGCCATTTATTGCACAAAAAACTTCTTAAACTGATCTATCCAATGATACAAGATATATTATTATACAAACAGTTAATTTGTAATGAATTATTATAATCAGGGCAAGACTTTTGGTTCACCCTGTATATTCGCTTCTAAATGTATTTAACCCTCTGACAGTCTTCCAAAAGAGCAAAATTGTAATGTTTTTTCCTCTGCATTTTGTTTCAAATGCTAAAAAAGATCATTCTTTCAACATTATATAAAAGAACTTAATTACGAATATGAATGTAATCTTTGAGAGCATTAATCATTGTTCAATGTATTAAAAATCAATTAAATCAATAAAATTATATTTGTTTAAATATTGCTTATATTGAAGTTAAACTTGGGGCTTAGTGAGCGTATTAACACGGACTTGTCAGTGAGAGGGTGAAAGACAGACTGATTATAATTAAAATCAGAAAATATTTTCCTTGACCAGACAAAAGTCCCTCAGGCAAGCAGTTCCTTAAATCAACATCTTTTAAGCACTTGGGATGAATTTCAAATCGAAAACACAGCTTAAAAATATATTAAGCAAGACGCTAAAAGGTACTTCCCTTAGCCAGTAAAATAGTTAACGATGTTACTAAAAATAGGGGAAAGCAGGGTAAAATTAGTTTGACGAGTCAAATCAGGTATCTCCAGTTTTCCTTCAAGTCATTTATCTGGCATTCTAATGCACTGTAATAGATACTAGTCTCTCCAATCAGTCGACATACAACCGTCACAGCGACCTTTTTTCTGTGTATTCTGTTATTTTTTGAATAAAGCAGCGAAATAAAATTTTTAATTTTTCTGATATTTCGAGTGTTGATTATGAAGTTTTGCAGAAGTAAATAAATTACGGCATAGACTATTATATTTTTTCCGGTACAATTAGGCAATAAAAAGAAGCGATATTGGCAGTGTGTTCATGAGAAAAGTCATGTTTATCTTAGAGGGTCTGTTAAGGGGAAAATCGGGTACCATGGGAAACAAAGGAAAAACCGACACACAAAAAAAAGATATAATCTATATAGTAAAAGCGTAAGTCATGTGACTGTCATCTACAGTTCCGGGTTGACCGCTTCACTTTTTGTATGCCAAGCGGCCAATTTGGTAATTTAATGTTAGCCGGGAGCAAGGGATAAATCGCCAAACATTGTTCCTTCGTCAAACATTGTAAATATCATGTCATCAGTATTACAACAGTCCATTTTAAGCAACTGTCATAAACAATTTTTCACTTGGTAAATTAAAACAAAGCTTTGATGTTGAAATTAAATGTCATGGTTTATGGTATTATTTATTACTTTTCTTTTTTTTTTAAAGCAATAATTGAGAGTCATAATTTTTAAATATTTCAGTTTTAAATTAAAGTTATACATTTTAAATAAAATGAGTGAAAGTACTGTATTTTAAATGAAATACGAAAAAATACGACGGGAATAATGTATGGTCATTTATCACCTGCGCCCGGCTAACTTAAAAATGCTAAGTTCAGGATTTCTGTATCAGAATCTTCGGATTTGGCGAAGGATTGAGCAAGTAAATTAAATTATGTATAAAAGTAACGTGATATAATGATTAGCATATGTTTAAGGGAGAAAAAACTGGTCGCCAAGGGCGGCTAGTTCAAGAGGAAGAACTGAAAGACGGGAAGTTCGTCATCCACAGGAAGACGAAAATGACACCACAGATGCTTGCATTTCCATACTGTTAATAAACACAGGCACAAAAAATATTCAATATTTTATCTTTATACTATTTGTTTCATGAATGTGTTTTCACTTCTCATTCCCCTTCTTTTTCCTCAGGTGCTGTGGACGGATGAATTCAACTCGCTATTTGCAACAATGGTCTCATGAAAAGTGTTGTAGATAATAGGAGGCATATGAATATTATGTTTGTGATTTCTGTAATGTGATAAAGAAAAATTTTAGGTTAAATTTGTAACAAGTTATGTACTAAACCTCTTACATTTAATAAAACTCTTTGTATTTTATTAAAAATAAAGAATTTTTTTCTAAAGTTATTCAATCGAATATTTGGCGAGTACCCAGTTTTACCACGCACATTTGTTTCATCATTTGGATCATACGAACTTTTGTTTGGAAGACTTCAAAAGATTGAATTAAGTTTCCAGGTTATGCTCATGTTTGGCCAGCAGGTATAGTTTTCAGATAAAAATGGTCTATATTTTGAGTCCTAGCTCTTTCTTCACCTCAATTTGAATTTGCTAGGAATCTGATTCTGGAAAAACTTTTGATACCCGGTTTTGTCCCAATCCTTTTACATAAAATGATTTCTGAGGCAAAAACTTCCATACTAAAATGTAATGAAATCATTATGTTTAAAATTCTATTTTTCACAATAGCATTACTATTTAACTGTAACAATGAGATATAATGTTTTCAAACAATCTCAGACACATTTTGCCCGTCCATTAAATAGTAAATATACCATTAAAATAGCAATTAAAGCCTTTGTGCAGTAATATTAAAAAGCAGAAACCTTGCTCTATCTTGCACTGAAGAAGAATCTCGCTAGTAGATTCGAAACAGATGTTTGCTGCTTTTCACGTTTTATTTGTGCATTTTTAAACGTTGGTTTTCTGCTTTTTAGTAAATAACCCATTTAGGAAATGGTAAAAAAATAATTATACATGTGATTTCAGCTCAAATTTCTTAACTAGATTTGACAAAATTGTACACAGCTTTTCGTCAGTAAAATAACCAATCAAAATTCTGGCTTATGATGTTTATTACTATAACTTTAAGAGGGAAAAACCATTCAAAATTACTTATTTAAATCCATATTCATATATTGATTACTATAATGGAAGAAATCCACGTAGATGCATACTTCAAGGTTGACATTTGAAAACAATTTAAATGAAATAATCATTGGAATTTTTCTTATAAATAAAACGACTTATTTAAAAATATTGGAGACAAATGGCTCAGAATTAATTTTTTTGGATAACAATGAAAAAAGGTGAGGTTTTAATAAGGTACTTGTACCCAATATGGACAGTGCTCTCAATATGGACACCCCTAATATCTTTAATAGTAACAATTTTGATCGAGAGATGGCGCTACATGTCCGCAAAGAAAAGCAGTTGAAACGATAATTAAGCCTGGAAAGTGCAGAAAAGCGCGCTTTTCGCCATTTGGAAGGAAGCCTGTTGTTTCGTGGTGTGCTGATCGTAATTACAGGTAAGTTTAAATTCTTATTAGATATGGTAAAATTACTTTAAATATTGAAAAGTGGGGTGTTTTAGAAAGCTGATAAAACATATTTTCGATTGCTATTGCATATATTGCTTTAAAATGTTTTCTTTGTTTATTTATTACAAGATTTAGTAAAACTATACCTGATTCCCAATATGGACACGCTATGTCCACATTGGAAATACAGCAAGCGGTTCTTCAGATTCACTTGCTGTATCCTCCAATTCTCCAAGAAACCTCCTCCAAGAAAAAAGTCCTCCAAAAAGCCCTTGCAGAAAAATCAAAAGAATGCACCCCTTAGTTGGGTATCTGTTGGCGAAGTCGCAGGTACCAGCGGTATGACTTCCTCAACAAAGGAGAGCTGGTACTGCTTCTTATGCAGTATTGATTCTGTTGCAGACATGTGGCAGATATGCCCATGAGGACTGTGTGGAACTTACCGCCCATGATGAAGAAGTTTTTATTTGTCCATCCTGTGAGGACTGAGTAATAATAGAAGTAAATTCTGCAAACAGATGCAATAAAGCTAAGCAAAACCAACTATATTATTTCATAATATTTTGTAGTAACTGAGGTGCTTTGCATGGGTCTTCGAAGAGCCACAACCAAAAATGATCCTTCCCCTTCTAAAGTGCATTTTCTGATGATATTTACTGTGTACCCCCCCCCCCCTCCGCAATACTTTAAGACATAGTATTTCTTTTATCCCCTCTCCTCTAAAATCCCTTTTAAGAGTGGCTCTTCTATACACCCTGTGTAGTAAGTCAATAAGGAACCACCCGTCCCTAATATGGACATGCATGTCTATAATAAGGACAGGTGATTCCTTATATGGACACTTGTAAGCATTTTTCGTTTTTATCATTAAAATTAAACCAGATTAATAACAAGGTCGCTAATTTTAATAATGATAGTCAACAAACCAGGGATAGTCGTCATATATTTTTGGAGTCCTATGACATGTACACGGAGGTGAAAAAAATCGATTTTCCTTGGGGTGTCCATATTGGGTACAGGTACCTTAATGGTAGTAGAAAAATTAACTTCGGCATAAGATAGCCCCCCAAAAAAGATTGCGTAAAATATTTAAATCAAATGTAACATTTGCCGATAATGTACTCATACGGCGGAGTAGCTCGTCAACCGTGTGCAGGGGCGTTGTATTTCCTAACAGTATAAAATACAAAATGAAAATAAGTTTGATGGAAGTAACCCATATATAAAGAAACAACTAAACAAATTTTAATATCATACACAGGGTGTTCAGATACTCCTCCAGCAGATCGAGAGGGTTGTTAGTGGATACCATGACGAACAAAAATTGCAGTGTAATATGGGTTTGCAAACCATCTTTACTTGGTGAAATTCGCGAAAATACATATTATGGCTGTGAAGTCACACGGGAACGAAAAAAAAGAACAGTAATAATAAAAAAGATTTTTCTTCAGATCAATCTACAACACAGAATTAGATTTTACCAGGTGTTCTTGGGATTGGGGGCCGCGGACGTCATTGCACACCATACCACGACGTAAAACCTATTTCCCTACGGACCCGCGTGGGCATTGATGCCTGCTTCAGCGACAACGATCCATACTATGAGATCTCCCGGTGTCGTCACTAGCATCTCTTAAGCGACTGATTTTAGGTGACCCACAAAAGAACAAGTCCAATGTATTGAGATTTGGCAATCATGGAAGCCCACACACGAGTTTTCCGCGTCTAATAAACCTTTTTGGATGTGTGACATAGGTGGTTACAAACCTCGCGTGAAAAATGTGCTGGGGCACCATCATACACAGACCAACAACTGATTCGTTTAATGAAAGCAAGTATTTTTACGGGTCTCACTTTACCTGGAAATTACTTTATCTGCTAGTTATTATATATTTTTTCTGTAAAAGTTTTAATATAAATAAAATATTTACTGAATAAACTGCTATATTTTCAAATGCTTAAAATTGAAGCTAGTGCAATCATTAACTTCTACACTATATGGCGAAAGGTGACCGGTCACTTGCGATTTTAAACGTTTTGTTAAATATCTAGAAAAATACATGAGGAATTAACCTAAAACTGTAGGTGTGTAAACAATATAATGTACGTCATTTATTTCCGCGAAGATTTTTTTCCCGAAACCCTGTAGGGGACCGTCAACAAATTGGAAAAGAGTGAATATCTTTTGGATAACCCTGTAAAAACTAATACAGCAAAAGCGTTCAAGCTCAAGATTATTAAAAGCGGCTTATTGTAATATACTGTGTTCATTTTTATGAGGATAGCATGTATACTTGTAGAGAAATTAAGGTTTTTGTAAAAACAGTCCCAAATTTTGCCACGTTTTTTGCTTATAATTTGCAGAGTTCTTAATATAAAAAAAAGTTCTTTTCAGAAAATATGACAAACAACATTGTACACAATACTCTGCAATCGGAATTAAAAAATAATAAAAATTGGATGTAAATTAAGCCGGTTTACTAAAAAATGTTTCACTGCGCATGCGCAAATGCAATCGAGATATAATGTGCATAATGTATTAGCTAAGTATATAGAGCAACTTTTGTGAAAGTCTCAAAATCATAGTTTGAAAATTCTGAATATTATCGTCGATAGAATAAGCTCGAAATCCGCTGTTCCCAAAAGGAAGCAAAAAGATGAGGGGTTATAGCCAAATATATTAGTACGTGCAATATTGTGTACGCTATCTTGGCACTAATCAACAGATATTTGATACAACCCCTCATCTTTTTGCTTTTCTGGGAACAACGGAATTCGAGCTTATTCTATCGACGATTATTTTCAGAATTTTCAAGCTATGATTTTGAGACTTTCACAAAAGTTGCTCTATACACTTAGCTAATACATTATGCATATTATATTTTGATTGCATTCGTGCATGCGCAGTGAAATATTTTTTAGTAAACCTGCTCATTTTCCATCTAATTTTTATTATTTTTTAATTCTGATTGCAGAGTATTATGTGCGATATTGTTTTTCATATTTTCTGAAAAGAAATTTTTTTTTATATTAAGAACTCCGCGAATTATAAGCAAAAAACTTGGCGAAATTTGGGCTTGTTTTTATAAAAACCTTAATTTCTCTACGAGTATAGATGCTATCTTCATAAAAATAAACACAGTATGTTAGAATAAGCCACTTGTTAACAATCTCGAGTTTGAACGCTTTTGCTACATTAGTTTTGACAGGGTTATCCAAAAGGTATTTGTTCTTTTTCAATTTGTTGACGGTCCCCTATGGGGTTTCGGCAAAAAATCTTCGCGGAAATTTATGACCTACACTATACTGTTTACACACCTACAGTTTCAGGTTAATTCCTCTTGTATTTTTTGAGATATTTAAAAAAAACGTCTAAAATCGCAATTGACCGCTCACCTTTGGCCATATAGTGTATATTGAAACAAACCAATCAAATCAATTCTCATCAAATAAAAATGTTTCACGAGGATTATTTTCTTTATACTCTTTGTTGAAGAAATAAGCCAAATAATTTCTCATAGGGCAAAAATTAATAAAAGTTTTCTCTTGTCAGAGTCATGTGTTGGAGATATTGGCATAAAAAAAATATCATGAATATCCGTTTTAAATATTCTTATTTCGAGAAAGATAAAATAAATAGATTAAAACTTACGAAACAAATGGCATAGTTTAGCTTCTTGAGGCTGTCAGGATGCTTTTTATTAAAAAATACACGGTGTTTAATATACGATATTAAACCTAACATAAACAAAACATTAAAACAAAATATTTTTTAATGTTATTTGCCAAAATTATACTCGTATTTATTTATCACATAGGGCGGAGTGGGATGATTATTGGACACTGCTGGACAGATAATTACACCTGTTTATTTTCTATTTAATTTACATCCAAAATTGTTAATTGGTCCAAATCATCCAAGCAAGCTCATAGCCAATTGGTATATAATTTTATATACCTTAGATAAATTCAAATAATATAAGTGATCGTAATTACATAATTCTAGTAGAAGAGCAACGCGAAGCATTAATAAAATTAAATTATAATTAGCGTCAAAATGTAATTATTAAATTTGAATAATTACGAATAAAATTAAGAGTTTGCGTTGTGAATTATTTAGACGAACTCTTCCACTTATGAATTAAACTAAAATTTAAGCTGTAAAAATAAATTGACACACCTTAAACATTTTCAATTAAATAATTACAGAAACTTTTTAAAACTTGATTAAATATTTTATTTACATTGAACACAACTATATACAGAAATACATAATATTAATTCAAAAAAAAAGAAAGCAATACTTTTGTTTGCTTCTCATTATTTTATGTATATTTAATCTTTAAAAAAAGACAATATTTTCATATACTCTAATTATTATATTTGCTTCTTTTTGCTAAATGAATAATTCTCTTTCATTTTTAAATCACCTTAATTTTATTTAATTATTGGTTTTGTCGGATCTCAGATTACTCTCTAACATAAAATATCAGAAAAGTATATTTATGATTTTTCATATGCTCTTAAGTGGTAAAAGAAAAAGTTTAAAGAAGTACCTTTTTTTAATATACGGGATGGTGGCCTTTATTCATCAAATTCAGAGTTGTCGCGTTGCTTAGGATCATATTCATATGTCATCTGGAATTCGCTTCGTATCAGAGCGGCGACCTCGGGATGGCAGGATGCATAGCTACGGACCTCTGTAGAACGATCCACTGTATTTTAACATCAGGAAGACATCCTCAATTAGACTTGCTTAGGCTCACTCCGATATGTACATCAGGAAGACATCCTCAATTAGGCTTGATTAGGCTCACTCCGATATGTACATCAGGAAGACATCCTCAATTAGGCTTGATTAGGCTCGCTCCGATATGTCCATCTCGCCTGGGCATTACTAGGGCTTTTTGGATCCATTGCACGGCTTTCAGGAGAGCTCCTGCGTCCTCTACATCTTTTTTCAGACTCTCTTTTTCAAACCTTATTCTTCTTGCACACCAACTCCTGCAGTGGGTGGAACTATTTTTGTCTAGTCCACTGTTATTAGATGTGAGAAGATTTTGCATTATTCTTCGATAGGCCTATTAGCTAACAGTCTGCAAATGGCCCCTTACATATACTTTAATATTATTATCTGCCTTAAAGTTTGGGTGGTCTGAAAAGCCATAAATTTATCCCAACACTTTTATTGAGGCCATAAATTTATTCCAACGTTTTTATTATTTTACGATTTCTAATTATACACCACTTTCCATTGGCTTGTCATAAAACGACACCATGGCGTCTGGCTATTGTTGTTGTCTGAGATCCGAAGTCTATTCAACATTATACATTCATTTTACAATACAACAATTTTTTAAAAATATATATTTAATATTTAAAATCAACTTAATAATTTTTGTATAAACTTACACTCTTATTTTACTTAAATATATAAACATTATAATTTTACACTCATAATTATATTTTATAAAAAAATATTTATACAAACAGAAATAACCAATTACGCAATTTTACTTTAATTTAACCAACATGGTGCGGGAACATATCATAGTTATATGTTGCCCAGCATCTCTCCCGGTGTCAGAAAAAAAAAATAAAAACTGATTGCTGGTTTTATTTTTTTTTGTAAAGCTTAAAGGAATGTACGTGTCCATATGACTGTGTATCTACACAGTTTTTGAGCTAAGACTGTAAAGTTCAATTATCAATGGTTCTGGTATATTTTATAAGAAGTTCTTCTATTTTTCATAACAGAAAGTTCAACACATGATAGCATAGTTGTCTGTTGACATTCACATTTATAGAAGACCTCTGTACTGAAAATCTGACGTCTTTCTCGAAGCCTTTTTTGTTTACCACACACATGTTTAATAATTTTGTAACTTTACAGTTTAAGTGCCCAAAATACATTCAAAGCTATAATTTTGTATGAAACTAATATGCCGAAATAAACCTAATTACAAGAAAAATAATGGCATACACATTTGACATATTATTTCATCACGTACAACCTTATGACACAGTGTTTCATTTAAAACACATTTTATACTGAATAAAAGCTTGTAAATAGCTTGAAAATAATGCTTGTAATATGACATGTTATATTTTCACATAATTAATCTGATGCATTCAAATTATAATCAGAAAAATATTGTATACAAACTGGTTACATTATTTTATTTATTTATTTGTTACTTCCAACATGTATGATACGTCAACATATACAAGCTATCTCATCTCCTTTAATATATTGTTAAGTAATGCTTTCCAACTTTACCCGATACGAGAGAAAAAAAAGAAGAAGAAGGAAAGGAGAATAAAACCAGTTTTTGAACGTCCCCGATCCTTTTGAAACGAGGGGTTGGTCAAGCTACTAATCCCTTTCTGCGAGGTGATTTGTGCTGTGACAAAATTTTACGACTTCCAAAGTATGTATTTAAAACCATTTCATGCTTGTAATTACCTTATTAATTAGTATAATTTCTTGATATACTTTCTTCTTAACTAACTGTGCATGCCTGTATGTAATTTTAAACATAATCTATGCATAAACAGTGTGTGTATTTGTATCATATCTAATGTAAACCTTCTGCTTTTTTTTATTATTTTGTAGGGGAAAATGGCGATTCTAGCATTTGAATTCTCCTGCCTCATACTGCGACTGAAGCGAGCTTGGCTTTTTATGCTGTCAGGTCCAAATCTAAACCAAATTGCCTTTCAGGATTTAAGAAAAAAAAATGCCTATAATTTTCTTTAACAGATTACATTGTATATTTTTAGACCTTTCTAACAAACACAAATTTTGATTGATGATATTGTTTACTATTAAAATGTAAACAACACGGAAATATGACTTCTGCAAAATATGCATTACGCTGACCTTAAAAATGCACCTTCATTTAATACTATTAAATAGTGTTGTCAGAAAATGCCATTGACGAAGAAGAGAACAATTTTTGTGTCTTTAATTATTATTTATTTAGCCAACAATTCTATCTTAAAAGATTGTTAAATTTTCATATTTATTTATTAACTGAATGAAATAACAATTTATTTATTCAAAAATTAATTTATCATTAACATTCCGTATGTGAATTCTAATGTCTAAAATTTAATGATATGTTTTAAAAAAAATAAAAGATAATAAATTATTATTATTGATCCAACATTAATAATTATTATTTAATTATAAAAAAAATATACTTAATACACTTGTATAATTTAAAAAAAAAAACAAACAAAAGCAAATGATAATTACTACGTAAAATCGTATGTAATAACCCATGAGTACTCGGCCGAACCAAAGAATTTCTGCCAGCAGAAAAGAATCTTTGTATACTCATAAACATCTACACCCAATTGTTACAGATTAAGTTTTTTAAAAATAATTACTGTATGTACTATAAAAAAATTAAGTAAATAAATTTATTAAGCCATACTACCTATTTTAATAAAAATAAGGCCAATATATATAAATATATTTATTTATTTATTTTGTTTTCTTATGTTAAATTGGCCAAATTATATAAAAAAAAAATTTATGAACTCACACACTCACATTTATCAATACTATGTATATTTATATGTGTTAAATTTAGAATTGCATTTAATTCTAAGGGAAAGTAAAGAGAAAAAAAATGCTTAAATTCTAAAATAACATAAATTTATAAAATATTTCATTAAAAAAAAAAAAAAAAAATCTAATTTCTAGCTGATTTCAGCAAGATGTCATTTAATATTTATATTAAATAATTTTGCTAATACATTTTATTAATTATTAAATTTGCATATTTTTATATATACAATAAAAATATAATAGTCTTACATAAAATTTTACACTACAACAATGTTATTAATTAATTTAACTTGGATTTAAGCCTACTTTAATTCTAATTGAATACCGTTAATAAAAGTAAATTAGCTTATCAAGTTAAATATAATATAAACTATGTTTGTCTAATGTTAATTTTGCTGAAAATTCCATAAATTTTAACTGTAAATGCTAATTGCTATACCTTTTGTTATTTATTTTGAAAACAACACCAACTTATATTTTTATTTATTATTTTTTTTATTAAATCTAGGAACTATACACTGAGCTAGACACTCCATAAATGTGTAAAACCTAAAAATCAAAAGATTTCCTAAGTAAAACTCAAAATGCTGCTTTTTACAATATAATATTACTAATTTTATTGTTTCTGAGCATAACATCTAGTAATTATACCATACTTAATTTTTTCTTCGATTCCTTTTTCAGCCAAGAATCCTGAAGTTTATGACCAAGTGATGATCTTGATTTACATTGATGAATTGATAAATAATTTTTCTACAAATATTTTGTTGGTGTTGGTGCATACCCAGCCGTAGGCCAAAATTGCACCCTATACAGAAAGCCTTTGGTGAGAAAATTTTAATTTTACTTCAATTATTTATTTGTGTAATTTTTTTTACAATAATTTTGTGTGCAATCATATTGAAATAACTTGCCTTGTCCATTGTTATACATATATATGTTTTTTAAAAACCAATGTGCTACACCAAAATCCCTTTTTTTTTATTTATTTATTTATTTATTTATTTTTATAACACTTTTGTTCATAAAACTTATCCCTGCTGTCTAAATTCTAGACTTTAGCATATAAGTTGTAATTGAACTACCGGAATAAATCTTAGCACTTTTTGTATATTTTATTATATTTAGGCTTATAGCTGACCGCTATCCTAATACAGAGTGCACTAATAATTTATTCCTTGTCAACCATATATTTATATAATAAGAAAAAAAAAATATGAGTATGTTATAAAGCTGTTCTAACTACCCTGAACCTATAGCTTACACCTACTCATTTTAAAGAGTAATTCTGAAATTCTGTCATCTAAATTGTAAGGCTATTAGCAAAGGCTACCCTTATAGAAGACAGAAAAAAATTCTCTTTTTTTTTTTTTTTTTTTTTTTTTTTTTTTTTTTGAAAATTACTCCAACATTATTCACTATTAAATTAATTAAGTTTTAATGTTATTTGGCTTTGTTAAGATTTTATATTTTCTAATTCATATTCGAAATAAAAATATATATATAACTTTTGCCTGGAGAGAAATATTTCACTGCTCCATTGAAGTTTTGTGAAGCACATTACCTAATTTTATAAGTATGTTTTCGGGTGCGCCCTGCACATTTGCTCAATATTGTAACCCTGAGACAAATTGGCGTTCCCATGTTCCTATCCTTTCTTATTATTATTTTGAATTTTAAAAGGGCAAGTTATTAATTTTGTTTCAAATTTTTTTTTACCTAAAAGAGAAAAATTTATTTTTAAATTTTGAAAATTTTTAAATTTTTAAATTCGATTAATTATGTATTTTGATTTATTTTTAATACCAATTCATATCCCATGGATAATACTGGGGAGGGGGGAAAGGGTAATGATCTTGTATAACATCCCCGTATAAGTTTGTATATGGTGTATAACCATATAACGACATATTTTTATCATAATAATTTGTTTGATACTTTAAATATGGGTCTACATTCTCAGAATATTTATTATTTTTTTTATAATACTTTATAGTACCTTTGTCACCCTTTTGAATCGTATTTTTGTCTAATTTAAACCAACAATTTTCAGTTAAGTGCGATTTTCTCTGACAAATGCCACATTTATTTTTGTAATTTTTATCACCCTTAATTTTTTTCTGAAACCCTTGTAAATTCGCAATTTCCGCCTCTGTATGACCTGTTGCATATTTCGGAGCGTACAGCTGATCCATATGTCGTTTGATCGGCTCTATTGATTTATCTGGAACATATTGTAATAAATAATTAAAGTTTCTAAACTTTTTAGTAACTTCGTAGGGTCCTTGAAATTTTGGCTCTAATGCGCCTGGTTTTCCAATACATTTTAAATATACTGTTTGACCCAAATTTAAATCCTTTACTTTTTCGTATGCCTCTTCATCTATAGATTCTTGCATTATTTTCTACTGGTTTGCAAGGGATTGAATTTTGATTTCCTTCATATGCTGTATTCTTTTTAGTTTTTTGTAGCGAATAATTTAGAGAAATAATTTTATTTTTCTGTCCTCTGGTTTTAACTCCAGAGGTATTTAAATCTACACTTCTCCTTTTAAATTTTCGCTTATTGTTGGGCATAACCTTTTAACAGAATATTTCTGTTTATCATACTTTTTTCTCTATATTACAACATATGTATGAAAATATTCTAAATTGCATAAATACATAAAAACAACAACACTAAAATTTAAAAAAAATTTCTTAGGGGATGAAGTTGTTTTGTAGATTATTCTTTTACACACATAAATACTCCTAAAATGTTTATAATACACGTATATATAAAAAAAACAACATAATTTCATTTAACAGAAAAATATCTGTCTTTTTCTACAGAAACAATAATCTTATTATTATTTTTTTTTTTTTTTTTTTGTAAATAATGTACTACTACTTCGTAGTACGACTCATAAATTTTCTTTTGTATCAAGGTGATATAATTTCAAAAATTATGATCTATTGACATTTCAATCATTTTTATACCAGACATATTATCAAATTTTACTTATTATTCTTATTATTATTATTTATACAGTATATATAAAAAAATTATTTTTACAAATGTGTCATCCGTGATGTGAATGCCATTATTTCTCAATGTTAACTGAGATCCAACCAAAAGAGAAAAGAGAGAAAAAAAACAAAATTGTAATTCCTAAATTTACCTATTATAAATCCCAGAATTATTTTTTTCATTTCCCCTTGTTTTTTTGCTAACCTATATTATTCATTTTATTTATATAAAATTATTATATGTGTGTCATTATTGTTACAATAATAAAATTAATTTTAATAAAATTTTAATCAATTAAACTTACATACCTACAATATCTTTAAAATTGTGACATTAAAATAATACTTAAATTTATTTTCCTTTATTATTATTATTATTATTATTATTATTATTTCTAATGACCTCAGATGAACGTTCCTGAGTCATAGCACCATTTTACTATGAAGGAGAGGATGCTGGACAGATAATTACACCTGTTTATTTTCTATTTAATTTACATCCAAAATTGTTAATTGGTCCAAATCATCCAAGCAACCTCATAGCCAATTGGTATATAATTTTATATACCTTAGATAAATTCAAATAATATAAGTGATCGTAATTACATAATTCTAGTAGAAGAGCAACGCGAAGCATTAATAAAATTAAATTATAATTCTCGTCAAAATGTAATTATTAAATTTGAATAATTACGAATAAAATTAAGAGTTTGCGTTGTGAATTATTTAGACGAACTCTTCCACTTATGAATTAAACTAAAATTTAAGCTGTAAAAATAAATTGACACACCTTAAACATTTTCAATTAAATAATTACAGAAACTTTTTAAAACTTGATTAAATATTTTATTTACATTGAACACAACTATATACAGAAATACATAATATTAATTCAAAAAAAAGAAAGCAATACTTTTGTTTGCTTCTCATTATTTTATGTATATTTAATCTTTAAAAAAAGACAATATTTTCATATACTCTAATTATTATATTTGCTTCTTTTTGCTAAAAGAATAATTCTCTTTCATTTTTAAATCACCTTAATTTTATTTAATTATTGGTTTTGTCGGATCTCAGATTACTCTCTAACATAAAATATCAGAAAAGTATATTTATGATTTTTCATATGCTCTTAAGTGGTAAAAGAAAAAGTTTAAAGAAGTACCCTTTTTTAATATACGGGATGGTGGCCTTTATTCATCAAATTCAGAGTTGTCGCGTTGCTTAGGATCATATTCATATGTCATCTGGAATTCGCTTCGTATCAGAGCGGCGACCTCGGGATGGCAGGATGCATAGCTACGGACCTCTGTAGAACGATCCACTGTATTTTAACATCAGGAAGACATCCTCAATTAGACTTGCTTAGGCTCACTCCGATATGTACATCAGGAAGACATCCTCAATTAGGCTTGATTAGGCTCACTCCGATATGTACATCAGGAAGACATCCTCAATTAGGCTTGATTAGGCTCGCTCCGATATGTCCATCTCGCCTGGGCATTACTAGGGCTTTTTGGATCCATTGCACGGGCTTTCAGGAGAGCTCCTGCGTCCTCTACATCTTTTTTCAGACTCTCTTTTTCAAACCTTATTCTTCTTGCACACCAACTCCTGCAGTGGGTGGAACTATTTTTGTCTAGTCCACTGTTATTGGATGTGAGAAGATTTTGCATTATTCTTCGATAGGCCTATTAGCTAACAGTCTGCAAATGGCCCCTTACATATACTTTAATATTATTATCTGCCTTAAAGTTTGGGTGGTCTGAAAAGCCATAAATTTATCCCAACACTTTTATTGAGGCCATAAATTTATTCCAACGTTTTTATTATTTTACGATTTCTAATTATACACCACTTTCCATTGGCTTGTCATAAAACGACACCATGGCGTCTGGCTATTGTTGTTGTCTGAGATCCGAAGTCTATTCAACATTATACATTCATTTTACAATACAACAATTTTTAAAAAATATATATTTAATATTTAAAATCAACTTAATAATTTTTGTATGAACTTACACTCTTATTTTACTTAAATATATAAACATTATAATTTTACACTCATAATTATATTTTATAAAAAAATATTTATACAAACAGAAATAACCAATTACGCAATTTTACTTTGATTTAACCAACATGGTGCGGGAACATATCATAGTTATATGTTGCCCAGCAGACACTTTTCATAAAGATTCATATAACGCAGTAATTAATCTGAATAGTCTAAGAGTAATAGTCAACGTAAAAAAAATACGTGATTTTAGCAAGGCCCACTTTCCTATATGACCTTCCGTTTTATAGTGTAGTACATATGCGGACAGCCTGGCTAGTGGGAGACGTTGCGTTTACCTGTAGAGAAGGGGTTATGCAGGTGAAAAAACTTCAAAATTACGTCATTTTAGCCTGAATTTTGTTTATAAAATCTGTTTCTACTAATTATTAGGGATATTAATCCATTATGGCCAGACGTTGCCAACGTTGCTAAGACCTTGCCAGATACAGATTTATAGGTAAAAAAACATGTCATCTTCAAGTCATTTTAGCAAGCTTAAAAATTGCAATATATTACTCTTTTGCTAACAGACAACCTATAATTAATTTGCCAGACACAAATTCGGTTGCAAAGTTAATGCCAGACGGCTTTAAATCAGGCAATAAAAGTGTTTGTTTAAAGAGTGGTTTATAGGTTAAAAAAAACGAGTCATCTTCACGTCATTTTAGCAAGCTTAAAAATGGCAACATATTACTCTTTGACTATCAAACTATAATTAATTTTCCAGACACAAATTCGGTTGCAAAGTTAATGCCAGACGGGTTTAAATCTGGCAACGAAAGTGCCTGTTTAAAGAGTGGTTTATAGGTTAAAAAAAAACGAGTCATCTTCACGTCATTTTAGAAAGCTTAAAAGTTACAACACATTACTCTTTGGCTATCAGACAACCTATAATTAATTTGCCAGACACAAATTCGGTTGCAAAGTCACTGCTAGACGGCTTTAAATCTGGCAACGAAAGTGCCTGTTTATAGAGTGGTTTATAGTCAAAGAGTAATATGTTGCAATTTTTAAGCTTGCTAAACTGACGTAAAAATGACTTATTTTCTTAACCTATAAACGACTCTTCAAGGTGGCACTTTCGTTGCCAGCTTTAAAGCCGTCTGACAATAACATTACAACCAAATTTGTGTCTGTCAAATTAATTATAGGTTGTCTGATAGCCAAAAAGTAATATGTTGCAATTTCTAAGCTGCTAAAATGACGTGAAGGTGACTTATTTTTTTAAAACTATAAACCGCTCTTCAAACAGGCACTTTCGTTGCCAGATTTAAAGCTGTATGGCATTATCTTTGGAACCAAATTTGTGTCTGGCAAATTAATCCCGATTTCATGGTACAAAATAAATAAATAAATAAATAAATAAATAAAAAGAATGTGTGCATCATGAAAAATCGGGATTTTTGACGTCTCGCGCAGTACTTACGCGGGACAGATCGAGCTTCTGAAAATCGTGACACCTGGCAACAATAATCCAGATTAAAGAATAGCATGGGAACAAAAAAATTAAAGGAATTTGTGCATCACGAAAAATCGGGATGTTTGACGTCCCGCGCAGTACTTACGACGGATAGATCTTAGAGCTTCAGAAAATCGGGACACCTGGCAACACTAATCCAGACTAACGGATAACATGGTACAAAAATATTAAAAGAATTTGTGCATCATGAACAATCGGGATTTTTGGCGTCCCGCAGATTACTTAAGTGGGATAGATCTTTGAGCCTCTGAAGTTCGAGACATCTGGCAACAATAATCCAGATTAACGAATACCATGGTACAAAAAAATTAAAAGAATTTGTGCATCATGAAATAACGGGATTATTGGCGTCCCGCGCAGTACTTACGCGGGATAGATCTTAGAGCTTCTGAAAATCGGAACACCTGGCAACAATAATCCAGACTAACAAACAGCATATGGTACAAAAAATTAAAAGAATTTGTGCATCATGAAAAAACGGGATTATTGGCGTCCCACACAGTACTTACGCGGGATAGATCTTAGAGCCTCTGAAAATCGGGATACCTGGCAACAATAATCCAGACTAACAAACAGCATATGGTACAAAAAGAAATTTAAAAGAATTTGTGCATCATGAAAAATCGGCATTTGCGGCGTCTCGTGCAGTACTTACGAGGGATACATCTTAGAGCCTCTGGAAATTGGGGCACTTGGCAGCACTAATCCAGACTAAACAATAGTACAAAAAAATATTTAAAAAGTTTGTGCATCAGGAAAAATCGGGATTTTTGGCTTCCCGCTCAATACTTATGCGGGATAGATCTTGGGGTCTGTGAAAATCGGGGCACCTGGCAACACTATTCCAGACTAACGAATAGCAAGGTACAAAAGGAAATTTAAATGAATTTGTGATGGACAGGTCTGTGAGCCCCGTAAAATTGGGGCACCTAGCGTAAATCGAACACCTAGCAACTGTAGTTCCGTACCTCAAAAAGAAAAAAATGGAATGCTTTCACTGGAATGGAGTCACTTTTTATTGTCCGTTTGTCTGTCAAGACCTTTTATCTCAGAACCGGGTGACGGTATCAAGTTGAATAACAAATAATAAGGTCCAAGGCCCTATTGTAGTGTAATAATTTCAAGTTTCTCACTTAATGCAATAAAAAGTTATGTCCTTAAAACAACATATTTTGAAATCTCGATTTATCAAAATCGCATAATAAACCAACATAAAATTATAAACGTATGATTTTTAGATTTGTTTACGTGTGCTATAAAAACTTCCTTCGTGCCAATTTTAAAATTTCTATGTCAACAGGAAATACACTTGAAGCTTTGAGAGTAAAACTTATAAGGTTCTTCCAGTTGACCTAGAAGTTTGAAATTTGGTACGAAGGAAGGTCTGATATCACATGTAAAGGGAAAAAATTCGAAAATTACTAATTTATAATTCTTACGCCGATTTCTTGCGTGGCAAACTCATGAATTTCCATAATCGGGATCAATGCAAAATTAGCGTATTGTAACGAAATTATTTGTGTATTTGTCAAGAAACTAGGTTCTTACTAAGTTTTATAAATGTATGGAACCCTCAGGGTGCAAGTCCTACTCGAGCTTATAATGTTTTTTAAGTATACCTTACTCGTTCCAATTAAAGTAGTTTTGTAATTATTATTACGTGATTATTACTCGTGTTTCCCGTATTATACACCATAGGTGAATACAACTTTTTAATTGAAAAGTCTGAAATATATTTTTTTAGATTGCACACTAAGAAAATCAAAAATCATTTTATATAAAATAATATTTATTTTGAATTCAAGTAAAGTTTTGAAGTTTATTAAAAGCGATTATTTCTTTTTTGCGGCATGCCAGGAAATAATGGCCGAAAGCATCGCCAATGATTACGCTACTTACAGCAGCCTTTCTTATTCTGATTATTTCAGTGGTTTGTGCGCGTAGTTCGATTGCAAGTCTGTAAATTTGTGTTTTATTTCGCTTAATTATTTTTTATAGATATATTTTTATATTCGTTACGGAATATTATCTGGAAACAAATACTGAAATATGTATATTGTTTTAAGTGCAAACGGATTAATCTTTCGACATGTTTTTGCTTTATAATACAGAGCAACGTTTCTCAAACTGCGCACCGCGGAAAACTTAGTGCTTCGCAAAAAAATTTCCAGTGCTACGCGACATGTAGGACATGCTTAAAATTAAAAATATTTTTATTAAACCTATTTAGAAATTTAAATTTAAAATATTTTTCACGAAGAAAAATGGGACAAAAAATATTTGAATATTATGAGCTTTTGCGCTCTCGGTGTGTACAAAATATCGAGTATAAATCATTTATCCCCAACCAGGTGAAACATTGAGCATATGAAAAGGTACACGGCATTCAGTGGGTATCGACAAAACAAATTTACATCAAAAGGCAACATTAGACAACAGAACCAGGCAACACGAAGCCAGACAGAGGCTGGAATCACTGTCTATCGGAATTTTTTTATTGTATATAAAACTAGTTGATTACTCACTTCTCAAATCAGTTGCATTTTAATCAACATTTAGTCAGAAACCGACAAATTATAAAGTTCATTATATGTAATTTATTATTTTTAAAAATCAATATTCTGTACCTTACGTGATTTTTCGTTTTGATGACAAAATATCAGTCTTGTATAGGTTACTTGAAATACTAAATTAATGATACCGGGAATAACGTCGGTTTTCCTTCAATGGATTTCTTGCTGGAGACGGGGTCCTTAAAAAACATTAAAACATCTGCCAAGCCAATCGGAATAGACGTGTAAGTATCAATATCTAAGACGAATGTACTCATGTTGGTTTAATTCAGTGGTTCCCACCGCGCCGCACCTAAGAATCTCTAAAATCTCGATGCCCCACCCCTCCTCCTCTCTGTAACATATAATTCTTATTATATACAAGTAATATAAAAATTTTGTTTTTAAAGTCAATTTCTACTTAGGTCATCAAATAAAAATTTAATATAATCCCTTAAGCTAATATTAGTTTTTGTTGCATTAAAATATCTCAATTTGTTAATTTTCTATAAGCAAGTAAACCCTATTGGTTTACAATTGAAGTCTATGAGAATTTGGCGAAATATTAGAGATATCGCCAAGTTGGCGTCACTTTTGGCGACTCATTTTGGTCGCCAAATTTGGTGATATATCGCCAAGTTGGCGACAAACTTGGCGGTATTTGGCGACAGAACAGGGTCCCCCCTATGGTAACCTCTCTTATAGGTATGAAGATGCATTAAATGTTGTTCAATAACCAATGGCCGCCACTTTGTCTCCCATATAAAACTAAAATTACTTAATTAAAATTTAATTAATGAATTATATTCGAAAAAACTGTATTAACATCAATTTTCCTCCAGTACAAGTTTAAGAAAATTTATTTCATCTTGATAGGATGAATAATAAGTATTTTATTAACGATTGAAAATTTGAACAAGATATACATATATATATATATAGGGAGAGTGTGAACTAATAGTTGGAATTGAAAAAATTAGCTCTTATTCACATAGAGGAAGTCTAAAAGAGCATTTACTTTGTTAAGTCGATTCAAATTCTTTAACTTATTAAAACGATCAATTTTTTTATGCAAATATGTTTTTAATATAATTATATGAATCCAATGATGTCATACATCTTCGCATTTATACCTAGAAAAATGTTATTGTTCTTTGTGAGCTTACCTCAGACACAAAGGTGTTATATAGTCTGCACTTTGATTTTCGTGAAATGTCTTAAAGGGACTCCCACATTTTGCATAACATTTCATATAATTTATACATTTTATAATTGAATTTAGTACTCCATTAGGATTTTTTTAACACCGAGACAATATAAATAATATAATTCGCAAGTAGCATTTCCGGATTCGCACCTTTATCATTTTACAGTAGCCATTCTTTTTCCTTATAAAAATTTTCCCTGATTACTTCTTCTTTTTCATATTATTATTGTCAGTTGGCCACAATGTATTATCCGATTTAAAATTTTAAAATACGTATGCATGTTCTTATATGTACAGTGTTGCCAGATAGTCAAAAGTCAATTCCCCCAAAATTTCTGAAATTTTCCCCAAATCAGTGTTTTTTTCCTCAAAAGTTGCCAACTCAAGTTTTACTCAAAAAGGGAATTTTTAAATTTTCAATTTACCACTATAAAAAATATTTAAGTAATTTCAGCTCAAAAATTTCCCCCAAATGAAGTCTTTTTTTGAAAATATTCCCCATTTACAAAAAAGAAACTTTTTAACTGGGCTGAATGCATATTCTGTAGCTACATTAAGAGAATGAGAGATATATCTTGCAGTGACAAGTTATTTTGCGTTTGTTTTTAAAAGTATTGTCTAACAATGTTGGACATTGTTACATTAGCTCCACAGCTTTAGACAATCTCTTATCAGTTGGGATTTGAAGGAATCGGAGATGGTACGCTCTTTTAATTTTTATGTTATCCCTATACTGAAGTACATAATCATAATGCAAAGTATTTTCGCTGTATCAATCGATGTGCTTTTGTATATCATAAGAGAAAAATATCTCCTTTCCACATATTTAAATTAAATTTTTTTTTAAGTACGGCGGAAAGAAATTTTCGTATAAGTTTTGCAGATTTAGTCACGTGAAGGTTTAAGCTGCTTAAGACTTTAGAATCTCGTGCATCTGTAATATGTGTAAACTGTAATGTAGTAAACAACGAACACGACCACATCCAAGAGAATAATGATTAATATTTCCGATTTCTGGATTGTATTTTCGTTTTTTAAATCAAAATTTAGTTCGAAACAGATCCAGTTTTTCTACAGGACTAAAAGAAATCTTTACGAAAAATAGTAAAAAATAATTCCCCCAAGTTTTTCCCCCAAAATTTCCCCACGAACTACTTGTCCCCAAAAATTCTCCTAAAGGTTCAAAAACCCCAAAATAGGGACAAAATCCCCAATCTGGCAACACTGTATATGTGGTCTGCACAAAAGCCATAACAAGTTTACATTTTACTCATTTTTTTTCCTGCGATACTCATTGAGGAATTTATCTATATATATAAAAGCCGTTCTCTCTGTGTATGTCCTTTATACAAATCTTCAATTTTTGACGGATTTGCACGAAACTTCATTTACATAGGCTTTAGAACGTGGAAAAGAGCACTGTCTACTTAAAAAAATCATCGGAACACTATTTATCCCTTTTTTCTACCATGTTCCATAATTTAACATTATAGAAATAGATAAAGTTAAAAAATGCTATAAAAAGTGATAGAAAATCTTTATTAAGATTGACGATCGTTTCGTTGCACAAACGGCAACATTTTCAAAATCATTCAACGATAGAAAATATTTTCACATAATTTAAAAAACAATAAACATAGTAAACAATGTCACGCGACATGATGCATAATGAAAAACATTGTAAACATAAAATTAATATTATATTTTGCAATGCTTTTCATTATGCATGTTGTCTCGTGACATTGTTTACCATGTTATTGTTTTGAAAATTAATCCACGCTCACCAATAGCTAATCTAATCTTTTAAATTAATTTTATGTTTACAATGTTTTTCATTATGCATCATGTCGCGTGACATTGTTTACTATGTTTATTGTTTTTTAAATTATGTGAAAATATTTTCTATCGTTGAATGATTTTGAAAATGTTGCCGTTTGTGCAACGAAACGATCGTCAATCTTAATAAAGATTTTCTATCACTTTTTATATAATTTTTTAACTTTATCTGTTTATAAGTGATTATTATACATGTGTTTATTATAGAAATATATCTTTTTAATTTTCTAATTAAATCGTTTCTTTCCCGTTGCCACAGCCTAAAAAATGACACAATAATGTGAAAAAAGTAACGATAACGCGTTGCTATATTTTTGCATTTTTGAAATTGACGTCATTTCAAACAGAAAATGCACATTTTTTAATATATAAAACAAAAACTTTAACTATAAGAGCGGTAAAATGACGTAGCACATTAATTTGAATAGTTTTTTTTAAAAATTAAAACATCTACTTTAATACAGAGAGTCAAATTTCATGAAAACAATTTAGGAAAAAGAAAAAAAAGGCTAGATATGACGTTACATTCTATCAGATCTTTTCGACGTGTTGTCAAACTCACTGTAAATAAATGGCTCCTACACTGCAAATAGAAGCGTCTTAAATTTAGACACATATGTGACTGAAAAAGAATTTTAGACACTTAAGTGTCTTAATCTGAAAATTCAGACATTATAGATGTCTTAATTTAAGATACATAAGTGTCTTACTATGACCATGGTGTAAACGAACTGAGAATAATGTCTAAAATATCCGCAAACGTCTTATTTTAAGACACTTCATTGCTTTAAACGTGCCTTAATTTAAGACGTTTTGATTCTTCCGACGCAATAACCACCAGGGGGCACTAGCACTCCCAGTTGCGCATGCGTTTTAGATGTCTTCGTTCGAAGTGGTATACGTTGTAATTCAAACAAAGTTTGTTTTTATGTACGCGTGTATTTTAATTCGTTTTTTGCGAAATGTGAAGTACTGTGATTTTAATTCGTATTAACTTGGATTATTTATTTATTGAATACATACATCTGACGTGTGTGCTCGACATCAAATGTCTCTTAGAAGTGTCGTCGATACAAGGGCGGGATAGACACAGAACAGAAGTAGACGACGGTTGAAGATTACACCCGGGAATTCTACAAAGCGTGTGCAATGGGCTTAGTGTTAACTCGTACCAATTTATATCAATAATATTGTGTTATTCATCTTCGTCCTGTCGAAGCTGGCAAAAAAAAAGAAACTTTTGTCTGGCGGGTACTGTTTTTAGGATGAAACATCTCATTCTTTAAATATGGCTAGTCGGATGTATTATGGGATTACCTTTTAAACTGATGAAAGTCTTTCTCCCTCACTGTGGTTGTGGTAGTTTTTAAAATTTCAAATCGAGGAATATTTCTTACCTCTTGCAAACAGCGATTGAAGTAAGTGTTATAATTTCTTTATAGTACTAAAATTATTGTCTTTTATGATTTTATTTATTGTACTAAACAAAATCTTACATGAAATTTAATTAGTTTTGAATCTTTTTGCAAAAAAAAACACTAATTCTAGAAGTATATATTTTTAAATTTATGACGTTGTCTTTTATTACAAATTATGTATTATTTATTCTCATCTTTTTTCTCAAATTTAAAGTAATAACATCACTAAAAAACAGACATATTTAAAAGTTAAGTTCATTCTCTTGTTTTGTTTTGTTTTCAATATGGCAGTTCTTAGTTTCAATTTCAATGGCTAATGCTTATCTCATACTCGACCACAAGGAAATAGAAAAAAAAAACTTTGAAAGATCTCCTAAAGTTTTCTGACTTCCTAGCTAGGGATTACAATCCCGGATTGAGATCCCGGGATCCCGCTTTAATTTTAACCCCGAAAATCCCGGAATTTTTACTGGAAAATTCCGGGATTTTCGGGATTGCCTTTTTTTTTTTTCCATTGAACAATATTCAGCTGAAATTAAAAAAATATATTTATAAACTTTCGCTTTTGGAAAAAAAATCAATTGATTTTCATGAAACTTATATATAATTGAAAATGAATGTTTATCTCAAGTATTTCTTAGATATATTTCTAAAGCTATTAAATCTTTTAATGTGTGAAAACTTTTGATTTGGAAACATAGAAGTAAGCCAGTCAGGAAAAAGGAAATCATTTGTTTATTTAGATTTCGCTGCATGCGTGGATTCGAAGGTCATTTTCCAATTAGACTTTACTGATAAGCATCGCAAGTTTGTATCATAGTGATATCATGTGCTAACTTTTTTTGGGGGGGGGCTTTATTTTGCTTTAAAGATGTCTTGTTTAGTACCTCATAGGAATGATAACAATAAGCCCATGTGGCAATATAAATTTTTAAAAAATCTAATTTTTAAATGATAAGGATTTTTATTTTTTTTCGGGGAGGGGGGGGGGGGGATTTTGTATGAAATTTTCGTAAAGTTGGTACCTTAAATCTTGCACTGATTATAATGAAAGTTTTGAACTTTTAGAGTAGGACAAGATTAAAAAACACAAAATATAAATAAACAAAATACCGAAGTAATTTTTTTCTCAATATTAACCCTTTGCACTCGAGGACTCCGGAACGGAGCCATTTAAAATTTGTCTTCAAACTCGAGGTCTCCGCTACGGAGACAATGCAAATAATTTTGTGTACCATGTAATCTTGGCTTTTCTAGACAGGTATCACAAAATTATTTGCATTGTCTCCGTAGCGGAGCCCTCGAGTTTGAGGACAAATTTTAAATGGCTCCGCTCCGGAGCCCTCGAGTGCAAAGGGTAAAGTAGAATATTTATTTATTTATTAATAGTTAAATAGCTGTTGTGATTATCATCTGATATATATGTAAAATTGCCTATGTGGCAATATAAATTTTTAAAAAATCTATTTTTAAATTATATGAAGTAGAGTAGGACAAGATTATAAGAAATATATATATTTATCCATGTACTTTAAAAGCCCTCAATAGCCCTTGCCGCTGAATTTGTCCGATAATCGGAGATGTCTGCTTTTGTGAGGAAAAAATATACAAATATGTATGCCATGCGGATTAAAAAAGTATTCGCTAAATAGATGTTTCAGAATAGCTATTCGGGAATTTCCATTAACCTCCACAACGGATACTCCCGAATACCGGACATCTCAATTAAGATAACAATAATGCAGGGTTGCATTTTTTGCAAAAGAACTTCTTGATTAAAGAATGGGCATACTGGGCCGTGCCCCGCCCCCCTACGATTTTAGTGCCCACAAATTTGATGTGCAATATTTGTAAAGTTTATATTTTAAATCTGTTTCGAAATTCCACTGATTATAATCAATATTTTCAACTTTTAAAGTAAAATAAGATTAAAAATAAAACAAATTAAAAAAATCTAATATTTAGATAAAAATTTTTTGTTTTAATCTTGTTCTACTCCTGAAGTTCAAAATATTGATTATAATCAGTAAAATGTCGTAAAAGATTTAAATTATCAGCTTAACAAAAATTGCGTACCAAAATTGGGAGCACCAGAAAAATCAGGTTGTAGGGGGGGGGGGGGTGGCAGGACCCCAGCCAAATATTTTTCCAGGATTCAACGTGGTCAAACATGGCTACGTATGATGCTTACAAAAAAAATGGATGCTATTAAGACGTTTGAAGTGTCTGAAATTCAGACACGAAAAGTGTCTGAAAAAATTCAGACATTTTAAAATGTCTGAAAACTGAACACTCCGTTTCAGACACTTAAGTGTTTGAATTTCAGACATTTTAATTTACAGTGTATATTTTGTTTACTACTTCGATTGTATACTACAGCCATATCTTATGGCTATACGTTATAGCTAAGTGTTGTATTGATTTACATTCAGTGGTGACATTTTCTGTGTTTTATAGCAAAAAAAGAGAAGTTATTTCCCTTTTCAAAAAAATTCTTGCTGATGTCACGATTTAAAATTTATAGAAAATGACATCATTTCATCTAATCATTGTAGATTTAATTTCGATTAATGGAAAATTTAAGTTTACTTTTAACAGTGATGTTTTATTTAAAGTGGAAACTCTCTTGATCTAATACTTTAATTAAAGATTATAATTACACGTAAAGTGAAGGTTTTAGTTTTAAGCAAATAAAATTTCAAATTTTCCAAATAAAATTTGTAACTGCTACCTTACTTGGATGCATTTATTGTATTTTTCATCGTATTGTGAGAAATCGTATACTTCCATTACGCGTGCCAACGAAAACAAGTATTTTAATTTTAAAATTAAAAAAAATACCACAATGTGTTTAAAGAACATCCTTTTTCTGAATTTAAATTTCACGAGTTCCAAAATTAACACAAAAAAATGTGAGTTTTTTCATAAACGCCAAGTTAAGGCTTTTCATAAAGTTAAGGCTGTTCTCAAATTCAACGGAGCAACTTTCTGGCATATTTTTAAATTCAGTTTTGTTCGGAAACGGATGAAATTGGCAGGAGTTCTAAAATCTGTAAATGGACATAAACATTAGAAACAAATATTACTGAAAGTACTTTTGTTTTCTATAAGACGTTGGAACAATCAAACGTGCGATGTTTAGAGGTAAAATTGCAGTAAAAGGGAAATTTATTGTTGTGTTAGGTTATTGCCACCGAAAATACGATAACAGCGTTACTCATGGACATGTCTTTTCTTTATACTATTGCATTAAGAGTAAAAGGGTTCCTCTTTCGTAATTGGGTCACACGCACCTTTAAAAATATCCATGCTTGAAAATTACTTTAAAATCCATTTAAATCAGAAAATTGAGATACAATTTTAAAACAAATTACATTTGGAAGAACTTTTTTCTATTCGACATTGAAATTATGTGATGCTTAGATGTTAGAAAAATTGCAATAACGACACAATTTATGGGCACTGACGTAGTGTTTTTACTTTATAATGTAGATATATTCCATACAAACGAGAATTTCACTAAATGCTGCGGGATTTGGCGGATTTTTTTTTTCGTATTGTCAGGAAAATCACATATTTTTCACTTACATCCGCCAAAGAAAACGCACATTCTTATATTAAAGCTCAGGAAATTTACTATGGTTGCAATAACGTCCTGTTTTCTGATTGTCTTTTTAACGATTTGTGGATGGGAACGCACAAATTTCATTTATTATGATTGCCGTATTATTTCGTTTTTATTTTACCTGGAAGGATCCTTATAATTGACACGAGCGAAGCCGGGTAGTTCTGCTAGTATTTTATAATCTTCGATAATCAAGCCACCATCAAATGACATATTTACCATATTATTGAAAGTTTTGTTGGCACAGATGTCATATACGCTCCATGGTACATAATGGGCTCCAAAATGGCGTTATTTTGCCTGACATGGTAACTCGGCTATTGTTGTTTATTTATTAATAAATTGTTTATTTACTTTCATTTTCTTTTTTACAGTTATAAACTGTTTTGTTCTATAGATATTAATTAAACTTTTTATTATTTATTGCTATTTCCTTTTAAAACAATAGAAAATTTAAATATATATATGTAACTGGTATTCGAAAACGATGTTTTCTCCAAATTAGCGTTAAAAAAAATCGCGCCAAACCCGGTACGTATCTATGCCTAATAGTTATTTACATTATTGTGATTACTTAGTATCAGGCAACAGATTGAAGAGTATTTGGTATATTTTTAATATATGGGCTTTGGTGAGTTAGAGAAAATGGCCTTGGCGAGTGAAGTGAATTTTACGTATATTTACTGGCAAACTATTTACTTTTCATATACATATAAGCATTTTTTTTTTCAATATTTATTTTATTTATTTATATAAAGAAGAGCTATTTATCTACTTTTAAATACGAACAGAAATAATTTGTGGTTCTACCTGATTATCCCATAGACCAAAAAAAATATCGCCAAACTATAAGATTAAATGCCAATAATGGGTGATTCTAAATGTCAAATTTACTTGACATTAAACACTTTACACGTGTTTGTTACGTCATCAGGTGATTTTTAATTCGATATTTACGTTTCTTCGCGATCTGCTGCAATTTTTTGACATTCCATTTTTGACCTATAATACTAAAGTAATTTCTACCTTCATTTCAATAAAGTTTATTCGGATTTCGTATAACAATTTTCGAATTTTTCGGGGATTTTGTATGTGATTTTTAGTGTAGTTTAGCGATTTTCTACCATTTTTCCACATTAGTGAAAGACGTTGATAGAAGTTGAATCAACTTTCAATCTTCGAACACAATATATATATATATATATTTTCTCTTTTCGAAATTTGCGCAGCGATTTAAAATTTTTTCGCGATATCTTATTGTGATTTTCAGAGATTTTTCGCAATTCGTGCTGTTTTTTTACGTACCCGGGCAACGCCGGGCAAGTTAGCTAGTTAATTTCATAAAAGCAGTGTCTTGGAATAAAAAAAACTTGGAAGAAAAATGTGAAATTTTGGATTTACATAAAGCAGGACTTAATAAATCTAAATCCATAAAAAAAAAATTGGAGGTTGCAATTCATAATTTTTTCGAATTCATACTTTATAATTCTTATCATAAAATTATAAAAATTGCAAATTCACATTATTTATGTTTGGTGTTTTAGTATTATTGCTACACAAAAAATTAGCAGATTAGGAGTATAATTTCAGGAGATATTAATAAAAATATGAAAATGTAATTTAACATTAGAAGTACTAAATTTTGAATATTTATAACTCAAAAACGTATCATTCAAATGACTTAAAATTTGGTGTGTAGGCATAGTTTGAGCCGAAGATTTGAAATATCTTGTTAAAATTGGGTATTGTCATTGCAAAAAATAAAGTTTGGTTTTTTTTCAATATGTAGATGGCCCCCTAAGCAAATTTTTTATACATCATTTAAAAGTAGACTTTATTTCCAATAGTTTGGTATCAGTAACTTTCTTCTACGATAATTTCTTGAGGAGTTAGTAGGGGGTGTTTACTTTTTTATTTCGACGACTGTGCGCTGTCCATATTTGGTCTCTTTTCAAGAGGATTTACTTCTCTGCAAGCCATTACCGACTACGACATGCGGAAAAAATATTGGGTGATTTTTTTGCGAAGAATAGCATCCTATGTGAAAGCTATGATTGGTAAGATGTCTTGCGTAATCGCTAAAATAAAAGAAAAAGGCCAAAGGTTGCAGCAGTAACCACTGCGTATTTCATCGACATGCAATTGCAATGAAGAAAATACCACCTTTTATATATATATAAAAAAAAAAAGGTCCTGGATGAAACGGTTAAAATAATAAATTTTATAAAATCACAATCTAATAATACCATGTTGTTCAAAATCTCATGTGATTACATGAGGAGTCTGCATACGTCTTTAATTCTTTACCAGTGGTAAAAGTTTAATACGTCTCTTTGAACTAAGTACTGAAGACAGAATCTTCATGCTTGACAAAGTTGAATGATGATTGCTGGCCGATGAAATTGGTGTATTTGTCAAATATATGTACAAAAGTTAATTATTTATGTCTCTCATTTCAAGGAAAATCAGTAACTATTTTTGATGCTACTGAAAAAGGGGATGAATCAGAAAAGAAACTGAAGTATTCGGTAGAGTCAATTAAAAACGGAATCCTGGATTGTTTACCACTAACAAAAGGATGTGGAGAAGAACTCGAATCAGACATTCCTGCGAATATCTTCAACGAGTTTGAAGATTAATTCTTGAGTTTGATTGATACTTTGAACTCTTATTTTCCCAAAGGAATGCATGCAAATATAAAAATATACGTTCTGGCTGTGACACCATATTATGTATTTAAAAAATCGTCCTCTGGCAGTAATGCAAAGGCTTGCTTATTTTGACCAGATACAGAGATAAGATTAAAGTTTGAAGCTGAGAAACCAATCTCAGAATTTTGATGTACGCTGAAAGACAAATTTTAAATTCCATTAGTCAAAGTTAAACTTATTCTTCTGCCGTTCGCAAACA